>OX465174.1:21185677-22511677 GCA_949987655.1 Polymixis flavicincta | reverse complement strand
ATAGTAAATGTATTGCTTGTTGAAAGAATAGGTGACATACCTAAAAAACTACAATTTCGAGTTATGTATACAGGTAAACGCAGCAAACTTTATTATTTTTTTCTACAAAAATGCCCAATAATGAGGGAGCTAGAGAGGATGAGACGCGAGTGCGGCGCGGCGTGTAAGCTGCGGTAAGCCGCAGATTTAAAGTTTTAAATAATCATACTTAATCGAAAATTGCTCCTGAATTATGACAAGCTTCTCGCAAATGAACGGTATGTATCGCTACTTTGGTGCCGTCATTTGGTTCTCGTTGACGCGGACGTCCCGTTGAGGGTGGCGGTGCACAAACGGCCTCACTGTCGGTTGTCGGCTACGATAACCGCTGTTCCGCTCTCGATTCATTGTTCTACCGCAGACGTGGTCTAATTAACGGAGTAATGAAAACGATTGCTTTGCTTTTTATTATCTGTGAGTTTAATTAACTAATCGTGACTTCCTGGAGACACTTCTATAGTTCAAACGGTAAAGGGAATGTTAGAAAACAAGTTAAAATGAGGTGGCAGGGACATCGATGCGCAAACTGTAACCATGAATAGGGTATTTTCCGATTTGATAAAAACTATTTTAATTTGAAGATTGGGACGATATATTTAACAGAAAAATAAAAATAAATTTATTAATACACATTTTGTCAATTAAAAACGATTAAAATCTAATTTATTTTTCGTTGTTTTAAATTTACCGCCAAAACGCTCCTTACGATGACTTTTTATCACGTGATATATGACGTCAACTCTGTTTATACGGCACCGGTACAAATACTTAGTTTGGCGCAGTTTTAGAAGTATTTGTGCACACAGGCACCGCACACCAGTAATATCACTTTCTATCCATTAAAAATCTTGTTATTAATAGAAACTCGATATTCACTTATTTCCTTTAGTTTACACAAAGTTGACGTCACGTGATAAAAAGTCATCGTAAGAAGCGTTTTGGCGGTAAATTCAAAACTACGAAAAATACATTTGGTTTAAATCGTTTTTAATTGAGAAAATGGATAGAAATCAATTTATTTTTATTTTTCTGTTAAATATCTCGTTCCAATCTTCAAAGTAGAATAGTTTTTGAAAAATTGGAAAATACCCTATTCCGTAGGTTAGTACATTATTCCGAATCCATTGCGCTGAAAATTTTTATCGGTAATTTTTTTTATTAGCTTTTCCATTTCCACATTTTTACAACACTTTTCTACGTAACAGCTATTTTTTTATACAATTGTCGAAAAGTTTCAACGTAGGGGTATCAGAATCATGTACTGAAGCCATGGTACACAACATTTTGCGCGTCGATGTCTCCTGCACTCTTTATACTTGGAGATGACTCCAACAATATATTTTAATTTCTGTTCTAGTTTTTACATGTACAGACGCCAGCAAATTTTCCCAATTGAATATGAACCTTATCCTTTTGTGATAAAGTTGAAAAACTATCAAAGAAATTTGACAGATTTGGGTAAGTTGATGTGCTGGCCTCTGTACGTAATTAACGCAAGATGGCTGTCCACACACACACTGCGTTGGCTAGGAACCAAATCCATGAACCTCAAGCTGGCGCTAACCACATATCAACTATCGACAATTATGACGACATTCCTGATATGATAGCAGAAAATATGTTTGACCAGTATCAAACTGTGTTCCCTTCCATATTTAACCCAAGCAAAACCACAGGCTTCTTTCTGGGCACGCTCGTTCTATCATCGATTGCTTTCCATCAGGCGTGATGAGAACAAGATGAGGAAGATGCAGTACAATTAGGGAATGAAGTACATACCGAGAAATAAATAATAATGATCGCAAAATAGAACACCCGACTTCGTAAAAATTTAGCTTTAAAAAAGATGGAAACGAAGAAAATTTTATTTGGTTGACTAATAACCGATAGAAACAATTAAAAAGCCATTGTGTCTCGCGTGGATCTACGGTACGGTATACAAAGGGTTAAACTAAATCAGTAGGTACTAATAATAATCTTAGGCAGTCGAAGGCATTTTAAATTTGACAATAAAGATCTTTATGTCCTTTATTGCCTTCATTAAGGCGACAACCAGACGATCGAATTTTGATTGCCGTCATGTTTTTAGTAATATTCGCAAGATTAAAGGCTCGTGCAGACTAGCGCGACGCGAGGGTCGCGTACGTAGAACAATTTATATGAATACTTTATGGAAATTGTTCTACAAGTGTCGCGTCGCGCCTACAAGTCTTAAGACAGATTTGTCTTAATCTTGCAAATGTTACTAAAGACATGACAGCAAACAAAAATCAGATGCCGGTGATTCATATCTGATGATATTGAAAAGAACAAACATACATACATACACAGCCAGATAAATACATTACCCTCGTTTGCGTCACGCAGTCGGGTAAAAAAAATGATTATTTATGACTTGAGTATAATTAACACTCAAAAAATTCGCTTTAAATCTTAAGTAAACCATAGGCAATCTCTTCTATCTATAACAAAGCACCTGCCCCCCATAGAGCGATGGAAATATAATTGAACCATAGACCGGTAGGTAAGCAACATTCCTTCCTTCTCTTACGAAATCGGAACAAGTGCAATTCGTTTCTTTACAAAGTACAAATCTATTATAATTACGATTATGTACCGTGAATCGAATATTTCGCAAGATATTCGAAAGATTTTATCTCTCGAATCGATTGTCGATCATTTGTTGTGGGATTATGTAAACTAATTGTTTCACCGTCTCTAAGATTATTAACTAGTAGGCAATTGATAGTTCTTAAATGTTACGTATGTTTTGTTGGTTTTCAGGTTTAAAAGTTACGTCTACTGTCCAGGTTTTCTGGTAGTCAGCCACGTGCAAGTGCTTTGGAACAATTATTAATTTGTGAGCGTAATAATTTACACCCGTGTATATATATTAGGTCTTTACCTATGAAATTGCCGTTCTGCAGTACTGGCCATTTCAAATCAAAATAATTTTTGTTTGGCTAAGAATTCTAATTTCAAATTAATTTTATTTTAAAAACATGGATTTTTTTTTCTAAAAGTAGTCATTTCTTTATTGATTAGTGTTACATTTTCATCGCATTTCAATCTTTTTCGTCATCATGGATACGTTAAAAATTCGAGTAATTATGGAATATGAGTACCGTCGTGGCAGCAACGCGGCACAAGCGGCACGCAACATCAACGACGTTTACGGAGCTAACACTACAAACCAACGCACCACCTGTTATTGGTTTGCTCGCTTCCGTTCTGGAAATTTCGACCTGAAAAATGAACCTCGCGGTCGTCCGAAGACTTTGGTCGACAATGACGAATTAAAGGCGATTGTGGAAGCTGATGATACACAATCTACGGCTGAATTAGCAGCAGCTTTCGACGTTAGCGTCAAAACAATATTGGTCCATTTGCGTCAAATTGGCAAGGTAAAAAAGCTTGACAAATGGGTGCCCCACGAACTCAATGATCGCCAGCGCGAAGTACGCGTCGAGACGTGCCTTGCACTGCTCAACAGACACACAAATGAAGGAATTTCGTCCTGGTAGGACGTAGGCAAAAAGCCTACGTCCTACTCCCTAGCTTAACAGTAGAAATTCAAACCAATTAAACGCAAGCCCTATCAGCGGCCATATTAAATAAAGCACAATCGACCTTCTAAACGAAACTAATGCACTAGTCTGTTCATAAATAGTGCATTTGATTCATGCACCAATTATGAAGCTAAGTAATGATTATTGAAATCTAACAAATAGATAGATATCGACGAGATTGCAGTACTATTTGCATGCTAATATATAGCACGGCATAGGCCGTATTGCATAGCAAACACTTGCTATCGTAGGGAATGTTGAAGGTTTGGTAAACCTTTGGTGGTAACTAGCATTTTCGTAGATAAGTCCTATTATATGGCACTGTATTGGAGTTTTTTAAATGATGCAGACGATATTTTTAGACAAAGTAATTAGATGGGAGAGCAGCGGTGGCCCAGCAACAACGGCCGCGACTCACGAGTAGTAAGTAATTGAAAGGCGCTTTACTTAGTATAAACTATTTCATCACCACTGCTCTCAAAACGGTAAAGGAAAACATCGTGAGTAAACCGGCATGTCCTAGAACCAAAAACTCGAAGACATGTTACATTTACCAACCGACACTGGGCCCGCGTGGTGGATTACGCCGCACTCTCTCTTACAAAGAAGATGCTTGTGTCCCAGCAGTTTGTATGTATGTAGTATGTATGTTTTGTTAATAGATAAGAGCATAACTATAAATCTAACGTAATAGGTTTGGTTGGATACTGACGATAAAGAACCTCATACACATTAGGCATGAAACTTCAAAATAACGAGGTAATAAATATTTTAGTGTTAATTTTGCCTTATATATATTTTGCCTAATTAGGCACACAACGCATGCTTAATTAGCCACCGCCAAAGCCAGCCCACGTTAGTCCTTAAAAGCCAAATCATCGCGTGCTGTGACCAAATATCCCAATATGGCGCCCACTGTTCACGACCCCTGACCTACGGAATGCATGGCTGACAGTATAAGTACCGATTGCGAACACGACCAATTTGCATACCACACCGTCTCTGTCTAACCCGCAGTTAATCGTCGAATAAGAAAGAGATAGGGATACTAAAGTTGGTCAAAGTCGTATTGTACATTAAGGGTAATGTCGATCTTATCCGCCCAATTCGCTGAAGTTCTCGATGTAAGAAAATTGATGATGTTTTTGTGTGTTGCTCATGCTTTTCTATGAGCCGGAGGATCACGGGCGTAGCGAGGTTTTAGTTTCGGGGAGGGTTCAAGAAAATAAAACGACTAAAAGTACATAAAATAACCCTTTTATAAGAAAAATATTATAGATGTGAAAAATACATACCTAAAGAAAAAATCTCCTTGAAGGAATTAGGGGAGTCCTTTTTTGAGCAGTGGGGCAATATAAACCTTAAGCTAAATAAAAAAATAATGTTCCAAAAATTCAAAACACTGTATATTTTAATGTAGGTAATAGTAGTTAGTAATCAATGGGATATGCCGCACGCCTGTTTTTAGTTTTAATTCTAAGAATGTTAATATCTGAACTTTTCGGGGGGGGTTTGAACCCCCAAAACCACCCCCTGGCTACGCCCGTGCGGAGGATACACTTTTACTTTTAGTTAACTCTATATTGATGACTTAATACCACAACGTGATCTTAAGGTGAAAGCTCCAGGGTTAGGTACATCCCCCTCTAAGAACATTTAATTTCATTTAATGACTTTTTCATGAAATGGTCATTCAATGGAATTTTAAGGGTTAAAATCATTTAAAATGACCATTTTGATTGCAAAATTTGTCCACACCCGATATTTTATGATACAGTTATTTTTACTATGTAAAAACTACCTATTAGTACTCTGATGTATATTATCAAACTATATAACACACACATCTATATCTGTTGAGCATAATAAATTCTTTATATTGCTTTGTTCTCATCAAAGTCGGATAATCTCCATACAAAATAATTTGTCCTCTTCACGGGCTACGTTACAAATATCATCTGAATAAATTTATTAGCTACAGTATTTACTTATTCATGAACTTTTTGCCAAATCGTTGTTGATGGCCCTTGATTACGGTTAAAAATATTTTTTATTAATTACTTAAAATATTTAAATTTTGGGTTCAAAATAATGTCCATTATTTTGATCATTTTTGTTATTCATTTTTGTAACGCCCAATTTGGTAATATATAGAATTTGTAAAATGGCAACACTCAAACTATAACGAGCCAATCACATGCCAGAATCTAATATGAGTCGGCCATTTTGTCCTCGAGTGAAAATAGTGAATGACGTGTGTTTTTTTGTCGGCGAGAAAAATTCCAATTATAAATTATCTGTTTTGTTTTGTTTCTAACAACGCAGGTAAGTGAACACTTATATTATTAAATTAAGCAATTAGGTACTTTATTGTTGACATTTATTGAAATGCTAGGTGGTTGTAACTCATTGCGATTTCTGTTTGGCTTAACGTATTTGAAATTACTTTCAAAGTACAGCAGTTTTTCATTTTTGTTATGATTTAATTACGTTACAAAAATGAAATAACAAAAGTGAAATAAAGACGCAATCACATTGCTGATAAAATGTTATTAATAGCGCGTGATTTTAATGTTGTATAAAATATGTGAGTGAATTTTCGGTGTATATAATATGGGTCCGTATGTCTTTCTGTTTGTTATGTACAATGTCATTTGTTAGCCCTTATTTATTTTATATTGCACACGAATATTTATATTTCCGTGTTAGAAGCGCCCATAGTCTTTTTGTTCGTGGTGGTAATCCTCGTGGATGTCTTCCGCCTTGTCCGTCATGTTCTCTGCCCTGAAGTGGGCGGAGGGGTCTGTCAAATTCGTACCCACAAACAGGTGTTCACAGGTGCACACTAACGTCGACAGCTGCGGGTTGTAGTATGACTTCCGCTTTCTTGGACTAGTGTTGACTTCTGTATAAGAGAGGTGCGTTGAGATGGCTAATCCGTCGACTCTGGAACTACATCCGTAGCCTAGTGCAACTAAAAGTGGCTTCGGTGACTGATTTTTTTAAAGTTATCATTAAGTATTTATTTTGATGACCTACATCAAAATAAATACTTAATGATAACCTGGCTCAGAACGGACTTTATAAAAAATAATGATGCAGCGTACGATTGTGTTAGAAAATATAGAAGTTTTTTTTATTTTGCCCTTTTTTCAAGTGTCATGTTAATGTTATTAATGAATATTGTTGACAAGAATGTCCATTTATTTTTGCATTGTTGATTTATTTTAGATTGATAACTTTATATCTGAGAATAATATTCTCAATATGACTATTCTTAAACTGATAAGATAGGCAACTCATATAACGTTGATCTCTTTTTATTGTCGCCAAAGAAAAAAAAATGTTTTTAAGAGATTCTAATTTCCTTATAGATTCCTCATAATTAATTAATAAAACAAATGATAAAAAAGAAATAAACAGTGAAATTGCGAAACACCATATGATAAATCAATAAAATAAATAACAGTCAGATAATAATGTGTATTGTAACCGAGCCCTAATATTTCATTTTTGTTATTTTTTGTTACGCGTTTCATTTTTGTTACATTTCCATTTTTGTTTCATTTTTGTCACAATGGTCATTTTAAATGATTTTCACCCTTAAATAAATGAACATACTACCTGGGACTGGCCTGCAAATTGCAAAAGACGCAAAAAAATATGAATTTCCCGAGATACCCTGCAGCTTTCACGCGAATTCATCTCATTGTTCAGTGGCCCTAGAGTGAGTTTTATTTAACCGTTTCGATCAAACGCTTCGAGCGTGCTCAGCGCTACGATTGGTCCGTAACCAATTCAGGGCCAATCGGAGCGCCACATGCGCTCGATGCGTTTGACCGAGATGGTAAAATGAAACTCACACTAAGGCGTCTGATGGCTTCTGTGTGTGATGTGTCGGACTAACTTTTACTTTTTACTTGAAACCATAGAACTCTACTAATAGTATTAAATATTATACCGGAAAACGAAGTGGCACATAGTCTATAGTATTTATAGAAGAGGAAATTGGCTACATAATCACTGTTAGTAGAACGACAAATTGGAATTGCCCACTCAGCTTTTTATGCTTGCAATATGCTTGGATTTTCTCTGAGGTATCGAATCCGGAATGAGGTATTTTACCGACATGGCTTATAGAATAAGCAAGCTGAAATGACATTGGCCTGGCTGGCCATACGAACAGGGGCCTAAGTCTACTAATTTATAAACGTTACAATGGTCTCTCAATGGTGTGTTTTTGACAGTTTTTGTATGGCAAATCTGTCAAAAACTTACCATTGAGAGACCATTGTGACGTTTATAAATTAGTAGACTTAAGCCCCTGGGCCTCAAGTCTGCTATTGCAATAGTGTCAGAATGGTCGATCATTGATTTCATAATTGTTGATTTTTACATGTTTTGTAGTCTACTAATATAATGGCGTCATTATGACTTTCCAGTGGTCAGCCAATGACACTCCATTGAAAGAAATGGCGTTAATAGGTAATCTCGTACATAATGGCAAATGAATGACTAATTGCTAAAAATTACAGTTCCTAAAATAATATGTTAAAAAATAAAAAGATATACACAAATATACATATGAATGAATTCTGACATGAATAAATGTTCAAATTTAGTAGTAATTTTCGAAAATCATTTTTAAGAACGGGTTATATAATAATGGCAATACGACAATGCCATTATAACACAATTCTGTTACGAGACCATTGACCGACCACTGATCGACCATCATGAATTTAGCAGATTACGAACTTTTAGCAAAATGACGATGGGATCGTGTTGGAATGACGAATTTATAAAAATAGCAGACTAAGGCCCCTGTAGAATCGATAACCGTTGGGGTAGACACGAAGTCTTGAGTGGAGACCGCGAATCGGCCAACGTATTGTAGGAACGCCCTCAGGCTAGGTGGAGTGACGGTTAAGTTGAATGGCGTGTAATAGGAGAGGCCTATGTCCAGCAGTGGACTATTGTAGGCTGCTGATGAGGATGACTCTGTCCTTTACATTTGTCTTGAAGACATAACGTTACATCTTTAATCTTCACGTTACATCTCCAGAAAACGCACAGCTTTTGTTTTACTCTTAGGTTATGCAAGATTTTGATAAACATCAATTTAGTGGTAATTTTCTTAATTATGGTACTCGGAGACTGGAGACTGGAATTAAACGTGGTTTTTCTTTAACTCATCATCGTCATTAATATTTGCGTGGGAGATGTTACCATGAAGCCAACTAAAGTATTCATTAGCGATAAGAATCACTTCGCTTTTTGTTGCTATAAATGTTACAAGTTTGATATAATTGGTATACTTTGTTTGCATTTATCAAGTTACATCTAAAACATAACGATATTGTTGCGAGGAGTTAAACTCAATAGTACTAATATTCATTAACGATGATTTATGGCTTCCCGTTGCAGAAAAATAATAATCAATCTCTTTATTTTCTACACTCTACAACTTATTTATTGATTAATCTTAACGCCTACAGTGTCACCTCTAATAATTATTTTATTAAAGCTTACGTCATCCTCATTATAAAAGACAAAACAAAAGAACGTCAGAATTCGAATGCAAATCTAGACTCAATTCATTCTAATTAAGTATTTCGATTCTCCAATTCATTAAAGCGTTGATAATTTCTCGAGATCCATTTAGCAAACATTAACCTCGAGCAGACGTAGTAGACGTCCAGATTTAGGGAACCCGTCACAAATAAACCAATAGCAGTCTGTCTGGCTATAAACAGACTTACTAATAAGCGAGATCAAAACGATTTGACTGGCCTGAGGGGGCCCTTAGATCTTGTTGTGACTGTGAGAGTTATTGGTAGGGAGCTGTGGTAAAATATCGAAGTATAAAAACGTGATACAGATTTGGAAGCGGAGGTAGCTGAGCTGTGTATGATTGGCGCCATATGGGCATAAATAATGTGTTAAGAACATGATGATGAAAATAGTAAGTAATAATAATAAAGGACTATTGTAGCCAATAAGCCTGATATAGTGGTGATAGATCGGTTAGCGCGCCGCACAATTATAGTCGATGTTACCATTCCACATGACGGGAACCTCGTGAAAGCTGAGAAAGAGAAACAAATTAAATATCTTGACTTAGCACACGAGGTTGTTGAGATGTGGAATGTGGACTCGGCTGTAATTGTGCCGATAGTCGTATCAGCCAATGGACTGATGGCCGAAAGCCTCGATCAACATCTCTCGAGGCTCTCGTTAGGCGGTTGGATCAAAGGCCTGATTCAGAAGGCAGTACTCCTCGATACGGCTCGCATCGTGAGGAGGTTCCTGTCTTTGGAGCCCTAACCACCGGTAGCTTGGACCCTGCTCCCAATATCGGCGGAACCCTATTTTATATATTTTTAAATGTTTTTTTTTTTAATTTTTTGTTTTATAATTTTTTTAAAAATGTAATAAAATAAGTACTAAAATGAATAAAGGAATAATAATAAACATAGACAAATTCATATACAAATCCAAAAAAACAGTGCCACTCCGGGAGTGCCGATAGAAGTGAAAACTTATACGAACTATGTGGTCGTAATTGTAATAATTATTAAACTTACAGTTTTCATTTAATGCGCTATTGTACATGCATGTGTATCTATGTACGTACATACACAATATATGTACCTACATACCTACTTATATACAGAAGTGACGGTAACGGTAACAGTGTCGCGAGTTCCATTGTTTTTTCCCATCTCAAAAATGCCCAACGCGCCTAAAGTTTTTTTTTCTTTTTTTATGGGCTTTAGGAAGTTTTCACTTCAATAAGAACTGAATTCTTTCAGTTGAACTAACTCAAGACTGACAACTTTTTCATGAAATAGTCATTCAATGGGATTATGAACTAATGGGGTTGTATGTACTGTATTGATGATTTTAATGATTACTTATAAATCTGTAAATTAAATACATATACGAGTCACGGTCACGAATCATATTTAGTTTAACACACAGCCTAATACTGCCCTGTAAATTGCAGAAAACGCAGACGCCAGCACATCGAACTACCACAAACTGTCAAATTTCCCAATTGAATATGAACCTTATGTTTATTTGATGAAGTTGAAAATCTATCAAAGAAATTTGACTGATTGGGGTAGCTTGATGCGCTGGCTACCTATAGGCAAGCAAACAATTAACAATAAAAACACATTTAGTTGTAACATTACACATTGTCTCTTATTTCTGCATAACAATAACATAGGTGACAAAATAAAATAGCCGTCAAAGGGTTCCCACTGTTTCACAAATAAATGAAGACTTCATTTCACTAACAGGTGTTAATATGACTGTGAGAGTTACCCACAATTATACAACAAGTGACAACGGTTTCACTCGTGCGAACCACTGGTGAAATTATTCTACCACTAGCATAACTTGGAACGTGGCTGGATTAGGAACTAAAAGAATTGTTCCAAGTTTGAAGCGAGGTAGAGCTAGCCACGACAAGCAGCACCGCTATGAAATGTCAAGACATACTGGTCATTCAGTTCCAGAAGGCTCAACAAAGCGTATTATTATGTGAGTTTGCTAATTTGCTTTACATGGCAGGTGAGACGAAGACATGTCTACTAAAGAAATTCAGTCATGCGAAGCATACGGGTTCAACACTGTAGTTAAAGCCAGACGATTTGATTGCTGCACTAAAAAAAATGCAATATATTTTTTCCTAAACATTCAAATTGAAATCGTATGTTTACAAACAAGAGCACCACACGTGGTATCCATGTGTGAGATCGTATGTATTGGAAGTATTGCCAATCGTCGATAATGGTCGCCCGATCGGAAAGTACTAGGGTAGCATAAACGGCAGGTAGTGTACCGAACCGATCGATACCAATATCCCATGTCTATGAGGCGATAGGACGCACACATGTTGGGTGCATTGTGTGCGTGGACTGTGAACGATTGATTCTCCTCTCTTTCACGAATGGATTCGGGCTTGACTCGTGTTTTATCGAGGAGTTCGGACACGAACGCTTCTTGTTTGTGTGGTATTTTTCAGTCTGTTCCTGAAAAAGCTTTCAGTGCTACAATTTGAATTTCGATCGAAAGTATTTGCATTAAACCTTTTTAGATTTCCGTTTAAAATGCACATCTTGCTGGCCACAACCTGCGGTAAAAAAAACCGTGAAACGCCATTAAAATGTTCTTTTTATTTTATATTTTTCTTTTTAGTTAATGGTTTTAATGATTATTTTATGTAGTTTTGACCCGTGTTTTACTAAAAGTTCTACAATAAAACCTCTTATTTAGTGGGTTTGGTTTAGCAAAAAAACCTTTGACTTGCTCCTTTCTGAGCAAAATCTGAATTATTTTTTCGAATATTTACTTACTAAGATAATTAGATTTTTTTTTTATCCTACTCACTAACGATTTTTTTAATACCTATACCTATTCAACAAGTTTTTTAGCACCTTACGTAAGAGAAAGCGTTGAAAAGGTAATACCTTTTAAAAAAAATGCTTTCCTTCTGCAATTACCTAAACCTACAACTCCGAAGCCATTTGGAAGGTTGATAACAAGTTCAAAGTTCAAGCAACATAATTATAATAAACCTACTGTTTCCAGCTTATCTGGAATAAATAAAAACACGGTAAGTAGGTACCTCAGAATACAGAAAGAACGTAAGTACATCAGTCGGTTATCAGTCTGCTCAAGTCATGAGACCCAGATATCGGAGGTTACAGAGATAGCATTGCATCAATACCTGTCACTAACTACGTAATTAAAGCCACAGAGTGTTCCTAAATCCTATGTTGCAAGAAATACGATAGTATTACTTACAGTTCGTTTTTTTTAACTCAGATACTAATTTGACAGCTGTAATGTCAAACTCATGTCAAATTCAAACGACTTGAAATGTCAGATTAATCGACAATAGTAAGACAGTATCACTTGAAATATGAAGTGTGGATTTTTGCTGTGTTTCCCTAACGTTGATCACTTTCTGTCAACGTCAAATGCATTGGCCTGTTGTACCTCCTTACTTCAGGTGGATAAGCTAAGGTCTCCCGCAATTCTAATTTACTTAATTTACTTACGGTTCCTTGCAATTTGTAGGTTAGTGTGAGATTTATTTATTTATTTATTTATTTAAACTTCTCGCACACAAAAAGGTACAAAGGCGGACTTAATGCCTTAGGCATTCTCTACCAGTCAACCATGGGTGGTGAAGAGATTCGATGGCAGGTGCTTTGGAGGAAAGGAACAATGATTAAAAAAAGAACCATAAAATATATCATTATGCTATACAAAAAAGATTGATACATAAATTGGTTATAAACATATAATCATATAATACATATACACGCATACATATCTACTACAATATATACTTCTAATATATATATAAATATACAAATTCAAGGAAAAGAGATATTGAGATTACTCTACACTATTTGTTAAGAAAATACCTCTGCAACTTCCGCTTAAATGCATACCGACTGGTGGCCGTCCTGATTTCGAGAGGAAGCGCATTCCAAAGAAGAATGGACTGAATATGAAAGGAAGAATGAACAAAGTCAGAAGTATGAGAAGGACAGAGTAGAAGAAGGTTGTTAGCAGAACGCAGATTCTTATTGTGAGAAGAACATAAATATTGGAAATGAGTCGCAAGATAAGAAGGAGGAGTAGGAGAGTTGAGAAGGGAGAAAAGCGTAGTCAAAGCGCGCAAACCTCTTCTTTGGCGAATGGGCATCCATTTGAGCTCAGACCTATAGCTCGACACATGGTCATATTTCCTGAGGTTGAAAATGAAACGGATACAATTATTGAGCAGTCTGTCGAGCTTATCCAGCAAAACCGCATTCAAATCGAAGTAGCACACGTCACCATAGTCGATGATAGGGAAAATCAAAGTCTGCACAAGCATGGTCTTCGTCTTAGCGGGCAAAAAGTTCCTCAGACGATACAGGGATCGCAGAGTGCCGTTGACTGTAGGTATATTTATTAAAATATGATTCGCGACAATTATTGGAATTAAATGAACTTATAGATTTTATTACTATATTAATATTATAAAAGTGAAAGTTTAGATGTTTGTTACTGAATCGAGCAATAACAGCTGAACGGATTTGGATGAAATTAGGCACACTAATATGTACTTTATTGTCTGGATTAACATATTGTAGGATACTTTTCATCCAGGTGGTTCCCGTGGGAAAATTTCCGACCTCCACACGGGCGAAGCCGCTGGAAAAAAATAGTAATTGTTTAAATACATATGTGTTAAGGCTTTTTCGAACAGGGCCTGAATTCACATGACCACTTAACGGTTCCTTACTCGTAACCACGTCAATCACACACGAATTCTGCTAATGTCATCTAATAATATTAACAAATTGTCTTGGAACTTACAGAATAATTATGACATTTCGATTCCTTACTGTTACATTGGTTTCTAAAAAAGAACGTTAGTGACGTAGTTTGAACATAGTAATGTAGCGGCACTACAAATAAAAATGCTTCGCAACAAAATCGAAAAAACACAAAAAGAAAAGTGGCGCCATTTACAATGCCACAGGCGAACTAAATGAGCAATTCTGCATCGCGCAATCAGAGTTTTCGACGGCACTCGAACATATACAAAAATCCCGACATCAACTGTCGGGCAGTTGCCCGGACCAGACACAATACCCGTCTGGTCGGAGGATCCTCCTTTTCAATAGAGGATGAGCGAACTTTACACCCTGTTCCTCATTCCTCTATAGTAAGATTCCGCGGGGAATCATTATAACGATACACAGGATAGGGGCCCAGGCGCGACGCGACAGCGCGACCAACACGCGATCAACAGCACACAGAGCAAACAGCACGATATTAACCAACATAGTGATTACCTGACACTGACGTCAAAATTGCAAAAAAAGGGAAATAATAATTTCGTTTCCGCCGTAATTTCATAGGAGCATTACCTATAACTTTCCATCCTCAGATTATAAAACAAAGGCAGATAGATCGCGCGGAACACCAAGAGCGAGTCCAAATATCAAATACTAAAGCGTCGCATTTTATGTAACATAGGTACAATGCGACGCTTTAGTATTTGATTTTTGGCTTCACTCTTGGTGTTCCGCGCGGTCTATCTGCCTTTGTTTTATAATCTGAGTTTCTATCTAAATATTCCATTAGCTTACATTGGTTGCAAAGTAATTGTAACGATAAAGTAATCCATTATTGTGCTTTCAGTTGCATAATTTTCTATTATGGGTAGGTAGGTAGACAAAATAACTTCCAATAAAATAATCCATTATCTATTAGATCATAGAATAAAAACCTCACCAATTGTGATCTGGTACTGCTTGGTAGGTACTTTATGATCGAATTGATCGATCAAATAGTCTCGGTAGGTACACAACAAAGATTTTAAATTATGATTGTTATTGAAAGTTCGCTTCACAAGATGGATGGGAGCAAAAAGGCAAGTATTTATTATCTTTTGATTACGACGTATTTCAAGACGTTAATGTGTACTGAGGAAGGAAAGTCGTTCACGTAATTTGAATTAGGAAACCGTTCTTTTTATGTACATCTTTTTGTTTGGTTCCAGTACAGTTTTCCTAACGTTACGATTTCTTAAAAAAAAGGCATGTTCAGTACAAACAAACATTGAAGTAGGTATCTAAGTATAGTAATTCCTATTTGTCACGAAATTAATTTAAACAGTGGTAGTGGTTTTCTTTATAAACTAAGTACATACTATCTTTTGCCAGCGCTTATGCCCGCGAGGAGGTCGAAAATCCCACGGGTACGTACGTAGGTACTACTACTACTACCGAAGTCATACAAATCCATTCACCCGTTTTTGCATGATTGAGTAACCTACATCCAAACATCCAAACTTGCACATTTATAGTAATAGTACCTAGGAAGCAGGATGTACTTACCTACCAACTACCTATACAAAATAGATAAGTACTTTACGATTATTATTTTTTTGCGTAAATAGTCTCATAAAGTCATTTAGGAATGATATTTTAAATTGTACAAAAACAAAGCACACTAACTTCGGCAGAGACAACTTTGTCCTTCATGGTGACTGAATTAAACTATATTTAGACAAGCATTCACTTTTGGATGTTAATAAAACCATTCTGATCACACTGGCGGCTGCGCATCTTAAAATGTTAAGTTGGGTATGCACTATTCAATATTTTTGTGCGCGAGCTGTGCTTCGCGCATCTGCTTTGACGTTTTGGCAGTTTCTATGCAATCACATAGACAAACAGCTGCTGCTGCAGTCGACGTACACGTGGACTTTTTCGCGCACTGGAATTTCAACTCTCGGTGTTCAACCGAGCATAGAGAATCCAACAAAGTGCAACTCAGCGCATCGAAAGAACACACTGTTCGATTATGATCAACTCTCGGCGTTAGGTGCTCTTTACACGGGCATTTTATAGCAATTATTGCTCGGCAACACTAAATGTATCAACATGGATCAATTAAGTGGAACAATCTGCACCCTAATTGCGTAACTCACGATCAATCATAATCTGTTTCGTTTTGAAACAGATTGTTAAACCATTGCTTCCTAAGTTCGAAAAATGTGTCTGCTCAACAACGTACAGCTCGATTCAAACTTTATGGCGGCTCGGAACACGAGGCGAGTCGCTGCGCAGTAACAAATTCATGGGTCAGCGGGGTTGAGGGGTGGGGTACTGCGCAGCGTGTAGCTCACTTCAGAGCCGCCATTAAGTTTGACGCGATGTATAAATAATGCAATGAATATTGTTGAACTGTCCCAAAACCGTTTCCTCCGCCAAGCCACAGGCTCCCCATGGTACGTTCGGAACGAGATCCTCCATCTCGATCTGAAAATGCCCACTATTGCTCAATTTATGAAACGCAACTCGAAGCGTTTCTTCGATAAAGCCGAGATACATCGCAATCCCTTGATTGTGAAGGCCGCTAGTTATGTCCCCAGTAGAATCAGTAGTATTCGCAGGCCGAAACATGTCCTCTCAGACCCAGACGACCCCATCACTGTTCTCCAAGAAAAGAATAGGGCCACCAGTACAGTACACAAACACAAACGACGACCGTCCTACCGACCTCGCCGCCGAGGTCCTCGCGCCCCGCGAAGACTCCCGAGTAGCGATCAGACCCCCGACCGTCCCTTGCTCGTTGATGCGCCAGCCCGCGCCGCAGCTGAGCCGGTAGCTTTAAATTCCCCGTCTAATAATCATGAAAACAACTTGATCCAGCCTGTCCCTGATAGAACTAGCTGCCCCCCCCCCCCCCCCCGCCAGCGACTCCCTGAGCCGAGGTTCGTACCCCACAGGGGGTGCCCTCAGTGCGCAGTCGTTTTAGGTTTAAGTAGGTTTACGCCCTGGCTGGAGGCTTTTAGATTCCTAAAAACCTTCACAGGAAAGTCCGGTTGAGCAGTCACGGCCTCTCAAGGTCAACTGCGAGATGCCAATTCCAAAAAAAAAAAAAAAAAGTTGATCTGTCAAATTGAAACATTATGATTAATCGCGAGTTACGCAATTAATATATTCACATATACCTATACACATTTTCTATTCTATTCACATTTATACACATATTCTATTAATCTATTTACCTACAACACCGGTATTTAAACCCAAGTTTTTTTACAAATTAATACTAACTTTGGGAAAACTGAAACACATTGGAGGCGTGGAACACAGTTGGTGTGCGAACATAGTGGAAACACAGCTTCAGTTCATCTTAGATTAACTTTTTTAACATATTACCTAAATGCTTGACACGTTTGGCGCAATGCCTGAGCGATTGGATTCAAATCAAATCAAATTAAAATATTTTATTTCATAAAAACCTGCATGGACAGTTATGAAACGTCAGAAGCTAGGTGCACGGTTCCAAATAAATTGTCGGTCGATTGTGCGAGTTGTGCGCTACGGGTCACGTATTTGAATACCGCGCAAAATGTTTGTGAACAACACACACATTTAGTTGGTTAGACAACAGAAACGAGCCCTAGATACAAGATAGTTTAGTAGTGGGGCAATTAAAAAACAAAAGAAATCTGTCTGCATAAAAAGCGAACATAAAAGAACGCAACAAGATTCTGAAGAAAATAAATAAATCATGCTCTGAAATTATTCTATGCAGTCGGAGGCTACCTATGAATGCTGTAATTTGAAAACTGACTCACCAAAAACATAAGTACATTGAAAACTTTTACAAAACTACTACAGACAGAAACAACAAAGTGCAGTGCCGTGTGTCGGTGTGACAACAGCGACAGAGGAGTATTTTAGAACATCATCGAGATACACAAAGTGGATTTTAAATATAGACGAATTGAGTTGAGAACCTCCTCCTTTTTGAAGTGGGTTAAAAATAATGCACATAAAATTATAGTTACCAAATACGGTCGTAATACATAGAAAGACCAATCTCAATTTTTTATTAACAAATGGTATCTAGAAATATTATTAGCCCAGTAGCTAGGCAACCCCCCAGTAATTCTCGCACGGGTAGAGTATACCACCCGGAACGACTTCCGTTCACACGACCATAGCGAAGGGAATACCCTCTATATATTCAATGTACTCTGTGGGAATACCTACACATGTTCAGCACACTGCGCTGCAGGCGCACCTGCCATTACTTTTTACGCAAACACGCAAAAACTCACGCCCCAAGAACTATGCACAATTCTCACGCGAATAAAGGTCAAACACTTGGATAAATAAAAGGTTTGGTGTTATTATTTTTAATTATATACTTACCTATGTATGATATTTTCGATGTTTTATTTCGTTCGTTTTAAAATCACAATGGTTTTTTTTATAGTCAATGAGCTTCTGTATCTCCGTTTGATTATCTTGTTGCCAATGTCATTTGGTAAGTGCGTTTTCAGTGTTGCCACACTTTATTAAGACGAAAGATAGGTGTGTTTTTAATGCCTCGTTGGTAAGGTGGTCGCAAGCGCAGCTGCTTGAGCATGACGCCCTGAGTTTGATTCCCAGGTCGAGCAGGACGTGTTATTAGGTTTTTCCTCAGATTATAAAACAAAGGCGGGAACACCAAGAGTGATGCCAAAAAAACAAATACTAAAGCGTCGCATTGTACAGACGCCACCAGCACATCAAGTTACCCCAAACTGTAAAATTTTCCTAATTGCACATGAACCAATAAAGTGTAAAATCTATCAAAGAAATTTGACAGATTGGGGTAGCTTGATGTGCTGGCGTCTGTACCTATGTAACATACAATATGTGACGCTTCGTGGCGTAGTACTCGAGTTTTGAATCATTATTTGATTTTTTGGCCTTACTCTTGGTGTTCCGCGCGGTCTGCCTTCTGTCTTTGTTCTCTAATCTGCCTTTGTTTTCTAATCTGAGGAGTTTTCTATTTGGAATTTCTCAGTAACAGCCCGGAGTTTGGATTTGTGGCCGGTTGATGGCAATAGGCTCGCCCTCTATTGCAGGGGACTTAAATATAACTCGCGAAGTCCGAGTGTCTTTTAAGTACACCCTTTGGTGAAACAAGGCGTGATATTTATATTATGTATTGTTCTATTTTTAACAATGATCACTTGGGTGTTAATGGGGTAAGTAGAAGAGGCTGTCTTAGATAGGATTTCCTCCTCACCCTCCATTGATAGGAGTGCGGGTTGTTCGAAAGAGATACCGTGGCTCCTGGTACACAGGCAACTGAGGGAACATGGGTGGGTTTTAGTCAGTAAAAGTCTGACACGCCCTCCTGCTCCACCCAGAGTGGGAGAAGTTATTTGATGATTTCCCACACACAAAAAAAGAAAACCATTGACACTGTTTATTAAACTTCCAGTAACCACGCGGCAATCTTAAACCAATACAGAATTATTATGAAACGTTAATACATCTTAACGTCCAAACAAAACACTGTGAAGCCAAATCGATTTAAAAATAATAGGTCTTTACCTATGAAATTGCCGTTTTGTATGAAAAAATTTAAACGAATTTTTTTCATGAATTTTTTATTTGTATTAATCGAAGTAATCACCCATGCAATCAATGCATCTTTGCCATCGCAGTGGCAGTTTATTGATGCCCTTCTTAAAGAAATCAGCTGGACGGGAGGCAACAAATTCTTCAAAGGCATTTTGTACTGCCTCTCGGGTATTAAATTTTTTTCCCGCCAAGAAGTTATCCAAATTCTGGAAAAAGTAGTAGTCTGTAGGCGCAAGGTCTGGTGAGTAGGGCGGATGACGGAGAGCTTCCAACCCCAGTTCTTGCAACTTGGAGACCGTCTGCTGTGCAGTATGAGGTCGCGCGTTGTCGTGCAGGAGCAGCGGAGACGAGCGATTGACCAATGCTGGTTGGAGATGCGCCAGCTTCTCCATCATTGTGTTCAGTTCTTCACAGTACACATCTGCAGTAATGCTCACCCCGTTTGGTAAGAAGCTGTGATGAATCACACCGGCGCTAGACCACCAAACAGTGACCATCACTTTTCTAGGGGTAAGTTTTCGTTTAGGGCATTGTTTAGGTACACGCACATTAACTCTATGGATGACGCTTCGAAATGTTGCCACTACATAAAGAGTAAAAGTTTATTGAGGATGATATTCTCGTAGCATGTTTGTCTATTTCTTTTTATTTTTATTTTTTTTTATTTGTTTTATAATTTTTTATATTCCTGTTTAGTTCTATCATATTTACATTTTAATATATTATTTTTTCTATAAGTTCGCTGTACCAGTTTAGTGTCCTATTAATTGTTTGAGGCACCGGGCGACGTCAATACGTCGAAGCCGGCTGTCACTGAAAACCAGCGCTGGGGCTCTGTCTTGCATAGGGTCGCAGCATAATGCTGAGCGATAGCCGTTTTGCGTGGATGTGACGCATGTTTCCCTCAACCTTTTCTTATTTTTGTATTCCTGTTCTTTTTGCGTCATGTTTACCGCAAATAAACGTTTTTTCTTTCTTTCTTTCTTTCTAGGTGCTGAACCAGGATCCAACCAACTTGCTGAGCGCTTACGGTTATCAAACAGAATCCATTTTTCATCGCAGGTAACAATGCGGTTCAAAATTCCTTCATTTGTGTGTCTGTTGAGCAGTGCAAGGCACGTCTCGACGCGTACTTCGCGCTGGCGATCATTGAGTTCGTGGGGCACCCATTTGTCAAGCTTTTTTACCTTGCCAATTTGACGCAAATGGACCAATATTGTTTTGACGCTAACGTCGAAAGCTGCTGCTAATTCAGCCGTAGATTGTGTATCATCAGCTTCCACAATCGCCTTTAATTCGTCATTGTCGACCAAAGTCTTCGGACGACCGCGAGGTTCATTTTTCAGGTCGAAATTTCCAGAACGGAAGCGAGCAAACCAATAACAGGTGGTGCGTTGGTTTGTAGTGTTAGCTCCGTAAACGTCGTTGATGTTGCGTGCCGCTTGTGCCGCGTTGCTGCCACGACGGTACTCATATTCCATAATTACTCGAATTTTTAACGTATCCATGATGACGAAAAAGATTGAAATGCGATGAAAATGTAACACTAATCAATAAAGAAATGACTACTTTTAGAAAAAAAAATCCATGTTTTTAAAATAAAATTAATTTGAAATTAGAATTCTTAGCCAAACAAAAATTATTTTGATTTGAAATGGCCAGTACTGCAGAACGGCAATTTCATAGGTAAAGACCTAATACCAAGCTTTTAGCGGTTAATCAAAAGTGTCTCGATGGCAGAGTTGGCTGAAAATAATCGTGTGTTTATTATCAAGCGATTTGCGTCAGACACGCTGGCTGCCTCGCTCCCACTGGGAAGCCATTTATATTTACTACTAATGTCACGAAAAGAGACCGTTTGTGTGTTTTGTTTTGATTTTTTATTAATAATTAACCTAGAAGGTGGGTATATTGAAGTTTTTTTTTTTAACTCGATTGCAATCATGCAGGACAAGAACATCTTATTTTTAAGTGGTCATCGCCACATATCTGCATGCAGTACCAGAAGCTTCGCACTTTTCAGGTGCCTCCCAGATTCAAAGCTGAAATGATTCTTGACCCTAATGTACTTACTCAGAATTAGGTACACTGGTAAATACCATATCTTTCAAACCACATTCAGAACTCTTCTTCAATATCAAACAGATTTTTCAAAGGCCAAAGAAAATCTTAAATCTTGAACTATTGACTATGACATTTTTTTTTTAAACCAAGTGACGCCGACTGTACCTACCGCTTCAATTTGTTTTCGTTGCGATGAATCTTTAATAATACCTATTCTCAAATCATAATAAACATTGTTTTACGCCAATTTTCGTAAGCGGAAACCATAGTAGTAAGTTCTTCCGTAATAAAATGAAAGTGGTCGCTTCTTGGCACCATTCGTTCCATATCGTAGACGCAGGCGCACATGAATAATACAGAGACACAATACATAATAATAACAACTACATGCATATTTTCATTTATGCGAGTTTAATTATCTGTTTTGTGTGTCTAAAATTCTGACTGCCGCGTCAGTCAAGTGTTTGATAACGAAACCTCTGATCTTCCTGGGATTTGATTCCCAGATCGGGAAAAAGCTAGGGTACACAACACACACTTTTATAACCCATGGTTGTGGTGGTGGAAGCTCTGTGTCACCAATACAAAACGGCAGGGGTATTCTGAGCTGTCCAAGGAACTTATATCCAACCTGGAATGTGCACAGGCTGCCGATACGCGGTCCGAGCGAGATAGCTTCGAGAGAGCCCTCTTTCCCTTTCATTAGGGTGACCAAACAATATGATGTAGGTAGATACTAATATAATAAATATTAGTTAGATTTATTTTATTGTAAATTGTATTTAATATTTCTTAATAAGAATGTAAGTACTTATATAATAGGATAAAATATATTAACCAATATAAATTTGACTTTATAAAATAATAATTATTATGCTTTATGGATGGATTAAAGTAAAACGCATTATAGAGAATTTATAAATATTTATTTGGTAGATATTTACAGTCAGGTTCATACATTACTAAATAAAACAGTTTTATGCAATTTCTGTCTTAAAGTTGATTTGTGACCTATAATTTTCAATGTTTGAGTTTTACCGTGGCTCATCATACGGGCGGTAAGATAATGAGACGCAATGCTTTTAATAAGTTGCATTTCGTGTGAATCTTCACATTGAAATGATTGAACGGGATATGGCGGATTAAAATAATTTGTCAGAATACTATAAAAGTTTTGCAAAACAAATAGTATAATTTTTACTTTATTTACCTTTTTTAATGACTCTGAGCTATGAAATTTGAATATTTTTTCTGTGTACAGAATGATTTGAAAAACAAATTTAGAAACATATTTTAATTTCCCTCTGTCTATGAATGACGTGAAGGATGAAACTTTGCACACATCAATAGAGTTATCATAGTCATGATCATCATGTTTCTTATTAATAAACAAGGCAGCAAGACAATGTTTGCAACTTAATTTTTCGGATATTTTTTTTGCACAGCATCCCGCCATGTAGTAAAGTATATTGTTTTTGTAATATGAAAATTCTTCATTGTCTACATAAAATAGTAAATCGAGTAGTTGGTCTTCGCTAGCCTCGGCATTTTCTATAATTGCTCGTTTGGGATGTCTGAATTCCAAAACTGGAGTCATTTCAAAATCATCTTCAGTGCCACAATTAGCGTTAACACTGGGTTCCACGCTATTACGAAATAAAAGTTTTCGCAACGTGTACCGAAATTGAAGCGAACTCGGGTTGTCGTTTAAGGCACCACACCTTCTAACGCAAGAAAAAAATATTTCAAGATTATCCTGCGAACACTTATATGTTAAAAAGTACTTCATTTCATGTGTACTATCTTTTAGTAAATCAAGACACAAGTTTGCAAAGCTTAATGTATCAATAATAAATCCAAGAGCAGGAGTTTTACGTCGGTGTTCAAGGATATTTGTGTCATTGATTTTTAAATTCATCAAATAGTTTCTAGTTTCAGTGAGCGCATTCATCCAAATTTCAGTGTTTTGCAAACGTAATGGTGACTTAAAGCCTTTACCAAAGGGATTTTTTGAATTGAATATATCAAATATTCTATCCAAAACTCGAATATACTCGACAGTAGCTTCACTTCCTTCAAAACGCTTATCGCCACTTTTTGCTAAGAATTCAATTGCATCGGCAACTGAATTGCTCAACACTTGTGCTGCTAATTTAACATTCATCTTTTTACCAGAAAATCCAACGTGAATACTAGTAAGTTTGTTCGCTAATTTGAGCCCTTCCTCTTCTTGTATTGCATCTAATTGTTTTATAAAATTGAATTGTATGTCACCTTTCACAGAAGTCATATTTGTTTCTGCAAAAACATTTCTGGATAGCTTGAGCATATGGGGAGGATCTAAAATGCAGTGGACTTGACATTCTTTTGTTGGGTGCTTGAAACTTGTCGTCATTTCAGGTAATGTGAACCTGCAACCCAAAATCTCATAAGTTTTGACATTAACACAAGTACCATCACACGTTAAGGATCTTACTGTAATATTGGCTTCTGATAACATCCTAATAGCTGTTAATATTAACTGCGATTGAAGCTCAGCTGATAATTTGTTAATAAAAAAGTAAGCTATAGGACATTTAAATCTTTTTGTGTAAGATACAATCATAAAAACAAGAGCCTCAGAAGCTAAGGTTTCAGATTCATTTGGTAGAATTCCTCCATAATCTACATAGCCCCAATATTTATCGGTTTTTTTATCGTATCTTAGTTCTGTTCTAATTGCCATAGAATCAAAAAGAAGGGCTACATTTTTAAGAGAGGCGTCCTTGGCTGCAGTTTCTTTTAAGAACATGATAACTTCCTGTATGAAACCAACACTACAGTCACGTGTAGCCAAAAGTCTTCTCAATGTAGCTGGATGAGGGAGACACACATGTTTTCTTAAAAAAAGATACGCTTTTGGGCTGTAGAAGTGCAAAGTCAGAGCAAAAGATTTCAATTCTTCACTATATCTTACTTTTTTGTTATTAATAGCATAATTAAACTGCTCATGAATATGCACAAAATTCATTTTGATGACGCTTTCAATTTCTTCTGGGTCATGGTTCTTTCTTTTTATCACATTTAATAAAGATTTAAGGCTATTGATTTTTAAGTCTCTTCTTTTTACGCGCTGCTTCAGAACTTTCACTTCTCGTTTCAAACCTTCAATTACTTCACATTCATAACGAATTTTTTTCGTAGGAGGTTCCTTGGAGGTGCTAGGCATAGGGCTGATTTCAAACTTATGCTCAGGAGTGATTGAAATATTGGCGGGTTTCTCAATAGACACTTCTGCTTCAATTGTTACTGGGGCAGCTTGAACAATCATATTGCTTATTATAGCAATCTTTTTTTCTGGTGGAACAATCTGCAAATTAAAAAGGCCTATTATTTATGTTGGTACTATGTTAAATCTAGCATTGAGGGCAAATTAGAAAAAGAAAAACAATCTAAAATCCGTAAATCTATATAGATATTACCTAATATTATACGATTTCGGTGATATACAGACTATTGCAGACTGACAGTTCATCAATAAACATAAATCCATAAATCAAGTTACGCTACCAGAAACCAGTCGTTTACTATTCTTTACCCACCTTAGGAAAAATTGTTGGAACGGCATCGGATTTCAGTTTTGAAACTGAACTATGTTTTATTATATCCTGGGGCCTGAAGTGAAGACTGCAAATAACGGAATAATTTTTGATATTTAAATGACTTGGAATGACATCAAGCCATTTTTTCCTCCTTGATTCTTCTCCAGGCAGTCTGAAATTATATTTTTTAAATTAATTTAAAATATACGAAGTGACACACATAAATCAGCGATTAATTTGAGAAGTTGAAACTTTTTTGCCATTTCCCTACAATGTACCTCGGGAAATGTGAAATTTCATGATCACGTCTATTAAGTATTCGGTACACCATTCGCTATAAAGTTATATGCGTGGCGTGTAGTATAGAACAGTCTCAACACACACTTTACTGAAATAAATGTTAAAATCAGCCTCTTACTCGTTAAAACATAAAATACCTATAACAGACATGCGTAATAATTATACTTACGTTGAAGACTACCTCCTATTTATATGCTGCATTATGTAAATAATCTTATAATTTCGTTCATTAAGGGCACCCTACTTCAATAATTGAAATATACTTACTTGAAGAAAGAAACACCGCATCCTGCATAGGATTCGCTTTTGCAACCTTGAATCGCACACTTTTTAACCATATTTATTACGTCCGAAATAAGAAATTGATTGTTTTATCATCGAATTGTGGCTAAATTAAATATCACCAAGTCGACCACCATTACAACAAATTAATATGGCTGACGGGCTGCCAGTCTAACTTATATATATTCTACTAATAATCTTTTCTTTTTATTAAATTTCAATACAGTGTCCAAATTATTGATAAAAAAATCTTCTCATTCTAACAGATACTTAAAAAATATTTGAAATATATCAGAACGAAAAATAATGTTTTTTTATTAAGACATGACAAGATTATTTTTTCCTACCATTCCTAATAAATTCGGAAATAATCCTTCTGGCAACACATTAGAAAGGGACACAGGGCTCTCGAATCGCTTTCTCTCTCGGACCGGATTTCTCTGTGACCAAGTGATTGTCTGTAATAGAACTTAGCTTGTTAATCATAGGGTTTATTTTTATATTGGTGTCAAATTGACAATGCACATTCCAGGTTGGATATAAGTTCCTTGGAGCTGTCTTTTTCTTTTTCATCAAAATCATTCCGCCGTCTAGTAGTGACATCTAGTGGTTATTAACGTTACTAGTTGTTTTGCCACTCGACGCTAGATGTCAAGATAAATTCTATTCGACAATAGATGGCGCTGTTTTGAAAAGTTCATCTGAACTGATCCCAACTGTGAATGTGGAAGATGTTCATCGGCAAGGATGTTTTTTTTTTACTCTTTGGAATTACGGACGTTAAAGCCTTTTGCCATGGATGAGTTACATTATTTAGTTTAAGAGCTCAATCGTCATGTAATGAGACAATTATTTTTTATTGTTACCAAGCTCTAGGAGGTCGCATGAAGGATAAGGCCCTTTCTACACGGCGGCACGGTTTCTTTGTAAGGCGCGCTAGTAACGAATCGTAAAATAATCGTGTGAGATTATTTACGCTAATACGGCGACGAACGCCGTGTCGTAGTGCCGCGTGTCTGTCAAAAACATTTTCCACGGCAATACCCAGGCCTGTGCGTACCACAGGCCTGGGTATGGACGGTAACGAATTAGTAAACGCTTATCTAATAATTTGTCGCCGTCGTCTTTGTAGGTATAACAAATAAACAGACACAATCTTTGTAAAATGTTTATTCTCATAAATGACAGACTAAAACAACATTTCTCAGCGATTACAACTCACTCTAAACTTTGCATCATTACCTATGATATTGGCGTTATTTATAAAGCTGGTACTGGTATGGAACTACCTACGTCAATATTAGAACATAATCATCTACAACATTGCTAAGCAGCTGTTTATACGTACAGATAAGTTATGGCGAAGAAAAGTCGACGACAAACTTTATTTTTCAAATATTTTTGCTCCATTTTTATAGTTTGCCATCAACTTGAACTAAATTATCACAAAGTTTGACTAAAGATAACTGTAGCTATAGATAAAACATTGGTGAAATGCTTATTTTCTTACTGCAAAGCAAAGTATGGAGTCCATAAATATAATAAAGTCTTTTTTTATAATAAAGCAATCAAATATATATTAATTTAAAAGGTATCATATTATATGTATTAAGTTTATAATTTTTCCGAATTCTAATAAATACTTTTTTTTATATAGGTAATAATAAAAATAGAGATCAAAATAAGTTCTGTACAATAAGACGTGAACGAGGCAACTCTAAATTATAATTAAATCCTTTAAATCCGAACGAAATAGGTAATCGGGTAGTATTATACAACATGGCATAGATGACAATTTTTACTAAGACATCGCGAACTAATAAAGACCTACATGTTATGGGTATAGGAGTTGCTTTTGTTTGGTTGTCTTTACATGAACTGCCTATACGCCCAAACTTCACAATCCTACAGTGACAATAGGTATCTAACCAGAGAAGATTGGACTGCATTGAGGAACGTTATCTTGGCTGTAGCCATCCTTAACTAACTGTCTTAACACAGTACTTGTTAACCGCTCGTCATTCCACACAAAACAAGAGAACTCTAAAACAATGGAACATCATCATTGTTTTATAGTTCTCAACACTCCACAAAATGGACATGTAAGCAAAGTCAAAATTGAATACTTTTACCATGGACACTTCTATAAAAATGAATTAAAGTGTCTGATTGTAATGAAAAAATAACAGCATTTTATTAAATGCATATGAAAGTATATACGATACTCCTAACAAAAAACAAAATGGCTGTCTGTTTGTTCCCGCTAATTTCAGAAATGACACGACTGATTTTGATTTGACTTTCTCTGGCAGATAGCTGATGTTATAAAGAGTAACATAGACTAAATTAATTTTAAACAAAGTATTAGTAAAGAGACACATTATTGCTTTCCGATATCTACGCAAAGTCGCGGACACAGCTAGTCAATCATAAGAATAGTTCGTAGGCTCCAACATATTGAAACAAGATACCAAAAAAAAAAAAAAAAAAAAAAACTACAACACATCAACAAACATACATTTATCGGACACCGAAATATTATTGTCAATCAAATGATATACGCTGCGATCTTTGAAAAACCTTAACAGCTAGCATTAAAAATAAACAATACATTTTCATAAGATAACTACAGGTACGGATTAGGAAATAACATATTTGGGGAAACATACAAGACAATATTTGTGTTGTTTTACACCTTGAAGAGCAAATACACACTTAGCCGATGAGTTTTTCATATTTTCAGTTAAATAACACGTGATCGACCCGTGGTGAGAAAACTGCAGAGTTTAAGGGAGATGCGCTAATGTAGGCTTCGAAATTCAAATTTTCTTCCGTTTTTCTTCTTAGTTTTTTTTTATCAATTTACGATACTCCGTTTGAAATAAGATCACACAGTTAAATAAACCTTTTTTTACTGTCTGTTCAACTGATTTTGAACTCTATTGCGTTGGAAGCATGATAAATGGTATCTGGAGTAAACAGTTAGTATTGTAAACACTTTTTGCTTTTAATGCCATCCTTATGCCTACAGAATCAAAATCGGTTCAACCAACTGTAAAAAAGGTGTTTAAATGTCTAATCTTATTTCAAATGGATTATAGGTTGTATGTTGATTTAAAATATGGTTCACGACATTAACAAATATTGCTTTACAGAATTATAACCATAAAAGCTCCTACACACTATGCCGGTGGGACAGCCCGCGGGCATGCTGCCAACAAGTCCGACGGCATACTTGGTTCCTGCGACAAGTGCCGGCGGCCTAACAACGCGTGCAGCATACCCGCAAGGCAAAAACCCGCCGGCATGTGTGCAGGGGCCTTTAGAATCAGAAATACAACTCCTTATGTTAGAATTGGTCTTGATTTAATGAAATACAGGATATGAAAGTTTGGATGTTTGTTACTCAATCAAGCTAAAACGGCTGAACGGATATGGATGAAATTTGGTACACATATAGTTTAAAAGCTGAATACTTTTTATCCCGGTAACACGTGCCCGTGGGATAATTTTCGACCTGCACGCGGGCGACGCCGCTGGAAAAAGCTAGTAATTCTATAAATAAGTATAGTTGTAACGGCCGAGAATTATATTTAGATTAATACACATGTTACCAACCTGCGAATAAAAAAAAACCCTAAGATAATTTGAATTTTGCGGACTACCCTTGTGCTTTTGCCTTAAATCACTTCTAAAAGCTCGCTTTAGAATTGTGAGTATATGAGATTTGAAGTGTTACATAATATTGTTACATCTATTTCATTGTTTCCCCATTTCTTGTTAGTACACAAAAATAGCGAGCGTTAATACCATATGGTCGAAAGAATATCAGCATCAAGTATTATTTGATATCTTTTAACTTATACATTTAACTTCTTGCGAACATAACATCAAATAATTAAGGTGGAAGCTCCAGGGAAGCTCGAACTTCAAATTTTGTTGCGTTTATTGCAATCTGCAGGTAAGTGCCAGCAGGCTTACCATGACGCTTTCTATTTCTACTCTACTGTAGAATAGAAATCGCTTGTCTACATTTCTCGTTGAAAAACTGTCAAGTCTATAACGAAACGTCTTTTCGTCTACTCTTCCTACAGCAAAACACTTGTCTACGGTTCTCGTGCTGAGCCTGCTGGTTGTGTGTTGATTAAAATATTATTCGCGACCGTAACACGCATCCCTCTAATTTCTTTTAATGAGGGTTTTCTGAAATTACGTTCACTAGGTGGCAGCACTGCGACGTCAGGTCCGGGCACCTGTCAAAAGTGTCAAAGCACCTACGGACTGAATGGTGAACGAAAGAATAAAACGAATGACATCAAATATTTAAGTTCATTGTTGAACTGGAAGACCTCTTGTCAAAGTGGCACCATCTGGTGACTTGAATATTCATGAAAAACCCTCATTCCTTGAATTACTTTGTCATGAAAAATTCAAAGTTCGTTCAATGAAATTAAATGAACTTAAGATGATTGTAATCCCCCCCGAGTGGGTTCCCGCATTGTCGTTGCGGGGGGGCTTAGTAACCGTGGTCTCCCATCCACGGTGAAGCCAAGAGGAACCCAACGGTGGGGCCGCTCGTCAGGGCTTTTGCCTCAAAGCCATTGACGTAGCGGCCAAAAAGTAGGTTGCGGTGAGGTGCACCGCAACTGAGGTGGGCCGCGATGTCGAATGGGAGGCATCGCGGCTGAGGGTTACAGGCTGCGGTAGAGGAGGAGTGCCGGTGCTTCTGAGCAGCGCTCTTCCCTTCCGTGGCCTGGACGGGGCCGCCACCGTTTGATGGCGGACGCGGTGGGGCCGCAGGGGAAGAGGAGTGTCGGTATAGCGTCAGCCGCTCTCCCTATCCTCTGCGGCCGAAAAGTGGTAGACGGGACGGCGCGTTGTGTTCCTCACGCGCGCCGTCAAAGATGTCAGCAACCACTGGTGGGGTCCGCAAGGGCCGATGCCTGCCAGGGGTGCGGGTTTGTTCGAAAGAGATACCACGGCCCCTGGCATACGGGCTACTGAGGGAACACGGGTGGGTTTTAGTCAGTAAAAGTCTGACACGCCCTCCTGCTCTACTCAGCAGGAGAAGTCATTTGATGATTTCCCACCCAAAAAAAAAAAAAAAAAAAAAAAAAAAGATGATTGTAATCAACATCATCATCATATCAGCCGAAAGACGTCCACTGCTGGACATAGGCCTCCCCCAGGCTCCTCCACTTCGACCGGTCTTGTGTGGTGGACTGATTGTAATTATGTAAAGTAAATTTGTTAGGTACGACGCGAATCATATTTTGTTCCACATACAGCTTGACAATGACCTGTATATTGCAATAAACGTAAGAACATTTGAGTTTCGCGATCTGCCCTGGGCCTAGAGACAAAATACATTTCTGTTACGCCATAATGTATGGGAATGACAATACCTGCGGAATGATTACGTCGTGTCCTTTCCGCAGGTAATGTCATTCCCATACATTTTGGCGTAGCGTTTGGCGTGAACGCTAAAAGAAATGTGATTTTTCTAGGCCTGCTGGTGCTTTCACCTCAACTTTTATTCATAAGCACTGTGATATTTTGCATTTGATTACTATTTAGACAAACAGGTAACATTATTTACACATAATTTTAAATTATTATCTACTGATAAGAGACGGGAATGTCTGTAAATTGTTGACGGTGCTTTTTTACTTCGTTTTTTTAAATGAATTTCTTACATTGCGAGTTTATTTATTTCAAGGGAAACAGAAATATTGTTTCTTTAGTGTAAATTGAGCTTAATTATTTAGAGTATCATCAATAATATCAGATACCGTGTTAGTAATTCTGTCTACGTGTATAATACATATCATTTCATAATAACATAGAGAGGATTTAGAATAAAGTTTGACAGAACATAAAAACTTTCGTTTTAACATTTACACAACTATTCTATGGCAGTTTATATTTATTATGTTTATTTCTTGTTTAACATGCTGAACTGTGGAAAACGGACAAAGCAAATTGTATGTGTTTATACAGTATTTGTTGCTACCGGCATTTAAATTATAATTTTGCTTTTCCATTAAATATTTTTCTACCGCCTCTCGAAACGATTACAATTTCCTATAAGCGAAAAACTTACAAAGCATTTTTTTATATTCATGTTTATATGGTTTTATAAAATACATCATTATACACTCTTTCACTTATAGATAATCGAATTACATCGTAAACAATTATTACACCTTTATTTTTAATATAATTTCTAATACGTTCAGTTACCCTATGACGATTATTAATAACTATAATTTTTATAACAAACGAAAATAATCAATTAACGGTAAATTAAATAAAATTAGTTTATATATTCATAAGAAATTAAAATGACAACCAAAATAAAACAAATAATATAATAATATCGATCACTTCTTTAGGTCCCTCAAATGCTTTTCATTTACTCGCTCCAATGTTGATTACGCAGCCATAACCATTTATGTTGAAATTACTTTGATATACTTTCATAACAACTTGCACTATACACTTGAAAACAGAATCTATGATTATTAATATGTATTCCCACTTAATCAGTTATCTACTTAAGCGTTACGTAGTCTAAGTTGATTTTTTATTGCAAAATGCCCTGAATATTTTTTGGTTGCAATGAAATTTTTATTTTGTCATCTATACATTGAGTGTGTTCCCAAAACTATTGAGTCCCATCGTCGTTCAAGATGCAGATGTTTCTATCTGAAGTATCGAATCTAGTCTATGAATAAATGTAGAACTGTTTCTGGCAGTGTGTTAAATGTAAATTATCGTCTGTTCCAGATGTCTATTTTCAACTATGGACCTACTTTGGATATGCTTGCTTATTAAAAACCAATCTACTGAATACCAGTCTGCCTTCAGATTGATCTAAACTAATATCATAAAGAAAAAAGATTTGATTCTTTAAATGCTTGTTTGTTATGCGTTCTCGCTAGAACAGCTGAGCAGATAAGGATGAAATTTGGCACAGCGGTAGACTATGACTTGCATTCGGACATAGGATACTTTTTATCCAGAAATTGCCACGGGATCGAGACTTACGCGGGGGACACCATGGTGCGCAGCTAGTTCTGAATAAGGGAGGGGACAAAACCAGTTACAACTTATTAACTGTGATAATAATTATGTTGCGAACTTGGTTATATTTGGTTCGTATTACTGTGGTTTGATATGTAATAAATATTTTTTGTAATGAAGTATGAAAAATAGGGTAGATATGTGCGAAATACTGAAAATTTTCAATGAATATAATGCCTATAATAATGCTTAACCTAAACCGGAAGGCATTCATTATAGCATGAATCTTGACGAAAATTAACATATTATAATTTAACATAGAATTTGGAGTATATTTTTTAAATGAATTCTACCGGTTATTATTACTTCGACCAAAATTGAACTCTGCATACATGCAATCAAATAATGAAAATTATATCAAAATCAAAATAAATGTGCTAATTAAAATCAAAATGGGCAATTATACCTTCCTTTCAGAATAAGAGATTCATTAACTATTAATTTAATCACTGGAATGGTATCGCGAACTCAATGTGACGTGTCTACAGATACTGGCATCATAGGTAACCAATACATATAGAAAACTAACCAATCGGTAAACAATACAATGTGCTCGATTTTATTACATCATGACTAGTGTTACAGTTATGTGCACTTGTACACGCGGCGCCACAAGTTTCCTATAGATATTCTGCTAAGCAACTTACGCTGCAAACTTTACACTCGTAGCGTGCGTGCCATACAACATACGTTTCCTTTACAAACTCTTTCACACCGAAATAATACGAAACATAATTATAATGATAATTTCGTTCATAATATCGTACTAACCGGAGCGTGTGAGCGATGGTGTCAACCCATCGAGAGATTTTTCACAATAGTGACGTCATGGCTTCTCCGGTTAATTTCCTTCGCTTCTTTAGTGAGGTTGGATTCGACGAGCATGGAGTGTCGTTTCGTTGCGTTCTGGTCTTTCTTCCTCCGTACGACGTCGGGGCTGTAAGGTTCAGAATCGCGACGGTGGGTGGGCGTGTGGCTGTGGCCCTGGCTGCCTGAGAATGAACCTTGTCTGTGTAGTGGTGTTGCTGGTTGGTCTGGAATTACGTTTGGAAGGTACGTCTGGAACGAGGGCCGGTTTTGCGCCGCCTCCATGATGGAACCTTTTTGGAATAACATTAAATATCAGTTTTTTAACTAGCGTTCTTATATGATGCAGGTTATAGAACTGGCGTCTTACTTTGTAACTTAGAAAATTTTATTCCATAAATACGTGAAGAGACAAAAAGAAACACCCTAGCAAACCACAAAAAAAGGACAGAATTAAAATAGAAAAGGAGTTAGTCAATACACTACAATAGACACACAAACATACTATCACCAACACACATATCTACAGTTGCCATTCCTTATGTCAACAAATATGTTTTCTAATATTAGTAGCGTAATAATGAGATGTCCATGCACCCTTTGATGTGTGTGTTTAAAATATTGTAAGTCTCAATTTGTAGACGTTATTTTTTGCGCAAAATTAAGACTCGAGAAAGCATCAGAGATTATTATTATATAGCCATATTGCTATTAAAATTGAGCATCTTGTAAATAAATAAATATAAAGCAAAATACGGCGACTTTTTTTTCTGTAGCTGTCAGTGCGTCACTTTTAGCGAAGCGTAGGGTTGCCCAACGCTTCGGTCGGTAATCGATGACCAAGATATATATACCACTAGCTCAGTTCTATCGTTCACTACAACAGAAGCAGTACATATAAGCACATATATTATATAGGTAACGCAATCACCTCCAAACTGGTAACGTGGTATGTCTGGTTAATGACCTACAATGAAGCAAAACAAACAATATTTTTACAAATTCTCGGACACGTCGTTACAGAGATGTAAGTAGGAAAAAAAAACGAATAGAAAACAATGTATTAATTTGTTAATTGGAAATTAAGGAAAATGGTACTACAGTACAGAAAATTAATTGAAAAATAGTCGTTCTAATGCCGTTTCATTTTGTGTGTTTAGACTAACGGACAGTATCTCGAACGAAAGTGATCACAAAATTTATGTGACAAACTGACAAGCGCGCGGCAACTGCTGCAGTGGCGAAAGCACCATATAACACGATTACTACCGGCTTCCCTTAGGGGATTCGCATTGGCAAATCTTTCGCTATTAAAAAATGGCACGTCAATAGTGGCTACTTTTGTCAAAAAATATAGTTAGGTACACTACGGGTATTTAATTAGCCATAACATTCAAACAACAAAAACGGTTATTTTTAGCTTTGTATTACAACAAAAAAGAAATGTTCTAAATTAAACCGGCGCCAAAACGTCATAATCGGGACCTAAAAATTCATAAAACACCGACCCCGTAATGATGTAATTTTATGTCACGTGGCACCGCTTGATCTGGACGAGAGCAAGCCGCTGTACAACTGGTTATGACAGAGACAGATATAGAAAAATGCGTCAGCGAGAACGAGATGGAAGAGTATTGCACATTTTATTTGGTTTACAGCTGTTAAATTTGATTGTATTTAATTGTTTACATTCCTATATTAATTGTAGAATGATAGTAATTATTTTTTATTGGTAAGTCAGTAAGTTAAAGCGGACTTAGCATCGGCTTCACTCTTAGAAAAATTGACATCTCGCCGCTGAACTGCTGTGATTAATTGAATGATTTATTAGGAGGGTTCTTCCCGTCCGTCTATCGTCAACACGAGCATGATTAAAAAGCTTGTTGTTTCACCCAACGCAATGAAAGCAAAATACAAGTGAGTGAGAACGCGATAACATCGAACGAAAATTGGAGCGCGGAGATTTCACAAAACGTGTTCCACGAAATACGTGTTTTTGAAAAAGATTCACAAGTTTTTGGAAGAAATGTTTGACATTAAGAATTTCCATTACATAATATGCGGGGTTAAATAATAAAAGTATTTTCAACACACTTGCTCATAAAGTGGCTCTAATTTCACCGCAATTAGGCACATAATGACGCCTATTATCAAACTGTGACTTTTTCATTACTATTATTCACTAGTGAGTTATAGCTTTTTTTTTATTGGTTGAGTTGCTTTGTTCTTAAAAAGTTTCGATACAAAATAGGTCGCGCTCAATAGTACAAATAAATTAATATACCTATTGCTTGCTCATTTCATGCAACTTCGTAATTAAATAGATAATTTCAACTTGTACGTTTTTAATAAATAAAACTTTCACTCAAATATAACTTTTGTTATTTTCTGTAATAAAGAAAACTTGGAATTTCCCATTTTGTACGTGTCTAAAGCCCTACCCGCAAAAAGCAAAAAAAAAAAAAGAAACGTCATTCTTTTAGGCCACGTTCCGAGTTACAATAATATCGATTTGACCGCGCTCACACACGACGTCCCGCGAATCGTCATAGATGACGTCATGACATGCGCCATCTTGTCAAAAATGATAGTTGTGCTGTTTTGTTTTAAGTCACATCGAATCTTTAGTTAATTTAGATTTATTTGAAATAGTGCTACTATCTAAGAAGAAAAAATGTGTGGTGTATACAAGTTTAATATGGTGAATATATGTTTTAACGTTGAGTGAACACTTTTATCGCGATCACGAGCGTTCCGTATTGATGACAAAAATGACGGTTCTTAGCTGTCAGAATCGTGATATCTAACTCGGAACGCAAAATATCGATGTGAGCGCTCGTAGCGCTATTTTTCTAATTCGGAATGCGGCCTAGGCCGATCGCCATTGTTAGATGCGCGCGCATTGGAAAACTGATTACTTTTTCCCGCCATTGGCAAAAAAAAAAATCTCAACTCGTTTTCACTGTTGAAATTATAGTTATTTATTCATTAAAATGACTACAAGTAAGTACTAGTTATGAAGAAAATTATTTATGTTGTAACACCGCCCGATATAAGATGTGAAGCCCTTAACGTTATGGAAAGTTTACTACCTAAAAACTCCAAGGACAAAATTATTTTTTAGTATTATTTTCTTCACAAGTGTGTTGAAAAACGTCGTATGATACACGTGTCTATTGATGATTACCGTCCTCGGCTCTCTTAAGACCCTCGCCTGACGGCTCGGGTCTCAATGGCGCCTCAGCGGTAATCACCAACGTTATACACTTGTACCATAATGTACTATTTTCAGACATCTTTACTGAACTTGTTTCTCAAAGAAGTTTAAAAAATAAATAAATAGAACGTAGGTATCTTGTGATTTATGTCTAGGTTTCTATTTTAAAATATATAATGAAGGAAAAATTATTATAACGCCATAATTACGTACGGAGCGCCTGTTTGAGAATTATGACGGTTTCGGCCGCTCATAACAGCGAATCGCAGCAGTTTACAAAAGCTTGACAATTTGTCACATTAATTTTACGGTCATTTTCGTTCGAGAAACTGGCCCTAAAAACATGAAAACAAAAACAAAAAACAAAATTGTACTGACAGCTCCATTCATTGGTTATCCCCTTTTCTAACGTTGTGTTTCCCAATCACAGGAGGATTCTTAACTTAAACAGCAAAAGAAATAATAAATAAAATGTATTCCTACAGCTAAATATGTAAGTCGACTGGCAACATCTCTTTAACGAACTGTCATATTATTAAAGCAATTCAAACTCATTTGTATTGACGTCAAAATAAAAGTAAGTAATGTAAGCTCTAAGTGCGATATAATCGCGTTTGTAAACGGCGACAATCATGTATTAGGATCATATAAATATTCAGTGGCTATTCTTTAATTTTATAGTCCTGGAAATTAGCTAACTACTGCGCAATAAAGCGTGGTAGCGCAGTAAAAGCAGAGATGTAAAGCGCATCAGGACGAGTTGCAAAATAGAATACTGAAGCGGCAAGAAATTAATTGTGTGTCTCGTGCTGGCACTACACTTTAGTGTATTTTTACAAATATTCGCAGTATGTCTAATACAAATTGAACTTAATTTAGATCACAATAGGGTATATTTTGTAATATCCAAAAAACGCAAATTAGCTTCTAGTCTAACTGGATGCAGCTGAATACCAGTATTTTACGTGGCGCGACAACCTCAACTATCTGATACCCAACAACCCAGTTACTGGGTAACACGATACCCTTGGTAAAACTGGGTGTCAGTATTTTGGGCGACTGGCGACCCGTAACGACTGTCAAAGATCCTCGAATGACAGCCGAGACCAGCGGCTTAACGTGCTTTTGAAGCACGGAGGGGTCTTAGTATGTAAAGCTGGTCACCCATCCACAGATCAACGGCGGCAAATAAGACAAATATTAGTAGAAATAAGCCAAATGAAGTGCCAGCATCATTGAGTGACCCGTAAAAAGTGTGTATTCACAAGATTGTGTTCAGTAGCACATGTAAAGTTCCTTACCGAGCGTTCGCACTAGCCAGGGCGCGACGGACTGCTTTTGATTGACCGCTGACTGTACCTCGTTGAGAGCCACTGTCAGTTGATGGCTCAGCTCCTGGAAAAAATATTTTGTTGGCCTTAACATAACATCACGCCTTGTTTCCCCGAAGCGTTGGGCAGAGGTGTTTAAGTCCCATGCAATACGGGGCGAGCCTATTGCCATCAACCGGGTACAAATCCAGAGACCAGGCTGAGAGACTGAGAAATTCCACATTGAAAAACCCAATAACACTGCCCGACCTGGAATTGAACTCAGGACCTCATGCGCACTAGAAACGAAGCAGTCCAGTTAGGTTAGCGTTAAATGAACAGAAAAACATTTTATAGGGGTCCTGGATACTCAAGTATTTCTGCTCTGAAATCTTCAAACGTAGTAAAAAATGTCCAGCCAACCAAGTAAATTGACAAACCTAGGATATAGCAAGAACTGATTTTGCTAAGACGAAACCGGATAACAGCATATCAAACAAAATAGCAAATCATTTAACCGCGACTAAGGCGATGTGACCGGTTATCCGTAATTACGTAATCGCCAAGTACGCGGGCGGTCTAAATAATTATCTCCCACTTCAATCGTTTCCAGATCGTTTATAATTATTATCCCATCTATCTTACAAGGCTAAGTAATTCTGTACCTGGTTGCTGCACTGCGCCTGCACATGTGCTAACTTCACCTGCGCCAGTTCAAGTTCAAGATCACGCACCCGTTGCCTTAGTCGTGCCTCCGTCTCGCTGGAACCTTCTTTGTCATCGCCTTTTTGTTCTGTCTCTGCAAGTAATTATGGAGTTTATTTAATATACAATACGGTTGATTTCCATATACATGAGGGATATACATATAGGGCAAATTTTTGACATGTTTGTTTATTAGTTATTCTTTACCTTCTTTATTATCCTTTTGCGCAAGTTTTACACTGCAATTTACACAGTCCTTGACATAGTCCTGCAACGAAAAATGAGACTTATTTAAACTCTCCGTAAGTAAGGCGATTCACACACGGCACCGCGCACCGCCGCGGCGGCATACAATTCGACCGCGCGGTCGGGCGGTGTACGTGTGTTAGGCATCAACGGATTTCTTAGAGACCAATGCGCCATGAGATCCGCTTCACCGCCTACCGCGGCGGTTTGCGGTGCCGTGTGTTAATCGCCTTAGACATCGTGTGACATAAAATTTTGTACATACAACTTTTTACCAGATATTAAAGATGTAGGTATTATAGTACTTATTACTGACCTGCATGTTATGTAACTGTTTGTCAAGTCTTGCGCATATTTCGCGGTAGTCTCGCGCTACTGCGGCGTAGTGTGACGCCTCTTTATGACTCTCCTCTGATGACGAACGAGCCTGCGAATAATGTTCATTAATTAACGACATGACGTTACGCATACATTTCAAAAATTCACCCTGTGTAGAATAACCCTACACGAAGCCGTCATCCACGCGTTATAACATCAAAATAAGAAACGTAATGAAATAATATTACCAAAAAATATTATTTACGGTAGTGTGCAATGTAGCGATAGGAAAATATTTTGATTAAGTTTACATGCACAGTACTTGAAACTCGTGGTCGTGTAGTTACGGCGCATTAGTCAAAAATTATGAGGAGGACTTCCCCAACCACGTTAACACATTTTTTTTTGCGCTTGCCTATTTTGGTTATGCTTCTATTTTGTGTTTTGGGCTCAAATTTGTATGAAACACGGCTGGTTTCCTTTCATTCTGTTCCTTACCTCTGTTAGCTGTGCTTCTAACAACTCTTTCTCCTGTTGTAGTTGCGTGTTGATATTTTTCAGCCTCTCAAGTTCCACGTTGATTTTCTCTTTTTCAGCAGATTCTATAAGAAAATAACATGATCAGTCATTGATGCTATTAAACAGGTATTATGTGAAAAATCCCGAACGTGAGCTTAGAACTACCTAAGCTAACCTTTAATGAATTTCTCGTACTCCTGTTGATACTTGGGCAGTCGCTTCACTTTAATGCTACACGCCAGCTTCACTATCTGACGGGACGACTCTTCAGCGCGACACTTCTTTGGTAACGTTACTCTGTGAATAAAGAAAATTATGTATTCCTGCATGGAGTATAGTAGGAACAGATCAATCATTTAAAACAGTAATACTCTCTGTATTTCTGTTATAAATGATTTATTTGAATATCGAGGATATTAAGAAAGTTCGCATCTTATCATTTGATACCATATTTACCATATTTATGGTATTTGTACCTCAACTTTAGCGCACTAACAAAAGAAAATAGTTTTCTTTTTGTTAGTGACGTGTCGTGTGTGTGTGATTACTTACAGACGGAAAACGTAATAGGGTATTTTCCGATTTCATAAAAACTATTTTAATTTGAAGATTGGGACGATATATTTAACAGAAAAATAAAAATTAATTTATTAATACACATTTTCTCATTTAAAAACGATTAAAATCGAATTTATTTTTTGTTGTTTTGAATTTACCGCCAAAACGCTCCTTACGATGACTTTTTATCACGTGACATGTGACGTCAACTTTGTTTATACGGCACCGGTACAAATACTTAGTTTGGCGCCGTTTTAGAAGTATTTTTGCACATAGGCACCGTACACCAGTAATATCACTTTATATCCATTAAAAATCTTGTTAATTATAAACTCGACATTCACTTATTTACTTGCCAACTACTTTAGTTTACACAAAGTTGACGTCACGTGATAAAAAGTCATCGTAAGGAGCGTTTTCGCGGTAAATTCAAAACAACTAAAAATAAATTTGGTTTAAATCGTTTTTAATTGAGAAAATGGATAGAAATTAATTTGTTTTTATTTTTCTGTTAAATATCTCGTTCCAATCTTCAAATTACAATAGTTTTTAAAAAATTGGAAAATACCCTATTAAAGAACAATACTCGTGATGATTAAAAAGTAATGTGGGCAAACAAAGTTTCTGATATAACCCAAAGTATAACAACCACACACACACACGCGCACACACACTCAAACACATAAACATAAAATCGCTAACCGCGCTTGCAGAAAGGCTCGATTGTGTTATCGTGACTCACTGTTTGGAACGACACGTAGCACGCGAAACATACAAAATGCGAGGTTGAGACATACAAATTTAATTCATAATGCGATTTTGTTATTATTATTTTATTTTTGTATATTTAATTTTTTTTAATGTATAAATTTTAATTGTAATTGCATGTAATAATTGAATATTGTAATTTTTGAATAATGGTAAATGTGACCGTGTTCTTGTCCTATTTTAATATGAGTCCATGTTACTTGAAATAAATGATTTATTTTATTATAAAATGGAAATGTAACATTTTATGTCAATAAAACATTTTTGTTTAATTATTGCAACATATTTACGCACTTCCGCGTTGGTCAAAGATGCGGTTAGCAACCAGCCTTGCCATAGAATGCACCCCCAATAGATAACTCACCTAAAATACTTGAGTACACCTTCAAAATCGTGCGACAGCAGATCCTTGCGCGACCGGGTTAGCAGCGCCAGCGCAATTTGGAACAGCGTGTCGATGCCTTGTAGCAGGAACACGTCCAGGATGTGGTACACCTGAAAGTATACACTGTATCAAGTAAACGTACAACACAATGGCACTAGATTATCCATAGAAGCAAATCAATCTGCTTAGCCTACATTGGGGTCGGTTTCCAGTCTAACCGGATGCACCTGAATACCAGTATTTTACGTGGAGCGACGTGGAGTGGCGTGAGGAGCAGTGGTGGCCAAGTGGTAACGGCCGCGACTTACGAGTTGTAGGTCGTGAGTTCGAACCCCGCCAGGCGCTTTACTTTGTGTAAATTATTTCATCACCACTACTCTCAAAACGGTGAAGGAAAACATCGTGAGGAAACCGGCATGTCCCAGAACCAAAAATTCGAAGACATGTGAGATCTACCAACCCGCACTGGGCCCGCGTGGTGGATTACGGCCCAATCCCTCTCACGGAGAGGAGGCCTGTGTCCCAGCAGTGGGAACATTATAAGGCTGATGATGACGTGAAGCGACTGCCTATCTGACCTCCACAACTTAGTTACTGTGTAATAAGATACCCTTGGTAAGAGTGCTTGCCAGACTTTCGGGATTCTGACTACCCGTAAAGGCTGTCAGAGATCCATGAACGACAGCTGGGATCAACGGCTTAACCTGCTTTGCGAGGCACGAAGCGGTTTCGGTAGATTAAGATGGTGACCCAACTACGGACCGACCACGGCAAGCGTAGCTTAAACTCATTGATTGGGCCCCCGGCTGCAACGAGCCCCTCCATATCCTACTAATATTCTAAATTTGAAGGTTTGTGAAGATGTTTGGATGTTCGTTACTCAATCGAGCAAAAACGGCTGAACGGATTTGGATGAAATTAGGCACACAGATAGTTTATAACCTAGATTAACACATAGGATACTTTTTAATAAACATAATAGGTACAAAAAGTAAATCGGTAAATCTTGAATTGCAATTGTAAATCGTCTGAAACGATAGAATAGAATAGGATTTATTTTGCAAATATCAGCCATAATTTACCATTCCGCAAGCAAACATAATAGGCATAGGCATTATATTACAGTGGTTGCATCACCGTGGGTGTACTTTAACATACACTGTGCATTGGCGTTTTTTACAAGATAGGTTACATTAGCCACATCTGCGCATACGCTTGTAAGTTATACTTGTCGAAAACAAAAACAGTCATCGTAACCGAAATCGTCATGGCATTCATTCATTCATTGGCGTTTTTTGCATCGTTTCAATATTCGAAAATCTAAAATGTACTGTAATGTAATTTAGCAATGTAACTTACCAGCGGCAAAGGGAAACGTGCAGTGAACACTGTGAGGAACCATTGTGAGGCGAACATGTGTGGCTCCACGCCTAACTCTTGGAAGTGAGCGCGCAGGTCTGTGAGTTGTTCCTGCAATACAAATGTGTTGAATAAACGTTTACTACTTTTGTACTTCACAAGTTTGGACTAACTTAGTGTGAGTTTAATTTAACCAGTATGATCAAACGCATCGAGCGCGTTTGGCGCTCCGATTGGCCCTGGATTGGTGACGGACCAATCGGAGCGTCAAAGGCGCTCAATGCGTTTGATCGAGACAGTTAAATGAAACTCAGACTAGGGCCACTAATACCCTAATCAAGTCTGTAAACAGTAGACTAGCTGTTAAGTCACATGTTAACTGTTTGATCAGAATAAAAGCAACCAATCATGCCCTTCTATTGGTTCACATTTACACATGGTTTATCTATGGATTAAACAACCGATTTCGTTTCGTTTTTCACATCACTTAAGATTGCAGCGGGGAATCTGCATGAGCAGGCTGTGTGATCAACGCGTCATCGGCAAGCTGAGACGGGGTCGACGGCGACATGGCTTGGCCCAACGACCACTCGCTTCAACAGTTTCCACCGCGACGGACGATACTCCTCTTCTATACCATTGTTTGTCCAGAAAGTTATATATTTGTAATGACAAAACGCCATTAAACCATGGCCTATTTCATAAAGTCTACTTTTTCATTGCTGCTCCGCCCTAACAATAGCGTTACAGCTAGTTAGAATGACCACAACAAAATATTTTACCTCCATTAATCTGTCAAGTTGATGCAACCTCATATAGAGAGCTTCGAAGCCGTCTTTGTAAAGTTCACGTAAGCCATATCCGTACATCAACCGGACTAGCAGACAGAACGCCTGCTCTTCTGGCATCTGGAAAAATAATAGAACATCGTAAGGTCAGCAATATGAAGTAAGAGGATTGTTTAGGATGGAAGTCTAAGGTACCCCGCGATTAGATCCTAACTAGTCTAAAACGAACTCAAGTTTGTTCAAATAACTTACGGACAGGTCAGTATTGCGTCCCAAGATATACTAATTTATTGCGTAAGATACACCGCTACGACTGTAGCAAGAAGCTGAAATTACGAAGAAAACTTGTTCAGCACACTTTTTTGTTATGAGCCTATAAACTAAACTAAAACCTAAAATACTCACATGTAACAGCAACGTAGCGGCTAAAAAGCTGAGTCCCTGGCAGTATCCCACTTCATGGTCGTACACGGCATAGGCCCGCGCCATCCGCAGCAGCGAGTCCTGCCCCAGGCCGCCAGCCTCGCGGAAGAAGTCGTGTGCGGGGAACGTGCGGGCTATGTCGCGTTGGATCACTGCTTCGAAGGGACAGTCCTGTAAAGAAAAGGTTTGTTTAGTATGACAATTCATAATACAGCGATATGATGATGTTTGAATTATGAGGTTCTGCTTTGTGCCTGAAGCGTAAGAACGCTACCTGCAGCAGATTTTTGCAGCATCCACCAAGGCGGATCACACACTTCAACGTGCCACGCGACGCGGCGCGGAGAACGGACTCCGCACGTGATCTTTTACACACAAATTCAATAAAAACGCTTCCGAGACAGTAACTTGGCTCTGCGCCTAGTCGCGTGGCTCATTGTAGTGTGTGATCCGCCTTAGTTGTAGGTCCACCAATACTGTGCTTTTGGTTCTAAGTAGTTCTGTTCTCTGGTTCTTAGGTCTCTTAGGTAACTTAAGACCAAGAACCACGATTTATTTACGAACTTAACTTGCACGCCATGATCAACACTTTGGACACTCTTAAACGCACCCAAACGTTTTAACAAAAAGAACTTATATTGTGTGTCTCATTCAGTGTCCTTCATTCATTCACTTTCTCATCACATAAAATGCCTTGTTTCGACCATATTATTTACGTAAACTGACCTTGCTTATAAGCGTCCTGTAAGTCTCCATGAGCTTGTCGTTCTGGTCAACTCCAGCCAGTCGCAGCCACACCTCGCCACGCAACGCTTCGGGCACACCGACGCGCACTAAGTGGTTTAGCGCACGCGGACGCGGTCCTGTCCAGCTGTGGATGTAAGATAATGAAGAATGAGTGGTTGCCCAGTGGTCAAAAATCAACCATAACTTATTTAAAACTGAATGCATTATTATATAAAAATAGATTTCTGCGCTCCTTCTCCATTTAAATTTTAACTATGCCAAATTTCATATTCCTCCGTTTGCGTAATTTTCGTAAAAAGGTGTAATTACAAAGCTTTTTCCCACGTATTAACATATGGTTTTCTTTTTTTTTTTTGGGTGGGCGATCATCAAAAAACTTCTCCCGCTCTGGGTGGAGCAGGAGGGCGTGTCATTGTATTTTTTTAACCGCTGCTCTTGTTTACTTCAGACTTTTACTGACTAAAACCCACCCGTGTTCCCTCAGTTGCCTGTGTGCCAGGGGCAGCGGTATCTCTTTCGAACAACCCGCACTCCTGGCAGGCATCGACCCTTGCGGACCCTTGCACAAACTGATGGGGCAGTTTGTGCTGACATCTCTTTGAGGCGCGCGTGGAACACAACGTGCTGTCGACTTGGGCTTGGTCCTTACCGGACAGCGAGCTACCCATTACTCGCCGTCCGCAAGCCCATGCCTACGGTGGCCGGGAATTAGCCTGGGATTCCCGACGCCCAAGGCGTCTCCTGCGGCCACTAAGGCCGTGAGGGCGCATATACTGCCTATTAATGTATGGATTACATTACAATTTAATTCGATACTCAAACTTTCAACAGAGTGCAGTATAATGCAAATTCTTAATACTGTACACAGAAGGATATTTTCTGTATTATGACTGTGACTGAAGAGGAGAGAAATAATAAACAGCAAAAGTTAAAAACTTGCCTCCTTAGCACTTGAGCCCAATTGACAAGCACGTCTTCGCCACAATCTTTTGATACTTCTCCAGTTCCACTTAGAAGGGGCTCATCGCCATCTGAAAAGAAGTAATGAGGTTTTTAAATATGTATCACCTTTTTGCTCTAATTAAAATAGACACGTTCCTACCCGTAAAAATTATAACACCGGTGGAAATATAGAAAAGTTACACGCTTTTGTAGTTATGCTTCTATCCTTGTCACGAAAATTAATCATTGTACTGAATGCTGCGAAGTTACTAGGCGATCTTGTGTTGTGACGTCAGATGCTAGTAGTGCTGTCTCTGCCTAGCATTGACTTTAAAATGGATACAACTTCGCCATTACAAAAATCCCTTCGCCATTTTGGTGTTTAAACAATTTTTTTTCAAAAATTTTTTGGTGGTGTTGGGTGTCACCCGTCAGGAACGAAGTTCGTTACGCTTTTTCTTCAACTTCGAAAGTAATGTCGCGCGGCTATCGGCTTCAGCATCCTCAAAACCCATGAAAACGACAGCCATGATGAAAACTGAAAATGTTGGCAGCCGCCAGTTTGGACTTTAATTTTGAGTCAAATACCCTATTATATAAACCCAATACTCTTGGTTAGGAGCCCCCATGTCGATGCGTCAGATGTCATGGCATCCACTTTGGTCAAGTCTACTGTCGTTGACTATTGCTTTAAGACCACTCCAACATTGAGGATGTTGGAGTGGTCAACAACCACCACCATATAAATCTGCCTCATTTTACCAGTACATACCGGAGTCCGGCTCAGAAGGCGAGGGCGGCGCAGGCGCACTGGACAGTGGCGAGGGCAGCAAACTGGACAGGGACAACGGCAGGTTCAGGCGCGACCGATCGAGCTCGTCTGATGTCTCGATGCTTGTGACCTCGTATTGGAGCTGGCCGAGAGCGTCTACCGACTGGAATTGTCAAAAGTATTGAATAAAACTTTATGTTGGACCTTCAGGATTACATCACTAGGAAATAGTGGTGTAAATATTTCTTATTATTTTCACTATTTTGTTATTTTTAGCGTTAGATAAAATTCAGTTTTAATGTTCTTCATAATTGTGTGTATTTCCTGTGCGTGTCTCAAATAAAACATTTTTATTTTTTTTATTTGAAAAGTTACGATAAACAAAGTTGGGAGTGGTGGTGTATAGGTAAATGATACGTCTATTTGTAATGACATAACACTTTTACTTGTGTTCGGAAATAGCGTGACATAACATTCCATGATGGATAGTAAAGATATATTTGTAACGGTAAAGGAGGTTTAAGAAATGTGTTCTTACCTCTTTCAGATTGATATAAAACTGTTGCACAAGTGGCCTCTTTGAGTAATACCAGAACCTCTCTGTAGGCGGGAATATTTTAACAGGAGTCTCGATGACCAACCTGTGGACAAAATGTTTAGATAACGTTTACATACGTTATTTACCACGAATCAATACTATGTTGTGTTCTAATCAAGTGTTAAATTCTTTCACTATTTTTATCACTCTTGGAAAATCATAATTTTTCTGTCTTTCTTATTATTATCTAGTTTAGTTAATTTACAAAACAATAGTGTACCTCAAAGGATCCGGTATGCCTCTTATCACGAGATCTAGCGCAAGTGACATGTATGCTGGAGCTCCGTCCCCGCTGGCAACATTGAAGGCAGCTAAGGCTGACTCGCCAGCATTCCATAGCGCACACACTGAGCAACCAGAACCGCCTGAAGAACCGCTAACCTGAAAGTTAGAAAAGTATTAAGTATCAATAATCATAACAATTTATAAGCAATGTAACGCTGAGAGGCTTTAAAGTGATAAAGGTGTCGTATGAACACTCAATACCAAAACAAGTTTCTTTATGCCATACAAAAAATACTTGTTGTGGACAGAAAAATCTCAACAATCGTTTTTAAGCTCCAAGTATTAAAGCTTCATTCAATTTGAGCTGTTGCGAAATTTCCGCTGAACATGAGATTTAAAATTTTATTTTGAATTTCAATAAGCAGAGAACAAGGTCAGCTTATTTGAAATTGTAGGGAAAATAAAAAGTTAGGTATATTTACCATTTCAAGTAACCTCATGTCTGAATGCTTCACGCTCCTGCCGGGAGCCAGAAGGATACCGAAGCAGCGCTCAATGTATAATCCTCCAGTGTAGGTTGACTGGAACGAAAATAAAAGAGGTTGTATTACTGACATTATTTATTTTAATGAGCATTTAGCAATAATACCGGCCAGTATAATTGCCGGTAGTATTTGGCCGGTATTATTGCTAAATACCGGCCAAACTATACAAATATCTGTTTATTTGTCTGCTTATTATTTCAGAAGAATGGATTTCGATGCGGTTTTCACCATAATTTAGAGAATATTCCTACAGGTTTTTAAGCAGCAAGTGGCGTAATATTGTTTCTGTTTGCATGTTAATATTTATAACTTTCATACAGCATAATTATACAATGTGTTACACAATACACGAGTATTGAGTTAAAAGCATCATACAATGACCTTTTGAAATCGCGTCGAAATTATGTATTTAAAATTGAGTCTTATTGCCTTACAATAACATTTAATTTTCTTTGGCTCAATCTGCGATCAATATGGCAAAATAAGTAATTAAAAATAACTTATATTTAAATTCACTGAAATCCATTCATCGGTCAATTATGAACAAACTACTTTCAGGACTTGCGCTTACACCATGTATATACATGTATTCTGTTACAGCCATTCGAAACAGGGGCGAGTCGCTAATCATTTTATAAAACGTCAATTACCAATTTATACAAGTACTAAATAAATCTAACTTAAAACAACAGACATGTCCTTACAAAATATATTTCATGGAAGAACTGACTAATTATTTACAGAAGTCAGACATGATTTCTTACCTGTGGATCATCAGACTCAGGCTGTATATTATTGGTGACTTGTTTTACGTTGATTGTTACTTGTTTGTCTATGCCACCGCGCAGCTTGAATCCAAGCCGCTCTTTAGGCACATGGCTGAATGTACCCTGAAAATAGAGAAGAAAATATTTTAAATAAAGATACATTTATAATAATTGGTTATTCCCTTACTATGCTAACAAGATAGTAAGGGTAGGATGGTGATGTAAAGAAGTTTAAAAGTTACATGCAGATGTAAGCTGAAAAGACATTACTCAATTGAAGAGCGTTAATGAGGGTTTTCATGAATATTCAAGTTACCAGTTAGAGCTACTTTGACAAGTTGTCTTCCAGTTCAACAATGAACTTAAAATATTTGATGTCATTCGTTTCACTCTTTCGTTCACCATTCAGTCCGTAGGCGCTTTGATACTTTTGACAGGTGCCCGGACCAGGGGTCTACTCTGCACCGAGTCTGTAGTTACGACCGTAATTACGGGCGTTTCCTACTTTGTATCACTTACGGACAGCAGATTAGTTTGGAGCCCGAACTAAGAATGAATGACAATACTATTTGACAGCTGTCCCTACTGCCGATACGTTTTACCCTGTCCAAAAAAGTTAGTCAATTGCCTGTAGGATTCACTAAAAAGTTTCGAACTACTTTCGACGGGCCCGTATCTTCGTTGACGGAGTAAAGAGTAGGCCCCCGAACGTCTCAGTGCTGCCACCTAGTGAACGTAATTTCAGAAAGCCCTTATTACGCTGCTGAAAATGAGTCGCTGAAACTACGTTGCATTTGGTTTCATAAACCCATGTTCGCAAGGCCGTAAAAATCGCGGCCTATATTTATCGCGCCCTGGTTCTTCAAGTCTCGGTGTTGAGCGAGGAATTGAGAATCCAATAGAGTGCATCCTAGCGCGTCAGAAAAACACACTTGATAGATTTTCAACCCGCGAAGCAGTGCGCGAAAAGAAATAGCCGCTTACCACGCGGCTACCAGGGCACCTGGGCTAATAATGCTGTATGCGACATATAATAAGCAAAATGAGTCCTCGAACCAGGTAAATAGAGTCGAAATCATAAGCGGCGTAAACACTGAACAATGCTTTTTACCTACCACCGCCAACCACTTGCGTGTGAAAATTCATTGAACAAATAAGTTGGTTTCCAAGGGGTGTATCTTTAGCCATTTGGCTAAAGTACTGGCCAACATTCATCATCATCATTTCAGCCGAAAGACATCCATTGCTGGACATAGGCTTCCCCCAAAAGGGGGGATTATGCCATAATCGCCACGCTTGACAGGCGGGCTTGGCGATCGAATTTTGGTGGTAAAATGCATGGACAACGCTGCTGCCCATTCTCTAATAAGTCCCTTAGTCGCCTTCTACGACATCCACGGGAAGAAATGGGATGGTGCTATTCTTTTAGGTCCGGCACGACACGGAAATGGCCAACATTATTCTTTATTAAAGACTTAACTGAACTCAAACCCACCTTGGCATCAGTCTCCTTGATATCCACAGTACATTCCAGTACATGCATCAGCTGCATCGCAGGTACGGCAGGCCCAGTGCCTTCCGTCAGCGAGCCAGTCATAGAAGGGGCCGCGCTTAGTTCGCCTACTAACGATGACGCCATCGAGCGGGGGATTCGCTCGAATGCTTTTGCGAAGCAGCCTGGGGAAGAATGAATGAGATATTTAGTTATACCTCAAGCTTAAGACCAACATTTGTATTCACTACAAAAGTTTCTTAGCATTCGATTTCGCTCGATCTGAGATTGAGCGGATAAGCCACTGTCGCTGTCATTCTGTGATGGCGCATCCAACGCCAAAAAAGGAAAACCGGGTAAAAGTATTATTGAGTAGCTTAAGCATAATCAGCCTATACCTATTCCCACAGTTGGGACACAGGCCTATTCAGTGGGCCGTAACCTACCACGCGGGCCTTGTTCGGGATGGAAGATGTCACATGTCTTCGAATTTTTGGTTTAGGACATGGCGGTTTCCTACGCGGTTTTGAGAGCAGTGGTGATAATTAATAATGTATACGTACAAAGTAAACCGCCGCCGCCGGTTTGGGATCGAACCTACGACCGTAATTCCGACTCGGTAAGTTGGGGTCGATACTACTGGTCCACCACTGATATACGCTGCGCCTCACTAATTATAAAAGAGTTATACTCTACGAATTCACTAACTATACAGAGTTACAAACTAACATTTACTCCATTAAAATCAATTGAAAACTGGCCCTAATTGACACATAGTTTATGCCAAATCGTCACAATCACCTCAATGCATCACAAGCTAGTTCAATTGACCTCGATTGCGTAAACAATAACATTGTTATCTCGAAGTTTGCTCGACCGTTAACCACTGTACTTGGTTTGGCGTGTTTGACTTCATTTAGCCAGTAGAAATGATACCCTATTCCTATTAGCCTAAATTTTATTTTGCAATACCGTAATAACTGGAATATTTGTGTAAATGCATCAAGTATAGTGCCGCCTTTAGATGAATGTACTTCAAACGAAAACTAAGCATGACTTTTTTTTTATAGTCCTTAGAGGCTAATGACCTGTAATCTGACAAAGTTAGGTCAAAGGTCTTAACAACATAATAGGTCTTACTTCTAATTACACATTTTATTATCTACACAATATGATAAAACAGTTCCGTGACTGACTGACAGTATAAACTCAAAACAAGATAAAAGCATGAATTTTTGGAGATATTAATTAATATTAGGTCTTTACCTATGAAATTGCCGTTCTGCAGTACTGGCCATTTCAAATCAAAATAATTTTTGTTTGGCTAAGAATTCTAATTTCAAATTAATTTTATTTTAAAAACATGGATTTTTTTTTCTAAAAGTAGTCATTTCTTTATTGATTAGTGTTACATTTTCATCGCATTTCAATCTTTTTCGTCATCATGGATACGTTAAAAATTCGAGTAATTATGGAATATGAGTACCGTCGTGGCAGCAACGCGGCACAAGCGGCACGCAACATCAACGACGTTTACGGAGCTAACACTACAAACCAACGCACCACCTGTTATTGGTTTGCTCGCTTCCGTTCTGGAAATTTCGACCTGAAAAATGAACCTCGCGGTCGTCCGAAGACTTTGGTCGACAATGACGAATTAAAGGCGATTGTGGAAGCTGATGATACACAATCTACGGCTGAATTAGCAGCAGCTTTCGACGTTAGCGTCAAAACAATATTGGTCCATTTGCGTCAAATTGGCAAGGTAAAAAAGCTTGACAAATGGGTGCCCCACGAACTCAATGATCGCCAGCGCGAAGTACGCGTCGAGACGTGCCTTGCACTGCTCAACAGACACACAAATGAAGGAATTTTGAACCGCATTGTTACCTGCGATGAAAAATGGATTCTGTTTGATAACCGTAAGCGCTCAGCAAGTTGGTTGGGTCCTGGTTCAGCACCTAAACAATGCCCTAAACGAAAACTTACCCCTAGAAAAGTGATGGTCACTGTTTGGTGGTCTAGCGCCGGTGTGATTCATCACAGCTTCTTACCAAACGGGGTGAGCATTACTGCAGATGTGTACTGTGAAGAACTGAACACAATGATGGAGAAGCTGGAGCATCTCCAACCAGCATTGGTCAATCGCTCGTCTCCGCTGCTCCTGCACGACAACGCGCGACCTCATACTGCACAGCAGACGGTCTCCAAGTTGCAAGAACTGGGGTTGGAAGCTCTCCGTCATCCGCCCTACTCACCAGACCTTGCGCCTACAGACTACTACTTTTTCCAGAATTTGGATAACTTCTTGGCGGGAAAAAAATTTAATACCCGAGAGGCAGTACAAAATGCCTTTGAAGAATTTGTTGCCTCCCGTGCAGCTGATTTCTTTAAGAAGGGCATCAATAAACTGCCACTGCGATGGCAAAGATGCATTGATTGCATGGGTGATTACTTCGATTAATACAAATAAAAAATTCATGAAAAAAATTCGTTTAAATTTTTTCATACAAAACGGCAATTTCATAGGTAAAGACCTATTATGTTCTTTAGAGATTGTTAATGTGTACGAAGAAAGATTTTTTCATAACTCTTCCCCTATTCAGGTCAAAGATGGGTTTATTGTTTGTAAACAAAGTGGCGGACAACAGCTAGTAAAAGGTATAAATAAAAATAGGTCTAGTTTTCTACACTATATAAAAATTACAACAAAAACGTGCTAATTGACTGAAATTTGTCCTTGTGTTGAAGGGCATTATGTGGATACGGCCAAAAGAAGATAAATTCATACATGCATTAGTATTTTCGTCAATCATTCCACGCGTATCAAATGAGTGGGCGGAAACCAGACATAAAATTAGAGTATTCGTTTACGAGATTAAAGTGAATTTGAGATAGGTTTAGAGTAAGCAAACAAGCATTTCTACTCATCACTATCCTTAATTGCCAAGACTAATTCGCTAATTAATTATTAAAAAAATCATTAGATTTAATCGCGTTTGCGGTGACTGAGCAGAATCAAGGCAAGAGAAGTACTCGTAGCTAGCTGTTATACAAAGAATTATTTACTGTAAAGGTTTAGGTTGCAGATGTTTGTGGTACTAATGCTTACCTCAATTTGCTATAAAACCAAAAATAACCGTGAAACAGTAAACATTAACGTCACCAAACAAAAACAAACTCCCCCCACACCACAATACACTTTCAATACACAAAACACGGTTCAAGCATCGAGGTATTAATTCTATCTTTCAAAAAGTTTTTATGCACTACTCAATATTATTTAAAAAAAGAAAACGCGAGATACATGCGCTGTCCACTAAAATAACAGAGTTAATGAATAACAGAAAACCGCGAACGATCCAATCGGTTTGATAACGAACAAATAGAACGGGAATCGTATTCTGATTCATAGCTAACGATGTAGAAATGAGATTGTCAAAGAGTTGTTTCGTACAGAGATTTCTGTATAAGGGTTTTTAGAGTGATGTATTGTTTTTATTAAAAAAAAAAAAAAACTAACTATTTGACCAAGCATTTTAGATGGTTTCGTACCAGAGTAATGTGTAATTTGTTCCAGAATAAAAAACAAAAACTGTATTCTGATGCATAACACACGAACTGCCACTGAATATACAGATGAACTGTATGTTTGAGAGTTTAACGATGTTAGATTTTCCTTTTTAAATTCGCTGAAAACAACATCCACACAAACACAGTACCTCTCTTTTTTAAAGTCGGTTAATAAAAAACTAAGCTACAGGATCAGCTTCGACACAGACAGAACCACAACCCATGTATTTAATTTTATTTATTAAACAGACAGTTCTCTGCACAAAGTGACTAATGAATTCAGTAGCGAACCAATAATAAAATATAAGTGAAGGCCCCAGCCTCGTGTCGTCGGCGTGTCAATCGGTTCATCGGGCAGCCTTCAGGCCAGACAGACGTTCGAGTCCACCGACTTCAGTGACGTCACACGATCGATTTTACGGAAGTGTCGACGAAATTATTAGTCAACTTAATAAATAGGGTAATTTGGGCTAATATTAATAGTTTGTCAGAAGGTTAGTTCTATTACAGCGCATACTATTTGTTTGACGTCATATTTCATTTGAACCGTTTTCATGGACATTGTGTATTGATTGAACTGAATGAAGAGCAATTACAATAAAATCCGCTATGCATGTCAAACTAGGTCATAAATCTAAGAAGGGCAAGTTTCAAAAAGTTTTCAGCAGTAGACTATGCCAGAATACATTATGGAGCAATCTATACGACGCGACGTCTATTTAAAAAAATGATGTATAGATGTGAACGTAGCCGTGAGACCCGTAACTATATTAAAAAAGCAGACTGGAAAGGCAGACTAACCGGGTATTATGGCGATATTTATGAGGTCCAACGGTGAACTTCGATATTCCGATTTGATAGTTGTGAACAAAACACAAACAGAATAATACAACAATAAATCGATACGTAAGCCGTTATCTATAAACAATTGTGTCGATGACTGTACCTAGTGTAGTGGCAGTTGAGTCAACGGCTACTTATAGTTTGAACAAAATTAGTGCTTTTCGTTTCAAGGGGAACCCTATCTAGGGTTGCCAACCGTACTCTAAAATAGAGGAGCGTACTCTTTTTCTTATGGGTATACTCTACAACACAAAATTTTACATAAACAGAAATTTTTGTGGCAAGTGTTTTCGTTTTTCTGCAGATTTTTTCATATTTTCCACTGTGAGACTTAACTGACATTTGTCGGTCATGATTATGAAGTAATGAAAAGAGAAGACCAGGGGTTAAATAAATGAGCTCCAAATGTTTGGAGTCTCACAATCTTTATAAAATCAATAAAAAATATATGTACCTACCGCAAAAAATTATAAAATTGCAAATAAGTTTTTTTTTATTTTTATTTTTTTATTAATCTGCACTCTTTATTTACCCTCACCGAAATCAGAAATACTCTAATTCTTCTAGAAAAGTTGGCAACCCTAGCTCTATCAGTTATCACTCACTGTAGCAGATAATGAGAGAGTAAATCATCTGTGTTATCAGGAGGAGATAAAATTCTTCGCTGTGTTAAGAAAAATAAAGAGTAGCGCGTGATTTTGTGAACTAACTAATGTTAAAAAGACCATTTAAATTCGGAGATATTAAATAAAATATCTAGAGAACTGAATAGGTATTACAAAACTTTTAAAAGAAAAGAATTCTATTCGAACAAAAAAATCGACTGCTCCTTAAATTTATGTTCGTATAACTCATCAAAATGTAGGGAACAGCTGATTTTTTTTCGCGATTTCAGGTTTGGTGTCATAGAAAAAGTTGTTCATAATTATGAGTACAATGACGTCTTAAGAGGTTGTTGGTGTTTTTCCAATAACCCTGTATAGGGTGGCATGGACATTGACGCGTGATCTGTAACTATGTATTCAGCACACGATTATAAGCAACCTAGCGTAGAAAATTTGGATCGGTTAAGGCGGAGATTTCTTGAAAACGCTCAAAAAAGTGATTTTTTAAACCAGTGTAACTCTTTAAGCGTAAATAATTTTGAAAGCAAAAAAATATACGATATTTTCAAGTCTTTTTTGCATACAGTGACGGAACTCAAAACATAATTAAACATACATTAATGCATCAAAAAATCATCAAAGTCACCTCTTGATTATCTTTAAAACCAGTTTATCCCTTCAATAACAATTATTATTATAATTAATTATTACACCATAAAATTTCAAATGCCAAACTGCATCCAGCGATGGATTATTTAGTATCAAATAGTTAATATCTAATTTTATACGGTTTTATTTGCATTTTTACGACAATGCTAGCTCATTTAGGTATTATTCGAATTTATTACAACAGATTTAAACTAGTATCGGATTGCAGTAAGAACTATTATCGCTCATAACGACAATACGACGAGTACATTCAAAATTACCAAGGTCTTAATAAAAATAAAATCATCTGTTTCATAGAAAAGCCAAAATGTATTGAACAACAGTTTTTTATTTATTTATTTATTATATCCTAGCAATGTAAGCACTAACTTACCTAGAAAACATGTAAACTCATCGGATTACAATTTAGCAATTAAATAAGAATGTTTCCCGAAGTATTGCTTAAACGGAACAGATCGGCAGTTACAAACAAATAATTTAATAAGGAATCCTTTCACGTTTTCTATAACTTCTTATCTTAACAAGCTCATTACTTTGTTTTGTTTTAAATGTGAACCATTAAGAAAATGAGAGCTTATGGAGCAATGATAAAAGCAACAAAATTACATTACACATACAACACATCAAAGTTTAGAGACGTTTCAACAAAACATATATATGGTTTACTTAACCATATATAATATGTTTTGTTGAAACGTCGCTAATCACTACATATTATAAAACAAAGTCCCCCGCCGCGTCCGTCTGTTCACGATAAAGTCAAAAACAACTGAACGGATTTTCATGCAGTTTTCACCAATGAACAGAGTGATTCATGAGGAAGGTTTTTTTTGTGAGGGTGGGTAGTCATCATATAACTTCTCCCGCTCTGGGTGGAGCAGGAGGGCGTGTCAGACTTTTACTGACTAAAACCCACCCGTGTTGCCTGTGTGCCAGGGGCCACAGTATCTCTTTCGAACAACTCGCACCCCTGGCAGGCATCGGCTTTTGCGGACCCCACCAGTCGGTTCTGACATCTCTTTGAGCTGCGCGCAGAACACACAACGCGCCGTCTTCATGAGGAAGGTTCAAGTGCATAAAAAACGCGGGAGAAGCCGCTGACAAAAGCTAGTCATTACTAAACTTAACTAAGGTACTGTTTCTCGGGTAAACCTTATAAAGTACTGGGACAGACTAGTCGATTTCGTTCTGGGATTCTTAAAGGTGGAAGTGCCAAGGTACCCCGCAAAATTCAAATTTTCTTTGTTTTTTTCGGTCAGGGTCAGCTTGTAAGTTGTTCAAAATGTATAATTAAAATCATCAATACAACCCAAATACATACATATAATCCCGTACATAATAACTATCGTTTATTTGCTTAGAAAGAAGACAGTCAGCGTCAAAAATATCGGGACAAACAGACTGTTCAAAATTATCTCAACAACTAAGAGAATTGAACTTAATCTCAATTGAATAAAGTTCTTGTTAGAATGACACTTTTCGTGTACCTACTTTCTTAATTCTGAAATATTCCTTGTGTCATTGAGTTATGATTTAATTTTCATAGTTGTTTAGACAATTTTGTTGTTTCTGTTTGCCCCGATGTCATTGACGCTGACCATACATAAGAAAATAAAGGTGGTTACAAAATTGTGATCCCTGTACAATGTCCCTTAAATTAGGCATGAAAATATTGAAAGTAACTTTTAATAAAAATAAGATAACATGTCTGTCAAATTCCAATTGTAAAAAAAAAAGAAATGACAGAATTGAAACCAAGCAATGTCAAATATGAAATCTAACGACTAGTGTCATTAAAAAAAATATTTAATTGCATGATAGCAGTTTCAAGTAATAGGGCTGTCTTTGAATGACTATTTCATGAAAGAGTCTGACACTGACTGTAAATTGCAAAAAACGTAAGAAAATTGGTATTCGCGGGCTAATCTCAAACCATTTATTTCGATTAAACCATTTACAGGCACTTTTGAGTTGTCAAAAAGTAGATCAGTTGGAAAGTTGAAGCTAGTCGCCCATTCCAAAACGTAGATCTCAATGGAGAAGAACGGGCAAGAAACTCCACGGACACTCTTTTAAATCAAGTTGGATATTACAAAATCTTGGGAACATTATTCTTATTGCTTCTGTATGTGAGAACAATGTTATTTTTTTTTAATTCTAAATATAAGACTAAAAATAAACCCTGGAAGTTAAAAGTCGATCAGTTGGAAAGTTGAAGCTAGTCGCCCATTCCAAAACGTAGATCTCAATGGAGAAGAACGGGCAAGAAACTCCACGGACACTCTTTTAAATCAAGTTGGATATCACAAAATCTTGGGAACATTATTCTTGTTGCTTCTGTATGTGAGAACAATGTTTTTTTTATTTTACAATTCTAAATATAAGATTAAAAATAAGCCCTGGAAGTTAAAAGTCGATCAGTTGGAAACTTGAAGCTAATTGCCCATTCCAAAACGTAGATCTCAATGGAGAAGAATGGGCAAGAAACTCCACGGACACTCTTTTAAATCAAGTTGGATATTACAAAATCTTGGGAACATTATTATTCTTGTTGCTTCTGTATGTGAGAACAATGTTTTTTTATTTTACAATTCTAAATATAAGATTAAAAATAAGCCCTGGAAGTTAAAAGTCGATCAGTTGGAAAGTTGAAGCTAGTTGCCCATTCCAAAACGTAGATCTCAATGGAGAAGAATGGGCAAGAAACTCCACGGACACTCTTTTAAATCAAGTTGGATATTACAAAATCTTGGGAACATTATTCTTGTTGCTTCTGTATGTGAGAACAATGTTTTTTTTTACAATAAGGTATTTTCCAATTTTTCAAAAACGATTCTAATTTGAAGATTGGAACGAGATATTTAACAGAAAAATAAAAATAAATTGATATCTGTCCATTTTCTCAATTAAAAACGATTTAAACCAAATTTATTTTTCGTTGTTTTGAATTTACCGCCAAAACGCTTCTTACGATGACTTTTTATCACGTGACGTCAACTTTGTGTAAACTAAAGTAGTTAGTAAGTAAATAAGTGAATGTCGAGTTCATAATTAACAAGATTTGTAATGAATAGAAAGTGATATATTACTGGTGTGCGGTGCCTCTGTGCACAAATACGTACTTCTAAAACGGCGCCAAACTAAGTATTTGTACCGGTGCCTTTTACTCAAAGTTGACGTCACATGTCACGTGATAAAAAGTCATCGTAAGGAGCGTTTTGGCGGTAAATTCAAAACAACGAAAAGTAAATTAGATTTTAATCGGTTTTAATTGAGAAAATGTGTCTTAATAAATTTATTTTTATTTTTCTGTTAAATATGTCGTCCCAATCTTCAAATTAAAATAGTTTTTATCAAATCGGAAAATACCCTATTCTAAATATAAGACTAAAAATAAACCCTGGAAGTTAAAAGTCGATCAGTTGGAAACTTGAAGCTAGTTGCCCATTCCAAAACGTAGATCTCAATGGAGAAGAATGGGCAAGAAACTCCACGGACACTCTTTTAAATCAAGTTGGATATCACAAAATCTTGGGAACATTAATTATTCTTGTTGCTTCTGTGTGTGAGAACAATGTTTTTTTTAATAATTCTAAATATAAGACTACAAATAAGACCTGGAAGTTAGGAGATGATCAGTCTCAACCGACAGCGCCCGTTCACGAACATGACCCGTGGATTAGCACCATCCAGCTCAACCATTTTGTAGGAAAATAACTAGCCTATCCTCCTTACAGCAACGTATATTATAATAAAATAAGAGGGTAAATGTAATACCTATTCAATGTAATGCACGAACTTCGAAAAATACTCACTAACAACCACTTAGTTGAACAATATGACACAACAAATTACTATCACAATTACACTGTATAGCAATAAAAAATACACAGCTTAACTTAAATGGAAGTGAAAACAGAACACTTAAACATCCAAAACAAGACTACCAGATGTTACCAAGCAATTACATGACTTCTAATTTTATCTTCAATGTTTATTTTACACTGCCGCGTAGCTGCTATATCAATCAACAGAAAGATGAAAGGTGTTATCTCATTTATGTTAAAAGCTATACTGACGAATGCTGTGACATTTTGTTACCAGCCAGTGCACCCACTTTACGTAACAAGAAAGGAAATACAAGTTTGTACTTAATAGTTTTCAAGTTAGTCATATGTAGGTAAACCACTTTTGTTATTATTGTCCTATTTGTAATGGTATAAATATTATAGGTGTGTAGGCTATTTATGTTAATGCATTAGTTTTATGTTTGACAAGGAAGTTCCTCTATCTTTGTTTGGGGGATATACTCGTAATATACCCATATTGAACAGATAAAGCAAAGCCTACGTTCATTTTGATCCTACTAATCCTAATAATATTGTAAATGTGAAAGTTTATGAAGATGTTTGATACTCAATCACGCAAAAACGGCTGAACGGATTCCGATGAAATTTGGCACATAGATAGTTTATAACCTGGACTAACAGATAGGATAGTATGACAACAGCTAGTTGGTATATGAAGACTAGCTTTTGCCCGCGGCATCACCCGCGTGGAAGACGAAAATCATCCCGCGAGAACTTACTACCGGGATATTTTTTTTTTCTTTAACCTAGGCCATGGCATACTTGTCTGCCCGTTTAGCCGTTAAAAATCAAAAATTAAAATCAAAATCATTTTATTTCATATAAACCTGCATGGGCACTTATGAATCGTCAGAAGCTAGGTGCACGGTTCCAAATTGTTGTTTCCTATGGAGAAGAGCCGGCAAGAAACTCCACGGTTACTCTTTTAAATATAATTGGCTTAACAATGTTTTCAAATTACAGAGATAAAATGTATGGGAGGACAGTGCAGTGCAGTTAAGGCATGACAAGGTGACAGACAGCCAGCAGACAGAGTTTTCCCGAAGGGTTGGACAGAGGTGTACGAGGTGTTGAAATATAGTTCCACCATGGGAGTTACAATATAAATCGTGTTTATACAAATAAGTTTAATTTTCCTTTCAAAGTCAGCAATGTCCATTTAGTTACTGGTGAAACCATTTTTTTTTTTTTTTAATTATTTTATATTTATTTTAAGTCTAGTGATAGTGTTGTTTACTAAAGTGATAGTGAATAAGCCTGATTGCCCGTTCCTGGTGCACTGGACCAGTATGCACAGCTGCAGGTCTGGTGCAGCGGGAAACGCAGATAGTAATTATAATAGTGTTAGCTGCATCTCCAACCTACACCCCCCCGGCCAGCCCGGACCATGTGATCGAGTCCATATAAGACCGCGCGCACCATGACCACCGAGGCATTCCTAAACCCGGCGGCGCGCACTTTACTGTTCCCTATCGGTTCACTTAATTAATACTTCTCAATTAATTGTTTTGATTAAAAAGACTTTGTTTGTTAACTTTTGATTATTCATTAATTCAATCCCTAAAATCAGAAGCGGGATACGTCTCTCGTTTTCCCACTAATTTTTTTTCTTTTTAATATGTCGAATTATACCGCCCCCAAAAAAAGACGTAAACGTGAGTGCACGCCACCGCCGCCTGACCTAACTCATCTTAGTATTACCTTGGACGCAATACTTAATAGGGTCTCTGCCTTGGAGCGGTGTTCAATTTCAGAACCACGATCGAGCGTGGAGCAGCAGCCGCGCCCTGCCATCACCGGCACGGCCAGCCCTCCCGGGGTCACGCGACCTGTACCGACGCCGCTGGCACCGGCGCTGTCGCTGCCGCCTTCGCCTTCAACGTCGGCTGCAGGGGACTTTGCAGAGCGTCTTATCAATGCACTAAGGAGCTTAAACCCGGTGAGATCAAACCATTATTACGTCTCTGATTTCGACCCTAATGTTCAGTCGACAAATTTGAATCATGACCCACTTTGACGATAAATCGTTTGAAACCGTCAAAATAACAAAGATTTCCTTCCTTAACAGTGCATGCCGCACTTAGGACGTTTTAAATATTATGCAAGCTATGTCAATACGGGTCCAAGATCAATGCAATTTTAACCTTTGTCATCACTGAAATAGATAATATTTTAGATAAAGCATTCATAATCGTTTTTGAATCCAAACTCTTTGGAATTAACTGGTATAACTCAGAACAAACGTTTTTTTTTTTAAACCATGTTCCGAACTCTTTCGAGTATGAAATGACAAAGCATCAAAAAGTCACTCAGAAATTGGTGTCATATAATAATTCCTATGAGAATAAAAAATAGTTCGTTTTTATTTATATCGTATAGTGGCAAGACAAACAGCTCGGATTATAGTTCTCAGTAAGCAACGCTACGGTATATGAGAAATATCTCGAGAGTTAGGGGGAAGTATAATCTCGAAACACAGTGGACACCTCGAAACACCTGGATCAAGCGATATGAAGAAGAGGATACTCTGGAAGATATAATCATGGCGTTCGTCAAATCACGAATCAACAGAAAGCCGACATGCGTCATCATTACGAAGAAGACCCGTTTACTGGAACTCGATATTTTGCGGCACGTTACGACGACGTTTGCAGTCGCCTTATTGGATCAATGCGTTTGAGACTATTGGCTGTTATTGCAAGCAATGGTAGTTAGGTAGTTAGGTACACCCGATATTAACTATTATTAAATAATAATGAGTTCAACATTATAATTTTCCATTTTTTTAAGCGTTTTACTTCCCCACTTCTTATTGTTGCCTTAACGCACTTTGAAAACAAAATTCAGTGAAGATTTATGCAAAGATGATGGCTGAATCTCGTTTTCTAGCACACTTAAGTTGAACGCATATTAAAATAAATCAGATATATTAGATTAAAAACATTGTTTTTAGTACGATAATGCGTACGCGTCGTATTTATTTTGGGTGTGCATTCAGCTTTATAGCGTACTCGTGTGTAAAAGCTCATAATAAAGATGGAGACTGCAACAGATAATTCTCTGTATATTTCGGTATATTTATATGGCAGAAAACAAGGTCGTTGCCATGGAAATGTATGTGTTCGCGAATGTCGACCTAATTGTATTTGAATGTCTGTAAGAAAATAAGCTTATGGTGGGTCATAATTCAAATGTGTCGATTGTTCATGACGTCATTGCATGGTGTGAAGAAGTTGACCGCGCTATATTAATAAATAGATGGGACGACAAACAATGTCTGGCCCGTATCGGTTTGTGTCTGAAGGGTGAATCTCATCGTCAAACGGATCGTACTTGGTCTACCTTTAAATTACAATTAAAATCACTCTGTCCACGACGCACATAGGAGTATTTGGCTAATAAAACCGGACAAAAATATCTGAGGCGTTTTTAATATGAATTCGATTGAAACACTATTTTTGATTACAAATAAGTGTGCATTAACAATTAATCTCATTAAAACTCTTCGTTTTCAACTTCTTCGTCTTCATTTTCTTCATCTTCATCATCTTTGTCTTCATCTTCTTCACCGTCTATATTTTCACCGTAATCTTCTTTATGAGGAGTACTTGCAATCATCAGACTGACTGCCTCTTGCGAAAATGGCTGAGTTTTTTTGTGCTGCCTTGGTCGATTACTACTCAGTTATGGGTCGGAACTTAGTAACAGTCTATGTAATATGTCTCATGGATTCTTTATCAGGATAACACTCCGTTTTGGCCTTTTGAATGAGCGAATAGCAGGGGTAGATGTTTTTATTAGACTTGTGTATTATTTCCCACTGTCTCCTAGTAAAGTCGCCTTCAACGAAGATGGCCAGTGCTTCTTCAGGTGTATGTTTCTTCACAATTGTTTGCTTTCTGGATCTAGTAATAACTTTGCGGATTTTTGTAGCTCTGGTTGGTGAAGCAATAATTTCTTTAATTATTTTTGATGCGTCCGTATTTCCTGAAATACGCTGACTCACGCCAGCTGCATACGTCAACTCCTCTACAGGTACTTGCTCCTGTAGCTCTTTAGTTTTTCGTCGTTTGCTGCGATCACAAAGCTCTTTTAATGTTTTTGATGGTCGTCCTGGTTTTTGAGTAGGTATTTCCGTCCAGTAAGGCAATTCAATAGAAGATGTGAGCCAGACTTCATTAGTTTTCAAGAAACGTTCTTCTTTGTAAGTAGCATCTTTCCATTTTTTCTTGAATGTAGTCTTGAAACACCTCAAAGAACGAATAAAATTAGATTTTTCATTATTTGGACAATTAGCCAGTTTCAGAAGTCTCTCTTCGAATAATAAAAACTTTTCATCCATTTTCTTTCCTTTAAATTCATTCAGGATGTTATACAATGCTCTTCTGGTAAATTTCTTGACAGTTCCCGAAGAATCTGTACAAAAAAGACCAAAAAAAATATTATTTAAAATAATTCACATATTTCACTCATTAACTTTGAAGTAATACAAAACAAAATGGCGGACGTGGGCGGACTGTTTAACTACGGTGTGCAATTGTCGAAAGACCGGTTATTATGACCATGTATAAATGATAGCGGGACAAGACAGGACACATAAACAAAAACACTGTTTTCTGATAAATTTAAGTAAAAAAAAAAATACAAATTGTGTCTGTTATTATACCATTTTTAAACATAAAATTTAAGCAGCAAATCAACTAATTGATATTTCAAAATACAGTACATACCTTCATCTTCCATATTCAAAACTTTTTCTTTTAAAACTCCACCACACGAGAACACAATAACAAAGCAAAGTAAGACTGCAACCGAGAGCGCCGAAAACAAAGACATGCGATTCTGCGAACGAATGAGTTTCGACTGACCTACGTAAACAGGTTTGAAGCTTGCGGGGATTGAATGGCTGTCATTTGATGGACCGGTTACCTGGCTAGATGAACAATAGATTCAGTGAGACTTTTGACTAATTTGCTGATTCCGACTTTTGTCCGGTTTTATTAGCCAAATACTCCTTAGTGCGACGTGTCGATGTAGCTAATGTCCTGTATGACGTCATGTGCACGGAGTCAGATAAATATTCCACATACGCGGAATACGCGCGCAAATCCTTGTTGCGATTGCGTATGATTAAAGGACTAAGTAATGACCTTTTGTGTGCAATCATTGTGCGAGGTATTAAGGATCCGCAGATTCGTGCTGCAGCTATGAATGCAAAACTAACTACCGAAACTATTGTGGAATTTTATCAATTTATGTCATGCCAAGTAAAACCAATTCAAATGTTAACAAAACCAATGTTGATGCTCTTCCTAATCGAACTACTAGCGGACGCGATAACGGCGGTAATAGGAGCCGTAGTTAGTAACAAAGAGATTGATAAAAAACTGAAGTGTTTTTCGTGCGGCACTTACGGTCCTACCAGTAAGAGCAACGCATGTCCTAAACGATCTAAATAATTAGTAATAGTTCGAGCTCTAAAGTCGAAAGCGTTAGTCCGGGTACTAAACAAAGGGTACTACTAATGCCAATTCTTCGAACGTGAAAAAGTGCAACTTTTGTAAAAAAATGGGTCATACGGAAGAAAAGTGTTTTACTAAACAGCGATTAGAGTCACGCAATATTTTTTTCCGAAACCCTCAAATCCTTCATCGAGTCAGGAAAAGTGCTTGTTTACATAGATGACGTTTTATTGTTAAGTGATACTGTTGAAGAGGGATCAACTTTGCTTGATTCGGTATTAAAAACGTTAACAAAATCCGTTTTTTCAATAAATTTACGGAAATGCTTTTTCCTGACAACAGTGGTGTAATACCTTGGGAGAACCATTAGCAATGGTCAGGTTAGGCCGAGCACTCAAAAATGGGTTGGGTATCGGGTTGCATTTTATTACCCCAGAAATACACCAGTCAAACGGCCAAGTAGAGCGGTACTGCCCATGCCGTACCGTTCTTAACATGATACGCGTCGAAACGAATCACAAATGTGAATCTTGGTCAGAGGTACTTTGGAAGCTTTGATTATATAAAAACCACTCGATGTTCGGCACTCAATCTTCTAATTGGTACAGAGTCTACTACCCCAGTTATAAAAGCTCTTGTTAAGGATATAACTATACAGGGCGATAATCCAAATCGCGAAGCGTGGCGCGAGTTACATAGACAGCGTACTAAGACCACTCCTAGCGGAAAATCAGTCCGCTCAAGATGCGCGTGTGAATAAAAATCGTTCAACGCCAAGAAGATTCGCAGTGGATGACTTGGCTTATGTAATTAAAAGATCACAATCGATTGGCAAGCTAGACAGCGGTATGCGTGGACCGTATCGTGTCACTAAAGTTCTACCAAATGGTCGGTACGAGCTTCAGTTGGTGGCGGGCTCATATGGCAAAACCACACAGGCTGCCGCGGAATATATGCTGCCATGGTATGGTGAATGGACACCCGAATGTTGTGCCGCATTCTTCGAATGTAAGTCATAGTAACAAAAAATAACAACAAATCTGTTCATGTGTTGTTTTTACAGCCACTTTTGTCATACGTACGTTGTTACCCCTTTGTTGACATTAACAATATAATAATTGTTGTGCTAATCAGACAGACGAATTTGTTATGAGTGACACTTAGAGTGTGCTTATAGCGTAATACGACGACGCATAGGTGCACGGCACTTATCGCTTTGCGGCAAGTCAAAGTGTACTTGGGTCGGTTAATTGAAAAGTGTACTGTTCATAATAAACAAACCTCACACTTGTTATTTTAAACCTTTGTTATGCTTATGAACCGAACTATTCATCGGTTTAGTATACTTGATCCAAGATTACGTTTCTAAGAAAGTAAGAACTTTGGTTGAATGTATGTTCTTTATTGTTTCTGAGTTATGAATAATCACAAAAATAACGAGTTTCTACTCTAACTGTACTTTAACTTACGCCTTTACCTTTAGCGTTGTTCCTACCATGGGGTAACAGTCGTGACCCAGAAAGTACCCGTGTCTCTATGACATTCGGGGTGGCGTGACTGGCAAAGTACTGTGTAAATCCTGAGGACAAGCTTTGCCATTTATACCATGTAAGCCCATTGCAACAGCATAAGGTTTTGGTTGGTATTATGGTTGGTGAGCTCATTGATGGCCTTTATAAGGTTTTGAGTTCGTATGGCATATGTGTTACATACAGTGAGAAGACGTTCGGTATCAAGGTGTATTATGATCAATGGACTTACAGTATTTAAAGAAAATCACGTCTGATTAGCATTTGATCGAGTTAACAGTAAACTCATTCGTCAGTTATCTGCTGTCATATCTAACATTTAGATGTTTACTCTTTGTTTTTAACGTGCAGGTTCTGATGATGAGGAGAATGAAGTGGATCCACAGCCGAGCACCTCGTCGGCAACATCGAGAACTGACGAGTCGGAGGTAGCTCCCGCTGAAGAGGCTCCGGTGGTTGCCGAGGCCTGCGAGGACGCCGGCACGTCAGGAGAGGCCGTGTTAGCTGCATCTCCAACCTACACCCCCCCGGCCAGCCCGGACCATGTGATCGAGTCCATATAAGACCGCGCGCACCATGACCACCGAGGCATTCCTAAACCCGGCGGCGCGCACTTTACTGTTCCCTATCGGTTCACTTAATTAATACTTCTCAATTAATTGTTTTGATTAAAAAGACTTTGTTTGTTAACTTTTGATTATTCATTAATTCAATTCCTAAAAATAGGTTTATGAATTAGATTTATGGTTAATGTTTACTAACATAGTTTTATAAGTGTTACTAACTATTATATGAATCATCTGTGTTCGATTTAAATAAATAATAATAATAAACTCTCGATGTAAGTTCTTGTCTTATCGTCATCCGTATCACTAGGCATCTTGTTAAAGTTTGTTGACGGAATACTCTTGACATGTTATGTTTATTACCTTTACTATATCCACATTTCGTCAATTATGTTTATGTCCCATGTAATATGGGGCGATAATAAAGATTGGTCCTTGAAATCTCTGGACAGAGAGTTGGAAACAGAGTAGGGAGACCTTTGGCTAACAGTGGGATATTAAAGGCTAATTAAAAAAAAGATTGACGACAATAGGCTCGCCTATTGCCATCATTCGGCCGTCAGGGGTGCGGGTTGTTCGAAAGAGATACCGTGGCCCCTGGCACACAGGCAACTGAAGGATCACGGGTGGGTTTTAGTCAGTAAAAGTCTGACACGCCCGCCTGCTCCACACAGAGCGGGAGAAGTTATTTGACGACTTTCCACCTTAAAAAAAAAAACTGGGAATCTAACCCATGACCTCGTACTCAGCAGTAACGCTTATGAATATAGTGATACAATGATAAGCACAAAGCTCCCTTGAAAGAGTAGCAATATTATAACGTTAAATACTGTTCCAAGAATGTAAAGTTGGTACCTTTTATCAGAAAACCAACAGTATATTTTTACTTTACTACAGAAACGATAAATTAAACACACAGTTATCTAATAAAAAAGAAAACACTATCACTTTCACTCATGATAAGAAATACAGTTTACACTTGAGATCAAGATTAAATTAAATGTATGAATAATAATTAATTAACAGCTGTTTTAAACACCACAATATTACGTAATTCGTGTACCGCACATCAGTACTGGATACGAACTGAGCTCAATTATTTGGACCGGGTACACTAATGTATGGTAACTATCACAACAAATCGTAATAAATGGAAGGACAGACACGTGAATTTGTACAAGCAATTTAAATTCGTGTGCCGTTGATGTTATTGTGGCTCGTTTTCAGTATTGTTGTTAATGTGTTTCATAACGTGAATACGATGATTGATGTATCAACACGTTATGTGAAGAAGGTCAAACGTAATCGCTGAAAATCTGAACATATATACATATACTAGCTTTTGCCAGCGGCTTTGCCCGCGCGGAACTTTCATCCCCTATTTAACTCCCTTATGGTTGAATTTTGAAAAATCCTTCCTTATCTATACATCATAAAGGGAACCTCTGTGCAAAATTTCAGCTTTCTAAGTCCAAGGGTTTGGGCTGGGCGTTGATGAGTCAGTCAGTCAGTCAGGACTTTTCTTTTTATTTATACCGGATGACATTTTTTAGCGTCTGGACAACAATATGACGTGTTGTGTAAGTAGAATAGAACTCATATACGCTGACCTTTCCCTGGTACCATTGATTTAATAAAAGTTCGGAATATCCTTAAAAAACATGAAAAAGAGTACATCCTACGACACTCGCGTAAAACTAATAATAGCCAAAATAGTAATAGTAAACGAGCGTCAGCTGCGATCACCCATGAATGAAGAATGATGAAGTGTACATTTTTGCAACTGTTCCCTACGCATACATTTGCGCGTGTACCTACACACCTCACCGTGCTGTGTGGAGTTGTAGTAGGCAAATAATTTGATACACTATGTGACGCGTGTCTTGAAATCGTAAACAAAATAAGTTACGTCTCGTAAGATCGGTAAAGCTTTGATAGAAGTGTAAACAAACCTGTTGATGTTAAATTCTTAAAACAATCACTCACATTCATCTGTATTTCGAAGGTTTTAGCTTGATGTGTAAAAAAAAAGAATCCTAACAATTATTATTGTTGTTTTATTTTTATTTTATTTTATTGTAGAATTATTATAGTAACCATTGAAGCAAATGTGTAGTGGACTAAGCGAATTGCCAAAAAATGCGGTAAGAATAAGACGGCTCGTTAGTGAAATGGTTGAGCGATTAGCTGCGTGTTCTTTTATTTTATGTGGGTTTTGAAAACTCCACCAGTGCTAATTATGTACGTTGTAGATAGCAACGCGGGTAAATATGGACTCGTCGGTCCATAGAATGTTCTCCTGCGGTTGGTTCTGCAGCCAGCGACAGAACTCAATACGAGGTCCACGATCCAGAGCATGCAAAGCTTGCACGCGTAAGAAGTGGTATGGATGCATATCCATTGAATGGAGTAGCTTCCATACCACATACTGGTTTACGCCAAATCGACGAGCTGCTTGCCGGGTGCGCCTCCTCCTCGGGTGTTGCTGGAAATATTCTAGGATGGCGTCTTCAACATGTATGGACAAGGGTGGCCGGCCTCTGCCCCTGGCATGAACGGGAAGCTGAAACTGGCCATGGTCAAGTAACCGCTGATAAGTGCGGAATATCAAGTCTGTGTTGGGGTTCCGGGGGTCAGGGATTCCGTTACGTCTAAGGGATTGTGGGTATTCTTCGTCGGCGTACATTCGCCTCGCACCATTAAAATTTTCACCGGACAAAAAATAATACCTCATCATGGCAAGGTACTCTACGCTGGAGTATGCGTACGTCATTTTGAAAACAATCACTGTGCAGTTGAAGCACACGCGGAAAAAACAGCGATCGACGTCACGCTGTGACCAATCGCAGGTGACTGGAGAAACGGAGAGCGGCGCGCGCGGGCGGGAGGGGATGCGCATGCGGTGAAACGTGAGCGGTACCTACGCCTGCGAAAAAAGCGGCCGGCTTCAAAGGATTGAATTTCGCTACGAATTTTCATTGATAATTTCTGCGCGTAGAGTAGGGTGCCTATAAATTGGATTTTGATATTATTTGCCCTTTTTTTGTATTTTTTTTTACTTTAATTTTTTTTAATTTTTAGTATGAAAAGTTTACTACAAATAAGTAATAGTATTCATTCATAGGTTAATTTCATTTTAGTTTTGAAAAATAAAAAAAGTGTAATTTCCGTACCACAGGCTTCTACCCCGTTCACCTATTATACCCAATTTTTTTCCAGACGCTAAAAAAAATCAGCCTGTATAGATAGATGAATAAACTCACGCCTTCTTCCCCTGGGAATTGGTAGAAACTACAGAACATCACTTGCTAGGATCCTTACATTCTCCTTTTGTTTCGTTTACGTTCATAAATAGTACCTATATATTATATACCTATGTCACCGTAAGATTGTGAACACCGTTAGTTTATGACCAATCTCGTGATATTATAAACTGTCGATAAATTGTGAACTGCAAAAACCATTTACAATTTAACGCACTATTTGTCGATAGTTTATTATTATATTCTGTCCGTCAAATTGTGGAGTGGTATCAAGACGGACCGTCCCTTGCGCTATTACTAAATAGTCAAGAAACTGCCACTTACTTGGAAGCAAGTTGGCGCGGTTGGTCGCAGTTCTAATCTAACCTATTCGGTCGGTAAGCAGTATGGTGCAGTTCGCAATTTATCGACAGTTTATAATCTCGCTAGATAGATTATAAAGTAACCGTGTTCACAATCTTACGGTGACGTATACATACATAAACTCACGCCTTCTTCCCATGCTGGTAGGCAGGAACTACAGAACGCCACCTTTGATCCTTATATACTCCTTCTTTAGACTCGGTTACGTTCATACATCAGCAGGCCTAGACAAAAAACATTTCTGTTAGCATTCACGCCAGACGCTACGCCAAAATGTATGGGAATGACATTACCTGCGGAAAGGTTACGTCGTGTCCTTTCCGCAGGTAATGTCATTCCCATACATTTTGGCGTGAACGCTAACAGTAATGTGTTTTGTCTCTAGGCCCTGGGCATAAACGCACGTCGGTTGCGAGTACTACGCACCCTGACCTTTCTGAAGAACATCACCAATAAGGTCCTCCTAGGGCGTCCCCTCCTGTCGTTTCCACTCACCATCCGCCTTGTAAAATACCTTTTGTTAGTCGCCTTACATTCATCCTCCCAACTTGACCAAACGAACTGAACATACTCTTTTAAATTTTTGTCAGTACATTTTCTTTTAAACCGTACCGTTGCCTTAACACATCATTCCTCAGCCTGTCATCACTCATGCTTCGCAAGGAAGGCATTCCACAGCATTTACTATACTTTCATGCTTCTTTTGCCACATCCACCATTCACGTCCATACATAAGCGTAGGCACCAGCACACCATTCACTTTATTTCCCACATTTACTCTCCTTTCCACATCTCCATCAATCTGTCCATCCGTTGTAGACAGACTCCACTGACTTATCCACCCTCTTGTCATTAATTTTCACAAATTCCATGGTTACTCTACCATGGAATTTCTTGCCGGCTCTTCTCCATAGGAAACGACCAATTGGAACCGTGCACCTAGCTTCTGACGTTTCATAAGTTCCCATGTAGGTCTATTTATACTAATATTAAAAAGAGGTAAGATTTGATTATTTGTTTGCATTGAATAGGCTCCGAAACTACTGAACCGATTTGAAAAATTATTTCACTGTTGGGAAGCTATACTATCCCCGGGAGCGGGGTGACATAGGCTATATTTTATCCCCGTATCCCCCGGAACTATGCAGGTGAAACCGCGGAGCGCTGCTAGTGCGAAATAAAATATTTAGATTTGATTTTAACGGCATAGAAATTATCACCGCAGATGTTGGTAACTGCTCCATCACTTCCATCTATAACTAAGTACTTACTTGAAACCTGATTGACAGCTTCAGCAATATGACAGCGGAACACATGGCATCTATACACAGCAGACTCCTTGGTCTCGCCGTGCGACCAAGTGAACGCGAAGCAAGAAGCGACCGGCGACCCAGCCGCGCCACGAGCGTAAAACGAGATACGGTTCACTGCGTATCGTGTCATCACACTGTTCGAGTCTGCTTGGTATAGCCTGGGGATGAAATGAACAGGAATTAGTGACGTCACAATATGGTATGGAGACTTAAATATGATGTGCTGGTAACGTATCATCATCTGCCTAGCATTTTCTGAACGAATGTTGAGGCGGCTTTCGGTCAAACCGGATGCAACTGATTACCAGTATTTTACATGGAGCAACAGCTTTTCCGACATCCAGAACCCAGTTACTGGGTAATACGATACTCCTTGATAAGACTGGTTGTCAGACTTCCGGGCTTCTGACAACCCGTAACAACTGTCAAAGATGCAGGAATTACAGCAGGGACCAACGGTTTAACGTGCTTGGTATGGAAAATGGTCACCCATCCACGGACCAACCGCAGCAAGCGTAACTTAACCTAATCGAGAGACCCTTGCAACTGTCAGTACTTAGCCATAAGGCCATCTATACATATTATCAAAGTTACTTTTCGTGGCTGTTTGTTTGACCTTATTTCCGCACGGGTCGATCGATCAGGTTAAGCTGCCGCCGATTAAGCCAAAGAAAATTTAATCTTATTTCAAGGCTATAAGAATCAATTTTAAATGCATAAAGTAATCCTAGGATCAACACGTTTTCCTTAATAATAACAATTGGCTTAAAAATAGTTTTGGTCATTGTATTATGCTTCTCAATACTCTAATTGGGGTGTATGAGGTTTTGCGTTCATTATGTTGTACATTGTAGATACTGCCGTTACAAGCGAATCTACAAAATCGCCAACATTGCGACTGAAGAACAACTTTTTGGCATCTTAATAGGACCTGGGACAATATCCCGCGGCAACACTTTGATAACTTGGTTCAAAGCATGAAAATCGTCGTAGGATCGTTGTTAACGTCACGAGTGGTTTAACCGACTACAGATTTTTCGCATAATTAAGAAAAACTGAACAATTTCGCTTATTTTTTCACTTATTCTTGAAAACACATTCATCGTTAGTTTATACCATTATTTCACTTTCGTCTTGATTGAAATATTTGTTATTTACGCAAAAAGTATATTTTTTATTTAATTTTGAAGTCTAGTCTGATTAATGAGCTTTATAAAAATATATATACATGTTTTATGTACATATTTTTATATATTATATCGCTGATCGAATATATATAATGTATATATTCGATCAGCGAATTAGCATTGCCATTCAACGTGGCAATGCTGCCAGTCTTCTGGGTACGTTTCCTGATGACAGCGATGCGGACGAATACTTCGACGCCTAAGTGTCCTTTTGTTTTTGTATTTAATTTTTTAGTTTGCTGTATGTTATTTAAAGCAAATATCGAGTTAATTAAGAAAATCCGAAATATCCCTAGACGGTGTTGATGTGTGTAGTACATTCGCTTGAGACAATAGATGCTGTCATTAAAAGCTAATTAATTTATTCGAAAATATCCATCCAGTTTCTTACTAAAAGTCAACTGAACCCGACGATAATTACTTATCTCCTTTGGTGACCGTACATTCACTTTAGACACCCGATCATTGGCCGCATAAGGCATGTCCTTGAGACCACCTCTAACTTGCCCTGGATCTACCATAAAGATAAGGCAGTTTGAATAATGACAAAATCGATGTTTACCCTAATGTCAACGTTGGGCAAAGGCACAAAGCCACCGCTCCCCTAACTTGCCCTTTGTTATCGAATTACAAGATAAGCTTAATTTTAAAACCGTAAATAATCTACTGTAGCGCAGCCCTAATAAGGCCCACACACGGCCCACATAAAGCCGGGTACTGATAAGTGACACGTAAGATGAAATGTATGTTGTAACAAATTGGCATAATCGTTTCATTGCAAAAATTGGGACGGCTAACTTCTGTTATATTTCCTCCCGGAATAAGAACCGATAACCTAGTAAAGGTCGAGGGTATTCTCTGTATTTTGGCAGTACAAAACCGGCCATTGTACAAGTGCTTGGGCGAACTCTGTCCAGCAGTGGACGTTTTTCACGTTAGGATATGTGCACATTGTGAAGACTCACACTGTATATTCTTTTATATTTTGTGAATATGAAAACGTTGTAGGCCTTGTAGACTGTAGATTTGTAGACCATTTTCTATTTTATTAAGTACCTGGTACTTGATGACAGGCCTACACTATCCCCCCATACCTATTAAAACTGTACTCGTAATTTGAAAACATTGTAAAGGCCAATTATTTTTAAAAGAGTAACCGTGGCATTTCTTGCTGGCTCTTCTCCATAGGAAACGACCGATTGGAACCGTGCACCTAGCGTTTCATAAGTGCCAATGTAGGTTTATGTGAAATAAATTATTTATTTTGATATTTTTCATCCGATTTATTAATTAATCAATCAATTCACCCTATTGCAGCCCACTGCATAACTTAGACCTCTCCCAAGTTGTTCTACAAAGGCCAGTCCTCTGCTTTCTGCATCTAGTCTATCCCTAGTCCTCGCTTCACACATTACCAGTTGCTGTCTCCACTTATGACAATGTAAATCTAATGATGATGATGATGTCAAAAGACTACTATACTTACACGACAAGTCCTTGCGAGCACACCGGTATTGATATCGACACGGCGATCCCATCCCTACTCTCGGGCATAGAGCTGAGCTCCTTCATGATCCGCTGTATGTCATTTTCGGACTTCGGATCCGATATGTTTTGTGCGCCCAGGTAACTGACACCGCTGAATACCGTGCATTCTTGGTCTACGTCTGAAACTGGTTAGATTTCATTGAATATAGGGGGTTATAATGAAATGTATGTCGCATCATGGTGGCCAAGTGGGATGCAAGACTATACTATCAAATGTCATACCAATGGTAAATCTCTGATTTAAAATCTTACATCCAATGTAAATATCCTTTTTAAGACCATCATCCGGTATAACACGACAGTGCATGAGATCCTTAAACCCATCCGATTGTTAATCATAATTTCAGATTAAACTAGTAGGGTACTTTACACACTACATAAACTGTGACGGATCGCGAAGAAGATTGTTCGCATCTCTACCACCATGATGCGACATGTAGTAACGTTTTTCAATTTCGAAGGGCGATTTATTGGAACGTCGCGGTGGTATTAGGCATCCTCATCAATTAATAATGCGGTCAAGCATAAAATGGGTTATGTTTCATGATCCTGAATATAAACGTAACATTTCATGGCACCTCTTCACAGTTGGCAATCGTAGGTGATTACCCACGAGCACAATTCTGTGGAGGGCTTACTCGTCTGAGGTCGCCGAACATCGTCGATGCTCGTCATATGATCGCAGCAATCCGTGAGTTGTCGGGTTTTCGTGCACGCATCAAAGGAAATTTCGGCTAACTGCGTACACTATAGGTGCCCAACACTACGAACGATCAAAGACGAACATGTGAATGCTCATCATCGATTGTGAAGGGGAGCCATGATACTTTCTCCGAAAGATTTTATAATGAAGGCATGTCGATTTTAGGCATACCTGGTAATAAATAAAGCCAAAATTACCCAACATTATTAGGCATATCTAAGCTAAGCCGATTACATGGTGATTTATTATTAGGTAAGTATTTTACCTTTCCTTCCTACTCCGAATTGAAACAGACAAGTCGGATTAATAATTATTATTCGAGTTAAATATTAGTACAAAAGACCATTATGTAATTTTGAACTTAATAATATACAGGTTGGCGATTTAGTCACCTGCTTTCGTCAAGGGGGAAATTCTACCCGTCCTGCTTACTGCACAACTTTTCCTATAAAATCCATATCGGATCCACAAAAAATTAAATTTTCCATACATACATCGAAATTGTCTGTCTTATGGTCTATAGGAAATTGTTGTTTTTTAATTCATCAAACGAGTTTCATAGCGAAAGTTGTACAGTATGACGGGTTGAATCACTCAATCCCTTGACGCATGCAGGTGACTAAATCGCCACCCTGTATTTATGATCAAAAAAAGACATTCACCTTCATCGTCACTCTCTGTGGGTTTCATGTGGTCGTGTTTCTCAGTGGGGGACGGTGTGGACACGTCAGCAGACGTGGCACTGTCCATCATCTCATAAAACTTGGACCCGCCAACCAGCCGGCACGACTCCTGAAATATAAGAACAATAGATGAGATTTTGAAATTGGATGAAAAAGAAGATGGTGTCATTTTCCTGGTTGGCAGTTGTTTGAGGCTCAACATTGATGCATCACTGGGACAGCTGGGACTGACTGGCTGACTTCCGGATAGTTTAGTATGCTGACGACATATCAAGTAGAGAATGAGGAAAATTTTACGAAAATCGACAATATAATAACACGAGTTGAGCGGCGGTTTTGTAATTATGTCATACAAAATTTATAAAAATCAGCGAATATTTACAAAATTCCACTGAATTTTGTCGATGTGCTATCAATCCAGACAACCCTTAGCCCTAGCTAGAGTCATATGGACTAATGGCAAATTGGCGAAAAAATAACCTTACCTTTTCTTTTTCACTTTAATTTTAATTAAAATTAAAATTCATAATTCAAATTGGGATTTAAAGGTCAACACAATTAGCTACCAAGAAATAACACCCTTTACAATAACCGTCTTAAACAAGAAACACGTTACGGTGTGACGAATATTTCCAGTAACTGTCCGTCTTTCAATGAAACGTAACCTACAAAAACATCCCTTTAGCACCCCTCCCACAGCAAATACTAAACATTGTACCTACAAACAATAGGGTAAGGGTAAATCTAAAGGTCAACGAGGAAACCAAGAATTAGGGTAATTGGCGTTTGCCATTCGTTTTATAAGAACACGGTTTCTTCAATTACTTTAAGTTTAAACAAAATTCGGTCTGGGGAACCTAGTCGCGGGCCCGAACTCACTGATGGGCCTGGCTAAAAATCAAGCTGTCTCACCAGGCTTCGTGTCCGGCAGAGGTAGTACCCGTGATGAGCAGTTAGACGCTAGTTTACACGCACAACATTATTGAATGAGCTGCAGGATCAGTTATAGTAAAACAGGCGCGTAAAATTAAGAAAAGTCCTTCGGAAGATCGGGTTTTATGCAAAAACCACTGCATAAATCAATGACCAATAAAGTTGATTGAACTCTTCGATAATTGAGCTTTGTCGGTACCGACTTAGTTTTTGAGATTTTACACTTCTTTTATTTCTTAAACACGCTCAAAGTTAGGTTAAATTAGCAAGAAAAACGAATCTTTGTTGGCTCCTAACTTTTTAATGGTTTTTAATTTTAGTGTTTTGTTTCCGTGCAGACAATATTAATAACTAGCTTTTGCCAGCGACTTCGCCAGCGCGGAACTATTATTCCCTATTAAACTCCCTTAGGGGTTGAATTTCGAAAAACCCTTCCTTATTCCTTGTCTACATTATAAAGAAAACTTCTGTGCAAAATTTCAGCTTTCTAGGTCCAAGGGTTTGGGCTGGGCGTTGATGAGTTAGTCAGTCAGTCAGTCAGTCAGGACTTTTCTTTTTATTTATATAGATAGATAAGACAAAACAATACCATGTTTAATTTTTGATTTACATTGTCAAACAGTGGAGTAATACACTAGGTTTCACCTTAGAAACAAGTCTAAGACAATACACTACAATTTTGTAAACATTAACATTATTAAATGGGGCTTAAACATACCTAACTGTTGAAATGTGGGTGTACTCTGCAAGATAGGTGCAACTCTGTCTGACTCTTCGGGAAATACAGGTGTGATTTTATGTTATACTATGTTTGTTGTGTTGTATGTGCCCTAACCACCGGTAGCTTGCACCGTGCTCCCGATACCGGCGAACCACTATTTTTTTATATTGTTAAATGTTTTTATAATGTTACTTTTATAAAAATATATTTAATAAGTCATTATAAAAAATAAATAAAGGAGAATAACAAAGTAATAACTTTCAAATACCTAATTTATATACTTTTAATGTTTATAATCTACCTACATGCGTCTTATCATTTATCCAATTATAACAATATAATTATCATAACAAAGGCGAATAATAATAGGAGTGAATTTATAATGTCATAATGACCATATTACAGGAAATTTGTAAGGGCAAGCATTTATTTCGTTGTGATTCATTATTAATTTATAAATAATTGAACGTATAATTTATCATGGTTTTTGTCATTAAACCGTCTGTTAACTTGTTTCCTAAATGGCACTGGACGAATCGTTTATATTATTGTGATATTTTCGGCATTCGGCATAAAGTCCAGTATTTAAATGCCAATAACTTTATATAATATTTCTTATTAGACAGATTGTAAATGTCAGCGGAAGAAAACCAAGCAACTGACAATGGGTAACTTTTCCATAAGTAAACAAATATTTTACACTGTTTATCAAGCTTCTGGTTTGCATATTAAAGGACACGTATTATCCCTAGTAGGTTCTTCTAGTCGGAAATTAATACTAAGATTAGCTTACTTAACACATTATGAAATATTATCACTAAATAAAAAACTTGCGCAAGTAACAAGAATTTTTCTTGTAATCTGTAAACGCATTTTATTATATTACCTATACAATGTGTTCCTTTTGACATCACATAACTCTGGGTATTATAATGAGACCATATTTAAGAATCAACTGGCGTATCAGATTTTTTTTAATGAGTGATTTTTTGTATATTTTTTCTTGAATACGGGTGTAGGTATACTAGTAAGAGTAAATCATTTTCATACAAAACATCATCATCATCATATGCTTAGCTTTTTCCCAACTATTTTGGGGTTGGCTTCCAGTCTAACCGGATTTCAAATTTTCATTCAAACCAATCATTCAAATTTAAAGCTTATGCGACGCTGTCATATTTCACGTAAAACACCCGTTTTACATTTATTAGTCGTGACGTCGAATTATTTTGCATGAGAAAATAAAAGGAAAAAATAAAATAAAAAATAATTCATATGCGAGTTGATTCTTTGACATGGTCTCATGAATACCCACCTTGTATACTTATTTTAAATTATATGTAGAAGCTGTGCACTTTTCCTATATAATATTGTCATACTTATTTACACAGCGACAAAACCAAATCAACTTGATACCTTTTTCACAATTTGCGAATATCTTCTTGTGTGCGTCATATTTCGATGTTCACTTAAAACTAATCTAAATATTTTAATGAAAATATCACAATATTTGATTGAAGTTCGAATGTTAGTGTAAATAATTTCCAATACATTTGATACGTGTGCTCGCCATGGATTGAATATTAAACTGTTATGTTCCTTCATGAATCATATACGCCGACTGCAACTTCTCTACATTCATACACTACCGTAGTGGGTTTATACAGTATTGAAATACATACTACGTGTCTGTAGAAGGACTAAAATACACTGTACAATCATTGTCATATCTTGACATCATCTGGATAAGAAAGCTGTCAATGACACAGTGATTTTGACCCTTATTTGATATACTTTACTATCTCAGGAAATACCAAATAGTTTCAATTTTGATAATAACACAATAGAAAAGTTACCGACCCATGAAATAAGGTAAATAGAAGCATTCAAAACCCGTTTTATAATAAGTGAAACCTACACTTTAACATCAAGTAATTAAATACGAAAATCGTGTAAATCTGTTAAGTGACATTGCTATAAAATCCAGTATTGATTGTTACCTTCCCACACACAATGATCGTTGCCATGTCCTCCGCCTTATTGGTAAACAAAACCCAGTCTTCTTCACCTAATTACATCGCCAAAAGGTCATTAGCACAACACTATACGTTCAATTTTCGAGAACTGGCCACTGTTCACGTTAAAATTCCACATAAGAAAAAGATTGAGGTATTTTTATGTCGTAATAAGAGTCACAGTCAGGCGATGTGTCGAGGTGACCGTCGAAGCGCTGGTAACAAGCTTAATGGACGCACAATGACTCGAAACCAAAACAACCCGGCGACAATTATCGGCCGCGAGCACCGATTGTAACACATAGGACACACTGGTGAAGATTAGAACACGATACGTGACGCAAAAAAACAAGAAATGACCGGTGAAAATATTCCAACAGTTTTAAAGCAATTAATTTTTGTTACATTTCTGTATCAGGGCATAATGTTATTGCGACAAAAATATGTTGTAGATAAGACGTCAATGCAACACGTGGCAGCAAGTTAATCTGTATGTGTTTTTATTTACAACTCAAAACAATGTTGGCATTAAGGGTTTGACCTCTGTTAGGCTCACATAATAGTCTATTTCGTGGTCAGCCTGGCTAGTATTCATTCATATAATAGTTTAAAAGTATCATAAGATTTTGAGAAGATTGAGCGCAGATCTCTTTGAAAGAATATGCTGTCAAACATTTATCTATCACGACTATGTAACCGGCATGATTGACTCATCATTTCAACTAGTAACCGACAATCGTCTACTGCTAAATATGGGCCTCCTCATACATAACGACACAATAAATGGTCGTGAGAAAAAATATCATAGGTTTTATGTCTTACGTCTAAATTTGCCATTGGTGTTATAAAAACACTAAGGAATTTGCTATAAAGACTCTTTACATCCTCCTGGCATAGATTATACCAACTACGATAAGAGGAGACAGGGTGTGGCATATTCTTTACAAAATTGAGTCATGGACGTAGAGACGCTGACGGATACAGGGAACTAAATTCACAAAGCTGCTAATTGTGTGCTCCTATTTACGTAATTGCCGAAAGTCTGAATAACTACAAATCAAGGCAAAGGTGACTGACGTGACAGCCTTGTTTTTAGGCAAAATATCAGACTTTTACAACGTTTTGCTCTTCACAAAAAGTTAATCAAGGACCTCATTAATATTCTATCGCGAGTATTTGCCGGCTGTGTGTCATCGCCTTGTTTGAAGTTCACTCAGATAACAGTGCTAATAAGCACTTGGTCCACATTTTAACTGACCCGTGATTAGTTAACGTTACGTAACTTTACGATCTCGTATAACATTTTATAGGTAATTAAATTTATTTTATCGATGGCCGATAAACCAATTAATACGGTTCCGATTAAGTAAACACAGGAAGTAAGGTTTAGGCACTTTTCATACTGCTTCTAACGTTAAATGTCATGGAAATACTAGGTGGAATTTTTCGAAGTTATTTTCATTTCAGGGCTGCCTCGTGGGACACGACTATTAGAGGTCGCAAACGCCACTGTTGAGGGTCCATCTTGGATTCAATTCAGCAAACGGCTTGCGGAGTTTTATAAGCTTACTTTTAGGGATCCATTAGGAAGTGAGCAGACCAGCAGGCCTAGAAAACACATTCCCATACATTTTGGCGTAGCGTTTGGCGTGAACGCTAACAGAAATGTATTTTGTCTCTAGCCCCAGTTTCGTATTTGAACCCGTATTGTGCCAATAATATTTTCTGCATAACACATATTTAATAACAGCTGGCGAAACTCAGGCACACATACACGTACCTTTCATAATCTCTGCCTAACTGAAAACTACAAATGTAAAAATACCTATGTTTTCTAGCTTTATCCAAATTTTAGGAAAGTTCTGGAAACTTCATGAACAGTGTAATGAAAAACCGTAACATCAAACCTAACTTCCACCAAAACCAGACAAAGCACCAGCATTATTGATTCCTAAGCAAACTTCACGCTACTTGCATTACCTACTCCCTAGAATTTTTATATTTCATGTTATTTTGTCATTTTTTTTCAGCAGGCATTATCGTGTTTGCAGTATTGCAAAATTGTTGACATTGCAAACTACAGTGACGTTCCTTGTAGCTATATTTCCAAGACTGTTTGCTGAGGTGTTTGCGGATCAAGACTCCGTTAGTTGTTTACCTAGCAAATACTGCAACTATATAACCCAATAATAAGTTTGTACATACAAGGGACTACCTATAAAGCGCAAATTAACTTACTTAGCGCGACGTGGTAGTGGCCTATGTCGAAAGCCGAGTGGTCTACAAGCTGGTCGATTGATAACACAAGTTAGAAGTAAACAATTTGAGAAATTGCGACGGTTCTTTTCTATTCACGTATTCACACTTAGTACACGTATTCGCAGGACACGCCCTGGGCGTCGGGAATCCCAGGCTGATTCCCGGCCCCCGTAGGCGTGGGCTTGCGGACGTCGAGTAATGGGTAGCTCGCTATCCGGTAAGGACCAAGCCCAGGTGGACGGCGCGTTGTTCTACGCTCGCCTCAAAGAAATGTCAGCACAACCTGATGGGGCTCGCAAGGGCCGATGCCTGCCAGGGGTACGGGTTGTTCAAAACAGATACCGCTGCCTTCGGCACACATACTCAGGGAACACGGGTGGGTTTTAGTCAGTAAAAGTCTGACACGCCCTCCTGCTCCACCCAGAGCGGGAGAAGCTATTTGATAATTTTCCACCCAAAAAAAGGGGAAAGCGCTTGGGCAGACCACAAAATTAAAAAACAAAAAACTTTTAAGCTTTTTTGCAATTCCCAAATTACAATTTGAAAAAAGTAATGCTGTATGCTGAACAAAATATGATACGCGACCGTAACACGTATATATTTTTAGAATTATAATCATTAGAATCATCAATGCAACAGTTTCTATAGTCACATTGAATGACTTTTTCATGAAATATTAAAAAAAATAGAATTTCGCGGGCTACCTTAATCAAATTTTCATTATCTACCCATGACATCGGGAGAAATCCCAGAAAAAACTGACAGAGCCATGGCCAAATGATATATATATTGGTTTTTATTACAATTAAAATTACAATAAAAATTGAAATTCACTGTTACCCAACGTTAAACGTGGACTTACCAGCATGGTCCTAGTAATTTAATTCACTCCTACATAGGTGAGTCTGGCCACAGGGTGTGAACATAATAAAGTTGATCAGCTCGCCGAGCTAAGCCAATTTACCGCGGGAATTGGTGTCCCACTTGCAAGTTTTACGGTCAAATAAACTCAAATAGTTCTTCCACGTAATGTGACCGAACTATCGCTGCGTTGTTCGTTACATTTATATTGCATTTTAACAATCCGTTTATTGGTATCGGTATACGTAACAAGTACGTATGAAACGTATATTTTACATAAGTAAATGCATTTATTTCGATATGCAAGTTAAACTCGTGCGTAGGCGGCATGTTTACGGGCAAGTTGTAACGCCTATAGTCAGGGCCCGATCTAGCTATTTAGCCGCTCCGGGCAAAAATAATATTCGCCGCCCTTTACACCAACACCATATAAGTCATGAGCTTCTACCAAAGATGGTATGATATTATGTGATATTCTTTTAATTACATAATATTCACATACGTTAGTCTACTACGGCTTCTCAACAAGTATACAAAAAATCATGAGAGTATGTTTGTAAGTATACATTTTTTTTTTGTACGCAAAATACGCGCTTTGACGTGGAGTTGCGGACAACAGCCCGTTTTACCTATTAAGTATAGGTACATTTTGCCACCCCTCATTTTTGCCGCTCTGGGCATTTTCCCGGCTTGCCCCCCCCCCCCCAGATCGGGCCCTGCCTATAGTAACTACACAAAAGTTACAGTGGCATTTCTCTAAGATTTACGTACCTATGATTTGTCAATGTAGTTGGTTAATTTCGGCCTTCCGATTGTGCTCAGTTGACTGCGCAGCTAGGGTCATGATGTCTATTGGATTTTTTATTATTATTTCTGAATGGGCTTGCTCTTGAACACGATCACGCCTGATGGAAAGTGTTGGATGAGGTATTTGATGGAACGAGAGTGCTCAGATGCCTGTTCACTCTTGTTTTGAAGGCTGGTTTAATGTGGAGGGAAACACAGACGCAGACAGTTCCACACTTTGACTGTGCGTATGTGTCTATTTGCTGATTGAGTCTGCTCTTGACCTCGATCAAGCCTGATGGAAAGCGTTGGATGAGGTCAATGATGGAAGGAGTGTGCCCCGAAGATACCAGTTCAATTGCATTGAAGACAGACGAGTTAAATATGGCACATGTGCCTATCAAGGTAGACCGCTGCTGCACTCATGTAGGTGTACACTTATGCATAATGGTGGTAATAAATAATTCAGCATCAACCACACTCTACCTACAGAACTTTAGTGAAGATAGAACTATTGTACAATATATTTTTTGCAAACTATCGGCGATAATAATCTGATACTAGACCACTCCTCTTTCTTGATAACTTTTTTCGTGTAATCTTTTGTGTTGGATATTGAGTCACGTCCTAGCCGGTAAAAAACAAGTTTCTTGTGATACTTCTATTAATGGAATCAGCAGTGGCTTGTGGTGTAAGTGGGGTCAGCAGGAATTTCGTGACAAAACGATATTAATCTAGTCCTACCCATCATCATCTGCCTAGCCCTATTTTACATAGAGCGACTGCCTATCTGACTTCCACAATCCAGTTGAAGATCGCGGCCCGTAATTGAACCAAAACCAGAAAACAACCGAAGGCAGTAGCGCGTGCACTCGTTACCTAACACGGTAAAAGACTGAGGTCACCTTCTAGTCCAGGGTCGATAATTTTTAAAACCAAAAAAAATCATAATAGGATGAAACCCATTAGAAAAGGAGGGAAATATGATAAAAATGAAAGGAAAAATAATTTACGGGCGATCTGAGGTTGGGAAGGGGATGGGGGTGAGTTTTTAAGGGTAAAAAACGGTTTTTCTCGATTTCCGGCAAAACTAAAAGTCCTATCGAAAAAAGTCAAATGGAAAAGTTGTAGATAATAAAAAGATCTAAAACTTTTGTATTTACACTTTTTTCACATAACCTCAAAATTTATGTGAAAAATTCAAAAAACCAAGTTTTTGGTTTTTTATTTTTATCTTTTACAAAAAAAAAAAATTTTTAACGAAATTTTGGGAAAACTTACCTTTTTATGTCCCAAATACGCTGTAATTTATTTAATTAAAAATATTTATTTTTTCACCTTATTTTGAATTAATATCGAAAAAACACCCTAATTTTCAATCGAAAATTCACCCGTCAAAATATCAGCTTTTTTCAAAAACTTGGTGTGGTTTCTGTTCGTTGAAATCTCTACTTTCCGATGGTGAAAAAAAATATATGTTACTGTGGTAAATCTTCTCAGAAAACGCAAAAATTAAAAAAAAACTTGAATTTGATTTTTTTTTTTAATTATTATAAATAATTTTGAGCTATTTATTAAAATTTAGACTTTAATTACTCGAAAAACGTTAGATTACATGTGACGTTGATAACAAAAAAATTGCAAATAAAAATATACTACTATAATTAACAAACAAATAAGTTAATTAAATTAATATTTAATAAGACATCTACAATATTTGGAGAAAGTTGTTTAATTTTCTTTAAATTATATGCGTAGATGCTTATTTATAACTATTTTGAGATAAATTATATATATACCTGAGTAGATATACCTGAGTGACCTACGAAAAATTGTAGCCCATCAAAAGGTATTTCGTGGAGAAGTGGGGAAGGGGCTAGGCGGGTCTGGGTCTAACTTCATACATACCTACTATTATATACTATATATTTCGTAGCAGCTGTTACAACCGCTAGCCTAACCAGTATTCGAAATACAGTACAGTATACAACATCGTTTATAAAAATACACGTGCACGCTGAGTTTCTTGAAGATAATTGTGACAAGTTTACTTAAAAAAACAATTAAACTTTTCGAATCTGCATAGGAAGGTAAATACTATCTCTATTTTTATCTGTATCAATCAACTCAACCATAAAAATCGTAATATTTTCTTTAAAAAATAGTATGCTTAACATAACATAACCTAAAGATTGAAATTAAATGATATTTTAGTACAAGATAAAAAAATAATTATCTCCTTAATTTTGCACAAACAAATTTAGTTAATCCCATGAAAAAAAATATATTTCAAAATCTATAAAAAATATATTTAAAATCTATAAAAAATATATAAAATATATATCGTAAATATATTTCTAATAAAACAAACTTTTGGCCGATTTTCATATATATTTTATACTTTTTTATAGATTTATAATATATTATTTATACATTTTGACATTGATTTCTTTAATATTTTTTTTTTCATGGGAGTTTATTCACGATTAAATAGTGAGACATTATTAATTCGATTTTGTCTTTTCAGATTATCAGTATGGATGAATCAGTTTGCAATTTTCGAATTCAAGTTTTTTTTGAATTTTTGCATTTTCTGAGAAGATTTACCATAGTAACATATTTTTTTTTTTACCATCGGAAAGTAGAGATTCCAACGAACAGAAACCACACCAACTTTTTGAAAAAAGCTGATATTTTGACGGGTGAATTTTCGATTGAAAATTAGGGTGTTTTTTCGATATTAATTCAAAATAAGGTGAAAAAATAAATATTTTTAATTAAATAAATTACAGCGTATTTGGGACATAAAAAGGTAAGTCTTCACAAAATTTCGTTAAAAATTTTTTTTTTTTGTAAAAGATAAAAATAAAAAACCAAAAACTTGGTTTTTTGAATTTTTCACATAAATTTTGAGGTTATGTGAAAAAAGTGTAAATACAAAAGTTTTAGATCTTTTTATTATCTACAACTTTTCCATTTGACTTTTTTCGATAGGACTTTTAGTTTTGCCGGAAATCGAGAAAAACCGTTTTTTACCCTTAAAAACTCACCCCCATCCCCTTCCCAACCTCAGATCGCCCGTAAATTATTTTTCCTTTCATTTTTATCATATTTCCCTCCTTTTCTAATGGGTCTCATTCTATTATATTTTTTTTTCACTTTTCATTATTTTTAAAGGCTTCTACCCTGGTCTATTCTAGCATAGTCATAAGTCATTGATGTAACGTGTACTGAAGTTTAGAAATAAATTACAGATCGCGGCACGTAAGTTGAACCAAAATCCGCAATTTTGGTTCAACTTACGTGCCGCGATCTGTACGGAGTTGCACGATATCCCTTGGTAAGACTAACCCATAACTTATGATAAATCAATTAACAAAGCTGCCTACAAGGACTGCAAGCACTCGGAAAGGCTCAACATAAATTATTACAAACAACTGTAAAGCTACTGAAGCGTCGCCCCCGAGTGGGTTCCCGCATTGTCGTTGCGGGGGGCTCAGTAACCGTGGATTCCAGCCACGGTGAAGCCAAGAGGAACCCAAAGGTGGGGCCGCTCGTCAGGGCTTTTGCCTTCAAGCCTTTGACGTAGCGGCCAAAAAGTAGGTTGCGGTGAGGTGCACCGCAACTGAGGTGGGCCGCGATGTCGAATGGGAGGCATCGCGGCTGAGGGTTACGGGCTGCGGTAGAGGAGTGCCGGTGCTTCTGAGCAGCGCTCTTCCCTTCCGTGGCCTGGCCGGGGCCGCCACCGTTTGATGGCGGACGCGGTGGGGCCGCAGGGGAAGAGGAGTGTCGGTATAGCGTCAGCCGCTCTCCCTATCCCCTGCGGCCGAAAAGTGGTAGACGGGACGGCGCGTTGTGTTCCACACGCGCGCCGTCAAAGATGTCAGCAACCATTGGTGGGGTCCGCAAGGGCCGATGCCTGCCAGGGGTGCGGGTTTGTTCGAAAGAGATACCACAGCCCCTGGCATACGGGCTACTGAGGGAACACGGGTGGGTTTTAGTCAGTAAAAGTCTGACACGCCCACCTGCTCTACTCAGCAGGAGAAGTCATTTGATGATTTCCCAATCAAAAAAAAAAAAAAGCTACTGATGCGTAACATCAACTGCCTCTCCCAAGTCAATATCAGTCGCATCGCATTTCCAATGAAATAAACCAGGTTGTACCTACGTATCCATGGTTCACGATTATAATGTACCTATCATGTAAATATGCGAAGGGATAACTGATAATATGCAGATTGCAGAGCAAACAATAAATAAACTCGTTTGAACTTTGCAGCAATGTAAGTGGAGTCAGTATCGTGGCGAACTCGATTTATACAAAAACTATACAATAGCTTCTGCCCGCGACTTCGTCCACGTGAAATTTCTTGTTCCCCCGAACCACCCCGTCGCATCGCATCGCCTGTTCTACTTTTGTTTTCGCTTAGCGTTCTTTGACTTTTTATATTATTGCTCGGTTCTTAAAGTCGTAGCGTGATGTACAGTAGCCTATAGCTTTGTTCACAAATTGGGCTAACAAATGCAAAAAAGATTTAAATCGACAGGAAATTCCAAAGATTAGAACGATCAAACAAACCAAACTCTTCAGAAATATAACCAGACGGACATAATTTTTGCGATATTATCGCTGCAGAAGCAATACCTACAACAATAGTTTTCTATTTGTATCAATTTCCTAAAGCAACTCGAAAATACCTGAGGGACACGAAATACAAAGAAACGTCAAGTTAAATGGTTACTAGTCCACAGACCTTGTATAGTGCAGCTGTACCGATCACTGAACCTTGAAACGGCGTTGCTAGACGTCCTTGAATAAGGATAAGGAACAACATATATTCACCTATCACATATGAGGAGCTCGTGGCCAATTGATACAATCCGCACGGGTCGATCAAAAGTTAAGCTACGTTTGCCGCGGCTGGTTCATGGATGGGTGAACCATCCATTATATACAAAGCACGTTGATCCCGGCTGCCTTTCGAAGACCTTTGATAGTCGTTACTGGTCGGCAGAAGCCCGAAAATCTGACAACCAGTCTTACTAAGGGGCATCGTGTTACTTAGTAGCTGGGTTCTGGAGGTCAAATAGGCAGTCGCTCCATGTAAAATACTGGAATTCAACTCTATCGGTTAGATTGGAAGCCGCTCACAAACTGATTGATTCACCTATTAAATAGTAATTGTACTGTCTTCTAACGTGGACCATGCGCCTTACGTGACGACTGCGCCCGAGTGCACTGTAATGTGATTAATCAAAACGATGCATTACGTGGCCTGTCTGTCGAGGAACTATAACAATATAATAGGTTGACCTTGTTCAACCATTTTCTCTGGCATTGTTTGAGACTTTGTTTATTGAAAGAAATCTTTTATTTTGCAGAAGTTCTGTTAAATTTCTGCTAGTCAATGAAAGTGTACAATTTAGGTGGCATTGGGCACATCAATAATTTTCTCACTCTTGGGACACAAGTCTCCTTCCGTGCGAAGGCACATACTACAGAGTTATTCTAGGAAGGAATAGAAAAGAACATTTTATTTTTGGCATCTACTACTTCTACTAAAAACTAATGTTAATACCTGATATACCAGGGCAAGGTTTATAATCAGAAGTCATGCTATAGTATGTATATAAACATATACTATAGTGTTTCACACTGGTTTTCTTTTTGTGTGTTGAACACAATACCTAGACAAAACAGGGACCAGTCCATTGTGCATGCACACAGTTGACACAGTGCATTGCATACATACAATGCTCATGAATACTGAAGTTTTACTCTCAAAAAACATGTATTCATCTAATAAAGAGTCAATACAAGCTTAGCATTTAGATTGTCTCAATATTGGAACAGATGACATAACTTATACATACAGGGTAAGTTTTTATCCAATGCGCAAACTGTAACCATGAATTCAGCATATCATTCTAGACCCCCTAGCGCAGAAATCTTTCGCCGGTTTTACAAAAAATCAGCTGTTCCATACATTTTTCTATGAAACAGCTGATTTTTATTTTTAATTCATGGTTACTGTTTGCGCACTGGTTAAAAACGTTTCCTGTATATATGAATTATAATAGAAAAAAAATACTTATGTCAAGCTGCAAATAATAAGACAATTTTTCTAATAATACAGGCTGGCAGGGATTTTGACGCACAGCCTGTTACTATATATTCAGTACACCAGCCTTTCCCAAAGTGGGCGATAACGCCCCGTTGTGGGCGCTGTAGGCCTAAAGGGGGGCGGTAAGAGACCCACTAATTCTGCTCCATCTTCGCTAACATAGGTCACAATAATTAATTTCATTTGAAATTATAGTGGTTTTTAAGTAGGCGAAAAAAAGGGGGCACTAAGAAATTATTTATTCTCAAAGTGGGCAGTACACAAAATAAGTTTGGAAACCCCTGCAGTACACGATTCTGGTCCCCGCTGCACTGAAATTTTTGTCAGTTTTCTTTTTTTTTAAACTGCTGTTTACTACAAAAGTGCAATACCTACTCGTACATGGTATCATCATCATCATTTCAGCCGAAAGACGTCCACTGCTGGACATAGGCCTCCCCCAGGGAGGGGGGGGGGGGGGGGGGTTGCCATAATCGCCACGCTTGGCAGGCGGGTTGGCGATCGCAGTATGGTGGTAAAATGCATAGAGAATGCTGCTGCCCATTCTCTAGTAAGTCCCTTAGTCGCCTCCTACGACACCCACTGGAAGAAATGGGATGGTGCTATTCTTTTACGCCCGGACATCACACGGGACCTACATGGGAAAACTGACATTAAATTTGAGAGCAAGGGAGTCCAGAATCATGCACTGAATCCATTGTAACATGTTGTGTGCTAATGACCCTGACCCACCCTGTATATTACAGCCATCTTTGCCTAATAGGTGATTCAAACTGAAATTTTCAACCTGTATATTACAGCCATCTTTGCCTAATAGGTGATGCAAACTGAAATTTTCAACCTGTATATTACAGCCATCTTTGCCTAATAGGTGATGCAAACTGAAATTTTCAACCTGTATATTACAGCCATCTTTGCCTAATAGGTGATGCAAACTGAAATTTTCAACCTGTATGTTACAGCCATCTTTGCCTAATAGGTGATGAAAACTGAAATTTTCAACCTGTATATTACAGCCATCTTTTCCTAATAGGTGATGCAAACTGAAATTTTCAACCTATATATTACAGCCATCTTTGCCTAATAGGTGATGCAAACTGAAATTTTCACCCTGTATGTTACAGCCATCTTTGCCTAATAGGTGATGCAAACAGATTTTTTTTTTCATTCTCTCGTGTCCTATTGCTGTGCAAAGGTCTCCAGCCACAGGCTTCCACAGTCAGTAGACTATTCAAATAAAAAATTTATTGTCAACTTGAACAACACCTGGTCAGTTGAACAATCAGTAGTGGAAAAAGACAGGCTTAACAACAAAAAATACACACCTTTAAAAAATAAGACTAACCTGTTCAGTCAATGAGTTATTCTGTACACCCAACGACTGATTCTGTACTGCGGCACCATCAACGTCACTCATCCTGACCTCCGTGTCACTCTCCACCTCAAAGATAACCTTGTAGAGGTCTAAGCCCTCTGGTACGTTGGACTCTATGTTAGCCTCTGGTCGGATTGTGAGCTCCTGGTTAATCAGCTGACTGCGACTCACACGAAGAGAGCCCTGCAGAGTTTCTGATATGGCCTAAAATGAAATTTATAGTATATGTTACGGATCAAAGTGGCTCTAGACAAGGATGCCTGGAAGGATTTAGGGGAGGCCTTAGGTCACAAGAGGGACAGGGTGGAATTAAAAAAAAATATAAGGCTCATTCTGGAATGTTTGGGTTACAAGTCATAATTTGGTCTCAAAAGTTACTAGTTCACTATGTGACTATGTGTAAGTCAATCTTATAGGTCAAGTTATCTCATTTTCATATCTAGCAAACAAATCATACATAATAAGCACTGTGTACACAGGCCTTCTGTTATGGGGGGCATAATTCAAGGTCAATCGATTATGAGTTCATTTATGAGAAAGAATCAAATTACACAATGTAATCATAATTAAATTGAGGCCCAATTTATTTCATTATCTAATTTGAGCCTATTTTCAGATAACAATGTTGTTATTTTGATAAAACTATACATGACAGTGAAATTACCATTCAATCTTGGTAATGCACTATATTTTTTGAAAATTCTGAAACAGATTTATGAAATAAATTGTCGCAAGTTGTTTCTTGATAGTTGATACACAAACACACATAGCTTAATATTCCCGGCAGGTTATGAGAGCAAACAAAAAACTCGTTGATATGCAGTCGTAATATGTATGTAAATAAAACACAAAGCGAGACTCACCTGACGACTGCAGCGCTATTAAGCAAACAGTCGTCTTGTTGCGTTATCCCCAGCCTCATTTATGTTTTAAAGTGCATTCTTACATGCGAAACGATGAAAAACCGCGTGAAAAACTAACATTGTGCACTTACGTCGCTCAAAATGTCTTCCAAATCGCAACATACATTAGTGGTGAATACGGGCGTCGGGCTCGGTGTTCGTGATCGATCACAATAAAAATCTATGTCTACCGGGTCCAATACCTCTTTTGTCTGATATTCATTGAACTCCATTACTGCATGCTGTTGAGAAACATTCACAAAAAACTATTTATTTCACAAACACTGCTGCATTAGGCGATACTACTCGCACATGAAAACACTTTGTTAACATAAATATCACAACGCAAACTAATACAATCTTACCCATTGAATTTTAGGTCCTCTTGCGAGAACAAAACATTTTAACAAATGATTCTTTTTATCTTAATACGCGAAATTAGAAAAACTGCGGTAGGTATTTACCGATACGCGAATTGATTGAAGAAAACAAAACGTCAAATTAAAAATGTCAGCCGAATAAAAAATCCGTTCCACGTAGTTTTTTCTTCTAGAAATCTCATTTATTGCAGTAGAAGAATCTTTTTACTGCAACGCTACGTCTGGAATTCTCAGTTGTCATCAAAGTTCTGTGGACAACTGAATGAAGCCTGTTAGTCACTGGCGATCAAAAAGTTAGCCAATAGCCCTGCTGTAAACGAAATGGAAACAATAAAATAACATTCTCTTTCTCGGGCAAAGCTTACAAAAGCTTGTGGGTCATTGCATTGGGACAGACCAGACGAATTTGGTCTGGGATTCTTTATAAGGTACCGCTTCGGTTTTGACTTCTATACATTTTCAGTTTGGAATTCAAATCTGAAAAGCGTGGTTATCAGCTCAACGGGGACATTATATTTATACGATTAGACCATTATTTTGTTTCAGAAGTTGTGGGCACAGAAGACTAATACCTGGTTGTGGCCTTGTGGGTCAATAATTTATATAGGTAATATTTTTTTTCAATCAGCCTGTGTTTTCCTACAAGTTGAGAAAGGTCTCATTGCCTGCCTGGCCTGTTCTAAGAATACTCCAATTCTATACAAAATCCGTAAGTGGCATGAATAGCGCGATTAGACCATAGACAAGATGACGACTTGACGAATTCGCGTTTGGATTGGATTGGATTTCCGAACGCGCCATTATGCCACACACAATAGTCTGTGGCGCCTTACGTCAATGACGGCGTCCGTTTTTAACGTCATGTCGTGTTTGTAATTTTGAAAATATTTACTTGTGCTTCGTAATAAAGTTGAAACAATAAGTTTTGTAATTGGTGAAAGTGATCATAATGGAGAACTCTATGAATGAGACTGAAGCTCATCAATCTTTTCGGTCTCCACCGAGAAGAAGACGCTCAACTTTTTTCGAACGAAGAGACTCGATAGGTGTGCTGATACATGAGCATTTTATTTAAATTTGTGAAGTTATCCCATTATTTGTTACGTTAAAGTACCATTGGCATGCCCTAGTGGATTGAGTGGAATGATTTATAATCGAAATTCTCGTTTCAGTTCCTCATACAATGTCCGAAACTGTTAACCCAAATAAGAAAGAGTCAGATACGAATGAGATACGCTCTGAAGATATGTCGAGGTAAAGATAGACAATATTAGTAACGACGCTAGATATTTATTATCAAAAGTGTATTTGTGACAAAATTTTGTGTTGTTATTGTGATGTTTCAGATATTACCAGAAACTCTTGGCTGAGAAAGAGATGTGGAAGAAGGAAGTAAATGAGAGGCGAAACAAATATCATGACCTGAGACAGTACGTATTTATCTTATTAAACCCACAAACACTGCTACTACTACTTCACTGACAAGTGACAAGGCAGATGTTGTGGCATCAGTCCTATTCAGCTTATCATTGATTGTTACTGAATATACCTAAATCATTTCAACAATCACAGATTCCTGTTCTGTAAGATAATGGATATAATCGTCTTCTGAGATAATTTCAGTTTCTAACCTGCTCTGTTCCACTTTTCGGTAAAGGCCTCTCACACACCACTCCTAGATTGTATAATTCTTGATTTTTCATTACAGGCAATACCAGATGGCAGTAAAAGCACCAAGCAGATCAAGAATGTCCTACTCTGCCCTATCAAATGAAGACATAGAATTCCTCAAAGGAAAACCTAACATATCCAAACTTGTTGACAGTCAGCAGAAGCTCCATAAATCAGTCTTAGAGACGAGAGCATTGTACCGAAGGGCGAACGAACTCGACGAAGTAATATTGACTCAAAGTGAAAATATTGTTAGCATGGTCACAGATTACATATTTGAGAATAGTACTGTTGGACCAATTGAATGAAAATAATAAAAACTTGGAATTGTACATAATATATAGTTAGATGGTAAAGTGCCTGGCAAGTGGCTAAAATGATTTTAGGTGTATTTTCCACAAGACGGAATTTGGAAGAATAAATAAAATAGCCAAATCCTCAAACAGCAATCAGTAAGTCTCATGCTGTCTCTATTAACCGGTTAAAACTGGTGCAGAACCTATCGGTTCCAATACAATAGAAAATGAATTGTGTCCCATTAGCTGGGATTGACAGATTAAATGTATTTATTATAGGGAAAAAATGACTTTAAATCTTGTTTGAGAACTTGGTGGTCTCCTAAATTAACCGCTAAAAGCCTGACAGCTCCCACATGGATTGAAATATTTGCGCTTGCTGTGATCGATATTGATCCACTTGGCAACTGTCAGGCTTTTAACGGTTAACACCCAATAGTGCATCTGTGTAGAATGTGCAATTATGTGAATTTATAGTTTCTAACATCACAATATTTTTGATTGTGGATGTCCCTGTTTATCTTCTTTCTTGTGTCGATGATTCCAATTGTTGGTTTTAAACCAGCTTCGCAAAGGGCTTCTATTGTGCAGGTGTTATTGCAAAAAGCACGACAATCACACTGCTTCTCATCAGAGTACCTGCACCTGACCAAGTTGTACTGGCAGTGACCCACCAGGCTTCTTAGTAGATTAAGAGATTTCCAGGTGAGCCAGGACATAGGCCTTCCTCAAGCTTTGCCACCTCGACGCAATATTATCCTCTCGTCTTGAATACCGCAATGTCTCAAGACGTAAGTTTTTGACCAGTGTGTGTTGCCAGTGATGACCCATGGCACTGAGACATGGTCGCTCACAATGGGCTTTATTAGAAAGCTAAAAGCCGGCAATGGAGAGGGCTATGATTGAAATTTCCTTACATGATCGAATCAGGAATGAAGTTGGTGGCCTGCTGGAAGCCTTTCTCCCTGTCCATAAAATAATAGAAATATGGGGCATGTTATAGTGGATTGTAATTCATAAGCATCTTTATTTCCATACCATTTACTTCCGTGTTATCATGACTCTGTGACATAGATGTTCACTAAGTATTGCCACATTAGAAATTATAAAAGCACCCATTACTATGTAAGAGAGTATGTTTAATCATAAAAATTTCAAAAACAGAGATAATTTGTTGCCACATATTTAGAGGCAATATTTAATCTAGGATATAGTATCAAGCTGTTCATATATCAGTAGATATTAATTAGTTGTAAATATAATAATATGAATAACTGTACATATTTTTAAAATAAAAACACTAACATTATAATTTATGTTTGTTATTTTGGGGTTGTATAGTTATAATAGAAACCAAGGACATACTTTTAAATAATGAATAACAATTTATTTCATTGTAACTTACATTTCATTCATGATACATAAATTCGATTCATACAGAAATCAACATTAAATCATCATATAAATTATTTCATTCATACAAATATTAGAATTAAGATTGTACATTGAATATTTTTGAAGCAATCCATTGCATACAAAATGCTTTAATTAAAAGGAAATTAAGTATAATTGCAAATCTATGTCATACAAACATTTTATCAAGTTAAAACAAGTACAATATTTCATTACCCATACATTTAATCATCATAACAATATCTGTCTAATACCATATGGTACAAATTCATTACTAATTACTATTATAATAAGGCACACAATGGATCACTTCCAATAAAAATTGAGCTGTTTCTGGCAGTGGAGGTTTGTTCATAATCTGAGCGGCATTACAACATACTGTTTGCACTTAGAATATTATTTTTTTTAGACAACCGGTAAATATCAATGAGAATTATAATTTATCGACAGTTTCGGTGGTAACATCGCCACTAGTAGCTAACTTTAGCATTACACAATATCACTCCTGTTTACCCCAAGGGATAGGCGGGGGTGGCCTACAGTACAGTTACCAAAAGAAAAAAGTAACCAGGGTCATTAAATATAATAGAAGTTTAGTAAGATGTTTTCAAATAAAATTTTAATTTTATTATTAGAAAATAAACAGTTCATTCATTTATCTTTTTTTATTCATAATTTTATTTTCATAATAAAAGAATAAGTTTAATTCGAAAATCCATCGGTTTCTTACTAAACTTCAAGTATATCCGACGAACCAGACTACTCCTCTCTTTTGGTCATTGTACATCCATATTTCGCCAGTTATGTTAACTAACGTTACAAATAACCGTAAATGCGAACACACGGAAGTGAGTTTTGCTTCAAATTGGTGGCTTTCATAGGAACTTTAAATTCAGTTTATGTACTGTAGTTACTGAGTAGTATTATTTTTAAATCTTGTACAGCATGTGAACAATTTTGGGGACCTTTCAAATCACTACTGACAATTAAGGTTTCTTTATGATTGCAACTAGTGGCTCTGTTTAGAAGTACTAAGAAGAATAAAAGACATCACAGTTAAAACTATCAGAGACATCTTCAAAATAATATTGCATTGAATTATATTTGCATGAATCCAACAGGATTTCTGTACGACGTTAAACGCTTTAATAAATTCTAACGCAACTTAAATATGGACGAAAATAAGTTATTACAACTTAAACGAATATAATACATAAAATTTAAAACGCAATACTCATTTATACTGAAATACACAACACTCTTAAGATGTTACAAATGTCTTACTTCTAGATACAAAATTATTAAAATTTCAATCTTACGTCGATTCACATTGTAGCATCTATACTCATCTGGAATATCTTTAGTACAATACAATATCGTTTTAATGTATTGTATTGATTTTGAAGCAATATTAAACGTTTTGCTTCGTTCATCAAGAAATGAAGACTCATTTGCTTAGCAATACACTCCCCTAATACCAGAAGCATAACATTTATTTCGTAGTGCTGTCAACACTACAGTATGAACCGATCCTCATTGTGATCGAATTTACTTTAATCAAAATTTATTTAAATGGCTGGAAGCCTCTTTTCAACAAACATGCCAGGCACTCACTAAGCCCAATTCAAGCATACACTACACCAGTATTTTATACATCTCTTCAAATTATAATAATAACATATAATGCTGATTTAAACTGAGAATATACAGTTCTATAATATCGAGGATAAATACGTCCATTTAGAATTATTCAGGGCAGGAAAGGACTAGATTATAATAACATTATTTTCCTGCTCAATTTAATCCGAATAATTCCGAACGGTTGAGATATGCTTATAACGAACTTTTTCTGTCCAATCCCAGCTTTATTTAAATACTAGATGTGATTGACGCCTCAGCACATTGGGTTTAGGTTTTTTTGGGAACTACATTACTTACACCCAACATGTGAGGCCTTCGTTATAACTTTACATTTCGAGCCCTAATTATGTATACAATTTCACTCGTTAATCTTAAGAGTGTATTAAAGGAACTTTTGCAGGAGTATATTACACTGTACAGGAGTATCTACGAGACTCAACTCAAATGTTTGGTGTGAAAACTTCGTCTCGTCTGTAGTTTCTTTTCTTTGGCAGTCTTGTATTCGCGGCGGCATGGACTGTTCCTTAAGTCTAGGATTGTGTTCACTTTCTCAACAATTTCTTTAGCCATATCGTGTTCACATTCGAAGTCGTGGAGCTTGTATGTCGCGTTTGGCTGATACATTGTGGTGTTGCCTGTAAATTTAAAGATATTGTTAGAATCCTTTAATCTAAAAAACAATCCATTTGTAAGTGGATATCCTACATCTATGTATACTAATCTTATATACAGGATACATTTTTAACCAGTGCGCAAACTGTAACGCTACCGCAGACATTTTTCGTCGGTTATACAAAAAAATCAGCTGTTCCATACGTTTACGCGTAGGTATTGCACTTTTCTATGAAACAGCACTTTCAGCAAACTCACTGATTAATCACGAAATCTCAAAAACTACTTGACCTACGAAGATGAAATTTGGCACAGGTAAATTCTGAATAGGAGACGTCAGCTAATAAAGGATTTTAGGAAACTCCCCCGGGACGCGGGCGGAGCCGCGGGCAACAGCTAATAATATAATAAACCTGGAAAAGGTTTTATTTTGTTGGTCGCTCTATACTCTGGAAGCAACAGTCGCCATAAATGCTCGAATTGTGCAACGCATTGTATAATTGTATTATATTTTATTTTTCCTGATCCCCAAGTCTTGTCGAATTGCAGTCACATCCAAATTCGTTTTTAGCATCAAATGTTTCTCTTAAAAAGCACTATCCATTGATACCACTTAAGGGAGCCAAGAACATTCCTAAACTTCAGTGCGCAAGTTGACACCTAATATTGAGGTCATTAATTCCGAATAGACTAATAATTGGCAAAAGTCGTGTTAATAGCAAAGGTTCTACTTGAAACGCTCTTTCCATTGCGTATAATTATATTTTATGGCTACTGGGTTTCAGAGCAGAAACTCATAGTTTGGTGCCCATTCTCCTTCAAATTTTAAAGGGGTGTAATTTGTAAGAGAAAATACGAAATCGACACTAACGAAATCGTAGTGCAAGTGCTAAATATTATCATTCTTCCCCTTCCCTACAATAAATTAGGAGGTTAGATACCGTACCTGTGAAGATGAACACAAAGAGGAACACGTTATTTGACGCATGACTGTCCAGGGCCGATGTACCTAACCTACTTACTTACCTAACCTACTTTGATATTTAAAAAGTGCTGACTCTCAGCTTACTTTGAATTTGATTTGCTCGTGATACATGCTCTAACGGGTTGTGGAGGTCAGATGGGCAGTCGCTCCATCTATACCAGAGATGCATAGACCGCGGCCCCCCGGCAATATGCCAGTGGCCCGCCAGCAAAAATATTGCTGAGGTTTAAAAATTATTTGAATCTGGGGCTATTTTTTAGTTTTTAATTTGTGCTGGTGGCCCGCCAATAGTCCTTCATCTGTCCAAGTGGCCCATGGTCTCAATAAGTCTGTGCATCCCTGATCTATGCTAATATTACAAAGAGGTAGTGTTTGTGATGTTGTAGGGGGTATATCTGGATCTACAGAACCGATTTCGAAAATTCTTTTACCAATACAAAGCCATGTTATTTGTGAGTATCATAGGCTATATGTTAACCCGAAAAATGAAAAGACTTTTTCGTGTTAGTCGGATTTGCAAAGTAAGTCGGAGAAAAAACGGTCGAACGAAAACTTTTCTTACGAACGCTGCCTTAACGATGAGAGATATATGATTGAGTTATAGATTTTTTTTGTCTCAAGTGGTTAAAACATAAGACTAACAAACATTTACTTGCATATAATTTGGACGAATGGTTATAGAGATAATACGACATAGGTATGGAACCGCCACCGTGTCGTAATCTATTGCGTGATATAATAGTACATTATGGTACAAGTGTGTAACGTTGGTGATGGACGATAATCATCAATACACACGTGTATCATACGACGTTTTTCAACACACTTGCGAAGAAAAGAATACTACAAAATCATCATCATCGTCATCGTAATCGTCATCGTCATCATCATCGTCATCGTGATGTCATCATCATCTTCATCGTCGTCATCGTCATCGTCAACGTCATCATCGTCATCATCGTCATCGTCATGTCATCGTCAACGTCATCGTCATCATCATCGCCATCATCATCATCATCGTCGTCATCGTCATCATCATCATCGTTGTTTTTAAGAACAAAGCAACTCAACCAATTAAAAAACAACCTATAACTCACTAAGAACAAATCAACTCAACCAATTCTATAACTCACTAGTGAATAATAGTAATGAAAAAGTCACAGTTTGATAATAGGTGTCATTATGTGCCTAATTGCAGTGAAATTAGAGCCATTTTATGAGCAAGTGTGTTGAAAAAATGTTTACCGCCCAACGAAGTGAGTACGGCACCCTAATTGCGTAACTCACGATTGATCATAATTGGTTTCGTCTTCACAGTTAAACAATATCCATTGCGTTATTTATGTTGTCGAACAGACACATTTTTCGAACATATGAAGCAATGGTTTAACAATCCGTTTCAAAACGATACAGATTATGATGAATCGTGAGTTACGCAATTAGGGTGCGGGTCAGCTAGTGTAAAATATAGGTATTCAGCTGCATAAAAATTGGTACCATTGAATGCATAAAAAAGTGAAAATTATATAAATAAATAGGAATCCAATTACCTGTACTACTTCTATCACCATAGGCAGCATTATGACTAGGTGAGTAAACTACCCTGAAGGTGGTTCTGTTCCCTCGCGTCTCCAGGATCTGACACCACGCCACCGAGTCTATGCTGTGTAGAAAGTACTTCGATCTTGACTGCACATGGAACGAAATAGGGAAATACATGTAAAATATTATGTTTATTTAAAAATGCACGACGGGTAGATCTCACACAGGGTGGACTGACTCTCTGGCGAAGGTCGCAGGAGTACGCTAAGTAAGATGAGGACAGTGCAGGACCGGCCGTTGTGGCGATGTTTGGGGCAAATGTATATTCAAAAGCACACGTAAATAAAGATAAATAACATATATACCTAGACCGTGAGTGTCATGTGTGTTCTTCCAAAAAAAAATTTAAAAAAATCCCTAGTTCATATTAATTCATAGACATAGCGTTAAATATAAACATGTTGGGACTTGAACCCAAAGCCTTGAACAGGATCACGATCAAACATCAGCAAGCTGAAACACGGCGCGTCGCGACACAGCTTGGCCCGACAACCGCTCGCTTCAACGGATTCCACCGCGACGAACAGGGTGGCAGGGACATCGACGCGAAAACTATAACCATGAAGTCAGCACGTGATTCTAGAACCAGGGGTTCAGCGCAGACATTTTTAGTCGCCACTGCTGTTTCATAGAACCGTGCTATACCCACCTACGCGGTACTGGTCCACTATTTAAAAAAATAAACGATGACAAATTTTCAACGTCTAGTTCATGTACTGAATTCATCCATGCGTCGATGTCTGCCAGCCTGTATTATTTACTGTTTGTCAGGAACTCAGGCAAAGTTTATAAATACTACTAATATTATAAATGCGAAAGTAACTACCCGTCCCGTCCCGTATGTGTCGCCGGGCGTAAAAGAATATCACCATCCCATGTCTTCCCGTGGGTGTCGTAGAAGGCGACTAAGGGACTTACTAGAAAATGGGCAGCAGAATTCTCTATGCATTTTATCACCATACTGCGATCGCCAACCCGCCTGCCAAGCGTGGCGATTATGGCAAAACCCCCCATTCTGGGGGAGGCCTATGTCCAGCAGTGGACGTCTTTCGGCTGAAATGATGATGATGATGATGAAAGTAACTTTTGTCACGCTTTCCGCCTAAACCGCTGAACCGATCGACATGCAATTTGGTAGAGATATATAGCCTGGGATATGGAGAAGGATATAGGCAACTTTTTTACGAGATAACTGATATCCACGCGGGCGGAGCCGCTGGCAAAAGCTAGTTTCTTATAAATAAGCACTACAGTAAACCATTGCCTTAAATACAGTCACTTTTTTATTGCTGGCACTAACACACAAAAATGTTTTTTCTGCATATTATTATCGCGATTTGTTATTATATGGTGTCGGGTAATACCGATCATTACCACAAAACAACAAAATGCAACTGTTACTGAGGAATGTTTTTTGATAAGAACATCATTATTATTTTCACCAACACAACTAGACTAGGTATTTAAATTTAATGAACAGGGTAAAACATTAAGGCCCTTATTCATAAAAGTTATCGAACATAATATAAACAGTTGTTTAAAGTCTGGTTTTCAATACGAAACCAGACTTAAGCAATTGTTTAGATGTTCGATAACTTTTAATGAATAAGGCCATTAATTAAGTTAATTTTCAAGCAGTTTTCGTCAATGCTATTGGGAACTATATAAAGCAGTATTATGCATCGCAGTGGTGGCCTAATGGTAGCGGCCACGTTCCTAAAGACATAATAAATTGCTGCGGGATTTTTTCGCGTACTGTATCTTCTCCCAATGCTCGGGTCAAGACCATCGTCTCTATGCGAACATGGTCTAAGCCGTTAGTCCAGGGTGTCCCCTATTCATAGATCTTTGCAGTCGTTAAATTGACAATCAGTCTTACCAAGACTTTTTGACTTTCAATTAACTCCCCTTGACCTGTACATACAGCAGGAGGCCGCACTAGCTGCCATCAGGCTAATGCATCTGGGCATATGGGGCAAGAGTTTACCTTTTTGACCGCCACAGTCGTGTATAGACGACAGGCCAAAAAGTGCCCAGCACGCAACAGTCGCGACTACATGACAAACTTTTAAACGTAAATAAAGCTTATTAAACAACATTTATTTTTTTATTTCTTTTGCTAATTATGTTCCTTGACTCATTCTTATTTATATTAATTGACCTCCTTTCTTTATATTTCATCTATATTTACATAAAATGTCAAAAACTTAAACCAATTCTAAAGTTCGAAAAACATAGTTCCCTCTACGCCACAGTCTCCATAGGACGACAAGTAGTGATGTAGCTAACAGGCGACATAAAAAGAATATCGACCTGAACGGTAACCTACGTTACAGTTAATTTCTTTAAGTTATTCTACAAAATTTAAATACAAACGTTGATATTGAAGTTTTATAATTGAGAAATCATGAAAGTTTTTAAAACCGAGCTATTTATCTACTCATCAAATGTCGGTGTCAGTTGATTATCGATAAATCATAATGACCATAATGCCCATCCTCATCACGCTGTCAAATTGTCTCTGCCTGGAACGTGTCAATGCCCTGACGTCAAACGCGGAAAGTTTTTAAATAGATGTGCACCTTATTATTAAATTGTAATAATAACGATGGGTGCAAGTAATATGAGTACTGAGGACCTAATAAATACATTACAAGATAAAGGCCCACACAAACTAAAAAACAAACAACCTCTCACCTCAAACTTAAACTAGGTACCACTCCGTTACGTCGTGGGTATAAATACCAAACCATAAAAATAAAAGTTCTATTATTCTTTCGATATTATTAATAAATAACGCTTGCACACCTCTAGTGCAGAGGCGAGCAAATTTAAAAAATCCGTGCCGGCCACGCCACAGTCGTCATAGGACTACAGAAAAGTACTTCATGATTGAACATAGTGCTGTGATGATATTGACTTGATTTTATCGATTGATGTTTTTAATTGTGGATATAAATGATAAAGGGTGCCGAAATTTTGACACATATAATTATAGAAGGACACAGCGGGACAAAATAAAACTCCTGTATATTATATTTGAGGTATTTTAAAGCTTATTTAAAAAAAAACTTGAGAGGTGTCAAGGGACACCCAGATGGAACGAAGTTCCTTTCGATTAATTAGTGAAGGAATTTTGTTATTATTTTTTATTATGTACAAAAAACCTGTATACAATCAACAAAAATAATCGTCGCGACAATGTTCCACTGTTCAATGCGAAATAGAAAGACGAAACGAAAATAACTGGCTTGCTTTCTATAAGAGAGAGAGAGAGAGAGAGAGAGACAGACAGAGAAACGCACGCCGCACGGCTTATAACTATGGCAAAAAGTGCCGTTACAACTTTTGATCTTAATTTTTTCCGTCTCGCCCCCTTTCGCAACGCGCGATAAGGAACTTCGTTCCAAAAAAAATATCGTTAAAAAATTAATAGTCAGTTTTATCGATATCATTCGGAACTCACTACTGTTTTGTAGGTATCTAAGGTTGAATTTTTAGCTTGGCGCTGAGGGCACGTCGTGGTTTTTTGTCGTGGCGGTCAAAAGGTTAACCAGCCCACACGCTAACATCCTGGACCGGGCGATTGAGTACCAGCCACTCATCGCTGCCCCGTGTGATAGAATACCAAACCAATCTATGTTCAACAAAAACTATATCATACAAACAGTGGAGGAAGAAAGGGATCAGTCGGGAGCCAATGAAGTGCGCATCTACACAGACGGCTCTAAAACACATAACGGTTCAGGTGCTGGCGCACACTCCCTTGACCTCAACATTAACTTTCACATACCGCTAGGCACACACAGTTCAATCTTTCAATGTGAATGTGTTGCCTTAACACAAGCCGCAACAGCAGTAAAGCGCTTAGGCATCCGGGACTACGGCATTAAATTTGTAACCGACAGCCTATCTGTGCTCAAAGCTTTGGCAAACAAACAAACCAACAGCAAACTAATCTTTGAGTGCCATCTAGCTCTGGAGAGTTTATCGACGTCAAATCTTACTACTCTCCAGTGGATCAAGGGGCACAGTGGATCCTTAGGTAATGATGCCGCAGATGAACTTGCGAAGAGAGGCTCAGATATGAAAGTGCTAGGCCCGTACCCACTTCTCCCCCTGCCTTTCTCACAATTTCGTGCGTGGATTCGCCAAAAGTCAACCGTACTTCATAACAACAGATGGTCACGGGCAACAGACTGTAGACAGTCAAAATTGGCTTTTCCAACTATACACCCGCGATTAACTAATAAACTTCTTAGCCTAAGTAGACATAACCTTAGAATAATCATAGGAACAATTACGGGCCATAACCCCCTTAACAAACATCTTTATAACATAGGCGCCACAGACAGCCCGCTTTGCAGGGGCTGCCTTTGGGCTGCTTTTGGGCGGAGCTAGGCTGGCTCTGTTAGCCAGAATCCCCACGCACAACGGACCGAATGGGAGTCTACGTGCGGAAAAGGGAGTCCCATCATCATCATCATCAGTCTTACCAAGGGGTATCGCATTACCCAGTAACTGAGTTGTGGAGGTCAGATAGGCAGTCGCTACATGTAAAATACTGGTATTCAGCTGCATCCAGTTAGACCGAAGTCGACCCTAGCATAGTTGGATAAAGCCTAGGTTGATTGATTGATGATCAACTAAAAGTATCTTACCCAAAATGCGTGTTTATGCGTGACTAGTGGCTCCACCTCTATCCTGTCGAGCGAGATGCCGAGTTGTACCGACGTGTTAGTTCTCACTTTACGAAGTAGTTGCACTTTATAGGCTTTGTACTGAGGTGCTTCTGTGGCCATTATATGGGACTGCATCTTGCCTAGGTCTGTTTCTGCACTACCTGCAATAGAGAAACCATATTCTATTTTTAAAAAAATAACTATTTTGACAGATACCAGATTCAGAAGATACACATGATGCTACGGTTGCATTAACGCGATAACGCTCGACATCTCGCTGTACAACGGACCGCGCGAAGCGTAGTTTGCAGTATCGCGACAATGTTCCCATAGCGTAATAGTAAGAGCATGATCTAGCTTTACCGAAGAATGGATTAGAGGTTGAGAATGTCTTGCGGCATTAAGTTCGCCTATACCACTACTGCAGATGAAGTTTAAATGAACAAAGATCAACTTAGGGAATAGGTAAAACGGGCTGATTTCCGCAACTTCACGTCAAATCGCGAGTTTTACGTAATAAAGATCGCCTTATAAGACCTTATAGTCCATAGCATAAAAATAGAAAAATATTATGGGAAAAGAATTACTGACATTTTGAGTTTCTTAACTTTTCTGATGAAGTCAAGAAACTGAAAGTGCTGATTATATTGCGAACATACTAATAATAACCACAGATCCAAAGAAATACTAAAATAATCACTAACAACATTACCTTCATTCAAAGCCTTTAGTGCTATTAAAACAGCTTCGGACGTTGAACTCCCTCCTGTATTGTGTCTGGATGGGTTGTTATGGCTTTGCCCAGAGTCTGTCACCTTTGAGAACACATGAAAGGCCCCACTCATGCCATCTTCAGGTATAGAGGATGGAGGTAAGGTCATTGCATTTTTATTCTTTAGCTCTACAAGACCCAGACATGTGAAACCAAATTTGGAACAAGGCTCGTTGGCATCAAGGCAGGGGAATGCCCAGTCAACTTCTCCGTCATCCTCTGCTATACAAAGTCCGTAATCATGCACAGATCCAAGTGATATGTCTGGGTGTTCGATGCTGAAGAAGAAATATTTATTTTATTATTGTCTTTTTAGAATTTTTTTAATGTACATAAACTGATGAGGCAGAGGAGTACCTACAGGATACGTTTCAACCAGTGCGCAAACTATAACCATGAATTCAGCTTAACATTCTAGACCATCCAGCGCAGACATTTTTCATCAGTTTTACAAAAAAAAAACTGCTTTTTCATAGAAAAGCGCTGTCAAAATGTATGGAACAGCAGATTTTTTTTTTTTTGTATAACCGACGAAAAATGTCTGTACTGGGGGTTTACAATGATATGCTGAATTCATGGTTACAGTTTGCGTACTGGTTAAAAATGTATCCTATATAGTACACCCACATTTGGCCAGTAATGTTTCAGTCCCATGTAATAAGGGGCGGGCCTACTGCCATAAACCGGGCACAAATCCAGACCCAGACCCCTGATATAATATTGGAGATTAAAGGAAAAAGGAAGGTAAACTTTTTAATTAAATGACTACCTAATATTAGCATTAAATACTAGAACATTTACCTGTATTTATAGCATGTGAAGCCAATTAAATCCTTGATCTTAGCACTGGCAATGACACACACAACTAAAGGGTAATTCTGATGCTTCTCCGGAAGCATGGTCATGAAAATCTTGAACGACTTTATAGGCAATCCTAGTTGTGCGGTCCCATCAAACTTTGCATACTCCAAATACTGACGGTGAGGTAGGTCCGGACAGTTCTGAAGTTGTTCAGCTAATAAAGACTTCTGTTTGTCAGGCTTCTTAACATCAAACTTTGAGAATACTTCTACCAGCTGGTCTGTGGTGAGGGGCGACGAATCCTCCCATTTGATAACTTTAATTTTAGCTGCCTTTTTCAGTGCTTGCGCCTTTTTGTCTAACCATTGTGCTGTGTTGGATCTTTGTCTAGAAAATGATGAAATTAAGTTTAGTAGAGTAATAGTGGTCAATTTAATTAATAATGAGAAACTTAAATGTTAATACTTTTATTCGTTTCTAACTGTTATTCCATAATGATGTCATAAGTGAAATAACAAAGTATGACATAATTGACATTGCATCACACTTAAAATCCAAAACTGGGTCAGTAGAGCAGAGAGTCAATGTGACTAATATAAATGTTGTTCAAAAGAAATAATAAACCGTTCTGTTTAGATTAAAAGTATGGTCTGGAGAACATTCTAGATGATGAAAAGCTGATGTGTTCAATGTTTCTCTCATAACAACAGATAAGCAATGTAAATGTGTGACCTAATTAATAGCATAACACCGATGATTTATGACTTAAAGGATGTGTAAAACCATACCGGTGTCCTCCAAATTCCTCGTAGCGCACGTAGCTGCCGCACAGCGGGTCGTCATCCTCACTATCATCCAAATCAGGGTAAGGATCGAACTGTGTTACTATTTCTCTTCCTACTTCCTCCTCAGATATGTCTCCCATACCATCTTTACCTTTGCTAGGTCCCGGCTGAGTCAACCTCAATTCCCTTATCCTCTTCTTCTCTTCAATAGCTTTATTTTGAAACACTTTCGAAAAATCCTCTCCTGCCATAACGATCTCACATAAACCGGTGTCGTCGGTCGCAATAAATGCATCTCGTATGTTTTTGAGGAGCCAAATTTTATTATCGTATGTAGCCATTTTATTAATTTACTAATTAGTTCAATTTTAATCTTAATTCTTGTTTTCGATCCCCAAAATTGAAACACATGTCAAAGTTGCAGTTCCCAAACAAAATGCTTTTCGCGTGATTCAAGTCCACGGATTTTGAAATGTCGTTACTTAAACATAAAAGTTGTTTAGTAAGAGCCAGATGTCTATATTCCTAAGAGAAATAATTTTTAACTCTGTCTATTTTGATGCTAAAATAAAATAATTTTGAATATCTGAAACGCACTTTGACATTTCTGATGAAAAGGTTTCTTCGGGGTTTGCTAGTGTTCTGACATTGGATTTAGCAAGCGTTGTTTTGTTGGACGATTTAAAATATCTGAGTCAGAAAATGAATAAACGTATTTTTTTTTTGGACTGTAAAACTGTAAACTTTTTGGATTATAAAAAAAAACCATCCAAGTGAGTGTCGAACATAGGTGTCGAACATAGGTGTCGAACCACGCAGACGCAGATTCGGGTTCCGTAGATGCAGTAATGTGCCACTCGATCCTGTCGGCCGACCTAGATTGCAGAAATTGACCGCACAACAGACCTGTTACAGTTTTTCGTCTGCTACATGAAAAATAGACAGCAGTATGTGAACTACAAGAGTAAGAATTCGACCCATACTATTACAAGGTCCGGCTAGGCTAGGGCAACAATTTAAACCGCTTGCCGTCGGCTGGGCTGGGACCATAGCGATATGATTTACAAAGCTATTTGCTGAAAACCCTAAATTGCTGCTCAAGTTGGATTATGAACGCCTGCAAGAGGATATAAACAAGGTGATGGCCACACCATTGAATAAAGTCTATCTATAAAGATTTCACAACAGTTCCAATGATTAAAAAATTGTTATCCCACACCTCAAGTTTTTTTATCTATTCAACGGCAGGCACCCCGAGCAGACAATTTTTTCAAACGTGAAGTAATGGATTAGCAACATCTTTCGAAATGATTCAGTTTGTAACAATATTTGTGAAAACAATATTTTTATTCGAGATTTTGTTTCTCAGCTTCGTAGGCGTGATTGCTATTCATGCTAAATAACAGCTTTGTATGACCAAGGGCATCTGAGTGATAGTAACAGATAGACAGATAAAGTTTATGTAATAGTTCCTTGTTTTGTGTTGACAACGGAACCCTAAGCACGTGTAACAGGGTGTTTATGAACACCGAGTTTACGATAGTGATTATCCAATGTACAGTCGCCAGCAAGTCAAGCTATCCCAAACTGTAAAATTTTCCCAATTAATTAAAAATTCCTTTGGAATAAAGTTGAAAAATATCAAAGAAATTTGACAGATTGGGGTAGCTTGATATGCTGGCCTCTGTACGATAACTTTGGGCTTTGACAAATAAAAAAAGTTCTGTGTATTTGTCCATAGAACTTTTTTTATTTGTTTGTTTGACATGATTACCAGACAAAATAAAACGCAGAAAGTCAACAAAATGTCAACGTCAACTGTCAAGGATCAACATCATGTAAATGCGTAGACAGAAAATGCTGTAAATGTTTTTTTCAGGGTATATAATGTTCTGTCGTTTTTTTCATTAGGTACTCCATGTGTAAATGACCCTCTCTCTCTTTCCCCACATGTCGTCATTGTCGTTTGTTATCATTGTTTGATGAATGTTTTAGGCTTTTTTCGTGATTTTTTCTTCTTTACAATAATTTTGCCCACCATGCGATAATTTCGATGTGAGAACTCGATAATTTGAACTTTTCGAGTTGGCAACACTACATTCGATCAATAAATGACATTTAACATGACATGTTATTGTTGTCATAGTAACGGAAAGAATACGATTGTATTTTTGGATTTTTTTGAATAAACGCTGAACGATAATTTTATTGTTCTGGCCATTCCTCCTATTACATGTAAGTTACAACAAACATACATACAAAAAACTTAATGTCACTGATAAATAAAACACTTAATAATCGGTACGTTTGAGGTTAGATTAGAATCTTAAGAAAAATAATTACGATTACACATAGCACAAGACCGGTCGAAGTGGAGGAGCCTGGGGGAGGCCTATGTCCAGCAGTGGACGTCTTTCGGCTGATATGATGATGATGATGATGACACATAGAATGTTAACTTTACCATGTTAATCTACGTGGATGGATTGACTGGGTTATTAATAATTCAATTCGACTGACAAAAGTCTTACCTTCGATTTTAACAAACAACAACAACACAAAATATGGTAGTGGTTTTCTTTTGCTCAATATGCGCTTGTTGTTTTCGGACGAACGAATAATTTTTCTGCGTAGACGTAGGTACATACCTTTTGCGAAAAGCAATAATGCTTATGGATTGCTTACTTGGTGGGAAAACTGGCTATGGCCACATTCTACTGTGGCTGCTGACCGTCGTGCATAGTAATCATAAACTTACAGGCAGCAACTATAGAACGCTACCTCCTACGATCCTAACATATCTCGTTTGCCTTGTTTAAGTTCATACATCTGGTCATACACGCACACCGGATGCAAGTACTATGCACCTGGCCTTTTGGGATAGTTAGTTAATAAACAGAAATTAATAAAAACAAATGTATTGTACCTTTATTTGAATGTTAATAACAAACTATTCTAAATTAAGGGTCTGTGGGTCACCTTAGGGGTGGATTTTAAGAACACAGTCATATCTTTAGTTAATAAAAACACATCTAAAACTCTAACATTTAAATAAAAATTAAACTTCAATAAAAGGTCAATAACTTAACAGAACAATAACTAGAAAAGACATTCACAATCAAATTTCATAAATAAAATAGTCCTAAGTTACTGAAAAAAAAAAAAAACGAAATGTTAGACATATTAGCAAACATAACAGGTAGGTACAGTTGACCAAATGTGGGTAGAAACACTTGGAACTTGAGCTGGCCTAGCATAGTACCGAGTTTGACTAGATAAGGAGGCCAGCAATTATGCCCTGCTCTCTCTTAGAGAGAAGGAGGCCTGTATTCCAGCAGTGAAAACGTTATAGGCTGATTTTGAAGAGGTCAGCTGATACTGGCTGTTGTTACCACTGACAAGTGGCCTACTGCACTAAAGACTCTATGGCTTCTAAACAATACTATAGTTTCCCATAGCCAACATACAACGCCTAAGGTCTTGAACACAATCATAGTAAGACTGATAGGGAGGGGACAGTGTTTCGTCATACAGCTTCAGTACTGCAACAAACTTCTTCATTGCTTCTCCATACTGGCCACCCTCCATTGCTGCACGGCCGAGACGGTACATCATTTCTGTGTCCTGAGAAAATAATAATAATATAAAACAACTTTGTGAATTTTTGAAGGTTTTAATGAGATATTTCTACTCTTTCCGTCTTTATCGCTCTTTTGGTAGTAGAGCAATACTAGAATACTTTTTATTCTTTTCTTTTTTCTGTGGTTAATGTTACTTTTACAATTTACTAGCTGATCAAACAGACATTGTCCTGTCAAAATTGCAATTTGGTCAGAAAAAGAAGAAAAAGCTAAAAGCAATGTTTAATGTTGTTGTGTTCAAATTTGCCATGGGACAAGGGCACACAGAAGAAGAAAATAATAAAATGTAATTCTGAAAGAATTTCTTTTTTGAGGACATCAAAAATAAATCAGATTATTTTAAAATTCTTTATTCTTTTTTTTAAATGATGACTGTTGGTTCTTTTCAGATAATTTAGTCCTAATGCGAACAAGCTCTTAACCTATCATGGCAGATGAGGAAGATGGTAAAGTACTTATTTTCTTAATAAAAGCTTTTTTTGTTTTTATTAAATGCTTAAGCCAATATTTATAACAGGAGTGAAAGAGAAACGAGTGAATGATGCGTGACGGTTGACGGGAGAATGGAGGAAGAAAACGTGTTGTGCCATCCCCAAGGAACATGGTAAAAGGGCAGAAAGATGATGTTCTATCACACCCCAGATAAAAAATTACTCTTATCAGATAGGTACCGAAATAAATAATATTTCGAGATTAGTCTGAATAAGAGCACTGGTGGCCCATTGGTGACGGCCGCGACTTACGAGTTGTAGGTCGTGCGTTCGAACCCAGCCAGGCGCATTACTTTGTGTAAATAATTTAACGGTATGTCCTAGAACAAAAAAAAAATCGAAGACATGTGACATCTACCAACCCGCACTGGGCCCGCGTGGTGGATTATGGCCCGCTCCCTCTCACGGAGAGGAGGCCTGTGTCCCAGCAGTGGGAACGTAATAGGCTAAGTATGCAGTCTGAATAATCCAGTCTCCTCTGTATTTACATACATTCCCCCTTATTCATAAACGCTGCTTAAAGTTAAGTAATGATTAGCGACTGATTAACCATACATTTTTGACGTTTAAACACCTCGTAACTTTAATCATCGTTTATGAATATAATGTTTATTTTATCCAATTTCAGTCTAATTAAATGTATTCTTGATTTCAGAAATTGAAGAAGAAGCGGCAGTGAATGAAGAACCTGAATTAGAAATACCAGTACAGGACAGCCCAGTGGAAGAGAAAGCTCTTGCACCACCTAAATATGAAGTGCGACCCGGTCTTGGGGAAAAGTAAGATATATTTCTTTCATGATTTGATGACTTTATTTATTGTCGTGACGACCGAGAAATATATTTCTAAGACCTAAAACCACTGAAATTTAAGGGTTTGGTTACCTAATAATAAACAGAAATCTATATTATATAAAAGGAGAAACTGACTGACTGATCAATCAACGCACAGCCGAAACTACTAGGACTAGGAACGTGAAATTTTGCACACAAGCCGTGTGCAAAATTTCTATATCTCTATTTTTTTTTCCTTTTATAATGTAGGGGAGCACTAAGAAGGGGTTTTTGGAAATTCGACCTTTAAGGGGGTGATAAGGGGGGATTTTGTTTGTATGAAAAATCTTATTCCTTGAGTTAATAAACTTGAAACTTGGTACAAATACTAAGTTAAGTAAATTATGAGGATGGCCATCTATTGTTTTTCTATACTACCCCCTAAAGGGGGATTGGGGGGTGTCAAAGTTTGTATGGAAGAATTTTAACGCGCGGTCTGATTAACTCCAAACTCAGTATTTATACCTTAAACCAAAAATAAAGAATAACATGTATCAGGGTTTCTCGAAAATCTACCCCTAAAAATAAAAAAAAACCGGTCAAGTGCGAGTTGGACTCGCGCACCGAGGGTTCCGTACAAACCTGTGGGTATATAAGTAAAAGTTCAAAATTGTCAAAAATATTTTTATATGACGAAACTAAAAATTTACGGTTTTCGTAATTTTTCCTATATCTGTACTATAAGACGTGACTTCGTACAAAATTTCAAGATTCTAAGTTCACGGGAAGTACCCTGTAGGTTTTGATTCCCGTGCGAGTTTCGAAAATTTGCGAAATTTTGCGGCCTAAATGGCTGTATCTTTTGATTGCGTTGACTTAGAAGGTTGATTTTTCTACAGCTTCCAGGGACAGTAGAACTAAGTATCATATAGAAATTTCAGTTTGATACCTCCACGCGTTCTTGAGAAAAACGGTCTTGACAGACGGACGGACGGACTGACGGACGGACGGACAACAAAGTGATCTTATAAGGGTTCCGTTTTTTCCTTTAGAGGTACGGAACCCTAAAAAGGGTAGTCCGTTATATTAGAAATGTGAAATTTTGTGAAGATGATTGGACGGATTTGGATGAAATTTGACACACAGTCAGATTATAACCTAGATTAACATAAAGAATATTTTTTATCCCGGTAGTACGTTCTCGCGGGATAATTTCCGACTTCCACGCGGGCGAAGCTGCGGGTGGAAGCTAGTAATCTTATAAATATCAAACTCAAACCATTTATTACAATTACAGGCACTTTTGAATTGTCAAAAAGTCGTTCGTTAACTTCATCTTACTACTCTGTCGAAATAAGCACTTACATCAAGGTGGGCTATGGAGGTCAGGCTAGGCAGTCTAAGCAGTGTGAGGCATGTGCCTCGAGTGGTAAGGCACGCACCTGATCCATGATGCCTGTAGCTGAGGCATCGTCATCTGCCTAGCCTTTCCCCAACTATGTTGGGGTTGGCTTCCAGTTTAACCGAATGCAGCTGAGTACCAGTATTTTACATGGAGCGACGGCCTATCTGACCTCCACAAGTCAGACTGGGTACCCCTTGGTAAGACTGGTTGTCAGACTGTCGGGCTTCTGACGACCCGTTACGCTGAAGCATCAGACAGAAAAATAAACTGGCCAAATGCGAGTCGGACTCGCACACAAAGGGTTCCGTACAAAGCAAAAAATACCGTAAAAACACTTTTCTTGTATGGAAGTCTCCATTCCTTTAATTTTTAACTTTATTTTATTTGTATGATTTGTTATTTTTGTCCATCTATTACGGTTCATGACCCCGCTGGCAGACAGACGGACGTGATAGAGTCCCGAGTCCTTTTGGGTATGGTATCCTAATAAGATATATATGCGTCGCATGCTTGGCACGCACCTTAACTGAGACATTGCTTGGTAAAAGCCATGTTTTTACAAATAGTATGGATGAGGTGTTTTATCCTTGCCCTTCGTGTTTCAGATTCCAAGCAGCCAACGTAAGAGACATAATCCTGACGACGATGCAAGAACAGCTGATAGGGCGTCAGTACCGGTCCGATCAGGCGCCGCGCTGGGCCAAGGCCATCGCGAACGGAATACGGCAGAGAGTACAAGAACTTGATATGAAGAGGTATTTGTTATACGGGGTAAGTTTTTATCCAGTGCGCAAATTGTAACCATGAATTCAGCATATCATTCTAGAACCCTTAGCGCACAAATTTTTCGCCGGTTGTACAAAAAGAAATCTGCTGTTTCATAGAAAAGTGCAATACCTACGCGATCAAAATGTATGGAACAGCAGATTTTTTTTTTGTGTATCCGTTGAAAATTTTCTGCGCTAGGGGGTCTAGAATGATATGCTGAATTCATGGTTACAATTTGCGCACTGGATAAAAACTTTTCCTGTATAAGTTTATTTATGATACTTAACAGTATATTAGGCTGCATGGGTGATAATTGGAGGACAATCGAGCTTAATAATATATTGCGGCGATCAGCAGTGGAAATCTTCAAGTTTGAAATGGGCTGTTTTTTAAAGTGACTTTTTCTTTAGGCTAGCGATGGGCGATTCCGAGATGTTTTAACAATCGAAAGAATCGAAGTCGTTACAATAAACCATCGAGTCAACCATCGACTCGCCGTTCTACAAAACAATCGAGATGTTTTTCGATTGTTTCGAGTCAGTGGAATCGACCGCTAGTTTCGATTGTTTCGAGTCAGTGGAATCGACCACTAGTTTTCGATTGTTTCGAGTCAGTGGAATCGACTGCTAGTTTCGATTGTTTCGAGTCAGCGGAATCGACCGCTAGTTTTCGATTGTTCGAATCGGTCACTGAGTCTCGCGCGGCCCCCGAGGTCAGTCGATTACATGTATCGAGTCGAGGCGCATGTTAGTTAGAGGCGAGAGCGTGCCAGACTCGAGTCGTCGAGCCAGCTGCGCGTAATTTTAGAATGTTTTCCTTTACTTACGATTACGATGCACTGTTTTATTTTTAACTAGTTTTTGAACTCATCAAAATGCCACGGATTTTTAAACAATCGCGCCAACCAACCAACTCGCGAAACCCTAAACCATCGAGGAACAAATTCTCGACTCGAATGAACGCGCCATACGCCAGTCGCAATAACAGACCGAGTCGGACTAGAGTCCAAGTCGAAACAATCGAGAACCATCGAGAAGTTCGAACAATCGAAACAATCGAATAAAACCTCTCGCCATCGCGCATCGCTACTTTAGGCGCTTGAGCACTTTTTTGGTGAACAAAAATCATGGAACTTGCGTCATCGTCACCGAACGCTTTCCATGAGCTATTTGTATACTGTGTATATTTGGGTGAACGAGTACACGGATGAGTCGCGCGTTGATGTCTTTTGGAAAAGTCCCTTTCTTTCATTAGGAAATTCAAATTATTTTATCCCTTTGTATTTTTATCGTAAAAATCTGTGCTGTTGTCTTTAATGGCTGAAGTCGATCGCACGTTTATCATTTTTTACCGAGAGCAATCGGGGCCCAAGGACCCGGTGTGAAATCCTGTATTGACGATCAAAAAAATACACAAGTAATTGTTTAAGTTTTCAGTTCTGTCGGCACCCCCGGAGTGCCGCTGTTTTTTTTTTTTTTGGAGAAATTTGGCGGAGATATAGCCGGGGATATGGAGAAGGACATAGGCTACTTTTTACTACTTTTTTACAATAACCGACATCCACGCGGGCGAAGCCGTGGGCAAAAGCTAGTACTAAATAAATACCTACGCGGTCAAAATCTATGTTAGAGCATTTTTTTAATAAATAACCGACGAAAAATTTCGACGCAGTGAATTCAGAATCATGTAGTGAATCTATGGTAACAACTGTGCGTCAATCCTGCCACCCTGTATTTTTTTATCTGTGGTCTTATTTTTTATCTGTGGTCTTATTTTTTATCTGTGGTCTTATTTTTTTATCTGTGGGGCTGTTTCATAATACCTCTAAAACCATGTCCTTTATTTCAGGTACAAGGTCGTAGTACAATCAACGATAATAGAAATGAAAGGTGCAGGTGTGAAGTGCGGCCAGAGATGCATATGGGACCCTGAGACTGATGATTATGTGGACGCACAGTACAGAAACGAGTCTTTATTCTGTTATAGCACTGTTTATGGTATTTATATGTACTGAACTATAGTTACGTGTTTAGAGGGAAACCTCTAGGATAATAAATTACTAAAGCACTGCGATAGGTATGCCTAGAATAGTCATTTTGGTATGAAGGCAGTATGTAGAAACATGCATGGTTGAAGCCAATGCATGCGGAATTTAAACTTTTTAAAGTTTGACTATTACACACGGTACTAAAGGAGCATCTGTGCTCCCTAGGAGGCTCCTGTTAGGAGGCACTAATTTAATTCGTGGTGCCGAAAGTGTGTTGAGCGCACCGATTTTGTCACCTACCACCTTTTTTCTGTACAGCATCTCGCAGGCCAACCAAGTAATAAAATCTAGTTATTATCGCTTGTAGAATAAGGTAAGTCATTTACATAAATTAGAAACAAGAAAGGACCTAGAATTGAACCCTGCAGAACACCCATAGTGACTGCAGATCCTGCAGATAACCTATTTAATTCTGTTGTTCAGAAGGTCGAGAGCTTTGTATACAGGGTAAGTTTTTATCCAAGGTCATCGATTGCGTATAATATCTACAGCTATACAGGAAAAGCTTTTATCCAGTGCGCAAACTGTAACCATGAATTCAGCATATCATTCTAGACCCCCTACCGCAGAAATTTTTCGCCGGTTATACAAAAAAAAAAATCAGCTGTTCCATACATTTTGACCGCTTAGGTATTTCACTTTTCTATGAAACAGCTGGTTTTTATTTTTGTAACCGGCGAAAAATTTATGCGGTAGGGCTTCTAGAATGATATGCTAAATTCATGGTTACAGTTTGCGCACTGGATAAAAGCTTTTCCTGTATAGCTGTAGATATTATACGCAATCGATGACCTTGGATAAGTCGCAAAAAATTACAAGAGTTATTTGTTACTTCTCCCAGGCCTTGAAATCTTCGATTACGCTCTTCATTAATTCCACGCCCGCATCTGTAGTTGAACGACACTTTGTGAATCCAAACTGTTTCAGATGAAGTAAATTATGTTTATTGAAATGTCCTAACAAAGTATTCAGAGATATTGTTCAATTAAATACGCCGAAAATTCGTGGGATTGGTTGTGCTGCCGGATTTGAACAGTGGAATCACATTGTTAAGTTTGTCAGATTAGGAAATACGCAGTCACAAGTTATCTTTTAATTTTAGTTTAATTGTATGTTTCTGTTATCATGTATTATTATTTTAAGACCTTCTTACATAATATACCTTGTGCTTTCTCAATTTTAGGAGACCTATTTATAAATTATGTTGATAATTTTTTTGAAGCATAGATGAATAAATTTCATTGTGACTTATCTGATAAAGTTCAACAATAGGGTATTTTCCAATTTATTAAAAACTATTCTAATTTGAAGATTGGGACGAAATATGTAATAGAAAAATAAAGGTAAATTGATTTGTATCCATTTTCTCAATTAAAAACGATTAAAACTAAATTTATTTTTCGTGTTTTGAATTTACCGCCAAAACGCTCGTTACGATGACTTTTTATCACGTGACCACACGTGACGTCAACTTTGTATAAACTAAAGTAGTTAGTAAGTAAACAAGTGAATGTCTAGTTTATAATTAACAAGATTTATGAATAGAAAGTGATATTACTGATTTGCGGTGCCTCTGTGCACAAATACTTCTAAAACTGCGCCAAACTAAGTATTTATATCGGTGCTGTTTACACAAAGCTGACGTCACGATGTAACGTGATAAAAAAGTCATCGTAAGGAGCTTTTTGGCGGTAAATTTAAAACAACGAAAAATAAATTTTATTTTAATCGTTTTTAATTGAGAAAATGGATATAAATAAATTTATTTTTATTTTTCTGTTAAATATAACGTCCCAATCTTTAAATTAGAATAGTTTTTTTCAAACTGGAAAATACCCTATTATGTACCTAAGTAGGTTGAGATTTTACTTATTAAATAAATGTTGTACCTTTATAATAAAACGAATGTTTTTTTTTTAATATTCCTTTGAATTTTCAAAACTGTTTTTCCGTCAGAAAGAACTGCCCCATCAGGCTTTAGCTGTAATCCTCTTCGATAGTGAAATTAAACGGCGTAGTTCACAAATTTCAGGTGGGCGTAATTGCAATTTGAACCTTAATATTAGGTCTTTACCTATGAAATTGCCGTTCTGCAGTACTGGCCATTTCAAATCAAAATAATTTTTGTTTGGCTAAGAATTCTAATTTCAAATTAATTTTATTTTAAAAACATGGATTTTTTTTTCTAAAAGTAGTCATTTCTTTATTGATTAGTGTTACATTTTCATCGCATTTCAATCTTTTTCGTCATCATGGATACGTTAAAAATTCGAGTAATTATGGAATATGAGTACCGTCGTGGCAGCAACGCGGCACAAGCGGCACGCAACATCAACGACGTTTACGGAGCTAACACTACAAACCAACGCACCACCTGTTATTGGTTTGCTCGCTTCCGTTCTGGAAATTTCGACCTGAAAAATGAACCTCGCGGTCGTCCGAAGACTTTGGTCGACAATGACGAATTAAAGGCGATTGTGGAAGCTGATGATACACAATCTACGGCTGAATTAGCAGCAGCTTTCGACGTTAGCGTCAAAGCAATATTGGTCCATTTGCGTCAAATTGGCAAGGTAAAAAAGCTTGACAAATGGGTGCCCCACGAACTCAATGATCGCCAGCGCGAAGTACCTACGCGTCGAGACGTGCCTTGCACTGCTCAACAGACACACAAATGAAGGAATTTTGAACCGCATTGTTACCTGCGATGAAAAATGGATTCTGTTTGATAACCGTAAGCGCTCAGCAAGTTGGTTGGATCCTGGTTCAGCACCTAAACAATGCCCTAAACGAAAACTTACCCCTAGAAAAGTGATGGTCACTGTTTGGTGGTCTAGCGCCGGTGTGATTCATCACAGCTTCTTACCAAACGGGGTGAGCATTACTGCAGATGTGTACTGTGAAGAACTGAACACAATGATGGAGAAGCTGGCGCATCTCCAACCAGCATTGGTCAATCGCTCGTCTCCGCTGCTCCTGCACGACAACGCGCGACCTCATACTGCACAGCAGACGGTCTCCAAGTTGCAAGAACTGGGGTTGGAAGCTCTCCGTCATCCGCCCTACTCACCAGACCTTGCGCCTACAGACTACTACTTTTTCCAGAATTTGGATAACTTCTTGGCGGGAAAAAAATTTAATACCCGAGAGGCAGTACAAAATGCCTTTGAAGAATTTGTTGCCTCCCGTCCAGCTGATTTCTTTAAGAAGGGCATCAATAAACTGCCACTGCGATGGCAAAGATGCATTGATTGCATGGGTGATTACTTCGATTAATACAAATAAAAAATTCATGAAAAAAATTCGTTTAAATTTTTTCATACAAAACGGCAATTTCATAGGTAAAGACCTATTATCAATGACATAAAGTCAAATTATGGGCTAAATCATTACAGTTCCCTCTTTTCACTAAATATAACATATTCACGTTGCCTGTTTATGTATGATATCGTCACGGAATTTTCACAAAGATTTCAGTCAGTTTACTCAAACAATTCTCATTTAATTTACACAAATAGACATAAAATATATGCTCATGAAGTTATATCATTTATGTTTATTTTATAATTTTCATGTATACTCTAATTTATTAACGTGTCTTCATACGCGGATATCTACTGAAATCCCTGTATTTGATGTAATAATTTGGTTATTCTACTTCACTTATGAATATTGTCAATAAGAAAATATTGCTGTTGCATTCATTAGAAATGTCGAAAAGTTAGGGCACCTATCTTCTTATATATAAAAATGAATCACTAATTCCCTTGGTCACGGCATCACACGTGAACGGCTGGACCAATTTTGCCAATTCTTTTTTTGTTGTGTTTTTTACTGTCAGGAGAAGGTTCTTATGCAATAAAATGCGAATTCAATATTCATAGTTAAGACAGGACAACGTCTGTCGGTTCAGCTAGTCTACAATATTTTCCTTGTTCATTGAAATGTTATTGGTTTCCGAAAGTACCTGCACCCTATTTACGTAACATACTATCGATAAGAATCTAAATAATTTTGATGGATTTTGCTTCACATTATGCTCGCAAAAGTATGCTCAACTTTGTAAATAACGCGATGGACACACCGCTGAACCTACGTTCGGGTTGCTAGAGCTATAGGTACCGGCCATGACCACAGTTGTCTAGCAGGATCATAGAATCTTACTACTATACTATAAGCCTGAGGTGTCCCACAAGGGAAGGGAGGGCCTTGCCCTACGGTATAAAAAAGTACTCTGTGCCCTACGGTAAGGGCTTCCCTTCCCTTTTCCCACGAATCCCGGTATATTGCGTGTGTAGAAGGATCTTGGCTAAACACAAATATTATTTCAGAGCTACAAATAACATTCTTCTCAGTTGGTGGATTGAGTTTTGAAAACGTTCCTGAACAGGAACACCAACACAATGCTCTCACTCATTTATACAAGATCACTGTCTGCTTAACCTTTTCACAACTATTTTGGGGGTCGACTTCCAGCCTATCCGGATGCAGCCGAGTATCAGTATTTTACATGGAGCAACTGCCTATCTGACCTCCACAATCCAGTTACTAGGAAACATGATACGTCTTGGTAAGACAGGTTGTTAGACTTTCGGGCTTCTGATGACCCGTAACGATTGTCAAAGATTTACGAATGACGGCCGAGACCGACGGCTTAACGTGCTTTCCGAGGCACGGAGGGTCTTGGTATGTAAAGATGGTCACCCATCCACGGACCAACTGCGGCAAGCTTAGCTTAACCCGATTTACCAACCCGTCCGGCTGTTATTACTTAGCCAGAAGCACTTCATTAAGCCTCTCAACTGTACGAGATAAACATCCTAAATGACTTAGACAAAATGAATGTGACTGCAACATCGAAACTTACTTGCAAAGCCTTCAATCCCTTCAGTATGTTGGTGTACTGCTGGCAGAGGCCGCATTGCACCATGAACTCCTTGCTGTCGTATGGAACCGCCACCACGTTGGGGCATGGACGGTCTGAGTCGCATCTGTACATGACGGTAGAGGGTTTATGTTATCCATAAAAAATCTGCTTGCAATGGGTTCAATCAGCCATCTACATTGCAATTTAAAAAAAGAAACTCGGATTTCCACGCGGCAGTTAAAAAAAAGTTTGTGATTTTCCGAGTTCATACTCCTCAATACTAGATGGCGCTACTAGTCACAACTTTTGAAATTATTGCCAAAAAAATAAACCACCTATGTGAATTAATTCGATTTCAAGAGTAGGATATCAACTTCATTCATATTTAGTCTGGAGAATTTTTTGAATGATTATAAAATCAAAATACTCACTTGAATCTCATATAATTTTCTGTCATTTCTGTATACATGGGCCAGTTATGTTCACACGGCGTACACTGGCAGTCGAACCAGTACTGCTCCTTCAATTCTGCCTGCCTCTTCTCTTTGGGAACAGTCGTGAAGATAGGGCCGTAATTCTCGGACACTTCCTCGCCTTTCTTGATGTTCTTCACTGCGCGTACAACGATGTTGTTGCCGCAGAAATATCTGCAACATGGAATTTTGTGATAGGTGGTAACGCCTAGTGTAGTAGTAGGTCAGTAGCCTTGTAGTTGTAGATACTAATCTAAAATTACAAGGCTACCCGTATCTACTAAATACGGTAACTATAGTGTGTGATGTGCATGTTAATATCTAGGTCTCTATAGAACACAAAAAAAAACCGCAATCGTAAAAAAATTGAAACAAAATTGGGCCAAGACTATTAGGGCCTAAATGCTTCCTGGATGCCAATTACAATTTGTAGGTATGCTATTGTGAATTTAACTCGAGAATGTTATAAATGCAACGACCATTTTAAAGGCAATCAAAAAACAAGCCACGCTTATGATTTGTTGCGGAATGATAATTATATAGGAAACAATTTAAAAGTCTAAACTTAGCATTAAACAAAAAGGACATCAGCTCACCTCACAACCCCAGGGTCACAAGAATGATTGAACAGCGCAAGAGTCGGGAACACGGCTCCCGCCAAGAACACTGACTTCCCTTCATGTTTGATGACGTTCTTATCCACTTTGGGCTTAGGACACTGCAGCTCGAACACTTCATGAGCGTTGAACTTTAGGATTTGTAGGTTCTTTAATATAAGACCTCCAATTAATGCCACATCTTCTTTATTCTTATCATCTACAGCCATAGTCTTCAGCTCATTGACATCCATAGGCTTACTCCTTGGTTTACCATCAAAGTATCCACTGATTTCCAGAAGTTTTACGAAAAAGGCTGTCATTTGAGTTCTGTGTAAAAAGTCTATCTTGGATCTTTTGTCTTCATGAGCTACCAAATGATAGATATTTCTGTAGTCATCAGTTTTATAAGGACCAGTTGGTTTGGTATCCAGTTCTTGACTGACATTGGTGAAGTACTCTTTTTTGCGTTGCGTAATCATCCTCAGGGCTATGTGGCAGGTGATTGAGCATCCTGACTTCCAAATGAGAGGGAGGATTTGGCATTCGTAGCTGTGGTAGGATTTCTGTGCTGTTTCCAAGCATTTATCGCTGCAGAATACAACGTTTGGACACTTTGGGCAGGGTAGAGGAATTGGACACCTGGAAACAATTCAATATTAAACGTTAGAGTCGGTTTCTACAGGAAACTTGATATAAGTATTCAAACTCTGATAAGAAATATGTAAATTGGACGTACTTTATGAAACAATTCTGGCAATGTGTGCTTGAAAATTCCGCCAGTAAAACCCCACTATGTGGCGTTTCTACCAGCAGAACCTCTCCTGGTTCAATATCTTTAGTTGCCGTTGCAAACCTTCCTTTAACATCATCGTAATCAATCTGGATTGCTTCCGAAGCAGCAGGGTATTGAGAATTTTTATTCCCAGGAAGTTTTGTCTTAGGTGGAGTTCTCTTTAAAGGTTCTGGGTCCTTCGGATTCCCGGCTAAGACAAGACCTTTGTTCAATATTTCGAGCATGAGTTTGGAGTCTGTGCGCATCTTCTGCCTTTTCTCTTTGTCCAATTTTGTGGCTTCTTCGAGTGAGCTGATGGTGTCTCTGGAAGTTGAAAGTCAAGAATAGAGGTATTATCTTCCTCTTTAGAGTTTGCAGTGTTAAAGCAATTCGTTGGTCGACAAATTTATCTATGAGTATTCAGAGAATTGCAATTAGTAGAGTACTAAAAGATATCTTACTGAAAAGCGCTGATAGCTTCTTTATTCCTCTTCAGAGCTAGGAGACACCTAGCTCGTCTCTCGTAGACCTTGTACCTAAGGTGGCGAGGGTACCCGAGAGCTAGACATCGTTTGATATCAGCCAGAGTATCCTCGTATTGCGCCAGATGATTCAATGTCGCAGATCGGTTCGCCAAAACGATTGAAAGCTCTTCAGCTGTAAAAAAAGGATGTATTTATATTTTTTAGTCTTCATAAAATCTAGTTCTTAGTACGTAGGAAATGCCCTATTCATTGTGCCAACAGATGTTACTCATTTCATTGAAATTAAATGTGCAAAGTCTGTACCTATACCTATTTTTCTTTTCCGCGTCGTTTTACTAAGAAATGTATCACCGAGATTGAACAACAAATGTGTAAGCGACACGTAAATTATATAGAAATAAATAAACTTTTTGTCACTATTTTCAAATAACAGGAATTGTTAAGGAAGACGTTGGCAAAATTGTTTTCAGAGCTTTGGCTGAAAATGATTGCTTATTTGTTCCTTTAGCCACATCGCAAATAATGACTTCCCAGAATATTATAATTTATAATAATAGGGAAAACCATTTTACTAAATAATATGTTAGTAAATATCGCCACCTCTCGGAACATCTATAATGGGAAACGAAAATGGATCAATTCGTAAATAATAGCAAAATCAGAGCATACTCGTAAATGAAACATTTTCCTTAATAAACTGGTTACGAGGGACCGAATGCCCTGTTTGTTTACATATCACTTGACCTTCTACGTGAACATGCGCAGTTACGACCCGAAGTAGTTTCCGACGGACTTACTTTCCTTCTCCGGCATGTGAACCATACTCTGGCTGTATAGTTGCATCGCTTTCGCCCAGTCACCTTTCTGCACCGCTTTATTCCCCTCATCCTTCAATTGTCGCGCTTTTTCCAAGTTTTTTTTCACGGGAAACTCGCCGCCTGTCTGGCATTTCTGCAAATCGTCGATTAAATTGTAATTTCTGACGATCGGTAGACTGCACAAGTAGGAGACTCGCTTCGCGTTCGACTCTAAATTGGCGAAATTGTTCCTCGTCACGTCATCCAGAGCGCCGTTTATAGTTTCGTGGAACTTTTTGAAGAAGCCCTCGTCTTGAGACATTTCTGCTAACTGGGAATGATGCACATGTAATGAATGGTTATTATAATTTTTATTTTAGGTTAAACGTAGAAAGCCGGTGTAAAAGCGCGCGGAGTACTCCCGTGTTTCTATTTTTATATTTGGGACGTCGTCGATCTGTTCTTCACTTCAGACAGTTTCGGTTCTAGAGTATTATCGATGCATTTGGGTAGAGACGTGAAGTAAGCTTATTGTTTGGATTTATTTAAAATTACAAAGAGCTTAATCTTTCAGAATCGTGCAGGGAACAAACTTAGGACCAATTTATCAGTAGGTATGTGATTAACATCTATAATTATGAATTGTATATACTTACCTATTTTTTTTAATGGAAAGCTCTCGAACAATGCAGAATCGGATGGAAAACAAACAACACAGCAAGACGATGCGTCTGATTGTGGAGATAACAGCACGAACGTTAACTCGGTGAAGCACGCGACCGTTTGAGTGCAAGTTTTATGTTCAACTTTGACCCTAATTAGTGCTTGCCACTTATTCAATGAGTTCAAGCTATGTATAGAAGTGGTTGGAAACGTAATTAATTACGGTCTTTTCTAGAAAAAACATCCAAAGATATGTAATATTATTATTGTATTTTTAATTAGTAGATACAAAAACAAACTCACATTTTATTAGATTACAATGTTAGAAAAAATACCTTCATGTTATGTTGTCATCTTGCAAAGTAGGCAATAACAGCGGGTCGGTCAATCAGGTTGAGCTACGCTTGCAACATTACATACCACGACCCCTCCGTACCTCGGAAAAGATGTTAAGCCGGCTGTCATTTGTGGACCTTTGACAGTCGCTACAACGACACTCTTAAAAAGGGGTACCTATTGTGATAACTGGGTGTTGGAGGCCAACCAGAAAATAAAGCAGACTGAAAAGGCTGGCAGATGATGATGTCATCTTGTAAGACCACAACTTTTGAATAGAATGTCAATAGGTCTAAAATAAATAGGTAGAATGTAAATCTATCCCCTTAGGTAGGTACTGTGCACGTTTTCCTTATGCGAGGTACGAGTTAAAGATGATTTTATGTAGTCTTCATCACCACTGCTCTCAAAACGGCGAAGGAAAACATCGTGAAGAAACCGGGATGTACTAGAACCAATTCGAAGACATGTCACTTCTGCCAACTCGCACCGGGCCTGGGTGGTGGATTACGGCTAGTTCCTCTCACCGAGAGGAGCCTGTGTTTTAGCAGTGAGAGTGTTATAGACTGATTATGATTATGATGATGGATACACCATCTTAGTTGGATCTTCATCAAAATCGCCTCCCAAGCCCACTATTCCAGTGCGTCTTAGTACCTCCGTGTTAGGAACACGACAATCATGCTGATCAGCACTTCCGTACACTTTGTGACTGGGTTTTTAGGACCAAATTTGGTTTTGCAAGTCATCAGAGAGCTCACGAAAGGAATGAAAATTCGTCGGGGTCCCTATCGCCGGATACGGTGAAGAGGACTATACATACATATATTAGGTCCTTACTTATAAAATTCGCGTCATATTATATAGAACAAGCAAATAAAAAAAACTATATTTAATGAAGCAAAGTATGTACCATTGTTATCTGAGTAGGTCATCATCATCATCATTTCAGCCGAAAGACGTCCACTGTTGGACATAAGCCTCCTCCAAACGGGGAGGGAATTGCCATAATCGCCACGCTTGGCAGGCGGGTTGGCGATCGCAGCATGGTGGTAAAATGCATAGAGAACGCTGCGGCCCATTCTTTAGTAAGTCCCTTAGTCGCCTTCTACGACACCCACGGGAAGAATTGGTAGGTATATCTATATTATTCCTTTGCTAAAAAATAGTGGCAGCTAAAATCTTTGAAGGTGGTTTTGACTGCCTCATCGGATTTTTTTTGTCGTTGCGAGTTTGTCCAAAGTAATCTGTTAGACCAAAGTCCGGGGAGTATGCTAGGTGTCGGAGACATTCCAATCGCAGCTCCTCTAGTTTAGCGATTATCTGTTGTGCAGTGTGTGGTCTAGTGTTGTCCTGAAGCAGCAGTGGGCTATAGTAATTGACCAGTCTCGGTTGTTTGACGGCTAGCTTTTCCATCATGGTTCACCATTGTTGGAGATACAGATCTGCAGTATTCGTCTGGCCATCTTAGGAAGCTTTAGTTGATGACACCAGCTCTGGGTCACCAGACACTTACCAACAATTTAATTTGATTCAACTATCTCTTGGGGGAGGATGTGGAACGATGTCAAAGAAAAATCATATGGTACGAAAATATAATTATGAATCACTAAATTCGAAACACAAATACCTACACAAGCCTAGGAGATCAGCCATATGGGGCCCAGAAAATCCAAAAGGCCGGCCAACGAAAAAAAGTGTGACACCTAAGTTGCGGTAGCACCAAATCTCTAGGACCGTTTCTAGAATTGTTTTCTTTAAGTCTATTTGTTTCTTGCTATTTTTGTTCAGACATTGGTGAATTATGATTATGAAGTAAATCTCCAAACAGTTCGTGGGTAAGATCTATCCATGAATGGAATTCCAAATCATTTATATAAGTTGGTGTTGTTAGAAGATAAAAAAAAATAACAGTGATATGTTCCTTGATTATGGTCAACGCTCGAATAATGTATTCAGAAGTGAACTCTTGTAAGAGATTTTTTGTATTGCAAGCTCAAGATATGAGAAACGCGATTGGTTTCACATAACAGTAAGTTGTACCGAACAAGTACTTGCAGACCAACATCAAGATATGTATATTGAAAAGTATTAAGAATTTAAATATTTATCTTATTTTTATTTTCGACTCTGTTTTATTTCTAGAAATGAAGTGTTTATCGGTGTGATATGGCGACATTGAAAATAAGTTTTATTTTAAGTTGACCTTCACGAATTCCCTGCTGTTTTTTACTTTTTATATAGGCAGTATTTACTTTAATTGTTCATAGTTGTACACGAAAAAACCTGATTGTAAAACTAAATACGCAAAAAAATTAAGTTATAGGCACACTTGCAGAGGGTTATTGTCATCGTAGGGACTAGGTAATAAGGTCACCTTTCAGTTGTTTTCACCAATCGCTAGTTTTCCCTTGCGGGCCCCATAATTTTTGTGCTGACATCTCTTTGAGGCGCGCGTGGAACACAACGCGCCGTCGACTTGGGCTTGGTCCTTACCGGACAGCGAGCTACCCATTACTCGCCGTCCGCAAGCTCATGCCTACGGTGGCCGGAAATCGGCCTGGGATTCCCGACGCCCAGGGCGTCTCCTCCTCCTCCTGCGGCGGCTAGGGTCGCGAGGGCGCATATGCTGCCTCTCCCTCACGTGCGCCGCCTCCCTCTTCGCGAGCATCACGGCTTCGCTGAAGGAGGTGACGGCTCCCCATGCCCTCTCGCTCCGTACCATGGCCTGGACCAGGGCCGGACGCGAGAGATCGCCGCCGCCGATCGCCTCCACGAGGACACGGCGGTGCTCCACCCAAGCTGGGCAGACCGCCACCGTGTGCTCCACCTTGTCCTCAGGGCGATCTTCGCAGTGGAAACACCCGGGCGTTTCCTCCCGCCCTATCCGAAACAGGAACCTCCCGAAACAACCGTGTCCGGTGAGGACCTGCGTCAGGCGGAAGGTGAGGACGCCATGCCGCCTCTCAAACCACTCCTCAAAGAGGGGACTTACCGCCGCAATCGTGGCGTGCCCAGCACTGGGTTGCGACAATCGCTATCTCCATGTCACCATGAGATCCCGCCGGAGCTCTGTCCGCTGTGCCGCGATTTCCTGCGGCAGCGGAGTTACGCCCCGGCGTTTGGCCTCCTCGCGCCACTCCCATATTTGCGCGAGGACCTTTGCCTCCAGATCCCATGGCGGTAATCCGGCAAGGAGGCCCGCCGCTTCGCCGGAGATCGTGCGATATCCCCGGATCATCCTGATCGCCATGACCCTATGGGACGCCCTCAACCGGCAAGCTGGTTGGCGCCTCAATGTAGGCGCCCACACCGGCGCCCCGTATAGGGCCATGGACCGCACGGTCCCCGCGTAGAGCCTTCGGCAGGAGGCGTTTGGCCCCCCTAGATTGGGCAAGAGGCGCTTCAACGCAGCCCCGGCCCGCTCCAGTCTGGGAGCCAACCGGCGGAAATGCTCCGCGAAGTTCCACCGGCTATCGAGGACGAGTCCCAAGTACTTCATTGTCGACTCGACGCCGATGTGAACCCCTCCCACCGTTATCTGGGAACCCGTCGGTGGTGCATTCCGAGGACCATGAAACCACATGGCCTCGGACTTGTGCAAGGCCACCTCGAGTCCCAGTCAGGGGCGGCTGTCCCTTAAGTGCACTCGTGCAACTACCAGATTTTTATAGGTATCGAAAGAATCACAAAATGTTTAATGATCGCAGTGTGGCCACTGGTTGTTGTATATGTAATACTAACAAAACTGACGAAACAATATAAGCTCTTTGCTAAACTATTAAGACTTATTTTCGCGGTACAGAAGATCCTTCGTGCGCTATCCCGAACTGCACGGCGAATGCTCATACATTTCTATGAGATCCGAGCTAAAACGCCTAGCGCGTGAGACAGAAGATGGTTGACATAACTGTATGGAGCGATACGGAGTAATTTGTCCATTCTCGTGCGCCGCACGGGGGACCCGAAGTTTGTCGAACTGAACCGAATATTACCGAACGTCGATTACCGAGAGCGCCCGAGGTTTGGCAAAGTTTGCCATAATGAATGACCGACTCATTATTGTAACGGCGAAGTTTAGTTTACGTGAAACTGAATACTATTGTTTATATTTTAGTCGTTTAGATTAAAATTACTTATCTGAAATAAATACATTTTATTTATTTACTTATTACCCCTAATACTTAGTGAGCTAGTAAAGTGCACCACCAGATCCATAACCTACCAGCCGCCACTGGTCCCAGTTGCCGGATCCTATCCCCGATTGTCGCAACCCCGTGTGTCGCTAAGTCGGCCGCCGCCTGGTACAACCTCCCTTGCGCCAGGACCAGCGTGTCGTCAGCGTAGCAAACTACACTGACGCCGCTAGGGAGGTCGGCGCGCAGCACCTAGTCGTACCCGATGTCCCACAGATGCGGCCCCAGGATCGATCCCTGTGGGACACCGCACGACATCTCTCGCCAGTTCCACTCTCCAAGGTGACCGGGGTAGATGACGGCCCTGTCCGTCAAATAGGCCTCGACCACACGACAGAGGTAGGTCGGCATCCGGTGATACCGGAGTGCCTCCCTGATGCAACTCCAGGGCAGGGTGTTGAAGGCATTGGCGATGTCTAGAGACACCGCCAAGACGACCCCACCCCGGGCCACAGCATCCCCCGTCGTGAGGGCTCGCACGCGCATAATGGCATCCACCGTGGAGCGCCCCCTGCGGAAACCAAACTGGCTCTCCGCCAAATCCTGCCCCACCCGCACCAGCCGCCCGACGAGGCGGTCTGCAATTACTCTCTCAAAGAGCTTGCCCACCTCGTCGAGCAGCACAATGGGCCGGTAAGCGGACGGAGAGTCCGCTGGGCGCCCCGGCTTCTTAATGAGGACCAGTTTCCCCGTCTTCCAGCGAAGTGGGAACTGGCCCTCCTCCAAGCATGCGCTTAGGAGCTCTCTTAGTCGAGGCCCAGGAGCCTGCAAGCCCAGGACCCAGGCTTTGCCGGGCAAGCCGTCGGGTCCTGGGGCGGTATTCTTGGCATTTAGCCTACGAACCGCCACTCTCAGGTCTACCTCGGTCACCTCTGTAGAGTCGTCGTCGTCGTTGGTGTCGTCCGCATCGGGCACCGCAGGAGGCGGAGCCATAGGCGGGGGAGCGTGCTCCCCTCGCGAGGGGAACAGAGCGCTCACCACGTCCTGCACGAGCTGAGGCCGGAGACTCTGCGTCAGCGGGGGAGCCCACGGGCGGATTTTATCCCGCACCGTTTTGTAGGGGCGTCCCCACGGGTCTCTGTTCAGAGTCTCCAGCGACTCCTCGCGGGCCACTACTGTGGCCCGCAGGATCTCGTCTCGGAGGGCGGTCTTCGCCACTCTGTACCCCTCGTACAGCTCCGCCTGAATGGCTTCCGTATCCGGAGGGCGGATACGGAGCCTGCGGTGCCTGGAGTAAAGGTGCCGCGCAGCAACACACGCCTCGCGTAGAGTTGTTAACTGCGGCGACCACCAGTACACCTGGCGTGAAGCACGACCTGGCTGGACCCGGGGCATTGCCACGTCACATACCTCGGACATGGTCTCCCGGAATCACTCGGCCTCGATCGTGCAGGCCTGTCCGGTGATGACACCCAGGCCTGCACGATCGAGGCTTCCAGGAGAGAGTTAAGAGATTAAGCTCCCGGTCCAGCTGCTTCAACGCCCACCGCGGACCACACGGGGCCTGTCGGACCGGCACGCTCGAGGTCTGGGCGGAGACGTCAAACCGGATGTACCGGTGGTCGGATTACGTCTCCACCCCCTCCATGACGCGCCAGTCGATGACACGCGGCGACAGAGCGGGGCTGGCGAACGAAATGTCCACCACCGACTCACCCCGCATCCGCACACACACCAATCGGTAGTTTTAGGTGCCTATATTTTATTAAGGACTAACTTTTCAATAGTCAGATAACTTTTATCTGAGGAATAAATATGTCGGTTTGACAGCTTCTGTATATAAAATATGACAAACTGTCACAATTAAAAATAAAATATTGAAAGGTCTGCCATAAAAGATATAAAACTAGCTGTTACAATTTCAAAAACACCAGAAGTAATCAAGTTATCCTGTCTGTATCCTTTATGTATGTCTGTCTGTCACAAACAAAAAACGAACACTCACAAGATAACAATATGTCTGCTGCAGCATCGCCGGATAAATATATGGATAAGGATAAGGACAATCAACTCTGTCGGCGATCATCGCCAGGATAATATAAATTATAATTTATTATTATAATTCTGTAAAAAAAACCCCAAGTGTCAAAAGTAGAGAAAGATTGGTTTTCATGCTTTATCGTAGACTATTGTCGACTGAAGAATATAAACATTTATTTCCTTCAGTTTTAACATCGCCACGCTTAAGATGGTAGAACCCTTTCTACAATTTTTCATTTTGTTTATTTTCCTGTTGATAAAATCCGTTTTTTTGGTGGTCATGCTACACGTGCAGAGTAACCCGGTAACCCGCCTTGGAGTGTAAATGTGGTGCTGTCCCACAAACAATGAGGCATCAGCATGTCCTGCTGTCTGCACGCTACTGGAGTTGATGGACGCTGCTGAAAGTGTCGAGCTCATAGTCAAATTCTGGGCTGACACTATTTAGATTGCTATCGACACGCTAAGAAGAAGAAGGGTAACCCTTATTTTTTGCCGGCATTGGGTTTAGGGCCCAATTTTATACAGGGTAAGTTTTTATCCAGTGAAAAAAATCAGCTGTGCCATATATTTTGACCGCGTAGGTATTGAACTTTTCTATGAAACAGCTGATTTTTTTTTGTACAACCGGCGAAAAATTTCTGCGCTAGAGGGTCTAGAATTATATGCTGAATTCATGGTTACAATTTGCGCACTGGATAAAAACTTTTCCTGTATAAAACAAGACTGGTCTCCTTTGTATTTGGAATTACTAACCAAACGCCAGATATTTGAGTTCGATGAAACGCTAATTTCATAGGTAAGGACCTAATAATTATACAACGTGTAACGAAAAGGGTATATACATACCAAGGGCACGGATTCTTTGGATGATATCAAACGATATTGGAAGGGTTTTTTAATCCTATCTCTACATGTTCGGAAGTTATGAGAATTTTTGATACATTGATTACCAGAAACCAAACTTTTCATATTGAAATAAACACATCCCTCGGAAGATATTTATCGTGATATTGGCATATAACGTGGACAGTTATTGACCTACGTAGTGCGGTGACACGTTTATTATGGATTTGAATTTAAGAAACATATGAAACCGAAAATTTGGTATCAATTCTTAGAGAATATTATTTTGAGCTAAAACTATGTACTTATAGTGATTCTATACCAGCTGTTATCTTTAGTGCTTAAGGATAGCAATAGGGTTTCTGTTACACCCTGTATAGACAGGTAGGGACTAACATTATGCCAATAGTTAGGTATTTGATCACCTTGCATCACCTATCGTCGTATGAATAATATTCTGCTTAATGCACCGCTGCACCGATGCGTCACAATATGTTATAATGCATTTAAAAGTAATTTGAGACAAAGCCAGCTTCGCCATAGAATTTTCCATTGCAGACAAAAGTATTTTTATAATTCATGGAAAACGCGTAATCGCGCGTTTTCTAAGTACTGGATTAGAAGCGAAGTGACCTTTTGGATCTTACTGTGACTAGCTTAACATGACTTCTCATACCTGCGCAATTGGCTAAGAAATGAAGCCTGGCCACTCTTTTTGTGTATGCTAAGTTAAAATGGTTGCGTATGCATTTCCGAGTATTCTCTTCATACCTTCCTCTTCAACGGAATTGGATAAAAGCTCTACTTTGTACAATTACGTGTCCCTCACAGGAAATAACAAAGAATGATCTATATTATTGTTGAATTATTTCATTGTTTGTTGTATTATTTTAATTTTATATTGTGGTAGGTGTATTTATTTGTTTCGCTTATCCTTTTAGTTGTTATTGTATGCAGGTATGCACCTATATACATATGTAGTAATGATGACTTTTATGTATGTTGTACCTAGTTATTAAAATGTTGATCAAATAGTAACTAGGTCTATTATAAATACTAATTGGACGATTGATCCTCCGATCTGCTTTTATAAAGTAAGAACTTATTTTCGTTTATTTGTTTTGCGTACACATACGTAGGAATGTTTTCCGGTTTGTATAGAAAAGCCGCTGTTCAATGAAGGCCTACTGAAGTTGGCTACTTAAGAGCATCCTCAGATTTATTGGATGATATTCAGTTATTAAGGTTGGGTACAGTCACTAAAAGACATAAGTAACCAGGGTCGTCGGAAATACTCGTAGTAGAAGTTTAGTAAGAAACCGATGCATGTTTTCGAATGAGATTTGATTTGATAAATGAACTGTTGGTTTTCTATTAATTAAATTAAATTTTATTCGAAAACATCCAGCGGTTTTTAATAAATAATAATAATAAGAAGTATCTCAGGATGTCGAGCGATTGTGTGAATCAATACCAGAAATGGAACCGGTGTCTATTACACCATTAGACGTAGCCAAAGCAGTCCGTCCGTTACCGAATTTGAAATCACCGGGACCGGACGGACTGCATAACTTTTGGCTAAAATGGGTTACTAGTTCACACAATCGCCTGGCATCTCAATTCCAGTCATCCTTAGAGTCTGGGTCGCTACCACAGTTTCTAACAACAGGCGTTACCCACCTGCTCCACAAATCAGGTAGTCCCGCGGAACCCAAGAATTATAGACCGATTACATGTTTGTCAACGGTTTATAAACTTCTTACATCCATTTTGAGAGCGAAAATTAATACGCACATTGAGAAAAACTCGATTATGTCTTCCTCTCAAAATGGATGTAGGAACGGGTCCCGCGGTACTAAGGAGCTACTCCTCATCGACATGGCCATAAGCCAACAGGTTCGTCGATTCCGCAAGGATCTGTCGACATGCTGGATAGATTATAAGAAGGCCTACGACTCGGTGCCACATGCATGGCTCATGAGAGTGCTGGAGTTGTACAAGATTGATACAACTCTACGCACCTTCCTTAAGTCGTGCATGGGGCAATGGAGGACAGTCCTTCGCTATCCGGGATGTCCACAGATCCAGAGGAATGATGAACCTGTATGGATCAAACGGGGAATATTCCAGGGCGACAGCTTGAGTCCACTTTGGTTTTGCTTAGCCCTGAATCCTCTAAGCACACTGCTGGAGGATTCAGGTCTAGGCTATAGGCTGAGGAGAGGTGGTGAGGTTATATCTCACCTCCTATACATGGATGACCTTAAACTCTTTGCCCCCAACAAATTGCAACTGATGGAGCTACTGAAGGTAACTGAAACTTTTAGTAACGCCATCAGGATGGAATTTGGTGTGGACAAATGTGCAGTCATGCATGTAAAGCGAGGTGAGATTATGGAATCCGAGGGAATTCAACTTTCGGATTCCATACACCTCAGATCCCTCTCCTCATCCGAGAGCTATAAGTATTTGGGTATGTCGGAAGCGTTGGGCATCAACGCTGCCGACATGAAGCAATCGTTGACGGAGCGCTTCTTTGGTCGCCTGAAGAAGGTATTAGTTAGTCTTCTTTCAGGCGGAAACAAGGTGCGCGCCTTCAACGGTTGGGTCATGCCAGTTTTGATGTACTCTTTCGGCATACTCAAATGGACTCAGACTGAACTCGACGCCCTGGATCGACGAGTCCGTACACTGCTGACTGCAAACCGGATGCATCACCCACGATCATCGGTGATGAGACTGTACATCCCGCGGAAGTGCGGGGGTCGAGGCTTTCTGAATGCCAAGACCCTCCACAACCGCGAGGTGTGCAGTCTCAGGGAATCTATATATATTAGGTCTTTACCTATGAAATTGCCGTTCTGCAGTACTGGCCATTTCAAATCAAAATTATTTTTGTTTGGCTAAGAATTCTAATTTCAAATTAATTTTATTTTAAAAACATGGATTTTTTTTTCTAAAAGTAGTCATTTCTTTATTGATTAGTGTTACATTTTCATTGCATTTCAATCTTTTTCGTCATCATGGATACGTTAAAAATTCGAGTAATTATGGAATATGAGTACCGTCGTGGCAGCAACGCGGCACAAGCGGCACGCAACATCAACGACGTTTACGGAGCTAACACTACAAACCAACGCACCACCTGTTATTGGTTTGCTCGCTTCCGTTCTGGAAATTTCGACCTGAAAAATGAACCTCGCGGTCGTCCGAAGACTTTGGTCGACAATGACGAATTAAAGGCGATTGTGGAAGCTGATGATACACAATCTACGGCTGAATTAGCAGCAGCTTTCGACGTTAGCGTCAAAACAATATTGGTCCATTTGCGTCAAATTGGCAAGGTAAAAAAGCTTGACAAATGGGTGCCCCACGAACTCAATGATCGCCAGCGCGAAGTACGCGTCGAGACGTGCCTTGCACTGCTCAACAGACACACAAATGAAGGAATTTTGAACCGCATTGTTACCTGCGATGAAAAATGGATTCTGTTTGATAACCGTAAGCGCTCAGCAAGTTGGTTGGATCCTGGTTCAGCACCTAAACAATGCCCTAAACGAAAACTTACCCCTAGAAAAGTGATGGTCACTGTTTGGTGGTCTAGCGCCGGTGTGATTCATCACAGCTTCTTACCAAACGGGGTGAGCATTACTGCAGATGTGTACTGTGAAGAACTGAACACAATGATGGAGAAGCTGGCGCATCTCCAACCAGCATTGGTCAATCGCTCGTCTCCGCTGCTCCTGCACGACAACGCGCGACCTCATACTGCACAGCAGACGGTCTCCAAGTTGCAAGAACTGGGGTTGGAAGCTCTCCGTCATCCGCCCTACTCACCAGACCTTGCGCCTACAGACTACTACTTTTTCCAGAATTTGGATAACTTCTTGGCGGGAAAAAAATTTAATACCCGAGAGGCAGTACAAAATGCCTTTGAAGAATTTGTTGCCTCCCGTCCAGCTGATTTCTTTAAGAAGGGCATCAATAAACTGCCACTGCGATGGCAAAGATGCATTGATTGCATGGGTGATTACTTCGATTAATACAAATAAAAAATTCATGAAAAAAATTCGTTTAAATTTTTTCATACAAAACGGCAATTTCATAGGTAAAGACCTATTATAAAAGAAAGTCGTGTTAGTTACTTCACTTATAACTCAAGAACGGCTGAACCGATTTAGCTGAAAATTGGCAGGGAGGTAGTTTAGAGCCAGGAGAAGGACATAGGATACTTTTTATCCCGGTATTAGGTAGGGTAGCGTAGGTAGGGTAGGTAGGATAGTGTAGTGTAGGGTAGGTAGGGTAGCGTAGGTAGGGTAGGTAGGTAGGTAGGGTAGGATAGTGTAGGGTAGGTAGTGTAGGGTAGGGTAGTGTAGGGTAGGTAGGGTAGTGTAGGGTAGGATAGTGTAGGGTAGGGCAGTGTAGGGTAGGGTAGTGTAGGGTAGGTAGGGTAGAGTAGGTAGGGTAGGTAGTGTATGGATTTTGTATGAATGACTTTTGGATGGACAGGACAACGTCTGTCGGGACAGCTAGTATTTTATAAAAGCCGAAGTGGGTATGCACCGTGATGCGGTCGCAGTGGATAAGGGACTCACCCCACTGTCCATGGCTAAAGAGAACTGGCGCAAACCTGTAATACTAACTACCGATGACCGCAAGGAAGTATGGCGAAACAAGGAGCTTCACGGGCGCTTCTATCGGGCTCTTCACGAGCCCGGTGTTGATTTCTTAGCGTCCGTATCCTGGCTACGTTTTGGTGACCTTTTCGGGGAAACTGAAATTATGGATGAAGTTATCTTGACGAATAACTACCGGAGACATATTATGAAGGACGGGACGGTAGACGTGTGTCGGGCATGTCACCGTCCGGGTGAATCCATCAGACATATTATCTCTGGTTGTTCTCGTTTGGCTAACGGCGAATACTTGCACAGGCATAACCAAGTAGCCAGGATTATTCACCAGCAGCTTGCTTTGCAATATAAACTTGTGGATTCGGAGGTACCGTATTACAAGTATGTGCCCGACCCAGTTCTTGAAAATGACCATGTCACGTTGTACTGGGACCGATCTATCATTACTGACAGGACTATTGTAGCCAATAAGCCTGATATAGTGGTGATAGATCGGTTAGCGCGCCGCACAATGATAGTCGATGTTACCATTCCGCATGACGGGAACCTCGTGAAAGCTGAGAAAGAGAAGCAAATGAAGTATCTCGACTTAGCACACGAGGTTGTTGACATGTGGAATGTGGACTCGGCTGTCATTGTGCCGATTGTCGTATCAGCCAATGGACTGATGGCCGAAAGCCTCGAACAACATCTCTCGAGGCTCTCGTTAGGCGGCTGGATCAAAGGCCTGATTCAGAAGGCAGTACTCCTCGATACGGCTCGCATCGTGAGGAGGTTCCTGTCTCTGGAGCCCTAACCACCGGTAGCTTGGACCCTGCTCCCAATATCGGCGGATCCCTATTTTATATATTTTTAAATGTTTTTTTAAATTTTGTTTTTATAAAATATCTAAAAATGTATCTAATAAGAACTTAAATGAATAAAAAAAGAAGTATCTTGACTTGGCCCGCGAGGTTGTCGACATGTGGGATGTGCACTCAGCGATCATTGTACCGATAGTCGTTTCAGCCAATGGCTTGATAGCCAAGAGCCTCGACCAATATCTGAGGAGGCTCTCGTTGGGCAGCTGGGTAAAGGGCTTGATCCAGAAAGCGATACTCCTGGACACGGCTCGCATCGTTAGGACGTTCCTCTCTCTGGAGCCCTGATCGCGCCGGTAGCTTGGACCTTGTTCCCGATACCGGTTGGCTACTATTTTTATATTTTTAAATGTATTTATATTTTGATAATAATATTTAAAAATGTAATTTATAGGTATATTTAGCAGAATAAAGGATATAATAAGAATATTGATCCAAAAATATTTACATAGACATAGGTTGTATACTAGTTACTTGACGAGAAGACTTAGTCAATTAACAATGGACACATGGGTTGAATAACAATTGTCTCATCATCATCATCGTCATCATCATTTCAGCCGAAAGACGTCCACTGCTGGACATAAGCCTCCCACAGTATGGTGGTAAAATGCATAGAGAACGCTGCTGCCCATTCTCTAGTAAGTCCCTTTGTCGCCCCCTACGACACCCACGGGAAGAGATGGGAAAAACAATTGTCAATATTAACAAAAAAATAAAAAAAAACCTGTCTCCTAATCTAGGGATGACCTGTATCTTAGGAGACAATGATTCGACCGAACTGAACTGTAAATTAATGATGATGGACCTTATGTTCTTACTAACTTGCAACTATAATCGACGACCCTGGTTTCTTATCCGTTTTGGTGACTGTACATAACGTTGGTTAATTATTGAAACAATTAAACAGCGCCTGCTGCATGGTCAGCACACTTGACAGCCCATCATCGCAAGGGCAGAGACTCAGCCCACTTATAATAGATCTTTATGTCCAATCGTCCTACGTCACGATGCTCTGCGTATAGAGTGGAATTTGCCTGAAAAATTAATAGATGAAACAACCGTTGTTCTAGTAAACCTATTCAAAAGCATTGGCCACTTAGGTTTCTAGGGAAATACTTATAATCTGTACAGTTGATTGAAATAAATGTTTTCTTTTCTGGTTTGAAAAGATGCAGTGTCAGCCTTTTCGTGTGCCCGGGTTTATGAACAGTAGGTACTTTAGTAAAAAAGTAGTTGGTATAGCCAATGATGATTATATCGTAGATATAAATGCTTGGCTTAATGCTGGTCCTGCTCCACAGCCACCTGGGCTTACTAGTTAACATTTTAATATTTGGAAGAGATGCTTCCCCTTTTTTTATGTTTTCTGACATTACGAACATTTCTGTTCCTATTATTATTATTTTTCTGACATTACGAACATTTCTGTTCCTATTATTATTATTTTTGTGACATTGCGAACATTTCTGTTCCTATTTTTTGTGACATTACGAATTTGTTTTTGATTTTACTGAACCAAGTATTATTTGTTAATATTTCAATAGATATTAAATATTTTTCTTTCTTTTTGGAAGTCAAATTTTATGCATTTCTCAAATACATTGAAACTATAGTTTTGTATAATTTAGAAGCATTTTGTTAAAATTTTGTAAATGTGTGTACCATGCATCCTTATAATATGTTGGTTTGATGTATGTACGTCGACTTGAAAAACGTGGTAGTTGAAAGTATGTCACGCTCACTTAACTGTCTCACTGATGGTGGCGCGTGTATTGGATCATTCAGTTCCCTAGAAAATGGTTGCGCTGGATGGTGCTGATCCACGCGTCAAGTTCGTGAACGGGCGCCGTCGGTTGAGACTGGTCATCTCCTAACTGCCATGGCTTAATTGGAATCTTATTTTTTTTTAACATTGTTCTCACATATAGAAGCACCAAGAATAATTTTCCCAAGATTTTGTAATACCCATAATTTAAAAGAGTGTCCTTGGAGTTTCTTGCCCGTTCTTCTCCATAGAGATCTAAGTTTTAGAATGGGCACCTAGCTTCAACTTCGATTTTTGTTTGTCAATTCAAAAGTGCCTGTGAAAGGTTTAATTGAAATAAATGCTTTGAGTTTGAGTTACAGTGCACCCTTATTGCGTAACACACTATCCATCAGAATCTGAACCATTTTGAAGATATTGTTTTTGCACCTTGCCCTTTGCCCGACCTAGAAATAGAACCCAGGACTTCATCACTTCATCACCACTCAGCATTCTGCCAGGGGTGCGGGTTGTTCGAGATACCGTGGCCCCTGGCAAATTGAGGGAACACGGGTGGGTTTTAGTCAGTAAAAGTCTGTCACGCTCTCCTGCTACACTCAGAGCGGGAGTTATTTGATGGTTTCCCGCCCTCAAAAAAAAAAGAAAACAAGAACCAGTCAGCAGTATCTCTTACGACCACTAGACCAACAGAGAAGTCGATAATGAATCAAACATAGAATAAAAAAGTTTTCTTTTTTCAGTCTTTGATTGGGTCAGATTTCTAGGTCGTGTTTCGAGTTCTGACGTCATGATACATTAGGATCGTGCATATTTTAGGGAATTGATGTCAAGTGAATCTGTAGTAACTAAAACTAGATCACCAGCACATCGTGTCTAGCTACGCGATTGGAAAAATCTTCAATTTTAGAACGACGTCTGTGTTACTTTGATTTATGGTATTAAAGAAAGCTCTCTATTCTTTCGACTTGGAAACTTGATGCAGTAAACTACGAACATTGTAGTTATGACTGAAATTGTGACAATATGATTGGTACTGGATCTGGAGCTTAAAGTTCAGTTTCATTATCATCATCATCTTTTTGCCCTTCTCCCATGCTATTTGGTCTCGGCGCGACACGTTTATTTCTTCCATTCTCCCGTCAACCGTCACGCTTTCATTCACTTCCTTTTCTTCTGCCTCGCACAATCCATTTATCTTTTATTTCACCTTACTCTCCCTCTCCATTTATCAACATTTACTTAAATTCATCACCATGTATTTTATTCACATGCGTTTCTTCTTATTCCATGCCCATATCAAACCAAACGATTTACATTTCATAGACAAATTAATACTCTTTATATTAAGACAAAATGGTAAAGCTAAGTTCCGGAGAAGTAAGCAGTCTTTATTTCATAAATACAAACAAATCTATAGTCTATGCCCAAAACTAACTCTACGGAAAAGTCAATGACAAAAGAAATAAGGAACTGTGAAGCAGCTCAAGATACTTCTCTATGAAAATAATGTTGCCTCGCCACGACCTTATTAGCAAAGTGCATTGTAAGTAAACAACACATTACTTAAGCATTAAACTTTAATAACTTGGCATCCAGACAGCCTTATAATATTTCCTCGATTCTTGGAAGATCTCGGAGATTAGCCGACAAGTGATTATATATGTCAGAGTCGAGAAAAATTAAAGTTAACACAAGTTCTTTTCCACTGACGTCAGGATAATAATACTTAAGTGATGTTATTATGAGAAGCAGTCAGTAGTAGGTAGGTACTATTGTTTTTGATTCTCACGAGCTTTGGTTTGGCGTTGCAGTTTTTTGCTTGGAAGGCTAAAAACGGCGGTGCCAATTATTAGGATTTCCCAAAATTTCGTTGGCTGATGGTTGATGTTGGTTTGCATTTGATTGACGTCATCGTTTTACATTGTACGTTCCTACCTATCATCATTTATTTTTGAGATAACACAAGTAAAGAATGTGTTGGCTCGTTTTCCCCCACTATCTTCTTCTTCTTCCTAACACTCTTGTTAGAGCTGTCGTGGTCGTCATGCAGTTTTTTGCCATGGGGCTGATGTGATTCGCCCCACGAATTCTCGCCATCTACTCCAATTAAAATTTTATATGCACTCATACACGGGATCGTCCACTGTGCATTTAATTTGGTCGATCCATCTCGTGGGTGAGCGTCCCCACCATGAGATGTCTATTGCCTTCCACTGTCACTTGCACGACAATGCGCTCTATAGAGCACGCCTTGAGATGATGTCTCTTTCGGATCACAATAGATAAACGCTTTTCTTACATACATTTTAAGACGCACACGCACATTTTGTCTATCAATGACGCTTCGAAATGTTGCCACTACATAAAGAGTGAAATGTTTATTGAGAATGATATTCTCGTAGCATTTGTGTGTTATTTCCTTTTTAATTTTGTACTTTTTTTATTTTATGTTCCTGTTTAGTATATTTTATCACATTCATATTAAATTATATTATTTTTCTACAAGTTCACTGTACCAGTAAAGTGTACAAATAATTATTTGATGCACCAGGCGACGTCATTACGTCAAAGCCGGCTGTCGCTGAAAACCAGCGCTGAGTCTCGGTCTTGCACAGGGTGGCAGCATAATGCTGAGCGATAACCGTTTTGCGTGGATGTGACACATGTTTCCCTCAACCTTTTCTTAATTTTTGTGTTCCTGTTCTTTTTTGCGTCATGTTTACCGCAAATAAACGTATTTTCTTTCTTTCTTCTTTCTGCCATCTCGAGTTCTTGGCGTATAGTGTTGTTGCGAAACTCAATACAGTATACCCCAAAACCTTTTTCTCTAGCACCATATTTCCAGAATGTCCCATGGTAGTGGGTATCACATAATTTGGGTAGGATAACATTTTCGCAAAGAAATTACACATGCTTTATTGCAGCTTTGTATGTCATTATATGCTACTAGGCTTCATGTCATATTAGTCAGCATATTAATAATACGGAAAGAATGTTTATACTACGACTGGCCATAAATAAATTTAAATAAATAATTAGAATTTATTGTTCCTTGTCACTTCTCTTAGACATTAATTATAGGTCTTCAATATGAGATCAGTTGATGTACCTACTTGTAGACCCTCTACATTAAATGTAGAGTATATGTTTTATACCTTGATGTAAACACAGTACAATGATAAGGTGTTAAATAAATAGGTACTACCGTATTGAGTTTCGAAAAAGGTCTGATAGGTCGCAAATGGACACCTAGCTAAACTAGAAATAATCACATAACAGCAATGGAAACGTAACCTAGATATCTAGAATCTAGGCAAAAGACAGTTCTATTATAACCTGGAAATGAAACTGGAGCTGAGTGATACCATCGGGACATATTCACACATTATGCGTAATGAGTTGCGCACACGCATTGCATAACGCGCACCTGGTAGATTCGATTATTCGCTTCGTTATGGTTCAGCGGTTGCGAGAATATAGTAATTTCTCTGGAAATCTAGTTATTTCTATCCCTAAATAGGAGACATAATGTAGTCCAGCCAGTTAGTTACTAAAGCTTTGCTGTAACTCTCTTGATTGGATGTCCACACGCTACCATTTCTGGCACATAAACTATTGATTTTGTAGTTCTTAGTTCTCGTCAAGCTTTGGAAAACTTAGTTTTAAGGTAATCATCATCATCATCATCTACAGCCTGACTTCCCCCACTGCTGGGCATAAGGCTCTCTTTTTTTATGCCAATCCCCACACTTCTATGCCAGCCTCATTCAGGTTTTGCCCACGATGGTAACAATGTCGTCCGCCCATCTCGACGCCCATCGTCTTCCAGCCAGTCTATCACGAGGTTGTCTTCACTTCACTCCACCTGTCCACTGTGACCGTGCAGTTTCTTGCCGGCTCTTCTCCATAGGAAGCAGCAAATTGGAACCGTGCACCTAGCTTCTGATGTTTCATAAGTGCTCATGTAGGTTTATGTGAAATAAAACTATATTTTTTGGTGGGTCAGTGGTTGTTCCTGGGGCCTAAGTCTACTAATTTATAAACGTCACAATGGTCTCTCAATGGTAAGTTTTTGACAGATTTGCCATACAAAAACTGTCAAAAACACACCATTGAGAGACCATTGTAACGTTTATAAATTAGTAGACTTAGGCCCCAGGTCAGGTTTCCTGCCCAACTGGATTTGAGTGCTAATATTTCCGATATCAAAATATATATTTAGTTAATTGTTCTCTATAATTGCTGTTTACATGTTGTGAAAGTAGAATAAAGCCATCAGTGGCGAAGAGAACGAAGCTTCCCTAAATCACCATCCCTTACACCTACCTTATTAGTTTATGACATTAAATTTAAGCAATACTATTAGATTTTATACATTATAGAGAATAGATTTTAGTGAAACTACTGTTTGAAATTCATAATTTATTACTTTTCTGTTATGTTAATATTAATGTACAAAATATTTCAGACACAATGCGAATTGTTATATAAATAAATAAATAAAATTAATAAATAAATACAAGTTTTCTTCGGGTTCGACATACAACTTTTATGTAAAAGCATATCCACACGCAATACATTTGTTTAGAAAAGGAATTTTGATAGCATGCGCCATTCATGTGTCTGTTAAAACGCAGGTTTAGCATAACGTTTTCTATTTCTACTCTACCGTAGAATATATATCGTTTGTCTACATTTCTCGGTAAAAAAACTGTCAACTGTCTACACGGAAACGTCTTTTTTGTCTACTCTTCCGTCGACAAAACGCTTCCCTACGGTTCTCGTGCTAAGCCTGCCGTTCTTATTTAAGACTAGCAGCGCTCCGCGGTTTCACCCGTGTAGTTCCCTTTCCCGTGGGAATACCGGGATAAAATATAGCCTATGTCACCCGGGAATAGTGTAGCTTTCCAGCAGTGAAAGAATTTTTCAAATTCGATCAGTCGTTTCGGAGCCTATTCAATGCAAACAAACATACAAACAAACAATCAAATCTTTCCTCTTTATAATATTAGTATAGATTAAACATAATCGACGCATGCGCCATCCTTACTCTAACATCGCCACCACCTGCTTGTGTAATTTCCACTATCTATTCATCAGTCTGGGGTTTTATAACGCCATTTGCAATCAACTATATCTAGTTGCGATCTGACACTCCCACACGCGTTTATATATGTAAACCAAGCGTATTATTGAAAGCCACGTGGCGACACTTTATAAATCATTTATTTGTCATTATCTTGCACCTGAGTAGAACGTATAATAAGTTTAAAACAAACTCGGTTTCGTGTAGTTCTGTCTGTGTGACCGCGTTGTTCTTCCAAACTACGCAACGGATTTTGATGCTGTTTTCACTGTCATTTAAAGCATTTATCGCGGAAGGTTTATGTGTCATCATCATCATTTCAGCCGAAAGACGTCCCCTGCTGGACATAAGCCTCCCCCAAAAGGGAGGTTTTGCTACAATCGCCACGCTTGGCAGGCGGGTTGGCGATCGCAGTATGGTGGTAAAATGCATAGAGAACGCTGCTGCCTATTCTCTAGTAAGTTAGTCGCCTTCTACGACACCCGCGGGAAGAAATGTGATGGTGCTATTCTTTTACGTCCGGCACCACAAAGATATATTATGTGTATAATACATTTATATTAAACGTAGATATAGCAAATAAATTTCGATATTTTGACATAGCGCCATTGCACCCGTGTGAAGCAGGGGCAATTCGCTAGTTGTCTACGTTTATAGCAGTAGAATGTTCCAAGTCGTGACTGAGAAGCTTCAATGTTGTGAGTAAGTCTGAACTGACTAACGAGAATAAGTAAACGACATAGTATTTATAAATTGTTGGTCGAGTCGATAAAGTTAATTGATATGTTTGGACGTGACACTTTGATGCCGAAGCTTGAGATAAGAATTTGTTTTTGATACAAATGTCACGTCATTTAGTAGCATGTGGTTTACAAATATTTACTTATTTGTAACTTTCAGGCTTCTCTACTTGTATTTTGGAAATTGCGGCTTGCTTCCTGGGCACCAGCAGTGGGTGCCAGGGTAAAAGAGTTAAGGTCATCATTGTGAGGGGTTTCGTTTTTTTTAATTGAAAATCGCTTGTAGGCAACTTTTCAACTTAGCCTATCGCAGTCCACTGCTGGACACGGGGCTCTCATAGGCTGTGTAGGCAAGGACAGGTGTGGCACACCACACCCTGTCCTTCGGTTTCCGCATCCTTTTTAAGGTCAGCGGTCCATCAAGCTGGGGAGCGTCACTTAGCTTCGTGGGCAACTTTCGGCAATTTGTAACGATTCGGTTTGGTCCTGTGTCGTCGGTGCCGCGTCCTATAGACATATTTCATAATATAAATAATCGATTAAAGGTATTGCATCTCATCCATTACTTTTGTGTCCTCTTGTACCTATACAGGATAAGTTTTTTTCCAGTGCGCAAATTTTAACCATGAATTCAGCATATCATTCTAGAGCCCCTAGCGCAGAATTTTTTACAATACCTACGCGGTCATAATGTATGGAACAGCTGATTTATTTTTTTTGTATAACCGGCGAAAAATTTCTGCGGGGGTCTAGAATGATATGCTGAATTCATGGTTAAAATTTGCGCACTGGATAAAAACTTATCCTGTATCATTTATTTTTTATGAAAGTTTGTAAACAATGTCGTTATAATGTTTTTAACCCAGGATAAAACACGATGCTGATTTAAATTAAATTGTCATAAAAAAACAACCGGATGTGGCGTTTTACGAGTTTTTATATGAAATCCAGTTATGGTGCATTTATGTTTACGTGACTTGCTTTTGTAATCCTCAGTGAGGTTTGTATGTCTGTGGACAAGATGCATTTTCGTAAAACGATGTTTTGTAGGGGTAACCAGTAACTGGGTTATGGGGGTCATTCAGCTGCATCCGGTTAGACTGGAAGCCGACCCGAAGATAGTTGGGAAAAGGCTAGGTAGATGATGCAGATGATGTTTTGTAGAGGTTCAGGACCGAGTCAGATTTGGTCTTATCTTTAAGATGATCCTTTGATGTAGCTATAATACTGTTTGTGTCAATCAGCGGTGGGTTTAACAGCCACTTGTATAATTTAGTAACCCATCATACAATTATGTAAGTAATGTGTTCTTTAACTTTGCTTGACGAAATACACAAGAAGTTTTCAAATCAACGCATTTTTTTTTAACATTACTTTTTTTCAGAGTAGTCTGATTTCGACAATTCTTTATTTATTATCAGACTCGTATCTCGAGTCTTAAGTGCGTCATTATTAATGCTCATCATCTGCCTAGCCTTTTCCCAACTACGTTGGGGTCGGCTTCCAGTCTAACCGGATGCAGCTGAATACCAGTATTTTACATGGAGCGACTGCCTATCTAACCTCCACAACCCGGTTACTGGGTAATACGATATCCCTTGGTGAGACTGGTTGTCAGACTTTCGAGCTACTGACGACCCGTAACGACTGTCAAAGATCCACAAATGACAGCCGGGACCAACGGCTTAACGTGCTTTCCGAGGCACGGAGGGGTCTTGGTATGTAAAGATGGTCACCCATCCACGAACCAACCGCGGCAAGCGTAGCTTAACCTGATCGATCGACCCGCGCAGCTATTTTTACTTAGCCACAAGCTAAGCTAAGCTTAGTCATTATTAATGCTATAAAACATCATTCGCAAAGAAGTCTCGTCAGCATGCGTTCCGCGTTCGCCAAATATACAAACATAAGTCCTACAAAGCTTCACACACACATTCAAATCGAACATTGGAAAGGAGTTTAATGAGGAAACAAGGGGAAGTACAGTGCTTTCACGAAAAAACTTTCTCAAACGAGGCACTACTTTACAAATTAAATTAGCTAGCGCCAATCTAAAGGCGAGATGGGTATCGATTGCTGAACACGACAAAATAAAAAATGAAATGACGATGTTTTTGGGGTCAACGACCGCTGATAGTTATGTAACTTGAAGTTTGGGTTGATAAAATCTGTTGTCTTATCGACGAATCGAAATATCTGTGAAGATTACAAAAAATAAAACGTATCTTTAAACTGATATTTCACGTAACTACACAAACTGCGGTCGATGACCCCACAAAAAATAACTACTCATTTAATTTAACCCTGTATATTTCCGGCTGAATTATTTAAGTATATATTCCCTATGCTCATCTCTCTCCATTTTAGTAGTACCTATACGTGATTGCTGCGGGACGTCTTTCATGAAAATGAACTCGATCATCAACATCACTTTTCAGCCTGGAATCACCCATCGCCAGGTATAGGCCTTCCTTCCCTTCTGCAGATACCTTCAGCCCAAGGACTTAATGCATCCTATGTAACATCTCATCATCGTGTCTCACGAATTTTCATTTTCATGAAATTTCGTGAAATAGCGAATTAATTTGTATAATTTTGGTAGTGAATGATTCAATTTAGTTACACGCGTGTGAGTGCACAAGTGTAGTGAAGGTGAAAATAAGTGACACTTTTCGTGTTCCCCCCAAAAACTCCTAATAGGTTGTTGTAAAGTTACTACCGTGGAGGTTACTACCGCTTTACAATAACTTTGACTTTCCTTTGACTTGACTGACTATGTCTTTTTTGTAACTTTGTGCCTGATATCAGCAGGCTTAGCATGAAGCTTTCTCGTTCTACGAAGAATAGACAGTGCTTTATCAATACAAAGTGACATTACGCTGCCTCTTTTTTGACATCGCACCGTAGATATTCTTCTACAATCTGTCATTTTGTCTTTCCTTTCTAACGATCTTGATCTAGGTCCTTATAAATGTAGACTATTTCAAAAGAATATTTCTTCCCATACTGTCAAAATCACACTGACAACAAACTTTCTACTCGACGGCCACAAAGTATATATGATTATCTACAAAATTATGATTAGTTTAGAACGCATAACTGTGATAATTAATAGAAAAACATAGCTATCTTGTTCTAATATACATCAGTTAGTTAATAGTAATGTCTATTCTTCCGTCGACAAATCGGTGCTCGTGCTAAGCCTGCAGGCCATTTACTTGATCGAAAAGTAAAATTACTTAACACTGGCCAAATGGACAAACCGCGCGAAGCCAAAACCAAAAAAAAAACTTATCATAGCCTAGCCTTTTCCCAACTACGTTGGGGTAGGCTTCCAGTCTAACTGGATGCAGCTGTATACCAGTATTTTACATGGAGCGACTGCCTATCTGACCTCCACAAACCAGCTACTGGGTAATACGATACCCTTGACCCATAACGACTGTCAAATATGAACAAATGACAGCCGGGACCAAAACTAAAAAAAAGAAATTGTAAAATATTGTAAAACATTTTAAAATAGTAACGGTGGAGTTTCTTTCTCTTTCTTCTCCATACGAAACTTCCTTTTGGAATCGGCGAATAAAATCAATTTTATTTTAATGGTCCTACTTACATGTTGACGTTCAAAAGTGCCCTTTGTGTGCCTATCCCTACTTCCCTACTAATAATGTCTCGCTTTCACGCCTAAGCCGCTGAACCGATCGTCATGAAATTTGGCAGAGATATAGCCTGGGATATGGAGAAGGACATAGGCTAATTTTTTCCGCGATAACCGACAACCACGCGGGCGGAGCCGCTGGCAAAAGCTAGTTTGAAATGCTTTGACTTTGACGGCTTAACGTTTCTGAGGCACGGAGGGATCTTGGTTATGTAAAGATGGTCACCTATCCACGGACCAACCGCGGCAAGCGTAGCTTAACCTAATCGATCGACCTGTAAACATCAATTTCCTAAAATTCATGAACGAACATTTTGCATGTGTGCGTGCCTCGATGACGAAAATGCCAATTTAAAAAAAAACATAGTATGTAGGTAATATAGTCTGTGCAGATTACGATGTGAGTGAATGTTGAGGATGCGCGTGCGCAACTAACGGCCACGGTCAAGGCACAGGTCATGCGACATACTCCTTTATATGATGCGTGCATTTGACCTTGGAATGACACTGCAGGGTATCTTATTTTTTTAAATGTGACCATATTTGGTTTCTTTTATTTATTTCCAGGAAATTGATATTTTTCATATTTAAGCTTCTTTCCGGAAACATTTACAACTGTTAAAGTATGGTATCATATGCAGAAGTTGTTAAGAAGATTGAATTTATACTTGACTAGCTGTGTCCGCGACTTGGCCCGCGTGGATGTCGGAAATTATCCAATGGGAACGTGCCTCCGGGATAAAAAACCAATGTTACTCCTTATAACACCATCAGCATATCTGCAAGTGGAAATCCCGTTACAAACGGTCTAACTGTTTCTGAGATTTGCCGGAACAAACATTCGGAGAGACAAAAAATATACAAAAAAACGTGTTAATATACATTACTAAGTATGCATATAATAAGAAAGCTGTTGTGTTGATATTTCCACTATATTTATTTGTTCAGATGTATAGGTAGATTAGATTACCACGCGATGATTTAAAATAAATTAACAGTACCGTACTTCTCAATAAACAACAGGAAGTTTACTCAAGTGAACTGTGAAATGCGCATACGCACGGAAGCTGAAGAAGAGTATCTGCGTTGTACGCTAAGCAATCTAATCATACACCATCAATAAATTAATCCAATTAACTCTTCACAGTACCCCGGATTTAATAAATCTAAATAACTCTAAATAGTTTCCCCGGACACTATTTCATCCTATTTCTAAATTCATTAACCACTACTAATATGTACCACTTCAGGTATAAATGTTGCCAACACGTCATGTCACATATCTTACTAATATTATAAATGCGAAAGTAACTGACTGTCTGTTACGCTTTCACGCCTAAACCGCTGAACCGATCGTCATGAAATTTGGCAGAGATATAGCCTGGGATATGGGGAAGGACATAGACTACGTTTTTACGCGATAACCGACATCCACGTGGGCGGAGCCGCGGGCAAAAGCTAGTTATAAATAAGAAAGTTTGTATGTTTGAATGTTTGTTACTCAATCACGCAAAAACTGCTGAATAGATTTGGATGAAATTTGGCACAGACACAATTTATAACCTTGATTCACACTTAAGATACTTTTTATCCCTGTGGGCTTGCTTTAGCCCGCGTGGAAATAATTTCCGACCTCCACGCGGGCAAGCTAGTAGCAAAATAAATAGTCGGCCCGGATGGCACTAAGGCACAAGCCACAATATTTTTTGGTGACTTGTGCAGAACATTTAAGTATTTTGAAGGACTTGAGCCGCACGTGTCGATTGATCGGGTAAAGTTACGCTTGCCGCGGTAGGTCCGTAGATAAGTGACCATCTGTATACAGGAAAAGTTTTTATCCAGTGCGCAAATTGTAACCATGAATTCAGCATATCATTCTAGACCCCCTAACGCAGAAATTTTTCGCCGGATACACGAAAAAAAATCAGCTATGCCATACATTTTGACCGCGTAGGTATTGCACTTTTCTATGAAACAGCTGATTTTTTTTTGTACAACCGGCGAAATTTTTTTGCGCTAGGGTTTCTAAAATGATTTGCTGAATTCATGGTTACAATTTGCGCACTGGATAAAAACTTACCCTGTATACCAAGACCCCTCCGTGCCTTGGAAAGCACGTTAAGCCGTTGCTCCCGGCTGTATATTCGTGGATCTTTAAAAGAAGCCTGAAAATCTGACAACCAGTCTTACCATGGAATATCAGGCTGATGATTGCATATTTGCAGCCCCTAGAGGCCTTTCGTGTTGTCGTCTACTTCACAATGTCAAAGCTGACATTCCATAGTTATCTATGTGATATAATTTTATGTCGCAGATACTGCGGATCAATGATATCTCTATCTATCTACTGATTTCAAAGTTCCGTTACACTGTTTTGTCATTAAATTGTATCTTTCGGTATCTAGAACATTATTTTTTCTTAGTTGCTTATATTATTAATTGGTGCCTGTATTGGGTATTCTCCACTATTCTGCCCTCAATAGCATAGTCACCGTAAGTCTGATTTTTGACAAAAATGAGTTAGATATACAGCAGTGATCACGATAACGAGATCTACATTTGTATCTTACCCATTCGTTTGAAGTCTAACTAAGTTAATAAATTTATTTTGTCTTTCAATTACTCTGTATTGAAATCCAAATAATTAATAGATAGGTGCTGCGGTCCTCTTTCATTGATGGTATCAACCATCATGATCTGATTACAAACAAAGGATTTATAGAAGATTTTGTCACTAAAACTTTTACTGCGTTTTTCTCTAAACCGTCTAGAGCGTACTTACTGCAACTATGCTATTGACGGCAGTATTCTATACTTATTAGCAGTGATCGGAATAAAATTGTTTATTGGGTCTCAATTTTTTTTTTTATTTAAATAAGGAATTCTCCACTTTTTGTCTCTGTTCTCCGAAGTTTAGGCAAATATAGTCAGCCTATTCCGATCACTGCTTATTAGATACCAGCTTAAAAACTATGTACCTATTTTACTAGTTTTTTGTTCTCCCAGCCCGTAGTCCATTACAGAAGGGCCCAAGTGTGGGTTTGTAGATGTCACATGTATTGGAGTTTTTGGTTCAAGGACATGCTGGTTTCCTCACAATGTTTTCATCCACCGTTTTGAGAGTAGTGGTGATGAAATTAAATCCACAATGGAAAGTGCCTTTCTGGGTTTGAACTTACCATCTTCAACTCGTTAGACGTGGCCGATACCCCTGGGCCACGACTGCCCTTTGATTAGCTTATTTATATTTACTTAAATAGCTCTTTTGTCCTTGTACAGGACTTCTATTTTTATTTTCGATTTACTTTTGTCTTTGTTTCTATGAGTGTGTTCAGTTTAGTTTGTGATCTTCCTGAGCTAGTTCCAATAAATACTTTTTCTTTCTCACGTAAGCTTTTGCTATTATAGACAGCAAATAACCAGTTTGTAAAATGCCGAGCTATTAACAACCTCCTCCAACATTTAACCGTTGAAATCGTTAGCTTGCCAAGAGGATGTGCATACCTGTTTAACTTTCCAAAGCGCCTCCTTCCGTGTGTGACCTCCAAATGTGCCTCTAGGTTGCGACCTGACGCATTCACATGCACATCAGCTCGTCTCCTTCCGCTTATGTTATCTCCTTCCTTTTGCTAATAATCTTCAAAGTGAACTATACGTCCTTAAATTTTACAGGGATGCTCACATACATACCTAAACTTATGCCTTATATCTATGAAAGTAGGCAGAAACTATAGAACCTGCTGCTTCGATTCTTACATATACTCCTTGAATTATAGGCCTCCTGATTCAATTTCCAGCTCTGGGTGTTTGTGCATGAGTTTCTATTCTCAAAAATCTTTAAAAAATAAGATATAACACACACAGTTTCCCAAAACCATTCGAAGATTTGCAGAGATCCTTGCTCCATGACTCCATTTAACAATGGCATCTTCAGTAATGCTCGCGAAGAGGGAGGCGGCGCACGTGAGGGAGAGGCAGTCTATGCGCCCTCGTTACCCTAGCCGCCGCAGGATACGGAGACGCCCTGGGCGTTGGGAATCCCAAGCCGATTTCCGGCCACCGTAGGCATGAGCTTGCGGACGGCGAGTAATGGGTAGCTCGCTGTCCGGTAAGGACTAAGCCCAAGTCGACGGCGCGTTGTGATCCACGCGCGCCTCAAAGAGATGTCAGCACAAAGTGACGGGGCCCGCAAGGGCCAATGCCTGCCAGGGGTGCGGGTTTGTTCGACAGAGATACCGCAGCCCCTGGCCTACGGGCTACTGAGGGAACACGGGTGGGTTTTAGTCAGTAAAAGTCTGACACGCCCTCCTGCTCCACCCAGAGCGGGAGAAGTTATTTGATGATTTCCCACCCAAATAATAAATAAAACAATGGCATCTTCCTGAATGTAAAATAATGTCTTAGGTGCTTGTATGGCTTCCAAAAGCGCCATCATCCTATCTTCCTCGTTCCTCTTCCAAATAAGCGTCTAGGTCGCGACCTAACCCGCCAACTCGACGTCATTCTCCTTCCGCTAGTCTCCCTCCTTCCTCTTGCTAATTACAATGTACTCCTCATCACTATTCTATACACACTCCTTATTACTGTCCACTGCGATGAATATTTATTTAATTGGCACTTTATTTTAGCTTTATCTTCCTGTGTGGGATGTAGTACTCGTATGATGTCTTGTTTGTATTTATTGGCCAATTGTAGTGTTTACGATCCTACGTGGTTATTAGGGTTATTGTTTAACAACGAATCTTCAATTATCTCAATTTGTTTTTGGCGGAATCTTTTTCGAAAAAATTTCATTTTCATAAAATTTCGTAAAATAGCGAATTAAATTGTATAATTTTGGTAGTGAATTATTCACTTGTGCACGTGTGAGTGCACGTGTGAGTGCACAAGTGTACTGAAGGTGAAAATTAGTGACTAACGTGGACTTTTCGCGTTCCCCCCAAAAACTCCTAGCTGCTAAGCTGCTAGCTGTAAAGTTACTACCGCTTTACAATAACTTTGATTTGACTGACTATGACTTTTGTGTAACTTCGTGCCTGAAATCGGGCCATTTACTTGAGTGATAAGTAAAATTACTTGATACTGGCTAAATGCACAAACCGTGCGAAACCAAAACCCAAAAAAAGAAATATCTTGATTTTCTCCAGAACTGTAAAATCAACACCTGACGTGAACCATCTGTATTTTCTGTAATAAAATGAATTGAGATATCATATCTATTAGATCTGTGTGCAGAGATTATCCATTTCACTTTTTACTACTCAATTCTAGAAGGATTTGGAAAATTTCCTCAGCGATTTAAGAGTTAACGGCCGAGAGGAATGTGCAAACACTATGATAGATATACTTACTTGCAATTTAAAGCTGCAACATTTCTTCTGTTGTTGTCCGTTCTATTGGTTCCAGAATAAGAGCTTATGCTCGCACCCAATGACCCAACATATCGACTGCAGGCTCTCATACCGGGACGAGAGGAAAGTAGAAGTAGTAGTAGGAGGATCTTTGACGGTGGGTCACTGTGGGTGATTATTATTTATTACCTCAATCTTTGTCGTCCAAAGCCCGACTTCACCCACTGCTATAGGCCTCTCTTTTCTTTTGTTAATCTCCACGCTCCTGTGCCAGCTTCATCAAGGTTTTTCCCGCCATGGTTACAATGCTATCTGAAAAGAAAATTGTCATCAAATTCTCTTTATTTCTCTTCTCCATGTTCTGAGTTTTGCGCCTGCGCACGCATGCCATGTTTTGTCCCTGAAATGAAAGACTCAAGAAACAAATGAACACTTCCAAACAGATGGAGTAAGTGTGCACACGAGCTACACGCGTCAACGGCAGACGCAACTGCGACCGTCGAGGCGTCGTCGTCGACAGCCGTCGACGCCCGCCACCGCGTCACATCGTCCCGTTCGTGTATTTGAGTAGGAGTCACTAGGGGCTCACATCAGCGTTGCCATTTTTTTTTTTTGGTCAAAGTGGTTTGTAAAAATGCGAGATACTTTCTACAAAAGCAAGACAAAACAAAAAATTCAGTCGTTTTTTTACTATCCGACGGTATTACAACTTATCTTTTTATTTGAGTTTACAATGATCATAGTCGTCGAAGATGTATTTCATTACAACCGCACCGTCGAGTAATCCCTGAAAAGCGGGACTGAGACGTCTAGCAACGCGAGCTATAGTGTGCAACGTCTCCAGACCACAAACACAAGCGGTATATTGTCGACGGCTGCAGTTGCCTCTGACGTTGACGCGTGTCGCTCGTGTGTATGATTACTAACTCGACATTTAGTAATGACAACATTCTTTTGACGTCAATGTTACTTTACTGGATTTATAGAAGATAAAATATTCCGTAATTTGCAAAAATCCAAACAAAAGCAACTGTTAGCTTAACAAAGTGATTAAATCATGTTTTGAGAATGATAAGTGTGAATTTTTGGAATACTTGATCTTAGTGATAATGTCTTGACAAAGCTTGACATGCTAGGTGCAAAAAAATTTATGAAAGAGTCGATCATATAGCATTAAAATATCTTTTGTACCTATTTTTTTTTTGTTTTCGTTGTTCTGCCCCTTTGATCTAGTGGTCGAAATTAGGCGCTACTGCAGGTATTGAGGTTCTGGGTTCGATTTCCGGATCTGGCAAGTTTGGAGTCTGGATTAGTATATGGTTGATGGCAATAGGCTCGCCCCCTATTACATGCGCCTTAAGAGCATTCTCCCCACGCGGTCTGGCAACGGCGAATTTATGGCAGTTTTTCATGATTATTTCATTAAATACAAACAAAAGTAAACATTTCTTTCAGCCATGCTCTAGATCCTTGGTATTTTCAAGTTTTATGCTATATTTTACAGTTATTTTGGTATTTACTTATAAAAATCGACATAACGTCAATTTATTCTCTATTTTCATTACTAATTACGATTCAATGTTTTTATTAAAGAGTAAATGTTATAAAAAATTATGAATACCAAAGATCTAGTGCTTGGCTGAAAAAAAAAATAGTACTTTTGTTTGTATTTAATGAAATAATCACGAAAAACTACTATTAATGCGTTGTTGCCAGCCCACGTGGAATGAATGCTCTTAAACACAACTGTAGAATTGTCGGTGTACTATAGGTACCTACAACTTTGCCTAACCCGGTGTGGGATACAGGTATACATGTGATGTTATGTTTTCTTTGAGAATAAGAGATGAGAATTCATTTTAAGTTGACAGCTTCATTATGTCAATTAAACAATGGCGTCTATTCTGTTATAACCAAAGAATCGATAATTAGTAAAACAATTAATTAAAATATCCATGTTCTTTCACTAGATAAGTTATCTATCATTATGCGTTATGTTTGACATATATTTTATGTGTGATATCAGCTAATCTCATCTATTTATCTGCATTTACCTACATGATAAAAACATTGTCCTATTCAATATTATGTTTGACCTGTATGCGAATCTAAAACTATTTTATTCATCAATATAATTAGATTACCTAATTCTCGTAAATATTGCAACCTTCAGCCATATATTTACATGTTTTTTTAGCATACCTATAGACACCTCAATTAAGCTTTGATACTGTTGCATTACCGTTGTTGTTCCGTGTGGCGCCGGCCGTAAAGAATAGCACCATCGCATTTCTTCCCGTAGATGTCGTAGAAGGCGACTAAGGGACTTACTAGAGAATAGGCAGCAGCGTTCTCTATCCGTTTTACCATCATACTGCGATCGCTAACCCGACTGTCAAGCGTGGCAAACCACTCCTTTTGGGGATTATGGTAAACCACCTCCTTTTGGGGGAGGCCTATGTCCAGCAGTGGATGTCTTTCGGCTGAAATGATGATGATAACTGTTGCGTTAATCCAAAAAAATGCCTATATTGCGGTTTCGACTGTCTGTGGTCGAAAAATTCTTATAGGAAAAGGCAACATTAAAACTAAGGTCTTATGTAGGTCCTACTTAACATACGGGTATCTAATTAGATTCGTCGAAAACGTAGTGTTAATCCAGAATTAAAATTATGCGTATGTGTCTGGTGTTCTGTAAGGGAAAGTATGCAAGGGATCTGCTATTCCATGTTAGTTTTTAATTTAATCATACATCTTAACTTAATTATTTGCCACGTTATAATATTATTTCTACGTTAGTTAATGTAATTGGTGTTATCGTTTTAATTAACTATAAATAAATGTTCTTAATGAAGCTGTGAGCCGATAGTCAATACCAAACAATACTTAAGGCAAACAATACGCAGATCGAATTTAGTAATTTCAAAACTTTTCTCAAACATTTACCAACTTTTGTCTTCTATTACTTCTGATGATCTGATTACAGTATCACCTTGCGAATTCCAACCAAGACCTTGCTTTAAGAAAATATTAGTGAACTAAACATGGTAAGATAATATAGAACAATAGAGCCGCTAGACCTTATCAGGTGGAGGTATATACTCGGCACATAGTACGTCATCACGGTAGCTGTTATCACAATGTTATCACTTTCACCCCACGTCGGCGCGGCTACTCTGATTATGCTTTGATTTTAACGATGAACTGATTAAGTTAGTTGATATGGATGTAAGGACTACATAAACACAGTTACATAAATGACGTCAATGTTTGCATGCCGAATGGTAAAATATGTCTGACCTTTGATGTATCTTAACAACTATTCTGTACAACCCATATTTGCAAAATAAGATTCTATTCAATAGAATAAAATTTTCCAACGAAGATCCAACTTGTATTAATAGAATAGAATACTATTCTATTAATTTCAGGCGAAGACGTCCACTGCTGGATATAGGCCTGCCCCAAGCATTTTGGGGGCGGTTTGCCACAATCGCCACGCTTGGCAGGCGGATTGGCGATCGCAGTATGGTGGTAAAACGCATAGAAAACGCGGTTGCCTATTCTCTAGTGAGCCCCTAAGTCGCCTTTTACGACACCCACAGGAAGAAATGAGATGGTGCTATTCTTTACGTCTGGCACCACAGGGTACCGTCTATTCAAACAAATTGGATCTTGGAGACTGGCGATATCATAAAAGCGGAAAACTAGGACAAACCATTCTCACTCACTATAGAGAGCTATAACGACATCGTACAAATAGCCGGAAAATTATGCCTCAATCGGGCAACGAATAGAGCTACCTGGAACCGTTTGGAGGAGGCTTTTACCGAAAAGGGGGCCCTTACACCTAACATACGAACATGATTTTAAACGAATATGGTAAAAGTAAAAGTTTTAGCGCAACCTTCACCTGAGATAGCAAACCTACTTACTGATTTGTTTAGAAATTAATAATGTATATTGTATTGGTTAGTTGTAGTGGTAACTTTGAGTTATGATGAGGCTGACACGCCATTTTGGATAAAAGCCTCCTTTAAAAACTTAGAAAAAAAAAACCAAAAATATAAGTACAAAGTTAACAATAAATTAATAAGTACCTACACATCATAAAACTAAGATAATTTAACTACATGTTAGGGATAAAATAAAGCTACCTATAAATAAATTTGTCATTTGACATCCACCAAACCGCAATAGGCACTCGTGGTGGATTATGGCCCACTCCCTCTAACAGAGAGGAGGCTTGTGTCCCAGCAGTGGGAACACTATAATATATTGCATTACATACAAGTTGGACCTAGGAAACTGATGATATCGTAAAAAGTGAAAACTACGTTAAACCATTGACACTCACCATACTAGGTACCTACATATTAATTCCATGCTCACCATATTATGCAGAAAATGGTCAACAGAGCAATGCTTGGTCTTGTTTTAAAACTGTCATACGGAATATTCCATATTATGGTGAAAATAGTTTTAAATTTTTCCCTAAAAGCACATTTCCGTAAAACTCGGAAAAACTAATTGGAATGTTAATTTTTCATCGAAAAGTGTCAGCTTTCTAGTAAGAAGACATTTCGATGAAAAATTAAAAAAAGGCTTTTTTTATTTTGGGTGGGAAATCGTCAAATAACTTATCCCGCTCTGGGTGGAGCAATTCACGCAGACGAGGAAAACAGCAAGTCTATTGTAGTTATGCTGAGACCTTGGGCTGGCAAATATACTACGATGACGTCATAACAGAGTTAAGCTATATTGCTTCAAAAAGACATAATCCTTTGACGAATCAATCAACGTGCATAAAAAGAGGTAATTAGCTGTATCCTCTGTCGCAGTACCCTCCATTCTGCATCAGAGTAATGAAGACAATATTACAAGAACGCTTCCGTTGCACAGATTGCATTATAATTGCAGCCTGCGCACGCGCAACTTCGGGAAACCTCTACAATGGGACGCGCTACAATATTCTATTATAGCTTAGGTATTATATTGTTTCCATTGTACTGTGGACATATTTTGTTCCTCGTCGAGAAATGACAGTCTTTTTTTAATGTTTATTAGATTTTCAAACCATAAATCACCCTGACCAAACATTTGCTTCAGGAGTGAAGTAAGTATTTTGAAAAACACTGCAATGGTTTTAGTCGTAGTGGCGGGACCTACTGCTTCGTTGGTGTAGTGGTCGCAGGTGCTACTGCTGAACATGATGCAGTCCTGGGTTTGATTCCCAGGTCAGGCAAAGTGTTATTGGGATTTTCTATCTAGAAATTCTCAGTAGCACCCTGGACTCTAGATTTGTACTCGGTTGATGGCAATAGGCTCGCCCTCTATTATTATTTAAACATAACTGACGAACTTATTATACAAACTTACACAAGTATTACTTAGGACAAACCTAAGTAGGCACATATTAGGTACCTAATCTAGCTACAGCTACAAATGTGTAAGATCGTAAGAAAACTGTTTTTCATTACAAACGCTAATTTAAACGCATTTGATTACAATCAATGTATGTAAATCCGAATGAGATATTTCCGTATCGATCGGTATACAATTAAGTTGATTGCATTAGTGTTTGTTTATCTTCCTGAATAGACAAATATATCAAAGAGTGTAGCAACTTTACGGCTTTTACCCCAAAGCACATAAAAAAGTAAACAAAAATGTGTAAAATGCGATGTAAGGAATTAGCAGGAAAGTGGGCCTGTGTCAAAAAGGCCCATTTCAGCAAAAATGCCAGACACGGAGTGCCTGACGCTGTTTTTTTACAGGAGCTGCATACTACAAGATGACACAACAACGACATCCATTGATGATGGATGTCATAGCATTTGTTATGTATGTATTTGCAAACAACGCCATTCATTGATGTAACTTACCTTAAATCACAGTTTCAACATATTACAAGTACAACTACCCAAGATACTAGTAGCTTGTGTCCTCAAGATACTACAGCTAGATCATAAAAACAAACGAAGGCTGACATTACGCCAATACGATCAGCAAACCCATCTCGTGAGATAATGGACCTACAAACTCCTTACGTCGTGATCTAGCTCACCGGTAGCATGATAATGATATTTAAACGTTATTGTATAACTTTGTAATGGCGCCGGCGCAATACTACGATCTTATTCTTACATATCTATACATAAATTACTTTAATTGCTTTGCGAGAAATCAATTTTAAAATGATTCACTTATTGTGGAAATATGTTAACGATATGAGCTGGTATTTGATGAGGAATTGATATGCAATAGCATAGCATGTGTAATGATTCTTTGCAGAACTTGTCCGTTGTACCTGTGTGTTGTGGTTACCTTTGATCTTATGTAAGTAAGTATGCAGTATATAATTGGAAAGACTTGGGGGACCGCCCATAGTGTCACACTTAGTAAAATTCCTACATTTTTTTGTAAATAGGTGTGCTCCGTACTTTCACCTGAATAAGCCTCGATCCTGTTGGAATGTCGAGATAAAAAGTATAATATGGCCAAATATCCAGGTCATGGTCTGTCCATGTGCCATTTCATCTAAATCAGTTCTGCCTTTTTAGCGTAAATGCGTAACAAAAAACATTCAAAAAATCGTTCGGCAGTGGTGAAGGGCGGGCGTTTTGGGGTAGGTTATCTATCTGAATCTCACATAATTTTGTCGTTCGTAAAAGTGCAAATTCTCAGCCTCATTTGAATAGACGAATGTCAATTTAGGTTTTTTTAAATTTTGTGTGTTTTAAATCTACTTAAAGTTAACATCTCTACTTGATGGCTTTTTAAAGTGTTTATTATTTGAGGATTTTGGCCCTGATAGCCGAAACACGCCTAGTTTGGCTACATATGTATATTTCTAATTCACTACTTTTAACGAGAAAATATAACCTATAAGACTTCGCGCAAATATGGGAGTGGCGCGAGGAGGCCAAACGCCGGGGCGTAAGTCCGCTGCCGCAGGAAGTCGCGGCACAGCGGACAGAGCTCCGGCGGGATCTCATGGTGACATGGAGAGAGCGATTGTCGCAACCCAGTGCTGGGCACGCCACGATTGCGGCGGTAAGTCCCCTCTTTGAGGAGTGGTTTGAGAGGCGGCATGGCGTCCTCACCTTCCGCCTGACGCAAGTCCTCACCGGACACGGTTGTTTCGGGAGGTTCCTGTTTCGGATAGGGCGGGAGGAAACGCCCGGGTGTTTCCACTGCGAAGATCGCCCTGAGGACACGGTGGAGCACACGGTGGCGGTCTGCCCTGCTTGGGCGGAGCACCGCCGTGTCCTCGTGGAGGCGATCGGCGGCGGCGATCTCTCGCGTCCGGCCCTGGTCCAGGCTATGGTACGGAGCGAGAGGGCATGGGGAGCCGTCACCTCCTTCAGCGAAGCAGTGATGCTTGCGAAGAGGGAGGCGGCGCACGTGAGGGAGAGGCAGCATATGCGCCCTCGCGACCCCAGCCGCCGCAGGATACGGAGACGCCCTGGGCGTCGGGAATCCCAGGCCGATTTCCGGCCACCGTAGGCATGGGCTTGCGGACGGCGAGTAATGGGTAGCTCGCTGTCCGGTAAGGACCAAGCCCAAGTCGACGGCGCGTTGTGTTCCACGCGCGCCTCAAAGAGATGTCAGCACAAAAAGTGATGGGACCCGCAAGGGTCGATGCCTGCCAGGGGTGCGGGTTTGTTCGAAAGAGACACCACAGCCCCTGGCTTAAGGGCTACTGAAGGAACACGGGTGGGTTTTAGTCAGTAAAAGTCTGACACGCCCTCCTGCTCCACCCAGAGCGGGAGAAGTTATTTGATGAATTCCCACCCAAAAAAAAAAAAAAAAACCTATAAGACTTGTGTTAAAGTTATTGAAATAAACTGATCATTTATATTTTTGTTTTATATATCTCAAGCTTAACACTGAAACTTGCTGAAAGAACTGTGAAACTTAGGTATTCATAATCAGTCTATAATGTTCCCACTGCTGGGACTCAGGCCTCCTCTCTTTGAGCGGGAGTGGGCCATAATCCACCACGCAGCCCCAGTGCGGGTTGACAGATGTCACATATCTCCGAATTTTTGGTTCTAGGACATGTCTGTTTCCTTACGATGTTTTTCTTTTCCGTTTTGAGAGCAGTGGTGTAGTTTACACAAGGTTAAACGCCTGTCTGGGGGTTCGACTCTACGACCTACAACTTTTAAGTCAGGTCCGGGGGGCCATCACTGGTCTATAGCTCTGTACGGTGAATGAAAATGGTTAGTTTTTACGATATCACCAGTCCAAGAATAGGTATTCAACATGTCTAAATTGCTGCTTTGTTTAATGTCATTTTATTATATCTAAGTACGTCGGTTCTTTTATTATGAATCTCATCGCTATAATGTAACTTTATTGTAAACTGATTCCTATGTATGCATATTTAAACAACCTTAGTTTTATGCAAGCCTTTACTATAATGTATTGTGATTATGTACAACAATTGCTTGTTAGACGCGAGTAGATTTCCAATACCTAAGTTGGTACTTTATTTACTATAGGATTTAGTTCCTTATACACTAGGTACCTTTAAATTACACCTATTTATTTTATATGACAAAATACGTGGTTTCAGGCATTGTGAGTATGCGGTTGGTTTTCGAAATTACGCACAATTTCTGTTTCAGTTTACTATTGTTTTTGGTATGTGCGCAGTTAATATTTTATTTAAGGATGTCAATACAAGTTTTTATTGTAAACATTGTCTTATAAATAGGTAAATAGGAGAGGAAAATGCTTGTTGAATTCTTAGTATTTAGGTTAGTTGAGCGACATACGTTAATTAGGTAGTGTACGTACATAATATAGGCATTTATCCTGTCGAAGATTAATTACAGGAAAAGCACATACATACATAAAATAGCGACTTTTTCACATGGGGGTAAACATATTTTACTTAATACTATGATTGTATTTACATTCACAGTAGGTAACACCTTTTGTGTCATCCATGTTCATGAGCAGTGGTGGCCAAGTGGTAACGGCCGCGACTTACGAGTTGTAGGTCGTGAGTTCGAACCCAGACAAGCGCTTTACTTTGTGTAAATTATTTCATCACCACTGCTCTCAAAACGGTGAAGAAAAACATCGTGAGGAAACCGGCATGTCCTAGAACCAAAAATTCGAAAACATGTGACGTCTACCGACCCGCACTGGGCCCGCGTGGTGATGATGATGATGATGTTCATATACCTTGTCATAAACGTTCTCTCTATCGGCATTGCCAGTGACGTCATTATTATATGACAAACAAACGAAGGCAAGATCAGTGACTTACGTATCACTTAAAGGGAAAAGGGTTCTTTTCTAGGTTTCGTAACAATCTAGGTAACAAAATGTCACCTTATAAGGTAAAACCCTTTGGATTAGTCAAATGGCAACGGGAGCGTTCGCATTCATGACAATGCTCCCAGTTACCAGGTATATTCAGAAAGATTTAAAGAGAGCTCTAAACTATAGTTTGCCGAATACGTTGAAATTGTCAGAAGCATCACAGTTTGAAGACCACGTTTAGAAGTGTGCAAATTGACTGGCTTTTACAATTGAAAAGTAATCTGAAGGCAATACATAAAGAAAACTGAAACATTATGGAGGCGACCTTTACCCGGCAGCGGGATAACATAGGTTAAATAATACATGGGTAAAGAAAAAGTTATCTGGAAAGTAAGGAATAGCCTGTAGATTTTGTAGAAAGTGAGAGTGATGATATGGCTAGAAAGAGGGTCTGAGAAGCCGGCATATATCCCAAATAAATTGGGATATGCGCACGAGGATAATTATGATGAATCAACATTAATTTAACTACACACTACTAACTCACTAGAGGAACTACCGCCTTTAACGGCCTCTGTGGTCTAGTGGTAACACCACCGATCACAGACCTTACTGGTAGGAGATTCTTCTAAGTCCTCGTGGCTAAACTCAAACTCAAACTCAAAGCATTTATTTCAATTAAGCCTTTCACAGGCACTTTTGAATAGTCAAACAAAAATCGAAGTTGAAGCTAGGTGCCCATTCCAAAAACGTAGATCTCTATGGAGAAGAACGGGCAAGAAACTCCAAGGACACTCTTTTAAATCGTGGGTATTACAAAATTTTGTGAACATTTCTTGGTGCTTCTATATGTGAGAACAATGTAAAAAAATAAATAAAAAAAATTAAGATTCAAAATAAGCCATGGCAGATAAGAGATGACCAGTCTCAACAGACGGCGCCCGTTCACGAACTTGACTAGATAGTAGATGCCACCATTTTATCTAAGTTTGTCGCCATAACAAAAATGTTGACAGCATTGTTTCGTTTCGACAGTTGAGGTAAGATAGCCAGTTCCTCTGTAGTTGAGGATTCCGGGTGAAGAAAGCTTCCACCTTCGGCCGAATCATCACTTCCCACCACATGAGATCAAGGCCCAGAGCTTCCCCGTTGGGGTAAAACAGAAAGGAAATACTTAGTTACTCCTCTCAAAACTTACACCACAAGAGAACAATACTGATGTTGTTACGCAGACTGTTAAACTGAATGATAGTTTTAGGTTAAAGGAAGCTCGGAAAGAGATTACGCCTACCTAAATAATGCTCCAAATAAACAAATTAGTAGGTGTAGGCACCTATATCACGGCAGGATATGAACACATCTTAGTATAGTAACATTCCGTGGGTGACAATCACAGAATTTTATTTAGGTAGGCACAATTGGATAATAGTAAGCACTGTTGTGAAATACAAATAGCAGGTTACCTACACCCAGCCGTGGAATAGGTCGAGTAACAAGATAAAAAATATAGTCTTGATACATTTAGTCTACAGAATGTAGTAAATTAACAACAAAACAGAACCCAGTATACTTACTTGCATGTATAACCAATTTCTGCGTTGCGACAAGCCAACGGCAGTAATGGTATGTGACGGTTTGGACATGACGGAGAAATTGCGGCACACATGAGATAAATAACTCTCTAAATGCCATAACGCATCGACAGTCCTTTGGGTTTAGCAGATGTCCAGAAGCTGTGGTTTCCAGTTTTCGCCTGGTCTTCTTTTCGTTTCGACGGTACATCTATGATGTTATACTATTTAGACCCAATGGATGGCTGGCGGACGCAGATACGGGCCCAGCTGAAAGTAAGTGCGAATATTCAAAAAGATTCCTACAGCCGAATAATGTTTTCTTTTTTTTAGGGTGTGATATCATCAAATAACTTCTCCCACTCTGCGTGGAGCAGGAGGGCGTGTCAGACTTTTACTGACTAAAATCCACCCGCGTTCCCTCAGTTGCCTGTGTGCCAGGGGCCACAGTATGTCTTTCGAACAACCCGCACCCCTGGCGGCCCATGTGGACCCCACCAGTTGTTGCTGACAACTCTGACGGCGCGGGTGGAATCCAACGCGCTGTCTAACCGGGCATTATTTTTAATGGCCCCGCCCCCTGCCACTTTTCAGCCGCAGGGGATAGGGAGAGCGGCCAACGCTATACCGACACTCCTCCCCTGTGGCTCCACCGCGTCCGCCATCAAACGGTGGCGGCCCCGTCCAGGCCACGGAAGGGAAGAGCGTTGCTCAGAAGTACAGGCAATCCTCCTCCGCCGCAGCCTGTAACCCCCAGCCGCGATGCCTCCCATACGACATCGCGGCCCACCTCAGTTGCGGTGCACCTCACCGCAACCCATCTTTTGGCCGCTACGTCGTCGGCTTTGAGGCAAAAGCCCTGACAAGCGGCCCCACTTTGGGGTTCCTCTTCGCTTCACCGTGGCTGGGAGACCACGGCTACTGAGCCGCGGCTACTGAGCTAGTTCTGGCTCCAAACGAACCTAATGACCGTAAGTGATTCTAAGTTGGAGGCGTTCTTCAGACCGTTAAGGGTGTAGGGACGCAATCAGATCAAGCAGATGGGACATAGTTGCCCATTTGCGTCCCAATGCGTCCGTCTAATGTCCGTCAGAATCAAAACAGACTTACTGTTCAAGAGCACCGCACTCGCACGATTATGTTTACAGCAACCCTCTTGGATACGCATTCGATTAATTGCTTTTCAAATAGACTGAAACTATTAACAGTTTATAGGCACGTTTGTCAAATAATAGACCTCTAAACTTTTCAGAATTTGTTTCCCGCACTCCGCGAATCGGACTTAGTAGCCGCAAAGTAAACTCGAGCGAAAAACGTCAAGTATGTTACAATAAGACATAAATTGTCGATATCTTTGCATTTCAGCGACCATGCCGCCATTGTGATCGATAAAGATTGTAAGCTGTTGTTCTGCTAAAGTCCTAGCTGATTGTAATGCTGAGATTTTATAGCGTTCTGCTCGTTTTCCTATTTATGCAACACCATGAGTTTTTTGTGTGGCATTAAAAGTTGATGGTGCAGTGATCCGGCTTAACATCATTTTTTTTAAAGAGATCTGTAATTTAGTATCCGTAAATCTGTAGGTACGTATATTCTCGAAAAAAAAATGAATTAGGTACCTATACATTTGTTTTATCTACTCACCATAATTATGTCACCCTGCACATATATCAATTTATCTGAGATCGGCCCTGTTTCGTCGTTTCTTATTATTTATTTTTGTTGTAAAAATATTATGAATAAATACCTAATACCGATTTAGTCATAATATTCTTCTTGTTACATGCCCCTATCACAGCCTGGAAGGAAAGGTCAAATATAGCTGGTAAAATGGGATCAGGAAAACAACGATAATAAAGAATCAGACAGCCATTAGCACTAAATCCTTCATTTGTATTCCTGCGCAGACGCCGATGACATGACTAATAGTTGATACATGCTTGTAATTACTGCTTCCGCCCTTTATTTTGTTTTGCGATCTCACCTTCGCCCGTACAGATTTTTTACATCGTAAGAACAGACAAAAAATGTATGGAAATATCTTCTAGATTGGAATAACCCCTACTATAAAATACAGTGTGAGTCACATAATATATATAACTTTACGCGAGAATAAGGAAAAGGTGTTTTTGGTTAATACTGAGTAAGTAACCAATAATATGTGAGCTTGGGTGCAGCCTGTCTGTACCTATTGGAAGCAGCACCAAAAATTCCAAAGTCAACTACAACTACACGTCGACATTTTAAAATCATGCTCATCATCATCATCATCATCATCATCATCATCATCATCATCATCATCATCATCATCATTTCAACCGAAAGACGTCCACTGCTGGACATAGGCCTCCCCCAGGCTCCTCCTCCTTTAATCATGCTCATACGGGGTCAAAATTCTGGGCTTAGGGCGATCGACATATAATTGAGGAAAAACTAAATTTATTAGCATAGACACTTTGAGAATATTTTTGTTTCTAGAGCCATATGTTATATTAACAGCTATTGCCACGATTAAAACCTGTAATATTATATACAGGAAAAGTTTTTATCCAGTGCGCAAACTTTAACCATGAATTCAGCATATCATTCTTGACCCCCCAACGCAGAAAATTTTCGTCGGTTGTACAAAAAAATATCAGCTGTTTCATAGAAAAGTGTAATACCTACGCGGAAAAGTGTTTATGCTGAGGGGTCCGCAATGATATGCTGAATTCACGGTTACAATTTGCGCACTGGATAAAAACTTATCCTGTATAGTCGTAAGATAGGATAAGCTATCCTATTTCTGAGTTTAAAAAAAAAAGCCTTAAACTCCCAAGAGAGGTGTTTTATATGGCCAGGTCATGTGGGCCTGGGGCTAACTTGGCAACAGTCACAAGTGGTGCCCACAATGGATGCAGATCATATACGTGATAAATACAATCTAATTGGTTTTTAGTCGATGTATACCTAACTTTACATTGCTTTGTTTAGGCTATTTTTAGACCTGTGACCTCGAAGAAATACAACAAGTATTTTTTATTAATTTATATTTAAAATACCGGTCAATGTGACCTAATTTTATACTTGAATAGATAACATTGTTTAGATCTTGTTTTACTAGGTTTTGTCAGCTGCTTAGCCCGCGTGGTGGTATAATATAAAAAGTGTAAAAAACTCTATAAGTTTTTGCGGGATTGACTAACAAACATCTAAACATACAAACATTCACATTTATTGGTAGGATAGCATGATTGAAATTCCCAGGGTGAAGCATTGCTGGTCATGCATTGATTGTTAGTCCGCTGTAGCTTCACAAAAGACTCAATCTCTATAACTTCTCATTTTAATAAAATTACAGTTATCATTGGATCTTGTATAACCATAGTAGAAGCCATGGGTTAGCGACCTAACCAAGAATTTGTGAATTGAATGGGAAGCCCGCATCAACAACAGATAAAAAACTGCGCGTTTTTGCGCGTGCGAAACGCTGTCATTATTTCGACATTTTTTGTTTCACCGGTGATGTTGGAAATTGCTAAAAGATGTTCTGGAAATTGTTAAAAACTTGATAAGTAAATCTTTGGATCGACTTTCACTTGAATTTCTATGATATTTAAACTTCGTTTGATGGGATATGACAAGAAATCAGCATCATAATGTTATATCCTACTATCACAGTGATCTTCCTAATATTATATCTAAATGTGGAAAAGTTTGTGTGTTTAGTTGGATGTAGGTAAATTACTCAGTCACGAAAAAACGACTGAACGGATTTGGATGAAATTTGATACGCAGATAGTTTATGTATCTCCTAGCTTAGCATATAGGATGCTTTTATTCCGCTAGTACGTTGCCATGGGATAGTTTTCAACATACCTACACGCGTGCAAAACCGCCGGAAAAAGCTAGTCGATAATATAAGATAAAAAATTGTTAGTTGATACCGTATGCGTTTCGCTAATGTTATCTGAAAAATTATGAACTCAGGTTTTTCTGTTTATGGTTAAATAATTCAGACAAGAGATTAATTTTAGGAGAAGAATATTTTGTACTTACTCTTTGTTAATTATGTAGTGAAAATGAAATTGCACTTTAACCCCCATATTTATAAACGTTGCTTAAAGTTAAGTATTTTTTGGCGACTGTCGAATCATACATTTACATTTAAACATCTCTTAACTTTGATCAACGTTTATAAAGAAACCCCTGAATGTCATTCACCTGGCTAAACCTTATCGTGATTTTAAAATAAAATAAACTTTATCTCTAAATATTGTGTAAAAGATAATTTGATTAATCAATTATATAGTAGATAATACATACCTAGCAAAAGACAATACCGCTAAAAAAATAAATATTGTTTTAGGGGATCGTAGATAAATGATAACAGCCGTACCTACGGGTCGATCGAAGGTTAAGCTTATCACCGTCGGTTCGTGGATGGGTCACCATGCATTATGTATCGAGACCGAGATTCGTAGATGTGTGACAGTCGTCGCTAGGCAGATTGAATTATATTGTTTTAACTACATCTTCCGACATTCCGATTTTATCTCATCATCATCATCAGCCTATAATGTTCCCACTGCTGGGACACAGGCCTCCTCTATGAGAGAGGGATTGGGCCGTAATCCACCACGCGGGCCCAGTGCGGGTTGGTAGATGTCACATGTCTTCGAATTTTTTGTTCTAGGACATGCCGGTTTCCTCAAGATGTTTTCCTTCACCGTTTTGAGAGCAGTGGTAATGAAATAATTTACACAAAGTGAAGCGCCTGTCTGGGTTCGAACCTACGACCTTACAACTCGTAAGTCGCGGCCGTTACCACTAGGCCACCACTGCTCTCGATTTTACCTACCTGGGATATTTTGATGGAGGTACCTACTGATAAAACTTCAGAACTGGAATATTATGGCAAGGTGAAAAATTGAGGCTCCCGAAGACAAGTGACGAGACTGTGATGGAAATTTCTGTTAAAATTTGTCTACCGAAGTCGCGTTGCCGCTGTCTGTGGGAGCATACATAGTACATTCTGGATAAAAAAATAAAAAAAAAACAGAAACTTATTTTTAAATTGAAAGTTTGAGGTGTGTCAAAGATTATTAATGTGGGTAGGTAGGTGCCTAATTAAGAATCGATTACAAAAAGAAAACAACAATGTGACAGGATATAGATAGGAATGTATTGTTTGATAAATATCTGATACGTAATTATGACACCGAGTAATTCAATAATAACTTGGGTATTTCAGAAGCATTTCCGTCGTTAGGGTTGAGCTCACAGAACAGCAGGCCTAGACAAAACACATTTCTGTTAGCGTTCACGCTAAACGCCACGCCAAAATGTATGGGAATGACATTACCTGCGGAAAGGACACGACGTAACCTTTCTGCAGGTAATGTCATTCCAATACATTTTGGCGTAGTGTTTGGCGTGAATGCTAACAGAAATGTATTTTGTCTCTAGGCCCTGATAAATTATCTGTTCTGTGTCTGAGCTACACTGCTACACGACGACTGATGCATGCATGCCGTCTGTTGGGATAGGTCAGCACAAAGATGCAATGGCTCTTTCTTCAAAAAGCCTTTCTAGGCTTGGCCCTGCGTGTTAGGCTCACAGCATAAAATTCCAATAATATAATGGTTGGACTACAAAAGAGACCTGTGAGTTTTATTTCAACATTTCTTCTTTCTTTCGGAACAGCTAAGAAATACCGGCGACATCTACTTGGTATTAAAATATTGACGTGAAAAAGTGTCTTAAAGTAAGTGTTATGAACAGTGATAGGAATAGGTAGTGCCTATTTGCCTAAACTTCGAAGAACAGAGACAAGAAACGGAGACTTCCTTAGGACAATTCTTTTTTCCCGGGATTCGGGAAAAATCTTCAGTAAGTTGAAAATAAGCTATATTTAAGATGTGTAAAAGCTATATTTAACTAAACTTGCAACTACCAAATTTTCAGGATTTTCACGTAAAATCCTGAAATAAATAATCTAACTTTAATTCATGATTTAATACAACGGTTAGTTGGATCTTAAATATAATTCGAATACATGAATTAAAGTTAGATTATTTATTTCGGGATTTCACTTGAAAATCCCGAAAATTTGGGAATTGCAAGTTTAGTTAAAAATAGCTTTTACACATCTTATACAAGATAAGTTTTTATCCAGTGCGCAAATTTTAACTTACTGAAGGTTTTTCCCAAATCCCGGGAAAAAAAAATTTGTCCTAAGGAAGTCTCCGTTTCTTGTCTCTGTTCTTCGAAGTTTAGGCAAATAGGCACTACGAGTACCTATTCCTATCACTGGTTATGAAGCACCGCCTAACTCAATAATTTATCGAAGGGATAGTAGACGTGGAAGGCATAGGATAGGTTTTTTTCAGTCTCCGATACATCCCTGATGTAGATATGTGCCACGCAGGAATTGAAGCACCATCAGATCCTTCTATTGGCAAAATTTACGGGTTTTGGATTTGTGAAGAGCATTTAGAAGATAACATTGATTGATGTTCGATTCGGTGCAGTAGCTTATCGAATGGCTGTGAATAGCTATGCTAATCTATTTCAGGTACTAAGTAAACGGCTTCTCATTATGAAATTAAGGAACCCTAATTAGCAATCTGTCACCCTAATTAAAACTACGACATCAAGCATGACTACAGAACAATGACAGGTCTCTTACTGATTTGTTAAGCACACCGAATCACCGTAATTAAGATGATAAGTATGTTGGTTTTAATTAGCTACGTGTAGCTTACAATCATTTGGATTAATCGGTCATTCTGTTATGACTTATGAGCACAAATCTTTCTACTAACCCAACACTGCTGTTTTTTTTTTGTGTTTTTGGAATCACAAATTCAAACGAGATGGTTGTCAGTTTGACTAGGTATGTTCGAATTTCAAGTAGTCCCGAAAATATAAATTTTAACGGTAATATATTGTTTGCGTCGCATCAGTTCAATATTTTGCTTTATTTTAGAACCATTTAATAATTAAATCAATTCAGTGTGTTTTTTTGAAGTGAGTGATGTCACGTTTTTTAACTACCTATATTTAACTTTAAATGTAACCGGGATAAAAATAACATAAAAGTGTTGTGAAGTGTTGAGAATTTCATGAACAGATATCAAACGGTTCAATAGGATATTGAAGACTAGAACATGGAATGCGTCGCCGAGTCTTTTTTTTGACAATTTTTATGAAGATCCTGAGATGATGCAAGAGTAGCAGAATGTACTAGTATCTCCTGGGTCGACTCATGGTAGTTGTAGGAACAGAAGAGGTTTTAAGTAGTCGGGAGGATATCTATGAGGATTTAACCTCGGAAAAAATGGAATAGCAGCAAACGAATAATGCGGAAGTAAGATGTCAGCATCAAACTACAATATTTGTTGTATTTTTTAACATCAAACTTCAACGTGAAAATTAAAGAAATCAAATGTTGAGTAACATAACGAAATTTTAATCAAATTTATTTAATAGCCGTTTTATGTACGCATTGATAACAACGTTATTTACTTTGTACGAATGCATATCTAGTATGTAGTTACCGATGCATGCACGCGTGCCTTATGCGGTACATACCTCTGATCGTGCATAAATGGTAGGCGGAGACGCGCCAAGCGTTAATGTGCCCGGTGCCTTACTACCGCGTATATTCCAGGCTGTGAAGTAAGCCTGCTCCATCTCCATAAAGTGACACTGTTTATTCTATAATTTGTCACTTTAACAGCACCCTGCCAACAAAATTGGTCGGGATCATTGCCACTCATAGTTCGCACATCGCGCTGTACGCACGCGCCTTAACAAATCCAACCAGAGCATTTTCAGTGCGGGTAATAATCCTATAATAATAATCGTATTATTATCAGCTGCGTACGAGTTTCGTAGCAGGCGTAGCAGTTGTCTACGAGGCGTCGCGTACGTTCGTTCAGTGCTCCGAAAAACGACCGGTCGTTTTATATTTTTGTGCCGAATTCTATTCTACTGAAGAACAATGGCGAGCAAAACCGTAAACAGTAAGTAGTTTTATGTTATTATAACTACAAAAATAAATAAATATACTCACTCAATTGAATAAGGAGGTGTCTACGAAGTTTTAAAAGGTAGAAATTCAAGCAGGTTACGTTTATCGGACAATTTCTTGTCGGTATCTATTTAAGAACTTGCGGTTTTTGCTAACTTTTTTAAGAGTTCAGTTTTTGCAATTTTCTTAAAGAAAATCCTTCCGTAACAAGCTTCAGAAGTGAGCACTGAAATTTATTACATTTTGTATTTTTTCTTTAAAATACCAATACATTTTTGGATAGTGTCGGTAATTTTAACTTCGCGAATTCATAATGAATTATTCACAATTGTAATTAATTAAGTTTAACAAGCAGGATAATCGCGATTATGCATCGCAACAAAATATTCAATTTCTAAATATATATATTTTTTCTATAAACTTTAAAAGTATTGATTATATTATCTACTTTTAAACCTTAAGTAGATAATAAGTCGGTCTTAATAGTTACAAGGAAAGTATTAAAACGATGTGATTTAAATCTAAAGTGGAGATTAAATCTCATAACCTAGCGCCTTCACAATACACGACAGTTCACAATGTTATCACAAAATTTAAATTAATAGTGATTCGATTGAAAGATAACGCATACTATTATCACACACCTTGATTTGCTTAAGAATGATTTAAACTAGAAATAAGAAGAAAATCTACACGCGTTCCTACTTAGGTTAAAGAAATAAAAACTTATCAAAAATTATAAACTGCTTTGTGATTTTCCAAATCACAGTTGACCCATGGATGGCCAGACGTCTCTGATTGTCTTGACTTAACGATGTATTTCGAATTTTGGCTTGACTTAACGATGTCTTGCAGATGCACAAATGCTAAATTGCCTACACCTACCTAATAAAAATAATAATATTAATAAATACACTCCCGGACCCTTCAGTCCTTAATCGATCCACCCTGTTATTTTTTATAGGGTTTACGTTTTTTTTTGTTATGTACCTACCTACTTTTATATCGTAATGACAATATGTGTCTAATATAAATAATATTCGGTAATAATTCGAATTCGATAGTTTGGCTATCAACTAATAGCCAAACTATCGAATTCGGTTTAAGATCTGTATGTAAGAGGCAATTTAAAAATATAATAACAACTTTTTAAATGGTCGTGAAATTACATTTGCAACACTGATTACACCAAAATGACAGCCAGCATGTCGTTTTCCAAACTACATAAAAACTTTTTTACAATAATTATTTTGATGTATGAGGTCTTTATTTATAGCTCAAGTTCCCAATTCACGGTGCCTCGATATACGTATATTAAATTAAAATAATGGCTGTTCCCGTAATTTACTTTTCAATTTACATAAAGGTATTACTTTCATTAGAGGCATTACTGAAAATTGAATAGTAAAACAATTTCCAAGTATTTTTTCCCTTTCAGTACTTTATTCCTTCATGATTCGTTTTTCATTTCCATTAAACGCGTATTCATATGTATATTCAATTTAATTAACTAACAGGAAAATAATAGCACTGTAATATAAAATAATAGGTATGTGAGGTGTTATGTTCAAACCGCACTGGGCCCTCGTGGTGGATTATGGACCACTCACTCCACAGAGAGGAGGCCTGTGTCCCAGCGATGGGAACATTACAGGCTGCTTATGTGTGTGTTAATTGAGGTATTATGTTTGTAGGCTATTAAAGAAACTTCAGTTTTATTTCTTTACAGCAAAATGCTATCTATGTACATTCACCAAAAGAGATAAGTATAAAGGTACTATCTATAAAATGATAAAGTTAATATTAGATACGGAATCTAATTAGTACATACAATCGAATTATATTTTTTAAATTGACATCATACACCGCCTATTTAAAATGTGAAGCTATATTAGGTAAGGGTAGGGCTAGGAAAAGAGGCCGAAGTCCCAGCAGTGGGAACATTCATGGCTGATAATTCTATGTTATGGTATTAAGGGTAGGGTATAGACCATCATTACATATTGTGAATGAGAGAACGTTGTAGGCCTTACAGACTATGGATTTGTAGACGATTTTCTATTCTTTATTTTCATTCCTCTAAGTACCTGGTACTTATTGACAGGCCAGCACTTTCCTCCCATACCTATTATTCACTGTAATTTGAAAACATTGTAAATGCCTATTCTATAAAAAAAACCGTGGAGTTTATTGCCGGCTCTTGGCTCTTCTCCATAGGAAGCGACAAATTGGAGCCGTGCACATAGCTTCTGACGTTTCATAAGTGCCCATGCAGGTTTATGTGAAATAAAATATTTTGATTTTGATTTTGATCAATCTGAATAATTTTCTTCATTAGACCAACATCGTAATCGCAACAAAAATGTTATTAGCTGTCCCATACAAATCCTCAATCCTACTCGACCCAAATGTATGTGGCAGCAGATTATTTTTTCGCGATGACGACGTTGGCCCCATGTATTTGATGGTCTGTATCAGATGATCTGCATCATCAGCTGCCAAGCCTTTTCCCAACTATGTTGGGGTCGGTTCCCAGTCTAACCGGGCTTGTCTCACCGGAGCGACTGCCTATCTGACCTCCACAACACAGTTACTGGGTACGATGATACCCCTTCGTAAGAATGGTTGTCAAACTTTCGGGCTTTTGACGACCCCTAACGACTGTCAAAGATCCACGAATGACAGCCGAGTACAACCGAGTGCTTTTCAAGGCACGGAGGGGTTTTGGTACGAAAGAAGCCCACCCATCAGCGGACCAACCGCAGCAAGCTTGGGGTTCGCAACGGCCGGTGCCTGCTAGGGGTGCGGGTTGTTCGAAAGAGATACCGTGGCCCCTGGCACACAGGCAACTGAAGGAACACGGGTGGGTTTTAGTCAGTAAAAGTCTGATATGCCTGCCGCTCCGCCAAGAGTGGGAGAAGTTATGAGAACCGCGGTAAGCGTAGATTATCTACTTACTGATTGATACACCAGTGTGGCAGTTATTACTTATCCAGAAACCCCTGTTCCTGTTATATACCATGCCCTTGAATATGACCGCACACTTCTGAAATAAGCTGTATAAGATTCCATCACAAAAAGAAAATAAAAGAAGTCGATGGTTATCAAACCATCAGCTTCGTTTGTTTACTTTGAAAATGAGGAAAACAAAACCAAATGTAAATTGGATTTTTTGAAGAAATAAAAGACAATGAGTCAATCAACCATATTATCACCCTTAGCACTGGTCTATAGATTATATTTAATTAATTAATTACTATCAGCTTGTCAAAAATTAAAATTGGGTAAGGGGCATTCCGGCAGAATGCACACAATGAAAGAAATGCTAAAATTATTTCTACACGATTTTCTTTCTATAAATATTTGCCAGTCTTACCAAAGGGGTATCGCCATATCCATATAAAATACTGGTATGTAGCTGCATCGTGCAGTCTCAGTCGATACAGCTGAATATAGCGACTGCCAATCTATCTGACTTCCTCAAACCGATTTCTGGGTAATAAAATGCCCCTGCATACATAAATATTGTGTTCTTTTCTGAAAAAAACTTACGATACCAATGTTATTATAAATTACTTGAATGTTTAGAATGACGTAGATAATGTTAGGTAACGACAGACGAGCTACAGACATGTTACATCGACTCCTGAGTGCAAATTGTAAATAGTATTTAGACTGGCTTATTCACTAGAATTAGACAAAAAGTTGACAGCAATAAAAACTTGGATAGTGACTGAATTACAATAAATCTTTAATAAAGGTTTTTCCCAAATATGTTGTGGTCGAGTTCCAGTCTAACCGATTGAAGCTGAATACCAGTATTTTGCTTGGAGCGACTGCCTATCTGACGTCCACAACCCAGTTATTGGGTATCAAGATACCCGTTGGTAAGACTGGGTGTCAGACTTTTGGCTTGTGACTGACAAGAACTGGCAAAGATCTACGAATGACAACCGAAATCAACGGCTTGTCGTGGTTTCCTACATGTAGCAGCACTTCCAGTTTTACATTGAACCTTAATGTCACGTACCTAATCAAGAACACAAATCACACAGCACACCTAGTTGAACCAAATACTTGGCAGAGGTGTACCTACAGGGTGTAAGGGAAACGCTTCCGAAGCCAGAACTTAGGTTATATACAACCTAAATGCAAACGAATACCAATAACCTTTCTGCCAGGGGTGCGGGTTTGTTCGACAGAGATACCGCAGCCCCTGGCATACGGGCTACTGAGGGAACACGGGTGGGTTTTAGTCAGTAAAAGTCTGACACGCCCTCCTGCTCCACCCAGAGCGGGACAAGTTATTTGATGATTTCCCACCAAAAAAAAAAATACCAATAACCTTTCGCGTTAAATTGGTTATTTTGCATCAATTTGAAACGTTTGACGCTTCTGTAATGTTTCTACTTATTTTATTGTAGCGGCACTTTACAAAGAATGCCTAAACCAAAAATCACCGCATGCTAAAAAAAAACTAAAAATTATGGTATTGTATCGAGAATCACTAGCCCTATCACGCTGTCTTCGTTTTCGGAAGCGTTTCCCTTATACCCTGTATAGTACACGCACATTTCGCCAGTTATGTTTAAGTCCCATCTAATAGGGGGCAAGCCTATTGCCATCAACCAGGCTCATATCCGAACTCCGCTACAATATAATGGAGACTGTAACTTGTTTTGAAGCAAATTGATACCTATGACCTTTTTTGCTTACATTTTATTACAGTCATGCTTCAGCGAGTGTCTTGCTTGGATATAAAAATATCTAAGTAGATGTCTGAAAGAAATAACAAAGCTACAAATTCAGCAACATTTTCGCATACAATATCGAATGTAGGAGTTAATAAAAACTTCACTAACAGATTAACGTAAACATACAGATTCTGATGTTATTGAATCGTGACAATTTCATTACATTTCCCTGTTGATAAGAAATTTTTATCGTGGAAACATTGTTCATGTGTTGCTTTTGTATCTCGTTCACCTTGGACATTTAATTTGGTTTATTACCGTAATGTCCCATTTCGATAATATTTCGGTATTGTTAAGTGATGCAGGTTAATGTACGATCAATTGACTGTAAATGATATCAAAAAGAAACTGACTTTTCTTGTTTATTGTACTGGTATGAATGGAAAACTAGTTTAACTTGAAAAGCGTTTTGGTGTTAATTGTACAGGATACGGTTTTCAGTCAACAAGCCGTCGAACAAACAAATAATAAAACTAATTTGCAGTATAAATATGTCAAAATTTATAAGAAGTAATAATGTAGTTTTGCAATCATTCACAAATAGATACATTTACAAAATAATACATAACATCGCGGCGTCTTACGGCTGTTATACACACAAAGCGATACCACGCGATGGAGCAACGACTTGAATGTAGGGATCTATTTTAGAGTTGTCAATAGGGAACGTCGTATGTCTGTCAGCGCCAACAAATTACACAATCGGCCTGCTGTGACTAGATTACATGTGTCACACTACTGACCGTGTGAATGAACGGCTAAACGTGTCAACAATACGTATGTCTAACCTGGATTATGAGATAATCGCGTTGAAATCTGCAATACCTAGGGGACAAAAGGGCTGCTTCGTTTGTTTAGTGGTCGTAAGCGCTACTGCTAAACATGAGGCCTTTCTTGGTTCGATTCCTCGAAATTTTTGATGGAAAAACCCAATAACACTGCTCGACAATTGGGTGTTTCCATCAAAAATATCTTTGTAGCAGCCCGAAGTTTGGATTAGTGCCCGGTTGGCAATAGGCTCGCCCTTCAGGTACAGTCGCCAGCAGGTCAAGCTATCCCAAACTGTCAAATTTTCCCAATTGAACATAAACCTTATTCCTTTGTAATAAAGTTGAAAAACTATCAAAGAAATTTGACAGATTGGGGTAGCTTGATGTGCTAGCCTTTGTACATGGGACTTATTATACATAACTGGTGACATGTGGGTGTGCTATAGATACGCCTCTGCCTGACCGTTCGGGGAAACACAGGCGTTTAAGCTCATATCAATTAATTAAATTGACCGAATATGCTGACCATGATGCAAGAAATATGTACATTAAAAACATACATTTTTCTGTCTGTTTTTTTGCCAAAATAGGCAGCAATATTCTCTCCACAGTCATGAAGAGGAAAACAGGTTTTACTCAAAACTATTTATTGCCCTATTGTTACGGAGAGTAGGGATTTACTGGTGCTTCTGTGCATTATCTAAGATATACTAAGAAGTACATAATGTATGTAGTAGTCGGTAAACTATAATTACAACTTTATATGATGTAACAAAAAATAATAACTTTACCTTTATGTATTATTCCGGGCTGAAAATGGACTAGCTCCTGTATGAAATGAAACGAAATTGTTTATCTATACTAATATTATAAAGAGGAAAGATTTGATTGTTTGTTTGTTTGCATTGAATAGGCTCCGAAACGACTGAACCGATTTGAAAAATTATTTCACTGTTGGGAAGCTACACTATCCCCGGATGACATAGGCTACGGAAACGGGAACTACGCGGCTGAAACCGCAGAGCGCTGCTATAGTTCTGTAAATAAGTATATCGGAAACACTTTTAAATATCATATTAAAAATTAAATAAACTAGATGGAGTCGACATTTCCTATTTCACTATCCCTGACTATTCAACTTCTATAAGTTGCGAAACAAATTTAGGGATAAAAGTCTTTTAAAAGTCCGGTCCGGACATAACTTGAACAGATCTCGTAGCAGTTGGTGTTATAAATAGCTAGGTACAAAGGAATTAAATATACTTTATGGATATAGGTAGGTACTTTGGTACAAAGTATAAGCGATCATGAGCTGGAACAATGATGACACTGAAATTCGCCCAAAAAAGGTCAAGACAAATAAATTGGGTAAATAGTTTTTCGGGTGAGTTTCATTGTGCGAGTTGTCTAATAAAACATTTTTCGTTATTTGTGGGAAGAAATATCGCGTAATAAAAGTAAAATCGCGAAGAAATGGCCTAGATTGATGAGTGGTCAAAACAATAACATATAGGTAATTATCACAACGGGCATTCTTCAACCTGCACGCATAAATGTTTTAAACAAAGGTTGTTTATTTGTTTTTGTGTTAACCATATACTTAAACATGGGTATTGTGCAGCCCATAGTCACAGGTTGCATCATTGGTTTATTTATAGTAGCTGCAACCGATGTCATTTTACATAAAAATATCTGGATGACCGAGCTTTGAAAAAATATATTTACAGTAGGTACTATAAGTACGCCTCTGCCTAACCCTTGGGGAACAGGCTTGATGTTATGATAAGTGCTATCTCAGTAATTTGTATAAAATACTTTTAGTTATCATCTTTCTAGATAACACTAAGTGTAAAGTCTACATTCATCAGAGTCCATTGCGGAGCTAATATTAATACAACAAGCAAATTAATATAATACAAAACCGTCATTATAATTATCTAAGACAAACTCCTGGACAATTCAGTTTAATGCTTGATAACAATGTTCTCATAATGTTTAAGTAATATGGAGTGCATTCTAATGACGTTTTACATAAGTAGATAGCATAATCAGCCTATAATGTTCCCACTGCTGGGACGGAGGCCTCCTCCTTGTGAACGGAGTGGGCCGTAATCTTTAATCTTTCACGCGGATCTAGTGCAACTCGCACTAGATCCGCGTGAAAGATTAAAGATGTCACGCGGTCTCTCTCATCAAAATCTTCAAAACCACCGTAGGCGTGGGCTTGCGGATGGCGAGCAATGGGTAGCTCGCTGTCCGGTTAGGACCAAGCCCGGGTCGACGGCGCGTTGTGTTCCACGCGCGCCTCAAAGAGATGTCAGCACCAACTGGTGAGGTCCGAAAGAGCCGGTACCTGCCAGGGGTGCGGGTTTTTCGAAAGAGAAACCGAGGCCCCTGGCACACAGGCTACTGAGGGAACACGGGTGGGTTTTAGTCAGTAAAAGTCTGAGACGCCCTCCTGCTTCACCCAGAGCGGGAGAAGTTATTCTATGATTTCCCACCCAGAACCAAAAACCCTCTAACTTCATATCATCCAATTGAATGAGTTTTTCATGAAATATTCATTGGGATATTATGAAGCACAGTTGGACAAAGAATAGTAACGAGAACTATCAGCTGCTCAACTTCATTATCTTGCCTTATCGTAATTTAATTGTGGTCGTCACAACATGTCTTTTTCTTCCCAACATCTCTATTGTAGTCGTCATCTCGGTAGTCACATCCTTTCTAACCATATCATCTTTCACACAGTCCATCCATCGTTTCCTTAATATCAGTTGCTATCAACCAGTCTTTCACGTGTAAATGGTCTGTGTTAATGGGATTGGCTTATTAGTCGATTCGCACGAATTTACCCTATGCCTATGTATTAATCCAGGTTATAATTTGCCTGTGTACGAAATTTCATCCAAATCCGTTCTGCCGTTTTTGCGTGATTGAGTAACAAAGATCCAAACATCTAAACATACAAACTTTTACATTTACAATATTGATTATACAGGGTGTTAGACAGAACGTTGAACATACGAAAATGGTGGATAGGTGGGGTCATATGCTACTTACTCAACCCTAATTTATTTGGCCCTGGACAACTGGATTTGTTTTTAATAAAAACTTTTGCTTTTTTCTAGTTTCACCACTTTCTTGACTTTAAAGTGGAATTTTATTAAAAATGGGTAAAAAAGGCAATTTTTTAGCAGATTCTTATAAAATTATTGCTTTATTCAGATGTTAGCTAGCAAAAAAGGTTAGAGTCCTCATTTTTTTTTTTTTTTTTTTTTTTTTGGAATTGGCATCTCGCAGTTGACCTTGAGAGGCCGTGACTGCTCAACCGGGCTTTCCTGTGAAGGTTTTTAGGATTCTAAAAGCCTCCAGCCAGGGCGTAAACCTACTTAAACCTAAAACGACTGCGCACTGAGGGCACCCCCTGTGGGGTACGAACCTCGGCTCAGGGAGTCGCTGGCGGGGGGGGGGGGGGGGGCAGCTAGTACTAACAGGGACAGGCTGGATCAAGTTGTTTTCATGATTATTAGACGGGGAATTTAAAGCTACTGGCTCAGCTGCGGCGCGGGCTGGCGCATCAACGAGCAAGGGACGGTCGGGGGTCTGATCGCTACTCGGGAGTCTTCGCGGGGCGCGAGGACCTCGGCGGCGAGGTCGGTAGGACGGTCGTCGTTTGTGTTTGTGTACTGTACTGGTGGCCCTATTCTTTTCTTGGAGAACAGTGATGGGGTCGTCTGGGTCTGAGAGGACATGTTTCGGCCTGCGAATACTACTGATTCTACTGGGGACATAACTAGCGGCCTTCACAATCAAGGGATTGCGATGTATCTCGGCTTTATCGAAGAAACGCTTCGAGTTGCGTTTCATAAATTGAGCAATAGTGGGCATTTTCAGATCGAGATGGAGGATCTCGTTCCGAACGTACCATGGGGAGCCTGTGGCTTGGCGGAGGAAACGGTTTTGGAGGGTCTGCATCCTATGGATGTGTCGGGGGTGCGTGTGTGCAAAGACTGCACATGCATACGTCATGATGGGCCTTATGCACGCCGTGTAAATACGCAATTTGCACTTGAGTGACAATTTGCTACGTGCGTTCAGAACAGAATGCAACCTTCCGAGAGCGAAGGCGGCGCGTGAGCGCGCCTTCCTGATATGCTCAGAGAAGGAGAGGTGCTGATCTAGAATTACTCCAAGGTATTTGGCTTGCTTTTCCCAAGGGATCGGCTTGCCGAATATGGAGATGGCCGGGAGGGGGTCTTGGCGGCGCTGCGGTCTCTTAAAGAGAACCGCCTGGCTCTTGTCCGGATTTAGTTCGATTCGCCATTTCCTAAACCATGCACCGAGTACGTTGACTGCGGTCTGGAGGGATTTGGCTATCGCTTTGGAACTACGCCCAGAGTGGTAGATGGCCGTGTCGTCTGCGAACAGAGCCAACTGAGCCTTACCACTCTTGGGGATATCGCTGGTGAACAGCGTAAAGATGAGAGGGGATAGCACGGCGCCCTGAGGGACGCCGGCGCGAATCGGGTGGGGGTTAGAGTCCTCAAACTAGAAAGACGTAAAAATACTTAAATCTTAATTCCAACTTGCACTTAAACCCCCCCGAGTGGGTTCCCGCATTGTCGTTGCGGGGGGGCTTAGTAACCGTGGTCTCCCATCCACGGTGAAGCCAAGAGGAACCCAACGGTGGGGCCGCTCGTCAGGGCTTTTGCCTTCAAGCCATTGACGTAGCGGCCAAAAAGTAGGTTGCGGTGAGGTGCACCGCAACTGAGGTGGGCCGCGATGTCGAATGGGAGGCATCGCGGCTGAGGGTTACAGGCTGCGGTAGAGGAGGAGTGCCGGTGCTTCTGAGCAGCGCTCTTCCCTTCCGTGGCCTGGACGGGGCCGCCACCGTTTGATGGCGGACGCGGTGGGGCCGCAGGGGAAGAGGAGTGTCGGTATAGCGTCAGCCGCTCTCCCTATCCTCTGCGGCCGAAAAGTGGTAGACGGGACGGCGCGTTGTGTTCCTCACGCGCGCCGTCAAAGATGTCAGCAACCACTGGTGGGGTCCGCAAGGGCCGATGCCTGCCAGGGGTGCGGGTTTGTTCGAAAGAGATACCACGGCCCCTGGCATACGGGCTACTGAGGGAACACGGGTGGGTTTTAGTCAGTAAAAGTCTGACACGCCCTCCTGCTCTACTCAGCAGGAGAAGTCATTTGATGATTTCCCACCCAGAAAAAAAAAAAAAAAAAAAAAAAACTTGCACTTAAAAAAATATCCAGGGGGCCAGGGCCAAAATAAATTAGGGCTGAATAAGTAGCAGATAACCCCACTTATCCACCATTTTCGTATGTTCAACGTTCTGTCAAACACCTTGTTCATACGACCGGGCAAATCGACTAATAAGCCAAGGGAGTCAAGGGAACTATTATATTCTGAGAATTGTCGCGAAAATAAACTAGAAAATCTAAAATTATACTTTAATGTAGGTCACGTCCTCACCGAGTTATGTTTATTTTATATTTCAGTGTTTCCTGTGGTGTTTGTTTAAACGTTTGACATTCAAGCCGATTATTTCGCTCATTTGTTTTTAACTCGAATGCTGCGAAGTTGAGTCGTGACTTCAATCCGTAGGAAATTGAGATTAGTTTTAGGCACAAGATAGAACAATAATTTACAGATGGAAAACAGTAGGTAATATTTAGAGATGGCATACCATGAGCATGACTGCTTATGGTCATGGTATGTCCATATGTTCCATCAACTAACTGTATATTTTACACAAGTTTTTTTGGTTACGTTTTTGTCAAACAATTCATCATCATCAGATAGTATTCGTTAAAATATTTGGCTACCATACCACACCAAATGCTAGGTAGATCACGATACCATAAGAATGAGTTCCTGGGTTCGATTCACGATTCAAGCAAATTGTTATCGGGTTGTTCGATCTGGAATTTGTCAGTAGCAGCCCGGAGTCTGGATTTGTGCCCAGTTGATGGCAATAGGCTCGCCCCTTATTACATGGGACTTAAACATAACTGGTGAAATATTGGTGTACTATACATAGGTACATCTCTGCCTTACCCTTGGAGAAAAAACAGCCGTGACGTTAGTTTATGTTGACAAACCATTCGTTTTAGTAACAAACTTATGTCGACGCTATTTCCGATTCGAACTCAATGTATATTTTCGCAGAAATTCTTGTAATGTTGTGTCAGAAATAATATTCTCCAACGGAATATTGATCGCTTCACTATCCAAAACTATTAATTTTATTGAATTTTTAAGTCATTATGTAATCGCTATTTCCAAGATTATTTTATCTTAATATTACGTTAAAATCCATTTATCAGGTATCCATGTGACGTGTCGTGTCACTGAGAATATTTATTAGTCGGGTTTATATCTATTGTAATCTTAATATGATTAGGGAATATCGTTTGCCATGCAGATGTGTATTTGATGGCGCTTAGGTACACTATCTATCAGAAGGGAAACCTACATAGATCATGATGTAGCAGTATCCGAACTCTACAGTCCTCGTCCTTACAGACCGTGATGAGCTATCACTAATGTGGCATCCTATCACGAGGTCTGACAGATTGACATATGACCTGAGGGGCAATTCTACTAATTTTAAGAACGTTCACAGTCTGATCTCAGTGTCAATCTGTCAAAAATTCCTATACATTTTTTTCAAATTTTTGAAATTCGATTGTCGCCGAGATGACACTGCGAACGTTTTTAATTAGTAGAATTGGCCTTCAGAGTTTGCCAAGAGTCCTCGAGGTACCTTGTGATCAAAAATGTATGGCAAAAGGGGCAATGTCACTCGCTGTTTCTACACGGATTAATAAACAACGGTAGAATTAAGTATTTAGCTATTCCTGCTGCCCCTGTTAAAAACTGGCAATGTTTGTTAATAACAAATTTACTAGCATCGCGGCTTCTATCAAAGACAGTTCTACAAATAGCTTCAATTAAAACAACCGACACCTATCAGTCATTCGCATCTTATAATTAGACATAGACACGCACCATATTATGTCACATATGACATTGGCCACTAAATAGGCATAGACACATGTTTGTCAAAAGTCCTCTTTTATGCGTAGAGTAAGAACAATGTCTATTTGTCTATGGTTACGTTATGGCTGCCTGCGTTACAATACCTGATGTGGAATGACGGACTGTGTCCAATCCACTGTTGTGTACAACTTGAAGATAATGCGGGCAACGTGATGGTTTTATAAGATACCTGTTTTGTATCGGACTACTTGTTACTTATTTATTGCTTCGTAGTTATGATTAGTTCGGTGGTAGACCGCGTTCACACCAAAAATACACTCCCGTGTACTTTTTGTTTAGAAGTCTATGACTTATTAAATGGTTGTGAATTCAAATTCGGAACACCGACCACACCAAAATGATAGCCTGCAGTATGGCAGCATGAAAACTGGGTTAAAACTTTTTCTTTGACACATTATCTTGATGTTTTAGGCATATAGAACTCACTTATTAAAATAATATCCGGATGAACGAGATTTGCTGTTTTTTTTTTGACGTTTTCAAAAAATTTAACGTAGCTTGACCGATTTATTCTCGAAACCTCCTGCATACTAAATTTCATGAAAATCGTTGGAGCCGTTTCCGAGATTCACATGATATACATACTTAATCTGAATCTCGGAAGAACTGAAACGAGCAATACTTGTAAATTTGTATATTTTATATACGTATTTACAAGAATTGCTAGTTTAAAGGAATTAGATAGATATTGGCACGTAGACTCGATTTTGACGTCCAAGAGTTTATGTTGTCGGACGATGATTGTGAGCCGAACATTACACAGCTTACTGAATTTTCTATACATACATACATGTTCAACTTTTAGTTAACATTGAAGCGACAATACACTATTTTACAAGCCAATTTTCCAATAATAAGCCTGCTCACAATCGGTGACTGGACGTTTGGCGTAAGCGCGGCCTTAGGGGTTGCTTTATGTAACATGCGAAATAAGAATTACATTTTGTTTAAATAAATGCTTTAACTTCTGTAAGACACATTATTCCTTGTTTATTTATTTACATTAAAGATAATCCCGGTGAGATCTTCAGTAGAATTTTTCGCAGAGGACATCTCATTTACCTGGGTAAAAGTTTCGTTTCTTTGCACAGTGGTTTCTGGTTCATTTGGTAGCTCTTAAACAAACACAGTGTTGAGTTCTTACAGTTTAAGCGTAAGCACATATTGTAATCCATTGTATCTGCGTAACTCGCGCTCCCAGAACAAATATTGAATTATACTACTTGAGTAAAGTAGGTAGTTGGAAAATGGGGCTTATTTACTAGAATAAACATTGGTTTAAGTATTACTTTTGAATACTTTATACCAGCTTGTGTAACCACTGAAATAAATCTTCTTTTTCGGGCGACGCCGACGACCACGGTTCGACTGCCCGCGCGTTTTTTCCTAGACCATCTTTCTTTTTATCCCTTTTTTGGGAGAGTCCTTATAGGAATTATCAAAGTGTAATGGATAAAATGAAAGGCAATAAAGTTTCGTGTAAAACACTAGGTCACGAAGACCCAGGTATTATGCCAATAAATAACTGTAGTGCAAACATTTCAGTGTCAAAGAATCAATCGAATTTGTAAAGTTCTGGTAAATCTTTGTCCATACATCCATATATAAAACCATGGGGATAGACAGAAACTATACCTGCTACGTTCCTTACATATTCCTTTTACCTCGTTATATATCAAGCTATAAAATAAATGCACAATACAATTTTAATCAATGAGAACCAATCAACAAAACGTAGAAGTTCCGTGCGATCTTGAAGTACAAATATATTTGGATTCCAATTGATCAAATGTGTTTCGTTAATGAATTCCATTTGCCACAATCTTCCTAATGCGAAATAAACTTTAGTCACATGCCCAACGACCATGATTTGATAGCAATAACTAATTAGAGTTTTCCCGGTTGTCAATCGTAGATCTTATATAGTTGTTACGAGTCAGAAGTCAGTCTGTCAACCAGTCTTACCAAGGGGTGTTACCTAGTAACTTGGTTGTGGAAGTCAGATAGGCAGTCACTTCGTATAAAATAATGGTATTCAGCTGCATCTGGTAAGCCTAGAAACCGAAAAGGTTACTAGACGGTTTGATTTGACTAGTTTTTCAATCGCCAACGAAAGGGTGGAATAGATAGAATGAAATTTTGGAAAACAAGATACTTATGTACAAAATTATAAGTAATCGTGATAATATTCATATTTAAGAAGGCAACCATTTAAATACAAATAGGTAATAAATTGTTGTGGTCCCGTGTGGTGTCCGGCCATAAAAGAATAGCACCATCCCATTTCTTCCAGTGGGTGTCGTAGGAGGCGACTAAGGGACTTACTAGAGAATGGGCAGCAGCGTTCTCTATGCATTTTACCACCATACTGCGATCGCCAACCCGCCTGCCAAGCGTGGCGATTATGGCAAACCCCCCCAAATTGAGGGAGGCCTATGTCCAGCAGTGGACGTCTTTCGGCTGAAATGATGATGATGATGAATAAATTGTTGAGAAAAGGTTACACGGACCGATGGAACATCACCTAAGTTTTTCAATCGTCTACAAACGAGTGGCAAAGATAGAGTGAAATATGGGAAAACTTGACAAAATCGACAACATTATAATCGTGATATTATTCAAATCCAAGAAAGCAAACCATACAAATAAAAGTTATCAATTGTTTATCTTTAAATACGAATAGTTTTGAAATTCACAAATTACTTGTCCACAGCGATAGTTGTAAAAACCACGCATAATCCTCATGTATTGTACATATAACTGATCTAATTGAAAGATAAAAATCTGCAATCTACAAATTTTCATGAAACACATGTAATCCCAACTTTACTTATACCTATGATAAAACTAATCAAAATTAAGATAAATGGAACGGAAATTATTCTGTTGCAGAATATCTAGCGTATTTTTTTTTTTTGTTTATTTCATACGCCTATACATTTTTAAAGTGATTTTAAAATTAATATCAAATCAATTAAAAATAATAAGTTTGTTTGTTACATTAGACTTGTGACGTCTGACTCAGGGAGGGCAATGAAATAAAGAGTTGTTATTAACAGAAGATTGTTTATCTTCAAAACAGCTTGCAAAAACAACCAAATGGCCTGGATCTTCCAATAAAAACAAAGAAACCAAATCGTTTCCAAAGACGATCAGAAGGTCGTAAATGTAGGTAATCATGAAACTACCTAATCTCAAAAGGATTGCTTCTCGTCCCTAATCGCGTTAGATGCATAAAAATATCAAAAGTATATTCTTTATTATAGAAAGAAAGAAAGAAAATTGCGTTTATTGGCATTATATCAGTAATAACAACCTTAAATTATTTAAAAAGAACAGAAAAAAAAAAAACAGAAAACATTGACCTCAACAATGATAATAATGCCAAAAGGGCCTCAGCTCAGCATATTGTCAGATGGCAACACAGTATGTTCCACCTGACGCTGATTTTCAGCTGCAACCCACGAGTACCATACCTACGCTAGAATGATAAAATAAAGACATAGTGAAGTGTGTGTCCGTAATAAATTAATAATATAATAAGAAAGTCAAATAAATAAAATAAAATGTTGTGGCATACATGTGCGTGAATGTGTGTTTTTTCACTAACCTAACCATCCTTGGGGGTTGAATTTCGAAAAATCCTTCCTTATTCCTTGGCGACATTATAAAGGGAACCTCTGTGCAAAATTTCAGCTTTCTACGTCCAGGGTGCTTACTCTCGAATATAATTCCGATAGATCGACACTGGAATTGTCAGTCAAACGTCAGGGATTGGCTAGACTCAGTGAGTCTGGGTGTCACAATGGGTGACACCTAATTGAATAGATACTTAAATTAAAGCGCATTGTTGGATTTTCAACGTTCGGCTCAGCGTCAAGAGTTGAAAATCCAACATTGCAAATATATTTAGACCTTCATTATGGTGCTTCCTAGCTTTATTAAAAACGGGCATTAATCCTTTAACTGTGCATGTACAGACGGTCTGACACTTAGAAACAAAAATAAAATAAAAACAGATATCTAATTAATGATTTGCCCTCTTCCACCTTTATGTTGGCATAAAATACACTTATCTATGTATCAAATAATAACCGTCAAACAATAGCTAATAGGTATAATTACTGAAATACAATTAGTGTTTTCAAAATGGTTTCCATTGCAGTTTTTTTTTCCACGTATTTTTGTGAGACCTCATAGCGTTAAGTATTTCTGATGCAGTTTTTGTCTCAGATCATAGATTTTTTATTATAATACTAGCTTTTTCCCGCGGCTCCGCCCGTGTGGATGTCGGGTATTGCGAAAATAGTAGTCTTTGTACTTCTCCATATCCTAGGCTAGGGCCGATGCATACCAGGGTCGCGGATTTGTTCGAAAGAGTTACCGGCAGACCCTGATAAACGCAACTGAAGGAACACGGGTGGGTTTTAGTCAGCAAAAGTCTGACACGCCCTCCCGCTCCGCCCAGAACGGGAGAAGTCATTTGATAATTACTCATCCAAAAGACAGGCTATATCTCTGCCAAATTTCATGATGATCGGTTCAGCGGTTTAGGCGTGAACGCGTAATAAACAGACAGTTACTTTCGCTTTTTAATATTAAATAGAGATAAAAGAAGTTACTATTGCAATACCAATTATTTGTACACAAACAGGCTGAAGATAATACCTGACATGGAAATAATAAAAATAAATGATTTAGCAACATTTTAGTTTATACCAGGTTTAAAAGAGAGTGTTTTGATATACATAGATATCTATTCAAATGCTGGATTGAAAATATGATAGTATATATGTGAAAGTTGCAACAAAAACGGCTGAATGGATTTTGACAAAATTTGGAATCTGGATTAACACAGAATGCTTTTTATCCCGGTAGTACTTTCCCGTGGGATAATTTCCAACCTCCAGGGCGAGGGAAGTCACGGGCAAAAACTAGTGCATTTATATTTTCCAAATTACTAGTGATTACTTATACGTAAATAATGACAGTTGCAGTGCTTGTAGTAGCAGCAGCCTATTAGCTATAAATGTATTATTGAAAGAAATTAATGTATTCTCAAACGTGGGTGGGAAATAAATTAAAGGCTAATGGTTTTCGGTCATGTAAAGTGCGATCGGTAGCACTCAATGACAGAATAAACAAACAAATTCTAAAACAGTAACAGTAAATGTTTTTAGGGTTCCGTATCCAAAGGGTGCCAACGGAACCCTAATCCTAAACCTCCACTGAACGTCCGTCGTCTATCAGAGGGATGTTTCTCATGAACCGTAATAGTTAGATAGTTGAAATTTTCATGGTTTGTGTTTTAACTGCTGCTATAACAACACAATAAAAATAATAAAAATCGGTTAAAAATTAAAGGGGTCCACAAGAAACTTGTTTTTTTAATAAGTAGTGTTAATTATTTTAAGAAACGTGTTTTTATTTTATTAAATTAAATATGGAACCGTGATACACACGGCTACAAATCAAACTATATATTTCCAGTATAAGCTGATCTCGGATTGTATAGGATTTCCGTACAGATAAGCCTAAACTGGAAATGTAAAACTTGATGTGTAGCTGTGTGTACGGTACCATGTGTGCGAGTCCGACTTGCACTTAACCCGTTTTATTTTTTGTAGCCGTATAAAGTCGTTCGGTAAAAACCTAAATAAACTGCGTACCTAAAACCAACCTACGTAAGCTTAAATTAGTTAGGGTTAATAACGCTAAAAGTGTGACTAAAGTCATAATAAAAATAACATAATCATTCATTTAATGATGTAGTTTTTTCATTCCGAATTGTTCAGGTCTGTAATTTTAGCTAATTAATAAAGGTTGGGAATCCCGCCGGCTCTCTGTGTGTTCACTGACCGATGTCGACGTTACTTCGGCTATTTTTAGATTTTTCAAGTAATTGCTTCTACAAATCTTCGAGAAAAATAAAACATAATGAGTTTAATGACTGCCTATGTTGTTTGTTTATATTACTTTGGGAATTTCTATAGATCTTGCCAAAAAACCTGAAAATTCAATCAGATAATTTACGTCAAAGACGTGTGTTTTTAAAATCTACAAAAAGTTTATATTTTGTTGATTAAAAAAAAGCAAATCTAGAAGAAAAGTAAATGCTAAAATAAGTTTTTAGGTTCAGCAACCAACAGTATATTACACTGATAAGGAAAATATTTGGAAAAAGGGAATAGAGTATTCTTTTAGCTTTTAACTTTCGTCTAGCTTTCCTTTTTTCTATTCAACAAAATATCAACTTTTTGTTTATTTATAGTAGTAACTAAAGTTTGTAAATAAGTAAGTTCTTAAACTGTGCTGTTAGAGACTATTTAAAATAACTAGTGGTCGCCCAGTGGTCGAAATTGGATTATAATTCATTTAATTTATTATCATTTTTTTATTAAATATTATCTTTCTGCACTCTTTCTCCATATACTCGTAAATTTTAACTGTGCCAAATTACATACTCCTCCGTCCGCGTAATTTTTGTAAAAAGGGGTAAAAAAAAAGTTTTTGTCTCTCGTATTGATATTTAAATTAATAAATAATCTAAAATCATTGATGAACGCTATAATTAAAGACCTGAAACAGACATACCTAACCACTTGTTATTTCAATTCCAACCAAGATGAACAATTCATCTCAGGGACAGTAGGAAATACACCACAGACCACAATATAATGGAGGATGCCTAATGTAATTACTCAAATGCGAATTGAAGTACCGAAATCTGAAGTTCTGCTCACTCTGCCAGATAGAGGTAATGGTTGTATTGATTTATCACAAGCTCTGACTGGATTAGCTCACATCAATCAATCCGTTGATAAGGAATATTGAACTGAATGAAAGGTCAATTTCAAAGTTTCAAGTCAATCAATTAAATAAATAAATGATTCTTTTGTACACGTAGTTACAGTAGAACAATGACTCCGAATGATTTCCGTGTGGTGCCGGACGTAAAAGAATAGCACCATCCCTTTTCGTCCCGTGGGTGTTGTAGAAGGCGACTAAGGGACTTACTAGAGAATGGGCAGCAGCGTTCTCTACGCATTTGACCACCATACTGCGATCGCCAACCCGCCTGTCAAGCGTGGCGATTATGGCAAATCGCCCCCTTTTGGGGGAGGCTTATGTCCAGCAGTGGACGTCTTTCGGCTGATATGATGATGATGATGAATGACTCCTAGGTCACAGGGATCCCCTGGTTCAGGAGGCAGGGTTTTTCACTATTTGTGCAGCCTTTTCCCAAAATCCAATGTACCTACCTATGTGAAATGTATTTGATATTGTATGCAATGGTATTTTGTGCCTATAAACATTTTTTTTATCAATGGCTTAGCCTTTTCCCATCTATGTTGAGGTCGGCTTCCAGTCTAATCGGATGCAGCTAAATACTGGTATTTTACATGGAGCGACTGCCTATTTGACCTCCACAACCCAGTAACTGAGTAATGCAATACCCCTTGGTAAGACTGATAGTCAGACTTTCGGGCTTCTACGATTACCCGTAACAACTGTCAAAGTTGTACAAATAACAGCCGGGACCAACAGCTTAAAGTATTTTCCAAGCTCTTATGAATGGTCACCCATCCATGAATCGACCGCGGCTGCGGCTGTTATCAAAGTTTCAATTACGGAACTAAAATATAGATTCTGTAGATATTCAATAGCCTTAAAGTTACATTGTTCGTGGATTTTGGACTTTGTATTCTTCGCATTAGCATTCTACTTTATATTTTGACAACGATATATTATGTGCTCAATAGTATTGTATTAATCGAGTAATGAACTCTCATATTCCGTTATTATCTTACTATGTAAGGAAAGTTTCATCAATAATAATGATATTTTTGTAGAGGCCAGCACATCAAGCTACCCCAAGCTGTCAAATTTCTTTGATAGTTTTCCATGTACGATATAAGTCTAATTTACTACTTCTGGAAAAGGTTTTGTAATATTTTCTTACAGGTAATAATTTTACAAACAAATTCTGTTCCATGTGCCATTCCAGACAGGTTCTCAAAATAAGTGAGGGTTGTAAAACATATTTTAGAGAATGTAGTACTCAGTTCAAAGTGTGATTGCAGATGTAGAATCCGGCGAAGCGGCGCCTGAAAGCAAAGGAGAAGGGCCCGTACCACCGGTCGTAACACGAGCGCCACCACAGGGTAAGCGCCACGCATGGCATGAGGGGCTTACCACACTGTGACGTCACAAATTCACTAGATGGGAATTTGAATTTGGAAAAATAGAATGGAATAAAAAAACAACTAGATGGTGATGGCAATAGTAGATGATATGTTGGTATTGTATGATGCGTTCTACGACTATATACAAAAGTTCAATAGCTCAAGAATTTTCTTCATGGCTCAAGTTCTGAGTTGAGCCGTATGATTACTGACAGGTCCACTAAACCTGTGTGGTTCTTTCCTCAAAAGACCATTTCAGACACCAATCCACATGGTCTTCATATGATCTGATCAAGATTATGTCTGGACTTTAAAAGAAACTGTGACCTCTGAGTTTGTTCCGGCCTTTCTTCTCAGAGTAGTCAGATAGGAAGCGCCGACCTCACCTAGTTTAAAAAAATATGATTGACGTGTAAAAGTGTTTGTACAAACTACAAACCTACTTACAGAAATAAAATCATTTATCATTTATGTCAAGTTTATATCTGCACCCTAATTCTGTAACACACTGTCAATCATTGCTTCATATGTTCGAAATATTTGTCTGCTCAACAACGTAAATAACGCAATGAAGGTTGTTGAACTGAAAAAATGAAAGCCATTACTAATGTTAGTATGATACGCAATTCCCCTCAGGTTTGGTCTTTGACCTGGCTCAGGTTAGGCCAAAATGATCTTTATTCTCACATGTAGAACAGATATAGCTGATACAACATAAATTCTTTGTGTATGTTCGTAGAAAACATCATATTTAAGGTCCTTGATTTCATTTACCGTAGTGTCGCCAGCGCCATCTAGTGTGTAATTGGCATGTGGTACCCACTATTATGGTGTAGCATGGGACATCACTATTTCATACTCATTGGAGCACCTCACTATTTTATTTTTTATGGATAAGCTGCTTTTCATGTCATGTTTGTCGCTCGCACTTCTGTTTATTTTACTCATTTTTCTTCTGGTTTTTTTTTGTGGTGTCGTATTTTTTATTGTGTCTGTCCGTATTGGGTTCTATGAGAATATATTTAAGGTGTTTGTGTTTTCAGATTATACTACGTATGAGTCTTCGGTAGAGTTGCAAGTATCTATCTAATATGTTCTTGGGTATTTAGTTAATTGCTTATAGTAGTTAGATTGATTAAATCCGCGAACTTCTGGCGCTAATTGATGCGTGCCGGCTCTGGCTACAATGGGCGGTTCGCGTACTCATTTTGTTATATCCTTCGTATTGTTAGAACAAATAAACGTTTAGAAAATGTAAAGTGTATACGGTGTAGAAAACGTGCCAGTTGCCTAATACGAATGTCTAGAATTGTCGATTCACCTATAAATTATAACTTCGTACGAGTCGCATTAAGAAAATATTATATTCGCAAAAAGAAGTATTTACTCCGTAGTTCTGTACTAAGTTTATTTGTGTTTTTAGAGATTGCTTTGGATTTTTGCTTTAGAGGAAACTACAAAAATTCGTGTTTTAAAGTGAACGATAAGAGTGAATCCTTAAATAATCTTAGGTTTAGCAATTTATGCATCAAGGGATCAAACGAACGCATTTTTTTCGCAATTGCGTATCGTTCCCTCGGTACGCCTTTAATGATTATATCTATCTATTTTACGAATCACAGGTAGCATACAGGTAAAGAAGAATGATTTACATCAATGGTATGTAAAGATCGCATGCGCAGCGCATTTAAAACAATGATATCACTGGGAAAACTGATATACGCGTCTAACGTTATTAAACTATCCGTACTGACTTGCATTACAATATAATTAATCTTTTCATTAGCAACAATGCGGTCAGAGAATCTTCCAGAACCAATATGTCTTCTTCTCTCATTAATTTTTCCCGCGTTATTTGTATTATATATTCATTGACTTATACAGGATAGGTTTTTAACCAGTGCGCAAACTGTAACCATGAATTTAGCATATCATTCTAGAATGCTATGCTGAATTCATGGTTACAGTTTGCGCACTGGTTAAAAACGTATCCTGTATATTACTTTTTATATCAATGATTATATTGCCGTTCTTTGTTATTGATTTATGTCTGCAGTTTATTACTTACTTATTTATTTTATTAACTACTAGCTTCCGCCCGTGGCTTCGCCCGCGTGGAAGTCGGAAATTATCCCGCGGGAACGTACTACCGGGATAAAAAGTATCCAACGTGGTTTCGAGTTAATCAGAGAGTGCGTTAAAATTCTTCCATACAAACTTTGAGACCCCCCAATCCCCATTTAGGGGGTAGTTTAGAAAAACAATAAATACCCAACTTTATAATTTACTTAGATAAGTATTTGTGCCAAGTTTCAAGTTTATTAACTCAAGAAGTAAGATTTTTAATACAAACAAAATCCCCCCTTTCCCCCCCCTTAAAGGTCGAATTTCCAAAAACCCCTTCATAGTGCTCCCCTACATTATAAAAGGAAGCTGTGTACAAAATTTTACGTTCCTAGTCCTAGTAGTTACGGCTGTGCGTTGATTGATCAGTCCAGTCAGTAAGTTTCTCCTTTTAATAGGTCTGAAATTGCCGTTTTGTATGAAAAAATTTAAACGAATTTTTTTCATGAATTTTTTATTTGTATTAATCGAAGTAATCACCCATGCAATCAATGCATCTTTGCCATCGCAGTGGCAGTTTATTGATGCCCTTCTTAAAGAAATCAGCTGGACGGGAGGCAACAAATTCTTCAAAGGCATTTTGTACTGCCTCTCGGGTATTAAATTTTTTTCCCGCCAAGAAGTTATCCAAATTCTGGAAAAAGTAGTAGTCTGTAGGCGCAAGGTCTGGTGAGTAGGGCGGATGACGGAGAGCTTCCAACCCCAGTTCTTGCAACTTGGAGACCGTCTGCTGTGCAGTATGAGGTCGCGCGTTGTCGTGCAGGAGCAGCGGAGACGAGCGATTGACCAATGCTGGTTGGAGATGCGCCAGCTTCTCCATCATTGTGTTCAGTTCTTCACAGTACACATCTGCAGTAATGCTCACCCCGTTTGGTAAGAAGCTGTGATGAATCACACCGGCGCTAGACCACCAAACACTGACCATCACTTTTCTAGGGGTAAGTTTTCGTTTAGGGCATTGTTTAGGTGCTGAACCAGGATCCAACCAACTTGCTGAGCGCTTACGGTTATCAAACAGAATCCATTTTTCATCGCAGGTAACAATGCGGTTCAAAATTCCTTCATTTGTGTGTCTGTTGAGCAGTGCAAGGCACGTCTCGACGCGTACTTCGCGCTGGCGATCATTGAGTTCGTGGGGCACCCATTTGTCAAGCTTTTTTACCTTGCCAATTTGACGCAAATGGACCAATATTGTTTTGACGCTAACGTCGAAAGCTGCTGCTAATTCAGCCGTAGATTGTGTATCATCAGCTTCCACAATCGCCTTTAATTCGTCATTGTCGACCAAAGTCTTCGGACGACCGCGAGGTTCATTTTTCAGGTCGAAATTTCCAGAACGGAAGCGAGCAAACCAATAACAGGTGGTGCGTTGGTTTGTAGTGTTAGCTCCGTAAACGTCGTTGATGTTGCGTGCCGCTTGTGCCGCGTTGCTGCCACGACGGTACTCATATTCCATAATTACTCGAATTTTTAACGTATCCATGATGACGAAAAAGATTGAAATGCGATGAAAATGTAACACTAATCAATAAAGAAATGACTACTTTTAGAAAAAAAAAACCATGTTTTTAAAATAAAATTAATTTGAAATTAGAATTCTTAGCCAAACAAAAATTATTTTGATTTGAAATGGCCAGTACTGCAGAACGGCAATTTCATAGGTAAAGACCTAATATATGTATAGATAACATGATAAACGTCATTAAATAAATTGTTTTACATTTTAAGGAAACTGCAACTGGAGTCATGGAAAGATTTATCGCGATCTGTTTTCATGTAGGTACTTGGACAGATATTTAAATGTCACCGTAAGATTGTGAACACCGTTACTTTACAATCAATCTCGCGAGATTGTAAACCGTCGATAAATTGGGAACTGCAAAAATCATTTACAATTTAACGCACGATTTTTCGATAGTTTATAATCTGTCTGTCAAATTGTGAATTGGTATCAAGACGGATAGTATGTACCTTGCGCTATTACTAAATAGTCAAGTAACTGCCACTAACTCGGAAGTAGCGCTCGCCGGCTATTTCCGCGGCACCGCTCGCTTCGCTCGCTCTCCTCGCGCGCGCTCGTCGCAGATCTAACCTAACCTATTCGGTCGCTATGCAATATGGTGCAGTTCACAATTTATCGACAGTTTACAACCTCGCGAGATAGATTATAAACTAACTATTTAATCTTATAATTATTACTATCTATCCTATCTGTTTTCTAATCCTCGGCTAAGGTAGCTTGCACAATCTTTTCTACAGGCTAGTAGTTACTGCTTTTTTCTACCGCTATCCCTACCTGCAAAATCTTCTTTGTTCATTGCTGTAGTATCTTTTCGAGATAAGTTGTTGGCTCTTATTATAGAATCCTGTCGATTACGTTTTTAATTTGAATATAGTTCACTGGCTCACTACACGCTACCGTGCAGACCTGCCTCACTTTATTTGTTTCCCGCCATTCTTCGTGACTGACAGATGTCATTAGTGACAGCATCTACCTCCTAAAGTGTGAATGAAACAGTGTTTACATAACTATTAAACAGAAACACTTTTGATGTATCGACATTTCTAATCAAGAGCCTCTAGTTTTTCATTACCTGAATAGCCTTGTTCCTGGAAGTGGTTCAGTTTATTTCCTCAATCTTTAACACAACCTATCAAATGGGTGATATCTGTTTGGCCAGAAATGTATTTTGATTTGACTCTTCTGACCAAGCTTATAAATACCTACAAAACTTGTAGGTATTTGTTCACGATTACAAGTTTGTAGGAAAAAAAATAGTTCTATTGTACACACATCATAGTAATTACGTGCAAACGAATAACTTTCTACTAACAACCACCAATTAATCTATTACGGTTGAAGCTTCAAGCGTCCATCTTTTATTTTTGACCATCGATAAGCGTTTTGGCAAATCGAATTCATATTGCCACAAGACAGTCTAAATTCAACTGTAGCATTTACAGATTAAGGTTAGTTTTGCAATGAGAGTCTCTTTATGGTTTGTTTTGATGAGTGAAAGGACAATCCGTCGTGAAAGCCTCCCGTCTCCCTTTCGCCGGTTTGCTTTATGTTATTTCGTTGCCTTCTCTTTATATGCTCATTGTATGTATAAGTTAGGTGAGGACTACCTACATAAGACATGCACTTCTTTGATAAGTAGATCTAGTAAATTAGGCGGATGACACCGACATTATCGAAAGGAGATTGTCCGTTTACGAGCAACGAATTAAAATAGTACAGCTATTTCATTTCACTTTACTTGTACTTGGGAACGGTTTATCTTCTTCGTAACATTCTTGTCAGAACGGTCCTAGTCCTCATGAAGTTTCTTGTATAGGGGCTGATGTGATATGCCTAACGATCTCTCGCCATTGACTCCGATTTTCAGAATTTAATGTGCACAGAAACAAGGGATCGCCCACTACGCATTTAATTTGAACAGTCTATCTCATGGTTGAGCGTCCGCGTGGTCTAGTGCCTTCCACTCTACCCTGCACGACAAGGCGCTGTATAAAGTTACCCTCACGCCTCGAGACGTGTCCGAATTATTTGATGATGCGCGTTTGGACCAGAACGTCAAATGTCGAGTTATTGGCGTTGGAGCTTAACTCGATCCCTGATACATCAAGCATTTGTCTCCAGCGCTACATTTCTAGATCGTCTATCTTCTTCTTCTCGATGTCACGCTGCATTCACGTCTCAGCAGCGTATAGAAAGTAGCCGGATCTTGGGTGGGTTTTGCAAGATCTCTGTTCCTCCAGACCTTTTACAATACATACCTAGGTGTAATTTTGCATGTGTTAACTTTAACACGGAAGATCATTCGTAGAAGGGTATAGAACAGCATGACACTAAAGTTCAATAAAGCCCTAAGGCGGATTATTCTCAAGACGAGCAGGCACCACTATCCACTATGGACTATTATGAAGGCGCATTAGATTGAATAGCTTTTAGCTCATACCTTTATCTCCACAAGTACCAAATCTTCTCAATAAACCAACAACACGATAAATAGGTACGATTACAACTTAAGTATTGGGGCCTGTATCTTATAATCCATGAATCAACTTTGTCCAGTCCGGCATGGTTTATTTATAGCAAAAGGAAACGGTGCCCACGCAATAATCTACCCAATTGCGTCCCATGGATCTGCAAACAGAATCTAGTTTGACATATCCTTTTCAAAGACCACCCACAAAGCTTAACTGGTAAGATCAACTGGGTGATATTTCCTGGGTGTTGGTTATTACATTAGTTGGTGTTCATTGTTTAAATTGGAGTGATGACGGCCCGACTATGAACAGAAGTCATTACTACTAGTTGCTTTAATTCGACTTGGGGTATTTTTAAGTACCTACCGTATGATGGAGACATGAATGACAAAATAAATATTCTACAAAACTTGTTTTTTTTTTTTCAAACGGTTCCTATATATAGATGGCTGAAACAACGCATTAATCAATTACCTCTTTTTCCTCCACTTTGGCAATTCAATTCGCGATCATTAACATTGTATCTCATAGGTGACACGGCTTATTCTACAGAAAATAATTGAGACTGACAGCGGACTGTCACGTGATACGCACAAAAAAGAGTTTGTAATCGCAAATTCGAAATTCGATTCCGAATGTTGATTATAAAAGAGAGAAAAAAAGAAAAGAACGAATTATTTCAAAAATGGAGGCTCGAAAGCGCTTGGCAGGCAAATCGTGGTTTATCATTTCGTCACGCGCTTTTGGCACGTCCACACGTACCGGGCATTTCTAAAGGTTACTGATTGAAGTCGTTAGACACACTGGTTTAATTAGAGAAGTTATTTTTAGTTACCACGATTAGATAGAATGTCAAATAAATAGTGATTATGGTAACAACAAAGTTTACAATGTTGATATTTGATGCTTTGTTCATTTTAATGTTTCCTTTGCTTTGTTCTGTAAACAGATGCGATAATTGTCTAACTGGATATCCGTATTCATGAAATTTTTAAGTACCTATTTTGAAACATTACCTAGTTTGTTGTAGGCCCGTAGATACCTTGGAGTACAAAAGCGTCACATAAAATATCTAGTAGGGTATTTAATGGTGCCTGTAAGTAAACCTGCTAGTTGAGACTACTGCAATGCAATTTCAATTTTGAATCTAAAGACCTTTATTCAGCATCATCATCAGCCTACAGCAGTCTACTGCTGGACATAGGCCTCTCCAATTGCACGCCATTCAGCTCGTTTCTCGGCAATTCTCATCCAGTTGCTACCAGTAACCCTGCGAAGATCGTCACTCCACCTAGCCTGAGGGCGTCCTACCTTACGTTTGCCGATTCGCGGTCTCCACTCAAGAACACGTCTACCCCAACGGTCATCGGTTCTACGGCTAATGTGGCCGGCCCATTGCCACTTCAGCTTGCTAATTCTGTGAGCTATGTCGACAACTTTGGTTCTCTGCCGGATCACCTTATTCCGGATTCTATCTTTCAGAGAAACTCCGAGCATAGCTCGTTCCATAGCTCGCTGAGCGACTTTGAATTGATGGACCAGCCGTACCGTGAGTGTCCACGTTTCAGCTCCGTAGGTCATAACAGGTAGGACACACTGGTTGAATACCTTTATTATGGCAACAACATCTAATATGTAGGTACTTAAACAACGAGAATGGTGAGCTCTCGTAGGTTAGAGATTTGATGAATTAATTATTTAAGGAACTGTACACAGCTTTAAATCCAATTAATCGTACCCAACATTTCTACTTGACAAACCATTCAAATGTCAACGATATCAAATCGAGTTTATCAGTCCAAGACGACATCCCATCATCATGATTGACATCCTAACGGTTGATAACTCTTAAAATTAATTACTAGCGCCATTTTAAGACGTATATAATGTACTCGCAAAAAAAAAACCTGTTACTGGCTACAATGTAATACTCTCATAGTTAATAAGAACACTTGAGGTAATGTACGGTCGCGGTCAAGAGTCCATTCTCATGCTAAGGGTTATATTGCTATGACTCGCGGTCCAGGCCGTACCTACAGCTGTGTGTATAAGTGATGTAACCAGACCGCACACCACAGTAGGTACTCACACACCACTGTCGTCGAAAGATACAAAAAACATACCGTCGCACAGAGTACTCTGTCTCTGTCTGTACTGTATTACGTAGTAACTACGTATGACCTTGGTCGGTTCATACGATCGCTAAAATTCACGTTCTAATATCAAGTCTCGGTAGCTCGCAGCGTATTGTCATTGATTAAGAAACACATAAGTCTGGGTTCAAATCTCCCGAAGAGACTTATTTTTCTTTTCAACAATTTCATCAGTTCTTTTATTATTCGTTATACGAGAATGTTTTTTTTTAAATTACTTAAATTATTATTTAAACAAAGGATTAAGAAGATTATGTGATTACAAAATGTTTATTCGTTATAATTTTATGAAGTAGGTATAAAAATAACTACTAATAACTTCTTGTTAACAGTTTATTTTCTCATAAAGAACAATTATTGAAGTAAAGTAGCTAATTGGTGAACCATGATAATCAGGCTATTGTATCTTAGTAATATAATAATATTGTGCTGTAATTACTACAATGTGCGGTACTCTAAAGAAATCACATTTTTCTACGCAAATCTACCCACGTAAAAATAACAAATGCAGACAAGTTGTCACAATACAATTAAATGACTCAGTAGTACTACTATTGGAATAAATCTACTGCGAGTGAGTTAGTTCTCTCAAACCTCAAAGTTAACAAATTGTATTTAATAGGACTTATCGAAGTTATAGCTTAAGTAATCATTTTCATTACGAAAAGAAGATTGAAACTAAACCTCGAATATAATCCATATTATGGATATGACACAATATTATGTGAATATTACTAAAATCAATAAAAGTCAATAATAATAAATATTTCTAATTTATATCTTAATGTTAATGTTTATGTTTTTTGAGCTGGTTTTCCATGATGCAAACCTTCTGCGTCGAGTGCACAGCGCACTATGAATAATTTGGCAAAATGTCTTGTCTTTTTGAAACCACTTGTGCTGTCGCTTTCTTTTATAAGCTGGGGTCTTCCACTTTGCTTTCGACGGGCAAGGCTACCCCCTTCCTCATATCTTTTCATCCACTGACTCACAGTATTTCACTAAAACAAAAAAGGGGTACTGTTAGGCTACTAAACAAAATACATACTAATATGTATTACTATTTAGAAACAAAATTATTTGAAATATAAATTTCACATAAATATTTAATCTAGGAAATAAATTTACTTTGAAATTTTATATTTTTCTTCTATTTAGACGTTATGATATTTATAAAACGTTTAAAAATTACTACAAGGATCAGCAGTTATACTTTAAATAAGTGCTTAATAAAATAATTAAATCATAATACTCACACTCAGGCCGGTTTCATCAGTTATTTGTGATATTTAAGTCCGTTTTTATGCAGCGCAATAATATTCGCTTTCATTTCTATTATTCAATTTGCTTACATTTTAAAATGAACTAGAAGACCGCTAATAGATTAAACACACGTCACTAGCACACAATAACAACCAAAACCGTTCTATATGTCACGTCGAATGAGTCGTAAGTTAACTATCATTTAAATTTCTTTAGGTTTCTGTGGGTATATTGATAAAGTTTTACGAGTTTAGTGAACAAGACGAACAGAACAAGAAACTATAGTCAAAAGCGATTTTTAAAACAATAAAAAGGCTAGCACACCGCGCGTGGGATTCGAACCCGAGACTCGTTGCGCACGATGGCGCTAATCCAAGTTCAGGAACCACTAAGCTATCACGTCATTTACTGTAGCGGTTGAATTTATGGAATACAATCATTTGTAGACGTATGAGAGTGTGTCTACAGTATAGAAATTACTTAATATAAGAAGATCGTAAGTTAAACCGTAGTGTCAATCTATTATTTTTTGAGATTGGTACTCCGCTTTTGGATCCTACTGTACTGTTGGCCACAAAAAATGGGCCAAAATGAACCGACGTATCTCGAAAATAGAAGGAGTGACTCAGAGTATTTTTGTTATTCGCGCGAGTACTTGATAAGCTTTCAAATGGTTTTTTAATATAGATTTATCTACATCGTTTTGATTGTCTGGTAGTTTATGAAAACATAATGTATTCGCTATTTATATGTACTGACGAAGATTGAGTTACAAGGAGTTTGTCTATAAGTAACTTTCGTTGAGTTAATCTTTGACGAAAATGTTGCAGTGTTTAGGGGTACGTAAAACCTACTTCCTACTAATATAAATATGAAAGTTGGTTTGTTTAATGTCTGTTACTCAATCACGTAAAAGAGGCCGAACGGACTGGGATGGGAACACAGATAGTTTAAAACTTGGATTACTTAACATATAAGATATTTTTTATCCCTGTAATACAGTCCCGTGGGATGATTTCTTACGTAAACGCGGGCGAAGCCGCTGGCAAAAGCTAGTCATAAATAAATACATCTTAAATAACTCAACATCATAGTACAGGCACTGGTTAATAGAATGGACAGTCTTAAATAATCAAAAGTGTGTGAGATAGGAGGATCTTGAGTAACAGCTCACCCGGCTCTTTTATAAAGGACATTTTAATATACAAAACGGTCACAGTCAAGATAATGTTTATTATAAAAGTTTGAAATTGCACTTAAAACATTTTTAAAGAGTTAAAAGAGTTTCTTGCCCATTCTTCTCCATACGAAACTACATTTTGGAAGGGGCGACTAGAATCAATTCAATTTTAATGTAAATGTTGACGTTCAAAAGTACCTTTAAAGTGCCTATTTGAAATAAATGCTTTTACTTTGTCTATGACTTTGGCAAATAAGTATTTTATTATAACCAGAACGAGAAACTCAATAATGTAGTTTGACCTTTTTAATCCACATTTTACTGGACATACGAGTAGGCACTATTGATAACTCAAGATATGATACTGAAATATATAGTACAAAAATTAGGTATATTATCATTGAATATCTATGTAAGTAATCCATTCGTGATATGCAGAAAAGGAGTCACTGTTTCTACCCAATTTATGTAGGAATGTTATCAACATTACTAGATAATAAGTAGATATGTGAATATAAGAATAATAGGTACCGTCTTAATAAATTCCTCGCCACGTTCTGTAGGTACCAAAAAATATTTCTTGGTGTGCATGTTTTTAAAAGACGCAATGCGATGCGCTACGCAGTAGTTGATTTATGTTCTGTCATACTGCTTAACCTGTATATTCCGACGCACAGTGGGCTGAAAATGAAGCTAGCATAGGCTTCGCTCAAAAGTCAAGTACTTACATAATTTTGAAAAAAAAAAAAATGCCAGCGTATTCCTTTACTGATTAGCAATATTTTATGTTGTGAAACTTTTTTTCAAACTCAAACTCAAAACATTTATTTCAATTAAACCATTTATTTACAGACACTTTTGAACTGTCAAAAAGTTGAAGCTAGTCGCCCATTCCAAAACGTGGATCTCAATGGAGAAGAACGGGCAAAAAAGTCCACGGACACTCTTTAAAAAAAAGTTGGATATTACAAAAACTTGGGAACATTATTCTTGTTGCTTCTGTATGTGAGAACAATGTAAAAAAAAAATATGAACAATTCTAAATATAAGATTACAAATAAGCCCTGGCAGTTAGGAGATGACCAGTCTCCACCGACGGCGCCCGTTCACGAACATGACGCGTGGATCAGCACCATCCAGCTCAACCATTTTGTAGGGAACCGAATGATCCAACACACGCGCCACCATCAGTAAGACATTTAAGTGAGCATGACATTGTATGTAACATATAATGCGACGCTTCGTGGCGTAGCAATCGAGTTTTGAATCAGTATTTGTTTTTTTTGGCTTCACTCTTGGTGTTCCGCGCGGTCTATCTGCCTTTGTTTTATAATCTGAGTCCCTTGCAATTGCGATAACTCGCATAATTTCCTTTACATAAATCAAATATTATCACACAATGGCGGCAACTGTCAATGGTTTTTTTTTTCTCAGACTATCAATAGATATATTTATTTATTTATTTAAAATTTATTTGTTAGAATATTAAAATACACATTTAATGCTTTTATTCTATTTATGATTGTCAACAAACGAAGATAGGTATAATAAAAACTATATATGTAGAATTACCGGTCTGTAATAAAAAATGGCTAGACAGACCGCGATGCCTGTTTCTACCGGAAAAGAAAGTCGTTATCATTTAATAATAAGGTTTTTATATGTTAATAAGTCATATTATGACAATTTATGCTTCTATGTTTGGTCATAAATTGATACTACTTCATCCCACGCTCAACTGACTCTGTTTCTTTCGCATTTATGGTACAGAGGCCTGCACATCAAGCTGCCCCAATCTGTCAAATTTCTTTGATAGTTTTTCAACTTTATTACAAAGGAATAAGGTTCATGTTCAATTGGGAAAATTTGACAGTTTGGGATAGGTTGACCTGCTGGCGTCTGTACCTAAAACAAAGTCGCTTTTCGTGTTTGTTTGAGTGACCGCTTAGTTCTTCTAAATCACACAATGAATTTTGATGCGGTTTTAAAAATATTCCGGAAGGTCTTCTTGTCTATAATATACATAACTAGTGTACTTATAATGTTCCCACTGCTAGGAAATGTCCGTGTATGCCTCTTATTGAGAGGTAGTGGGCCGTAATCCACCACGCGGAGCCAGTGCGGCTTGGTCTATAATTTGCACCTTCGATTTACCTAGAAACCATAAATCTCGATGTTTTGACCTGTCGCCACTCGCCAATCTCCGGGTCCATAGAAATATGTTTGCCACACAATTATTACAAATGCAATGCAAGTACATTTGTACCTAAAATCTCTATATCCATATTGACGATGATGGGGACTCCCTTTTTCGCACATAGACTTTCACTCGGTCCGTTCTGCGTGGTTCTTTCCATGATAACATCATCATCATCATTTCAGCCGAAAGACGTCCACTGCTGGATATAGGTAGTCCTCCCCCAGGTTCCTCCACTTCGACCAGTCTTATGCTTCCCACATCCAGCGGATTCCCGCGGCCTTCACAAGGTCATCAGTCCACCTTGTGGGAGGCGTTCCCACTCTTAAGTTCGGCAATTCTTCGGGCTATGTCGGTTGCCTTGGTTCTCCTGCGGATTTCTTCATTCCTGATTCGATCACGTAGTGAAATTCCGAGCATAGCCCTCTCCATTGCCCTTTGGGTGACTTTTAGCTTTTGTTAAGGCCCATTGTGAGCCATTTCTATCTATGTTATACATAGTTAAGTAGAAACTAACTCATTCTTGATTTAAAAGAGTTTCCTTGTAGTTTTGTGCCCGTTTTTCTCCACAGAGATTTACGTTTTGGAATGAGCAACTAGCCGACTCTATGAAAATTCAAAAGTGCTTTGAAAATGGTGAAATTGAATTAAATGCATTGAGTTCGAATAATATCAGATTTAAAATAGCTTTTAATAACTTGCAAATATTGATAGACATAAAATTTTATACAATGAATACTCTATGAATGAATGCCAAACATACACACACAGACAAGATACATTAATGAAATTTAGAATCGCAAATGTCTTGAATGTATAATAGGCAGATTATGTATTGGATTTTAATAGTGTGTTGAAATGTGTTAAACTTTCCTCTTTGATGGATGGTTATAGGTAATTCTGGGTCCTATTCTGAATAAGTACATAGCGGCGTTTCTGTTATGTTGTCAGTAAGTAGGTACTTAATAGTACATTTAGGTCTCTGCATATGGGTATCATCCATGACAGTATATGTACAAACTACTAATGTTAAGTACACTTTGATGACTCTTATTCGGTTGGCAACATGCCCGAACATAACTTAGCTTGAGAAATCTCTACAGGATAGCTGTTAACAAATTCTAGCCAACCACAAGAAAATCTAGGAAAATGATACTATCTTTACAACCTTACCTCAGAATATTCTGGGTAACAATCAAAATGGTGTCTTCTGTCATCGTTTTAGTGGAAACCCATGTTTCGCTGTGACCTTGTCTGACTCAAGCACGTGGACTGGAAAGTCCACCGACGACCGTGCCAACTGTAATCGGACAGGGCGATCGGTAGAAAGAAACATAAACAAAACATTTAATTTACTGTCGCCAAACTTTTATTTACACGACATTGAACCTTATTGATGAAACAGTTAAGTAGTCAATGTGTTTAAAGATCTGTAAAGTTATGTTGGTAATGTAAAAAATCGTGGTGAGGTTTAATTTTGCATGAAACGAAATCTTTAAACATTCTGCATTCTTAGAATGTATTTGTAAACGAGCGTACGCGAGATCAAGTTTTGATCTTTTTTGGGGAACTAACATGCCTTTGGAATATTTTGTTCTTGGAACTTTTATTAATTTAATACATATTTCGTTGAGGAAAAATTTGGTTTTATTAGTTTCGTTTTCATTGATGAGTAGGATGCACTGTTGTGAGTTGCTAATTATATTATTTATAATGACTATTAAAATCTTAATAAATAGATATTACTTAAAGCTTCTTGCTTCTTAATAAGAGAACTCTCTTAAGATACAAAAAAGATCGATTTCTACTAGAGGCCGCCCAGGGGGCGAAATACGACCATAATTCATTAATTCTTACCTATATGCATTATTTTTACATTTTTTTTTAATATTTATAAAAAATATTAACTTTCTGCACTCTTTCTCCATGTAAACTTTAACTGGGCCAAATTTCATACCCCTCCGTCCGCGTAATTTTCTTAAAAACAAGTACAGTCGCCAGCAGGTCAAGCTATCCCAAACTATCAAATTTTCCCAATTTACCATAAACCTTATTCCTTTGTGATAAAGTTGAAAAACTATCAAAGAAATTTGACAGATTGGGGTAGCTTGATGTGCTGGCCTCAGTACAAAGTTTTAACTTCACGTATTATTAAATAGATAAGAGAATCCTATTAAGAAACAAAAAAAAATCTTTTCGCAAAGGCATTTTTACAGTAAGTAAAAAATGAGACAACTTCAGAAACTACAGCATGGTAGTTGATTGAAACAGAAATCCGTCAAAACTCTGATAGGTACATCTTTCAAGCAATAATCTTTACGAAAATAATTAAAATCAAGAAAATTCCCGAATTAGGTCACGGTAACAATTAATCAACAACATTATCAATAACCGTTATCATCGTCAAACGATAAAAGAACATCACTACGTACTACGCGTATACAGGATGTTACAGTAGGCGTAATTTGTCATTGTTTTAGTTTTTTAGCGGCTCTTTGTTCGTCCAGTATCGAAGACTGAATCGTAATGCCATGCTAATGAGCGGGTCAACGCCTGTTATTTGCGTCTGCGAGATGTTTCATTGTTACATAAAATGTTAGCAATGAACATTGAAATGTAGAAGGTCTAGTTCAGATGAAACATGGCAAAAAGGTATTAACCGACGAAGAAAAAACAACAAAAGCTTGCACACTTTTCCGCTTCTACTCTGTAAATTGAGAGGTCTGGCTCTAATAATACAGGAATTCCTAGTACAGACGCCAGAGATCAATCTACCTCAATCTGTCAAATTTCTTTGATAGATAACTTTAAAACATAACCGTAAGGTTCATGTTCAATTGGGAAAATTTGTCAGTTTGGGGTAGCTTGATGTGCTGACGTCTGTACAAGAGCCAGGGCTACACTCTTGTTGTTACTCGAATTGAAAAAAAATATATATTACAAATTATTACATACTAGCTGAACCGACAGACGTTGTCCTGTCTTAACTATGAATATTAAATTTGTTACGCGCCACTTTCTTATTTTTTTCTTTCGCAAGAACCTTCTCCTGACAATAACAAACACAACAAAAAAAGAATTGGCAAAATGCCGTGACCAAGGGAAATAGTGATTCATTTTTATATATATAATATAGATGAGCTTGCCCACAGTTAGTTGAACATCGAACTGTGCACCCCAGCGTGTCGAAAACACCACTTCTATTACTGTTCGATTTTCAACTCTTGGTAGGGCCGAGAGCTGAAAAACGTAGGAACGTATCGTAACCGGAATAAAAAGTATTATATTATTATTAGGTTGCGTTACAAATTAACAGTAGCAAAGGCTTTAATTTTGACAGTCCAACATCATTCGTAACTTTATTGAGCAGACAAATTTGAACATTATAAAACTGTGGATAAGTCATATCTTTCAAAATGTTTCAGGTTTTGATTGATAGTATGACGCGATTAGGGCGCGGGCTGTGGTCTATTCGAGTGCGATTTCACCTAAATTCGGCAGCGAACTTTCGAATTTGAAATATTAAGTAACATTTTTTTCTTTAAAATCTGAAGGAGATGGGATTGCGAAAGATGGAAGAACCGGAGTTGACTCCGCTGTTCAAGTAGCCTTTGCCCATAAGTGAAACAGAGCGTAGGCTAGTAAAAAAAGCATGAATTCTTCTTCGCTAGGAATTTGCCTTCTGTACCTATTGTTCTGTGACATTATCTAATCCTCCATTGCTTATTCTTACATTGTGTACTTCTTTCTAATTTAGTTCGTGCTTGGTTAATCATAGGTTTCTTATTTAACACCCACGCCAGTAATTGCAGTCTTATGTAACATTTCTTTTACTATTTATAAATTATAATTACTGAACTGTTCTTTCTAATAACAATATTTTTATTGTTCATAATTGTCTTTGTACGATTTCCGAATCTCCGATACTATTAACCGAATGCTCAAGATATTTTTATTTTTTATTTTGTCCGTGGTAAATGCTTTCTAACGGTTAAAGACACCGCTGTCATTTCTAAATGCGGTACTTGGTTGAAAACGTACCTAGTATTCAGAAGAATACCAACAATATCTTTTAGAAGGAAAGTTTTTATATTAGACCAAATCTATTGATTTGGTCTAATATAAAAACTTTCCTCTATGAATTCGTTGCGCACGCGCCGTATAGGCGCCATCCTGATGCCCAATTGTCTGCGCTATCAATTCTGTCAAATTCTTCACTTATCGCTTTGTATGCGCGCCTTGACATGTCATCAGGTTTGATGTCAACGCGAAGTATACACAAGGCATCCTGTCATATAAACAATTTATTGCGTCCATTGTGGCAAATGACGATTGACATGATAATAGCTCAATTTTCTCCGCCGCAGAACAAACTGGTAGGAAATAACGCGTTGTTATTCTGTTTGCGTGTACCACTGTTGTGCTCGACTGTATAGATGCATGCGACGAACGCCGAATGTTTCGTTATAACTGTACCTGGTGTAATGTACAGGTGGAAGCGGGGACGGACGCGGAAGCTTTAGCGATTTGAATGTTGGTGAAAAAAATGGTGGTTGGACTATTTTTTGCCCTTAGCCTATATTTTTTACACCCACATTATTTGTACGCTTTACGAACTTTCGTATATAAGAGCTTTACGAAATTTCGGTAGTAAAATTTTGTATCTATTGCACCATTGCAGCGGCATGCACGGACAGATTAAAGTGTCCACTTTATACCGGGGAAATTTCCTTTCTTTTTGACAGTTCAACCACGTTCATCGTGTTTATTTATTTGAATAACGCAATGAAATGAACGTAGTTGAACTATTGCTAACCGGACGAATTGTTCAATCGTAGGAAGCGATGGATGTGAAAACCAAAGGTGTTGCGATCGCTTGTCATTGGATGTGTGTTACGCAATAGCCCTACTAGTTCCACATAGAGCGATACAAAATTTGCATAAAGTATACATCCACGAAGGGATTACAGTCAGGAGGCTCCGTCTCACATACGGATTAGTTTGGGCTCGACCTAAGAATGAATGACACTACCATTAGACCAGAAAAAGTTAATTATTAGAGTAGGGTTCGCTCCGAAGTTTCGAATTACTTTCGGATGGTCCCGTATCTTCGTTGACGGACTTAGAGAGTAGGACCCCGGATTCACGTAATACGGCAAACGACGTAGCAGCAATAAAAGGGCGCGTAGTAACTTGCGTAGGCTATCCGCTACGCGCGTAGCAGTGAGACCTATGCGTAGCCTGGAGCGGATGCGCACCATTTTACGCGTGTTTAATCAGAATATTTTATTTGCATATTTTTTTAATTTAAACTTAACTTCTTTTTGTGTTTATCATTTTTACGTTACGTAAATTTTATCACAAAAATACCGAACAACTTGACAACGAAGACAGTTCATTCTTAGGCATTTCTATAAGTACTTGGCAATGTTGTTTCATTCATCAAAATAATTAATTCAAGTAAAAATAAAGTTCATCGATAATCTCCAACCTTCAATGGCTTGTGACTTGTACCATGCGTCAGTCTCAAGGCTACGCGTTACCTTGTTCGACACACTACTCGCCACTGCGAACTGTGAAGGTTTAGGTTACCATCGGTTGTTGGTAACCTGTGATTAGGTGGTACCAATCCTTCTAGCATCCCTGGGTTTCTATAACTACCCAGCTGTCTAGATAATGTTTATAAATAAAAAAAGAATAAGGTCATTTAAAATTATTCTGAATAAAAAAAAACAATGTGTACGCAACAGTAATCGTCTTTGTTTCACAAATGGTTATTGTCAAAGAAGCTCAATTTCCACGAGTGGCTGAACTTTACAATGTCAAGTATATTTGTAAGATTGTATAAAAAAGTTACAACTATGAGTTAATTCAAATGTTTAGCGCCCGGTGCGCGCGCGCAGTTCATTGTCACGGCCGAGGAGATGCTTCTGCGCATTTATTACTATTATAATAAAAACTTTATTATAATACGTCGAGTTCTTCAGAATAAGTTAATTGCAACATATGCAACTTAATTTTTCTTGCTTTTAAAAATCGTGTCACACTCTTCGTGTTTAGCCGTCTTAAAATTTAAACTTTTTCAATAAAAACTACCGTTTTTTGGACTATGAAAGCCGAACACAACAAAAACGAATGATGTAAGACTTCTGTGTCTGATCTATTGTTAATCCACAGTTTAGATAAAAAGTATTAGGGAAATCGGAATAACAGACACCGTGGCAAATGCTGGAAATGGTTTTTTACTAGGTTTAACTTGGAACGAACATCAGCAAGCGATATCGTGGAAGCTAATGAGTATTCATAAATCAAATGCGAATTTCCTTCCTGATGTCATAAAGATGCAGGCGCTTCCTAAAATGTCAAGATAAAGATTTTACCTTCCCATAAGTAAGTAAGTACTCTATGACCTACGACGTTGGTCCTATATCATCATTGCTTTTCGTAGGAAAACCAAAAAAACTTATTTATGATTAGGTCCTAAAGGTCTAAAGTGTGTCTATTTTGCATTATGCTATTTGTTCGGGCAAGATTACTACTTAGGTACCCAATCGTACCTAGATATTATTGTAATCTGATAAAAGTCTACAATACTTCCCTGTTTTTTACCCGCCTAAAATAACTGAAGTATTTGTAATACATTCTGAAAAAAAAAAGAACACTTATCACCACCAATCGTAATTGAAATCCCAGCCACAATGTAGCTGGCAGCTAATAAATAATTATTTTATTTTTACGCGCGAATCGTGTCACGTAATTTGACAAGTTAGCGCCATTTTAGCTGTCATTGTCACGGCCGTCCATATTTTTCCTAAGTTTGTTTGTATTTTCTGTTACTATACTTACTGCCCATGTCGGAGCAATTTGCAGATACATTTACAGAATGTCAGACAGCGATAATTAGATTAGTTATCCTTATCTACACTTATGTTGTGGCCAATATTGAAAAATTTATGGAGAGATTTGGTCTATAAATTGTTAATATTTTTTGCACGTTTCATTTATTTTGACTCATTTCTCGAATTGCAAACTAAGTATTTATATTTTATAGGAGCACCCCGCGGTTTCACCCGCGTAGTTCCTGTTCCCGTGGGAATACGGGGATAAAATATAGCCTATGTCACCCGGGGATAGTGTAGCTTCCCAACAGTGAAAGAATTTTTCAAATCGGTTCAGTAGTTTCGGAGCCTATTCAATGCAAACAAACATACAAACAAACAAATCTTTCCTCTTTATAATATTAGTATAGATATATTTACTGACAGACGCGTCGTTTTACCCGATTTTCTAGTTATAAATAATTTGGTAAATTAACGCGTTTTGTAGTTATGCATCTACTAAGTAATTCGTGTTTTCTTTTTCGTTTCTGTTTGCCTAGAAAACTCATAAAGCCATCTTTCTTTCTTTATGTTTGATCTTTAATCCAACCACCCATAAATTGCCTGATTTAAAATTGCCTCTCTAGCCGACGTTTACGACTGTCCGAATCTAAAGTACTGGACAATAAGCATGCATCACACGGACTGTACTAAATCATGTATTATTAACGCGTTAATAAAATTAACGTCACTCCACGTCGCAGGTACCTACTAATTTATTTTATCCCTAGCTATTCATTGTCATGGCTGCGCACGCGCAATGTCACCGCGACGCTGTAATTTTCATGCGATACGTGATTTGATGTTCTGAGCATCACTTTGCGAGGCATGCCATCAATCATTTTTAAATATAGCCTTAGTCCAACATGTTCCTTTATCGTTGAAACGTACGTAATTTAGTAGTAAAGAGGATGTCTTTAAATAACTCTTTTTCTTTTTAATTTCTTTCAAGACTTTGCCAAGCGATTGGTCGATTCTTCACGTGCCCAGAAGGCTGGCCTATATTTTGGCCAAACAATCAGCATTGCCAATTGCCATACAACCTTTGTAAACATTTTAAGATTTTAAGTTCCCAAAAAATAAACGTAATTTGTAAGTCACTCTTCATTCATTTCCACTGCCGGATATAGGCCTCCCCCAAGCTCTGCCACTTCGACCAGTTCTATATATGCTTGCCAGCGGATGACATAACTCTGATATTATAATTTTCATTCAGGCTGGTTCTATAAATAAGCGTCTATTTCTAGATATATCTAAGTAGGATTCATCAATTACTTGTGCGATAAGATAACTTACAGTACACATACGAAAGTAAGCGAGATCTACTGAGAAATATGAACTTGTACACAAACATTTAACTGGTACTTACAACTACCATAAACAAACCAGTTTCTTTATCTAAAATACTGTGAGACCATGTAAACTTATTTGTAGAGCCTATTTGCATAGCTCGTTTCTAACTTGCACACTACATTATTATTATTTCTCAAGGAAGAAGGAACATAGTCGGTCTGTCTGTAAATATATAGCGTGTTTCAGGAAGTTTTTGTTGTTCTATTGTTTTTTACATTCCCACGCAATAATGAGCGATGTAACTAGTTCTATGGTTTTACCAGTAGCATGGGTGTTATCAGTCTATATGGAGTGATAACGGTCACCCCAATTTGTTGCCATCATCATTAACCGCGATTGCACTCAGATTGGCTGAGTACTTGACAACCGTGTCAAGTTTGTGCTCTAAAACTATAGTAAATATTAATGGCTTTAGAGCAATTTATTGTTGAAAGAATGAGTAGATAAGGGGCTGTGTAATTACTTTAATATTTTAATAACAAAGTATATTCATTCAAAAACACGAGAGATCTGAGATTGTGTCCAAGATGCGATAGTAGACCTCTTTAAATTACCAAAGATGTTATGTGAGTAGTCTATGGTACAATCGTGCCAAGATATTGATCAATATTTTTAAATAGAATATGTACTGACTTACAAAAAGAAATATTTTTTGCAGTACATAAGTAACATATCTTTATTAATGATCAATTCAAATATTTTTTGTTCCCACAACCTGTCAAAATTGTGAACTTAATTCTCTATGAATCAATTTCGGTAATCGCCTCCATTGTATTTTAATAATTTAAAGACGTGTCATAAAAAAGAATCACGCTAAATACTAATTTGATGCCATTAAAATTAAGTAAATACTTATCTTACTCGTAAGATCTTCTAGAAACAAAAAATCAAAATAGATTCTACACCCGTTTAATTTAGACGCGAAAATCTAAAGTAATAGGGTCAAAGATCACGTTTTTGCAATAATTATTTTATTTATTTATTCCAAAACTATAATTTATTCTTTATAAATCACAATAACCTGCAATTAAGCCTACAAAAACATCGAAAAAACCTGATAAAAAACCGTAAATATTGTGAAAACCGATTTATATATGTTGAATATTAATTCTAAAATACTTCATACAGTTTAATGTACTTTTTGTACCACGATATACTAAGGTAGGTATCTCATCAGTTTAAAGACAAAGGTACATATTAATATTAAAATGCCCGTGCAGTCGTGTACTATAAAAGCATGTAGAATTATCATGAGTAATGCTTTGCAGATAAATGATTAGTCACAGCTTCCACTGAATCGAATCTAATTTGTTATTCGTAATGGAATATCTTGTTCAAATTTTCCAATATTTCGTAGAGAAACCTTTCACTAGTATTCGTAGGTATAGTAAATCGAATTTTGTAACGACTTTTGTAGACAACATTACACGCTATCGTCGCAAGGTTCTATTAATGACTCAATCTGGGAACTGGGAATTTGTAAAAATCTGGAATTGTATAACTCTTCCTAGTTAATGTTGACTATCCCTAACCGGTAACATTTATCGACCAATCCAACTCTTACTCACAATAAAGAGTGAATGCCCAATTGCATGCCATGCAGCAATATCCTCATTTTCGGGATTAGCTTACCTTTGAGTAATAAACTAAACAAAACATCCTTCCTGTTAACCTGTTTATGGCAGTCTAAATTGTGTCAGACCAAAACTTAGCTAAACGCTTCCTATATAAAGTTGAACTTACAATACGAAGTGCAATTCTTCTTCTTCAATAAGCGTCCGTGTCAGTGCTTACTTACCTAGATAAAGTTTAAATTGAGTCATTAGCCATAGATTCATTAATCATTATAATGTACCGCATAAGACAATATATCACTAACAAAAACTACGGAATAACCTGTGTTTTTGAGTCAGTAATACAAGTCTAAGTTCTTAATGTACTGCCGGAAACATGACCCGAGAACTAACGATCTCTATCAAGTCCATAGTAAACATAAGCTTTAATTATAGTCATTAGAAATTGAATCTAGCCATTATAACCAGGATGGAGTGTATCTATTTATTAATTTCCATAGTTCCTTTAGCTGGTTAGCTCAAGTTTTCGCATACGTTGTTTTGTCTTTCTATGTTTAAGAAAGCGAACCTTAGATTTCTTCCAAAAGGGAATATAAAATGCGTAGGAATGCTCGTGCGCCATATTGTGAAAACAACACGTCGTTTACGCATTTTGGAGCAAAGTAAATAACATACATATGGCAAAAATAAAATATGGAAACAGATATACCTATGTGAAACAAAAACGGAAAACAACAAATTTTCTTTGCTAGCCGTATTTTCAAGTTTCAGTTGACAGATCGAAGACGCTCCTAGTCTTAGTTTTAACGCATTATAACTACATATATTATCTATATCGACGATCCATCGCCCTCATATCAAGTTCATAAAGATATTGTACCGATGCTAATGTTATGTGTAAAGACGGGATCGGACTCAAATATCCACCAACCCGTTTATCCTGCTTTTGCAGCCGTAAGCTTTATCTACTATTTTCTTATTATACCAGTGCAGCAGGCTCTTAAAGTCAAACCACATGACTATAGAAAGAGCGAATAAAATTACCAAGACCCTAGCTAATTAAAGATCATCTTCAATTCTTCACACAGATAACTTAGTTAACGTATTCTTAACTTTATTAGCATAACCAACTTCAAGTAATAACAATAGTTTGCCGTACATATTGTCACCCAAGACTATCCTCTACTGGTGCACCTATAATAAAAATGTATCATAAAACCGTGTCATATTTTTATAACACCGTTAAAATAAAGAAGTTAATTTACCAGCCAGTGTATATATTACTGCTATCTCAGTCGAACAAACATCTATGTTTTCTTTATGTGACCGCGGCCACTTATCTACGGTACACAGTGTAACTACTGAATTTTTACTGTCGCTGATAGCGTTTCTATAAACAGAGTTTTATTACGTTTCTTATGAAACCGGGTAATGTGCGAAAAACTAGCGAAGTGGGAGTGGGAGTTCAATTATACCTACCGACTAGACTTTAGAGCTCCCGAACAAATCACATGATTTTATTGCAAGGAAAAGTTACTTATATACAAACATACTAACTAAGCATAAATATAAAAATAATAATTAGACAGTGTGTACAAGTATATATAAAGTAAAAAGGGAAGAGCTCACTGAGCATCTAAGAATTCGTCCGCATCGCTGTCAGTGGGAAAAGTGCCCAAAAGGCTGGCAGCGTTGCCACGTTGGATGGCAATGCTGATTCTTTGACCTAAGAATAGCCAGCCAGCCCTTTGGTCACGTGAAGAGTCGATCAACCGCTTGGCGATGTTCCGAAATACTCGATGAGCGCTCGGACCCCACAAATCACATTAATTAGCCGAAATTGTTCGGTCTAAAAAACCTATAGTTCAATATACACAACTAACAAAAAAAAAAACGTATTACGTAGCTTGCCTATATCTTTCCACATAATTTGATTCTAGCAGCAGTAGGAACATTTAACTAAAAAAGTTTTTTTTTTATAGTTCTTTATTATTTGAGGATGGGTGATAATGCAGTGGTGGCCCAGTGGTTACGGCCGCGACTTACGAGTTGTAGGTCGTGAGTTCGAACCCAGACAGGCGCATTACTTTGTGTAAATTATTTCATCACCATTGCTCTCAAAACGGTGAAGGAAAACATCGTGAGGAAACCGGCATGTCCTAGAACCAAAAATTCGAAGACATGTGACATCTACCAACCCGCACTGGGCCCGCGTGGTGGATTACGGCCCAATCCCTCTCACCGAGAGGAGGCCTGTGTCCCAGCAGTGGGAACATTATAGGCTGATGATGATGATGATGATGATGGGTGATAATTTACTTTTGCCGTTAATCCTGACGATACCAAAACTGAATATGTAACTTCTGAATGCGAAGCAATCGAAAGTTAGTAGAGTAACAACAGTCCCAATGCTTCTGAAATTTTATTGATTGCATTCAAAATATCAATCACCTTTAAATTGCGTAGGCCACCTGCCAATCGTCTGCGAACTTTATAGTACCTTGCAATGAAGACCTTGCTAATGTTGCTTGCCTTACTCATTTTATTAGCGAGGTAATAAAGCTAAGAGGAATGCAACACAGAGAAGAAACCGACGCACCTGGTGTCGATATCCCAGAGACATTTGACAAAGTAACACGATTATGTTAACTGTCTTCTCCGTATCAAGAACTCAATTAAATTTTACGACTGTGGTGGCTCTTGTGGAAGATGATACTTGCCGCTTTTTAATATACGATTAATTGTTAATGGTATCATCTTCGGTAACCTACTTTTTAATGTAAAGAGAGGACCTCTACGATAATTAATCCCAACTGCCCTGTGTTAACCCCTGATCGTAATAAAAGGTCTCAAATCCGTCATATCATGATGACTACTGATGAACTGGATGAACTTGCCAGCCTCAATACCGAAGGCAGGTGACCGTCAACGCATGTGTAGTAGGAGAAAGCTCGTCTGGGGTCACCAACCTGCTAGGCAAGTGTGGTGAATACAGACTGTACGAGATATTTAGTTGAAGTGTTTGTCCAGTATCTAGTGGACTGTGATAGACAAATTTGATTGATTTTAGGCTGAATTTATTCATACAAATGCAACGGAGCATGGATGGACAATCAATGCTATTGTCCACAGAGTTATGAATGAGGCGTTTGATACCGGTTTGATCGAACAATGTAGTTAAGCTGAGTCTGTAATAGGTTGGTTAGCCGCAAATTGGTTAACTTGATGTAATGTAAATAACATTAGGCAATATACAGCTTGAGATAAAATTACTTAGGCATTGAGATATTTTTCTCATTTTATAATAATATACAAAATTGTGTTGTTCCATTGTAGGGTTCCGCAGGGGATAATATTTGGACCAACTATAACTTACTCTGTACGTTCGCATTTGCTCTAGTTTTCAAATCTTTATTTTATTGTCGCCCACTTCGTTATCACCGCTCTATTTTCTATGCGCTCTATAAAGCATGCACTATTAAGTTTTATACGTTCTCAACTATATTAAAGCGCATATAAAAATTGTAGATATTCAGGTTTACAATACAATAAAGTTGTTCGGAATTCAAAACAAAAAACAAGAAATTTCGAGACGAACAAAATTATTCCATTCACGAAATTCCCATTTTGATGCATAATTTTATTTTAAGAGCTATGAATAAGCAGACAGATACAATTTAATCGGACGTATTATTCCGAAACTGTTTTGTTTCCGCAATTATGACGTCAGACGCAACGGCCAATTCTGCATTAATTCGCAAACATCTCGGGTCACGATACACAGAATAAAAAGTAAGGTGCACTCGCCGCCCGGCGGCTGTACCTGTCATCCCCGAGCGAGATCTCGCCACACTCAAGTGTATGTAGCCACAACGAAAGGTAGTCTCATACGCACGCCTTACGAAACACAACAGTTCTCGAGCGTCTTCGGAATTTTTCAATTACAAATCAAATTACACTTTCACGGTGTTTTATTTAATTCATATTTCAAAATAGTGCGGTCGGTGTAGTTATAACAGCGGGGACTGAACTCGAAAGTGCTTATTTCAAAGAAAAGTTATTTTAGCCGACAAAATGAAAACGGATTACGCTATGGATGAGATGCAGAAGAGTAAGTTCTGTTTTCTATTTTCAAAACGTGAATATTAAGTTCATGTTACGACCGTGTGCGATTCTTTACTCGGTGGTTAGGATGCGCGTGCCCATTTTTTAAGTGACATTGGGTGTAAAAATATTAATCTAAGCAAATGTGTGTTAATTTACGTACTGGTAAATAAAGTGTGAACCAAAAAATATAAATAGACCCAGAAAATATAGTAAAAAAAACGCTCCGTAAAATGCTCAATCCTCAACGGCGTGCCTGCGTATTTACTTTTATGTGGGTATACTTCTTCAAATTAATCTACCCTAGGTACAAAAGAATAATTTAAATTCAACGTACTAGTAGTAATAAATTAGTGTGACGTTTCGCGTATCTCAATGAGTATGTAAGATGAATACGAATATTTTGTGGTACGGAATGTTGATAAAAACAAAAAAAAAAATTGACAGTGGCCTTTAAAAAAACTGGGCTCTATTAATCTCTCTATTTCTAATAAATATTTAAGAGCACCCAAAACATTTAAAACTATATACTTCCTTCAAAGATTTTCATGACACATTTATGTTATAAATCTTAGCAGAGACCCAGTGACACAATTTGCAAGTTTAACATTCTGAATTAATGACCCACATGATTCCAACACACTTACTCATGCGTATATTAAAAAAAAAAAACTTTATTTCCATCCTTATCACGATGAATCCGTAATGAGCCCGTATATTAATAATACTTGTTATAGATCACACATCGTTTAGATTTAAATACACCTGTTCCAGACAAGTTTACTTTTTTTCCAATAATTAATGTTCTAAAAATAACGATTTCCGTATAATAATATTTTTCTAAAATAACTTTTAATTACACGTCTTGAAATTCGTGGAACGTGAGCATATGTTTTAAGAAACACGTAGTATTTTATAAATGTAAACTTGAAAAGAGCAGTTGGATTAATCATAATATTATTAAATTCATCAAAGGAGATTACAATGAGCATCATCTGTATCATATTATATTATCAATGCTTAACTTGGGCTTACCCACTACCTTAAATAGAATATATAGGTATTGACATAATCGCGTCGGAAAAATATCGATAGGTACTTATTGGTCTATTATATAAAATACATTTAATGGACCAATAAATTAATGACATCTTATGGAATGCATTTGTTTATCGATGTGGTATCTCCCATTGCATAGATTAATCTCTTTTGTTTCGTGGTAACATTAGCATTTTGATGGCTATTAACATAAGTCGATATGATGAGCAGCTTCTCCCTTCTATTAATTAGTAATCTAGTAATCTAGTAGCTACCTATGTAAAAATTTCGTCATCTAAACGTTCTGTAAGCGTAACTCAATCTTCTTCCATTTTTGTCGTATTAATTTTTCAATTAACGGCGGGTAACGGCCGCGACTTACGAGTTGTAGGTCGTGAGTTCGAACCCAGCCAGGCGCTTTACTTTGTGTAAATTATTTCATCACCACTGCTCTCAAAACGGTGAAGGAAAACATCGTGAGGAAACCGGCATGTCCTAGAACCAAAAATTCGAAGACATGTGACATCTACCAACCCGCACTGGGCCCGCGTGGTGGATTATGGCCCACTCCCCCTCACCGAGAGGAGGCCTGTGTCCCAGCAGTGGGAACATTATAGGCTGATGATGATGATGAATTTTTCAATCAAATTACAAGCCACCTCTCAGAAGTTATACTAAAAATCGAGATGTAATCATTATAATTGGGTCATCTTTATAATACGACGTATATTATAAATAAAGTAACATCAGTCAATTCCTGTCATGAAAATCCTTATGAAGGAAATATGTTACAGCTACGGAAATCTAATTTAAATGAAAGGGCTTAGGAAATAGCCCGTAGTTACTGGTGTTATGGTGTAAAAGACCACAAAGATAAATTGTGCTATCAAGGCAACTAATAAAGAACACTTTTGCGATCGCAGATTAATCGACGCTTGACATAGTAAGAATTTTATTTACACAGTTGCTATAATATATTGTATTTTTCTTGTAAATAAGTTACCAGGCGGTGACTGGCGACTTGTTGATCGAAGAAATATTTTTTCTATAGTTAATTAAGGTCTATTCACCACTTACTTTTGTTAATTCATTACATGACACACATTGTGGTTTGTGGTTCATTTTTTCTTCCTAATTGAAACATTTTAAATTCAAGGGCTCGGAACAAACCATTCTGCTTTTTTTGGTACAAAAAATATATGCCTGGCTTCCTTGTTAAGTTTCTACTATTTCACGTAGTCAATGTTTCGTTAAATCGCAAATAAATTGCATTTGTTTCGCGGGATTGCAGAACGGTACGGAATTTCCTATGTATTAGCGATGGCGTCTCTTGTTAAACCGCATAATTATATCGAAACATTTATCGATCGATACGGTGTAATGGACTGATCTTTGTGTCATGACGTTGGTAAGATTGGACTACGAACTCATTATCGTGAAATTATGCATTTCCTAGTAACTATTCAAAACCTGAAATTAGAAATCTGTACCATCGTCTTGCATAGGAATAACTTATTTTCTCCGCGAATATTATAGTTAAATCAATTGCTCCATGATGTGACGTGACACTCATCTTCACGTATTACTGGATTACTGTTTTACTTTTCTGTCAATTCTTTGCTGGTACCTAGCTACCTAAGCTCGGCTTTCAACGTAGGCTCAACTTCATTTAAAAACCAAACCAGCCAAATATCCATTAAAGGAATAGATGAATCATTTCCAACGAACACACAACTTTTGGGTCTGTGCCCTACATAACCTAATCAGACAGCTTTTGACATTTCCTAACAGCACCATCCTCTTTCCTCCCCAGGGACCTCCTCCATCATCGGTCTCTCAGACGTGACTGACAACAAACTGATCTGGAGGCAGCTCATCGCCGAGCTGCTTGGAACCTTCGTGCTGACCTCCATCGGTGTGGCTGCCTGCATCACCATCAAGGGATCCAACGCCCCTGAGGTCACCAGCATCGCGCTATGCTTCGGTCTTCTCGTCGGGTCTATTGTGCAGGTCAGTAACAAGGTTAACAAGAGTTGGTGTATGATTGGTGGGTGACGTGATTCTATGACACTGATCAGAAGAATATGAAATACAAATAGAAATACCTAATATTTATTTTCATAAAACATCGTACATTTTTTTTTAATGATACATTGCAGAGCATAAATGTTTTGCTTATTTATAGCAAGCAAATATAATAGATTCTTAGATAAATTATTTTAACTGTGCCGTAAGAATTATTTATTAGTGTTTAACCTTTGATGGCATTTGAATAAGTCTTATTTCAAAGAGAAGACTATGATTTCATTTTGAAGAGAAAGGTGTACATATTTTAGAAGAATACTAATGTTTGCTAACGAATTGACGGCTTCGAGGCCTATGAGAATCTATTTATAATTTTTCTGACATAATTATTTCGTAACAAATGGCTGGTCAAGTTTAAGTCTTCTCTTCTGCTAATAATAATTCCATATATTAATCGGATTCTTAAATAGATAATGCAAATACTGTGTGCTTAGTATTCAAAATGTGAAGTTTATCTCAAAGTAGGATTTCTTATGTAAATAACTTGCATGTTTTAACGACCCGAGAAGCGAAAGGTAATAAAACGGTTTATAAATTATAATACGTTACATAATATTCATTCTCGTATCAACTGTTTATGTTTCCGATTCAGTAGCGTAAATCTATGAAATCGTGGTGAATTAAAAACTAAGTTTTATGACATTTCGAAGATTGTGAAACGACGATTTCTGATAGTGAAGAAGATTGTTGAAATTCACGTTCAATATATTACTTTAATAAATGTTGGAGGATGTCCGGTTAGTCGCCGTTCACACGGAAGTAAAAATATCGCAGCGGGATTTTATCGCGCACTGTATTTAATTATGTCTCGGTATCAATACCGAGCATTAAGAATGCAATAGCATCTCAGTACGTCGAAAAAACAATCGAACCGAGCATTGAGAATACAATAGAGTGCATCTCAGTGCGTCGAAAAAACAATCGAACCGACCATTGAGAATACAATAGAGTGCATCTCAGTGCGTCGAAAAACAATCGAGCCGAGCATTGAGAATACAATAGAGTGCATCTCACTGCGTCGAAAAAACAATCGAACCGACCATTGAGAATACAATAGAATGCATCTCAGTGCGTCGAAAAACAATCGAACCGAGCATTGAGAATACAATAGAGTGCATCTCAGTGCGTCGAAAAAACAATTGAACCGAGCATTGAGAGTACAATAGAGTGCATCTCAGTGCGTCGAAAACAGTACTCTTCGATTTGCAGATCCAGTGAGCGAAAAAATACCGCTGCGATATTATTACTTAATTGTAAACATCGACTTATAGACTGGAAGCCGACCCCAACAAAGTTGGGAAAATGCTATGCAGATTTATTGATTTATTTTTGAGGATATCGTAGGACAGAAAATATTGATATATTTGGTTGTACATTTTGTTTTTAATAACTATGACACATTATAACACACACATGTATACACGTTCGTATTAACGTATGCTCAGTTCATTCAAGCTAAGTTAATCTTACACTAGGATGTTGTTAAAGAAAGTAGATATCACGCGTTCTAGATTATGTTCTGATGAGTGCACGCAGAGTGCGTCTCAGTTATGACCATAACTCTTTTCATTTCTCCTGTCGTAATGGGATCTTAAGGGAAACTAAAGCAATTCTTAATTGTAACCTTTGTTAATTGAAAGACATTCTTTCGAAGTTTTATTCCAACTTTCTGTTTTCACTTGTCTGATCTACATATACACCTTTTTTCTCCTATTTTGCAGTTTTAGTAGTTCTACTGTTACAAGATTTGAAATTGACATATCTTGAGACTTGCCTTGTCATGATATGCGTTCGCATAATCGTAATCGCGATAAAATAATCAGCAATCCCAAAAATTTCGTTGATAACTGGTAACAGGATTTGAATTTTGTATGGGACAGTTGATAATATTTTCGTAATTAAGATGTCGGCCCTATGGAGAATGTTTTTCAGTCTGTTACCATACCCTTGAATTTGACCACACCTTTCTGATACTTCTTGTGTAGATACAGGGTGTATAAGGATCTTTTGGCGCAAAGGTAAAACCGCCATCTTGTTTTTTCATCAGCCAGCAACAGTCATTAATTATAAAAATATACGACGTAAATTCGTACACCATTTATACCACTACTTTTAAACTCCGTACAATGAAGCCGGTCCACCCAGCAGGTCATTGTGTCTCTCTCTACATGAGGGTACTTGTCACAACACCATTGTGGCTATTGCATCTGAAAGCTTTTGTGATGTCTGTTAGTAGCATTGCGATACACCCGTGACATACATACATAGGTACACATGTAGTTACCTACTTATATCAAGTACTTTCTGATATTGTTATAGGGTTTATAGGCGAGTATAACTGCCATTGAAAAGCCACAGAAGCTTGAAGTTCTAATGGTGTTCCGAAACATCTTTAATTATGCTCACTAGGTAAAATAGTTTTTTTTTTCTTAATCTGTACTGTCCCACTGCTGGACAAAGGTCTTCCCAATTCCAGGATTTCTTTTCTCGCGCCACCTCCAGGTCATCTCACCACCGCGCCAAAAGCGAAGACGCCGTCCTTCATTAGGCATCCATTGTGTGTAGAATTTTGCCCAGCCCTCATTCTGCATGCGGCTGATGTGACCCGCACATTCCCATTTGGCCTGGCAGCCACGACTATTATATCTGTACGTAAATTTCGACCTCTTAATTAAATTATAACCAATAAATATCCATGTAACACTCTCGAAAGATAATAATTTCCTCGAGCTTGTCTCACAATGTCAACTTAAATAAAGTTGACACATTAAATGATATCGTAACCATAATACAGTAGCTATCTAAAGTTAACGTGCCTCGAGCCATCTAATCTGCTATACAAACATCGCCGGCGAGATAATAGGCGATCTCAAACGATCTCACTTAGCGATAACAATAGCACATTGCAATAACATAAGCCGACATTCACACGGACGTAATAAAATCGCAGCATTGAACATTCAACGAATAACGCGTCGAAAAAACACAGTGTTCGATTTTCAACATTCGGTGCGGTGAAGAACTAGTGCGGGTAAAAATCTCGCCGCGATTTTATTGTGTCCGTGGTAACGTAGGCTAATGCAGCTTACAAAATCATGAAATCGGACAATTCGCGGTACGTCCGGCCTTTCCCACGCGGTCGCGGACCCGCGAGCGGTCTCGCGTAAATTGTATCACACATTACGTTCAATATCGTTAAAAGGCCAATATGCAAAACAGTCAATACATTAACCTTGACATACGGACTGGTTACCGATCAAGTAGCGGCTTTTAGTTTTTTTTTTTAAGCGGTACCTTTGGTGTTTGAATATAAACATCGTCGAATTTAGTAGAAAATCAAATTGGGTTTAATTTATAGAGCATAGGGTCGTAGGTTATTTTTACCTGTCTTACCAAGGGGTATCGTGTTACCCAGTAATTGGGCTGTGGAGGTCAGATAGGCAGTCGCTCCATAAATACTGGTTTAGCGCTGCATCCGTTAAGACTGGAAGCCGACCCCAACATAGTTTGGAAAAGGCTAGGCTGATGATAATAAGGGTCGTACCTAAGTTATATTTTTAAACTATTTTTTTATTTTTGTCTCTTTTAATTGTCATTTAAAATATGTGGTAACCAGAAGATAAAAGTATGATCTTTTTATTTTGATCGCTACACACTCGTATATTGATTGATTGTATGAAAATTAAACAAACACCATTCATATCTCCATGACCCATATGCCGATATTTTTCTACTGTCACCATATAAAGGTAGTTCAAACAAATTGAACGAGAGTGTAATTGAGATAGCCAAGTGGTCACGAATACGTATCTATTCGTCACGCATTTACTTACCCTCGGGCGATATGGGAACTAGTCAAATTGCCAACATAACGGTAACTCTAAAAGTGGGATTTTATTTTTAATTTTAATAGTTGTAACCTCGAACTTTTGACAGCTACGTACAGTCATCAAAAGAGATAAGTAACGAGGGTCGTCGGATATCATTAGAAGTTTATTAAGAAACCGATGGATGTTTTCAAATGAAATTTAACTTGATAAATTAACTGTTTGTTTACTATTAATATTTTTTGTTTTTTTTTTTTGGAAATATCCATTGGTTTCTTACTAAACTTCAAATATATCCGGCGACACTAGTTACTTATCTCTTTTGGTGACCGTACTTATGTAACTTTATGTATCTAAGTGTTTTATATGAATGATAAAATGTTACGTATCACCTTCTCAATATCATGATTGTGATTATGATACGAAACTTGATGTATCGATGACCATGAAATTGTGAGTACATAGAGGTGGGATTACAAGCCATGAGTGATATGCAAATCAAACTTGCTCTGTACTTTATCGATATTTTGTTTTCACTAACAATAGTGTCGAAACTATGCATAGGCGTGTCATTTTGTACTGTTTAATATGTCTCTTCACTTGGGTCAAGGCGAAAATAACAGTTACGGTTAAATGATAATTTAATAGATAGAAAAATATTTAATTTTGCGAATCTAACATTACAGGGAAAATAAATACAAAATAATTATAGAAGTGTTTTGACGGAGCGAATTAAAATTGAAATGACATAAGTGGGACTTTCGAAATATTATTATATTATTTACGATTGCTAATCATACGAGGTCAAGTGATAGATTTATTAAATAAAGGTGCATTAAATTATTCCGATCAATCGAACAAAAATGATAAATTAAGATATGTCATGTGACTCTTAGAGATGTTGATAACATTCAATTTGTTAATGATTAATTGTACATGGTCTACTACACTTAGTAGTTGTTGATATGTCGATATTATTGTGACAAATATTAACGATACAAGTAATTGGTTGTATTGGTTCAAGGCGAATGTACTGTAAACTGTTGGGACTCGTTTCAGAATTTCTGGTTGTGTGAAAAATAAACGAGAATTGCCGTTCTATCAAATTAAATGGTACCATAAAAAGTAAGAAAAAACAAACTGTTAAAATAAGGAAAAGAAATTAAATTATACAGGATAACATTTTAACCAGTGCGCAAACTTCAACTGTGAATTCAGCATAGAAGTTTTTCGTCGTTTATAAAATAACAATAGCTCTGTTCCATACATTTTGACCACATTGGTGTTGCACTTTTGTATGAAACAACAGTTTTTTTTAATTATTACCGAACAAAATTCTCGCTAGGCAGGCTCTAGAATCATATGTTGAATAGGGGGAATTCATGGTTACAATTTGCGCACTGGTTAAAATATTTCGTAGCAGGTAGCGTCCTAATTTCTGCTACGATTAGCTGAAATTACCATACCATAGGAAGAAGGCGTGACTTTAGGTATAAAAATAAGCAAAACAATGTCACTTTACGTCACTATTATTATAATTCTTTTATACCATTTTGTATAGGTAAATTAACACCATGTCATATTAACATCAATCGCGTGTTTCCACGTTTCCGTTTTAGCACCTGTGTCACCAATCGACACTAAATTGTAGTAATGATATCATTTAGAAACCATATTTGAAATACCTTTAATTGTGACTCAAAAGTGACGAGACACATTTACCACATTGGTACGTGACTATTCCTAGAAATCCCGATTTTACCAATTGCCTGCGACATGTTTTAATGAAAAGACATAATTACCCTATACGACAAGACAATTATAATAATAATGCATGCTTAATAATAGTTATTATTATGTAATAGTTACAATTATTTTGACATGAGGAAATAGAAGATGGCTTTATAATGCAGCCAGCGGCTTTAATAAAAACGTTTTATATCTTTAAATTAGAGTCATTAGAACATAGGACGGTCGATTAGTTGCTCAAATATACATAACATAATCAGCAATATTCCCACTGCTGGGACACAGGCCTCTTCTCTACGAGAGGGAGTGAGCCGTAATCCACCACGCGGGCACAGTGCGGGTTGGTAGAGGTCATGTGTTTTTTTTAAGGGTGGGAAATCATCTAGTAACTTCTCCCTCTGGGTGGAGCGGGAGGGCGTGTCTGACTTTTACTGACTAAAACCCACCCGTGTTCCTTCAGTTGCCTATGTGCCAGGAGCCACAGTATACCTTTCGAACAACCCGCACCCCTAGCAGATTTCTTCGAATTTTTTTGGTTCTAGGTCATGACGATTTCCTCACGATGTTTTCTTTCACCATTTTGAGAGCACGCGCAACCTGTCTGGATTCGAACCGCCGACCTACAACTCGTAAGTCGCGGCCGTTACCATTGGGTCATCACTGCTCTACTCAAATATACATACCTACATACATAAACTCATGCCATTTTCCTATGAGAGTAGGCAGAAACTATAGAACGCCACTTATTACGATCCTTACATACTTTCTAATTTTGTGTCGTTTACGTTTTTACTCGTACTGATCTGATAATTCTCGAATGCTTAACAATTACCCATAGACTATCAATCAACCAATCGACTTAACCTTACCTACTTAGTTCAGATAGGCCTCAAGACTTAAAAATTTGCCACGCACAATCAAAATGACTAAAACGTTACCTTCAATATGAATTTCCACAATTTAATCAACAATGTTTCCTAATAACTTCTCATCGATAATTGGGACATTTTAATCACTAAGGGACTCAAAAGCTTTCAAGCATTCAGTTCTAACATGGCTTTAGAATCTACAGTTTAGACAAACATCTTGACTCTTCTATCAAAGGAACATAATTACATTTTATGATTAAGACCTACTTAAGTACCCATGCATATACCATGTCAATCGTATTTGCCAAATTGCATTGGTTATAATAACGCCTTCACAGCGCACTTATATTCACATACATTCGTCTGTTGAAATAAGCAAAGCGACCATAGATTAAGTTCTGAGAATTTACTGCAGGTTGCAAGCTCGTAAGTTAACCCTTCGCTGAAATATTGAGGAAAATTTAGAGCGCTTTATAATTTAAACTAGCTTTTGCCAGCGGCTTCGCCCACGAGGATGTCGAAATTTATCCCACGGTAACGTACTACTGGTATAAAAAGTATACTATGTATTAATCCGGGCTATAATTTATATGTGTGCCGAATTTCATCAAATACGTATGTTTCGCCTTATTTGCGTGATTGAATAACAAGTTATGTATGTATATAAGTAGGACTAGCTTCTGCCTGCGACTTCCCCTGCGTGGTAGTCAATTATATCTACTATAAAACATACTCTAGCATAAGGATACTCCTGCGTAATTTTCTGTCAATTAACAATCAATTCATTTTCTTTCCTGTATGGGGACAACGAAATACCTCATATCAGGAACCAAGTGTGCCTTACGGTTTACCCACCGTTTGAGGTCGAAGATTGACATTTAATAGCCTATAACCTTCCTTAACAATTGGGCTGTCAAACTCAAAAATATATTTAAAATCAGAGTAGCAGTTCCAGAGATAAGCGCGTACAGACAAACAAACGAACTCTTCAGCTTTATTATTAGTACAGATTACTCTTTTTCATTCCTAAAGTTGGTGTTGAACAGGTGAAGGCGATATAACACTGGGTCATTTTGCTCTCTGTTGGATTTGGAAGCTCTTGGTCGGGCTCAGACGAATACGGGTTGATATCCATGTACGTAGGTACATCTACATATGTGATACCCACTATAAAGTCGTTGACAACTTCACACATGACCTTTGCAGCTACTTTGCGCCGCTAGGTGCGCAAACTGGTTCAATCCACGGCTGGTATTGCGCAATCCTGCGCCTGCGCAACTTCGTCATCTGTCAATCGCTCGCATGGATTAGCATGACAATGGAACAATGAGCCCTATATGCATGGTTGCCATGTGTGAACTTACACGAGGATATGGATCTGGAACTATATATAGCAATTTTGTAATATACGTAATACTCTCACACGGTCATTTGTGAGAGCAAAGATTGACTTTCCATATCTTATTAAACAATTGGAACTGTTTCTCCTAAACACAGGTTACTTCGTAACCTATCTAGGAGAACAGTACGGCACCCACTAACTAGATTAAGAAACTTATGCCTTTACTTCATATTATGTTACCTTGCCATGTAATCTAGTCCTAATTGAACGGCTGATTGAAACGCTTTTTATTTTTTATTTGTTTATTACAAATAAAAAAAATAAAAAAACCGTTTCAATCAATAGATATTGCATTATATGGAAAGCAGCGACCCAGTGAAGAACAGTTGTGACCCACTTGTATCGGCGTACATTTAATATGTATTTAATCTCACCACCATCTCTTAAAGCGGTGATAGAAAACACTTTGAGGAAACCGGCATGTCTCAGAATCAAAAATTCGAAGACATGCGACATCCACCAACCAGCATCGCGCCCGCGTAGTGATTATGGCCCACTCCGTCTCACAGAGGGCAGGCCTGTGTCCCAGCAGTGGGAACGGTTTAAAGCTGATTGTTTAGCAAATAAAATGTGGCCTGTGTCAAAAGCTTATATTACAGTTGAAAGCTTAATACTAGATAGGTGCCTAATGAATGTTACAATCCTCGACACGTTTTTTTTTTTTTTTTCAATTTTCTTCCCTTCACTATCATCTTCCAAGCCTCCCGAATGTCTATGTCTCATTATCCTTCCATAAACGAAAACATGGTAACTCGACAACTAAACATTCACGACGAAGCGACGTCATGTCACGAGACGTCGCGTTGTCGCCCCAACAATGTCAGTGTCTTTGACAGGTATATTGTCAAGAATTGAGTGGCATCTACTCACAGTTGTGATATGTTGATACAAAGCATGATTAATGGCGGGCACCGTTACCTATGTGAAGAGACCTCGAATAAATCGCAGGCAATTTATATTTCGAGGCTTGAAAAATGAAGATGTGGATCGCAATAGTCATTACGTTTTTAATTAATTTTAAACTTCAATATCCGCTCGCGATATTTATTGAAGAGAATTATTTTTGTAATTGTACCTATGTGTCCATGTGGTGCTTCTGCACAATCCTCAAGCAACGGTACCGGGAGGAATCAATTAAAACATCAGTTTGTCGTAGTTTAATCATTGTTCCTAGAAACTGCTCTACGTGTTATATTTTTATCTTGTCCTTTTCGCTTGTCAGCTCATCTAACGCCTACTTTCTTATATTCTGTTATTCCTTTTGTAAATTTATGTTTGTCTCGTATTTCAGCTATTTGCGTTTTTTTTGTGGGTGGGAAATCATCAAATAACTTCTCCAGCTTTCGTGTCAGACTTTTACTGACTAAAACCCACCCGTGTTCCTTCAGTTGCCTGTGTGCCAGGGGCCACAGTATCTCTTTCGAACAACCCGTACCCCTGGCAGGCCTCGGCCCTTGCGGACCCCACCATTTGGTGCCGACACGACCTATTTACGTTACAACGTATTCATAAAGGTTTAATTTAAGCACCAATGTCTACATCACATTTCTACATAACCTAGCATAACGTCGCATGGTGATGAAATGGCGATTTCATGGTTGGGAAGCAAACCTGCCATTGTTAGTGGTGTCCTGCAATACCCTGTCTAATTACAAAAGAGAGAGAAGATGTAAAGAAAGAAAGCCTTTGTCCTGCAATGGCACATAACAGGGTCGTGATAGTAAAATAATACCCTGTCGATCAATCATAAAGCATTTTGGGACAGCAAACTTTTAACAATTACTTTGGGCTAAGACTTCACATGTGACCCAGTCTCTGTATGTAAATTATGATGCATCAGTAGCATTGACGTCCATTAATCACAAAACATCAGTACTTAACCAAACCAATAACTTTAAACCGTTAATTTACAAAACGTTGCCTCAAAAGTTGCATAATGCAATTCTGACATTTGACTACATTTAGGATATGACCATTTACATGCATCGTGAAAAAAGTTTTGATGTAATATGAGCTCTATTTTCCAAGTTATAAACTGCTTTGTTCAATGTACATCGGTTGTCTATTGACACGTGGGTGTTTGCATATTTGACACTTTATTGCTTATGGTGAAGTAAAGAGGTTCTGTTTTATGGCGTTGTCTTAGCAATTAAGGGCAATGTTAACTATATCCTTTATTTGGGATAAATCTACATTGCAAAAGCTACTGTGGTGCTAGAGCTGTGTCTACAATTTGCAAGGTCGTCCTTGTTAAATAAAATGAATTGAAAACTGCAATTCAGAGACCGAAAGCACTGACGAGCTTTGGTCTTAGCATAATTAATTAATTAAAATTTTGGACTTTGCGCATTTAAACAAAGTTCACACAAAATCACAACAACCCAAGTTTATTGAAATATGTTAAGCAGTTAATAGGCAATTAACGCCTCTCCAATTAGCTATATGTTGCCATTTGTTTAACAACAAAGGATTTTGTTTACCCAGTTGTTAAATTGTCTGAATTAACATAAACTGAGCTATTTGAGTTGACGAACACGATTTTTACGATGGACCGTCGTCGCGTCGATGGAGAATCGAGCTTTGTTTACTAACAAGCTTCGAATCGGTTTGTTTATTTACTATATGTAATACAAGAGGTATTGCACGCTCACAATCGAGTAGTGAATCGATTGATGATCGAGTTTGGGAACGTCCTTTATTTATAAACAATTGGTTGTTACTATACTGTTCGCTTGATATTTGGAAACGACAGTGCTGTTTAGATAGCAAATCTGCTCAACGACATACATAGGTCGCGTATGAAGAAAATAAAAATATTCTATTGTCTCTAACGACTTTACTTGCAGACAAAAAAGTTAGTGAAAATTCGAAAAGTCTAAAGCTTTTCACTATTTCAATCTACGAAATTTTGTGTGTTGCTGTTTTTTTGTTGTTGCTAGTTGTTGTTTGCTAGTTGTTAGTTTTAGCACAGTATATATGCAAAGAAAAGGAAATCAGATAATTAATGAAACACACAACTTATACATTGGAGTTGGTACTTAGGAAGTTCTATCGAATAAATCGTTATCTATAAAAACATTTTTATTTATTTCAATAAATGGAAAAAAAAAGGTTTTTTTTTACAAAGTGCCGATCAGCCGAAGTGAATTTATTCAATAAAACTAGTCTATCTTCATTTTAAACATGCCGTTTAATTAATTGTTGTCTCCGCCTTATATATTTTATCATTTTAATGAAGTAGACATTCCGTACTATAAGTACGAGAGATTAGCTATATAATGAAATGATCCTCCTACTAATAATACGTTTGGGTGTTTGTTACTCAGTCACGCAAAAATGGCCTAACGGATTTGGATGAAATTTGGCACACATAGCTTATAACCTGGATCAACACATAGGATACTTTTTATTCCGGTAGTAAGCAAGTCCTTTCTAGATCCAACGGTATTCTCAAATCTTTGATTGCCAAATAAGGAAAGCAACAAAAAGCAAATGAACGACCGGTTCAAAACGATCAAACAGTCGCTGCCGGGGGGTTATTCTCGATCAATTGCGAATAACGGTACTGCTAACTATACACGGAATGTAGTGCAATTATTTTTTTATAACAGAGCTTCATAATCAACCTAATGTTCCCACTGCTGGGAGACAGGCCTCCTCTCTGTGAGAGGGAATGGGCCACCACGAGGTCCCAGTTCAGGTTGGTGAATGCCACATGACTTCGAATGTTTAGTTCCAGGACGTTTTACTTCACCGTTTTGAGAGGAGTGGTGATGCAATAATTTACACAAAGAAGCGCCTGTCTGGGTATGAACTTACGACCTACAACTCGTAAGTCGCGGACTTTAGCACTGGGCCACCACTGCAAGAGAGCTTGTGTGGATATTAATAGAACATTTTTGCGGGCAATTATCTTGGATAGAGAGTATACTTGTGTTTTTGGTTTTGGGGTATGGTACTCGTATTGTAGGATTATCCATTATTGTTACGAACAAAATATATCAGACCACAAGTATTACGAAACCAACATATGCAAATAACAATGGAACCATAAATATTAACTGAGAGAACAGGAAATAATATTTGAACAACATCAAAGTAAATAAACCGTGTTCGTTTTTACAACAATAACGGAGTATCTACTTTGTGTATGACCTTTGACAGAAGAATAATGAGTCAAAATTATCGAATATGTGCCCACTCTGCAGATTTTTTGTTCCACTGAAGTACAAAAAATGGCATAGAACGTCTCAATTGTGAACTAATGAACTGTCAAAACTTCGGGTTGGAATAGTGTTTTCTATTAATTATATAGGCAGATTTAATAACCACTGATCAATTTTGAGGGTTTCCCTAAAACTAATCAGACAAATAATCGCTCTAAATTTTCGTTTGAACGAATTACCTTATCTACTTCTTAAATATGGGAAAATACCGAGAAGATTCTAAATAAGAACGGAATGAAATAAATAAATTGACTAGGTAAAACGATGCATTTGAATCGGAAAGTAGGTACTTACCAAATTACTTTTACTTCAATTAAATTTTATTATTTCGATAGTAGAAATAACAACAACCGCTGGTCGTGATCGGTCCGTGGATGTGTCGCTATCCATAACATATCGAGAGATCGAGACCCTTCCCTGCCTCGGAAAGCACGCCGTTAGGTCCCGTTTGTAAATCTTATACAGACGTTGTATTCAAAAGCAAGAAAATCTGATAACCAGTCTTACTAAGAAGTATCGTATCACCTAATAGGTGGGTTGTGATGGACAGATGGACAGTTGCTCCATGTAATATACATGTATTCAGCTACATCAGATGAACTGTAAAGAGGCACTTAAATGGGGAAAATTTATGTTAGAAGGTTCTGAAAACTGACAAAAAAAGTACGATGTTTTATTTATGAAAACAAGGCAATCATCCAAATAACAATATAATAAATACTAGTTTAAAAAGGCACCGTTTTTGTGCTCCTTTAATTTTCCCGGTGTTTGTACCTAGATGGATAAAGGTCTGGGAGCAGATGATGACTGTCCGTTCTCATCTTCTATGATTCCGATATTTATGTATTTCTACATAATAATCCACTATGCGGAACGGAACACTTAAATGGTTTAAAATATGATATAATAATCATGATTGATGAGTACATCCTTGAGGTCGCAAAATGGCTCATCAGAGCTCGCTTAAACAAACTATATCTACATAATCTCACGCTTTGATCGTTTACCGAACTGAAGTAAAAACTATACTTAATCTTTATCGTCGACAAAAAAATGGAAGAGATACGACCACTTATATATTAACATACAAGCTGCATCCCGCGGCTTCGCCCCCAAGGATGTCGTTAATTAACCCACGGGAATGTGCTACTGTAGAGTGGGAAGGCTTCCCACAAGGTGGACCGATGACCTTGTGAAGGCCGCGGGTATCCGCTGGATGTGGTAAGCACAAGACCGGTCGAAGTGGAGGAGCCTGGGGGAGGCCTATGTCCAGCAGTGGACGTCTTTCGGCTGAAATGATGATGATGATGAATGTGCTACCGTGACAACAAAGAAGTAAAGCCTATGGTATTCCTTAGAACATCAGCTATCTGCCAGAGAAACTCCAGCCGTTTCGGATATTAGCCGGAACAAACAGCCATATGTACACTTACAAATTTTATTTTTTAATTTTTTGTTGTTTTGGTTATCGAGTAGTAGTTTCTTATGGATTAACTTATTTATTTGTGTACACTAGATAGAACCACTACCTACAGTGACAGAGAATCATGAAATCAGAAATCTAAATGAAAAACCCCTCATCCATTTTACTTACAAGTTTTATAAAAGTTATAATTTAAAATTAATATTAAAGTAATATGTTTAACAACACGTATCATATTGTAGCTATTTATTAAAACTATTGCTAGTTAAATGAACAATAGCACTTTATTTTATACTTTATGTACCTGTACACTTATGTTTAGTTTTTCCTTAAATCTATTCTTAGCTAAATGGTCTACATCGTTATTATATTTTAATAGTATATTTATTATAAAAAACATGAGTAATACACCTACACCTACTCTAATACTTATTATAACTAGGTACACTAGCTTTTGCTAGCGGCGTCACCCGCGTGGAGGTCGGAAATTATCCCACGGGAACGTACTACCGGGATAAAAAGTATCCACTGTCTTAATCCAGGTTATAAACTATCTGTGTGCCAAATTTCACACAAATCCGTTCAGCCGTTTTCGCGTGATTGAGTAACAAATATCCAAACTTTCACATTTTTAATATTAATAGGACAGTAGGGTATATACAACTTATTAAGCAAAGTCCCGTACCTATTTACTTTGCATTAACAATTTAATTGAACATTTTACTGATAGTTATAATCACTAAGCATACATACAAATTAATATACGACCTCGCTTGTTACGGATTAAAATACTACCAATATTTATTACATCAAACGCTTTTTATTTCAAAATTACTAGACACCATAAAATAAACCATAGAGTTATTTATCTCTTACACTCATAACATAAAAAATATGCAATAAATTAATGTTAAAAATTATATACCTTTTCAATGTCGAGTAATATACTCTTGCATCTCATTGCACAACTAAATGAAGAAAGGCAAGTTGAAACTGACAGTATACTTGTATCTGTCAATAATAAATTAATATTAAAAGTCCACGAAAAATGCATTAACCGACCCAATGATTAACCATTCACGTTACCACAAATTACTATCAACAAACATAATTACCATAGAGGTTTAGTGATGTGATATGACAGTTATCTTATACCTCCTGTAGTAGTATTTCGAAATATCCGGCCATACTCGTGAATATATTTTAAATTAAAGTCGCTTTTCTTGTCTGTCTTTGTTTTCTTGTTCTTACGGATTTTGATGCGGTTTTCACCATTTAGGGAATTTATTCCGGAAGTATTTTTGTATAAAATCTATATCCTAATAATAAAGGTGATGAGTTTGTTCGCTCTATGTTTGTTTGAACGCGGTAAACTCTGGATCTACCAGTCGGATTTGATCAAATCTTTTTTTGTTTGGTAGCCCAATTATTGAGAAAGGTTATAGGCTACTTATCATCACGCTACGACATTAAGGACCCGAGCAAAAAGAGAAAAAAGTCAGAAAGAACGCTAAGCGAAAACGAAATAAGTAGTAGCGCGAAATGGCCATAAGAAGCCACGGGGTGGGTTGGGAGGACAAGAAATTTCACGCAGATGAAGTCGTGCGGAAGCTAGAATAAAGAAATACCATCTTTTGTCAAGTCATAAAACCGTGCGAAGCCGGGGCGGACTGCTAGTGGTAATTAAAAGGAGAGTTCAATGCTACACACCGTTCAACGAAATAAGGTGCGCCTGCGTCGTATACATCTCAAGTCTGTGATTGTTTTACAGTGACACTACGCAATAAAAAGTAAACGTAAAAATAAGTGACATTACGTCAACGGTAGTGGATGTAATTTCTGGTTCGTGTCATATTATTTTATAAGATAGTAGAAACAAAAAGATAAGAGACAAAATTATATTCAATGAAAAAGGTGTTTTATGAAGTTAATTTCTCGTTGCTATGCAGTTTAACGTAAATGTTGACTACTTACATGTAAAGCTTACGACTACTGGGCACTTATTTCTTGCCTAATTTATGTGAAATATGGTCAGTTGTAACTCTGCAATAGTGGAAGCTCACTGCTATTGTTTCGACATTTGAAAGTGCCTTCTATTGCAAGACATTTCTATGCCTCTGCTATAAAAATACATGTAACACTCATTTGTTCAGGAGCTCTCTAAACAAATCAATGTCTTTTGTTTACAAAAAAGACTGATTTATTAAAAAAAACGTTTTTTTTTTACATCAATCACAACAACGTCAACAACAAAATCACAAAGCTTAATCAAAAAGAAAAATCGATTAGATTCGCGTAAATTCTTACAATTAAGTACGTAAAATTTCTTCGTCGCGCTTTAATCATGCGCACGGCTATCATAGATCATTGATCGATACGCACCCGTAGATCACGGCGACCTTGACTCTGATTGGCGTTAACCTGTTCGGAGTTGTTCGGAACACTTCGTGACTATTCGTAGGTCATGAGACCGTTGCTGATCATAATATTACGACAAAAAAGATACTTAGACTAAATTAATGGCTTTAATGGCTATTTTTAATGTTAAGTTTGTAAATAAACAAATTAGTTTTGCTATTAAAACTGCAAAAAATAAAGAGCGGAAATAAGTAGATATCTATTATTATTTTCTGATGATACCAATTTCGATGTGTTGAGTTTCCTTCAAAAAATATGTACAGAGTACAGTCACCTTCAGAATTTCTAGAATATTTATTTCGACACTTGTTCATACAGTTTACGGTGTCTGAGTAAATTAATATAAAATGTGTAAAATATATCGAATAATAAGCAGGTATTAATGAAAGGAATAAAATTCTCCTTATAAAGTCTTGTGACAGACTGCTTGGAGCCATTTGTCGGGTGTTGAGCAAGCGCTGGTCTGCCCTACGCCCATATTGTATTACATTACGTTTTAATTAAACATATCATTGGACTTTTAATTTGCATTCTGTTCATACATATATTTTAACCCGTCTATCAATCATGCGTTATTGTCAATAAAAATGATTAAACTAATATATTAGACTTTTGTAAAGATCAAATCAGCGCACACATTAATTATTATGAGTATCTACATTGCAACCTTTGACTTTCTGTTCAGATTATCAATTTTTTTGATTCGAATTTTAATAATAGGTATGTAGGTATTTTGTGAAATACCTATACTTAATAAAAATCGTATATTCACTGCCTAATAACGCATAGCTTAAACCTATAGGCTTGAAAATTCATCCCCTAGCGAGGCTAAATAGGAAAAGAAAAAGTTTGTATGGAAATTAGTCCTTTTACCGATTGAAATTCATATAGAATTTCAAATGACAGCATCTTGTGCTCAGCAGCGGCTTGTGTTACTATTATTTACATCAAATAATTTGTTTTCTTCGACTTAGGTTTATCTTATGTGCAAGGGCTTTGCTGTGGTGTAATGAAAATAACCCTTTATATCTCGAATCACTGACCGTGACATTTTCCTTAAACTTACGCAAGGCTCACTCGAAAACTTGTAAATATCAAAAACGCGAATTATTATTATTTGGCGCTCCGATTTCGACACTTTTCTTAATGATTGTACCTTTATAATTTACTTCGCGTGCCCTAAATCATGCCAACTGGTCCTTATGTTATAATTTACTTAATTTGCTTGTTCATTCATAATTTGATTGTTATTTTCATTCACTGTAGCAACACGGAGCGTAATTATCTTTTATTTAATGTACAACTTTGACTAAAGGTACGAGTTAAATACCTCCAGCTTGAGAATTTATATTGAACACAAAATTATTATTCACTTGTGTATAGTCACCAAAACATATGAGTAACTATATTCGACGATTCTGGTTACTTATCACTTTTGGTGACCGTACCTACTTACTTAGGTATTCACTTATTTTAAAAGTAGTCCATATTGAGTGTTGGTATTTTCTTTAATAGCCAATTCAAATTATTCTTAAATAAATTAAAGCAGAATGCAGATCTAAGTAATCAGTTAGCGAATGTTTATCTGCAGTCTCTATTTACGCAAAATTAACATGTTGAAATGCACCTAGTAGGCGTGTAGTATGTACAATATGTTTACAAACCCAAGTAGCCAAAGTTACGTGCTTTATAATAACTTATTTCAACTTAGATGGCTTCCGTAGTCGCAAGATGGCCGAGATCTGCGTCTATTACCGTCTCTTATTTGCTGCTCAATAAAAATTTGGTACCGATATGATGCAACATTGTGCATTTCCGTGTTAACACAGTTTTTCGGGTGTTTGTCGAATTACATGATATGTTTGATGAATAGAAAGATTAGGTTACGTTGCCTTACCAAAGGTTAGTAAATACTATTTTTCTTTGTGTGTCTTAACTCCTCCTAAACGGCTGGACAGGTTTTGATGAAATACTTTGTGTGCGTTTGAGTGTGTGCCTGGATGTTTAGATTCACAACTTAACCCGTTTGGTGGCGCTGAACGGGCAGCTCAACATCAGCCAATTATTTTTGAAAGAGTAACCGTGGAGTTTCTTGCTGACTCTTCTCCATAAGAAGAGACAAATTGGAACCGTGCACCTAGCTTCTGACGTTTCATAAGTGCCCATACAGGTTTATGTAAAATAAAATATTTTGATTTTGTTTTTTCGATTTTGTCAGGTCCGCTAGTATTTAATCATTTATTTCATAAAAACATTTTTCTAAAAATCAAAGTCCTTCTCCTGTCGTTGATGGCATCAAAGATACATCATAAAAACAAGTAAAAGTGCAAGAATACGCGAACATTGAACCGTAGACCACCCCGCGGCTGACCCGCACTGTGCCATCAATCAACATATTTCACGCTTCACCGGCTCTCAAAAGCGAATTATACACGTTTATCATTTTATGTCGGTGTATTTGACAGAGACAACCCTGACTTTCGACTGGATTCTATTAGCCGTTGTTTGTTGCTATTTTGCTGCCTTTTGTGGCACATAAAGGAAAATTAATGATGTTAATAAGACTATCATTTAAGTATCACTTGACATGATTGGTCTTGACTTTGAAAGTTTAATTAGCTGCTTAGGATTTTGACCGCGATTGTACATACAGTCAACAAAAGAGATAAGTTACTAGAGGGGTAATTGCGTAACTCACGAATAGCAGGAATAGCTTTTATTTGGACAGTTCAAATACGTTCATTGCGTCATTTACGAAGTTGACTAGTCATTTTTCAAACATTTATGAAGTAATGGATGTGCAATAGTCTGCAAAATGATTCAGATTTTGATTGATAATTTGTTACGCAATTAGGGTGGACCCTGCAGCGTCGTCAGATATAGTTGATGTAAAGTAAGGAACCGATGGATGTTTTGGAATGAAATTTAATTTGATAAAATAATTATTATTTTTAATAATTAAACTAATTTTCATTCGAAAACATGCGTCGGTTGCTTACTAAACTTCAACTATATCCGACGAGTCTGGTTACTTATCTATTTTGTTGACTGTACGTGACTAGAAAGATACCAACGTTGATAAACGAATAAGCTTTTGAAAATCATAAAAACATAAAAGGAAAACATGGTCTGAGTTAAGACAAAAGCAATATTCACTCACTATAATAAGTTTCGGTAATTAAATCCGTAATGTCGGTGAAAATCCGGTAATGTTCCGTGTGGTGCCGGACGTAAAATAATAGCACCATCCCATTTCTTCCCGTGAGTGTCGTAGGAGGCGACTAAGGTATGCATTTTACCACCAGTCTGCGATCGCCAACCCGCCTGCCAAGCGTGGCGATTATGGCAAAATCCCCCTATTGGGGGAGGCTTATGTCAAGCAGTGGACGTCTTTCGGCTGAAATGATGGTGATGATAAATTAAGTCCTGGTTATGAACTGATGAGTAGTTTGGCAATGGCATTGTGAAATATCGTAACAAGTGATTGATCAGAAACGAAACATCGATCTTAGACACGTCATCGTGCAGGTGAAGGCAAAAGACACTTTCATCGAAAAATAAAAACGATATATCCAATAACGTTTGCGGTTATCAAGACATATCTTTTGAATTATTGCTTTAGCAATACTAGGAATATGATATATCAAAGATCACTGCAGTCTAACATTAGAAATTAATTTACTTTTAAATCGCTTCAGGCGTCTCTATTGGCAAGAGTTAAAAGTGCAATGTGCATGATTAAATATAGTAATTTGTAAGTATTGAATGAGATGAATAGGCACTGGGCAGCCGGGCAGGCTGTATGAGGCTGTATGCACGTGCAAAACAGGCTCGTTACTATTATCATGTGTGTGGAGCACAGCCTTCGATCGTAAAAGTTCGTGAGACACAAATGTTCAAGCTGTATTGAAACTTGATTTGCTTGATCATACGATGTGGGATATACTCGTTTATAGGGTAAATTTTTTACCAGTGCGCAAACTGTAACCATGAATTCAGCATATAATTCTAGACCCAAGCGTAGAAATCTGAATTCATGGTTACAGTTTGCGCACTGGTTAAAAACTTATACTGTATACAAGAGTATAGATATTTAAGGAGGCCCCAAAGTTTTATGTTTTCTTACGTTTTTTGCAATTTCTGGCTGCATGGTATTACAAAATTTGATTCGCATCCGTAACACGTATGTATTTAAAAAATTATAATTACTAAAATCATCAAAACAACCCTCTAAGTCTATTTAATCCCTTTGAAAGATTTTTTCATGAAATAGTAATTCAATGGGTTTTAAATAAACTACAAGGTTTTATACAACCTGACACTGACTTGCAAATTGCAAAAAACGGAAGAAAATGACTAAATCATAAATTTATTTATTTATTTTCTCCCACAAATAGTAACATACACAGTATATATTTCAAAAAGTAGACGAAAATGTTGAATTCGCGAGCTACTTCATCCACTCGTCCACCTCAATCGTTTACTATTAAAATTCTATAATATAAATTCATAAATAAGTTTGCCATTATTTGTCCATGTACGTACTTATGTTATTGTAAACTGTGATTTTTTTTCTGGCAAATAATCATTTGTGTACAGAGATCATTACCAATACATTTTAAATCGTTTTTTTTAATCAATGAACGTTATAATTATGTTTTCATGAAGCGGAAGGGTAATACATCATTATAAACTATATTATTGTATTCTAATGATTCTATTGTAATTGAACAAACACAATTATTCCCTATAGGTATTGGAAAATCCATTTATGACACAGTTACTTGCTATAAATAGTTGCCAAGATGCGAAGTAAGTTTCTATGCATTAATTATTCTATTTATACGAACGATTGAGGTGAGAGCATTGACGTAACAAGCAACAAGTAAGCGTGCACTTGACATACTTGGGACCAGTCGGACAGTTGGACGGAACTCTTCCTACCTTCACTGGTCGAGTGTGAAGTGTGAATCCGGCTTTAGTTGGTAAGGGGTCAAGTGTCAACTTAGTTTGGGTGTAGGGTGTAGGGTAGGGCGGGTAGAAATATGATATCCTAATTAATAGTAATTATAAAACCCGGTTAATGTAAGACTCTGGTTGGTACAATTAATTATCATGTAGTGTTGACACATAGTCTTGTGTAGTTCATGAACGATGAACGAATAGGAACCGTTTCTTTGCACTGTACTAAAAGAAACGTTTCCGAATGCTGACTTGTAATCGGTCTATTAGTTCTAATAGCTCCTCGTGTCCGAACAAGAACGAGAATAACAGCGAGCGACTGATTTGACTGATACGATTTCAATTTTCAATGTTTCTGAACGAGAACGAGAGAGAATAGCCGACGAATGACGATGATACCCGAGACTCGACCGACCGACCAAACTCGCTAGAATGAGATGCGCGTTATAATATCGATAGACTAACGTATGTCAATGCCATAATGCCTATTTTTGCTTATCACCCGAATAAAATGACGCAAGGTAAGTTGTGTTCGCAAATAAATTATAAGTTTACTATTTATTATTGTACCTACCTATACATTTTCTAAGTGATTGATTAGAATGACAGTCCTAAGCCTGTTCAAGTATGAAGGAAAATCAAATAGGTATTGTGGAAAATCATTTATTACAATACCTAATAACTATTAATTGTGAACAAATAATGTAGTTTAACCGAGATAGTTTTTACCATTTTAAATTAAGTAAATGGTAAAAAATATGTCTGTTAAAATTCCAGTTTACGCTGATCTCTCACTGTATGGAAATCCTATACAATGCGAGATCAGCTTATACTGGAAATGTTTAGCTTGATGTGTAGCCGTGCATACCTAGACTTTTTTGTTCTGTGATGTGATCTATGGAAGTACTGACAGAGCGAAGACCGAATAGAGCCAATAGAACTAATAGAATGAACTAGTTCACTGACCAAAATGAACTAGTACGGAGCGATCTTAAAAATGACCGAGCAGGCACAAGGAAAGATAGAGAAGAGATAACAGTTGAGCTTCACGAATGCATGCACTGACTGGACCGGCCCACTCAATCTGTGTGGTGCTTTGCTCAAAAGACATTTTCGGTCATCAATCTACATGGTCTTCACATTACATAATATGTCGATACTTTTAAAGAGACTGTGAGTGTGACCTCTGAGTTCGTTTCGGCCTTTCTTCTCAGAGTATTCAGATAGGAAACGCCGACCTCATATGCCTATGTACCTATGTAGTTTTAAAAATATGATTGACGTGTAAAAGTGTTTGTACAAACATAGGGTCATTGCGCCGGTTAGCGACCAGTTAGCTGGCTTGCCCACTTAAGATGAGAAAATAAAAATGATGTTTACGCGCAAAATAGTATATTTTAATGCGAATTTGTTCCAAATATAATCTAGTTTGGATACAAAACATAAAATAAAATACATTAATACAAAAATATTTATAAAATGCTGAAAAACTGAAAATATTGCGAAAACGTCGGTTTACGACCATTTTTATCAGTTTATGACCACCAGTGAGCCGGTTTGCGACCGCTATTTTAATATAAAAATATGGCATTAAAATAATAATTATAATCGGTTTAAAATATTTTAATTTTTGCCTCTTATTAAAAACAAATATGGTACCTAATCATTTGGTGTAATGTTTTCTTATAAAAGTAATTAACCTTCTTTTCGGATATCATCGAGACCTTTTTTAGGGCTTCTTCAGTGTACTGGACAGTCTTTTTCCTTTTTTTATTGACTCTGAATTATTTAGGAGCTCCATCTAAAAACAAGTAATTTAAAATAATTAATTGTTGTTTTTATGACTAATTTTGTTTTAAACTGAAAACTAATAATATTTAGTTTTCGACAGATTAGGTAACTACATGGTTGCTTGCTAAAATCATTATTAAACGGACATTTCAATAACCAACCAAATTAAAAAAATCAGACGTGGTCGCATGCTGAATTACCTAAATTTCATACTTATTTCTGTTAGCGGCCGTTATTTTTCTCATACTAAATGATGGTGGCCGGAAACCAATGTCTTTATTTCGATTATTTTGGTTTACGACCACCTGTTTAGCACCAATTTTGTACGTAAATTAAACAAAGTTCTTTCAAAGAAACTGGTGGTCGCTTACTAAAGAACTACAAAGAAAAACTTTTCCAATGCTACATACAAAATTGTGACAGTGCTGTATGAAGCATTATGATCATATTAATCAAAACAAAATAATTCGGTTCTCGTCGGTTTGCGACCATGTGGTCGCTATCTAACGTTTTCGATAAGTAAGCATTTCGATTACCGACCACTTGATTTTATCTTAATAATACGTTTTAAAATAGAAAAATACAACTAAATAATGACCAAAACTTATCGATTGTACAATTTAACATCTAACTTATGTGTAAAACATGAAATAAGTAATAAAACTTACCTTTGAGCGCCACGCGCCGTGTTATTTTTTTTTTAACTCGCGGTACGTCCACGCACCCCTGAATCAAGACGCACATTAAGCAATTTTTTTTCGGGTCTGGTTTTCGGCATTTGTTTCAAACTGTGTAAATTCTTATTTCATAATTATTTATAAAGCACCTTACATTTATTTTTTCTTTATTTTACCTCTACAAGTACTATTATCTTAATTTAAAGAAACTTAGTCCGTCAAATGGTCGCCTACTGAAGGTGGTCGCGATACCGGCGAAACGACCCTACTTACAGAAATGAGATCATTTATCATTTACCATTAAATAAAAATTAAATTGAATACGTACCTATCCATTGTACCTATATTTTCTTCTTTTTTTTTTCGTTCTTTTTAAAAACAAAAGTACCAGTACTAATAGTAACTGATTGAGATCTATAGGTACCTAACCTATAAATCTCGACTGGGAGCGTGGCGTCTCCTGTAATCCGGCTTCTCGGAGGTCGGGCACTGAGGATGGGTTTTAGTCAGTAAAAGTCTGATACGACACCTGCTCCACCCAGAGCGGGAGCAGTTATTTAATGATTTATATATATAAATGTCAGTCAATTAATATATTCTATAATCATCGTACATCTGTCTGCCTTCTTCCCAACTATATTGGGTCAGCTTCCAGTTAACCAGATGCAGCTGAATACCAGTACTTTACGTGGACTGACTGTATTCAATTTGTATCAAATGCAGACGAAAAATAGATACCTAGAAAATACATTTATCCATCATCAATCATCTTTACACATCAAACAAAAAGTTTAGAACGAAGTATAGTAGGTAGGTATATGAAGAATGCCTACATAAACTGTCAGCCGACTTTCACAGTCTAGTGCAGTCAATAGATGGGCGTCGAGGCGAGTGAGGCTAGCTAGTGTAATTACAATCGGACAAGCTAGTACTGGAGGAAAGTTACTTGTATTAAAGAACGCACATATTCCGAAGCCAGTGAAAGTAGAGTTTTGCTACTGTGACACTTTCTCCGTTTGTAAAATATAATCGATCGATTTGCGAATTGTGTTCTTGTTATTTTTGTTCTATTCGACCATCCAATTGAATGATTTGTGACAGCGGAAAATTTCAAATAGTAGGTACGTGGGATATGTCTAGTAGTTCAAACTGATTGAGTGCCTACTTACATGCGTAAAATACTATTTCGTAGGAAGTTTGTATGTTTCGTTGTTTGGATGATTGTTATACAAAATCAATCACGCAAAAGCAGCAGAACGGATTTGGATGAAATTTGGCACACAGATAGATTAAAACCTGGATTAACACATAGGATTTTATCCCGGTGATACGTTCTCATGGGATAAGTTTCGACCACTACACGGGCAAACACTAATTGTTGCTATTGTTTTGTATTGTAGCTCCTTAGTAAATTAAATATTCTAGTTAGCACATCTAAACACGTGATGATAGACTTAACAAAGCTGTACTGCAACATATGTTGAAGCAACTCACGACGCCATCATATCTCCATGCAGATTAAATCTGCAGTCTAGTTGAATTAAATTTCTTAATCGACTAAAATTAATAACTCGATCCTTAATCGCCTAGTTATAGAATCGACTCAGTGTCAGTCCAGTCACGATCGTTTTATCCCATGATATGTTTGTCCTGACGTGTGTATGTGAATCGATACAATCGATCATTAATCGGCTATCACTCGAGATGGATTGTCTATTGACAAACGGCTTGTGAATGTACAATAGCAATTGTAGTATTAAGCACGCTTTAAGTGATTCTAGACTTTACAATTTTAGCGTAGGGTTGTTTATCCTTTGTATTACGTCTACGCATAACGTAGAGGTGTCTTAGAGGTGGCCTCAGGGATCTGAGGATCGATTAACATGTAAATTAATATTTATCGATTGTATTGTTTTAGGCGTTGGTATGTATTGTATTTTTCACAATGAATGATGGCGATCATCAATTTTCTTTTTGGTGTCCATTTATTTCGCTTTATATGTGAAGGTCGTTTCATGAAAGGTCAATTATGCGTGTTGATAACTGAGTATGTTACTAATGCTTATGCAATTTTATTTGCGATTGGTGCAGTCGATCTTATTAGAGTTGGTATATAAACCGTGTAGGTAGTGAGAATATAGCGACATCTACATCGTCACATGCGAACTACGCATAACGCTACGGAAAATCCTGCATCGCGCAAGCAGAGTGTACCTACCGCGCAACTAGCATTAGATACAGAGGCCAGCACATCAAGCTACCCCAAATCTGTCAAATATCTTTGATAGATTTTCAACTTTATTTCATGAGCATAAGGTTCATGTTCAATTGAGAATATTTGACAGTTTGGGGTGGCTTGGTGCGCTGGCTTCTGTACAATGACCCGACATCAATCGTTGGGTAGGTAGTTGCCCACCAGACACAACACCCGTCTGGTTGGAAGATCCTCCCTTTTCTATAGAAGATGAGTGGACTTTACACCCTATCTGTTCATGAAAAAGCGACACATAGGTACTTGTTTATAGCTACCAGTATGACTGATACTTACCAATCATTGGTACCTACAGAAGTTACATAATAGGTCAAAAATAAATTTTGATTTATCGAGAGTAAACCATGAACAGAAATCTCGTAATGGGCAGGAAACATCGCACACTCAGAGACATGGTTAACGGAAACATTAATCTTGTTCATTTGAATTTTATTAAATTATGTTATTAGCCATTTAATATATTCTAACACGAGTGTCCAGGTCGTAAAACATTAACAATCATAAACCAGATGTCAATAATATTTGTATGCTGATTCTATTGATTTCTATGATCGATAGAATCTAGATTATTATTGTAAGCACCTGATCAATCAATAGCATCAGTGGGATGACACTGACAGTTCACTCCGCGCAAATTTTCACGGTGATATTTTTTCAGAAGCGATATACAGCAGTGCGATTCCGTAAATAACTCACCGTGAAATCTTAGGTGAAGTGAGCTGATGTCTAGCCCTAGTGTGTAGTGGAATGACAGCTCACTTCGAGCTCACTTCACCTTACTTCACGGTGAGATTTTTACAGAATAGCCCACCTGATGCCAGGGATTGACACTATTGACAGCTCACTTCAAGCTCACTTCACCTTGGTTTTCATAGATGAGATTTAAAAAAAAATAGTTCGGCCAGGTCATTAGCACCTTTTGTATGTATTTAAAACATACTTGACCGTTACCAGCCAGCTAATAAATAAATCTGTCTAAAAGCGATTGCTAAAGTTTTCATTCTAAGTACAACCAATGAATAATTTACAACCAATACATGATCATGATCGTTTAATAAAGCATGTATTAGAGCCGATCGTGTAGTGTATAAAGTATAAATATACGACTAAAATGTTAGCTTGCATTTAAGATAAATCACAACGCAAAAGATTCACTTACGACGAACGAAATCATGACATTGAATGAACGTTTGATCACGACTCGTTCTTACGTAACGAATGAACGCTTGTTAAAAGTAGTTTTTTTAATGTTTTATTTTGTATGAATTTTTAATTTGTTGTGGAGTAAATAATTGTAGGGTTATATTGCCATTACATACTTTTTCGTGCATGAAAACTTTTTAAGATCGTGTCTGCGTAGGTACACAGGGTCTAACGCTTTGCCAAACTTAACCAATTAAGTGAGTGAGTAAGTACCTAAGGGCGAATTTCACCAATGAAACTAAAAGCCACAGGCACAGGCAGCCACAGTACTGGACTCTGAAGCAGGTGCACAACTGGACGTCGCTTACTTTGACTTCAGGAAGGCATTCGATAGCGTGGACAATGATATTCTTTTAAGTAAATTTGCGAGGGCTGGTTTTACCCCAGCCCTTTTAAAGTTCTTTGTCAGCTACTTGGGCAACCGCAAGCAAATGGTGGAATACGCAGGCTACAACTCTGAAGCGTATTGCACTCTTACGGGGGTAAGCCAGGGGACGAATTTAGGACCCTTGGAATTCATTATCATGGTCAATGATCTCCCTGAGGTCATAGAAGATGCTGGCTGCCTATTATTCGCTGACGATCTGAAGTTGTTCATGCGGATAACCAACGAGTCGCACTGTGAAAAGCTTCAGCGTGACATCGATCGGGTGGTAGCGTGGAGTGTAAAGAACAAGTTACACTTCAATGTGACGAAGTGTAATGTAATGTCCTTCACGCGGGCCGTGATACCCAGACGTCACGAATATACCATGGGCGGTCAGGTCATACCGCGGGTGGGGTCGGTGCGAGATCTTGGGGTCACCTTTTCGGAGGATTTATCTTTTCGATCTCATATCGTGCAGGTGTGCAAAAAGGCCTTCCAAAATCTTGGGTTTGTAATGCGAGAAACGCGGGACTTCACTAACATGGCAGCAGTGAAATCACTGTATAACGCATTGGTGCGAAGCAACTTGGAAACTAGTGCCATCATCTGGAATCCTCATGAAACTAAATATTCTCAGATGGTGGAAAAGATGCAGAACAAGTTTGCACGGTACCTATACATGAGACAATTTGGCGTCTACCCGTTTTACCCGCTTATGTACCCAACTCTCTTTGTAATCGGGATGGTTGGGTACTATAAGTTGGAAGTAAGACGCAATCTTGCTCTAGTAAAGTATGTCTTTATGGTCTTTCGCGGGATGCTAAACAACCCGCAAATCTTGGGATCGTTGGGATTACTCGTTCCAAACAGTTGGCTACGGTTGGGGCCGAGGGAGAGTCTTTTTAAAACTCCGGTAGCCCGTACAAACCTATTAAAGTTTGCACCCGTGTGTCGGGCTGTTAAGATAATTAATATCATCTCTCAGCGGTTGGACATTTTTTCCTGCTCATTGGCGGAATTCCAGAGAGTGACAGTTAGTGTGTTGTCCTCCATGTAACTTGGGCCGGCACTCGGAGCCGTTACTTGGGACTGGTCAGTCATGGACCGGTGTAGGTGTGTGTGATCAGGTTTTGAGTGGCGTCTCTGGGTGTCTACTTTTCTGTATATTTTACTTGTCTGTATGACTACTTTTATTACATTGGGTCCTGCCTGTAAAAATAATTGTATGTGTAAATGAATAAATAAATAAAAAGCATTTAGCACATCAAATTCACGTTCAAGGGCTATCACTGTTAAAATTGTTATAGAACATTGACACTGACAACCCACTTCGTTTAGAAGGGCTGATCGCATTTAGTTCCAACCCAAGCAGGCGCTTTACTTTGTGTAAATAGAGTTTTATCACTACTACTGTCAAAACGGTGAAGGAAAACATCGTGAAAATATCGGAGTATGTCCTAGAACCAAAATCCTAAGACAATGTGACACCTGCTAAGTCGCACTTGGCCCCCGGGGCAGATTACAACAGACTAATGTCACAGAGACAAGGCCTGTATCCCAACAGTGGGAACATTATAGGCTGTTTATGCAAAATAATTTGAAGCATGAACAAATTAGAAAAGAAGCGGTATGTGCCCCATAATTATACATAATCGAGAAATAAACGTCTCTAAATTAAAACAAATGAATTCGTTTAGTTACAAGCACACTTTTCCATTATTTAAAACGTGCCTTATTAACAAGTTGTATAATACTAATTAATTTATACTTAGGTACCTAATCCATATGTATTTGTAAATATTTTGCTCTAAACTCCACTTTCTTTGTAATTATCATGCACTTAATTAACAAGCAGAAGGAAAACTCAGTTTTAATTTTAAGCATTCGAGTAATTAGCCTGTCATAGGTAATGAAAAAGAGAAATTTCCCCACTTCTAAAGTTTTCTCTTCCATTTTACTTGAAATTATTTCCTCGTCGCCATGTTGGCTACAACTAATTAAAATGTTATTAAGGTGTGATCTGTGTTCACCTTACTATCTCGTTAGCAGAACTGTGTGAAACTAGTCATGAATGAAATGTATGAGTGTACAGCTAGATACATATACGTAGGTACGTAATAGCTTCATAGTTAGGAGGCTTGCTTAGTACGTAACTACCTTACAAAATAATGTACTTTATAAATTACTGGCATTTCTAAGAGATAGAGAGAGCAGTGGTGGTGACTTACGAGTTAAAGGTACCTTACTTTATTTAATTTCATCACCACTACTGTCAAAACGGTGAAGGAAAACATCGTGAGGAAACTGTCATGTTCAACCAGAACCAAAAATTCGAAGACATCCACCAAGCCTGTGTCCCAGCAGTGGGAACATTTTACGTTGAATAATTAGCATATATGCATAGAGAAAAACGATAGCCTGGTACTTTATTACTACTTAAATATAGCGTTGCTGAATGTTAAACAGAGCTTTTAAAAGTTCATTTTGTTTTAAACAAAATGTTTATTAGCGTTATTTGAGTCAAAACACAAAAATAAAAATGTATTTCAAAGTACATTTTTTCCAATACCGAACCATAATATAACAGTCAACACACACATTGGACACGGAAAATGCAAGTCAGAATTTTTTCCCACGAAACATTCTCAGTGTGTTGTCCTACCACATAACAACGATTTACGCACAATAATGTACACATAATTGTACACAATTTAACGTAACCCAAGGAAATGATACGGAATTGTACCCAGCCATCCAAGAGGTTTTCCAAAGTTATCTAACACCGTTAGGCTGTCTCTGAATGCTAAGCACTAAGTGTGTGAACTACTAAGCTCATGTGAACCAGTTTGTTTATGTACTCTGTATGTACACTTGTATTCAATGGTAAGTTTGTATGCATTACATGGGCGGACGGTTACCTAGTGACTCCACTTTACAGATCATTTGTAAATTGAGTATAATTTCGACTTATTATAAAGGTTCGAGTCATAAGAGTTGTAGTTTTCTTCGGAATACTCAATGTTAGTTTTGACTCCGCACATTCAAGGACCAACTGAGTAATGCAACACCCTATGCAATATGACTTTCAAAATTTTAAATTGATAATAATGGATTTATTTACAACTAGCAGCGCTCCGCGGTTTCACCCGCGTAGTTCCCGTTCCCGTGGGAATATGGGGATAAAATATAGGCTATGTCACCCGGAAATAGTGTAGCTTCCCAACAGTGAAATAATTTTTCAGGTTCAGTAGTTTCGGAGCCTATTCAATACAAACAAAAAAACAGACAATCAAATCTTTCCTCTTTATTAATAGTATAGAAGAGTATAGAAGATATAGATATAGACTAGCTGTGCCCCGGGCTTCGCCAGCCTTGATGTCGGAAAATTATCCCACAGGAACGTCATCTGTCTGTCTGGCCTTTTCCAAACTATGTTGGGGTCGGCTTCTAGTCTAACCGGCAGCTGGATACCAGTGTTTTACATGAAGCGGCTGCCTATCTGACCTCCACAACCACCCCAGTGATTCCTCATAACATCAGCTATATACTTATCTGCCAGTGAGAGTCCTGACAAAAACGGTTCAGCCGTTTCGGAGATAAGTCGGTTCAAACAGACAAAGGTTTTTTTTTTAAAGTATATTTAATACTTTCATATGACATTTCAAACTAACACTTAAATTTTATTTATTGTATAGATAAAGAGTACGTATTAAATTATATACCTATTAGTAGACTTATTTCCGATTTAGATAACCTGAAGTTTTCTGCGAAAACTATTTTTTTTTTTAATAATACTCGCTCTCCCCTGATCGTTTGCACCACACGCCACGAAAGCTCGCGCGACTTAATTCCGCTAATTTATCGGTGCCAGCCGTGCGTGCGCGCACTCTTATTGCGAACTGTTACAACAAGCAAGGCGGCGACACTGACGGATTTATTTGCGGCCAGTACTGTTACTTCAAGTGCTCTTTATTACATGTAGAATGAACTTGATAAATAAACACATACTGTTGATGCTTTTTCGAGGTGAAGATTTTTCTACACTAAAAACATTTTATCCTACTAAAATTATAATTTGAAAGTTTGCATGTTTGTGTGCACGCAAAAGCGGTTGAAAGGATTTGGATGGAATCTGGCTAATAGATCTATATACTAATAATAAAGAGGAAAGATTTTGATTGTTTGTTTGTATGTTTGTTTTTTTGATTGTTTGCATTGAATAGGCTCCGAAACTACTGAACCAATTTGAAAAATTCTTTCACTGTTGGGAAGCTACACTATCCCCGGGTGACATAGCCTATATTTTATCCCCGTATTCCCACGGGAAAAGGAACTACGCGGGTGAAACCGCGGGGCGCTACTAGTACTTCATAAACCGGTAGTACGTTTCCGTGGCCTAATCTCCGACCTCCTACCGGGCGAATCCTCTGGCTAAAGCTAGTTTTATTCTAATTTTGAGAGGTGAGATCTATCGTAATTTAATTCCACATAGTCAGCTAATGCCAAAATAATTAATTACATACATTTTTAATATCAGACGTAAACATCGACGTCTCAACAACTTACGTTAAATAATTAACGTTTTGAATATAATTTTGGTAGATATTAATATTACCTTCCACAAATCAATCGGTTACATCAACCAATAAAATTAATTGTTTTTGAGTCAAATGCCGATAGGACTGCAAACGCATACGCAAACATGATAAATTATATGTGACTTGTTCGTTAAAATACACGTAATTTAAAGAATTGAACTGCCGACAAGCTGGCTAAGAGCTGTGTAAAATTAGTATGCCTAATTAGACGATGTACAGAGGCCAGCACATCACGCTACCCCAATCTGTCAAATTTCTTTGATAGTTTTTCAACTACATTGCAAAGGAATAAGGTTCATGTTCAATTGTGAAAATTTGACAGTTTGGGATAGGTTGACCTGCTGTCTGTACGCTGCCAATCAATCGTGAAATACTTTGTGCGATTCGTAATTTAAATTGCGAGACTAGATTCTGTGGAGTATAGCTAGATTAGCATTTGTTTTATAGGTACCTACAGAAACTGCAATCACCGCGATTTAAAAAAAGAAAACAGAAACAAATGAATAAAGAAATATTGAATCGGCCTCCAGTGAGTAGTTACAAAACTAGTAGTCTTCATTACATAATCCAAAGTTTCTTAAACCCGAGAATTACAAGAAAAACTGGTATCACTACCCGAGATCACAAACACAGAATGCACTTATAGGTTTATTCGATACTTTTTGTACGATTACATCTAATTTACATTCGTTAACCATAAATATAGGAAGGAATGCGTGGGCGCAATGACACGGGAGAAATGTATTATCATAACGGATTGAAGTCGTAAAATTACATATAAATGACTATTGTGTAATAGCCCATGAATATGTATGGAGGAAAGGATCGAATGGTGAGCTTCCAATTAGAGCTAGATAGTGGATAAGGTTGATTTTAGTGCTGGATAGAAAATGGGTGCGATGTTAAAGGGGCATACAGTTTATATGCTTGTATAAATATGTTTTAATTACGGATCTAGAGAACCGGGAACGCAGCAATTGAAAATGGAAACGATGGAAACATGAGCGATGATGAAAAATGTTCAATAAGTAGATACAAATAAATCTAACTGGTAAAGGAAACAAGAAATATATGCAATGACGGTCGATGCAGGCGAAACAGTAATAATCAGTGGTGAACTATTCTATAATCAGGCACTCAGTATATCATTAAGCAGAATTATAAAATATAGGGCAAAGTGAATGTTTCCCGTAATCAACATGCCCTTACAGTCTCACGCTGGACAAATTGGAGCGCTCATTATAGCTGTCAGCGCTAACTATACTGACCTACACGACCTAACTAAAGCTAACCCTCGGACATACATCCATCAAGAACCGCTTTAGGAAAGGTACGCGTTCATAATTCAAGGTATTCGAGCATAAATCCTCATTATGCATGCGTAGGAAGATGTATGTGCTACGGGAAAATCTATGTCTTTATGAAAACAGATTGGATCGTTGATCAACTTGATTTATGTAAACGAGCTCGCGACAACGTTCGTATATTGGTTTGCGTTCAAAACTCAGTGGTTAGCTCAAATCAGCTTTTATAGTCCCTTCCTTTTCACTTTCTAAGAAACATATCTTTCAAACTATAAATCTATGAAAAAGTTGTTAGCCTACACTGTCGCACTGCTGAGCAAAGGCTTCCCCCAAATCTCGGACCAGCCCTCGCGGTATGCGTCCGGGTCATCTCCAGGCACCAACTGTGTGCATACTTTTACCCAAGAGTCATCGTGCATGCATGCGGCTGATGTGACCCGCCCAATCTTATTTGAGCCTTTGAAGTAATAAATAAATGTATTTATTGCCATAAGAATAGGTTACAGAAAAAAGTAAGACCCTGGATGTAAAGCTAGGTTAGGTACCTGTAGTCTAGGAGCCACACTATATACTTATTTCTTCAGTGGCTTAACTTCAATTTAACAGTCCAGTGCAAAGCATACATTTGTGCATGAGCCATCATTGTCTGCTACTATTTGCAAACACCTCTAGACGAGTAGGTAAATACCCAAATATTTGCAGTTAGCTCAATTCCAAGCCTCATTGAACTCGGAGTACAGTTAAACACATAAGAGGCACAATGTACAAATAACGGTGTAACATTCCTTATCAACTGGGTCGTAATGCAGATCGCAAAGTGCACTTATACTCTTAAAAGAAGCCGATTCGATATATTTGCGAATTTTTGTGCGCTACTTTTAGTTATTCCCACGGTATGTAGGTTTTGTAGCATGCCTTTAGCATACATAATTATGTAGTTGTTTTCGCTAATTTAGCATCTAGATTCTACGATTTGAATAACAGTTTTAAACCTACTGTTTTTAAATGAAAGACCATGTCCGATTCCACTCTATCCGAGAGCTTTATGATGGGAGTTAGGTTGGTAACGTGGTCAACAACGTCCTCCTTTCTGCCAATAGTACACATAATGCTTTTATAAATCTATGAAGCTTTGTTATTATGGCACTGTATGACCAATGATTACGGGCTGGGTAATGATAGCTGCACGGGTTGTTCGATCAGGGTAAGCTACGCTTGCCGCGGTTTTGTTACCATTTTTACTTACCAATACCCTTCCGTGAAGTCTTTGTTTTTCTTTTTTTGAGGGGAAATCTTTAAATAACTTTTCCCAGTCTGGGCGGAGCAGGAGTGTGTCAGTGTGTCAGACTTTTACTGACTAAAACTCACCCTTGTTTCTTCAGTTGCCTGTGTGCCAGGGGCCACGGTATCTCTGGAACAACCCGCACCCCTGAAAGACAACCCACACTTCAGGCAGTCCGTGAAGCCTTCGGAAAGCACGTTAAGCCGTTGTTAATTCGTGGATCTTTAACAGTCGTTACAGGTCGTCAGAAGCGTGAAAGTCTGACAATCCAGTCTTACCAAAGTGTACCGAATTACCCAGTAACTGGGTTGTGGAGGTCAGATAGGCAGTCGTTCCATGAGAAATGGCTAAGCAGATTGTTTTTTTTTTGTATGACCAATGATAACGGACCGATCGAGATCAGTGGGGAAGCCTTACATTCTAAAATGAACTTTTGCAAACGGATGAAGATAGTGTATTATAACTGCAGATGTGTTGAGAATGATATCATGTGACCTGGTTACTATAAATCAGCAGCCAATCACAATCGACACATGAGCTGGAGATAATGCGTAGGGTTTGGCTCACTTTATGGGTTGCATAGAGCAAAGAGCGCTTGTCCACTACATACGATTAGGTACTGTTCCCACGGCATAATGGAAATGGAACCAATTGAAATATTTAATGACTTGGATGCTGCTAACGGTTTTGTGGACGGAATATTTAAAAGTCATTAGTTTAACTGATAGTGGTTTTGAAATGGCCATTATTGAAATTGTTGTTGATATTTTGTTAAGAGATAAAACACAAAGGTGTTTTTTCCACGGACCAATTAGATTAATATAACTCCTTTTAACGGAAACCGTGAAGGATCTTCGGTTGTTTCAAGTAATTTAGTTCGATAAACCGTAAAAATGTTTAAATATAGAGATTTAAACATATTATATATCGTAAAAGGCAATTACTGACCCAATTTACTGAGATAGAAGGGAGCCGATTTGTCCGAAGCAATTAAGTTGATAAAGTATCCGAATGTAAAAAAATATCCGGTGTGTGTCGTGTCGGCTTGTATGGAGAACGAGTGTGTGTTGATATTATGCGCGTGTTACCGTTATGGTTTGGTACAAGTTAAAAACTTGATGAATTTTTTGGCGACTTTTTGACATTCATGATTTTGATAAGGTTCGGTAAAATCTAATCGAATATCGCAATCGCAATAAGAAGCTTCTTAGATATTATGTAACAGTATTCAGCTTCCAAAGTTTCTGATTAATTGATTAAATCTACTGTAAGTTATAATGACGCAAATGTAGTATAGCCACTACCACAATTTGGTCCTATTTCACACACACGTATATTAATTTAGAAAAGAAACTATTTTTTTTCCCAAAGCCTATGTCTTGTTCCGCGACCATGTTAGGGATTGTAGGCGCCCTTGGCGGCGCAGTGACCGTGCGCACGCATGGTGCGCTTGCGCCGTGCGTGGTCAATGCACCGTGCGTGCGCGCCGCCCTCGCGTTCACGGCAGACACATACCTAACGAGTGCTGCCGAATGTGCGCGAAGGGTGTGATAGTGTTGCTATTCAGTAAGTAGGTCGATACATTAATATGCTTTATGACCACGTTCCATGTAACTGATTTAAAGGGCTTAGGTTAAATTACTTAATATTAAGTACTGGAAGTACACAAAATATTTCGTCAGAATTTATACGTTTAATTCTCCAAATCCACATAAACCTACTCCGAATGTAAATAAAGTGTGTTTTTCATATTGAGACGGGCACGCGCAACTTTGAACGTGACGCATAATTTACGACGTTCAATAAAAAATAATTTTCACACATAATGAGGAAACTCAATGGCATACAAAACTGTATATTCAAATAAAACATTAAACAGCTAAGACGACATTTTAAAAGTTTAACCACCAATAATTAAAAATACGTTTTCAATTAATTAACGTCAATTCGATCACATTAAAAAGAAATATTGATATAAATAAACTATTAGGATCAAGGAAAATGTAATAATACGCTGTTACATGTGTCTGTGTCCTAGTGTCCTAGGTGTGGCCCGCATCCGGAGTCCGGACATAAATTATATCTCGACCGATAGACGAAATCTATATTTTTTATTTGTAACGAACCTTATAAGGGGGTCATTAATTTTGTTTTGCAGTGTCTGAAACAGAGTCAATTTGTGTCAGATAATTAATTAATGGCTTATTCAACTTTTTTATTTCGTTTCGAGAATTTCTCATGTAGCCAAAGTAACAGTGAACGTGTTGTTATCTTACCACTTAATTAATTTCTCTTAATTTTTAACTTTCGTGACTAATTAAATGTTTAACAAATTGTGGAAACTTTTTTCGTGATATAATCTGCAGCAGTTAAAAAAAAATAGGTCACCACTAATGTTTGATAAAACATATCGATAAGTAATTAAATCACTACTAATTAATTGTCCCCATGTGAGTAGTTCAATAGTCGATAAAGCGATATCAAGTTTAGATTATTTTGTGACACTTTAACTTTTTCTTTCAAGTTTTGACATCATAAAAACGAATTACAAAAAGAAAACTTCACAAAATTTGAATTTCAGGTAAGTAATTAAATCACTACTAATTAATTGTCCCCGTGTGAGTAGTTCAATAGTCGATAAAGCGATATCAAGTTTAGATTATTTTGTGACACTTTAACTTTTTCTTTCAAGTTTTGACATCATAAAAACGAATTATAAAAAGAAAACTTAACAAAGTTTTAATTTCAGGTGCTACTTTGCACATCCTCCTTAAAGATTCCCCGTGTCCTAACCGTACCTAAACCGGTCCGGTCCGTGACGCGCCGGGACCGTGACACGCCGCCATTACTACCAACATTGAACTTTATGTTCACAAGTTGAGTAATTTGTTAATGGTTAATGCACACCTGTCCACCGCTGAACGTCGCTTTAATTACGAAATGCGTAATTAATGCGTAATTTATGCTATAAAGTTTTGGTGCATTTTAAATTGAATGTAGTTCTTTTGGTCATCTTGATAAGTTCTACTTTTGATTGATTTAGAAGTTTCTTAGCTTAAGCTTTATCAAGTCGGGCTAAAGTGACTTTAAACGCCCGTATACTGTTTTTGTTTCTTGCCAATTATGGCTTTTAAAAATCCCCACAGCAAACACAATATTTAGTCATTTGCTACTTAGTAGTGGTTTTCAAGTCATCCTCTTCTGCCTAGCCTTTTCCCATCCTTTTCCCGTTGGGGTCGGCTTCCTGTTAAACCGGACGCAGCTGAAAACCAGTATTTTACATGGAGCGACTGCTTTATTGACCTCCACAACCCAGTTACTGGGTAATACAATACCCCTTGATAAGACTGGTAGTCAGAATTTCGGGCTACTGACGACCCGTAACGAGTGAAAACGATCCACGAATGAAAGTCGGGACCAACGGGTTAACGTGTTTTCCAATGCACGGAGGGGTTTTGGTATGTAATGATAGTCACACACCCACGGACCAACCGCGGCAAACGTAGTTTAACCTGAACGATCGGCCCGTGCGGAGTTATTACGTACCCACAAGCCGGTACAGGTACGGGCTTCTTTTTTTTACAAAAGTGGTAGAATAGACACAACATTTTATTTGCAGTGTCGAGAAAATGTATATTTAGCCAAGTTCAAGTATTAATATGTTATGACTTTATGAGAAGTCTTATTGCATTTGCCTAGTGTATTAAATATTATGATGATATTAAATATCATTAACTCGTTAACGTCGTACTTATCTTTATTATAGCTTCATTCACGTGTGTCGTTATTATTTAATCAAGCAGATGAATCTATAATTTTCTTTATTATACACATTCGTCAAACGAGTCGGAAAATATATAAATTATACATACATTTACATAAGATTAATATGAGACATTTATTCGCATCTGATCTACAGCGACACGGGAGCAATTATATGAATCGTTTGCGACTTGATAAGCAGGAACAACCGGGTTGGTTAGTTTTCGAATTTGCTATCACGAAATGTATGGGTAATTTGTACCATCCAAAAATAATCATAATACTTAACGGTAACCATAAATTCAGCGTATCATTCTAGACCCCCCCTAGCGTAGACATTTTTCGTCAGTAAGTAATGTAAAAAAAATCTACTGTTTCATAGAAAAGTGCAATACATACGCGGTCAAAATGTATGGAACAGCAGATTTTTTTTTTGTTTAGCGACGATAAGTTTCTACGCTGGGGGGTCTAGAATGATAAATGTAACCTGTATTTAACTACCGTAGTAAGTTTCGGTCTGTAGTTTCTGCCTATTTCTATTTAAATGTACTTACGAGGGTTGTATTGACATTAATCTTAAAAATTCTATAAAGACATACATATGGTCGGGAATCATATTTTGTTCAACACACAGCTTTGCACTGACCTGGAAATTGTACTAAACGTAAGAAAATTTGCGCATCTACCTTAAATGCATATTCCAAATTAATGTGTAATTATTAGCACAAGTGTCTTTTATTATTTCTCACACTTAATTTAATATTGTTAAACAGGTGATAAATTACCATCACTTAAAATGGTAAGGACTCAAATTTTTAAATACTTACTTTTTTTTAGCTTTTTTTAATCAAAAACATAAACATTTCACATTTATTTGATAAACATACCACACAAACCATCGCGGATTTAACAGCGGTATGGCCAGACACGGCAACTCGGTGTCACTACATAATAATAATTTATCAGTTAGGTAATAAATATAAATATAATATGTTTACTTACATATAATATGTTTCATGGCAAATGATGCCGTTTCTGTTAATTGGTTGGTTTACCTCTTTAATGGATTCTCTTTCAAGGTTTTTATGAATCATATCTGTAATTAATAAAATTGATTTTATTTCCGAATTAGAATATATATATCTCAAAGTCAAGGTCGTTTTACCGCTATATTAGCATAGCCGACTGACTGATCTTCATATCGGGTTTAATTGAATAAATACTACGATTATACAATTATTTTGAGCAATAAATTCGAATCTTGTACACGACAGTTCAATGTTGCTTATATCATAGGTATTTACGTCATTGCTTTTTTTATTAATATATCAGTCATTTTTTACTGTATCTTTTGCCTCAACTACGCTTACATACAAGCTTCACAGCCCCTGTAAGACACATTTAGGGGCAACTTCTACACATTCTAAGGAACTGAATCTTCCGAACTTCGTCGTACTAAGTATCTTCACGGTTAAACCTATGCTTCCCTGTCAGTCTGTCACTGGCCTCACTGCTTATATGTAGAGAAGAAGATTATAACACTGCCAGCAAGTTTAATATCCTAATCCTAAGTATAACACTTAATGTAGTATCACGCCTGTAATCCCCGAAGAGTTAGGAAAAGGAGTTACTAAAGTTAAAATAGTTTAAAAGTTAGGCTTTACACCCATGTATGTATGCCGCTTTTAGCGGCGGATGTGTCCTGAACTTATTTATACTTGTCAAACTTTGTAACTACCATATCCGACGAATAAATTATCTTTATCTTTAAGGTGTTTTGCTTAATGTATATGGGTGAAAATCATTTAAAATGACCATTGTGACAAAAATGAAACAAAAATGGAAATGTAACAAAAATGAAACGCGTAACAAAAAATAACAAAAATGAAATATTAGGGCTCGGTTACAATACACATTATTATCTGACTGTTATTTATTTTATTGATTTATCATATGGTGTTTCGCAATTTCACTGTTTATTTCTTTTTTATCATTTGTTTTATTAATTAATTATGAGGAATCTATAAGGAAATTAGAATCTCTTAAAAACATTTTTTTTTCTTTGGCGACAATAAAAAGAGATCAACGTTATATGAGTTGCCTATCTTATCAGTTTAAGAATAGTCATATTGAGAATATTATTCTCAGATATAAAGTTATCAATCTAAAATAAATCAACAATGCAAAAATAAATGGACATTCTTGTCAACAATATTCATTAATAACATAAACATGACACTTGAAAAAAGGGCAAAATAAAAAAAACTTCTATATTTTCTAACACAATCGTACGCTGCATCATTATTTTTTATAAAGTCCGTTCTGAGCCAGGTTATCATTAAGTATTTATTTTGATGTAGGTCATCAAAATAAATACTTAATGATAACTTTAAAAAAATCAGTCACCGAAGCCACTTTTAGTTGCACTAGGCTACGGATGTAGTTCCAGAGTCGACGGATTAGCCATCTCAACGCACCTCTCTTATACGGAAGTCAACACTAGTCCAAGAAAGCGGAAGTCATACTACAACCCGCAGCTGTCGACGTTAGTGTGCACCTGTGAACACCTGTTTGTGGGTACGAATTTGACAGACCCCTCCGCCCACTTCAGGGCAGAGAACATGACGGACAAGGCGGAAGACATCCACGAGGATTACCACCACGAACAAAAAGACTATGGGCGCTTGTAACACGGAAATATAAATATTCGTGTGCAATATAAAATAAATAAGGGCTAACAAATGACATTGTACATAACAAACAGAAAGACATACGGACCCATATTATATACACCGAAAATTCACTCACATATTTTATACAACATTAAAATCACGCGCTATTAATAACATTTTATCAGCAATGTGATTGCGTCTTTATTTCACTTTTGTTATTTCATTTTTGTAACGTAATTAAATCATAACAAAAATGAAAAACTGCTGTACTTTGAAAGTAATTTCAAATACGTTAAGCCAAACAGAAATCGCAATGAGTTACAACCACCTAGCATTTCAATAAATGTCAACAATAAAGTACCTAATTGCTTAATTTAATAATATAAGTGTTCACTTACCTGCGTTGTTAGAAACAAAACAAAACAGATAATTTATAATTGGAATTTTTCTCGCCGACAAAAAAACACACGTCATTCACTATTTTCACTCGAGGACAAAATGGCCGACTCATATTAGATTCTGGCATGTGATTGGCTCGTTATAGTTTGAGTGTTGCCATTTTACAAATTCTATATATTACCAAATTGGGCGTTACAAAAATGAATAACAAAAATGATCAAAATAATGGACATTATTTTGAACCCAAAATTTAAATATTTTAAGTAATTAATAAAAAATATTTTTAACCGTAATCAAGGGCCATCAACAACGATTTGGCAAAAAGTTCATGAATAAGTAAATACTGTAGCTAATAAATTTATTCAGATGATATTTGTAACGTAGCCCGTGAAGAGGACAAATTATTTTGTATGGAGATTATCCGACTTTGATGAGAACAAAGCAATATAAAGAATTTATTATGCTCAACAGATATAGATGTGTGTGTTATATAGTTAGATAATATACATCAGAGTACTAATAGGTAGTTTTTACATAGTAAAAATAACTGTATCATAAAATATCGGGTGTGGACAAATTTTGCAATCAAAATGGTCATTTTAAATGATTTTAACCCATATCTTCGTAAAAATATATACTACTAACAACTAAGTATTATAAATGTGAAAGTTTGAATGTTTGAATATTTGTTACTGAAACACGCAAAATCAGCCGAAAGGATTTTGATGCAATTGGGCAGTTCATTACCAGGATGAACACATAGGATACTTTTATCTCGTTAGTACGTTCCCGTGGAAAAATTTCCGAACACCACGCGAGCGAAGCCGCTGCGCTGGCCCAAAACGAGTGTTATAATAAAATATATCGACATGAAAAAGGCTGGATTTCGAGTATTCAATGTTCAATTAGTATACCCACATTTCGCCAGTAACCTAAATCCTAAAGCTCTTATATTTATTACCTGGTACATTTATAGCTCACCTACTTTATGTGGAGATTGATAGTTGTTGCATATGTCAGTGTCGAGTCATGCCTATGTCATGGATTGCCTAATTGCACATCTGCACCATAACAACCCATTGTCCTCAGTTAACCCATAACATGCGTGGGAATATAATAAGCTATTGCAGTTTATATTCTAGCAGTTCTTTAGTGCAATATCATATCAATTATTCTGTATTTTGAAAATAAAGGCATAAAGGATCGTCACACAAAGGTATTTTGATAATACAATAATTCTATAAGCACTTGAAGTGTTCTTAGCGTATCGATGGCTAAAAGTTCGTTTGGCTCAAAATTCAGCTAAGGTTTTGAAATTATTCATTACAGTGTGGTGATGTCTGATCACTATCTACATACATACAAATTTTACCTATTTCTAAAAAGTCTAAGTAAAGATATTAAAAGACATCGATATGAAAAAAGGCGGGTTTTCAAGTTTCACAATTTAATTATGAATGCAGAATTTATTATTTATTTTTAACTACGGCACTCTTTCCCATAAAATGCAGATTCCTAATTAATATACTACGACTGGTATTTCAGAAATTCAGCCTTATTATTATTATTAGTATATACTTATACAGAAAAGATTGGCCGGTACACATCCATTTTCCATACATTAAACTATGGTTTTGAATTTCGAACCGCAATTAAAAAAAAAATACACATATTAAAATAGGATAAAATAAACGAACCATAAACCTTCGCTTGAAAAAAAAAGATTTATTTGCAAAATAGAGTTAATTGTACTAATTGAAAGCTCGAATTACCATGACCTACATAGTAAACCGCTAGATGACATAATGTGTGTTAAAAATGTTAATTGCGAATAAAGATATAGTTGACCTGTGACGTCAGAGTGCAGCGGATGATTCAGAGCTTCAGAGGTTGTGGTGTAGTGATCTGCGTGTGCGCATCCCGCTCACGAGACCAGCAATTAATGGGTTTGGTATTAAAACTGTTAGCCGCTGCATGTATAACTCATGGTTGAGATAAACTAGCAATGTATTATGAAGGATGTAGGCATTCTAGATATCTAGACTGTACTAATATACAACGTCTTAAATGTATAAATAAATAAAAAATTATACCATTCAAACAAAACACGGTACAAAATTTAAAAAAAAGACTAGCAGCAAATTACATAGATAGATAGTAGATTAATAAATGTAAATGTTTACCTTACTTGGAAAGAGATTGAACCTCACGACACCAGCAGGCCTAGAGACAAAATACATTTCTGTTAGCGTTCACGCCAAACGCTACGCCAAAATGAATGGGAATGACATTACCTACGGAAAGAACACGACGTACCCTTTCCGCAGGTAATGTAATTCCCATACATTTTGGCGTAGCGTTTTGCGTGAACGCTAACAGAAATGTGTCTCATCTAGGCCTGCTGGTGTCGTGAGGTTCAATCTCTTTCCAAGTAAGGTAAACATTTACATTTATTAATCTACTTTTAAGTAATTAATATAAAAATGCAATAAAAGTCGATATCTCTACAAAATCTTACTTAGTTGAGTTATTGATTAGTGATGGTAAGCTTTCGTGTCTCATATTAAAACTACTAAACTGAAATAAGACAGATACTCAGACCGTGAAACCTTGTGACTTTAGTCACTACAAAATTTCAAATCAAAAATTATTTCACGAAATACCACCGAGCGAACGGTCCCAAAAACGTGACAAACTAGACATATCTACATCACAACAAGCACACCGTTTAATGACAGTATAAAGGCACAATTATAAAACAATAAAGGCACTTAACAGTGTTCAGATGTTCGCCGATTACGAAGCAATACATCCAATTACAATTAAAGTTCGTTTGAGCGAATAATTGAGATTTATTAGGCGATAGTCGCACTTATCGTTAACTAGTTTATCTTGGTGAAATAGCGTATCATATAACTCACATTACCTCTTTTTCCCCGACGTGATAGGGAATGGTGGTTTATTGTGTGGTAACTAAGTGGTACATAATTATATACCCTTTATGTATGTCCACACAGTTAAGTTTTTTGATCCCATGTAAAGTGGCCATTTAACGAAGCCCAAATCGTGATTCCAGGTTTTTATATATAAGCAGTCTGTAATGTTCCTATTACCTACTTGAACACAGGTCCCAGATGGAGTGGGCCGTAATCGACCCGCGGGCGTATACTGCCGGTTGTTAGATGTCAAATGTTTGCGAATTTGTGGTTCGAAGACATGTTGGTTTCGTCACGACGTTTCTTTACCTTTTTGAGGGCAATGGTCATGAAATAATTCACACAAATTGAAGTGCCTGTCCTGGCAGGCACAGGGGTTCGAACCTACGACAACTCGTAAGTCACGGCCGAATCCACCGGGCCCTCACTGACTCCAGGCTTTTACTGACAATTATTTAATCGAAAATAATAATAACACTTTTTCAATTAAGAGCATTTGCAATCTCGGGCCAATGTGGCAATAGGGATCAGCATTTTGAAATCCTTAACCACATCTATACTCATGTCCTGCAATGGATTGTAATATGCTGAATTGATTGATCGATATCAGCTCGTAAACGTCAACGGCGATACAACATGTTCAGTAAGACCGAAGTGCCTCTCAATGAGCGATACCATCAGCAATTGGTTGATTGATTAATCATCGCGGTGTTGTTATTGGCAGAAAGGAAGACGCTGCTGCCCATCTGGGCATGATTGATCGGAAGGCCTTACGTATTTTTCTACATAAACCAGGAAAAGTCATAGCGAATTTTTTTTTTTTTTCAAATTCAAGTAAGACAGTACAATATTCAATTTGAGGTACTTTTTTAAATTTCTCATTCGTAAGTATGTAGATCTTCTTCTGTCTGTCTATTTGTCACCTTTTCACGCCTTAGCGGCTGAACGGATTTTTATTAAAGGCACACGGAAAAACCATGACCTAGAGTACTGTTATGGTTGTCAGCAAAACACGACCTTATAATGTACAGGCTGGCGATAGAATAACTTTAATCACATTCGAAAAGACGAGCATTTTCAGAATAATCTTTAAAATAAATTAGAATAGGTTTTTTGTTTCGAAAAGACAGAGGGCTGTGGCAGACGCGTGGCTGTAAACACAAAAGCGTGAAATAAACAGAATAGTCATCAAACTATCTCAAAAAGTTCGTTTTATTACTCCATCCGGTACGGAGCCCCTAAGGCCTCTGTTTCGTTCCCGTTGGATAATTTCTGATCTCCAAGCGGGCGAATCAGCGGGCAAAATCATGTTCAATATACGGCTAACACACGATCATTGCGGATTTGCCCTCACTCTTAACATTTACAGTTTCAGTTATATCACAGATCGATCGTGAGTTGTAAATAATATTAGGTAATATACCTGTCGTACGTGGGTAATACATATTCATTAAAGGGCTAGCTTCGATGTTAGGCTCGATATCAGATTTAATAAACATTAGTAAAGGTTAAAATCATTTAAGAGTAGCTACGGGTAATACAATGGATTCATACAATATAATGGCCAATATCGGCGATAGTTGTGCTTTACTTAGTGGGTTTAGGAAGTACGCAGTGCTCTCAAAATGGTGAAGGAAGACATCGTGAGGAAACCGGCATGTCCTAGAACCAAAAATTCTAAGACATGTGACATCTAGCATCTACCAACCCGCACTAGGCCCGCGTATTGGCTCACTCCCTCTCCCAAGGATGTCTGTGTCCGAGAAGTGGTGATGCCGACGTATATTGGATGGATTATGTTATTTTAATAAGTTCATAATGCAATATGTTTTTTTTTTAACTGGTGTAACCTTTATTCTATTTAACTGTCAAATAAAAACATAGGCTGTAAGTTATCTAGACCTTGCCTGCTTGTTTACATTTCTAATCTGTGGTCGGAATTACCGTTTGTGTTCTGGGCGGCAAAATAACATATCTAATTTACTTAATTAATCTTTCGTCTTGTCTACAGGCTATCGGCCATGTCTCGGGGGGCCACATCAACCCTGCAGTCACTATGGGGCTGTTCGCTGCCGGTGACATCAAACTCCTGAAGGCTGCCTGCTACATCATCGTCCAGACCCTCGGTGCTATTGCTGGAGCTGCCTTCATCAGGGTAAGTGGTTTATAAGACATCTGTCTTGATTATGATTTTTTTAAGGAATGCAAGTTAGTCGACATCCACACGAACATTATAAAATCGTGGCAGGATTACACTAGAGTTGAAAAACAAACAGTGTGTATGTATTTTCGACGCGTTGGGCTGGGATGCACTCTGGGCCTGAATTCACTATGACCACTTAACGATTCCTTATTCGTAACCACGTCAATCACACACAACATCTGCTAATATCGTATTGTTTATACGGACAAATTGTCTTGAAACATACAAAATATGACATTTTGATTCCTTTCCGTTATATTGGTTTCTAAAAAACACGATATTGATGTAGTTAGAACGTAGTAAGATTCCGCGGGGAATCATTATAACATTGGGGCCCTAATCGATTTTCAACTGTCGGCGTTAAATAGTGCGTCGAAGACTTACGTCGAATAAGACGCTCATCATTCACATCCAGAATGAGAATGACTTATGAAATTATAATTTTAATGATATCTTAAGTATTTGTAAATAAGATACTATTAATTGCTAAAAATTTAATCAAAGTACTATCAAATTAATTAGACTTCATCTAATACGCATTTGATTCTTTATTTCTATGATTAGGCAGAAGAAATCACGATCAACCTACATATTAACTTCATACGCAGATAGATTTTGAAATAATTATTATTTTAATGTTATTAAATACAGCTGTAAGCGCTCTTGACTGTAATGAGTTAATTAGTTTGCAATTATGAGCAGTGCGTATGATTCGATTTGATATTAATAAATACATCTTCAATTATGTTTTAATCGTGGTTATTAGCTCTGAACCGTCTGATTATTTGACAGACCATCTGTTAATCAAATCGACTTTGTTTTAATTGAAAATATCGAATACGCAAAAGCTTCAAACCAAGGTTGGACGTCTATTTTTGTAGGCTTCGATTTAACTTTATGTAGTTTTTTTTTTTGTCGTTCCACTACCCAAGTTATCGCAAGCTAATAGCCAAACAAGGAGAGTGTAATATAAACAAGCCATCCTACACATATAAACATACAATTTCACGTTATTATCCCGCACTTAAACAGGCGTAGTCATCGTATCGACATTCTAATCGCCGTATGTGTACGCTCGGTAAAAAAAGTGTCTCGTTCACCGTGACACTGATGATCTTAGAATAAAGCCCCAAGTGGAGCGACCTTCAGGGTATTCGTGGAACTAATTGAACACTGCTATAAAGCTTTTCGGATATGAGTACTTGAAAAGGTCACGAGTTTGATATATGGCGTTATACTTCAAGTAAGCTCTTGATTAACTTTATGACATTGAGTTAATATAACATAGATAATATTTTAATGTGTGGATAAAATGTTAGTTAAACAAAACATAAAGAGTGCTACAACAAATTACAATCTAGGGATTAAAACGAAGGCTAACTTGCATAACATGACAGGAAGATTTTGCAAACACTCATATAATGACTTTATCTAAACGGTTCTTACAAAAGAATTTCGATAGAGCCTGTCTATCTTCGATAACTGAAGTCAGACAATATTTCTAGTGTCAGTCATAGCGATTATAAGCACGCAAAGTTCAGCATGTAAATGTAAGTACTCGTACAATGTTGGCACGTTGCTAATTAGTTGGTCGCGTAATTTATAACGTTCACACGACAACGGCCTTCCTGCGACATTTCACTGCCCTCGTATAACCAGTGAACAGCGATGATCACGTATACATAGACACGATTTTAGATTACTACATTAAGTTAAGATCATGAGTCATGCGTATTCAGTGTTAACTCGTTGCCTTCTTGGTTCAATGCGGTCATGGGGTCCTGGGTTCGATTCCCAGATCGGGATATTTGTTGTTTGGTTTTTCATTTGGAATTTCTCAGTAGTAGTGCGAACTCTGAATTTTGTGCCCAACCCGGGCACAAAAAAAATGAAAACTGTACATGTTTTGCATGTTTTATTTAATTAAAAAGCACTTTTGCTGTCACTTGTACTTTGATGTAGCAAAAAATGGACTAGATTTTCCAAATACGCAATATGGTACGCTAGGGTGAACGAGATACGAAGAACTCTATAAAAACTGGTCAAGTACCTACGCGCGATATATCTTTATAGATAAATTAACTACAAGAAAACTACATTATTTTTTACAATCGAACATATTAAAATTTCGTTCTGTAATAATACATTTAAATAGGTAATCAAGATACTGTTAACATTAGTGGGTCATAAAATGAAACAAAATTATCATAACTTAACGTTGTCAACAAAAAAAATCAAAAGAGTGTAGATAAATGTCATTAACGCAGTTAACATAAATTAAAATGTAGAGATTTTGTAAGATAGCGTTTGTTTCGGGGAAAAGCGTTCAATCGCTAATAAAAGAGTTAAGTTAATTGATATTTTATGTGTGTTGCAGTTGGCTGTGCCGGAGAATCAAGTGGGCGGCTTCGGAATGACGCTGCCCGGACCAGAAGTCACTGAAGCTCAGGTGGGGTATACACAAATGTTTTGTCGGATATAAATGATAAACATTATTTAATGGTGACAAGTAAAACAAAATTGGAATTGTATTACAAGATCATAAATTGTCATAACTAGCAGCGTCCCGCGGTTTCAACCACTTTTCGGAACGGTGCATTTTTCGTGCATTAAAATTATTCTCTTCTATTAGTAAACATTATTTGTAGTCGGATCGGTATTTCCAGAAACGAACTTTACTAAAATATGAACTATACTTAATAATGAAGCGCCAGGTTAGCCAAAATCCCATTGAATTACTATTTCATGAAAAAGTAATTCAATAGGAATAACAGCAGCACGGGTCGATTGATCAGGTTAAGCTACGCTTGACGCGGTTGGTCCGTGGATGGGTGAACATCTTCACATACCAAGACCCCTCCGTGCCTCGGAAAGCACGTTAAGCCGTTGGTCCCAGCTGTCATTTGCGGATCTTTGACAGTCGATTAGTTTAGTTAAGACTGAGAATCAACACCAACATTTTTAGATTGGAAAAACGCTAGGCATATGATGAGTCAGTCTAAATTTGCAGAAGGTTACCAATACCTAACGCGTGTGTTTCCCCAGGCTGTGCTGATCGAGGCTCTGATCACCTTCGTGCTGGTGATCGTCGTGCACGGCGTGTGTGACGCGCGCCGCAACGACCTCAAGGGATCTGCGCCCCTCGCCATCGGCCTCAGCATCACTGCCTGCCATGCTGCTTGCGTGAGTATTTTTATACCTAGATATAGATATGTAAAATTGTAAGATTTTGTTGCAATTTTTTAATATTTCGAAACTAAACCGCTAACTAACCGAACAAGGCTCAGTAGTTTCTGTCTAATCTTTGTGAAAATTGTGTCGACGTAACACAACGAGATATTGCTGCACTATGAGTCCTGTAAGAGCAGTGGTGACCCAGTGGTAACGGCCGCGATTTACGAGTTGTAGGTCGTTGGTTCGAACCCAGACAGGCGCATTACTTTGTGTACTTAAGGCTTGTACCCACGCCAAGGACCTTGAGCATTTGGGCGCACTAAATTTGTGGGCGAGTGCGGGGAGATGTAGCCGTGCAGTCTTTAATCGGTCGCATTTTTAATTTTTATAACAAAAAAAAATGCATATTTGTAAAAAGTAACAAAACCAAATCATTTTCCTTTGTATTGAAAAGCAGTAGCCATTTTTTTTTTACTTTTTTGTTAAAAAAGGAAGGAGTAAAATGGTTTCATCTCAACGATTTGGAGGTGATTTGGTGATTTTTTTTCTTATTATTTGATACCCATAGAAAAGTTATGCCTAAACCAAATGACGTATCATATTATAAAGATTACTAACAATTTTTTTCAAATATAATTTCTTTGTAAATGCCGACGAAAAGTGTTTTCATCTGCATGCTGTTTTAAACCATTTTTTGAGAGGGCAGCTTTAATTTAACCACCACTGCTCTCAAAAAGGAAAACATCGTGAGGCAACCGGCGTGTCCTAGAACCAAAATTTTGAAGACATGTGACATCCACGAACCCACACTGTGCCCGCGAGTATGTCACGGTCCACTCCCTCTTGCAGAGAGGAAGCCTGTGTCCTAGCAGTGGGAATATGTGGCTGATCATGATAACTCTTGAAAATCAATCGAATTGAAAGCGATAGGTCTCATGGTCGATTTGCAATAGACGCATCTACATACCTATTCGTCTCTTCGAATCAAACGATATAATAAGCATCCAACAATCGTCTTTATCTAACATTTTCTCAACAAATCTCTTTTTCGCTTGAACTTAACTTGCATAATTGTATGGTATTAAAATGTGTGTTCTATCAACAGATTCCTTTCACCGGCTCCAGCATGAACCCCGCTCGTTCCTTCGGACCCGCCCTCGTCATGGGCATCTGGACTTCACAATGGGTAAGTAACATTACAATAATTCCTTCAGCATTTCGAAATTCGACCTTATCTTAATAGTTTTTAGGTTCTTTATGGAGATGGGGTATATCTTACGTCCGTTATTTGACTTTTCATAGTGTCAAATCAGTTGGTATATTAGCAATCGATTATTATGGACTTATTATGTATGGATAGAAGCTCGTAATGTCTTGTCACGATTATGTTAGAATCACGTGAGTGTGACTTAATGGATTTGATCTAGAAATCGCAAGAACGGACATTCACCCGGGCCGTGTTCTATGGAGAATTGATACCATACTATGAAATAGCAGCGGCAAATCGAATACCTTTAAAAGAACAATTATTGTATATATGTATGTATATAATCTGAATCTCGGAAACGGCTCCAACGGTTTTCATGAAATTTTGTATGCAAGGGGTTTCGGGGGGCGATAAATCGATCTAGCTAGGTTTCCTTTTTAATAAACGTCTAACAAAAAAAATCCGAGCGGAGTTCGGTCATCTAGATAATTTATAACATAGCATAATTATTACGACGGTACAGGGTGGCAGGGATATCTATACGCAAATTGTAACCATTAATTCAGCACATGATTCTAGATCCCTTAGGGTATAAATTTTTCGTCAACTGTCAAAAAAAAAAAATGCTATCTCATTGAAAAATAAAATACCTACGCATTTAAAATATATGGAAAATCTGATTTAAAAAAAAACTGACGAAAAATGTCAACGCAGGCCTGATCCCAATAATTTAGGTACTGAATCCAAGCTACCAGGGGCCTAAGTCTACTAATTTATAAACGTCACAATGGTCTCTCAATGGTAAGTTTTTGACAGATTTGCCATACAAAAACTGTCAAAAACACACCATTGAGAGACCATTGTAACGTTTATAAATTAGTAGACTTAGGCCCCAGGTTGGGCGTTGATTTGCCACCATGTTCAGTTCGAGTAACTGCGAGTATTTCTATAGCTAATTATTGAGCACACTTTCGCTTGCCGACGCCGACCACGACATCCTATCAAACGGGTTTGCATCTCCGACGTATTATGTGTAACTTTCCGATCACATGTGAACCCGAAGCATGAATCATAGCTTGTCTAGCTTGTTATTGTAAACAACATAAGTTGATTAAGTTATATAGCTCGCTGTCTTCCTTTCTAAGTAATGAGGAACTTTCGTTAAAATGAAAGTGGTGTTCGTATTGATTACAATGTAAAAGTAACTATTGTTCGAAAAGGTGATTGAGTTACTGTTGTAGCATCTATTTTAAGCAATATAAGTTAAGTCTAAGTAATTATTTGTAAAACTTAGGTGGGCTGAAAACACAGGAGTTGTATACAGGATGTAAGGGGAACGCTTCCGAAGCCAGAATTTTTTTTTTTTTTTTTTTTGTGAATGGCATCTCGCAGTTGACCTTGAGAGGCCGTGACTGCTCAACCGGACTTTCCTGTGAAGGTTTTTAGGAATCTAAAAGCCTCCAGCCAGGGCGTAAACCTACTTAAACCTAAAACGACTGCGCACTGAGGGCACCCCCTGTGGGGTACGAACCTCGGCTCAGGGAGTCGCTGGCGGGGGGGGGGGCAGCTAGTACTATCAGGGACAGGCTGGATCAAGGTATTATTTTCATGATTATTAGACGGGGAATTTAAAGCTACTGGCTCAGCTGCGGCGCGGGCTGGCGCATCAACGAGCAAGGGACGGTCGGGGGTCTGATCGCTACTCGGGAGTCTTCGCGGGGCGCGAGGACCTCGGCGGCGAGGTCGGTAGGACGGTCGTCGTTTGTTTTTGTGTACTGTACTGGTGGCCCTATTCTTTTCTTGGAGAACAGTGATGGGGTCATCTGGGTCTGAGAGGACATGTTTCGGCCTGCGAATACTACTGATTCTACTGGGGACATAACTAGCGGCCTTCACAATCAAGGGATTGCGATGTAACTCGGCTTTATCGAAGAAACGCTTCGAGTTGCGTTTCATGAATTGAGCAATAGTGGGCATTTTCAGATCGAGATGGAGGATCTCGTTCCGAACGTACCATGGGGAGCCTGTGGCTTGGCGGAGGAAACGGTTTTGGAGGGTCTGCATCCTATGGATGTGTCGGGGGTGCGTGTGTGCAAAGACTGCACATGCATACGTCATGATGGGCCTTATGCACGCCGTGTAAATACGCAATTTGCACTTGAGTGACAATTTGCTACGTGCGTTCAGAACAGAATGCAACCTTCCGAGAGCGAAGGCGGCGCGTGAGCGCGCCTTCCTGATATGCTCAGAGAAGGAGAGGTGCTGATCTAGAATTACTCCAAGGTATTTGGCTTGCTTTTCCCAAGGGATCGGCTTGCCGAATATGGAGATGGCCGGGAGGGGGTCTTGGCGGCGCTGCGGTCTCTTAAAGAGAACCGCCTGGCTCTTGTCCGGATTTAGTTCGATTCGCCATTTCCTAAACCATGCACCGAGTACGTTGACTGCGGTCTGGAGGGATTTGGCTATCGCTTTGGAACTACGCCCAGAGTGGTAGATGGCCGTGTCGTCTGCGAACAGAGCCAACTGAGCCTTACCACTCTTGGGGATATCGCTGGTGAACAGCGTAAATATGAGAGGGGATAGCACGGCGCCCTGAGGGACGCCGGCGCGAATCGGGTGGGGGGATGAGAGAGCCCCTTCGATGCGATAGCGAAAGGTGCGGTTCGACAGAAAATCTCGTAAGATGAGTACGAGTCGGTCCGGCACGCCGAGTTTGTACAGCTTGTAAATCAAGCCGTTGTGCCAGACCTTGTCGAAGGCTTTCGCTATGTCGAAAAATACTGCACCGGTCGCATAGTTGCGTTGGAGACCAACGCCTATATGCTCTACGATCCGGTGTACCTGTTGTACGCAACTGTGCTGGGTTCGGAAGCCGAACTGCTCGTTGGGTATCAGGCCTTTAGTCTCGGCGAAGTCCCTGAGGCGCTTGTAAATAAGTCGCTCATAGATTTTTCCGAGGCTGTCCAGTAAACTGATGGGCCGGTAGCTCGCGGGCTCCGTTTTGGGTTTGCCTGGTTTTTCAAAGCCAATGACCGTGGCTTGCTTCCAAGCTTGGGGGAAGATGTTATTGCTCAAGGCTCCATTGAAGATGGTGGTCAAGAGCATGATCAGGTGGGCGGGTAGCATCTGGATCACCTTATTGGTGATGCCGTCAGCTCCGGGGGCCTTTCGGGGTTTCAGACCCTTGATGATCTCGTGAACTTCGTCCGGGGTGACGAGAGGTAATGGATCATCAGGGTCTTCGACGGGCGGGAGAGAGGTTCTACGTTCGACTTCAGCGTCCACCTCATCGAGGTGTGCTTGGTCTACAGGTAGAGAGCTGGGTGTGCATTGGGCCTCAAGACTATCGGCGAGGCATTCGGCCTTTTCGATGTCGTCGAAAGCAACGGTGCCATCGGGCCGGGTCAGGGGGGGCATGGTGGCTATTTCTCGGGACTTGAGTTTCCTCTGGAGTTCCCAGAAAGCTAAGTGCGTGGGTTCCAACTCGCTCAGCATCTTGTCCCAGCCCGCGTCACGTAGCTCCGACATGCGTGTCTTTACAGCTCGCTGTAAATAGCGCATGTGAGCTTTGTTCGCGTCGCAGGGAAAGTTGCTGTAGGCACGAACGGCCGCGTTCTTCTCATTCAGCAGTTCGCGTACATCGTCCGGCAGCTTCCAGCGGGGGTCTTCCCCTACCGGAACCCGCCTCGAACAGTCGTTCAGGACAGATTGTACGTGACCCGTGAATGAGTCGATCGCGGCCGTTGTGTCCGCTAGAGAGTCGAAATGGTCGGGGATGGCGTCCAAGTGGGCGGATGTGTTGGATTTCAGCGAATCGCTTACTCTCCTCCAGTCTGTTACCACTTTGGTGAGCGGAGGTTGGTCGGTATCTGGGAGACCCGTGCGGGGGGCCAGATGCACGACTACCGGACGGTGGTCAGAGGTGAGCTCGTTTATTGCCTCTATGGAATTCAACCGTAGGTTGATCCTTTTCAGAATTGCAATGTCGAGTACGTCAGGTCTGTGATCCACTGTGTGGGGGAAATGAGTCGGCGACATCGGGGCGATGACGTCGAAGGACAGGGTCGAGCAGAGGTTGAACAGGTGTCTCCCTCTGGTCGATTCCCTGGAACTATTCCACGCGGGGTGTTTCGCATTGAGGTCGCCCGCTATGATAACGGAGTCGCTCATGCTCAACAGGGCGGTGAGGTCATTTGAGAACAGTTGAAAGTCCTCTGATTCGGTCTGGGGAGGAAGGTAGGCTGAGACTAGTGTGATGGGTTGATGACCCGTCATGCCCAGTCGGCAGACTGACACTTCTAATCGGGAGAGGGGGGGGGCATCCATAGGAATGCAGTGTAGGGACTTTTTGTAATAAATGAGAGTTCCACCCTTATGGCAATGTGCTCTGTCGTTGCGAACTATTTTATAGTTGGCAATTCTCGGGTCACGATAGCAGGGTTTTAAGAACGTCTCTTGAACCAACAGGATATCCAAGTGATGGTCGCGGAGGAACGTGGCGATCTCATCCCTTTGGGTACGGATACCGTTGGCGTTAAAAGTTCCTATTTTTAGGGATCGGGGTTTAGTACGCGTAGGGGCCGTATTATCCATTGTGGTTCACGGAAAGTCTAGCGTTTAAAAGGGCTTGCGTAATGTCAGGGTACGCATCATAGATGGCGTATATCCTAAGGATATCGCCTGCCTTTGTGGCGGCATCTACCTCCATGGCCATCTGATGGGCACGGGGGGTGCAGAAAGTGAAAAACGCGTTATCGAGCTTTTGATGCACGACGGCGGGGGACATGGTCATGGGACCGGCGTAAGTGGGTGCGGGGCGCGCCTCGGGGCGTGCTCCAACGCGGGGGTCGCGGGACGCGGGGGTCGCGGCGGCGGGGGGCGCGGCGGCGGTGGTCGCGGTAAGAGGTGCGGTAGGGGGCGCGGGAGCGCCTGAACCCGGGTTCTTGGACTGAGGGATGGGCGCGGGGACGGGCCTGGCTGAAGCCATCGCAGGGAACGCCTGCTGGTGGTTCAGGAAATTCCAGGGGCTCGGTCTCTGGGGACTGAGCCTATCTGGGAGGTACCCTGAGGGGGCTTCCCTTTGCTGGCGGGCGTCGGCACGCTTCACCAGCTTGGGAGAAGTGGTTTTGGGTGCTTTCGAGCACCCCCTATAGTTGGCGGGGTGACCGGCTTCGCCGCATAAGACGCAGCTCGGCGGTTCCGTGCACAAGGAGCGGTCCTTGGGCCTGGTACAATCCGCTGTACCGTGGCTACCTAAGCACTTTACGCACCTAGGGGTGGCGTAACAGTGCGATTGCGCGTGTCCGTACAATTGACACCTGTGACATTGGCCGATTGTTCCCGTCTTGTAGGGCTTTTCGATCCGAATGCCGGACAGGTTGCAAATTGTACGAAGATTAAATATCGGGTTATGGCCCTCAAAGGGCGGGCAGACTACGAGCACCATGTCGTATGGCACTCCGCGGCGGGCGCGGTGCATCCGGTGCACTTCGGTGTACGGGATGTTTTGAAAGTCAAGGTCGGCCTTGACTTCTTCCACGGTGATTTCGACCGGAACCCTCTTTAAGACAACTCGTGTCTGTCGGTCTTCTGGGAGGGCGTACGTGTGGAATGACACGTTGCGGTTTCGGAGGAGTTTGGTAAGGCTGCGGTAGTCGCTAGCCGTCGGGATCGCTACCTTTATCCCTTGGAGGGTGGTGCGGGCGCTGGTATAGGCAATCTTTTGCTCTAAGCACCATTTGGACACGTCTGTCCATTTTGACTTGTCTTGGATGAAGACAGGGGGCGGAACGGGCACCTTTTTCCCCGCAGCGGCGCGGGGTACGGCGGTGGGTGCGGGCGCGGTCGCGGTCGCAGTCGCGGGGGTCGCGGGGGTTGCGGGGATCGCGGGGGTTGCGGGGGTCGCGGGGGTCGACTCGGTCGGGAAAGGGGTGGGGGGGCGGTCGGTTACGAGCGCGGTAATTTTAGAAGATCGCGAGGAATCGCAGACTTTCTTCTTTCTCTTCTTCCCCTTCGACTTTGACTCAACTGGGGTGAAGCCCTCTTCTTGAGTCACTTGAGTTGCTGCCACTTCCTCTTCGTTCGAGGAGGGAGAAGAGAAACAAGCTGTTCCTGGTGATTCGGGGGTGCAAGGGCAGTCTTCAGCGTCCATAAGGTCGGACGCTGCGTCGGAGAAAAGCTCCTGGGATTGCGGGGTTGCCAAGGCCGGTGAAGCCGGGGAATCGTTATAAGTTATAACAACAACGGGCGCGGGTTTATTTTCGGTCGCGGACGCGGCGGGAAAAGTTGGCTTTTCATGACCTAACATGCGATTTATTATATCGCGGGACTCGGGGTCCTTAAGGATCGTCCTCAAGGTCGCCCAAAAGGCTTCCTTGGGAACTTCCATGATTGAAGGGTAGGGGGGGGTGTTACCTACTTCCCACTCATAAGGAGTGAGCCTAAGTCCCTATTTCTCCTAACAATCCTAACGTCTACTTCCCCGGGGGGATGCCCGGGGATGTGTGATTCCTCCCTGTCGGGTATAGACAGGGAGATGTGTACCTCGGGTGAGCCCTAAGCTTGTAAACCTGTTGCCAATCTTAATGTGCAACAGGGCCCTGTCAGTCTAGCGCGAGGGGCGTAGACACGCCCCAAAGACACTAGGTGTGTAGCTGTGGAAGGAACACTGTCACCAGTGACGACTAGGAGATCCCCCAAGGCCGTCGGTCTGGGACCCGTCCAATTCACTGCCTTGCCTTGAAGAGGTTCGGCGGGTGTGTTGGGACAACACCCTCTCGGTTTCGTTGGCACCGTAAGGTTTCCACCGAGAACCACGAAACTGTGGATTTTACCCAGAAGGGGCCAAGTGAATTTACTTGACGATTTACTTCCGTAAAGAAACAGATGTTTGCTTTGAAAAAGACAGTTTTTGTTGTAATTAATAATCCAGTCAATAATTAAATTAATTGGATTATTAATTCGTAGTGTTCGCAGCGGGGCGCGGCGAGTCAGGTTGGCGGCGGAGGGTGAGTCACGCAGCGGTAGGCAGGAACAATTAGCACGTGCGCTCAGGGCGAGTGTCACGGGCTAATTGTTCCGAAGCCAGAAAGTACATATGTAGGTTATATACAACCTAAATGCAAACGGATACCAACCTTTCGTCTTAAATTGGTTATTTTGCATCAATTTAAAACTTTTGACGCTTCTGTAATGTTTCTACTTATTTTATTTTGCCGGAGCTTTACAAAGGATGCCTGTAAGTCACCGCCTGGACTTGGGCTCGTTTTTAAAAGTGCTTAATCTCAAATAATGGTTCAATTGTTAAAATAAAATATGTACAGGTATATTAAAAAGAAAATAATCATAAGGCATCAAAAAATACGTCCGCATCGTATCAACGGGAAAAGTGCCCAAAAGGCTGGAGCATTGCCACGTTGTATGGTAATGCTGCCAATAGTTCATTTAACTGTTCTCACAGCATAATGTACAAAAAATGCAAAAAAAATATTGGTAAAAAATGGTACTGTATCGAGAGTCAATAGCGCTCTATCACCTGTATTCGTTTTCGGAAGCATTTCCCTTACACTTTGTATAAAAACATGTACAAATATCACTATATTTTGCCGTTGGTGGCGTACAAATTTCAATAGAGTACGAGTATGTATCTAAAATTATTACGCCTAAAGCCCTTAACCCAATTTATTTGGGGTCGATGCAACAATTTTTTTCTCTTCTATACTTCTCTTTTAGTCGTCACATCGGTAAAAAGTAGAAAGGAGTTGACCTATTTCTAGCCATATCATCTTACACACAGTCCATTCATATTCACGTATTGCCTACAGTAGGTAACAAGATTCAATATAAATGTATAAATTACAAATCAAATAGCAAAATCTATCAATGCGAAATTACTTATCCTAAAACAAAGTTAACTTTGCTTAAAAATTTTGTAGGCATTGAAATTATAAAAAAAAAAATCTGTTACATTTTGTAGACGTGGTATTAAATTGTAATAGTTATGTATTTAGAGAATGACAAATATAATCACAGCATTGAACAAAGTTGGATAATAGGAAATACAGCGCTGTTTGTTAGTCAAATCTAACTTGAATGAGCTTAACATTCATTTCGGATCGAAAATATTTTCATAGAAAATTCTTTTATTTTTATTTTACATGGCCTAAATCAACATAAGATTATTCCATAATAGAATGGAAAATTAACGATAATTTTATAAATCTTCCGCAAATATTAGCCTACCCCTTGTAGGCTTGTAGATATTAGTTTATGCCATTAATACTGGTTTGAGTGCAAATAATCGTACAAGGTTGAACTAGTTAACATGGACACGAGCTAAATTATTTTTCATACATATAGCCAAGACGGGAAATGTCTTATACCATGGCATACAATACATATCGAAATATGTAATATATATTTCTTATATATTTACAGTTAATAGATAGAAGTCTTTTGTCGCGTTAACCTTAACAAAGATATTAGTTTGTAACCAGAAGGATTCGATCTAAATCCCCTTATTTAAAAACGGTGGTTAAAGTTACGAGGTGTTAAAACGTCAAAAATGTATGGTACAATAGCCACTAATGATTAGTTAATTTTAAGCAGCGTTTATAAATAAGAGGGTTGGTATTATGTGTTTAAGTACTTAGAGCAGGGGTTCCCAACCTTTTCTTGGTCAGGGACCACTTTTATATTATTCTTGTTAGCAGGGACCACTATGTAGGTATAATAAAAATAAACTGTAATAATCAAACCGAAACTTGAATTAACAACGCAATAGGAAATTATATAGCAAGAAATAATCATATTTTTAGGATAAACTTCTGTAATTTTGTATTAATGTGATTTCTGAGCTTGCATCTTCTTGACGAGTTCGGCAATCCTAGGACTAATATTGTTACTCAAAACTACACGCAAATCAAACGATTCTTCGCCCTGTTTTTAATTACCAAACAAACCAGAAAATTCTTGTTCACATAGATAAGTTGCTGAGAAACCTCACCGCCCGCTAAACTTAAAATCATTCGCGGACCATAGTTTGGCTTCTGCGGACCACTGGTTGGGAACCACTGCCTTAGAATATATTAGGAACAATCCAAAGACCAGCAGAAAGCACAACTCGACCAGAATTGTTTTACCATAGACACAGAAGTTTTCTTCGCGGTAGCACAGATTTTTTAGACCAGCACCCTAATTGCGTAACTCACGATTCATCATAATCTGTATCGTTTTGAAACGGATTGTTAAACCATTGCTTCATATGTTCGAAAAATGTGTCTGTTCGACAACATAAATAACGCAATGAATATTGTTTAACTGTGAAGACGAAACCAATTATGATTAATCGTGAGTTACGCAATTAGGGTGCAGGTTCACTCGGGCACTTTACTTTACTTTACGGCACAGATATTTAACGCACTGCGCCAAGAGTTGAAATTTCAACAGTAGGTATGTAATTTTGATGCGCTTGGATATGTTCCACTGAATTTTCAACGCTCTCCTCAATATAGACTTAGAGCACTAGGAAGTGGTGGAGGGTGGGTGTTTTTCGGGACTGTCCTATGTAATTTTGACGTTCGAAAAGTGCTGTTTGTTGATGACTTTTCATTTTGATTTTTGATAATACCGGGAGTTGAAAATACAATGCGCTATAAAAATCGTCCGTGCGTACCTGGGCTTCTAGGTAGATAAGTTAGCTTTACTTACCACCTTTAGCATTGACCTAAAATAAGTATCTTAGTATTTATTCATTAATAAATTAAATAGCCACAATAACGTTGAGTGCCTATCGCGGAGTTACATACATTACATCATCAAGCTATTGAACTGTTTACAAACTAACACTTATTATTTTACTGTGTGATTACTTATTTATGTAAGTTTATTATACTTACATAAATATAATAAACTAGCTGCGCTACGCGGTTTCATCCGCGTAGTTCCCGTTCCCGTGGGAATACGGGGATAAAATATAGCCTATGTCATCCGGGGATAGTGTAGCTTCCCAACAGTGAAAGAATTTTTCAAATCGGTTCAGTAGTTCCGGAGCCTATTCAATGCAAACAAACAATCAAATCTTTCCTCTTTGTAATATTAGTATAGATATTTAAATGCGCCTCAGCACGTTAACAAAAAGACTTGATTCACAAATCTCTGTCTAGTACATTAGGATACTTAGTTAATTAGAAATCTTCGTTCAGGACAGTGTAATAGAGAGATCTGCAGTTACTAGTTAGTGGTTTTGATGTTCCTGCTTACCCTCATGGGAAAAGGCGTGAGTATGGGCCAAAAGGAATAACTAACCAAGAGTACCGTATCTATGTAGAGCGAAAGAACTCGGAGCTTTATCAATCATAGTTTCATTACCTTGCACCTCGTCTGGGCGATTTTGTTGCTTTCTAGACTATAACAGAAACCGCCTTCAATAAAATTAATCTCCCGTTGCCAATGTTCATCAGGTAATATTAATAAATGCTATTTAAAAACACAATTTGGCGCCAAATATCGGGCATTTTATTTTTCAATTTTGGTATACCTTGTGTCACTCTCACAATTAAGACGAATCTAACGGCACCTCTCAAGCTGAAATCAATCAAGCCGTTTAGGCTACAGAGCGTGCCAAAGAAATATACAAACATACATACATGCATACATACGCTCGAAAAACATAACCCTCCTTCTGGCGCAGTCGAGTAAAAAGAGGAGGTAAATCGATGATGTATTATATTTCACGTTGGTCATTGATCCAATAGTTACATCAGCTGCTGTAAGCCTTTTAGTCGTGATACCATGTAATTTTCCGCTTCACTTACACAAGGGAAAGCGAGCGTGAACATTGTACTTAAATGTAATAGCCCTACACATGCATGCCTATGATTTTATTGCTTGGTACCATAACTTAAGTAAATGGAGGTTGCCATGGTTACTCAACGGCAGGAAGTGAAGGTATAGGTATCAGAGTTATATATCCATCAACGGGCGGAACACTCGAATTAGAAACAGATGCCTGACCGGTACAAAATGCTCTCTCTAGAATAATAGGAGAATAATTTGAAAGGTTATTTATAATGCTATGGTTAATAGCAATATTACTTATGTTCTGAGGGGTAATTCTTGTAATTTTAAGAACGTTCACAGTCTGATCTCAGTGTCAATCTGTCAAAAATACCTCGAGTTTCCATACATTTTTGACATGTTTGTCACAGAGATGACACTGCGACTAGATTTAGAATGTTTTTAATTACGAGAATTAGCCTTCTGATCTTTCCCAAAAGATTACCCATCTATATTATTAAGGTTCCGTAGTCAACAAGGAACCCTTATAGTTTTGCCATGTTTGTCCGTCTATTCGCAGCTTAGCTCAGAGACTCTTAGTACCTACCAGAAAACTGGAATTTGGCATGGATACATACATATTAGTCACGCCAGCAAAGTGAAGAAATAAAATCATGAAAAAATAATCCCACAGGTTCTTCCCGTACACGAATTGGGATTGTTTTTTCTCGTCTACCCCATGACGTAGGTTGTCGTTCGATACCTTGGTCTTTCCATTAATATTGCGGGCTTGTAAAACAGTTTTTCTTAAGGGATTCCGTTTGTGAATTAAGCTTTAAAGTGCATATTTTTGTTAGTCAAGTATTCCTCCACCCCTGCCACACGTGCCACCTAAAGGGTTGTTTTGCATAATAGGGTATTTCCCAATTTATTAAAAACTATTCTAATTTGAAGATTGGGACGAAATATGTAACAGAAAAATAAAAGTAAATTGATTTATATCCATTTTCTGAATTAAAAACGATTTAAACCAAATTTATTTTTCGTTGTTTTGAATTTACCGCCAAAACGCTCCTTACGATGAGTTTTTATCACGTGACGTCAACTTTGTGTAAACTAAAGTAGTTAGTAAGTAAACAAGCGAGTGTCGTGTTTATAATTAACAAGATTTTCTACGGATAGAAAGTGAAATCACTGGTGTGCGGTGCCTCTGTGTACAAATACTTCTAAAACTGCGCCAAACTAAGTACCTATTTGTACTGGTACTGTTAACACAAAGCTCACGTCACAACAAACTGCATTGGAATTTGCATTGGCTAACAAATTGTGCTCAAGTAGTTACATCTTGGAAGAATAGTTGTTATTTTAACAGATAGTGTGTAATTAGATTAAACGGCGCATTGTTTGTATCCAAGAGTGATTATTACAATTTTGTATTACATTATAATTTATACAGCCATTTTTTTTTTGTTTTAGAATAAAAGATAAAGTTTAATACACATTAATCAAACAGAAAACTGTCGTATAAATCGAAAATAAATTTAATTTTTTCATACTGTGTTTTTAAACAAGAAAGTTTCAACTATAAAAGAGCCTTTTTACGATTTGTTTTACTTTATTTAATTACATAAACCGATAGAGTATTGGTGTTCTAGTTCGCAATGCGTCCTCAATAGCATGACCAGAGTTCGCGCGAACTAGCGATAATCGCGATGGTCCATTAACTTCGCTTTTACAAGAGTGGGTTACATAAAACGTAACAAGGTAACCGTACATATTACTCAAGATAAAACTTTATATATAGATACAACCATGTGCGTTTTCCGAATGATCATTTAAAAAAAGTGAAATTAATATCTACCCTACTTACTCGATGTATGGCGAGCGTCGTATTTTCTAGGCCCTTCCGACTTTGATGTAATACCAATTAACAGCTTCACGCCTTTGTTATAATCGACGCTAACTTGCGTGCCAATGACTTTGAACCTCGCGACTACATAAGAATTAGAGGTAGGCTGTCACGGAGGTGTTACCAAATCATTCATTACAACACTATTTCGGTTTTTTTTATTTTTTTTATTGATTATTAGATTTAATCTAATAAAGCCACCCTCGTACTTTCACAAAATAAATTGAAAGTAGGATGTAACTGAATAGATCTTAACTTAATTACTTTAATGAGTAAGTAACAGAACTTAGCTGCTAATTTTGATGTAGGCTTCGACAAGATCAAGTTACACTTACCAACATACCCATTACAGCCCTTGACGAAAAACGATCGCTTTATATAGGACTGTAGGAAGTGAGGACCTTCTTTGTAAATAGCACATTAAGAAGGTCTAACCTGAGAAACTTATTCGATCCTCATTGATATTTTTGTGGTTATTCGATCTTCATTGATATTTTTGTGGTTATTCGATCTTAATTGATATTTTTTGGTTATTCCAATGTCGTTAGGTACTTCAGCAGTAATGAAAATTAAAATTGATTGGAGATCTCAGGTTGAATTAGTTAAATAGTCGTTCAAGCTTTTGATGACCATCGTGGCATTATGTGCCTAAAACTATTGTGTTACCGTTTGCTTATCCTAGCCTCCAAATCGGCAATGTTTTACTAAGCCAGGATGATAGACTATCCAGTATCCAATACGACCCCACTTCAGGTTTGATCATGAAGATAATTTTAACATTTGTTGTGCAGGTTTACTGGGTGGGCCCCATCGTCGGCGGTGTGATCGCCGGGCTCGTGTACAAGTTCATCTTCCGCATTGGCAAGACCGGCGAGAGCGGCTCCTACGACTTCTAGACGACTGCGTGACGACTGCGTGACGACAGCGTGACGACTGCGTCCCGTGGCCGACGCTATACTGTGCCTATACTCTAACCCCGCCTCGCGCATACACTACACACAGTTTTTGAAAATTATCCAAAAATGGGTCCAAATTATCGTGATATTGTTATTTGCACCTATTTATTTGTAACAACCAAAAATCGACTTAATTAACTCGAACTCTAATGAGAACTTTCTATTCTTCAAAGACGAGTTTCCTATTAAAAGCAAGTATTAGTATGTGCGAGGTGATAGTATTAGCTTATTGATATAACCAGTTCATATGTTGGACCAAATTAATATAGGACATTGTCAATGGGCTTATACTTGTTATATTATTAGTCTGTCAATATGCTCGACGAAAAATCCAAAGGTTTACCTACTACAGAAATATTGTTATTGTTCTTCGAAAAAATATGAAAAATACCGATTCGAAACCGTTATGTCGGAGTAAGATATTTAATTTAAGTTATAGTTAGATATACAAATAAAGGTATTAAGTTTATTTATATTATGTGAATAAAGTATGTTTAAGTGGATGATTATAACATGTCCATACTTGAGTGCCTGTGCTAGTTATATGATTAATTATAAATATAATACTGTGAGTTAACTTTAGTGGGTAATCACATCGAAACTTCTCACACGAAATGAAAATTATGAAATAAATATCATTATAATTAAACCTTGTTTTGTTATTTATTGAATCCTTCCCAATTGGCATTAATACTTCCTTCCTAGGGTGAAAATGCGGAAGAGCAATGGTGGCCCAGTGGTAGCAGGTTCGATCCCAAGCAGGCGCATTCCTTTGTGTAACTCAGTTCATCACCACGGCTCTCGAAACCGTGAAGGAAAACATCTTGAGGAAGATCCTAAATCCAAAAATCGAAGATATGTGACATTTACCAACCAGCACTGGGACCGCGAGGTGGTTTACCGCCCTCTCCCTTTTAGATAGATAGATTCATTTATTTGCCTGAAATATGGTATTTTACAGATTTTATAACACATAGGTACACAACAGTTCTTCATATTCCGCCTACTAAATTTGGCACTTTTTTTTACATTATTTATTATTCTTATTCAAATTTAATTAATTTAAACGAAATAATTAATATTAAAGATAATAATTAATGTCAATACCTAAAAATAAAAATGTCACAGAAAGAAACACACACACACACACAAAGCCTTTATGTATGTTATGCAAAGGGTGCGTGATGGATGACGAGATCGATTAGGTACCTAAATACATGTACCATGTAACTACATCTCATCATCATCTGCATAACCTTTTCCCGACTATGTATGTAGGACTATGCCTATCTGGCCACCATAAACAGTTACTGGGTAACATGTTACCCCTTGGCAGATGTTACGGGTTGTCAGAAGCCCGAAAGTCTAACAGCCAGGTAAGACTTCTGACTACCCGTAGCGACTGTACAAATGATAGCCGGGACCGTTAGCTTATGGAGGATGCGCAAAGATAGTCTATTCATTAAAAAAAGTCATACAATGGGATTAAATGAACTTAGAATGGCTTTGAGGATTTCAATTATTATAATTCTGTTTATGCCATATTTTCCTGTTCCGTGTGGTGCCGAACGTAAAGAATAGCACCATCCCATTTCTTCTGGTGGTTGTCGTAGAAGGCGGCTAAGGGACTTACTAGAGAATGGGCAGCAGCATTCTCTATGCATTTTACCACCATACTGCAATCGCCAAAACGCCTGCCAAGCGTGGCGATTATGGCAAGCCCCCTCAAATTGGGGGAGGTCTATGTCCAGCAGTGGACGTCTTCTGGCTGAAATGATGAATGCCATATTTTTTATGGTCGCGAATCATAATTTAATCAACATGCAACCTGAAACTGACCTGCAAACTGCAAAAAAAAGAAACGTAAGAAAATTTTTATTTTTCGGCGTGGTTACTGAGGCTCGAAGCAATCTCGCTATGTAATAAACACAGATGAATGGCCGTCATCCACGAATCATCCCAACCCAACTGTCAAAAATACGTGAATGATGAGGACAAAGTACCTCCATAAATAAATATAAGTAGGTAGGTACCTAGATCTGCTCTATATAAAATTAGCATTTAACAACTTTAATACCTATGCATTAAACATCGACCAGACAGCATGACAACACTCGCAAATTAACCTTTACATACTAAATATCACAAATAGATTAAATTAATACAAAGCTCGCTTAGTCGCGACTAACTGTTGCATTTACAATCGTAATTGCTGCAGGCGCTGTACCTACTGAGCGTCTACGGCGAAGCAAAAAGGAGGATTATGATTTTAACCGTCATGTACCTATGTATTTATTTATGTACCTATGTTAATGTGTGGTGTATACAAGTTTAATATGGTGAATATATGTTTTAACGTTGAGTGAACACTTTTATCGCGATCACGAGCGTTCCGTATTGATGACAAAAATTACGGTTCTTAGCTGTCAGAATCGGAACGCAAAATATCGATGTGAGCGCTCACAGCGTTATTTTTCTAATTCGGAATGTTTCCCGCCAAAGGCAAAAAAAAATCTCAACTTGTTTTCACTGTTGAAATTATAGTTATTTATTCATTAAAATGACTAAAAGTACTAGTTGTGTTAATTATTTATGTTTAACACCGCCCGATATAAGATGTGAAGCCCTTAATGTTCGCCCCCGAGTGGGTTCCCGCATTGTCGTTGCGGGGGGGCTCAGTAACCGTGGATTCCGGCCACGGTTTTGCCTTCAAGCCTTTGACGTAGCGGCCAAAAAGTAGGTTGCGGTGAGGTGCACCGCAACTGAGGTGGGCCGCGATGTCGAATGGGAGGCATCGCGGCTGAGGGTTACGGGCTGCGGTAGAGGAGGAGTGCCGGTGCTTCTGAGCAGCGCTCTTCCCTTCCGTGGCCTGGACGGGGCTGCCACCGTTTGATGCCGGACGCGGTGGGGCCGCAGGGGAAGAGGAGTGTCGGTATAGCGTCAGCCGCTCTCCCTATCCCCTGCGGCCGAAAAGTGGTAGACGGGACAGCGCGTTGTGGGAACACAACGCGCTGTCCCGTCTGTCTGTCCGTGCTGACATCTTTGACGGCGCGCGTGTGGAAACACGCGCGCCGTCAAAGATGTCAGCAACCACCGGTGGGGTCCGCAAGGGTCGATGCCTGCCAGGGATGCGGGTTTGAGGGAACACGGGTGGGTTTTAGTCAGTAAAAGTCTGACACGCCCTCCTGCTCTACTCAGCAGGAGAAGCCATTTGATGATATCACACCCCAAAAAAAAATATGCCCTTAATGTTATGGAAAGTTTACTACCTAAAAACTCCAAGGACAAAATGATTTTTTAGTATTATTTTCTTCACAAGTGTGTTGAAAAACGTCGTATGATACACGTGTCTATTGATGATCACCGTCCTCGGCGCCTCTGCGGTAGTCATCAACGTTATACACTTGTACCATAATGTACTATTATTTTTGAGTGGGAAGTCATCTCTTGCAGCATCCGCATCCCTAGCAGATCTGTGACCACGGTTTTTAGATGAAAATATTATCTTGCTCATACTTGTTACAGTGTGTACTTTTGTTTGTCGTTTTCGTTTTTGAACTTACTTTTTTTTTCACTTTATGTAACAAACATCAGTGTAGCTTGTACTAGAAGTTCCTATACCACAAGAGCCAGGGCTGAAAATTTAAATAGTTAAATAACTAAAAAATGCATAAGTAACTCTCCTACTTTTTAACTGACACTGACACGCGACTTGCGTACTTGACCGTATTTATGTTGATCTTAACTTAAGTGTATTTTCGTTATAACACAATTAACTGACAATGTGAACTAATTCAGTTTCACAAGTGTCGTGCCTGTGGATCGCTAATCATGCGCTAGAGTGTGCAGTTAAAAATGTGACGCGGTGTCAAGGGCGCGGCGTGAGATGAGCACTGTCATAGATCGCGTATGGCGTGGGACAGGTGGGTAGGTACTGCACTAACCTACATACTTCAGAATTCGTGCATGTCACAGAAAGCTCTGTTCTTGTATGTAGGTACATAGATACTTAGTTGATATATAGGACCTGCATCGAAGAACAAAAAAGAATTACAAGCCTCCTTCCAAAGGCTTCCCGGAACACCTCCATGTATTTTCAGCAATACGATTTAGGTACAGTCGCCAGCAGGTCAAGTTATCCCAAACTGTCAAATTTTCCCAATTGATCATAAACCTTATTCCTTTGTGATAAAGTTGAAAACCCATCAAAGAAATTTGACAGATTGGGGTAGCTTGATGTGCTGGCCTTTTTGTGACGCTTTTTTTTGAAAATATTTTCTACTCTATTATGGTTGGTTGCACTGATTCGATTACAATGATACCTAGTTCTCTTTTTTATGTTGGCAACGAATTTATAGATTATGTTGGCTTGCGACTTCCGATAGGAAGGAGATATCTTGTCCCATTCCTGCAGATTGCCTTTCGTTAGCGTGTGAGCAAGATGTCAACATCAAGTGGCCGTGCAATCTCGTCGCAACATTTGAACTATAGAAGAAAGAAAATGTGGAGATTGTGTCCATCCAATATGTGATTGTGTCTGTGATTGAAACGCGTCGCTACCGCATTTGGTGCATTCATACTCGAAGAACAATTGAAAATTGGTGAAAATTACATACTTACGCATCGTCATGCCGTGCCCATGGCATCAAGGAAGGTATTGTGCCCTTGTACAAACTGTCGTTTTATCGCCCATTTTCTATCTAAACCGTAATTGTACGCCATCCAATATTTTGCAACACTAACTACAAAATCTATCGTTAAACTATAATAATCTAGGTAGGTACAGTCGCCAGCGGGTCAAGCTATCCCAAACTGTCAAATTTTCCCAATTGAACATAAACCTTATAAGTAGGTACCTTTGTAATAAAGTTGATAAACTATCACAGGACAGATTGGGGTAGCTTGTCTCTGTACATTGGAGTGTTTCGGGAAGCCCGTACAGAGAAGTGCAAAAAATATGATAGTAGGATTTACGCCTATACCACACAAGGCATAGTCCCTCGGGGCTCCAAAACTTCCCCAACCAGTTAGCTTGCCTGCTGCGCCTGCAGGCGGACAGCGCCGAATACCAAATATGCTGTCAAGGTCCCACACGTTTCAGGGGCGCTCGTATCATGGTACAGACGCCAGCACATCAAGCTACTCCAATCTGTCTAATTTATTTGATAGATTTTCAACTTTATACCGTAAGCATAAGGTTCATGTTCAATTGGGAAAATTTGACAGTTTGGGGTAGGTTGACCTGCTGGCGTACCTTTAGCACTCATAGGCAAAGAAAAATAAATCTAATCTCTACGGGGGGCGGGGTACTAAGAACCTGCGAGCTACTGCATCTTAGTTACTCTCTATGGTAAGATAGTAAATGATAAATGATTTTATTTCTGTAAGTAGGTTTGTACAAACACTTTTACACGTCAATCATATTTTTTCTTTAAACTAGATGAGGTCGGCGTTTATCTGACTACTCTGAGAAAAGCCGAAACAAACTCAGAGGTCAGTCTCTTTTAAACTCCAGACATAATCTTGGTCAGATCATGTGAAGACCATGTGGATTGGTGTCTGAAATGATCTTTTGAGGAAAGAACCATACAGCTCAACTCAGAACTTGAGGAGCTCAACGATTTGACGAACAATACCAAAGAAACGACATTTGAGTAGGCCGCATAAAGTACTCAAACTGCCAGATTAACATTAAAAATGAACTAGAACGATAGATGAGTAACTTAGTAATAGTAGTAATAGTCAAAAGAAACTTTACCTATCCTAGCGAGGTGCTAAAATTTCGAGCTAGTTCCGCTCGCACTTAGGTACAGACGCCAGCACATCGAGCTATCCCAACCTGTCAATTTTTCCAATTGAACATGAACCTTACATATGCTTTTGTAATAAAGTTGAAAATCAATCAAAGAAATTTGATAGATTGGGGCAGCTTGATGTGCTGGCGTCTGTACATCTAACACTTTGAGCGGAGTGACGTTATAATACATACAATTTTATAAACTCTAATAACCATGGCCACAACAACCATGGCAACTACCATGGTCCTCCTGGAAATCTCGTAATCGGCTAAGAAGTCAGGTGGGCCGCTGTCGGTACAACTTGGTCAGGTGGGGGTACTCCAATGAGATGCAGTGCGACTGTGGAGCACCATCGCAAACTATGCCCCACCTTTTGTCGTGCTGTCTTTGTAATAACTCCTGCACTATGAAAGACCTTTGCAAGGCCAACGATAACGCTGTCGAAGTGACAGAATTCTGGTCAAAGCTTGTTTGAGCTCAATTGGAATCATCGATACGACGAAGAGAGAACGCTCATTGACACAACGTATAATCACGTTAGCAAAAATATGTATTTCTATTAACGGCTGTGGCCTTTAGATATCAATTTCTTCAAGCTACGTCATCGCGCCGTATCACTTTAAATTTTCGGACTGCTGGCGCCACTCCACGTTAGTGTTTTTGTGCATTTTATAGGGTTACTCACACACATACCTACATTCTAATTACGCATACATTCGCAAAATGGGCTCCTGCTCACCTGAGGCTGAATCGTCGACGTGTAGTAACGATTTTGTCACACTTCATATTATCTTTGTTTGTATGAAAAGCAGAACGTCACTAATCGTCATTTATTTTGTATGAGAAAATAGTGCGCCGCGCAACAAACATTTGAATACCCAGATGCTCAGCTGAAGGTGTTAAGTTCTCGTGGATAGATAACCGTTCTATGACTGCCGGCACCAGCTACGCGAAAAATCGATTACGCATGTACCTACCTAGGTTTGACAAAAATATTATAAATAGGATATTTACATTTATTTATGAAAAAGAAAAACCCCGACCCAAACAAAAACTCTTAAAAAATTAAAAAATATTTAAAAAAAGAGGCCTTTTAAGTTGTAGGTAATATTTTGATCAAGGCATTGTCAAGTCGGGGGACGACTAATGAAAATGCTAGGCCACCGTGGTTTGGCGTTTTCATTGACCGTACTCCGACTGTATAAATTCATCAATATTGAAACTACTATACCGGTTGAACGGACTGTTAAAAAGGTTTATTTAAATGTATATTTCAAATGGAGTATAGTCTTAAAACAATGGTAGAACGAAACTGGGAATTCGTAAATAAATATATTAATCTGGTACCGTGTGGTGCCGGACATTAAGAATAGCATCATCCTTTTTCGTTATGTTTTATTAAGTAAAAACCATAAATTGTACATGTTGTGTTAGCCTATAAGTAATTGTTGCACTTGTGAACGTAGGTATCATTAGTTAAATTATTTTAATGTATTGTGTAAACAATTGTTGGCTAACCTAAATAAATCCCATTTCTTCCCATGGGTGTCGTAGAAGTCGACTAAGGGACTTACTAGAAAATGGGCAGCAGCGTTCTCTATGCATTTTACCACCATACTGCAATCGCCAACTCATCACAGTGACGTCATGATGATGATCATATTAATAACTACAGCTCATAAAGTGTGGTCCCTCAGTCCTCACAGATCATCAACTAGATCTCAGAAAGTATAAAAGGTTTTGTGATTACAGACAGTAAAGAATTTTTAAGGGGCTCTGCATAAAAGTCCATGTTATTAGCGGACTGAATGTCAGTGGCGAGGATGTTTATTTGAACTTTTGAAAGTCTTTCTAGGATAGATAAATTAAATTTTCAACACATTTGCTCAAAAACTGCATTTACGAAGCCTGTATACATGGTTCGAAAGTTAAAAATTACGCACTAATACAACGGAACGTGCGGTAAAATAGGTAGTCTCACCTAAGTACCTATTTTACCGCATACCTCGTTGTATGGCACCGTGCGTATTCTTTACGGTTTTTTTTTTAATTTCCATAAAATATTACAAGAATTTCGTCCAAGGAGTTTCACATTACGAGAATAAATAAGCTGACTGATCAAACCTCCTTGGAAACGATTTTGCTCAATACGTTTAACTTACTTTAATAATAAAGAGTAAATGAGATGAAAGATGTAGTTCTAATTTTCACCACGGGCATGTGGCGCCATTTGTAAATTCGCGCAATTTTCATATTAGAAACGTCAAAGATTGTTGCGAGTTTCCGACTGATATTTATAAACAAACTTTTATTATGAGTTCAAGCGAGGAAACTGATATTAATATGGAATCTACTCCACCTGATATTTTGAATGAGGCGCAAATTGCAGGAAACGGTCTCTAGCCGCCAAAATTGGAGAGCGCTATTTAATGATGTATAGGTTTGTTTAATTACATATTGTACTGTTTTCTCGCAAATGTGTTGAAAAACATTGTATGACACACGTGCAGAAATTGGTTTTTACAAACTCGTGACTATGGTAAGCCCTCGACTTCGTCTCGGGCTTACATTTGTCTACTCGTTAGTAAAAACCAACTTACCGCACTAGTATCATAAATAACTATAAAACTCAGATTAGAAGCAGAAACTATTTTATTAAATACAGAAAAAAAAAACCAAAGACAAATTACAATCGAAGCACAGAATAATCTGGATACAATACTGAATAATTTAACAGTCAACAAGCATAGAAATGGTTACACTTTTAGATAACATATAATGTGTTTAAATATTGTTACAGCGGTTATGATATTTTTATAAGTTGACAATCAGAATTTGTATAACGATTAAACAAGCTATTGAAATTTATATTTTTTCAAAAAACTAGATAAATAATAAGTTAGATGACCATGCAACCGTTGTAACTGAGGCAGTGCACCACAAAAGGTCTATCTCAAGGTTGCCCGTCTATAAGCCCCTGTAGGAACGCGGCGGGATCAGGAATGTCTTCCAGAAAACCGGCTGCGTCACAGAACTCGGCGAAAGAGCAACAGGGCAGTATCTCGTCTGTGAGGGTCGTCACTATGCGTTCGGCGGCTTTCCCGTTCGCTTCGTCGTTGTGACGAATGTATTCAGCGAGTTTGACTGGCCACTGGTCTACTGTTGTCGCGCTGACGGTCTGTAGGGGAAATTAATTGGTTCGATGTATTCTACATGGCCGGGTAATGACAATATATGTTCGCCTCTCTGTATTTGTACTATGATACAAAATAACAGACGAAATGGGGGAGGGGGGGGGGGGGGGGTGTTGGGGTGGTTGGTACAGTCAACAAAGTTGAATAACACTTCAGATTTAAAATTTATAATCATGGTGCAGAATATCAAATATAAGAACTATTTTGTCTAATGATGATGATGAGACTTCCTTTTCCGCACTTAAGACTCCCATTCAAAGTGCTTTTTAAGTGCCTAATTGAAATAAGTGATTTGACTTTGATGTTGTGTTACAATATTGTAGAGTTACCTTAAACATGACATTATAGAGCTGATCTACGATGGCTATGAAGAACGCGTAGGGCTTGTAGTCGTTCCACAACTTGACCGCGCGCTGGTCGGGCGGCAGCGCGCGCAGGGCGGGCCCGGCCGGCGCCGCCGCGCGCGCGTGCGCCACCACCAGCACGCGCTTCAGCATGTCCAGCCGCACGGCGCGCCATCTGGGGTGGAACACACAAAACACATACATTTTATGGTATTGTTGACTCCCACGTGGACGGAAGTCGCGGGGAAGCTAGTCTATATAAATGAAAAGAGAAGTCCTGACTGACTGACTCATCAACGCCCAGCTCAAACCCTTGGACCTAGAAAACTGAAATTTTGTACAGAGGTTCACTTTATAATGCAGACAAGGAATAAGGAAGGATTTTTCGAAATTCAACCCCTAAGGGAGTTAAATAGGGGATGAAAGTTCCGCGCCGGCGAAGCCGCTGGCAAAAGCTAGTAATTGACATAGTTAAATTGAATATTTCCTTTTTTTTCTCCTAAAATATCAGTTCCACCAAACAACAACCAACAACTCCAGCGCAAGCTGACAAATACCCTGTCATATGGGCACTATCTATAGTATACTCACTTAGCGTGTGGGTACAGCATGAGCATGAGCGTGACGAAGTACAGCGGTCCCTCGGCGTCGTGCGCAGACTCCAGCAAGCGCGCCGGCGCCCACGCCAGCGCCGCCTCCAGCGCGGACACCTCGCGAGCTGATACGCGGCTCCTAGATACAACAACACACATTAGAAGCTCTCAAAACTGGTGAAGGAAAATATAATAAGAAAACCGTGTGTGTGAAAAAATGTTTTAGAATCAAAATTCGAAGACATGTGACATCCACCAACTTGCACTGGGTCTGCGTGGTGAATTAAGGTCCACTCCACAGATATAGATATACCTAGATAACGCAAGTATTCCAATCTATATGAAAACCGAACGTGCCAGTTTTTGATTACCTACTATGACGTCACGAGCACTATTTAGTGTTGGGAAAACCAAAGCGATTAAAAAATTCCGCCGCGTGCAGCACTCGTCTCTGTTGAATTTTCAATGCTAGGTTCAACCCCGAGAGCTGAAAATCCAGTGCGCGAAAACATCTCGCCGCGATTTCATTACGTCCGTGTGGACATCGACTGATAGATTTAGTAATCAATTATGTGATACATAGATTCTGTAGCACAAAAAAATATAAACATTAATACTTTTAATAAAAGTTCGAAAAGGTGCATAAACTTATCAATAAACTTGCCATTTATTGGAATGAACAAATGATTATGGCTACGAGCAGATTGCAGATAAAAGGCGAGGAAAAAGAAATAGTTCTGTATTAAGAAGCAGAAATAAAGATTGGCATTATGTAATATGTGACTCACGTATTAATAACATATAGCGCCATGTGCACGAGCGCGGGCACCAGCTGCATGTTGGAGAGCGGCCCGCCGCCGCCCGTGTCGTCGTGGAACGTGCGTCCGCGTGCGAAGCGCAGCAGCAGCAGCTTCAGGTCGTGCAGTGTGCACGTGTGCCCGATGTCGCGGTGGCCCGTGCACTCCTACGGCACATCACCAAATTTCAGTTTGGAAACAAATTTAAATGCATACGACGGAATCTCTGTTCTGTAACCGAAAATCAATTTCAGAAAAATAACAACATTTACATCAAATAATAGGCGGGACCCGCGCGACGCAACACTTGTAGAACAATTTTCATGAAGTTTTCATAGAAATTGTTCTACTCACACAATTAATCTTTCTTTTGCAACTCACAAGTAAATAATAGGAAAAACCCTCAAAGTACGGTTCATAATCATCTGGCCTATACCATTTATTTCGGGTTGGTGCAATGTCTTTTTCTTCCATACATCTCCTTCCTTTAGTCGCCATTTTAGAACTGATTTTCAATATAGTCCGTCCATCTTTTATATGTCCAAAGCATCACTACTGACCTGCAGATAAGTGGTGTGCCTGGCCAGACAGCTGGCGAAGGCCGACTCGGGCACGTGTGGGCCCCACAGCGGTAACAGCCCGTTGCAACGCGTAGACGCGTTCTGCAGCGCCGCGCTCTCCCACTCATCTCTGTAAGTAAGCCATATCATTGAGGAAACTTATTATTTCGTTTTGTTTTTTGTTTTGTGAAAATTTTTGTCAAGGAGGGTCGGCTACGTACAACGAGCGAGAATAGGTGCTTACACACAGACGCGTACGTATCGCTATCTCAATTTATCACAACCGAATGCCAGTCGCAAATGTGTTGGCGTATCCATGTGAACGTGCGCTTTATTATCGTTGTATTTATATATTTTATTAAAAATAGCCAAGCTCACAATCTAGAATGCAATTCATTACATGAACTGAATACGAAGTTCTCCGAACCACCTAGAGTATTGTTTATGAAGCTACCTGGCGCGAGCAAGCCTGACAGCGGCCATGTGACACTCCACGTGCACGATGTTGTAGTGCGACACTGTGGTGTAGCCCAGCGTCTTGCGCGCGCGCACCTCGAACTCTTCCACCGGGCAGCGCTTCGTGAACGTGTAGATGCCCAGCACCTGGATGGGAAATTGATATTAGGGCAAAGAAAGAGCGCAGAAAGTCATTTTTTGTAATAATAACGCGTTAGAAATACATTGAGTTTTACATGAATCATGATCGACTGCTATGACTTTACATTATCCATTTCGAGTCCAAACTAAAATAACTCGTGTTAAACTGTATTTCCGAAAGAAAATCTCGTCTGCATACTTAGTAAAAATACACCTTTACGTCATCGAATACTGGATGAGTTTACAATCTTATAACACTTGGTTATAAGGTTCACTTTACCTTAGTAGGCTGGTATTTGTATCCCTCGCGACAGATGCAACAGACGGCGCCATTTTCCTCGGCCAGGTCAGCTACTTGCTGCGTAAGTGAACATTGTGCAGTCACTTGTCCTCGTTCGTTACTGCGCATACCTAAGGCGCCTAGTTGACGTTCGCGGACCGCCATTGCTAAGCGTTTCTTTTCCTGTTGGATAAAAAATGGGGTTCATTAGAAAACTTGCTATATTATATGACATAAGAATGGAGGATTTTTCTTTTGCCCGATATCGCTTTTACTTAGATGCAAAACTGCCATTTCCGCTGCTTAAAGATTTATGACCTTAATTCAATAATTGTTACAAAAAACACAAAAGGAAAGGTGTCATCTGTCTTGCTGCGTAACTATACAGGAAAAGTTTTTAATCAGTGCGCAAATTGTAACCGTGAATTCAGCATATCATTTTAGACCCCCTAGCGCAGAAATTTTTCGCCGGATAAACATAAAAAAATCAGCTGTTCCATACATTTTGACCGCGTAGGTATTGCACTTTTCTATGAAACAGCAGATTTTTTTTTGTACAACCGACGAAAAATTTCTACGCTAAGGGGTTCAGAACGATATGCTGAATTCATGGTTACAATTTGCGCACTGGATAAAAACTTACCCTGTATATGCGCATATCTCTCACACTGAAATAAGCCAGACTAAAATGCAGAACGCGACAAAATCTTTTGTTGTCTCAATTCACACAATAAAATAAGAGGACGCAATAAAAGGCCTGCTTGCACCACAAATCGCATTAACATATCGAAACATTATTCGGTCTCAAGATTGACCGGAACCTAGAACCCGGAATGTTTTCCTTCACGGTTTTAGAGATCAGTTTTTGGAAAAGTACTATAAATAATTATTTTGAAGTTTCATGCAATGCAAACCGCTGTCAAAGTTACTGAAAAGCATTATTACCTGTCTAGTGAAGTCCCTGACTTGCTGCACCTTGGCAGCGCACTGCGGCTGAGAGCGCAACGCCTCCAGCAGGTTCTCAGCCAGCGAGCCCACGTGCTCACCTGAGGATACTTGCTCCAGTCGGTGGACGATCGGAATAACTTTCTCGCATACCAACATCTAGAAGGAAATATCACCAAAAAGGTCAATTCGAAAAAAACATGTATTCGTTTTGCTTTACATATAAGGCATTTCTGTAAGGTTGTATATCTAAGTAGATCTTTTACACGTCAATATTTAAAAAAAAAAATTGACGGCGGCATTTCCTAGCTGACTGTTCCCTGAGAAGAAATGGTCATGGTTTCTTTTACAGTCCAAACATTAATATTATTTGAATTTTATGTGAGTCTAATAATGCAGGGCTACCACGCACAATGGACCGAATGGGAGTCTACGTGTGGAAAAGGGAGTCCCATCATCATCATCATCATCATAATGCAGGGCTATGTCTGGAAGTGCCTTTTGAAGAAAGAGCCATTGCAGCTTTGATCTGACCTGTCCCAACAGACGGCATGTATGTATCAGTCACCACGTAGCTCAACCCTATTTTAGGGAGCTCAACGACCCGTCACAAGACGCTCCCAATCTGCAGGACATTTGGGTGATGTTTCGCTCGATCGCGTTTGATGTATATTTACACATATAATTCTATGTATTCTACAACAATGATTTATGCATTTCCGAAAAAAGAATCATTCGTTTTTGGCGTTTGTCAAGAAAGTTATTTTGAAACCGTATAACAGATCCACAAGTAGCCGGGCGCAAATGTTTGTAGTATGGTATCTGCCTGTAATGTTACGCACCTGTGTCGGTTCGTGGTCAGCAGCTAGCCCGGTGAGGAAGCGCAGTATGTACTTGAGTGCAGGACGACTGATGAACTCCTTAAGCTCGTCAGAGTCCGTACACACCAATGTCGGCTTCACACACGGCGCGTGTTTCTGTGACAAATAGAATTTATGTTTGGCAATTTTGGTCTTCACAAAAGGAAGTCTTCTCCAATTTCGTTAGAATACCTCTGCTTTCTGAAAACCAATTAAATCGGCTGTACATTTACGGTAGCAATCGGTGGTAATGAATTTTAAATTGAAATTATTCATTCACAAATATAGTTGGGGTGGTATTATAAATGTATACAACAATACAATTATAACCAATTTTGTATCACTTTATTTGACTTTTTAATTTTGGTTTACCAATCAAGATTTATCATGATATTTAACGGAAGGTTTATTTTTTTCCAACTTTCACTTAATTAGATATTTTTTTACATTAAAACCACGTTCGTCAAAAAAGAAAAGGAAGTTGCTCCCTAATTCAAATGCAAACTAAAAACAAAACAAATGACTCACCACAATATACTCAAGCGCATCACGGACTACACCAAGCGAGATCAGATAGTCCTTCAGCGTCCCTCCAATGGAATTCCTCTCAATATTAGCACAGAACACACAGAACAGTTCCATGCGGAACTCCTCTTCGGTCCACTGTTCCGAGTCCAGACGGTCGAAGTCCAACACTGGCTTGAAGTGGTCCACTAACATGGCCATCTTGAGGTCGTTGCCGTAGACCAGCGCGGCGAGAACGCGGGTCAAGTGGCCCAGAGCTACTGAGTTGTTGCGGATTCCTGTGGGAATGAACAGTTGCGTGAATGGTTTGTTTTTAAAAACCTGCTATTTGGAAAAAAGATTTCGTTGAATTTTAAAAACATATTAAAATTTTGTTACCAGTACCGGTTTACTCTGCATTTTGAATTTCCATTAAACATTTAGGGGTACTCAAATCTTGTATATATGTATTTATTGGTCTTTATTATTTAGTCAACAAATCAAAACAGATTTAATAACTCTTTTTTTTAATTTGGTGGTTGCTCATGTTTTTAGTGATGAAGTTTTTGCATTTGCAGTAACATTACCTGGACATTCAGTGCAGTTGAGTAGAGCTTGCACATACTCCGGTCCCCCAAAAGTGAGTGAGAATTGTAGGAAGGACTCCAGGCTTTCGCTCGCGGCCACGGATAGAATACGCTCCATGATCTACAAACATAATTTGATTATTCACAGACTATTGATCCCGTTTACGAAGTTATTTTCATGAAGCTGCGTGTTAGAGATATCTGGAAACGTTACACCATGTTGAGTGTTTTTGAGTTATCTGGCAAAATCACATGTCTGTGCCTCTTACTGTTATAATGTCGTCGCACAAACCTCCAGTAACTGATACACCAGCTGAGCACGCGGCATGTCCTTCTCCTCTATGGCAGCCAGATGCAGCGCGTGCAGCAGCACAGGCAGCGCGCGCGTCTCGGCCCGCGTGAGCACGCGCACGCAGCGCCGCACGCGCGTGCACAGCGACACCAGGCGCAGCAGCGTGGAGCACAGCGCGCGGGCGGCCCCCACGCGCTGAATCGCGGCTAGGCGCTGCAGCATCACTTCTATACCACCTGTTTTAAGAATAATTTGACTATGAATGGGAACTCTAATGAAAAAAAGGAACTTTGGAAATAAGCGTCACCTTTGTACGTATTTTTGTTCCTTTCTTATTTTTATGTGTGTAAATAAAGTGTTAAATATATAACTAAAAGTTTATCCCAGATCTGAGCGACAACACCTCACGAGATGGTTCTAAACCCGGCTAATCGATATCAAAAACAAAACGATTTAGGTAAAGCTTGGGCTTCCTAAAAAAAGCATTGGTATCAAATAGCCTCAACTTAAGCCACGACGTGCGAAGAGTTAAGCTTTGGTTTCCTAGGAAAGCGGCTCCGTTATACTATAACGGCCGTCATGAAAGTCTGGCTTTTCAACATTTTGTGTACGACTGGATTATAACACGTACATACAACAGTACAGTTAGCAATTATTTTTACTTTAAACACACAAAACTGCTTCAGAAAACAAAGGCAGAACTTACTTACTTCTCAACGTTTTTGTGTAAATTAAAGAAGGTGATCTATAAACACATACCACAATCAGCCAGCACATTCGCCATTCGGTACAGTTGTTCGTCGTCAACAGCTTCGGCGTTGGCTTGCGTCAGTCGTTCTACGAATTCTTCAGTGGCGTCGCCGAGTAAGCCTCGCATACGGTATACTACCCGCATCGCGTCTACCCCTTCGCCAGATGTACACCAAACCTAACACAACAAGCAACATTTATGAAAACGGTAAAATTATTCTGCAGCATTTTGTTTTTGAAACGCAATTATTAACTTTTTTCATGATTTTAGGGATATGTGAATAAAACTCCAAGGGCTTTCAAAATATACTACTCTAATATTCCACTTTAATAAATAGCAAGCGCGGACATAATATGTGGGACCAAGACAACCATTTATGCGCTGTCCTACTCGCACGTTTTGTACCCGCGCCTGTGGCGAGACTTCGTTCAGGTGAAGATGTACTAACCTTCTTATACACGTCCTTGACAGGCAGGTCTAGCGACATGATCTTGTTGCACACGAGCAGCTCCATGCCATTGTCGTCTTCCAACAGCGCGACCAGCTCGCAGTCGGTACATATCTTGTTCTTCACATCACGCATTAGAGGACCCATACCTGGTTCCAGTGAGGAGTACGGGTTGCCTAACATGCGGCCCTGGGGAAGAAACATAAAATATGCAACGAGATAGTCTGGGATTCCTTTTTTATTTTTTTGACTGAATAAAACTGGCATATGCTTGAATACTAAAGCATCGATAAATATTCAAGTAGAAGTCACAGCTTAAGTTTTATTGATCTTCTGACCACAATTAAAACTTAGGATGATCAAATTAGAATTTTACAGTTCAATAGCAATGGCCAGACTACAGTGCTAAATTAACCACTGCCATTTTAGCAGATATTTACTACTGGAGCCCAGAAAGTCAACCGAACTCAAGAGTACTATCAATCGAATCAGACGAACTGATTAAAGTCATTGTACAAAAATTTGCATGCCTAAGAGTACAAATAGATTCGTTGTTAAAGATACATCAGAAAATGGTTCAATCTTACCTGCAAGAAATCTTCTTGCTGCGGGTCCTTCTCCAATGTAAGGAAGAACTCTCCAACATCGTTCTCCTCCGGGTAGATAATAGAACAAAGTCTCTCGAAGATAAACACGGGTGTCCGGTAGTCGTGGAGAGGATACTTCTGCACAGTCTCTATGCATACTGCCATGAACTCGGCTGTTTCAGCTTCGGTGCCTATGGACGATAACAAATGTGAATGTACAGTATAACATGTTTTACTATTTATTTTACTCAAAAATGTTCGACAATTTTTTTTTGTGCATATTTATTAAGATGGCAGTAGTTATACAATTTGGGATAATTATCTGGGTGCTTACTCTCGAATATAATTCCGATAGATCGACATTGGAATTGTCAGTCAAACGTCAGGAATTGGCTGGACTCACTCCGCCTTATTACAGAACAAGGTTTTTGTTTAGGTATTGTTTAAACCATCGAGCCTGTTTTTGAAATAAGAACTTAGAACTGAAATAGAATTACAGCTCCTTTTCCAAAACTGACAATTTAGCACTGGACTAACTTGTCAGTTTTGTAAAAGGAGCTGTATTTCGATTTCAGTTAGGTTCTTATTTAAAAAACAGGCTCGATGGTTTAAACCATACCTAAAGAAAAACCTTGTTCTGTAATAAGGGGGACTGAGTCTAGCCAATCCCTGACGTTTAACTCAACCAACTAACGTTTGACCAATGTCGATCTATCGGAATTGTATTCCAGAGTAAGCACCCGGGTTTAGCTGATTGCACGACACGGCCAGAACGATGATCTGCCATATCAGGAAAGGTTGGTTTGGGGCGAAGCCGAAAGCACGGAATACACTTATCTATTATCCCTATTTATAATAAGGTTATTAGCGACAACAGCAGGTCAGAAGCTGCACTACAATTCGACTTGTGATGGTGGTAATCAGTCAACAAATTCAGAACTGGATCCTTTTTAGGGTAGGATTTTTCGAATCATAATCTATGAATAATGTCAGATAGTACAATAAGTGTCAAGTTGTCCGCCTAGCCCTCCGCCTTTCCCTGAATGCACTTTCTCCTTTTACCTTTCACAAGGTATAAATATTTTACATAATACGAATTATTTGTACTGTGCTTCGGTTGCCGGGTACGCAGTCAGTAATCTGGTGATTCTTCTCACTTTCTATAACTCTTACCCGTGGTCATCTCCTCCAGTAGCTCCAGCAGCTTCTCCTGCGTGTCGTCGGTGAGGCGCGTGCGCTGCACCACGAGGCGCCGCAGCGACAGGTACCCGCCCAGCACGGCGCCCACCAGGCGGCCCTTGTATGTGCGTCTAGCGCCACTTTCTTCGAGGAACATGGCTAGGAGTTCTGTGAGGCGCTTTAGTGCGTAGCCTGTGGATGAAAAAATGGTTGTGGTGACCGGAACCTTAACCGGCCTCGTAAGTTTACTTAACGAGGAAAACTTTCGAACGCGTTTAAACGTGTTAACGGCTTGTGTATGTGGAAATGCCACTCGTGAGGCGCTACACAGACCGTTAAGACTTTACCAGGTAGCTTCGCGACTAGTTCGTCACAGTAACTGTTTGAACGTATACGCTTACGCTGTTTGGTTCGCTTTGGAAATTGACTTCTAGACAATAGTTTTTTTTTTTTTTTTTTTTTTTTTAAACGTGCATATAAATGATAATCGTTAGATAAAAGCGCCAATAAAAAAAATGTATAGTTAAATTCAACTTCATTTCTTTTTTCTTTCGCGAAGCTAGTCATTCAATAATGAACGTTTTATTTAAAAAAAAAAATGTTGCCCCAAACTAGGAATTTCTCCCGTATTGTGGGTGCCTTTTACAAACATTTAAACTCACATACACAAACAGCCAGACCCAGAACAACTACTTGTAGGTCATACAAATGTTTGTTCCGTGCGGGAACCAAACGCGCGACACGCAGCGCAGCATTCAATCGCTTAACCACTGCGCCAACCGTGCCGTCACAACCACATGAAGAATACTCCTAAATTTATCATTTTTTCCTACCTTGAGCCAAATCCGAGGTTAGAGTAGTCTCTTCCAGGCGATGTAGCTGTTCGATCTCTTTGGTCATCAGATCGGCTATTTGCTGCAGAACTCCGCGCAAAGCCAGGAACTGTTTCCATGGCGCTTCGGATGCTAGCGCTATAGATAAAAGACAGAATTTTATGAGAAATTGTAGTATATCGTGTAGTCCACAGAGATATCAAGTAATAGGGTATTTTCCTTTGAAGTTTGGGACGATATGTTTATCAGAAAAATAAAAATAAATTTATTTCTATCCATTTTCTCCATTATAAACGATTAAAATCAAATTTATTTTTCGTTGTTTTGAATTTACCGCCAAAACGCTCCTTACGATGACTTTTTATCACGTGACAGCGTGACGTCAGCTTTGTGTAAATAGCCCAAGTTCAAATATAAGTATTTGAACTTGAATTCTTAGTTTAGCGCAGTTTTAGAAGTATTTGTGCACAGAGGCACCGCACACCAGTGATTTCACTTTCTATCCATAAAAAATCTTGTTAATTATAAACACGACACTCACTTGTTTACTTACTAACTACTTTAGTTTACACAAAGTTGACGTCACGTGATAAAAAGTCATCGTTAAAAATTTAAACCAAATTTATTTTAAGTTGTTTTGAATTTACCGCCAAAACGCCCCTTGTTTTGGCGGTAAATTCGAAACAACTAAAAATAAATTTGGTTTAAATTGTTTTTAATTGAGAAAATGGATATAAATCAATTTACTTTTATTTTTCTGTTACGTATTTCGTCCCAATCTTTAATTTAGAATAGTTTTCAATAAATTGGGAAATACCCTATTGGGTCATAATATACGAATAAAGCTAAAACTTACTTTGATAAAGTTGTAAGAATTGTTCGCTGGCTTCTCCGGCACTGCCGACTTCAGGCAAGAAGCTGGTTAGAAGGATCAACACCTGCGAATGGACAACAAATTATCATAAACGCCAAAACCGCAATAGGAATGGTATTTCGCTATAGAAGATGTCGAACCAACTATAAATTGCGTAAGATAGACAAACATTAAAAAGACTTCGATTAGAAAGTAGATCTATTCAAAGACATTTCCATTCTTGCTTTATCATACTGCATGACGTCGTATGCACGATGACGTATCAACGTCAGCATATTAAATTGAATAGGGTATTTTCCAATTTTTCAAAAACTATTCTAATTTGAAGATTGGAACGAGATATTTAACAGAAAAATAAAAATAAATTGATTTCTAACCATTTTCTCAATTAAAAACTATTTAAACCAAATTTATTTTTCGTTGTTTTGAATTTTCCGCCAAAACGCTTCTTACGATGACTTTTTATCACGTGACGTCAACTTTGTGTAAACTAAAGTAGTAAGTAAATAAGTGAATGTCGAGTTTATAATTAACAAAATTTTTAATAGATATAAAGTGATATTATTGGTGTGCGGTGCCTCTGTGCACAAATACTTCTAAAACGGCGCCAAACTAAGCATTTGTATCGGTGCCGTATAAACAAAGTTGACGTCACAGATCACGTGATAAAGTCATCGCAAGGAGCGTTTTGGCGGTAAATTCAAAATAACGAAAAATTAATTAAATGTATTTTAATCGTTTTTAATTGAGAAAATGTGTATTAATAAATTTATTTTTATTTTTCGGTTAAATATATCGTCCCGATCTTCAAATTAAAATAGTTTTTATGAAATCGGAAAATAACCTACTCAGTTTTGACAAAAATAGAGGCCATTTTATTACAATTATTTTAACATGATATTCTATACTTACAGCTTTAGTCCTTTCATAGGAGTCGCAGAGTGACTTTACCATCTGACAGGCGGTGTCACGTGCGATACGTGAACTCGGGTCGAACATGACAGGTCGCAGCCAGCCGCCATCTTCAAGAGCTAGGGGACGCATGCCGTGGGACAGCATTGTCTGTGGTAAGCAATGACAAGTTCATTAAAGTCGTCGAATGTCATGATGATGATATATGCTGTTCGCCGGTGTAGACATTGTGCAGTGGCCCTAGTGTGAGTTTGTCATCGACCGCGTTCGGGGCTCCGATTGGTCCTTCACGAATCCAGGGCCAATCCGAGCGCCGAACGCTCTCGATCCGTTCGATCGAGATGGTTAAAAGACTTCTGGTTGCCGAGGTCCAGAGTAGATTGGGGGTTTGGTGGGAAACCGTTGGCTTGAGATTAATTCGGAACAAAACAGAGTATTGGTTTGTAATTTTTGCGGTCTCTCCATTCCTGTACATGCACGAATCTCTCGCTGGAACGCCCTTACCGGTCTCCTGGAGGAGACTTTCGGTATCCGTTTGTCGATATAATAGAAACCTTATGTAAATGTTAAGAAATCATACGACGCTCGCTCGTATTACATTAAGGGAGTACTACATTTTTCTATTCGATAGAAATACTAGCGACCCGCCCCGGCTTCGCACGGGTTTACAGTGTATGTGATGGAGAACACATAACTATAGAATGTATCCCCGCAGCGTTGACGCTAACTGGGCATGCCGGCCGACCGCCCGATTCACTGTGAGCAATTTATAATTTAAATCTGTGGTATCTTTTAATATATTCGTTTTAATGATATACTGTAAAGGGAAATTTTGATCTAAATAAATGCACAACGTATTTAATTGGATAAGGGTGTTGCGATGACACGAACATTCGCTGTAAGGATGTTAGCATTTTTTCTTTGCTCTGCTAACGCTAGGTCTACTGCTACTTTGTAGTGTACTCACCCTCTCGCGCCACTTGGCCAGGTACTTGCTGGCGAGGTGCAGGTCGCGCAGGCCTTTCGCGGGCACGGGTGCCACGGTGACGCGCGCGCTGGCCAGGCGGCGCCAATGCGCGTGCGGCACGCGGCCCGCCAGCCACGCCGCTAGGTCTACTACCACGTTGCCTGTGGATGAAGCCGCTGCAGTGCTGCCGACTATTGGAGTGGTTGAAACAGTTTCCTGAGACAAAAGACGTTATTGGTTTAGAATTATCGTAATACTAGATGTGCTCACATAGAAGAACATATTTTACCCGTAGTGTTCTACCATTCGCATCAACGACACCACGCTTGAACAACATTTAAGCGGCAATTTCCGTATTTTTGAAAATTTTAAATTTTTACGATTTTCTTTTCTTTCTAAAATAATCTCTAATTTTACTAAAGTTTTGACATTCATTGTCGCTGCGAGTTAATATTGCGTCTTGAATTTCAACAAATTTCCTTCTGACAACAGTCACCCACCTTAGCAGCGTCCTTCGCAGGCTCCCCCTCCGCGGGCGTTGGCTGCGCGGGCGGCTGCACGGGCTGCGCGGGCGCAGGCGCGGGCGGCTGCACGGCTTGCTGTGCGGGCGCCTGCACGGGTGCCTGTGCGGGGGGCTGCGCGGGCGGCACGGGCGCCATAAGCTGCTGCATGTAGCGCAAGCAAGGCAGCGCCACCTGCTGCAGCGCGAACTGGTGCGCTGTGTGACAATTTAAGACTACTCCTCATATAGATGTTGTTTTGCTTTACGGTTTCTATTGTTAAATAAATTCTAGTTTTCTATGAAGCGATTTTTCTTTGATTTGTTGCTCCTTTTTAACAAACGAGGTCTAACGATTTTTATGTTTGCGACACGTGAACATAATGCATTGATTATACGGTATAATTACAGTGGCAAGACAGTTCAACCAGAACAGTTTAGTCAATACTTGTAATCAATACATAAGTTTTGATAGCGACAAACAAACTTTGACTATCGTTTAACCATGTTCTGGAAAGAATCATAAACGTTTATGTCACCAACATGGAAATGAACAAATTCTAATAAAATAAACAAAAATACAGACAAAACAATCTTTAACAAATTGTCCAGTTTCAGATTGTACGAAGTGGGAACCTAATCCGAATGGAGCAATATTTTCGTTTTAAACGCCTTTTATGAAACATGCAAACTAAAAACTGTAACTTTGCATTTAAGGTCCGATTATCGTAATACATATTTCTAGGAACTAAAAAGTACAGTTTACGATAATTGGGCTTTAAATTACAAAATACTTTTAGTATTGATGCTTCATAAAAGACTATCAGAACACAAAAATGGCTGCCATTCAGGAGGGGTTAGGTTCGACTCCACATGTAGAATAATTTGACTGATAGAATAGAGTAGGCTACCTAGGCTTTAAGTTTATTAGTGCGAAACCGGACATTGTTTAGAGATCTATGATTATATATTATATAAAAGAACGTGAAACTTATATTTAAACACACCTCTTTGGCGTCTCATAGCAGCTGTTCTCATGGTTATTAAAGTTCTACATAATTAGATTATCAGTAGTGCATAATAAATCTACTGATATTTTGACTAATTTCATTGATTTCAAGAAGATTTAGTTAAATACTTACAGTTCGGCGAGGAGGAGTTGATGCCTGGTAGGCCGGCTAAAGCTTCTGCCTTCAAGATTGTGTTTGCTGCTGGCATTATTCCGGCCACTTCTGTCAGTTGAGGAGAACACCTAATAACAAAAGGTTATTTGTATACTATTAATAAAGAGGAAAGATTTGATTGTTTGTTTGTTTGCATTGAATAGGCTCCGAAAATACCGAACCGATTTGAAAAAAAATCTTTCACTGTTGGGAAGCTACACTATCCCCGGGTGACATTTTATCCCCGTATTCCCACGGAAACGGGAACTACGCGGGTGAAACCGCGACGCGTTGCTAGTTTGTATATAAAATCAATCTGTCTAGCCTTTCCCCAATTTTGGGGTCGGCTTCCAGTTTAACCGGATGCAGATGAATACCAGTATTTTACATGGAGCGACTGCCTATCTGACTTCCATAACCCAGAAACTGAGTAATACAATGCCCTTGTTAAGACTGGTTTTCAGACTCTCAGACTTCTGACTATCCGTAACGACTGTCAAAGATGTACAAATAACAGTCGAGAGCAACAGCTTAACGTGCTTTCCGATAAGGCGGGAGGAAACGCCCGGGTGTTTCCACTACAAAGATCGCCCTGAGGACATGGTGGAGCACACGGTGGCGGTCTGCCCGGCTTGGGCGGAGCACCGCCGTGTCCTCGTGGAGGCGATCGGCGGCAGCGATCTCTCGCGTCCGGCCCTGGTCCAGGCCATGGTACGGAGCGAGAGTGCATGGGTAGCCATCACCTCCTTCAGCGAAGCAGTAATACTCGCGAAGAGTCAGGCGGCGCACGTGAGGGAGAGGCAGTATATGCGCCCTCCCGCCCCTAGCCGCCGCAGGAGACGCCCCGGGCGTCGGGAATCCCAGGCTGATTCCCGGCCACCGTATGCGTGGGCTTGCGGACGGCGAGTAATGGGTAGCTCGCTGTCCGGTAAGGACCAAAGAGATACCGCCGCCCCTGGCATATAGGGTACTGAGGGAACACGGGTGGGTTTTAGTCAGTAAAAGTCTGACACGCCCTCCTGCTCCACCCAGAGCGGGAGAAGTTATTTGATGATGTCCCTCCCAAAAAAAAAAACCTACTTCCAAGGCAGGGAGGTGTCTCGATATGTAATGGATGGTCACCCAGCCACGAACCGACCGCGGCAAGCACAGCTTAACCTTCGATCGACCCGTGTGGCGGCTATAATTTAGCCACGAGCTCTTCTTTTCTATATAGGGTGACTGGTAATTAGTTACCGACATTTAAACACATAACTGTACTCATCATTATGAACAACTTTTACTATGGGACCAAACCCGAAATCGCGAAAAAAAAATCAGCTGTTCCCTACATTTTGACGAGTTATGCGAACATAAATGTAGGGAACAGCAGATTTTTTTTTTTTTTTAAATATCGGTCATTAATTACCAGTCACCCTATATAAAAGTTTTTCTACCATAAAAGTGACATATAAAGAAATGGCGGCTGAATTACTCAAGCTAATTTAGTGAAGAAGTTGTTTGTAATGTTGAAAGATGACAGATGGCCAAGACGTCTTTATCTGGAATTCGGTCTTGCAATAGACGGCTTCTGGTTTATATGTTAAGGAGAGGACCTATTAAAAAACTAGTTTTTACCCTCTAGATTCACAACAGTCGCTAGTCTTACAGATTACATAGTGGTGATGACAATATTATCAAGAAAAATACGTACCAAACCCATAGTTTCACAATGCATCGTAGTCTTGCCTCCCAACATTCAACCGAATCTTGGACTTTGACAAGCGAACCAAGTAGAAGCACCAATGGACGCACCTGAAAAAATAACATAATTAAAAATACCCAACTTTATCAAAGCATCGCATTCCAAATTGAAACTTTATGCCAATACAAATAGGGTTGATTGTCGTAAAGCACTTACCGAGTTGTTGTGATCTTGTGAAGCAGCGTGTCCCATGAGTGAAAGGGTGATTCGCTGCGATAGCAAGTTGCATAGCTGTTCGGTCGCTGGGAGATTGTCTCGGGTAACCAGACAGATCAACGCGCGTACTTCTTCCTGGCACTAAAAAATAATATTCATGAAATAAAACTTGTTGCAAGTTTTACGTATTCGATAACAGTTTATGACAACATTTAAAGCAGGGGTTCATAACCTTTAAACATACACGCCCGTAACTTTCGTTTAAAATTCACAACGAAACTCATGATTCTTCATCTTATCGTGTAGATGGTACTCGTACACTTTTTTTTTAAATATGATTTCAAATTCAAACCTCGAAGCTACCTATTTATTTCAAATAAACCAATTACTGGCACTTTTGAATTGTCAAGGTCGATGAGTTAGAAAGATGAAGCTAGTTACCCATTCCAAAGCGTAGGATGGAACCCACGTTAAACTATCTTGTCTCGGCAATTTCGTAGATTATGATTTTTTATAGCTCGTAAAATAAGATAAAAATGAAGTAAAGTAAAAATTCATACACATACAGGATGCTAGTGACACCCATGCGCAACTTGTTATTATTGATTCAGTATTCTGAACGCACCAGGCAGCGTTGGCATTTTTCGTCGGTTCTTTAAAAAAAGAACCCCTCTTCACATACATTTTGACTGCGTACGTATTGCATTTCTATGAAAAAGATGTTTGTTTTTTTGATAACCGACGAAAAGTTTATTGTCAAGGGAATCTAGAATCACGTTCTGAATCCATGAATTCAGTTTGCGCGTCAATGTCCTTGCCACCCTTTATTTATGATTATTTTTATGTAACTGTTGTAGTATTGTATCTTACCTGCGGAGTCCCACGATGCAGGTTGTGCTGCACAAGCTCCTGTACAAGTCCGAAGCGGCACAGTCGAGTGCGATGGTCCGCCTGAGACGCGAGCGCCCGAAGAAGAGTGAGGCAGTGTTCTGCGCAGGCTAGTGCGCAACCATAACAGCCGCCACCTGTTTGTTTCATGTTTGTTGTAGTCGTTTTTGGGTATAAAGTACGAAAGTTTAGACTTGAATGATCCAGGGGATCCAACACAACAATCACTTTTACTTTGAAACGAGTTGGGTAGGTGCACTGCACCGTAGTGATGTGTTAATGTTCTAAGCTCAGAATACAGAAAGAACCAGAAGCCGTGAGAGAGCCTTATACTGAAGCCACAAAAACTACTCTAAGTAGTTTGACGCGCAGCCGATCAGTCACTCTGTGACTGTCGTATCGCGCGACGTGTTTTACCGGTGTTCAATTTATTTCAATTATGCCGTCTTGTGTCGTTCCTACCTCTAAAAATTCAGCGGGGCTAAAAAGAAAACAGGATGGGATCACATTTCATGTGCAAGTAGCGCATTCCGTTATTGTCTTATATAATTATTGAATAATTTGTTCAATTTTTAATTGTCATGGTGAATAATGGGTCCATCTTGTACGTGTTGCCAATTAAAGAGTTTTGATTTCTCTTCTTTTTATTACCTACTGAGGGCATTGTAGTATGTATAAAACTACTTAAAAATATATTATAAAAGACTTAAAAAAATAATGTTATCAAAGCAAACCGTATGTATTAATGCATGTATAGAAAAGGACAATAACATTTTGATTTTATTATTTTCGTACCCCCAATACTCTCAACATTTACCCCAAAAATGGGAAAATAATGTTTGACTAGCAATATTACGCGGGTAGGAAGTGAGGCGAGCGGGGGTCACTTATTTTGTTTTTGGACACAGCCTGCAGCTTGCAATATCAGTTGAACGCGTTTTCTGGTTCTTTCTGTATTCTGAGGTTCTAAGTAAGAATGAAAGTCGTCAGTGTCTGTTTGCCCGACGCTTAGATAGGTGCATGTTATTCAAGAAAACGATAATTGACTGAAATACTGATTTCTTAATGTAAGTTAATCTACAGAAAAATAAATAACCAGTGTGCGTACTGTAACCGTGAATTCAGCATAATTATGATCCTACGATGGGGGGCAGGGTCGAAATTTTCCGTCGGTTATCAAAAAACCGCGATCAAAATTTATGGAATAGCATTTTTTTTTTTAATAACCTACGATAAATTCCACTCTCACATTCATGGTTACAGTTTGCGCAAAGGTTAAATTTATATCCTGTATAAAAGCCACATTATGATACAAATAAATAACACTCCGCCACCGACCTTTAGTAACATCGCCATCATAATTCTGCAGCAATCCAGCGTACACCGGCAAAGTATCGCCTTTCGTCAGTTCGCTCTGGGATCTATCGAACGCCACTAACTCTTTCCTAAAAACATTATACTTTTATTTAGTGAAGGTTGCTTAGCGAGATATTGCAAACAGTCCTTAATTTCATATTAATGTGTGATATCGAATGTAGTTAAAAATGAGATTTCTGAAGGACCTTATTTACACGAATTACACACATGTAAATAGGATATTTCAGAAATCAAATTTTTACCTTAACATAAGAAAGACTCTTGAAGAATGTATGCGATTAGTAGCGTCATAAATTTGCCTTAGGTATGCAAACGGACGGTGCCGTATGTATCCTGACGAATTTTGCAATATGTCTGCGACATGCTGAGGTTAAAAGTTTATTTAATTTCGAAGATAAGCAATCAATGTCGTTTAAAACAAACATAATCCAAAAAAAAACAAAATGTTCAAATGTTTTCCTTGAGTACAGCATTGTTTTTCTTTCTTTTGTTTTAAAAACGTTCAGCAACAATCTAAAAAATATTCATCTTTACTGACCTGCAAGCAAGCACCTTCTGTATGATCTTGGACAAGTCCTCGAAGTGTCCCTTGCTATCAACGCAGTACTTATGCGCAAGAGTCTGTATAACGCGGTTGATCTGCGCGCCGCTGAACGCTGTGTTGCTTGCGTTGCTATTCTCATCGGCGGTGCGGCCTTCCAGACGATGCTCGCTTATTTTGTGGAGAAGAGACTGTGGACAAAGGGCAAGATGATTTTTATGCGAGATCTTGAGGAAAGATTTAGGCACACCTTTGCCTTACCAATCGGGGATCACAGGCGTGATCTGTAGGCCTAGACAAAACATATTTCTGTTAGCGTTCACGCCAAACGCTACGCCAATATGTATGGGAATGACATTACCTGCGGAAAGAACACGACGTGACCTTTCCGCAGGTAATATCATTCCCATACATTTTGGCGTAGCGTTTGGCGTGAGCGCTAACAGAAATGTATTTTCTCTCTAGGCCCTATTATATTATCTTGAGAAAAGAGTATTATCATGTCATTTCAAAAGAAAAAGAGACTGTAGGACAAAGAGCATACTGCATTTTTTGGGAGATTTTAAGGAAAGGGTATTTTACTATCACATTTCAAATTAGACCACAAAGGACTATCCCTTCAGCATGAAATAGCTTTTGGTTAGAAAAAACTAGCTTAGAACAGCTTCATAAATATCATGTTTTTTTTTTTGTTTGGGAAATCATCAAATCGCCGGGTTAGAGGCAAAAGCAATTATTTAGTCCAAAAAGTCAATATAAAATTTATCGTAATCGCATTTGGAAAGTTTGCTATTAAAATTATGTCCTTAGTGATAAAATTATGTCAGTCGCAAATATAAGAGCGTGTTATATAATAATCTAAGTTTTAGACAGTTATATATATACTAAACAAAAAAATAACTTAATTACTGCAAATAATAAAAATAAATTATAAACCCCTTTGCAAATGCGCTTATGGAAAATTTTAGATTGACTTTTTTGGACTAAATAATTAGTTTTGCCTTTAACCCGGCGAAATAACTTCTCCCGCTCTGGGTGGAGCAGGAGGGCGTGTCAGACTTTTACTGACTAAAACCCACCCGTGTTCCTTCATTAGCCCGTATGCCAGGGGCTGTGGTATCTCTTTCAAACGAACCCGCACCCCTGACAGGCATCGGCCCTTGCGGGCCCCATCATTTTTGTGCTGACATCTCTTTGAGGCGCGCGTGGAACACAACGCGCCGTCGACTTGGGATTGGTCCTTACCGGACAGCGAGCTACCCTTTACTCGCCGTCCGCAAGCTCATGCCTACGGTGGCCGGAAATCGGCCTGGGATTCCCGACGCCCAGGGCGTTTCCGTATCCTGCGGCGGCTAGGGTCGCGAGGGCGCATATGCTGCCTCTCCCTCACGTGCGCCGCCTCCATCTTCGCGAGCATCACTGCTTCGCTGAAGGAGGTGACGGCTCCCCATGCCCTCTCGCTCCGTACCATGGCCTGGACCAGGGCCGGACGCGAGAGATCGCCGCCGCCGATCGCCTCCACGACGACACGGCGGTGCTCCACCCAAGCTGGGCAGACCGCCACCATGAGCTCCACCGTGTCCTCAGGACGATCTTCGCAGTGGAAACACCCGGGCGTTTCCTCCCGCCCTATCCGAAACAGGAACCTCCCGAAACAACCGTGTCCGGTGAGGACCTGCGTCAGGCGGAAGGTGAGGACGCCATGCCGCCTCTCAAACCACTCCTCAAAGAGGGGACTTACCGCCGCAATCGTGGCGTGCCCAATAAATATCATGCTTAATATGGGAAATTGGGAATGCAAGCGTGATTTTTAGGCTTTAGCCAGAGGTTTATTAGTAAACCCTGAATTCGTATATTATATGTTTCAGTCCAAAAGGGGGATACACAGCCATAAAAGGGGTTATTCAATGCAAAAAAATATTACGGGCAGTAAAATCAATAAGTAATAGGCTCGCACCCTATTAGATGGGACTTAAAAACATATCTGGCGAAATGTGGTTGTACTGTAGGTACACCTGCTCCAAACTCTTCGGGGAAACAAGACGTGAAGGCATGTTAAATATCTCTCTTTTCAGCAAAACTTACCTCCAATACAGGCTTATTAGACGTCAACTGCCTATACACCCGATCCGCCTTGTCCAACAGCGCGCCGATAGTCTGCACCATCTTCTTTCGTTCCTCGTCATTCTCAATAGTATCGACGGCACAGCACGGACGCGCCGTCAGAGTGTAGTCGAATTTAGCGTACTTGCAGAACCCGCATGCGTGGCAGAGGAAGGGGTCTTTCTCGTCGTAGTTTATGGCACTAGGATAAAAGAAGAATATTGATAAAAATTGGAATAAAAAAATGAACCACTCAGGAGATAAATGGTTATAAGGCCGAAAAACATCCGTTTCTGAAAACCTTGGGGTCTACTACCTACACACGAACTTCGCAGTTTCGGCCGAAGTAACCGACGTTCTTTACTCCGTATGACCTATGGACATGCGGTTAGTTCGGAGCCCAAACTTAGAGTGAATGACAACACGATTTGACAGTTGTCCCTACTCGCGATGGGTTTTAACTCGTTCGAAAAAGGCCCGTATCTGCGTTAACGGACTTAGAGAGTGGACCCCCTGGTCTAGACGTTGTTGTTATATTTGACCGAAATAACAACACTCAATCAAATCACTTGATATCAGATTTATAGTACGCGGTTGGCAGATCGAGTTCGAGAAAAGGTTAGACTTTGCAGAGTCGTTTCTGTCGAATATATCTGTGAAAAATATTGTCTTTCTAAAAATGTATATGTCATATTTACGCCCGGGTTATTAAAAAGGTTTTTAGAATCAATTGCTTAAAAATAACAATAAAAATGGGTAAAACTATTTGATTTACTTACCGACACTTGTGACATTGGAAGACGTTTTCTCCGCAGTTTGCGCAAACACCAGGATTTGCCGGAACAGATTGTGAGCAACGGGGACATTGCAGAGATTCACCTAGAAACAATTTTGATTTTATTTTATTTCAATTAGTGTTTCTTGTTTCCCTCTTCTTAAATGAATCCCTACAGATAATTTGCAAAACAAGTTTGCCGAGCATTTTTCTTTCTTTCTCGCTTTACCTTTTTTTTGAGGCTTTACCTTGGCGTTGCGTCTTTGCCAGTTTAGTGCAACACTTTTCACTTTTACATAGTAATCTTTATAAAACAAAAAACAAAAAAAAAAATATTTTGAAGGTTTCTAAGACATGTATTACGTACCAGTAGCCTGTTGGTTCTCGTAAAAGTCGGCATACTCCATCATGAGGTTACACGCGACGATCGGCAGAGGGAAGTCAACGCGCACTTCCGACTGACCCGACTGGAGCTGGACGCGTTTCGCTTTGTGCCACATTCCTAGACAATGAAAATAGAATCATGAGCTAAATTTTAGAAAAGTTTCGTAGAAATTGCGAGATAACTTCCAACCCATTACTGCGTGAAAAACAAAATAAGCTGATCTCTAGCAACACGAGGCTCGCTTGCACTACAAATCACTAAATACGTAATATCTAAATTAATTTAAAACATCGGTCCGTTTCTTCGTCGTTCATTTAAACGAATTTTGATGCAAGCGAGCCTAAAATACTATTACAAAGGGTCTCTTCACAAAATCTTTGATGACTGAAGAACTGTCTCTTCATTTAGAATACATGTTCAATTTATCAAATTGTAAATCAAGAACAAAAATAACGAAGACTGTTACTCTGTAATAGTGTGTATTTTATCACTCTCACGATTACAGAGTTACAAAGCTCTTACTTTTGAAACTCAAATTCCACTCACCCGGCCTGTTCTTCAACTCCTGCACTGCTTGCACAGTTCTATTATTATAATAGAAGTTGATGGTTCGCACCATCTTGCTCCTCTTAATGTCACTGATACGCAGGTTGATACGGCTTATCATGTGGCTGTTCACCAGCTTCACAATCTGAGTGGTCGTCGTGAACTTCGAGTCGATCTGCGTACAGTAGTGTGTTCAGCTCTTATTTAGATGGGTTAAAGTTTATTTTTGCATGGTTTAGAGCAAAAGACACAATAAAAATGTTTTTTGACGACGAACTGCTGGAATGCATGTCTTAGATGTAGAAAAGACAAACAGATACTTTAAAAAAAAACATTGTTTGACGAAACGACTCACACACGCATTTTAGCCACAAAGACCTCATCATTTTTTTTTCACATGTATCATTTGAGACAGACACTATCTAAAACTATCTAAAATACTAAACCACACTAAACTACACAATAAATGCAATCTAAACCAACCTTTATCGTAGGTAACTTTATAGTCGCCATTGCAACCTCAGGGTTGTTGCAGACGAGACACGGTTCCGACTCGAGGTAGTACCCATCAAGTTCTACATAAGAACCGAGCGCCGCATACAATGCCGCGTTGCCGTGTGAGGAGAGCAGCTGGTTTTGGTTGCGGAGTAACTCTACTGCGCTGCCTACGTATTTCTGTTTGAGGAGAAGAATGTAAATATAACTTTTTTTATTGACTGCTTAAATAAAGGAGAGAGAGTGTAAAAAGATTACTTTTGCAGAACGAGCATGAGCACGGCTCACGCCGGCTTTCGGCATTGAAAAATAGGTATCAATCAAAGTCTGTTGAGTTGGATAAACTCGATGTACTTTTTGGGTCATTTGTCATAAAATGACCCAGAAAGTAATTTTGTCATCATCAGTCCGTTGTATGAAGATGATGCGATGCACCACTCTCTTTTCCAAGCTAACGCAATGGTTATCGGTAAAGGGGAGGCGTTTCTGGGGGCCGTTCCAGAATCACATCAGAATCATCACAATCAGACAATTTCTAATCGAAATCATGGGAGAATTTGACGCCTGATTTAGATGTGCTGTTCGCCTTCAATTTAATTGTTCAAATTTTCTAAAAAGACAAATTTAGTTAAAGAAGATATGATTGATTTGAAATAGATTCTGTCCTTCTCTTAATATAACTTACCTCAGTATCAATATTGGTTGTCTTGAGCGTGAAGTACCCGAGCAGGTCAACGAACTGCGCGGCTTTGCGACCGTACTGCGGCAGAGCTGGCCAGATAGCCCACAGGAGTGACACCAATGAAGACTGGTCGGCTTGGCCAGAGTTGCTAAACAAATGAGGACAGATTGAATATCCAATTAAAGTAACTAGTTTTTGAATTCAAGAAATGGCTCGGTATGAGTTCAAGCTACAATTCAAATACCATATGCCAATAAAAATAAATGTGGTAGCGCCATCTACATCGTCACATTCGAACTACGCATCACACTGACGTTACACAAAATCCTGCATCGCGAAAGCAGAGTTCGCCGCGCAACTAGCATATTTACAACGTCCTGACATCAATCGACAGGCATTAGCCCCCCAGACACAACACCCGTCTGGTCGAAGGGGCCCCCCTTTTCTATGGAGGTTGAGTGAACTTAAGGGGAATCTAGTCGCGGGTTCGAACTCATTGGTAGGCCTGGCTAAAAAGCACGCTTTCTCACCAGGCATCGTGTCCGACAGAGGTAGTAAAGTGATGAGCAGTTAGACGCTTGTCTACACAGGTCCTTTGGAAGATCGGGTTTTATTAAAAAAACCACTGCATAAATCAACGACCACTAAAGTTTATGAACTTTTGGATATTTGTCGGTACCGAGTTGGTTTTGGAGATTTTACACTTCTTTTATTATTTAAACACGCCCAAAGGTGGGTTAAATTAGCAAGAAAAACTAATCTTCATTGGCATCTAACTTTTGAATGGATTTTTATTTTAGTATTCTGTTTCCGCACAGACAATATTAATAATGAGTCAAAACCATACCATGTTTAATTTTTTATGTACAGAGGCCAGCACATCAAGCTACCCTAATCTGTCAAATTTCTTTGATAGTTTTTCAACTTTATAACAAAGGAATAAGGTTTATGTTAAATTGAGAAAATTTGACAGTTTGGGATATCTTGACCTGCTGGCGACTGTACATTGTCGAACAGTCTGCTCAATAATTGTATCCGTTTCATTTTCAACCTCAGGAAATATGACCATGTGTCGAGCTATAGGTCTGAGCTCAAATGGATGCCCATTCGCCAAAGAAGAGGTTTGCGCGCTTTGACTACGCTTTTCTCCCTTCTCAACTCTCCTACTCCTTCTTATCTTGTGACTCATTTCCAATATCTATGTTCTTCTCACAATAAGAATCTGCGTTCTGCTAACAACCTTCTTCTACTCTGTCCTTCTCATACTTCTGACTTTGTTCATTCTTCCTTTCATATTCAGTCCATTCTTCTTTGGAATGCGCTTCCTCTCGAAATCAGGACGGCCACCAGTCGGTATGCATTTAAGCGGAAATTGCAGAGGTATTTTCTTAACAAATAGTGTAGAGTAATCTCAATATCTCTTTTCCTTGAATTTGTATATTTATATATATATTAGAAGTATATATTGTAGTAGATATGTATGCGTGTATATGTATTATATGATTATATGTTTATAACCAATTTATGTATCAATCTTTTTTGTATAGCATAATGATATATTTTATGGTTCTTTTTTTAATCATTGTTCCTTTCCTCCAAAGCACCTGCCATCTAATCTCTTCACCACCCATGGTTGACTGGTAGAGAATGCCTAAGGCATTAAGTCCGCCTTTGTACCTTTTTGTGTGCGAGAAGTTTAAATAAATAAATAAATAAATAAACAGTGGAGTAATACACTCCCGAAGTTTGCATGGAAAAAATTTCGACTAGATTCACCTTAACACTGTTCTCATACCTGTATAATATGATTTTTGTTTACGAACATGTTGCCAAATCACATTCATTCGACTTTTAACTAAAAAACCAAGGTGCAAAAACTTTTAAAAATAATAGAATCATCCCTTCCATTATGAATTAACTGCTACTTGTTGGTGGAAAAATCGTAATTTAATATAGAACCTTACTTGTAAATAGCGAGAAGCAGAGCATGGGCTTGCCAACGGACAGCTGTCGAATTGGTCTCAAGTAAGAACGCTTTCACGAACATTCTCAATTCTTCTTGGGAAACCTAAAACAACCATAAAATTATTACTAATGGTTCCTATGTTAACTGTAGGAAACATTATATTTTCGACCTATTATTAAGACTTCTTTACAGTTGGCATGTATTATATTTGCGTTGATTAGCTATTACAAAATAAACTTTATTTTAATACAAATAAAGCCGAAACTACGGAAATATTTGGATAAATTCGCCAAATGAAGTGAAGCTTAAGATATTGAATGTTTGTCACTAATGTCACCTGTTTCAAGATCTGCTGGACAAGTGGTCCAACTCTCTGCTCCTGGAACTTTGATCCATCGGTGGTGAAGTTGTCGTTTTCAGCGCTTCGTTCGCGATCAGGCCAGTCAGCTGGGTTTTGTTGCTGTAAATATTTATTATGTTGAGACTTCCACTGCTTATACATTTCTTTTAAAAGGAAATGTTAATTGTTTTCTGCTACAAACACAGAACCTTTGGATTACCATATGTTGAAAACTAAAGAAAGAAAGAAATATAATTTATTTTATAACTATTAAATTGACGAGACTGGTAAAAAAAATCGACCTCTCTCAGGAACAAACTTCCTTACGCTTTAGGTTGTCGAAAACCATAAAAACGGCACTCATGATGAAAACATTTAAATGTTCGCAGCCGCCATCTTTGATTTTCATTTTGATCTCACTACTGGCTGCAGAACCGTCGAAAACCATGATAACTATCTCTCTTTTCTCTTTCTATTTTAATAATAAAAAGTCGCAGAGGAGGTATTACGCTTTTTGCTTACGTGGCGATTTGTAGAATTTGCGCTACGTAACAATTTCTACAAGTTTACTGCGTAAAAGAACTTCGTCCCAAAAAGGCATGAAGTAAACGGACTTATAGATTTAAAACGACATTTTGAAAAGTACGAGTAAAACATCCATTAAAAATGATAATGTTGCATTCGATTTGTTCTGAATGTCTATCTTTGAGTGCGGATTCCACCAATGAAACTGAACATAATCAGCACTTTTAAAATGCGTTCAAGAGCTGTCAGTGCCAATATGCCACAACAATTCTGATACTAACAGGTTTTGAACGCGGTTAAGATGTACTTAAAGCGTTCATTTTCAAACTCAAACTCAAACTCAAAGCATTTATTTCAATTAGACCTTTCACAGGTACTTTTGAATTGTCAAACAAAAATCGAAGTTGAAGCTAGGTGCCCATTCCAAAAACGTAGGTCTCTCTGGAGAAGAACGGGCAAGAAACTCCAAGGACACTCTTTTAAATCGTGGGTATTACAAAATTTTGGGAACATTATTCTTGGTGCTTCTATATGTGAGAACAATGTAAAAAAATATAATAAAATAAATTAAAAAAAAATAAGATTCAAAATAAGCCATGGCAGATAAGAGATGACCAGTCTCAACCGACGGCGCCCGTTCACGAACTTGACGCATGGATCAGCACCATCCAGCTCAACCATTTTCTAGGGAACCGAATGATCCAACACACACGCCACTGGTGATATTCATTGGTGATATTCGCCCTAAAATTCTGGTTGAATGGTAGAGGTATTTAAAATGCCACCTGCGGGTGTACGCGCCGCGCCACCGTCACCAACCACGCGAGAGCTTCGCATCGCTCCGTGCCGCACGTGCGCTGCCAGTTGATGCGACGCTTACTATCTTACCTTGTTCTCAACAGCTCGCTGATGGTGTGGCGGCGCACACAGCGCCGCTTGTAATAGCTGCAGTACAGTGGGCGCCACCTGCGGGTGCACGCGCCGCGCCACCGTCACCAACCACGCGAGAGCTTCGCATCGCTCCGTGCCGCACGTGCGCTGCCAGTTGATGCGACGCTTACTATCTTACCTTGTTCTCAACAGCTCGCTGATGGTGTGGCGGCGCACACAGCGCCGCTTGTAATAGCTGCAGTACAGTGGGCGCCACCTGCGGGTGCACGCGCCGCGCCACCGTCACCAACCACGCGAGAGCTTCGCATCGCTCCGTGCCGCACGTGCGCTGCCAGTTGATGCGACGCTTACTATCTTACCTTGTTCTCAACAGCTCGCTGATGGTGTGGCGGCGCACACAGCGCCGCTTGTAATAGCTGCAGTACAGTGGGCGCCACCTGCGGGTGCACGCGCCGCGCCACCGTCACCAACCACGCGAGAGCTTCGCGTCGCTCCGTGCCGCACGTGTGCTGCCAGTTGCCGGTGCGAGCGCTTACTATCTCTGCACAAGCCTAGGGGATGAAAATTTATACTTAGAAAAAAATATTGTTAGGGCGATGACAAAACAGGGAGCAGCTGAGCATAGATGATAGTCTGTAATAGTTTTTTTTCCATCCAGATGTGTTTTCTCCAAGGTAGTCTTCGATCCAGATGCATACCTAAATATTTGGTACCTTCAAACTGGGGGATTTTAACGTTATGGAGTGTTATTGAGAGTCAGGTCTGCCTTCTCAGGGTAAAGGTCACATGGACAGATTTGCCTTGCTTTGCCTTAATACGCCATTTATCTAGCCACTTCTCCACTTTATGGACGTTGGCTTGTAGTTTTGCTGATGCTATATCGGAATTCTCGTGTACCGCCAGATGAGCTGCGTCATCCGCATCGGTAGGTGCAGTAAATAGCAAGTATAGTATCGGTCCCACAATACTTCCTTGTCGTACTCCTGAGAGGAATTAGTTTAAAGAAGTGACTGCGTTGTTAAATTTCACCTAAAAACATCTCTTGTGCTCTGATGCTTGTAAATCGGAAAGAAAGTGTGGGGAACAGCTTTTTAAGTTTGAGGAGAAGTCCTCCATGCCACACTCTATCAAATGCCTGGCTAATACCTAGAAAGACAGTAAAGCAGTAATGTTTGCATTGTAGTGCACGACTTATGGTATCCATAATATGGTGTATCTGTTCAATAGTTCCATGTTGCTCTCGAAAGCCGAACTGGTGAAGAATAATAACTTCAGGTATATAGGTGCGCATCCTGTTTAGCAATATTTTTTTCAGGAATTTACCCAACAGTAGGCTTATCGGTCTGTACCAGCTTACTTCAAGAAGCGGTTTAACTGATTTAGGAAGCAATTTTCCACTGAGCGGGACAGATTGCTAGTCTTAGCCAGGTATTGTAGATAGCCGTGATGGGAATTACGCTCGGTTTAGGCAGCTGCTTGATTACTTTTGCATCGATTAGGTCGTAGCCTGGTGTTTTCCCTGCTGTAGTTTAAACATTTCTCTCCATAATTCTTTTAGCGGTAGGCTCATTTGCAGGGGTGTATCTTGATTCGTTGACTTCTTTGTAGTGTTCCGGATGTTTGCTAGGTATGTTTTTTTTTATGGAAATGATTTAGGCCTTCACAAGTTCTCTTTTTGCTCACTTGCTATTAGTGGCTTTTATGGGTGGTATATGCTCTTTTGCTCTTTTCAGCCGTTTTATTATCTTCAACAGATTTATATCGCTCGATTTTTGCTATTACACCATTTTTGCGTCGATTATCATGCGTTTCAGCACCACAACTGCACCAAATGCGTACCTCGATAATAAAATAAAATATAACTTCTCATAGACGCTATTTCAAGTATCACCTACCTTCAAATGGTCCATAAGCTGTACAAGCTTGTCATACGCAGGGTCGGTAGCGAGCAATGCACGTGCCGCATTCAAATGCGTATCCAGTGCGTGCACGTCGCGTAGTTGACGATAACGTTCGCGGGTTCCGCAGAGTAGAAGTAGCAGTTTGCGGACTTGTTTCCTAAAATTTAAATTGCTTTGTTTATCCCGATTCATCGGAGAACTGTCAACAATTCGGAACACTAGTGAATAAGCTCACAGTGGTCGCTCAACGTCAAGTAAGTGCACGGGTATGAAATCAAATGATTTATTTCATAATATGAAATTACATGTTAGAATACGAGAAGCAACTATTGAAGCTCAAGTATAGTTAGAAATAAACGTCTCTAAAAATGGAACGCCCCTCCAAAATGTCTATACAAACATTTGAAATATGCATGCAACATGCACCTAAAGGGCAAGGGAGAGGGCTATGCTCGGAGTTTCCCTACGTGATCGAATTAGGAATAAAGAGATCCGTAGGAGAACCAAGGCAACTGACATAGCCTGAAGAATTGCCAAACTTAAGTGGCAGTGGGCAGGGCACATCACAGCTCGCAGAACAGATGGCCGATGGGGCCGAAAGGTTCTGGAGTGGCGACCGCGTACCGGAAGACGTAGAGTGAGAAGGCCTCCCACAAGGCGGAACGATGACCTTGTGAAGGCCGCAGGAATCCGCTGGATGCGGGAAGCACAGAATCGGTCGAAGTGAAGAAGCTTGGGGGAGGCCTATGTCCAGCAGTGGACGTCTTTCTGCTAAAATTATGACGACAATGCAACAAGCAGTGGAGGGGCGTTCATTTTTAGAGTGGTTTATCTCTTCTTTTGTAAACGAAAAAAAAATAAAAATCTTTTGCTATTTATTCCACTACACCGAGTTTTGCTTTGGTAATACAGAATTGCCAATGTATGTTACTTCAAAACTACTTTTTTTTAAATCTTAAATAACACTGATTTTCGTTTTACAAATATTTACCTGAGCGGCGTCTGTTGGTTCATCATGTATTCACACAGTAGCGTGCGCCAGCGCTGGTCGAAGTGCGCCGGGTCGCAATGCTTGTGTATTTGACACGGCAGCCGTAGCGCCATCTCCATTAGAAGTTGTGGGTAGTTGTCAAACACGTCTAAAGCGTGACCTGGTGGGAAATCACAAGCACATAACGATAATTCGAAAGTGTGATAGTTGGTTAGACGTTAAATTAATTAATTAACTATGGAACCACACGTGGAGCAACGACGATTTCTATATCTTTCCTACAAGGAATAGACATTTCTCTTTTCATACAGAATTATATTTTAATTTAATATATCTTCAAAAAATTCTACTGTTGGTGCCGATCCTACGGTGGTCATGCTAAACATTTCGCACGATGAATAAACATTTAGTTCAAAATAGAACTTACTCTTGACGTATTCCTTGACGAAGAAAGGCTGCATGTCGGGCAACGGTTGGGGCGGTAGCGGTTTCAGCAACGTTTGGACAGTAGTCGCCGTTCCGGTACCTGAACAACAGAATTTGTTACTGCAAACAATGAGCAAGCGAAAGATACCTCGGGTACTTTTAAGGTTGATGGGCTAAGAAAACACGGAAGTCATCAAGAGAAAACAAATACTCAGAAATGTTTTGTAATTTTATTTAGGGCTGATTTTTCCATAGTCAAAGCTTATACTTATGGAATAAATATTTTATGTTGACAGCTGTTGTATTGGAGAAATGTTGATGAACTGTCATTTTTATTCTTCAGATAAAATGATCTAACCATTGAAAAATAAGTTCGCTTAATTATTTTCCATTATTTAATTTACTTATAGTCTGTTGAACAGTGCTATAGTTGAAGTAACTTACATTTGTACTTACCAGAGGTCTTCTCCTTCCAGTACGGCAGCAGCGCCGACAGCACACGGAAGCAGTGCGCGGGCGCACCCGCCCGCACCAGCGCGGCGGCGGCCAGGCGCGACACGTGCGCTGCGCACGCGCCGCCCGTCACCTCCGCGCGCGGCACGGGGCCGCCTGACGCCGAGGTCTTCCAGCGGGCCATTAGGACACCTAAGAGATAGTGACATAATTCTGGTTAATCATCACCTGTAGAACTGAATTTGAGACTGAATGTCTGAAGTTAACACCCAATATTTTTAAATATCCGCAGGTACCGTACGCAGTGAAAAGATTAATGATGTAGCGAGGAAACAGAAAGCCGCAAACTGTTTGCTTAGAGCTACCGCATCGCCAGAAATATATTCAAGCATTTTTAATTAAATAAAAATGCAGGCTTTTTAAGAACGGAAGATATAAATATGTGTTCAAACTTAGCTCACATCTCAAATAACCATGCACACAGAGTGTGTATTTGAAGCTATCTGCCATGGGGACAAAACGAACACGCCTTAAAAATTTACAGATAACTAATGATCTTGATAAAAAAAAGTCTGTGATGTGCCACTGTAGAGCAAAGGCCTCTCTATTCCTTCCACTTCTCTCTGTTTAAAGCTGCTAAGGAACAGAGCTTGTTGAAGGAGTCCAAATCATACCGCCATCTCCGTCTGGGCCTATCGCGATGTCGCTTGCCGGACCCATTGAGACGTAAGTTTAACAAACAAAATAAGCATCAAAACCTTATACTCACTAAGCAGCCTCATAATAACCAACTGCAGCTCCCTCCTATTGGTCCTCTCATGTATTGGGGGCGGGGTCTCTTCTCCTTCCATATCCAACTCCGACACAAGTAATTCCAATCTCATAATAGCCAGCTGTAACTCCCTTCTGTCTGTACGTTCTTCAGGATTCTCGTCGGTTTGAATGTCGAGTTCTGAGACGAGAAGTTCGAGGAGTCGGTCTAGGACTATGCGGTCGCCTTCGACGCTTGAGTCGAGGTCGCCAGCGAGCATTAGGACCACCTGAGAAGGGTAATAATTAGATAGTTAAATGGATTGATTTATGGATGGAAGACGTTGAAAAGACAGATAACGATGATTTACAATTTTACTTCAAAAGGTATACGCTTGACAATCCTCGTCCAAACAAAAAATGTCTATTTCAGATTTAGCACTTTATGGTGGCATGATGGCTGAATTATTGTGTTCTTCTCTTTGCCTCTGTGGGGTTACGCAACGTTCGTACTAATTCGGAAACACGATAGCCGAAGCTCACATATGACCACAACTGTATGTGCACGTACCTGTACAAAGGGTATAGCCCTGACTCCGGGCAGGTATCTCAAGCTAGGCAGCGCGTCCAATGCGGCTGATAGTAGAGAGAGACGGAGTGCATGCAACTTGCGCGTCTCGCTCTCTGCCTCCATAGTGCGTGATGTGGAGGCCACTGGTTGATTGGATGATGTTGAGGGGCCAGCTGATGACGCGGAAACACATCGTTAGTCTTATTTTTGATATGACAAAGTTAATTGTGATAAAAAACAACGGTAAACTATGATATTACTGACAGTTACACAAATATTATGTGAGCACAAAATTAACACAAAGCCGAAAGGTTATTAAATCTGCCAATGCTAATATATCCATTTACGGTAGCAGATTCAGACTACTGATCACGCTTTTCAAATCAAGTAGGAATATACGTACTATCAAAGCATGCGCAAGTTTGACATTGTGAGTGTTGCCTTTTCAGATGCATTCAAGTTCAAAAGCAAGCAATAATGATTCCAATGAAAATGGTATGATCAGTTAAAACAGAAACAAAAAATAGTGGGGCGTAAAAATATGCCAATACAGAGAAAAAAATATTAAACAATGTGCAAACTGTAATCATGAATTCAATGTTTCCAGACTCATAGATAGAAAAAAATTGTCGGTTATAAAAAAAATACAGCTGTTTCAAAGTGCAATACCCACTCGGTCAAAATGTATTTATTACCAACGAAAAATTTAGAATAACTAATTGTTACAGTTTGCGCACAGGTTAATTTTTTTTCTGTATAACTACCAATGTTTGCTCTGCCCTCTAGATATACAAGCCTTTTATAGTAACATAGGTTAAATAAGAGTACAGTATATTAGTTTACTAGCCTGTGATAGCAACAGGCACCGCGATGATATTGGCGGCCGGCATCGTACTCGCGGACGGAGCCATTTCTCCTAGAACATTCCGTACCGTTGTAATGCACATACATACAAGATGGTTATAGCGATCTGACGAATCCATGTATCCCAAGCTGGGCCCTAATTCTGTATGGTTTTAATGATTCTTACTACGTTCAAACTACGTCAATATAGGCAAGGAATCGGAATGTCATGTTCCAAGACAATTTGTCAATATTATGAATACTAATAGGTCTTTACCTATGAAATTGCCGTTTTGTATGAAAAAATTTAAACGATTTTTTTTCATGAATTTTTTATTTGTATTAATCGAAGTAATCACCCATGCAATCAATGCATCTTTGCCATCGCAGTGGCAGTTTATTGATGCCCTTCTTAAAGAAATCAGCTGGACGGGAGGCAACAAATTCTTCAAAGGCATTTTGTACTGCCTCTCGGGTATTAATTTTTTTTCCCGCCAAGAAGTTATCCAAATTCTGGAAAAAGTAGTAGTCTGTAGGCGCAAGGTCTGGTGAGTAGGGCGGATGACGGAGAGCTTCCAACCCCAGTTCTTGCAACTTGGAGACCGTCTGCTGTGCAGTATGAGGTCGCGCGTTGTCGTGCAGGAGCAGCGGAGACGAGCGATTGACCAATGCTGGTTGGAGATGCGCCAGCTTCTCCATCATTGTGTTCAGTTCTTCACAGTACACATCTGCAGTAATGCTCACCCCGTTTGGTAAGAAGCTGTGATGAATCACACCGGCGCTAGACCACCAAACAGTGACCATCACTTTTCTAGGGGTAAGTTTTCGTTTAGGGCATTGTTTAGGTGCTGAACCAGGATCCAACCAACTTGCTGAGCGCTTACGGTTATCAAACAGAATCCATTTTTCATCGCAGGTAACAATGCGGTTCAAAATTCCTTCATTTGTGTGTCTGTTGAGCAGTGCAAGGCACGTCTCGACGCGTACTTCGCGCTGGCGATCATTGAGTTCGTGGGGCACCCATTTGTCAAGCTTTTTTACCTTGCCAATTTGACGCAAATGGACCAATATTGTTTTGACGCTAACGTCGAAAGCTGCTGCTAATTCAGCCGTAGATTGTGTATCATCAGCTTCCACAATCGCCTTTAATTCGTCATTGTCGACGCCGTCGAAGACGATGACGCGTTGGAAGTAATAGCAACATCGGAAATCCAGAACTGGATGTCGTCTATTGAGCAGTGCCTGACTGAAGTGTGCTCTATTACATCAGATGGGAAATTAAACATGGAGCAAAAACTACGGATTAGTGCCCTATGCCGAAAAGTTAGTCACGGAACATCGCAGATGGCCGTCCAGTACCAGTCTCTTAAACTGAGAGCCGTCCGGGCCCACTCCACCGTCCAAACACTCGAAGACCAAATTGATCTATCGCAGCAACTGAAAGACCTGAAGCTGAAAATCGGAGCTTCAAACAAACCAGTTACGGGAACTTCCTTTGCTGACATGGTTAAAAAAGGCGACAACAATTATATACAGCCGATAAATTTAAGCTCAGTGGCCATATATCCTAACGACAAACTGAAGTCAAGTGAGGAAACAAAAACACTAGTCCAAAAAATTATACGCCCTGAACAAATGAAACTACAGATAAGAGGACTACGTAAAACGAAAAATGGCGGTGTGATTATCAGCACGGAAACAAAGGACGACATTGAGAAGGTGAAAAAATCTATGAAGTTGTCAAATTCAGGCCTTACAGTAGACGAGCCCCCAAAAAGGAAGCCCAGAGTAGTTGTTATCGGAGTCCCCTCATCCATGCAAGAGAATGAAGTTTTTACTTGTTTGTTCCACCAGAATCTAGCTGAAAACCTTCAAGATTGCAGCCTCGAGACCTTTTTGACCTCCATTAAGTTAAGCCATAAGTCAGGTAAGAAGGACGCTGAAACCTGTAATTATATCATTGAAGTTTCTGCAGACATACGTAAAGCCCTAATTTCTAAAGACAGAGTGTTTGTAAATTGGTCATCATGCCCTGTGAGAGACTTTACTCTAGTCACTCGCTGTTATAAGTGCCAGCAGTATGGACATGCGGCCAAATCATGTCGGGAGACCACCAATACCTGTGGTCATTGTGGTGATCAGGGTCACTCAATTAAAGATTGCACAAAGAAGGCTGAGGAACCAAAATGCGCTACTTGCTTGAAATTCAAAAAGCCGAGCAATCACAAGACAAGTGCTGTTGACTGTCCAGCGAAAATAATGGCTGAAAAGAGGTACATAAATTCTATTAATTATGGAGGCGCCTAAGAGCGCCGTTAATTACGTATTTTTGGCCCTTGTTATTGTTTTTATTACTTATAATTATGATGAATAACTTAATTGATGATATAGATAATTTCTCTGTTTCTGAATCCCATGCTTGTGACGTTGAACACTGTAAAAAATATCTCTCCTCCTACACTAGTCCACTAACCATACTAACTCAAAACATTCGCAGCATTTTTAAGAATTTTGATAATTTAAGCATTTTTTTACAACGTCTAGACATAAACTGTGACGTTATTGTTTTGACAGAATGTTGGCTATCCAAACAATATAACATACCACTAATTCCAGGATATAATATGTACAAAACTAGCATAAACCACAATCAGAACGATGGGGTGATAGTTTACGCTAAAAATCATCTAAATGTGTCTATCGAGGAGCCGAATATGCACGACTGTAGCAGATTGTTAGTAAAAATTGGATCAGAATTCGCAATACTTGCCGTCCACCATCTGACTGACTTTTTAGCAAAAGAACTTGATAATGGTAACCACACAGTCGGAATCTTCTTGGACCTCGCCAAAGCTTTTGACACGGTTTCTATTCCTATTCTGTTGCACAAGCTTGAAGCCATAGGTATCAGAGGCACCCAGCTGAAACTATTTAAGAGCTATCTAGAAGACCGTACCCAATGTGTAAGGATTGGTAATATCGTCAGCGATGATAAAAAGAACACGTCCTACGGCATTCCCCAAGGAAGTATTTTAGGGCCTACGCTATTTTTAATTTACATAAACGATCTTTGTAATCTAAATCTTGATCACGGCCAAATTGTCTCTTATGCTGACGATACTGCCCTTCTATTTTCCGCTGACTCAGAAAACAATGTCTTCAAGTTTGCGCAACAAGGATTCAATGTTGTTAACAAATGGCTTCAAAATAATTCACTGACACTAAATGCAGACAAGACAAATTGCATTAAGTTTTCAATGCGTAAGCAAACTTTAACTGGCACTAGCTCGACATTATATGCTCATTATTGCGCTATTCCTACAGATAACCAATGTGGTTGTCCTAAAATTAAAATGGCAAAAACAACAAAATACCTTGGTATTATAATGGATGAAACACTTTCGTTCAAACAACATATAGAAGCTTTAAATAGTAGAATTCGCAAGTTGATATTTGTTTTTAAGAAAATACGCTATATTGCTGATCCAAAAATTGTTAGACAAGTCTACTTTGCTCTATGTCAATCGATATTAACTTACGGTATTACCACGTGGGGTGGTGCGGGTAAAACACTATTACTAACCACCGAAAGAGCTCAGAGGGCTATTCTCAAAGTGTCTACTTCCCGCCCTTTCCTTTTTCCTACTAACCTACTATACAAATCTTGTGAAGTTTTAACAGTTCGACAACTTTTTATAGTGGGCATTGTGTTAAAACAACACACAGCTCTACCTTACAGTACAGAATATACTAATAAAAGACGTAAAGATATCGTCTGTCCACAAAATATAACTAAACATGCTTTTATATCCAAATTTTACCTGTACCTCGGTCCTCTCCTCTATAATAGACTAAACTCGAAAGCAAACATTTATTCCCTGAACTACACAACATGTAAGAGAACTCTCAATGATGCACTCCAAAGCATGTCTTACGAAGAAACAGAGAATTTACTAACTGTGTTAAAGTAATTTTAAGTGAATATTTACGTTAAGTATTTGTAAAATTTAGAAACTAAGCTACTCTTCGTTTATAAAAGTATTTCTGTATTTTCAACTTGTGATTATTTATTAAATTTGTAACACTATTTTAGCTCTTTTTGCCTGAAATACAGGATTACCTAGTTCAGGCACGTAATTCTTAGAAATAATATTTATTACATTTAAGCAAAACTGTACATATTTTTAAGCCTTTTATTTTTTGAATAAATATATTATTATTATTATCTCTTTCATTTTATTTTTTATACTTATTTAGTACATTTTTAAATATTTTTACAAAAATCATTAAAAAAAACATTTAAAAATATAAAAAATAGTGGCCCAACGGCATCAGGAGCAGGGTCCAAGATGCCGGTGGTCAGGGCTCTAGAGAAAGGAACCTCCTGACTATGCGTGCCGTGTCTAGGAGTACTGCTTTCTGAATCAAGCCCTTGATCCAGCCGTGCAATGAGAGCCTCCTGAGATGTTGATCGAGGCTCTTCGCTACTAGGCCATTTACTGTAATGATTATCGGTACAATGATTGCTGAGTCCACGTCCCACATGTCGACAACCTCGTGAGCTAAGTCAAGATATTTGATTTTCTTATCTTGCTCAGCTTTCACGAGATTCTCGTCATGGGGGACAGCAATATCAACAATCATTGCACGACGCTCTCGTCGATCTATCACCACAATATCAGGCTTATTGGCTACAATAGTCCTGTCAGTGATGATAGATCGATCCCAATACAATGTGGCGTGACCATTCTCGAGAACTGGGTCGGGCACATACCTGTAGTATGGTACTTCAGACTCCACAAGGTTGTACTGCAAAGCAAGTTGCTGGTGGATAATCCTAGCTACTAGATTGTGTCTGTGCAAATACTCGCCGTTAGCAAGACGAGAACAACCGGAAACGATATGTCGGATTGATTCACCGGGACGGTGGCATGCCCGACAGATGTCAACCGTACCATCCTTGACAATGTATTTCCGGTAGTTGTTCGTCATGATAACTTCATCCATAATCGCACAGACAAAACCTTCGGTTTCTCCGAAGAGGTCGCCGAAACGTAGCCAGGATACAGACGCCAAAAAGTCTACATCAGGCCCATGAAGAGCCCGGAAAAAGCGTCCGTGAAGCTCTTTGCTTTGCCATACTTCCTTACGATCATTAGTATCCAGTACTGCAGGTTTGCGCCAGTTCTCTTTCGCCAAGGAGAGCGGGGTGAGGCCCTTGTCCACTGCGACCATATCTCGATGCATCCCCACGTCAGTGTAAAGGAAATATTCCCTGAGACTGCAAATCTCGCGGTTGTGGAGGGTCTTAGCATTTAAAAAGCCTCGACCCCCACACTTCCGCGGGATGTACAGTCTCATCACTGATGACCGTGGGTGATGCATCCGACATGCCGTCAGCAATGTACGGACCTTCCTGTCCAGGGCGTCTAGTTCCGTTTGAGTCCATTTGAGTATGCCGAAAGAATACATCAATACCGGCATGACCCAACCGTTGAAGGCACGCACCTTGTTTCCGCCTGATAAAAGACTATTTGCCACTTTATTCAGGCGGCCAAAGAAGCGCTCCCTCAACGATTGTTTCATGTTGTCAGCATTGATGCCTAATGCTTCCGACATACCCAAATACTTGTAGGTTTCGGTTGAGGAGAGGGATCTAAGGTGTATAGAATCCGTAAGTTGGGTTCCCACGGATTCTATAATTCCTCCTCGCTTTACATGCATGACTGCACATTTGTCCACACCAAATTCCATCCTGATGGCGCTACTGAAGGTTTCTGTTACCTTCAGTAGCTCCATCAGTTGCAAATTGTTGGGGGCAAAGAGTTTTAGGTCATCCATGTAAAGGAGGTGTGATATCACCTGACCACCTCTTCTCAACCGATAGCCCAGACTTGAATCCTCTAGCAGTGTGCTTAAAGGATTCAAGGCTAAGCAAAACCAAAGCGGACTCAAACTATCGCCCTGAAATATTCCACGCTCAATCCTTATCGGTTCATCGGTCCCCCGGATCTGTCGACTTCCTGGATACAGAAGGACTGTCCTCCATTGCCTCATACATGACATCAAGAAGGTGCGTAGAGTCGCGTCTATTTTGTACAACTCCAGCACCCTCATGAGCCATGTATGTGGCACCGAGTCATAGGCCTTCTTATAATCTATCCAACATGTCGACAGATCCTTCCGGGATCTACGAACCTGTTGGCTTATGGCCATGTCTATAAGGAGCAGCTCCTTAGTACCGCGGGACCCATTCTTACATCCATTCTGAGACACCGACATAATTGCGTTGCTTTCGACGTGGTGTGAAATTTTTGCTCTAAGAATGGATGTAAGAACTTTATAGACCGTCGGTAAACATGTTATAGGTCTATAATTTTTAGGTTCCGCAGTACTACCCGATTTATGGAGCAGGTGGGTAATACCTGTGGTAAAGAACTGTGGTAGCGAACCAGTCTCTAAAGATGACTGGAATTGTGAAGCTAAGCAAGCGTGTGACCTTTGTAGCCATTTAATCCAGAAATTGTGCAGTCCGTCCGGTCCTGGAGATTTCCAGTTAGGCAACGGACGGACTGCACGAGCTACATCTTGGGGGCAGATGGTAATAGCCCCCATGTCTGGTATTGAATCACACGCCCGTTCAACAACACGCATCCAATCACCTTCAGTGTGACTGACGGGAGTCGACCAAATGCTTCGCCAAAACGCACTCATGTCATCACTATCTGGTAGACACGCGTCAGTCACACCTTGAGTGGGAATGGGTCGCTCCCAAGCTCTGTATACCCACCTTTGATCGTTCTGGAACATGCGATTCTGAGTGTACCGGTCCACTCTTCGCCTATACCGACGGATACGGTTTGCCCATGCATAAACTTTCTGCTTCAGGAAGTCGATGCGCTCTGTGACACGGGATGCATATTCACGAGGACTAATACTAGTTCCCGTGAACGCCCGCCTCACAAAGCGCATCACCCTTGGGCGTGTATTGCCCTCCCTGAAGCAGATGAGCTTCCCGATGAGTACCCTGGCCTCATTAATACGACGCTCAATCCTGCATTGCCAGGCTGGTGCGGCGGCTTTCGGTTGTGTAGCTCGATCAGTATTTGGAAATTTGACATGAGCTATACGACATGCCGCAACAGCTGTGCAATACAAGATTGAGTGTGTATCGCAAAGGTCTGCGCTGCTTTCAATAAAATTTGGTAACAGCGCATCCAGGGCACACACCAGTGCTCTGTTTTTTATTATTATTATTATTATTGTCGACCAAAGTCTTCGGACGACCGCGAGGTTCATTTTTCAGGTCGAAATTTCCAGAACGGAAGCGAGCAAACCAATAACAGGTGGTGCGTTGGTTTGTAGTGTTAGCTCCGTAAACGTCGTTGATGTTGCGTGCCGCTTGTGCCGCGTTGCTGCCACGACGGTACTCATATTCCATAATTACTCGAATTTTTAACGTATCCATGATGACGAAAAAGATTGAAATGCGATGAAAATGTAACACTAATCAATAAAGAAATGACTACTTTTAGAAAAAAAAATCCATGTTTTTAAAATAAAATTAATTTGAAATTAGAATTCTTAGCCAAACAAAAATTATTTTGATTTGAAATGGCCAGTACTGCAGAACGGCAATTTCATAGGTAAAGACCTAATATATTAGCAGAATGTCGTGTGTGATCTAAGGAATTGACGTGGTTTCGAAGCACGGAATCGTTAAGTGTTCATAGTGAATAAGGGCCATTGCAAATATAAAGCACCCATGTGAAGCAATTGCATTTGATGTTATGCTCTTTTGAACCGATTTTGTACAGCAGTATTCATAAAAACGTCTACCATCATCAAATTATAATCATTTAAAACACTCGCGGGTTTAGCAAACCATGATGTTCATGACGGAGACCTCCTTCACCGAACCCTCATTTAAAAGTTCCTTCCTTTCAATGCTTACTTGAATAAGCTTGTCTATGTTGCTATCATCATCGTCCTTTAACCCATATCGGATATGGGCTGAAATATGGCCGGGATATGGCCGGATGATAGGGACACCTAATAAATGAGGATTATGGCATATCCCTTTTTATTCGATATTGGTTCTTGTTTATTTTTCATACATCTTTATAAGGACGTTTTGAATTTAAATGATGATGCCTAAGGTCGTCGCGTCAGGCCTAAGGATACTGCGGCATCGTAGCCGTTGAAATTTAAATTTTATGGTGATACTATTAAGTTATATTACCGTCTGCCAAAAAAAAAAAAAAAATTGTTGTCATGCCATGCTGGCACTTAACCGTAATCTTAGTATTCACCCCCTTTCCAAGCAGATCATCTTTTTTACAATTCATCGTATTGGATGAATGTTGAAAACAGGGTGAATGTGTCAAAAATTTAATAACTGTTCCCGTTTTATTTGCATCTAAATCGGTCCCGAGACTCCATTGAGTGTGAGACTTTTCTCTATTTTTTAAGGTTTCGTATTTGGCCATTCATGAACACTTTGTAAATTCACTCAGTATATCTCAGATATATGCAAGTAAACGAGGCAAAAGGAGTATGTAAGAATTGTAGCAGAGGCCCTAGTGTGAGTTTCATTTAACCATCTCGATCAAACGCATCGACCGCGTTCGGCGCTCCGATTGGCCCTGGATTGGTGAAGGACCAATCGGAGTGCCGAACGAGCTTGATGCGTTAGATCGAGATGGTTAAATAAAACACACAGGGGCCATAGGTGGCGTTCTGCAGTTTCTGCCGGTTTCTTTACGGGAACTTTCCAAACATCTTTATGGTACATATGGGAAAAGGCGTGAATTTATGTATGTGTGTATTTCTCATTTGTTAGTGTTACCATAAGCGCTGCTTCGTCCAGAAACCCCCCCGATGCTGTCGGCCCCGCTGCCGCCCGACTCGGAGCCCGCGGAGCCCGGCGCCTCGGCCGGCGACGTGCGCAGCGTGCTGCCGTCCGTGGCCGCCGTGCTGCCCTCGTCATCCGAGCTGATGGAGTTATTACTACATGTAAGTTGTTGGAATGTAATCTGTACTGATTAGACTCTTTCGTATGGAATAGAGTATATTTATTAATAACAAGCTAACCCGACAGATTTTGTCCTGTCTTAACTATGAATATTGAATTTGTTACGCGCCACTTTCTTAAATTTTTCTTTCATAAGAACCTTCTCCTGACAATAACAACACAACAAACAAAATATTGGCAAAATTGGTGCACCCGTTCACGTGTGATGCCGTGACCAAGGGAAATAGTGATTCATTTTTAAATAATAGAAAATAGACTAGCTGACCCGACAGACGTTGTCCTGTCTTAGCTATGAATATTGAATTGGCATTGGCAATACAAACCTTGTCCTGACAATAAGGAACACATTTTAAAAAAACCATCCAATTTTGTGCAGTCGTTCGAAAATTATGCGCATACATACGTCGTAAGAAGATTGGTCATCACGCGGCAAGTTCGCTAGCAGAACAGTGTTGTGCACGATCTTGCGTCGTAATTTTAGGAGCTCCGTTTGAGTTCGAACATTAACAGCTATCTTCGTTGAAACTCACGTGACTATCTAAGTTATGCCTTTTTTCATCGACCGAGGTTTTATTATATATTTAAGTCAAATACCAGGACAATTATCATTATAACTGAAATACCTACAAGCTGTAATAAAAACGATAAAAAGTAAGTTATGTGGACATAAATGTATTCCGTGTGGTGCCGGACGTAAAGAATAGCACTATCCCATTTCTTTCCGTGGGTGTCGTAAAGGCGACTAAGGGACTTACTAGAGAATGGGAAGCAGTATTCTCTATGCCCTTTTACCATCATACTACGATCGCCAACCCGGCTGCCAAGCGTGGCGTTTATGGAAAACCGCCCTTTTTTTTGGGGTTGCCTATGTCCAGCAGTGGACGTCTATCGGCTGAACGGCTGAAATGATGATGATGAAATGCATGGATAACCTGGCGTTTTTTCGCGTTTTTCTAAACGTTGGTTTCAATCGTTATGTCCGATATTCAGTTATTACAATTACACCTTTGATAATAAAGTGACATACCCGGGAGGCGAAGCAGTAGCATCACTAAATCCGGGCGCAGGTGGTGGAGGCGCCGAAGGCGCAGGCGGAGCCCTGCGCGGCTGTTCCTGTAGAGATAGTGCTATGGCCAGCTCCACCATCGTCTCGTCGTCTGCATCCGGTGGGATATCTAACAATGCTTCGAGGCCTGTCGGAAAGAAAATTGATATGTACACATTTCTGCCACTAGGATGTATTTGCGTCGCAGTTGAAATGTTGTGGTATCATACGTCGCGTTCAAATAACAGCAACGTGTCTACGGGCGGCGGTAGCCGTTCTCTATCGGGTTAACTGTCGCTATTCTGGCTAACAAATGATATGAAGAATACGATTCTAGATCAATTCTCGACCCAGCAATACGTCCACGTTAGCACAAACGTAAATATATCAAGGCGGGGTTTTTTGCCCACTGGATCTTCAACGTAATGCTTACCGCCGTGAGTTGGAAATCGAAAAGTGTGTTGTTTCGACGCGCTGGGATGCACTCTGTTGGGTTCTCAATGCTTGGTTTCCTACCGAGAGTTTATAATCCAGTGCACAATAGAGTCCGGCTGCATTACAGATTGCTTTGATGAATGTTAATGTTTTGTTTAACTTGCCAAGTACAAATTTACACGGAAGAAAAATAATATAAAAAAAAGGAGTCATTTAATCAATTGACTTACAACTAGTCAAAAAGAAGTCTAGCCAAAGTCTATCTATCTTATAATGCCTTGGCTAAATAAAACTGTGTCTTACCACCATCAGGAGCCAGCAGCACCATGGGCTCCAGTGAATCATCCACATCCATGAACTGGTTCTCTTGATTGTCGTCACGGTTGGCGCTCAAGTCTGACTCCGATACGACGGCCTCGGTTATCGAGCTCGTTGGTTGCGCTGTGGTCACTGATGACCCAGCACCTGAGCAGAGATTTGGCATAAATGAAGGAGAGAGATTTGTTTGTGGAAGTAATTACGAGTATTTTTTATAAATCTACGCGAAAAGATAACATGGAAAACATACATATCTATACTAATAATAAAGGTGAAGAGTTTTTGTTTAACCGCGTTTAATTAGAAAATTACCAGTCAGATATGAAAAGGGGCGCATTCCGTATTAGACAAATAGTGATAATATCGCGAAGCCAACCAAAATAAAAATCAGTACTAATGATCTGAAAGCTCTTAAATTTTTTGACTATTCAATTTGGTCGGGTTCGCGATATTATCACTTTTGTTGCATATCGGAACACGGCATAATTCTTGCATTTTATAGCATAATTCTTGTGGAAAGCTATAGGTTATTTAAGATCACGCTACGAACGTTAAGAGCCGTGCAAAAAGAAAAACAGTTTGAAAGAACGCTACCGAAAACCATGTAAAAGCGTGGGCAGGCGATGCGATGCGACGGCGTGGTTCGGTGGAACAGGAAACATGCGAAGTCGCGGGCAGATGCCAGTTAAATAATATGAGGTAAAAAGCGCTTGTTTCGCTGCAAAAATTCACCGCGTGTAACCGCCCTTTGCATCAAAAGCATAGCGGTCATCTATGTTCAATACACCCTCCTCTATTACATAAACAAAATAAGTTGTGTTAATTTACCTGTTCCAGGAGTGTTCGGTGGTGATGGTATGTATACGCGACGCCTCTTCACTCTAGGTCGGAGCACTCTCATCAGAGCAGCCTTGGCCCCGAAGCTTATGCTTTGATCCTCAGCCAATAGGAGTGATAGGTAGATTTGATTACCAAATTCGGTCTGTGAACGATATTACAATGTTAATTTCTGTTCCCGGTTTCAATGAATAATAGTCAGTGGTAGCCACAGGTAGATATAGGTTTTTCTTAGGAGGTTAGACTTGCAAATACCATGCCATGTTGTCACTGCATAATCAGCCTATAACATTCTCAATGCTGTAGTCGTTGAGACACAGTCTTTATACACTGCTAATTTGCATTATTCTTTGTAATTTGTACTCGGAAATTATACTGTCTCGGATATTAGAAGCGGTTTTTGGAAAACATTGTGAAAAAACCGGCATGTCCTAGAACCAACAATTCGAAGACATGTGACATCTACCAAACCGCACTGGGCCCGCGTGGTAAATAGCGGCCTACTCTCTCAGTGAGAGGAAGCCTGTCTCCCAGCATTGGGAACATTATTGGCTGATTTTACAGAAAGCAAAACATATATTTTTTTAAATTGCATACTTACACATTCAGGCTCCGCATGTAGTTGGAAAGCATGCACCGTATCAGCGAGTGCATGCATTGTGTGTTCCGGATGTCTCAGCCCATAGGACAGGATACCGGGCGGCTGCGCAGTAGATGAACGACACGCGGCTAAGCGCCAAAGCACGCTCGTCAGTAAGGCACATAGATGTGGCTCCTTCTCTTTCTCGTCCTGATTGTCGCCCTTCCAGAAAACTGACCAGTCACCTGTTTGGAAAATGATAGCATTTAAAACAAATTGTTCATTGGAATATTATTTACAACCAGTTTTTGAGAATTTTATGTCAAACTAGCTTTTGCCAGCGGCTTCGCCTGCGCGGGACTTTCGTCCCCTATTTAACTCCCTTAGGGGTGAAATTTAGAAATATCCTTCCTTATTCCTCGTCTACATTATAAAGGGAACCTCTGTGCAAAATTTCAGCTTTCTAGGGCCAAGGGTTTGGGCTGGGCGTTGATGAGTCAGTCGGTCAGTCAGGACTTTTCGTTTTATTTATATATAAGAAGTAGTGAATGGCGTGGTAGAAGAGTACCCTTCAAGAATAATTATAGGAAGTATAACTTTTTGAAGTAGCGCAAGCGCAGAATACTGCTCAAACAGCGTGTGGTATTGCATGGCATGCGATTGGAGAGGCCTATGTGCAGCAGCAGTAGATTATTACAGGTTATTTTTTTACATTGTTCTTATTAAACAGCGCAAACCGATGTTTTTCACAGCTAACCTGCAGCTATATATATATATAGCTATATTGCTAAGAGTTACAAGTCTTTCTTAAACTGCTAATATCTTACCATTCGGCGGCCTCTGCGGCGTAGGCGCGCTGTACTTCACGAGATGGTTGGGCCTGGCCACAGCGACGCCTCGCGCCAACAGCACTAGTCTGAAGTACGCTTCAGGATCGATGTTGTGCGGGTCAGCTGTGTCGCGAAGTTCGCGCAGTGAGGTGCACACGTATTTGAGGATGGCTTGGTCCTGTGGAAATAAAGTTTAGTTAACTTCATACACAACTTTTGTCCTTATGCAAGCGGGGATAGTAAATAATTAATCAAATGCCTTTATTTTGTTCCTCAATAGGTAATTTTATATTTTACTTTGAAAAAATCTAAAAATATATAATTGAGAAAGCTTAGGCCAAAAGCAGTCGGAAATTTTTAGTTTTACTTCATAAAATAACAAAATTATTTTTAAAATGAAAATCTTATTTTTATAACTTCTTTAGTAAGTAAGTAAGTAAGTAAAGTAAGTAAATCATTTATTTGCGTAAAACATGGTATACATTGGTGTTAATATCAATAAAATAGATCAACATGTTTCGCTAAAACATAGCATGCAAAAATTCAACCTCATCAAAAGGAATCAACATCTTACATCCATAAACATTTTTAAACTGTAAAAATTACATTCATTAAGCCACTTGTGTAATTCAGTCTTAAGTTTCCTCGAGTTTAATACCTTAAAGTGACTTGGTATTTTATTATAAATGCGTACGCACATTGCTAGGCAGTTTTTATTATATTTGGCAAGTCTTGGCAAATCACTTAATACAAGTTTGTGAGGATCTCGCCTGTTTCTAGGATTAAAATCGTTTGCTGACTTAAATATTAGGTCTTTACCTATGAAATTGCCGTTCTGCAGTACTGGCCATTTCAAATCAAAATAATTTTTGTTTGGCTAAGAATTCTAATTTCAAATTAATTTTATTTTAAAAACATGGATTTTTTTTTCTAAAAGTAGTCATTTCTTTATTGATTAGTGTTACATTTTCATCGCATTTCAATCTTTTTCGTCATCATGGATACGTTAAAAATTCGAGTAATTATGGAATATGAGTACCGTCGTGGCAGCAACGCGGCACAAGCGGCACGCAACATCAACGACGTTTACGGAGCTAACACTACAAACCAACGCACCACCTGTTATTGGTTTGCTCGCTTCCGTTCTGGAAATTTCGACCTGAAAAATGAACCTCGCGGTCGTCCGAAGACTTTGGTCGACAATGACGAATTAAAGGCGATTGTGGAAGCTGATGATACACAATCTACGGCTGAATTAGCAGCAGCTTTCGACGTTAGCGTCAAAACAATATTGGTCCATTTGCGTCAAATTGGCAAGGTAAAAAAGCTTGACAAATGGGTGCCCCACGAACTCAATGATCGCCAGCGCGAAGTACGCGTCGAGACGTGCCTTGCACTGCTCAACAGACACACAAATGAAGGAATTTTGAACCGCATTGTTACCTGCGATGAAAAATGGATTCTGTTTGATAACCGTAAGCGCTCAGCAAGTTGGTTGGATCCTGGTTCAGCACCTAAACAATGCCCTAAACGAAAACTTACCCCTAGAAAAGTGATGGTCACTGTTTGGTGGTCTAGCGCCGGTGTGATTCATCACAGCTTCTTACCAAACGGGGTGAGCATTACTGCAGATGTGTACTGTGAAGAACTGAACACAATGATGGAGAAGCTGGCGCATCTCCAACCAGCATTGGTCAATCGCTCGTCTCCGCTGCTCCTGCACGACAACGCGCGACCTCATACTGCACAGCAGACGGTCTCCAAGTTGCAAGAACTGGGGTTGGAAGCTCTCCGTCATCCGCCCTACTCACCAGACCTTGCGCCTACAGACTACTACTTTTTCCAGAATTTGGATAACTTCTTGGCGGGAAAAAAATTTAATACCCGAGAGGCAGTACAAAATGCCTTTGAAGAATTTGTTGCCTCCCGTCCAGCTGATTTCTTTAAGAAGGGCATCAATAAACTGCCACTGCGATGGCAAAGATGCATTGATTGCATGGGTGATTACTTCGATTAATACAAATAAAAAATTCATGAAAAAAATTCGTTTAAATTTTTTCATACAAAACGGCAATTTCATAGGTAAAGACCTATTAGTTCTTTATTCTTAGCTACAAACACACATACCTCATATATATACAGACACGGTAGCGGTAGCAGACCAAACCTCTTGAACATTGGTTGACATGAGTCATCAGGTTGAAGTCCACATATTGCTCTGATGCACTTTTTTTGTGCGATAAATGCTCTATCTATATTGGTACCATTACCCCACATTACGACACCATATCGCAGTAGCGATTCAACATAAGCGTAGTATGACATAATGGCAGTTTTAATGTTAGTTATATTTTTAACTTGCTTCAGTGCGTATACAAATTTATTTATTCTAGTGCTTACATTATCTACATGTTCTTTCCAGTTAATATCTTTATCTATTATTACGCACAAAAACCTTGTATGGGTTACCTCTTCGATTTTATTTATATTAAATTTGATATTGTTTTTATTGTTATTTGATTGATTAAATTGAATGTAAACAGATTTATCCAAATTTATTTTTAAATTATTCATGTCAAGCCAAATTAGTAATGTGTCTATTGTATTATTAATGTCAATCTCATGATCTGTCTTGTTTTTCTTTTTATCTGATGTTACTATGATAGATATGTCGTCGGCAAATAAAATGCATTTATGTTTGGTTATTTTTATGATATCATTAATATATAAAATAAACAATATTGGACCTAGCACGCTTCCTTGCGGGACGCCATATTTATTTCGCTTATATTCTGATGAGTACGGTATCATATCTTTATTATTGTTCATTTTATTTACAATGACACGTTGCTGTCTGTTATCTAAATAGGATGATATCCACTGGAGTGTAGGTCCTCTAATCCCAAAAGTCTCTAGTTTACCCAACAATATGCTGTGCGATACCAGATCGAAGGCCTTTGATAAATCAAAAAAAAAGTCCAGTAGTCAGGTGATTATGATTAATATTAGAAAGTATTGCCTTCATAAGAGAGAAGATGGCTAACGAAGTGGATTTCTTTTTTTGAAATCCAAACTGTTCAGTATTTATTATTTGGAATTTATTACAGAAATCAATTAGTCTTTTAAACATACATTTCTCATAAATTTTAGAAAAGATAGGTATCAGTGTAATTGGTCGGTAATTATTAATATCACTTTTATCCCCCTTTTTGAATAACGGCTTTATAATGGATAGTTTTAAATTATCGGGAAATGTTCCTGCTGCAAATGACATGTTTATTAGATGAGTTAAGATACCAGTCAGTTCACTACAGCAAGATTTTATGATTTTGGTATTAATTTCGTCATAGCCCTCTGATCTGGTATTGGACAGGGACATTATTTCTTGGCGTACTTCATTTTCTGACATTGGTTTAAGAAACATTGAGTTGCCACTTAAATTTTGTCTATAATTTTGAATAGCACGAAGTTGCGTTGTTGTATGCGTTAAATTCACATAGTGATTGTTGAATGCAGAAGCTATTTCTATAGGGTCCGTAACTAGAATATCATTTAATTTTATTGCATCTATGTTGTCTTTGGGTGTAGTGTTACTTATTTCATTTTTGATGACAGTCCAAGTGGCTTTACATTTATTATCTTGTGTTTCAATATATTTTATGTTCGCGTTCTTTTTTGAGCTATAAATACATTTTTTAAGCAAATAGGAATATTTTTTATATTTAGTTTTATTCGTTTTATTTTTGGTTTTATAGTATTCATAGCGTAGTTTCCGTTTAGTCTTGCAACTTTGTCTTAAACCTTTACTTATCCACTTTTGTGTATTTTTTGTGTTACTATTTATCTTGACTCTTACCTTAGGAAAACAGAGATTGTAATCGTTTTAGGCGCGTTGAGCATTTTTGAGACGGGAAAATCAATTGAATTCGCGACACCGTTACCAACACCTCTGTTTTTAGTAGAGGTATTTCAATAATTGAAACCTCAAAAGATAGGTTTAGGTCCAAACGAATATTCCAATTGAAATTATGAAAATCGGATAACCCGTTTAGAAGATATGACCAAAATTATGATTATGAATAATTTGAAATCCTGTATTGACGATTCCAAAAATACACACGTAATTTATTATCTGTTTTTAACACCATGAAATAGTAGCCGCCATATTATTACGTCATACAGCTGAGTAAAGTATAGTGTCAACTGTCAACTTCAAAATCAGACATTGTACTTATAAATTTTTAATGTTTTTCACTAGTATTTTTTGTATTCAGGAACAGCAGACCAACGATAAGTAGAATAACTCATTTTTAAATTATAAGTAATTATCATACTCAGTATGTGTGGTCATGACGTCAGTTCGCTATATAAACAAATGCACTGTTGTTTATACAGCGAATTGACGTCATGACCACAGAGCAATATGGCGTCCACTGCGTCCAGCGTTTTCGTCATATTACGCGTCAAATTTGAAAATATAAAATTGAAATGCGTTTAAAAAGCATTTTTCAATTGAATAAAAATTTTGTGTCTTTTTACTGGTTTATTAGCACCGTAGTATCGAATTGAGAGGACTTTAAAAAAATGGATAAAATATCCTATTGTTGGGCATGATCTATAGAAGAATATATCTAGTCGTTGAGAATATTAGCCAGTTTACAAGGATTAGGAGCAAGGTAGCAAATTGTCACGAATGCACAAATTATGCTAAGTATCGTGCTGATGTTGTATTACAAGCGCGTCAATATTTCTAATTTAATCCTTTCTACAATGACATAAGAGTCACATGACGCGCGCTCGTTAGTCACATGCCGTTTTATTACAAAACGCATTTTATTGAAGTTTTAGCCTAAAGCTCTGAGCTAGGCTAGTTTTTGTAAACTCAATTTCAATTTAAGTTAAGTTCTTAATCCAAAAATGACAACTTGACACTGGAATACGTTGATAAACTGGTTTGGTGGTTTTAACCTTATCAAAATAAAAACTTGTTTTATATAATAATATATATATAATAATAATATATGCTCGGTTCCTATACACAAAAAGGGATCGTTTTGCTGCAATGGCAGCATTTTTGACTACCACAATGGGCATATAAATAGATTCGTAAGATAATTTTTTACTTGTGATAGCTACTTCCACATGTCCGTAAATTATCGGTCAATATGAAGTTTATTTAGCTGTACCTTATACTGGTGATAATGCGTGTGATGCAGCGCCCTGAGCAGACACTGCGCCCGAGCGTGCAGGTGCGGCGGCGCCGGCGCACACAGCAGGCGGCGCGCGGGCTCGGCCGCCGCCTGCGCGCCCGCGGCGCACGCGCCGGCGCCCAGCTCTAGCGCTTCCAGGGCTGCGCATGCGAGGCGTTCTAGCGGGCTGGGCTTCCAAGCACCGCCGGCGCCTTCTCCCTCCTGTATAGCGAATGAAATTTGGTATTAGAACACACAGACGCAAAAAAAATACTCGTATATACTACTAATACGTATATAAGTTATCGATGCGAGTCTTCAATTACTCGTCGAGCTGTTATTTTAATCCTACTAATATTATAAATGTTTGGATGTTTATTAGACATCCAAACTCTTACATCAAGCAAAAATGGTGGAACGGATTTGGATGAAATTTGGCACACAGGTAGTTCATAACATGGATAAGCCATATAGGGTACTTTTATCCTGGTAGCACGTTCCCATTGGACAATTTCCGACATCCACGCGGGTGAAGCCGCACACTCTTAATATCTAATGAAAATAACATAACAAATACAATTTAAAACTTACTTGAGCCACTTTGCTGGAAGATGGACAAGCTGACGGGTCCTCGTTATCTTCAGGCCATCCGAATTGCTCTTTATTCTTGCCATATACCTAAAACACCACATCAGTGTATTATTCAAATTGATTTATTTCTATGAAATCAATTTTGCATGACAAACAAGATATAATATGAATGCGCAACAAAAAACCTGATTTAATTTAAAAATGTGGTAGGTGTACTTACTTTTACAGAATCAACCATAGTGACGCCATCAGGGTCTTGTGAAGGGCCAAAAATGATGGATAGTTTCTTGTCTGATTGGAGAGATTCCTCGCGCGTCAGTGGTATATCGAACCAACGGTTGCGCACAACTATTGTCTGAATGGATCTGCCGTACACCTTAAAACAATTGAAAAGTTACAACCCATAAACCCATGAACATTTGACGACATTTTCTTTCATGAAGTCTGCATAGTAACGAACCACTGTTACGATATGATTATCTATATCTATACTGATATTATAAAGCTGAAGAGTTTGTTTCAACGCGCTAATCTCAGGAACTACTGGTCCGATTTGAAAAATTATTTCAGTGTTAGATAGCCCATTTATCGAGGAAGGCTATATAACATCACGCCCTTAGGAGCCAAGCAAAAAGAAAAAGTCACGAATACGAAGTACTCGCACGGGCAGGCGATTCGAAGCGACGGAATTTGACGCGAACGAAGTCGCGAGCAGAAGCTAGTACAGGACAAAATTTAAACCAGTGCGCAAAATGTAACCATGAATTCAGCATATCATTCTAGACCCACTACCGCAGAAATTTTTCGTCTGTATAATAAACATAATTGTGACCAGTTAATATTCTGAAACCACGACTTTTTTTAATGCTTATAATTTGCCAAGCTAAAAAAATTTTTAAATCGTACTCATGGTTATATAATCAGTTTTACCCTAATGTCCCGTCTGAAAAATACACCATGTTAATATAACGATACTCACTTCAACGAATGACGGCGTTCGGGCGACGTCTTGACTGCCCAGGAGTACTCTAATGCCGCAGATGACCATGTTAGGGTCGGAGTTGGCGACCTCCATGACGAAACCACTCATCTTTGTTGATACAACATACAAACCTATAAAAAGTTACCAAAGCTTTACAAACAAGACGATTTTCAACGACTCGAAAATGTAATGTGTAACGCGGCACTTTTTACAAGTTTGAACACTAGGAAGTAATAGAGAGGCGTTATCGAGTCTTTTGTTACTTTCAAAGTCTGCTAGAGTGTGTCTCACGAGTCACGAGAGAAGTCTCGCAGCCAAACTAAAATCCGAATATTATATAATATGTGAAAGTTTATATGTTTGAATGTTTGTAACTCACGCCAAAACGTCCAAACGGTTTGGGATGAAATTTGGCACACAGATAGCCTATAACCTGGATTAATACATAGGATACTTTTTAACCGCGGGTGATACCGCTGGCAGGCGCGCACGTGGGCGCCGCGTCTGCGAGACTTTCATGAAACGACTTTAAGTCAAATTTTGAAATTAACTTAGACCATTTTACAATACGCCTTTGTTGGAGAAGTATTTTACGATTGAAGATTTTACGGTTTATCAACTTCGCGCAATAAATATCTAATATACTTGCCAGTTGTATTGAGTCGATGTTTGATCTGTGCAGTGTTGTACACTTGCAACAGATCGTTTCCGCCAAACTCGATGTCGTTCATCGCAACGCAGTGTTCGAAGAAATCGATCGGGAACTGAGGAGCTCCGTTTGCGTTGGATTTTGTTACCACCTGTGAAATAATATTGTGTTATTACTCTCTGAATATTAGTTTGCCATAAATGCTGATCTGTTGGCTATATTATTATACTAAACAATAACAGATGTCTAAGGATATTATCAGAAGATATTTAATATTATTCATTTATAATTAGATATTATATTTTTATTATTTGAAATATTGGTCAGATAGAGCTCAGATCAGCAATAAAATCCATGTTTTTTTTTTATAATCTGTGAAAGCTCACTGGGAAAAATTTAACAAAAGTGGTTTATGAACCAATGTGGTTGATGTGGTTTCGTAGGTTTCTTGAAAGTACAATTTTGCCCAGTCTCTTTTGTATGCCCAAAATTACCTCAGTACTAACCTGCTGCGCTTTCCCCTTAGAATGATGCGTCAGCAGCCTAGGCCGTCTCCTTGGTGCATGCGTCGGCTGTATAGCAGGCGACAACCAATACCCAGTGTGATCATTACTAGCTGCATACATTCGAAGACTTCCATCTTCACAGAGTAGGATCAAAGTGCTCTTCTGTTCGCCGCCACCGCCGCACCAATGGCGGACTGCTACCATGTCGGTAATCTTCGCTTTTGCGGGTACCACCTACAAGATGGTTGGTTTTAGAAATCGAATAAAGACACACTCGAGCAAGATCTACTTAAAAGCTCATGCCAAAGTCCAAGTTATTTGATTAGATGATCAGAAACGTTATTTGACACATGCCTTTAGGAAGAGTTAAGATTTCACTAGCGATTATTACTTGGCATCCAGAGACCGCATCGGGAAGTGTTCAATTTACATCAGTTCCTGTGCGAGAAAGAGATGGAGCTATACAGGGCGAATCGCGACATCCCTTTTTGTACTGGAACAATTATTACCTTAACTCTTCCCTATACGCCCCTGGACAAGACCGCGAGTCAAAGCTAAGAAGCAGTTTAAAACATTACCTCTCAAAACGGAAGTGACTTAAATAGCCATTTCTATTTAGTTTCAACAACGCCCCATTACCTGTCTCACCTTTATTTCTTGTACGAATATGTTAGTGGGTGTCAACATAAGTACGACCGGGTTGTTGGAGGCCTGCATGACAGCTGTCACTAAACCAGGATGTCCGGGAACTTCGGCCCACTGACATAAGGACTGTACACCTCCTTGCTTGCCGCCGCCGCGACCTCCTTCCTTCTGCGCTGATGAGGCTGTTAGCGTTATCATTGCTGTGCCTGTTTGAGAAGAAAAATATTTCGTTACAGATGCTGCATTTCACGAACGCGCGTTCATCATTCCAATTTATACCTTATTACAATGTCATAAGATACATGCGACGGGCGCTCCTGGTTTGTACTATCTATGTACTTATTTGAGTGTTTTTCTTGATGAAAATATGACAAAGCGAAATAGAAGGAACATCCTACTACTAAATACCAAAACAGTTTCAATAATTAAGGGAGATACTGGTCTTTTATTGTCGTCTCAACACATACTTAACAACTTTCCAGTTTATTTGTATTAGGTTTCATATTCTTATGTTGTATTAGGATACAATTATAACCGAAACTAAAAGTGGTTTTTTTTTCATATTTTTTTTTATATTTATTTATTTATTTAAACTTCTCGCACACAAAAAAGGTACAAAGGCGGACTTAATGCCTTAGGCATTCTCTGCCAGTCAACCAAGGGTGGTGAAGAGATTAGATGGCAGGTGCTTAGGTTGAGAGGAAATATGATTAAAAAAACAATACAAATTATATTATAAATAAGCTAGGTACATAAATAGGTTATAAACTTATAATAAACATATAAGCATACATATCTACTATAATATATACTTTATATAAATATATAATCAAGAGAAAAATATGTTTTGATGGCTCTACGCTATTCGTTATGAAAATACCTCTGCAATTTCCGCTTAAATGCATACATTATTTTTCTGAACCGATTTGGCACACAGACAGAAATGTGATAATATGCCAAGTAACATAGGATCATTTTAATCGCGGTGGTACGTTCCCGTACGATAATTTTAGACCATCCAAGCCAGCGAAGCCACTTGCAAAATCTATTTGAAAATAAAAACATACTTTCTACGTCTTATCTTATCCAATATTCTGTAAACCTTACCTTGAAGGCTCTCTTCAACAGTGTTCAGAGGCGCAAGGAAGCTCTTGCCTTGCGCGTACGAGAAGAACAACATTTTCAGTGTATGTGAGTAGTAGATGGACACACCGCCGCCTCCCACCAACCCCGCCACGTCCTATGTTGAAAGAAATACAACAATAAAGTATGGCGACCAAGTGCGAGGAAGTTATAAAAATGTATGACAACATTCAGCCAATAGGTATACGGTACTGTAACTACGGAATTTTGAATCACTATGGGAAATGGGTAGAGGACATTGGGGACACTCGTTTAGAAAAAAATCCCTATAGGATATTTCGGATATTGGGCTGCGCCTCTTTTTTGGGTTTACCAAAGTGCACTTTTTATGTCAATGTCCAACGCCCTCTAAAGCTTAGAGGAAACCGAAAGCAGAAGATTTTATGATGACTTTAAAAAATATATTATATTATTATTAACATAAAGTGCAAAATGTACGGACTACGCTTGAGGCCGCCCGAGGAGCCGTTTGATGTCTGCGACGATATTCGTACAAATTTGCACTTTATGCTACTCATCATAAAATGTATTGTTTAATGCTATTAGTACGCTGTCGGTCTGCTCTGAGTGAAAGTCTGAATTTCTTCCTGCGCTAAGGTTGATTACTGCATAAACAGGTATAAACTCATACAAGCGGATGAAATACAATGAGAAACAGTAATTATATTGCATGCGTAGGGTCGGCACAGGAAGAAATTTAGTCTGTTCCGCGTCTAGGCGACTCCACACATTTGTAACTATACAATGTCACAGTGCATGCTTTGCGGCCACGAAGACACGGTTCTATGCAAATAACCCACTAGATAGCATGTTTTTTTTTGCTGAACACTTTCACACTTATGGCTGTGCGAAATAGGGCCATCCATTTCTCACAGTCTTGAGGTGTGAAATTCTGCTAATTTCTTACAATGGAACACATTTTTTATTTTATTTATCAGAATTATGTTGTGGTGCCTTTTCTAGACTAGTGTGTTGTATAATACATGTGTTTTATTTAATCCTGAATAAAAAATGAATCCAAAAGATTGCCACACGCTTTAATAGTTTCTGCAGAACTGTCCAGTGTTTTATTTGCCAGACAACAGAACGAACAAGACAAAGTTGTGAGCATCAAGAAATAAGCACCCTCATCTATTAAACGACGACGCTATTTCTTTGATTCCAAGACTAATTTAGATACCGGGTTACCGCAACTTGCCTGTATCTCCGGGTGCTCAACCTGCAGCACGTTGGTGACGTAGTACGGGCTCTGCGAGTCCTCCAGCTTCTTGCTTATCGGCTTCCAGTAGATGTGGCCGTTGGGGCTCATGCATAGCGTGTGCATAATACCAGCCTGGTTCACAAAAGTTATGTCGACAACTTAAATAATAATTTGATCTTACCTGTATTTCCGGATGGAGCACCTCTAGCGTGTTTGTGACGTAGAACGTTCCCAGCGTGGCGCGGGACTCTTCACTCATTGGTTGCCAGTAAATATGGCCGGCGGAGCTCATGCAGAGCATGTGCATAACGCCGTCCTGGTTCACGAATGTTACGTCGCGGACCTGAAAAAGAGAACGTTATTACAGTATTCAGGTGTTTTAAAACGTGTAAAAGTCAAAAGTAATGTGTAAAGGTCTTCATGAGTGACACTGTTGTTCAACTTTTCGTCAGTGTGCTATTAGGATCCTGTTCCACAGGATCCAGTTAGGCACGAGATCAATGCAGACCTGGAGTGTCAATGTATCTGCCTAGCCTGCGGCTATGGCCGCATTCCGAATCGAGTATTTTCAAATATGATAAAAACTATTTTAATTTGAGGATTGGGACACTAAAAATAAATTTATTTATATCCTTTTTCTCCATTAAAAATGATTATAATCAAATTTCTTTTTCGTTGTTTTGAATTTACCGCCAAAACGCTCCTTACGATGACTTTTTATCACGTGACATCATGACGTCAGTTTTGTGTAAACAGCACCAGTACAAATATTTAGTTTGGCGCAGTTTTAGAAGTATTTGTGCACAGAGGTACAGCACACTGATTTCACTTTCTATCCATAAAAAATCTTATTAATTATAAACACGACACTCACTTGTTAATTACTAACTACTTTAGTTTACACAAAGTTGACGTCACGTGTTTTTTTTTTTTGGGTGCCCAATCATCGAATAACTTCTCCCGCTCTGGGTGGAGCAGAAGGGCGTGTTAGACTTTTACTGACTAAAACCCACCCGTGTTCCTTCAGTAGCCCGTATACCAGGGGCTGTGGTATCTCTTTCGAACAAACTCGCACCCCTGGCAGGCATCGGCCCTTGCGGGCCCCATCATTTTTTGTGCTGACATCTCTTTGAGGCGCGCGTGGAACACAACGCGCCGTCGACTTGGGCTTGGTCCTTACCGGACAGCGAGCTACCCATTCCATTACTCACCGTCCGCAAGCTCATGCCTACGGTGGCCGGAAATCGGCCTGGGATTCCCGACGCCCAGGGCGTCTCCGTATCCTGCGGCGGCTAGGGTCGCGAGGGCGCATATGCTGCCTCTCCCTCACGTGCGCCGCCTCCCTCTTCGCGAGCATCACTGCTTCGCTGAAGGAGGTGACGGCTCCCCATGCCCTCACGCTCCGTACCATGGCCTGGACCAGGGCCGGACGCGAGAGATCGCCGCCGCCGCCGATCGCCTCCACGAGGACACGGCGGTGCTCCATCCAAGCTGGGCAGACCGCCACCGTGTGTTCCACCGTGTCCTCAGGGCGATCTTCGCAGTGGAAACACCCGGGCGTTTCCTCCCGCCCTATCCGAAACAGGAACCTCCGGAAACTACCGTGTCCGGTGAGGACCTGCGTCAGGCGGAAGGTGAGGACGCCATGCCGCCTCTCAAACCACTCCTCAAAGAGGGGACTTACCGCCGCAATCGTGGCGTGCCCAGCACTGGGTTGCGACAATCGCTCTCTCCATGTCACCATGAGATCCCGCCGGAGCTCTGTCTGCTGTGCCGCGATTTCCCACGGCAGCGGAGTTACGCCCCGGCGTTTGGCCTCCTCGCGCCACTCCTACATTTGCGCGAAGACCTTTGCCTCCAGATCCCATGGCGGTAATCCAGCAAGGAGGCCCGCCGCCTCGCCGGAGATCGTGCGATATCCTCGGATCATCCGTATGGCCATGACCCTATGGGACGCCCTCAACCTGCGAGCTGGTTGGCGCCTCAATGTAAGCGCCCACACCGGCGCCCCGTATAGGGCCATGGACCGCACGAACCCGCGTAGAGCCTCCGGCAGGAGGCGTTTGGCCCCCCTAGATTGGGCAAGAGCCGCTTCAACGCAGCCCCGGCCCGCTCCAGTCTGGGAGCCAAACGGCGGAAATGCTCCGCGAAGTTCCACCGGCTGTCGAGGACGAGTCCCAAGTACTTCATTGTCGACTCGACGCCAATGTGAACCCCTCCCACCGTTATCTGGGAACCCGTCGGTGGAGCATTCCGAGGACCATGAAACCACATGGCCTCGGGTAAAAAACAAAAAAAAAGTCACCATAAGGAGCGATTTGGCGGTAAATTCAAAACAACGAAAAATAAATTTGGTTTAAATCGTTTATAATTGAGAAAATGGATATAAATCAATTTACTTTTATTTTTCTTTTATATTTCGTCCCAATCTTCAAATTAGAATAGTTTTTAATAAATTTGGCAAATACCCTATTATCGCCCACATCAATGTTTTTCTCTATCGTTGAGTGAACACTGTCAGCGCGTTCACCAGCGAATTGTTAGCGAAAATGACAAGACTTAGCTCTCATAGTCGTGACATCTAAATCAGAACGAATCAAAATATCGTTGTGAGCGCTCACAGCGCTATTTTTGTAATTCGGAATGCGGCCTTGGAATTTGGAGCATTTTGATAGCGCTCACGGTGATATTAGTTTAGAGTAGTTAGTATTAGTTTACGGAAGTGAGCAAGCCCAAATCGAAAATATCGTAATTCAGCATGCGGCTTTTTGGGCTTCTGACTAACCGTAACGACTGTCACTGTCCAAGATCTTTAAATGACAGCCGGGATCAATGGCTTAACGTACATTCTGAGGCGCGGACGGATCTCGATATGTAATGGCCACCCATCCACCATACGACAGCGACAAGCTTAACCTTTGCGCAACGAGCCCTTTATGCAAAACTGGCGTATAATTCGTATTATTCATAATATTTGTTTATTTTACTCCCTTCCCGCTCTAATACTTTTACCTTTCCGCTCGGTACGAGGAAATGATGCATAGGGTTGTTGAGATCTTTGCTCAAGTCGTATATCTTCACGAAGTCTGATGTGACGAGGGCGAGTTGTGTCTGAGAGCCGGGCAGCCATATTGCTTTGATGACGTAGTTGTTGCCTTCTAAACCGGTGCTTAGGACTAGGTGGTCAGCAACGGCACCTAAAAACAAATGATTTTAAAATAATATTCGAAAAATGGTCGATAAACTAACACAGGACGTTATCTCTTTCTTGACCTCTTTGGATGCTTAAACATGTTTGAAAAATACGATTTTTTAGGTCATTTTATGTTGGTAAAATGTGAGTGCAATCCTTAGTAACCAGTGCATTTTGAAGACAAGTTTTAATGAGAATTTTTCGCAAAAACCGGCAGAGACAAATCATATACCTGAAGTCATTTTTGTACATTTAAGCGAAACAAAAACATATTTTATAAACAAGAGTTCCACAATCGTCAGCTGTAACATCTATTGTAACAACAGAAATAAATAAAATCATAACTATTTATTCCACTTACCGCCACTATTGAAGGTAAGCACATGACATTCCTTCAAGCCGCACACAGCTAACAAATCCTCGTTCCAAGGGTTGCCGCTCAGACTGAGTACCATGAACGGAATGGGAGCAGATGACAGACGTGTTAGAGTGAGCTTGTGTTTAGACGAGTCTGCTTGCTTCAGTAGAGCTGATAGTTGGAGGACGGTGATTTTTCCTGCGAAAAACAATAGATGATCAGATTTGGCGGCTTTAACGTATAGGATATTTTCTATGTACAATCGACCCATTTGAATTATGACCCACCATAAGCTTATTTTCTTACAAACATTCAAATACAATTAGGTCGACATTCGCGTACACATACATTTCCATGGTAACGACCTTGTTTTCTGCCATATAAATATACCGTAATACACAGAGAATTATCTGTTGCAGTCTCCATCTTTATTAAGAGCTTTTACACACGAGTACGATATAAAGCTGAATGCACACCCAAAATAAATACGACGCGTACGCATTATCGTACTAAAAACAATGTGTTTTTAATCTAATATATCTGATTTATTATTTATTTTAATATGCGTTCAACTTGTGTGCTAGAAAACGAGATTCCGCCATCTTTGCATAAATCTTCACTGAATTTTGCTTGCAATGTGCGTTAAGGCAACAATAAGAAGTGGGGAAATAAAACTCTTGAAAATCTATAAAAATTATAATGGTGAACTCATAATTTTTTAACAATAGTTAATATCGGGTGTAACTACCTAACTACCATTGCTTGCAATAACAGCCAATAGTCTCAAACGCATTGATCCAATAAGGCGACTGCAAACGTCGTAACGTGCCGCAAAATATCGAGTTCCAGTAAACGGATCTTCTTCGTAATGATGACGCATGTCGGTTTTCTGTTGATTCGTGATTTGACGAACGCCATGATTATATCTTCCAGAGTATCCTCTTCTTCATATCGCTTGATCCAGGTGTTTCCAGATATCCACTGTTTCGAGATTATACCTCCCCCTTAACTCTCGAGATATTTCTCGTATACCATAGCGTTGCTTACTGAGAACTATAATCCGAGGTCTTTGTCTTGCCACTATACGATATAAATAAAAACGAACTATTTTTTATTCTCATAGGAATTATTATTTGACACCAATTTCTGAGTGACTTTTTGATGCTTTGTCATTTCATACTCGAAAGAGTTCGGAACATGGTTTAAAAAAAAAGAAACATTTGTTCTGAACTTCTGAGTAATACCAGTTAATTCCAAAGAGTTTGGATTCAAAAACGATTATGAATGCTTTACCTAAAATATTATCTATTGCAGTGATGACAAAGGTTAAAATTGCATTGATCTTGGACCCGTATTGACATAGCTTGCTTAATATTTAAAACGTCCTAAGTGCGGCATGCACTGTAAAGGAGGGAAATCTTTGTTATTTTGACGGTTTCAAACGATTAATCGGCAAAGTGGGTCATGATTCAAATTTGTCGACTGTACACTATTCTGAGCGTTTGCGCCTTTCTTTACTGGAATAGGCAGAAGGGCAAGCGGCAATGGTCTGCTGGCGGATTGGGTTTTGTCCAAACGATGGCGTCAAAATAAATTGATCATATAAAAAAAGAGATCTTGTTAATGCTTGAGAGACCGACCATCATTATATTGGAGGTAAATATTACATTATATTGGAGGTCAATGTGTATGTGTCTATAAGTAGAAAGTCAAGTTATGGAAGCTGTAATATTCATTTCACAAATACCTTTCTCATGCGATACAGCGAGGTGTTGCCTGCGTCCTTGCGGCGAGGCAAGGCAGCACATGGCGACACGACGCAGCTTGTGAGCGGACATCAGCTGGCGGATAGTCTGGCCAGTCTCACCCGTGTACGACATGCGTACATTCTCGAATGCGCCTTCTTGTGAGCCTGACGGAATGAGGAAAACATGATAAAAGGTTTAGTATAAAGCAATTTGTTTAAAAAAAAGTCACATCTGAAATTTCGAATTTCGAATGTGATCAACACTTCTCCAATAGAGCCCTATCGGAGCAGTGTTGATCACATTCGAAATTACGCCAGTTTATTTCCCGTCAGCTCTAGTCAGTTTATTCCCTGTCAAAGTTGAGAGCCTAATAACTCTAATTTAAATTTAATAGAGCTGTCGACGAAGATGAAGCATTTTGTGTACCTTTGACATTCTACATAACACTACAAAAGTGAATGAATGAGAGTTGAAAATGTTAAGCTTTGTGAAAGAATGTTTCACAAAGCTTAACTTTCATTTGAATACCCATTGCGCAACTTGGCATAATAATATGGTACTTTGATCGTGGCGCATCTTTTGCCAAAGTTTCACACAAACGTCCACACTGCTAGACAAGACAACACTAGCACGCACGGGCCCTCTCAGCGCCTCCAGCAGGCGTGCGAGGATAGAAAGCTGTGGCAACACTCACCGAGAGTAGGCAGCATGAGATGGTCCGTATGCGTGAACTTCTTCTCTCCCAGGTGCAGCTGCGCCAGCGCCCGCTGCGCGCGGGCGTGTGCGCCGGTGGGCGCGGCCCGCTCGCACGCGGCGCGCACGGGCCCGCCCAGCGCCTCCAGCAAGCGCCGCACGCGCTCCATGCAGGCGCCCCAGCCGGTGTACGTGGATAGGTATTGGCGGCAGCCTGGATAAGCGTAACATTTATGATTAACGTAACGTTGTAACATGATACAAATATTAGATTCTATAGCAACCACGTCCCTTAAGGAAACGGACCTTCCGTTTTCCGATGAATTTTCATTATCGGCTTCAAAACCCTCAATTTTTTTTTTTTTTTGTAATTTCTTGCCTTCGCCTTCTTACATGTTTTGTTTATTTAAACAAAACATGTAAGAAGGCGAAAGCAAGAAATTACAAAAAAAATCGCCATAGGTGATGTCGTTTTAATGGTTTTCGAGGGTGCTGAAACCAATAGTGAAGTCAAAATGAAAATCCAATATAGCGGATTTAAAAAAAAAAAAACATGGTTGTCGGTTTCATGGTTTCCGAGTCTACAGTGAAATTAAAATGAAAATCCAAGATGGCGGATGCGAAAATGTTCAAATTGTTCATCATATGTGACGTTTTATTGGTTTTCGAGGGTGTTGATGCAATAGTGAGGTCAAAATGAAAATCCAAGATGGCGGATCCCCCCCGAGTGGGTTCCCGCATTGTCGTTGCGGGGGGCTTAGTAACCGTGGTCTCCCATCCACGGTGAAGCCAAGAGGAACCCAACGGTGGGGCCGCTCGTCAGGGCTTTTGCCTTCAAGCCATTGACGTAGCGGCCAAAAAGTAGGTTGCGGTGAGGTGCACCGCAACTGAGGGTTACAGGCTGCGGTAGAGGAGGAGTGCCGGTGCTTCTGAGCAGCGCTCTTCCCTTCCGTGGCCTGGACGGGGCCGCCACCGTTTGATGGCAGACGCGGTGGGGCCGCAGGGGAAGAGGAGTGTCGGTATAGCGTCAGCCGCTCTCCCTATCCTCTGCGGCCGAAAAGTGGTAGACGGGACGGCGCGTTGTGTTCCTCACGCGCGCCGTCAAAGATGTCAGCAACCACTGGTGGGGTCCGCAAGGGCCGATGCCTGCCAGGGATGCGGGTTTGTTCGAAAGAGATACCACGGCCCCTGGCATACGGGCTACTGAGGGAACACGGGTGGGTTTTAGTCAGTAAAAGTCTGACACGCCCTCCTGCTCTACTCAGCAGGAGAAGTCATTTGATGATTTCCCACCCAAAAAAAAAAAAAAAAAAAAAGATGGCGGATGCGAAAATTTTCAAATTTTTCATCATGTTGTCGATTTCAAGGTTTTCAAGGGTGCTGAAGCCGATAGAAAGTTAAAATGCAAAATTCAAGATGGCGGACGCACAAACTATATTTTTTTAATCATAGGTGTCGTTTTCATGATTTTCTAGGGTGCGAAGTCGATAAAGAAGCCAAATGTAAATCCAAAATGGCGGCTGCTAATATCTTTTTTTTTATCATGGGTGTCGTTTTAATGGTTTTCGAGGGTGTTGAAGCCAATAGTAAGATGGACATGAAAATCCAAGAAGGCGGCTGCAATTTTTTTTTAATTTGTTATGAGTGTTTTGATGGTTTTCGAGGGTGCCAAAGCCTAGCAGTGAGATAAAAATAAAGTTTAGAGTATTTATAGACACAGTGAACGACATTACATTCGGCGTTGAAGAAAATTAGTAAAGAACTTCGTTCCTGACGAAGGTCCTCCCAACCACACACGTTTTACAACTAAAAAACGTAGCGCAAACGGAACTTTTGTGTAAGTACTTTTTCAAAGTAAATAATCAGTTAATGCAGATTAATCAAAATCATTCTTAGCTTCATTTGAACAAAATATTACTTCTAGGAAAGGGTGCACCATCACTGAACGCATCTTCACTTGTTATCAGGAGAGATAGCGGTCAAATAACACAAATGAGGGATTAGAAAGGGCCTAACCTCAATGTTAAGAAAGATGACCCTTAGTTTTTAGTTCAAACAGCTAAGAGGCTTACATCTGGTTGTACACTGTATAACACTTCCATTCACATACCTTGAATATTAGACGCCAATACAGGTCGTCGTGGCGGCGCCAGTATGGCCGGCGGCGCGGGGCTAGACGGGCGCCTGCGCAGCGAGGGCGCGGGCGCGATCTCTTCTGCGCCTGCGCCGCGAGCTCCACCCAAAGTCACTGAGCGTTTCACTAGCGCTTGGCAACTACACATACAGAATGGAAATTTAAATATTTGTAAAGGAATTATGCAATTTCTTACTCCTCTAGTTAAACAAAAATAATTAAGTATTGAAGTGTTTGACAAGGCAAACTCTCAAAAAAAAAAAAAAAAAAAATGCCGAATTCTGAAATAACAACGAAGAGACCTTTTATTAAATTCTGCAGTGGTTGGACATATGCTGCTGAACGTCGTTGTATGTACTAAAGATTTAGCTTATGAAAAGTACTACCATGGCGGAAAGAAGAAATTACTCGTAAATAGGTTCATGAACTGGTTTTTCTTATTACAATATTCAGTCTTTTTCTTACCTAGAGTCAGGCTTAGCGCCGCAGTCACAGAAAAAGTTGCCGAACTTAGCGTAAGACACGTCATGTCCGCGGTGGCAGACTCTCGCGCACACCGTACACACCCCAACGCCGTCCACCATCTTACAGGTGTGGCAGTGGTACCAGTGTTGGTTCATGAACTCGCGTTGCGTTACCGTGAACGTGCAGAGTTTGTATTGGAGCATTGCGTCTTCATCCTGTGGGGAAGATTTTATAATTACTGTTACGAGCTAGGGGTTCGTGACAATTAAAAACTGCCGATATGAATTACCAAAAATAACACTTTAATTAAACTCACTAATAACACAACACAATTGCACAATTAATCACTCTTAAGTCGCACTTGAAGATCGCTTTAGATGTTCTCGCATATATCGCTTCCAATAAACTCCCCGGGACGCGCTCCGTTCCCGCTTATATAGGGCCCTCGGATAGTTCCAGAACCTTCTACCGTAGAAGCATCTAGAATGTTCGAGTACATATCGGCCTTGACCGAACACATGTCGATAGTTCCAGAAAGTTCTAGCATCGAACTTTCTAGAAAGCTCCTGACCATTAATTCCGCTATTCGATAAGAGATGGCGCTAGTGGTAACCAAACATCAATCGTGCGGCTCAACACTGCCCCCATCTAAGAAATGCTCGTCCCGAGCATTATCGGCCCCATAATAACGCGCCAGTCGATCCACATGGACTATCTTAGGAGTACCTCTTGCACCTTTCTGTATACGGTAGGTAACGTCATTTATCTTTGTCACAATCCGGTATGGTCCGTCCCAGTTAGCTTGAAGCTTAGGAGATTTCCCTTTTCTGCGAACTGGATTGTGCAACCACACTAGTGAACCTTCGTCAAACCCTTTATTGTTCATTTTGCGGTCATAACGGGTTTTCATCTTTTCAGACATTTGCCGGCCTGATTGTCTGACGTGCTCATAAATGTCATTCATCTTGTTCCGCAAGTCATTCGCATAATCGGTTATACTGCGTGGGGCATCAGGTGGTATTCCAGTGATCAGGTCTGCAGGCAGCCGTAATTCCCTTCCAAAGTTTGCGAAAGCTGGTGTCACCGATGTGCTTTCGTGAACAGCGCTTCGATATGACAACAAAAACGGTTGTATGTGCTTGTCCCAATCTCGTTGCCGATTTTCCACAACTTTGGCTAGGTACCTCTCTAATGTCTGATTGAATCGTTCCACCATTCCATCCGATTGTGGGTGGTAAGAAGTTGTTCTTGTTTTATGAGTACCCATCACTCGACAAGTTTCCTGGAATATTTGAGACTCAAAATTCCTTCCTTGATCACTGTGAATCTCTAAAGGTACTCCAAAACGACAGAAGACTTCATGAACTAATTTATCGGCAACTGTTGAAGCTTCTTGATTTGGAATGGCGAAGACTTCCGGCCACTTAGTGAAGTAATCCATCACAACCATGAAATACTTGTTACCACTTTCACTTTCCGGAAACGGCCCCGCAACGTCAAGGGCTATCCTCTCCCATGGTGCACCAACATTGTACAATTTCAATGCACCTCTGCTACGCGTCTGAGGTCCCTTTACAGCTGCACAACTTGTACATTTGCGACACCAGTCCTCGACATCGTCCCGACAGTGGACCCAGTAAAACCGTTCTCGTATCTTCAGTAGAGTCCGTTTTACTCCCAGGTGACCTCCTGAACAACCATTATGGTACAGCTGCAGAACATCCGGTACTTGAGATTTAGGGACAACCATTTGCAAGTGACAGCTGTTTCCCCGAGCATTTTCCCATTTACGGCACAGGACTCCATCTTGAATCACCAAGCTGTCCCATTGGGCCCAATAGCTCTTTGTGATCGAACTCATTGCTGAGACGTCGCTCCACCTGGGCTTAGGAGCTCTGGCCTTTATCCACTCCAGAATCGGCTTGATGTCTGAATCTTCCTGCTGTGCACGTTGTAGGCTTTCCTTCCACTCGTTGCTGAGGTCCGTCCTGAGCATCCTCACAGGTACCACTTCCTTACTCTCTTGCCTAGTACAGTGCTTGCAGTCTTCAGGACAAGGTCTTCTTGACAATGCATCTGCGTTGCCATGAGATTTCCCGCTGCGATGTTCCACCACAAAGTCGTATTCCTGTAGTAGCTCAATCCATCTCGCAACTTGTCCTTCTGGATTTTTGAACTGCAATAGCCATTTCAGTGCAGCATGGTCGGTACGTAAATGGAATTTCCGCCCCAGAAGATATTTGCTAAAATGCTGCAATGACTTTACCACAGCAAGCAATTCCCGTCTCGTGACACAATAGTTCCTCTCCGGCTTTGACAACGACTTGCTGAAGTACGCTATCACAACCTCTTGATCACCATTCCGTTGAGACAACACACCACCAAGTCCTATGTCACTCGCGTCTGTGTCAACTATAAATTCCTTGCCTGCATCAGGGTACCCCAAAATAGGTGTTTTGCATAGTCGGTCCTTTAACTCCTGGAATGCGATATCGCAACTTTCATCCCAGCTGAAATGTCGCTTCTCTTCGGTTAGCTTATGCAGGGGTTTGGCTATATCTGCAAAGTTCTTAACAAATCGCCGATAATAAGAGCACAACCCCAAAAACGCTCTGACCTGCGTCTTGTCTTTTGGAATTGGCCAATCCATGACAGCGGCGATTTTTTCTGGATCCGTGCGGATACCTTCTTCCGACACTACATATCCCAAAAAGCTAACTTGCCGTTTGAATAGTGAACATTTTTTCGGACTCAACTTGAGGTTGGCACTCTGGATCTTCATGAGCACGCGTTCCAGGTTTTGAAGATGTTCTTCAAACGTACGGCCTACGATGATGATGTCATCCAAGTAGACCAGACAGGCATCGCCAATCAACTTAGTTAGTACAAGTTCCATCAACCTTTCAAACGTTGCCGGAGCGTTGCACAATCCAAACGGCATAACTTTAAATTGCCACAGACCCTTTCCTGTCGAGAATGCTGTTTTCTCCTTGTCCTTGGGGTCAATTTCAACTTGCCAGTAGCCACTTTTCAGGTCCAGCGTGCTAAACCACTTTACTCCAGTAAGCATGTCCAAAGTGTCATCAATTCTTGGCAAAGGGTAGCTGTCCTTCTTCGTAACGTCATTCAGACGACGATAGTCAACACAAAACCGCATGCTGCCGTCCTTCTTCCTTACCAGCACTACCGGTGAACACCATGGACTAGATGAAGGTTCAATAACACCATCCTTCACCATTCCCTCAATCATGGTTTCTACTTCCTTTTCACGCGCTACCGGCAATCTCCTTGGCCGCTGACGGATAGGCAACTCTTCTCCTGTATTTATTTTGTGTTGAACTAAGCCAGTCTTCTCAATGTCACTATCGTTTAGGGAGAAAACTTCGGCGTACTTCAGTAACATCTTTTTCGCCTTGGCCATTTCATTATGAGACAGAGCGCTGCGACACTCTTCTAAAAGTGTGGTCACTCTCGTTTGTGCATCCTTGCTGGGGGTCCTAGTCGATAGGCATTTGCATTGACGCAGCCAATCCACTTCCTCGCAAGTACCAATCAGTGTGCCTTTTTCAATAGTCTGTTGTTGATCACAAAGATTCAGCACACGTATCCCTGAGATGTCGGTGGCTCTGACCAAAGTTCGTGCCACTTTCCATGGAAGGTCATTGTCTACCCTTTCCACGAGTACACAACGATGAGTTTGCCCAGGATTCCGAGGAAGACTAACCGGCACAATCGTTTCTGATCTCGGAGGAAGAACAATTTCCTTAAGGCTGTACACATTCCCTGATAACGCCCCTTCCATAAAAAGTTCCTCTCGTCCACATTTCATAACTCCTTGCTTGACGTCAATCTCGCAAAAATTCTTCCTCATAAAGTCAAGACCCAGGATGCAATCGTCCATTATATCAGCCACGATGACATTATGCAGGTAGGTCCTGTTGCCTAGCTTCAACTCCATCTCCTTCTCTCCACGGACGGGTATGCGCTGACCGGTGGCTGTCACCAAATTAATGCGTTCCCGGTTGTATGCGGAGTCCCCAAGGAGCCGACTCATAACTTTGGAACTGACGACCGTACGAGAGGCTCCCGTGTCTATGGTCAGCTTACAAGGCATTCCGTTGACCTCGCCCTTGATGATTAAGGTGTTCCCGTCATGGGTTTGTGTGATCGAAATCCTTGGGGCTCTTTGAACATCAGCCAGCACCCGCCCCGCAGTCCTGGCTATTACTCGTTTCCCTGCTGCTGCTGGGTAGTGCTGTTAGCCGCGCTACCCTCTGGAGACCGGCCATCTTCCCTTTCTGCAGTTCGCTTAGGGCAACTGGATCGAAGGTGGCCCCTTTCCCCACAGCCGTAGCACCTAGGGCTGTATCCTTTACGATCGCGAACTGTAGCTGCTACAACCTCCCTGACGCGATGGGAACGATGATCCTGCCGCACAGCTTCCACCTCCAGTGCATGGGCCAAGGCGTCCTTAAGCGTCCCGTGGTGACCGAGTCTCACAGCAGCTCTAACTTCAAGGTCCCGGATGCCGTCGATGAATGCCTGCACCAGGTTCCCATCAATAAACGCAGGTACGGACTGGTACGCTTTTCGAACCAGCTTCTCCACTTCAAGGGCCCACTGCTGCAGGTTTTCGTTACTGCGTTGCACACGATCCTTAAGCTGCGCACGAAACACGTGTTCCAGGTGAGCGTCGCCATATCTAGCCTCCAATGCCTCGAGGAGCTGCTCGTAAGTCACTTCCTTACCGAGAGCTTCCAGCACATTTAAAGCCTGGTCGCGCAGGCCTAGGGTGAGGGCAGTCATGGCCTGACTTTTATTCCACCCGTTCGCCTTCATGACAGCCGCAAACTGAATTTTGTAGGCCGACCAGGAAGAAGTCCCGTCGTACGGCGGCACTTTGAATCCACGTAGCGAAGGTGTTGTAGCTACGGGAGCTGCGATTCCATCCCCAAGTTTGAGGTTACCCAACTCTTGCTTCACATCAGCAATGACGTCACTAAACTTGCTGATCTGAGTTTCAGCTTCTGACAAGCGGTTGTCATGCTGGGCAACCTTCTCCTTCACCTCCTTCATGTCTTTCCCGAAGGTTGCGTGAAGGTCCTTTATGAGGAGCATCTGCTCTTCCTGGCGGTGCACCTGCTCCTCCTTATCCCGTTTGAGCTGTTCTTCCAATTGACGGGCCTGCTCCTCCTGTCGGCGAGCCTGCTCCTCCTGTCGGCGCGCCTGCTCCTCTTTATCCCGTTTGAGCTGTTCTTCCAAACGGCGAGCCTGTTCCTCCTGTCGGCGGGCCTGCTCCTCTTTATCCCGTTTGAGCTGTTCTTCCAATCGGCGGGCCTGTTCCTCCTGTCGGCGGGCCTGCTCCTGCAACATCATCATCAGAGCAGCAAAATCTGGTGCTGGTGATGCTGGAGCAGCTGTGGACGGGCCGGCCTCTGTGGTTGGTAGCTGGCCCTCCGACGTCTGTGGCATTGCTCCACCAAATCGCCTCTGGTCCGTCTCCTGCTGGCGTTGACTCCGGGTACGGATACCCTCCGTGTCGTCTTTAGGTAAAATCGGCATGATTTTAATCCTTGCTTCTGACACCAATTGTTACGAGCTAGGGGTTCGTGACAATTAAAAACTGCCGATATGAATTACCAAAAATAACACTTTAATTAAACTCACTAATAACACAACACAATTGCACAATTAATCACTCTTAAGTCGCACTTGAAGATCGCTTTAGATGTTCTCGCATATATCGCTTCCAATAAACTCCCCGGGACGCGCTCCGTTCCCGCTTATATAGGGCCCTCGGATAGTTCCAGAACCTTCTACCGTAGAAGCATCTAGAATGTTCGAGTACATATCGGCCTTGACCGAACACATGTCGATAGTTCCAGAAAGTTCTAGCATCGAACTTTCTAGAAAGCTCCTGACCATTAATTCCGCTATTCGATAAGAGATGGCGCTAGTGGTAACCAAACATCAATCGTGCGGCTCAACATTACTAACAGTAAACAGGAATTTAGCAGCAGCTTGGAGTCTTGTTTTGGGCCAGGTAGATGACAATAGGCTCGGCCCCTAATACAATGGATTTTGGCATAACTAATGAAATGTGGGTGTACTTTAATAGGCACAGGTACTTAAATGGAAGTTCAGATTAAAGGCTGAAGAATCGTAAAATTCAATGGTATCGCTATCGATGACCCTGGGTTGTCTGTCTTGCTACCAAAATTGCTGTTAATCAAGTTTCCGTCATTGTAAAAGCCAATTATTTTTAAAAGAGGAAGGAAAGAAAGAAACACAGTTTCTTCCTTTCCTTTAATAAAGATTGGTCCTTGAGAACTCTAGACAGATAAGAGGTGAAAAGGAGCCCATTGCCCAGCAGTGGGACGTTCATGGCTAATAAATTAAAAAAATGTGTTTCGTTCTTCCCGACGGGTGTTATAAGTTTGACGTGTCTGTGTCTGTGTGTGTGTGTTCTTAGACATGTTTCATCAAAATCGGTTCAGCCGTTTGAAGATTATCAGCTCTTTTCTGGTTGAAAAAGGGATTTTAGCCTCTTCCATGGGTCTGATCAACTCAAAATTTGGGATTCTATTACTTCAATGATATTAAACGAAAAAAATAACCTTCTGATGCTGACCTAGAATTTCCAGAAAACCCAAGTTATTCACCAACAAACAGCAGAAGTATCGTGTTTGGGTTCATTGAAAAGGTCTCAATGATTAGATTTTAGATAAATGGTGATTTAAGGGAGACATTACGTTTAAAAAGCAAGAAATAAAAATTAAATTTAAAATTCCCTCGACCCAAACAAAAGCTCTAAAAAGAAAAAATAATTTTTATAGGCCTTTTAATTCGAAGTCGGGGGACGGCTAGGCCTCTGTTTGTCGTTTTCATTGACCGTCCCCCGACTTGACATTGCCCTGACCAAAATATTACGTTCAAATTAAAAGGCCTATAAATATTCTTTTTTACTTTTTAGAGCTTTTGTTTGGGTTGGGGGTTTTTTAAATTTTAAATTTAATTTTTATCCATCTTAAACAACCAATTGAAACCATGCATACAGGTTAAAAAAAATACCAGTGCGCGAACTGTCTTCATATACTGAATTCATGGTTACAGTTTGTACACTGGTCGAAAAAAAAAACCTGTATAGCTTTTGACGTTTCATAAGTGCCCATGCCCCATGTAGGTACACGTGATGGGTATCTATATCTTATGAAGATAAAACAAACAGATGCTACTTACAGAATCATCAGCACTCGTGTCGTCATCGTCTTGTTGTTCGTCTGTGTAATCCAGGTCGAATCCGAGATCCGACGGCGATTCCCATGTCGGACTTACTGAACGCCACGCTACAAAGTAATATTGTCGTTAACTCTTGCTTTTAAGTTCCGTTTTGTGAGAAGATTTCGAATAGTATTTTAATTATTGCTTCATACGACCAATAAAAAAAGATAAGATTTCACAGAAGATTCTGCTGATCAGAATTGGTCAGACATGTAGAAACCTGCTATGCATCGAGCGCGTTTGGCGCTCCGATTGGCCTTGAATTGGTGACGGCCCAATCGGAGCGCCGATCGCGCTCGAAGCGTTTGATCGAGATGGTTAAATAAAACTCACACTAAGGCCACTGAAGTTCTACAGTGAGTGTCTTCCACTACTCATTATTAGAGCACATACGTTGAGGTCTACTTCTGGTCCAATTTGAACTATACCATAAAAATACTCTAGTTACGAGTAAATGTATGTTTACTATGCTCACTATGAGGTTGCGTAGTATTGATAGCGTGCAGGGCGTCTGCGAGGTAAGACAGCAAGACGCAAGCGGACTCGATCTGAGGCGCCAACGTGCCGTCCACTTGTCCCTCCTCCAATTTATCCAATACCTCTTGACTGCTCAGATTGTCCACACTATGACAAAAACATAAAAATTAAGATACACTGAAGAAACTGAAACAAACACATTAATCATCATCATCGTTTCAGCCGAAAAACGTCCACTGCTGGACATAGGCCTCTCCCAAGCACCGCCACTTCGACTAATTATGTCCTTCTCACATCCAGCGGATTCCTGCGGCCTTCACCAGGTCCACACCACAATACCACCTCCACAAACATATTAAGTATGGGACCGTTAACAGAGTAAATACTTCATTTGAACAAGATCATCAACTTGATCCAATAAATTATATGGGATATAGCTAGGATGTTCTTAACTGAATCACTCCGAAATGGATAATATGTATTTAGATTGGTATTTATATTTGGCACACATGTAGTGTCCTATAGCTAAAAACATAGAATAGTTTTCTTGGTAGAATGTTCCCTAGGCGGTCGCGCAAAAAATGTCGCTAAGAAAAGTTTTAAATAAAACTTACCAAGCAGACAGCCATCCAACTGCAGCCGGGAACAACTGTCGATGGTCCCCGCCAGCATGTGCGTCGGCCAGGCGACACATCTCACGCAATAGTAAAGGTGAGCAAGCACTCTCACCGCACACGCCGATCAAAGTAGTCAGCATGCGTTCACTGACCTCGTCACCACTGTAGGAAAATAATAACGTCAAAATGTGCTTCATCATCGTCATCAGGCTCTAGTCCACTGCTGGACTTAGGCTTGTGCAATCGCACGCCATTCAACTAGATTCTCTGCTCTCTCAAACTAAGCTGAGGACTATTTAATTATGGATCCTGGCACCTACCGATAGTGTAAAGTACTTATTGTATAACGAAAATGGCGAGGTGTTCCCTTAAATTCGGATGCCTATGAAATTCGAGCAATCAAAAAACAAGTAAAACAGTAGGGCATTTATTAAAACTGCGCATAACAAAAGCACCTACCTATGTAAGTTACAAGCGAAGAAAGGGATACCAAAAACATACAAAAACGCAAATTGTAGAGGCTAAAACTTATTATTTGTGCAAATACTGGAAAACGAATTCCTTTTTCTATTTTCTGATTGAATTGTATGAGTATACTGCTGGCATGCTCATAATCTAAGTAGTATGTATATATGTACTAAAAATAAACCTAAAGAGTTTCTTTGAACACGCTAATCTCAGGAAGTTTTGGTCGGATTTGAACAATTGTTTTTGCATTCAGTAGCCTAATTCTTGCGGAAGGCTATTCAGCTAAGGAGCCGAAAAAAAGAAAGAATGCTAAGCTGAAACGAAGTAACAGCGCGTGCGTTCCGCTGAAACGCGGTAAATCGTGTTGTGAAATTTCACACGGACGAAATCGCAAGCAGAAGCAAGTAAATACACACCAGTGTTGCACCACATGCTTGCAAAGCGCAGACAGTAGCGCCGCATTGTCGTTGGCTGCGTCGGTGAGCGGCGCGGGGCTGGGCTCGGCCGGCGGACCCGCCGCGGTGCCGGCGACGCCGCTGTCCTTACTGCCGTCGGACCAGCTGCAGCTCTCTGTACAGAAATAACAGAAATGGTTCACATTGCTCAACAATAATATAATCAACTTTCAATAACTTTAAAATGAAGAAACGTAAATTTTGAAAAGATATGAAAGAAGAACTGTAACAGTTCGCTGATATTACCTGAATTAGCAGATTGCTGTGCGGTGTCTGACTGTGCTCTGGGAGCTGGAGAGCTGTAACAAAAATATGATTTTAGTCTCTCTTCCACTTTGTTTAAGTCTAAATAGTAATATCAATTGATATTTATTCTGTGGAGCGTAATGTGTTTATCAGCCTATGTTTCTTCCTTTGTGGCTCTAGAGTAGAGACCAAACGCGTAGACTGATTTTGATGATTCTTACATTAATTGGTTTTGTTTTAATCTTGCGAGTGTCAGTAAAGACATGGCAGTGATCAAAATTAAATATGGCGACAACCAGACGCCATATTGTGAAAATTTGTGTGAAAGCGAATTATGTCAAGGTAGTATTGAATAGGTCTTCGAAAATCGTCTTCATGATTCTCTAATCATTTTTCATGTGGAATTTTATTTAAGGATCCATATCGATTTAAAGTTGGTTAGTAACCATTCTCACTTAAATTATTATATATTAATATTATAAAGAGAAAAGATTTGATTGTTTGTTTGCATTGAATAGGCTCCGAAACCACTGAACTGATTAAAAAAATTATTTCACTGTCGGGAAGCTACAATATCCCCGGCTGACATAGGCTATATTTCGTCCCCGTATTCCCACGGGAACGGGAACTACGCGGGTGAAACCGCGGAGCGCTGCTAGTTAACAAATAAACTCACGGTGCATCAAAAACAGGCAGATCCGAATCATTTCTCTGCGCATTCGAGTCATTCCTTGTTGCCGCATCGCTCTCCGTGCGGAACACACTGCGCAGTGCGTTACGCAGCGCCAGCGACGCGGGGTTGCCGCCCGCCTCTGGCGCTGACGACGTGGGCGTGGGGAGCTCTGTCTCTGTGGGGGTTCCGTTGGCTGTACCTGGGGTACCTACGGAAAAAACGCCAGGTTCATCATCATCATCATTTCAGCCGAAAGACGTCCACTGCTGGACATAAGCCTCCCCCAAAAGGGGGGTTTTGCCATAATCGCCACGCTTGGCAGGCGGGTTGGCGATCGCAGTATGGTGGTCAAATGCATAGAGAATGCTGCTGCCCATTATCTATTAAGCCCCTTAGTCGCCTCCTACGACACCACCGGGAAGAAATGGGATGGTGCTATTCTTTTATGTCCGGCACCACACGGAACAAGGTTAGTCTGATATAAACCGATTCTGAACTTTAAAATTTAAAGCAGTTCTACAGACGCCGTGCGTACAACCGCGGCACACCATGTGTGCTTCGTTTCATATACTGAGGGTTTTCATGAATGTTCAAGCCACCAGTTGGCGCTTTGACAAGAGGTCTTCCAGTTCAACAATGAACATAAAATATTTGATGTCATTCATTTCATTCTTTCGTTCACCATTCAGTCCGTAGGCGCTTTGACACTTTTGACAAGTGCCCGGACCTGACGTCTCATTGCAGCCACCTAGTGGACGTCATTTCAGAAAACCCTCATTGATAATGATAACACAACATTCTACTCCGGTAAAAGACAACAAGATCACCGCATCGCACCACAGTACCCTACATAAGAGACGCTAACGAAAATAAAGGCTACATTAGACAAATGAGCATCACCTGTGACCATTTATTTTGGTATGATACTGATTTGGATTGATCGATCAGGTTAAGCTACGCTTGCCGCGGTTAGTCCGTAGATGGGTGACCATCTATACATACCGAGACCCCTCCATGCCTCGGAAAGCAAGTTAAGCCGGCTGCCTGTGCCGGCTGTCATGCGTGGATCTTTGACAGCCGGTACAGGTCGTCTGAAGCCAGAAAGTCTGACAAGTCTTACCAAGGGCTTTCGTGTTACCCCAGTAACTGGGTTGTGGAGGTCAGATAGGCAGTCACTCCATATATAATACTGGTATTCAGATGAACTGGTTAGACTGGAAGCCGACCCCAACAAAGTTGGGAAAAGGCAAGGTATATGATGATTAACCGATTTGAATAAAAGAACAAGTAGAAACAAAAGACTTACCTGGTGCACCTAAACAGATGTGAGCCAAGAGAACAGACAACTTCTGTTGGTCGGCCACTCCTATAAACTTGCATACAGACACACACAGGCTGCCGTTCAGATCATTCTCGCAGCCGGTGAATATCTTGATGAAGAGCCTGAGAGATGAGAATAGGAATTGACATAAATTAGTATAGCTATTAAATAGATTATACCATTCACGAATGTGGATCATTTGACTTTTATGACATTGTAATAAGGTTCTAATGAGGGTTTTCTTGAATATTCAAGCTACCAGTTGGCGCCACTTTGACAAGAGGTCTTCCAGTTCGACAATGAACTCAAAATATTTAATGTCATTCGTTTCATTCATTGCCTGACCATTCAGTTCGTAGGCGCTTTCGACACTTTTGACAGGTGCCCAGACCTGACGTCTCAGTGCTGCCACCTAGTGAACGTAATTTCAGAAAATCCTCATTGGAGTTATAGACGCAAGTTGATTGATTCGAATGATTCGATTAATGCAACACCTGTATGCTTTTTTGTTTTTATCGCTTGTTTTTTTAGACCTGTTTTAGGTATTTTATTGCACTACAAAAAAAACCGTAATAAACGTGACGAATTTAAAAAGGAGGGTAGAATAGTAAGCTTTAAACGTTTTAAAATGCGGCGTGATGACATTCCGCCTCATTACAGAAACTGTTGTAAGATATTCTCTTATTTATCTGTAGTCGATTTATGGGTATAACTTGAGTTCAGTAGCCACACTTACTTGATAACTCTTTCAGCATAGGGGTTTCTAGCGTTCGGCGCTGATAGAAGAATCTTGCCGAGAGAATATCCAGAGTTGTCAGCAAATACTTTCTCATACGCCAGTCTGCCTGCAGGACGGTCCAGTATCTTCTCCCAGTATTTTACCTGGACAATACAGTTTTAACACTGAATTTAACAATACATAAAAAATATCTATTTGATTTACGGGAGTCTAGAAAACCTTATCAATTAGAACTTGCATGCTCTTCTTGACCACTGCCTCTTTGGCCTCTAGTGGTCGCAAGCGCTACTGCTGAATATGAGATCAGGATCTCATATATCACTTTGCTTGGCTTGGGAATCGAACCCTGGAATTTCTCAGTAGCAGAGGTTTGGGCCCGGATAGTAATAGGCTTGCCGCCTATTACATGAAACTTGTGGCAAAATGTGGGTGTACTACACTTCTGCCCAAACCCTTGGGGAAACAAGGCGTGTTATTATGTCTTCTTGACCATTCGTCGGAGATAAGGTGATTAAAATATCAGCAGACAGCTTAATTTCGATCTCCATATCAATGATGAATGAATTAGAACTTGAAGCACTCGAGAATCAATCCAGCCTATTGGCTAAAAGTGTTCCTAAAATACTAGTAGTTATTGAGATTCCAAAGAAATAATGTCACTTACCATATGTCTCAAAGTCTTCTCCGTAGACGGCTGTAGATGGTCAACTAGCACGCTGTATGTGGTCTTTAAAATGTGTTCGTGTAGCAATTGTTCAGCCTTCTGCACTTGTGGTACTAGCGTGTTAAGCGTGGCCGCTAGCGGTTCAGACGTGAACTCCAGACGGCCGTCAGTCTGTTGGACAAAAGAGAGATGAAAATATTGCTATAGATACGGTAACAGTAATAATCGAGAGCCTAACAAACTTAAAAATATGAAGACATTCTTCTGTAAAAAAGAATTACAATCCAGGAACATTATAACAAAGTTTAGTTACTATAGGCTAAAATATAAGTAATGCCCAAACGTTAATGTGACTTATCTTTTAACGAAATCGTCTGTGTCAGTCTTGTGGCGGCACCTACAAGGCCACATGTGAACTACGAGTCTCACTGCCGTCACGCAAAATTTTACATTGCGCGAATAGAGTTTACCGTGCAACTAGCATATATACAATGTCCCGACAACAATCGTCAGGGAGTAGCCCACCAGACACAACACCCATCTGGTCGGAGGATCCTCCCTTTTCTATGGAGGTTGGGTGAACTTTACACGCTGTCCCTCATACCTCTTATTATTTTTCTATGACTCGTCAATGGACAGTCACGGACTTTAATTGATGAGCCACTTGCCACAGTTCCTATTTTAGCCGTGTAATACAAATCGGGTTTAGTCGGTTATACTCGTATATAGTCCACAGTGACAACCCAAAGTCAACCAATTGCAGGGCTAGCAACCGTAACCTAGCGACAATTGTTTTAGCGTAGTGATAGTAACGTTAGCGTACGGAGAAATATTATGATTGGTCATTTCGACATCGGAAAAACTCGTATCCACGATTTTATCCAAAGGCGTAGCGCCCAAGATAACGTTCATGACAATCATGATAACTGTTGCACATAAACATAAATTAGGTGCTATTTGCCATCTTGGAACAATTTATCACGAATTTCATTTACTATTTCTGTTTTGTAGTTGACATTTCAACTGTCACTGTCTTCGGATAGGTTTTCAGAAATAACGAGTATTTAATGAGCTCTAATTCAAAGGAGGTCAGTATCAAATAGATTGGATAAACGTATGCAACAGTGTATTGACGTACCATTAATTGACAACTTATTAGTCAACCTTCAACCTCTATGAATAAGACTATCTCCGATTTCATCTTGTTTCTGTAATCTCGTGAGTGTATAAAACTGCAAAATTGGAAAGTTTAAAAGTGGCTCATCAATTAAAGTCCGGGACTGTACCATTTCAACGGCCGCTTACTAAGAACTCCATATATTTCTTCACTTACCAATGCTGGTATAATCAGGTCAAGCGTCTTCTTCATCAGCTCAGGGTTGTCAGCGAGCTTGCTTGCTCCAACTTCTAGAAGCTTGGCCGCAGAGTACGCGAGCATCATCAGTGATGGACCGAGCGAGTACTTCGTGTTGGCAGTGATTAACTCGCAGTGAGATGATACTAGGTTTAAAACTGCGCTTTCTGAAGGTATTATGTGTGCTGCGTAGAATGTCTGAAAAGTATGTTATTTTATTAAAAGTCAAAGCATTTATTGCAAATAGGCACTTTTGAATGACAACATTTACATTAAAATAGAATTAATTGTAGTCCCACAGTAGTTTCGTTCGTTTAGTTTTTACATTTGTGAACGCTGAACACTGTACTAAATACGCATTGAGCACAAGCACATGCTACAGCCGCATCGGGCCGCAGCGCGTTGCATTTCAATATAAGTCAGCCTTTACGCAGCGCTTGCGCAAAATAAGAGCAGAGCTACCGCTAGGAGATTGCATACTAGATTGATTTAAACGAATATGTGAGCATACACGAAATCTGTAATCTCGGCCGAAGTTACGGGCGTTTCCTACTCCGTATCACTTACGGACCTATGATTAATTTGGGGCCCAAACTAAGAATGAATTACTACACGATTTGACAGTTGTCCCTACTCCCTATATGGTTTTACTCGTCCAAAAAAGTTAATTAATCAGCTGTAGGAGTAATTACGAAGTAACGAACTATTTTCGGACGGGCCAGTATTTTCGTTGACGGTGTTAGAGACTAACCCCATGGTTTCAGAAGCCCAAGGTTAAATTAAATACAGAAGCTCAGTGGTCCGAGTTATGGCCATTACGCGACTGGTCGCAGGATATACTTCCACATGTCTCAATCTCTTCTGAAATATAATTGCAAAAATATAGAAACTTACCAAGTTAATGCAAGCCAATGGCGGCGGTGAAGACAATCTATCCAAGGCAGTGGCCGCATTAGACGGCAGATGTGCCCTCAGCCAAGCACCTAAAGCCGGCGGCGGGGTACTGCCGGCCGCGTTGCCGACCGGGCCGGACGTGCCGCACACTTGGAGACGAGCTTTGCTTACAGCGGCTTCAGACGCGTTGTTCGAACTCTCCATTAGGCTTTCGAGCTCAAGACCAGCACTTAGGCTGGAAAGGATGTTCGGTTAAGGAGGTTCGGAGCATCAGGGTAGCTCGCAAAATTAAAATTTTCTTACGTTTTATGCAATTTGCAGGTCAATGACAGGTTGTAAGTTGATTAAAATATGATTCGCGACCAATGAAATTATGGCTTTACAGAATTATAATCTTTAAAATCATAAAATACAACCCTCGCAAGTTCATTTACAACAAGTTTACGTACCTCTTTTTTATTATGGAAGATACATGCATTTCGAAAACAAAGATGGCATTGTAGATTTATAAACCGTGACATTTTAATCGTCTTACAAAGATGGTCCACTCAATTATTCGACATAAAATACCTCTAGGCGCGATAAAATTTTTTTTTTCGTAATTCGGTAAAGATAATTGGTACAAAGATATAAATAATGCATTAGAATTATAAAACACCCTGTTAATAATGTTTACGTATGAAAGGGTAGAAGATACCTATAATACCATTATATTCCATCATTACTTCCATCTCCATATCAGGGTGTTTCAAACTACGTCATGCGTCTTACTGAGTATATATTTTTTCGGTTATTATGAAAGTTTAAAAAAAAAAATGTTTTCTAGTCATTGGTTGTCACGATGTATACGGACTAAGCCGTGGTTTACGAAATGTGGAAAAAAAAAAAAATATTTTTAAGTGAATTGAGATTGTGACTTTATTTTGGAAAAAAAATAAATCGACACACATCATCATCAAAAAATATTTGGGGTCGGTGCAACATGTCTTTTTCTTTCATATTTCTCTATTAGCCGTCATTTACGAGCCACACATACCACCAGCCAGAAATAAACATTATGAAAAACACATAAACTAACTTACCGACAACAATCAAGTACTGTTTCAAGCAAGTCCAATAGATCAGGCATGAACTGATGGGCTTCGGATGGCGTAGAGGAGTCCGCTAGGCACACTTTGAACCTAACCAGCGCTGAATCGCAAGATATCACGTCCAAGAGAGATGGTAGGCCATTCACTGTAGAAGGAAATATTCGTGTAGTTTTATATTTACAACCTATGTTCATAATAGGATTTTAGAATAGTTGTGTAGGCATTTCTTTACTTACTGGTGACGTTAAGTTTCAGATGTTTGATTGTTTCAGAAGCCAACCACGCTGTATATTTGATGTTGTCGCATGATGCGCTTACACCAGCGAGTAGATTTTCCGCATACTGTGCAAAAAAAAAATAGTTCTATTAGTGGATTGATCCCTGCTATGCCATTTTTCTATGCTATAGTCAATACAGTGAAACTGCATTGATTTATCGTATAAATTAAAGTAATCTACAGTTCAAATTGAGATTTCTGAGAGCATTTATATTGAAAGTTTCAAAAGTCGAACCTTATACGAACAATGGTTATAGTTGCAGTTCACCCGGCTAAAACTTGGGATAACACGCTAAAATTTCACTTCTACAAATGCAATACGAAACTGCAATATGATCCCAAAGTTATATACTAATGGGTGATGGGCTCACTTGAGACAAAATACTTATAATTACCTGTGTATACATCCCCTGCTTTACAAGCGCGTCCTTTAGCCAGGGGTTGAAAACCTTCTTGTTGTCAGCGCGCGGCGCCCACACCACCGCGTGTAGCGGCAGCGGGGACGGCAGGTCGGCCGCCGTGCCCAACTGGAGCTTGTCCATGTGGGGCGTCGCGGGCGGCATGCTTATCACTAGCCTGCGGAAAAAGAAAATTATACTTGTTGGTTACAAAAAAAACATAAAGAGTGACGGGCACAAGATGAGTATCTCCCATACCTAATGAGTCCCTTATGGTAGTGACACTTATGGACTGTGTGACCCCAAACAAATTAGGAGAATGATGTTGGGAGTGACCACACGTATCAACGTGAAATCGGCTTGAGCCAATCTTATAGCACCACGAATCGCATTAAATCGTATCTTTGTCTCATTAAATTCGACGCTTTGTCAAGTCGCCTCGTCCAAACCAAAACGGACTGTCCTGACTTCTATTTCGCTTTTATTGTACAGTTATAAAGCTTTCTGACCAGCTCAAGCTGAACTGCTATTAGAGCAAACCGATCTTCAGCTTAATTGAACTGACGCGACGCGCGCGTTACAATGACTCCGAATTGAATTGTTGTATTATCAATTGGACCGATTTAAGCCAAAATGATCCAACCCATTCTTTGATATGTTCAAATATACCTTATTTGGAATACATAGGTCACAAAAGCTCGAAATTGTCGACGTTGTGTGGGTTGGATAATTTTTGCTTAAATCGGTCCAATTGTTTTAGCGTAACTTGAGTCAGAACTACCGTAGGGACCGCCAATCAGTTATTTCGTTCATTCGTTTCGACTTGCGTTTACTTTTGAGTCTAATACAAGGTGTAACAGAATAAGAGCAAGTCTTGAAAGTAGTTTGTTCATAATTAACTATTGAATCGATTTCAGTAAATTTTAATATAGGTATTTTTTTTTAATGACAGTAATACCCCGCTTTACGCGACTCCGTTATGCGCCTTGCACTATTACGCGAATTTCAAATTTCGCGCTCAAATGCCTCGCATTCCGCGGAAGAGTGCTGAGTATAGACAATAATGATGACCGTGTCTTGACCGTGTGTCAAACAATTATAAACAGTGTTGGGTGTTATGAACGTATTTTACAAGAACGTAAAAAAAAACGCTACCCAAAAGACAATAGATGTATCTTTCCGTAAAAAATAATTAATACTCAGTTTTTATTGCATAAATTGTTCTTAGAATTAAAGTGATTGATTAAAATGATTCGTATTTTTTTGTATTGAATTTTGACTATGTTTAATCAGAAACCTCGATATACGCGAATTTCAGCTAACGCGATTTTTTCCGGAACGTATGCCTCGCGTAAAGCGGGGTATTACTGTACCTATTTTGCTATACTGACCACCAATTGGCTAATTTCTAAATTAAAAAAAAAAAACATACACATTGTTTAAGCAGTGTCATCTTACCTCCAAGCAGTTTGGAAGCAGTAATGCGCAGCTGCCAACGCAGCAGGTGATCCATGGAACTGAGAGTTATCGCACACACACGCAGAGTTGAGCAGCGCTAGCAGTGCGTCCAGCAGAAGAGGGTATTTGAGCTTGTGTGGCGTGCCAAGCACGAAGTTGCATGCTAGGCCATCGAATTTTGGGTTTTCCTGTGTTGAAATAAATATCATGAAAGATACTGTTAGTTTGTCGTTAACGACGTAGTTACCCGGTGAACAGCCTTTTGGGCCGTAATAACGTGATTTTAAGGTTCGTAGGGTAGGGAAACAAGCCTCCTCTCTGGGGAGGGAGTGGGCCATAATCCACCATGCGGGCCCAGTGCGGATTGGTGGATGGAGATGGATGAGTTTTTGATCCGACTAAATAAACAAAGTAGTACTCGAAGTGAGTTTTTTTGTAATACTCCATTTTTATTGACACCAATAGAATATCATATAAATATTTTCAGTTTAGTAATCGAGGATAATTTAAAAAAAGACAACATTTTAATAGTTCATTTGGTATTCTTACCTGATTATTAATCTCAGCATTAGTCAGAGCATAAAACTTGGGCCTCATAGAGGTCTCATCCTGCGACAGCCGTCGATAGGCCTGCTCTATGTACGGCACTTCACAGTATATGCGAGACTTCGGCTGTCCGTTGGTTGCAGTCTTGTTGCCGTTGGCATTCGCTTCTGTCGATGGCTGCGCTAGGCCTGGCGCTATTACCAGGTTCCATTCGATCTGGGAAGGCGGAAAGAAGTAAAGTGTTCTGTATTAAATCTTATATGTAAAATGAATCACTATTTCCCTTGGTCACGGCATCACACGTGAACGGCTGGACCGATTTTGCTAATTCATTTTTTTTCGTGTTTGTTATTGTCAGGAGAAGGTTCTTATGCAAGAAAAAATTAAGAAAGTTGAATATTCATAGTTAAGACAGGACAGCGTCTGTCGGGTCAGCTAGTGCTAAATAGTTGTGAGCAAAATTCATACGCACAATGGTCCACTTGAAGGACTAATAGGGTATTTTCCAATTTGATAAAAACTATTTTAATTAGAAGATTGAGACGATATATTTAAAAGAAAAATAAAAATAAATTTATTTATATCCATTTTCTCCATTAAAAACGGTTAAAATCAAATTTCTTTTTCGTTGTTTTGAATTTACCGCCAAAACGGTCCTTACGATGACTTTTATCACGACGTCAGCTTTGTGTAAACAGCACCAGGACAAATACTTAGTTTGACGCAATTTTAGAAGTATTTGTGCACAGAGGCACCGCACACCACTGATTTCACTTTCTATCCATAAAAAATCTTGTTAATTATAAACACGACACTCACTTGTTTACTTACTAACTACTTTAGTTTACACAAAGTGGACGTCACGTGATAAAAAGTCATCGTAACGAGCGTTTTGGCGGTAAATTCAAAACAACGAAAAGTATTTTCGATTTAAATCGCATTTAATTGAGAAAATGGATGTAAATCAATTTACTTTTATTTTTCTGTTACATATTTCGTCCCAATCTTCAAATTAGAATAGTTTTTAATAAATTGGAAAATAGCCTATTGCGGAAACCAAACCCATAACATAGGACATAGAGCAAAAAGCATACGTTTCTAAATAAACTAAGTATAACAATTTTCCGCTGGATGTGGGAAGCACAACACCGGTCGAAGTGGAGGAACCTGGGGGAGGCCTATGTCCAGCAGTGGACGTCTTTCGGCTGAAATTATGATGATGTTGATAAGATTTTTAGCAATTCACTTGGATTGTAGGAAAAAGTTGATTTATACATCTTCCAGACCACTCTAAGCTTTTAGGTAATAGATACGATAGAATATTCTTTATTATGTACAGTCACCAAAAGAGATAAGTAACCAGTGTCGACGGATATAGTTTCAGTTTAGGAAGAAAGCGATGGATGTTTTCGAATGGAATTTAATTTGATAATGAACAGTTAGTACTGTGTTCGAAAACATCCATCGATAACTATGATCTATTTTGGTGACTGTACACCAAATAATTACAGGTAAGAATATATAAATTTTACACAGGACGTCACGATGATATTTTAAAACCCAGCCCAAGCCTTGTTTCACTTGGCTATCTCTTAGAATAATTTTTTCACCGTATTATTTGAAAACAGATCAAAATTCGAATTACTTGTTTGTTTCGTTTGTTAAGTGTAAACCTATATTGTTCCAAATATACTTAATATTATAATTAAACCTGGAATTTCAACAGTTTGACAGTTATAAACTATTTTATGGATCCAAGACTGCTTACAAAAAAAAAATTGTCTATAGAACTTACTTGTTGTAACAGTGTCTGTGGCGCGTCATAGAGATGCCTCATCAGATACTCGAGCAGCAGCATTAGCCTTGTAGTCAACATAAGCTGATGAGGGGCTAAGATCATCGCTCGCTTCCTGTCACTGATGGCCAGGGTTTCTACCACCTACAATGACATAATCCGTTAGTTATATGAAACGTATAACACTCTTGATGTAAGTAGTTATTGCAAGTCACGAGCGTACGTGAAGTAACTTTTACGTCATTGACATTAGGTTAATACTGCAAGAGCCGGCGCAAGATTGAAGGCAATGTCATATAAAGACTACGAAGGTACTCAGATACTTCAACGCCTCACAAATAGTTTGAAACAGTGATCCCACCGGGTTTATAATCACACAGCCTATAATGTTCCCACAGCTGAGACACAGGCCCCCTCTCTGTGAGAAGGAGTGGGCCATAATCCACCACGCGGACCCAGTGCGGGTAGGTTGTCACATGTGTTCGATTTTTTCGTTCTAGTACATGCAAGTTTCCTCACGATGTTTACCTGCACCGTTTTGAGAGGGATGAAATTATTCATTCAAAATAGCCCCAGCCTGGGTTCAAACCCACGACCCGTGCGTCGTAAACTCGTAAGTCGGGGCCCTAACTACAGGGCCACCACTCTCTTTCGAATTTATAAGTGTCAACAGACAACAAAATCAGTTTTTCAATAATCTATTGTGAGGAAAGGATGTGATCCTGAAGTGATAAACAGACGACAATCGTCAACTTACCTTTATAATGGCATTGGATGTCATGAGCAGCACAGACTTCTTCTGCATGAGCGTCAGTGAATGGAATAGATATACCAATAGTTGAGCATGTTCAACATTCAAGTCTGCAACAAATATTATAATAGTTATTAATACATCTGAAGGCCAATTCTCGTAATTAAAAACGTTCGCAGTGTCATCTCAGCGACAATCGAATTGCAAAAATTTATCAGAAATGTATGGAAACTCGAGGAATTTTTGACAGATTGACACTGAGATCAGACTGTGAACGTTCTTAAAATTAGCAGAATTGCCCCTCTGATATCTGTATCTCGTATTTAATTTTTAAAGAAACAATTTGATTATTTATTTGGTGAATGGCAAACCTATAGCCAAATTAACTAAGTAATAGTAATAATAATTGAAAAAAGATTTTTTTTTAAATTTCTTATTAATAATTAAAGAAAGATTTTTTTTTTTCAATTATTATAATAACTATGCGATATATTCAATCAATCAATCAATCAATCAATCAATCTTTATTTGTGAACACAGGTATAACATTATAGGTCTTATGTTTACATTTTAGTCGGGCTCTATGTCCTACCAATGAAATTGGTGTACAAATATATTAGTTTTTGCCTTTTTTAGTTACAAGTCTGATTGAAGATACAATACAAAGTCAATTATATGATTATTAATAAATTATTAATCAATTACAATTTATTTTTACATGCATGTCAATGGTAAATTATATTAAAGGGTTAGCTAAGTCATATTTCATCATATTGTAGTTATGTCAATTAAATGTATGAATAAACAATTCATCAAATAAAAATCAAATAAATTACATGCAAGTCAAATCACAATAATTACAGGGGTGGTAATGTCAAATCTTATCGTTTAAAAATTCTTCGATAGAGTAATAGGTCTTATCTATTAGAAATGAGTACAATTCACTTTTGAATTTTCGGACACTATCTTCACTCCTTATACATTTCGGTAATTTATTATAAACCTTTGGAGCCATTACAAAAATACTGTTTTTGTACAGTGCAGTACAAGATCCGACTGTTTGTAACCGATCACAGCGGCGCTGACTAGTTACTCGAGCAAATTTATGTAAATTTTTTTTAACGAACATGGACGTTTCATAGATGTACAACGACGGCATAGTTAATAATTTCGAATTTTTAAAAAACGGTTTGCAGCTGTCTGTTGTCTCCAAATTATATATAGATCTTATGCACCTTTTTTGACACTTAAATACCATATCTTTACCCGTGGCATTGCCCCAAAATATAATTCCATATCTCAATGTTGGGGCTACTAGACCATGATACGCCGTTAAGACAGTTGCTCTATTGGCTGTTTTATTTAACATGTGCAAGGCATAGGAATGTTGGTTTAGCTTACTGCATACTTTGTCAATATGTGAATTCCATTTTAAAGTGTTTTCTATGTTAAGTCCAAGAAATTTAGTCACATTTGTTTCATTAATAATTTTGTCCTTGTATTTAATATTTAAGTCCAGATTGTTATTTATTCTTTGTTGAAATTTCATTAATACTGTTTTGTCAAGATTTATTACCAAATTATTATTTTCCAGCCAAGTCACAACTGATAGCAAGTTAGAATTAATCTCAGCCTCTAATGTGCTCACCTCGTCACTATTAAAAAGTAAAGTGCTGTCATCTGCAAACATTGTCATAGGATACGATGATGCTGTCGGAAAGTCGTTAATATAAACAATAAATAGGGGTGGCCCGAGTACACTACCTTGTGGTACTCCATAATTTACCGTTCTCTGGCTAGATTTATACATTATTTCGTTTTTATTTGAAATTCTATTTATATTTACAATATTATAATGAAATGGGTAGCATACCTATATTAGCAAAGCCTGCAGATAACCGGATAGCGAACGTTAAAAAAAGCATACAAGGTTTAATATACATTATATATAACTATGCGCACCGAAGTAGGACTAACTATATCGATAGCTAGATAGATTTAAATTCTTTATTCACAGAGTGGTAGGGACATCGACGCGCAAACTGAACGCACGCCTCAAAGAGATCTCAGTACCAACTGGTGGGGTCCGCAAGGGCCGATGCCTGACAGGGGTGCGGGTTGTTCGAAAGAGATACCGTGGCCCTTGGCACACAGACAACTGAGGAAACACAGGTGGGTTTTAGTCAGTAAAAGTCTGACACGCCCGAGAAGTTAGTAATGTTTTAGTGGTTTAAAAAAACCATAAATAGGGTATTTACCAATTTACTAAAAACTATTTTAAATTGAAGATTGAGGCGAGATATTTAACAGCAAAATAAATACCACACGTGACGTCACATTTGTGTAAACAGCACCGGTAAAAATACTTTGTATGGCGTAGTTTTAGAACTATTTGTGCACAGAAGCACCCCGCACACCAGTAATACCTTTCTATCCATTAAACATTTTGTTAATTATCAACTCGACATTCACGTGTCACGTGGTCACGTGATAAAAAGTCATCGTAAGGAGCGTTTCGGTGGTAAATTCAAAACAACGAAAAATATGATTGATATATACTCGTATATATCATTTTGAACTGAGAAAATGGATATAAATCAATTTATTTTTATTTTTCTGTCACATATTTCGTCCCAATGTTAAAATTAAAACAGTTTTTTTATATATTGGAAAATACCCTATTCAGCACATGATTCTAGAGCGTACATATGGTATTTCGGTTTTCAAAAAAATAAATTGCCGTTTCACAGAAAATGTAACATGTACCTACACGTACATGCGAAGGCGGTAAAAGTATCGCATGACAGAGCTATTTTTCTTTAAATAATAACCTATAAGTGCAGAATCATGTTGTAAGTACTCAATCCATAGTAACAAGTTGTGCGCCGATGTCGCTGCGACCCTATATTCCCATTAGAGCCTGTTTCATTGTGTGAATGATTGACTGGCAGAGAATGCCTAAGGCATTAAGTCCGCCTTTGTACCTTTTTCGTGCGCAAGAAGTTTAAATAAATAAATAATATGATGATACAATAAAGAAACAAAAAAAAAATTTACCATCTACTGACTACATGACTACTTGAGCTTCTTATGCTGTCTGACTAGAATTTAAATTTAATTTAAATACATCAATAAAAATAATTGAAGTATTTTTGACATATAAATGCAGACCCCGAAGTAAGGGCCGGCGTAGTGTGGCGTCCCTTAGATTGTAAATAGCATTACATTACAGCGTAACACGGGGCGTCTGAATTTCGAGACTGAAGGAAGCAAACTGCTTACTACGTCACGCATGATAGTCAAAGTATAGACACTCTGGTCCAGTTATATCCAAGAAAGGTCAAACACAAGAGGTTCAGTTCAGACAGAACGGAAAAGGGACAACAGTAGTGCCATAATTTAAAGTAGACAATTGCACACAGTCGGCTCGCACATGATCCCGACCGTAAAATAGTCGGGCATTTTTCCGTTCTGCGTGAACTGACTCTGATAACACTAACTAAGAAAACCACCTTTCCTGCTACGTAATAAAGTCGCTATCGATGTCAAACTGTTACTGGACATGTGCGGCTGATCGTTACATTTGAGTATTTACGCTGACGTACATATAAGATACAAGACGTACCTTCATAATCATGGTCCTGTGAAGGCTGTGCTTGCAAAGCGCACTCTTGAAGAGTATTGACAATCTTATGCCACATAGCTAGGATACTGTTCTCTCGCTCAGCAGCTTGCTTGCTGAGTACCATGCCGCCTAGGAGTTTAACTACACGGGGACCGACCTGTTACAGAATACATGAAAATATTACCATTTTTCTGGCACAAACGAATGAAAATATGAAGTCAAAATAGTCACCAAAAGTTGGTTGTCGTCATTGACCAAGTTTTGGTGACAATTTTGACTGGAAAAGGTGCATTAAAGTTATTTAAAATCCATTAAAATAGTTAAAATCATGCCCTTTACAAGAGCCAACTTTAACAGCTAAGTACAGTGAAACCTGGTTAAGTGGGACCTGGATAAGTGAGAAACCTCTATTATTGAGAACTACAATGAGGTCCCGGCACTTTTTCATCGAATTACCTCTGTTAATGGGACTTTTCGAACTTGGTTAAATGAGATTTGATTTCTAGGATTTTTTCGATGTTTACCTCTATAATTGGGACTCTGGAGCTCAATTCCCTTTATAAGTGAGACAATTTATCAGGTTGGGACAGGTTACGACACGATTGTTTATAAACATTTGAATTTCTTTCACAAAATTTCCACCTTTATAAATGGAATAACGGTACATTTCGACCTCTATAAGCGGGCCCTCTGTAAATGAGACAACTAAATTTTAAACCTGTCTAATTGGAAAACTGGATAAATGAAAACCTCTTTAAATGGTACAAAATCCTTGGTCCCTTGAGATCCCAATTAACCAGGTTTCACTGTATTTAATAAAAAATAAATAAATTATAAGATATTATTCAAGTCTTGCTGGGGGCGATTCTGAACCCCCAAGTCCGTTCATGGATTCTTTTCTCATCCACGCTAGTCTCTAATGGGTTAAAAATATAAGTGATTATCACAAACCTGCAACGGCGTCATATTGGTCCTCTCCGAGCCAGCAGAAATCAGCTGTTGATGTAAAGCGGGCTGCAGTGATGCGAACGCGGGCGCTCCGCTCAAGTTGTGCAAGTATCGCACTAGGGCTGAGCTGAAGGACCCGTATAGCGCTCCGAGGCGAGGGCCGAAGCATGTTGAGATTGTACCTGGGTGTTACAATAACGATGTGATACTAGCGACAAGATTTACTCGCTTTTAGGTCTAAACATGTTCTTCAAATATTCAGAACAGGCTTTTGTTGTTTGTGTGATTGGGTAACAAACATCCAAATATCTTTTTTAATATCCGTAGCATTTTTGACGCTGCAACAGTCCTAGAATATTGAGTAACGGTTTGTTCTTTTTTAGGATTCCGTGACTCAAAAGGAAACAACGGTGAACATGCTTTTCAACTAATGTCAAGCTTGTTATTGGGAAAAATTCACGCGCCTTTTTGCTATATTGAATTTGAATAAGATCACTTCAAACTTCAGAAGTCCGTAAAATGGAGTTCAATTAATGCCATAACACACAATCAATTCAAAAAAGGCTGGAATAAAATTAAAAAAAACATTAAAACAAAGTACGATGATTTACCAGTATCAGTGCGCGCAGTCTCTCTATCCAAATCTTTAGCCAGGGCAGCAAGTAAAGCCTGGTGCGCGTCGTGTAGTAGAAGAGAATGCTGTCCTAAACGCTCTGAGCCCTCGCTGATGATCTCTTCAGTTAGCAGGGTAAACACCTCTGTCGCTAGGGCAATATACTGAAAGAGAAGTATAGTTGATAAAGCTGAAAAGTTAATAAACCAACGGAGGCCCTAGTGTGAGTTTCTTCTAACCAATCTCGACTTCTCTAACCAGCATCGACCGCGTTCGGCCCTCTGATCGGCCCTGGATTGATGCATGTCCAATCCGCGGCCAATCGGGTTGGCTCTCACCACGTGGTGGATTACGGGCATTAGACTTCGTTCGCGAACTTACAAATCACACAAATGTAGTATTTTAAAACAATTTCAAGATACATTTTCTGATCGGTGGTATCCACTAAATGCCTGTCAGCTATAGTAACTATTGACTCGATGGTACTTCAATTTGCTTAGTGTACAAACTTGTCCCTAGTCAGCTTATTTTGAGTACCTCCAAGTTGGAATCCTACTGTCAGATACTCCTGAAAGATGTTAAAGGACATTTATATCTAAGTACTTACAGAATAAGGCTCAGCCTTGTCAGGCACGATGGCCTGATGCGGTCGTTGCGGCGCGTCAGTGTTGTCATTGCTGTCGGTGTTGCCAGACGCACGCACGAGTCCGCTGTTGTCGGTCATATCGGGAGCCACTAGGGTCGATTCGAACCAAAGTCCGAAAAGTGGTTCGCTATCTTCTGGACAAAAATGTAAGGTATTTATCAACTAATAAAGTATACATTATTCTGAGCTTAATGGTGCCGTCTAGTTAGACAAACATTTGTGATGTCACAAACAGTGGCAATCACCACAAATTCTGGCACTAGCCACCAACATTGGCAATTGTCACGACAATGGCGGACACCAAAAAAAATTTGTGAGCTAGAACAAACATGGTGGTTACCACAAACATTGGCGATAATAAAAACCATTGGTTTGCCACTAATATTGGCAAACTTTTGCAGTTGTCACAAACATTGACCGGTACACCAATATTCGCAATATTTTACTTTTTATTGTCTTGGTACTGCTTCTGTACCACGTGCACTTCAGGATCAAGCAATACGTGAGTAAATGTTACCGTCGTCTGTCTCCGAGTCCTCGGAGCACAGTATCATGTCCTGGAAGTAGACGGTGGAGTCGGAGCGGTCGGGATCGGCGTCCTGGTGCTGCTTCTGTACTACTGCGCGCTTCAGGTTTGTTGCTTTGCGGTAGCACACTACTCCTAAGGCTACCAGAAGCTGTAGAAAACAGTTTTATTAGTTACTAGCTGACCCGGCAGACGTTGTCCTGTCTTAACTATGAATATATGTTACGCATAACTTTCTCATTTTTTTTTCTGCCTTAAGAACCTTCTCCTGACAATAAGAAACACATAAAAAAAAGAATCATCCAATTTGATGCAGTCGTCCGGAAGTTATGCGCCTACATACATTTAGGCGATTCATTTTTATATATATAGGTAGATAGGTAGATGACTGCCGGACACATCAAGGCAAAGTAAGGAGAAAGCTAAGAGCATATTTATTTTTGTACAAATTATATCTAGATTCAGAAAGGCGATTAAATTTAACGGAACTGTTCGATAATCACATTTATAAAGAAAGTGTTTTATACAGTATATTGCATTGCAGGCCTCTTTCAACCAGATTAGAACTATTTAATGCTGTTTAGTGGTAGAAAAGAGTAATATTTATGTTACACGTAGAAGAAAATGGATTTGATATTTCTTCCCTAGATAATTTTCACAAGTAAATTATTATTTTTGCCTATTGTTTTTGGACAAGATTGACACCTTATAACACAACATTACCTGATGTAAAGGTGCAGCGGAAGCCAGTCTAAGCTCCCTCTGATGCGCCGTGTGCTGTGCCAAGATATGCAGCGGCGCAGGAGTCGACACCACGGCCTCGCCACAGCTGAGCGCTTCCAGGCGCGCGTCGGATAGCAGGGCTCCTACCCAGGCGAGGCAACGCCCGCCTAGCGCTACCCACACTACGCCAAGACCTTGTTGCCTACGGAAATTGTAGTTGGAAAAAAATTGGGTTACTTAAAGCGTGAATGGTGCCGATTCTGTTGTACACCGAACTAAACTATAACTAAAATTCCTTACTTTTGACTATGAGAATCTTAACGCTATTCTGCAAAAAAATATCTCTAAATTTAAAAACAATTTTGACACAACTAAAATCGAATTTGACAATCGCGACTCGCACGTGGTATGTGTTTTGGCTTCGCAACGTGGTACTTGTTTGCCCTACCCCGTGATTTTTTTTAGAGCCAGAGGCGCGCAGCCTCGACGTGATTTATATGGAATATTCACTTATTTATGGAAAATATTAAAAATTATTATCCACATGTTGAGTTTTAGAGGTGTTTGAGGTTTCATAAAGGGGGTCGATTTTTTTTTTTTTGCGATAGGACACACCGTTTTCGAGATATAAGCAAAAGAAAAGAAAAAAATCAGTACTATTTTTGCACCAGTAGTCGAGGTGTCGGTGTGAATTTTTATTCTTGACAACTAATTTTATTCCACACCTATTTAATCGCGATTAAAAATAGTCAGATTTAGTTAGACAACCAAAATTTTAGGTTGAATAGAATAATGAAATTGACAACAACAGAATAGCAAAATTACCATTTTCACTAAACTAATAATTCAGTGCAATCTTAGTGCTGTCAAACTAAAATATAGTTAAGTTGTGTCATTTTAGTCAATTTCAGAATAGGAAATCGTCGTTTGACAGGAATAAACTAAATTTTGGTGATTTTTAGTCTAGTTTAGAGAATTTTGTGACAACAGAATCGGCACCATTGTAGTTTGACAGCAATAAACTAAATTTTGGTGATTTTTAGTCTAGTTTATAGAATTTTGTGACAACAGAATCGGCACCAATGTCTAGTTTAATAATCACCACCCAGTGAGCTTATACACATTTCGGTTTAGCCAATTCTTGTTCGTGATCATTTTCAAAAACATTTTATTTACTTGATATTGAAGTTATTGGTGCCGATTCTGTTGTACACCGAACTAAACTATAACTAAAATTCCTTACTTTTGATTATGAGAATCTTAACGCTATTCTGCAAAAAAAAATCTCTAAATTTAAAAACTATTTTGACACAACTAAAATCGAATTCGACAATCACGACTCGCACGTGGTATGGTTTGGCTTCGCAACGTGGTACTTATTTGCCCTACCCCGTGATTTTTTTTTAGAGCCAGCGGCGCGCAGGTGCGGCCGCCTCGACGTGATTTATATGGAATTTTCACTTTTTGGATGGAAAATATGAAAAATTATTACCCACATGTTGAGTTTTAGAGGTGCATGGGGTCTTATAGAGGGGGTCGAAATTTTCATTATTTTTGCGATAGGACACACCATTTTCGAGATATAAGCAAAAGAAAAGAAAAAAAAAACTGTACTATTTTTGCACCAGAAGTCGAGGTGTCGGCGTGAATTTTAGTTCTTGACAACTAATTTTATTCCACACCTATTTAATCGCGAATAAAAATAGTCAGATTTCGTCAGACAACCAAAATTTTAGGTTGAATATAATAATGAAATTGACAACAACAGAATAGCAAAATTGCTATTTTCACTAAATTAAAAACTCAGTGCAATCTTAGTGCTGTCAAACTAAAATATAGTTAAGTTGTGTCACTTTAGTCAATTTCAGAATGGGAAATCGTCGTTTGACAGGAATAAACTAAATTTTGGTGGTTTTTAGTGTAGTTTAGAGAATTTTGTAACAACAGAATCGGCACCATTGTCAGGTTTTTAAATTCAATATTGATTCTAGGTAGTATGCTCATACAAATTAGAGACTATGAACACCTCATCAAAGTCACAAGACAGTTTTAAACGTCAAAACTTACTTAGAAACGGGATCGATTCCAGATAAAGTAACATTGTATGGAGAAGAATAGGCAACAAAATAAATAGTTCAGCAACTGTTACGACTTACATTTTAGTGAGATTGTAAGGCCTGGACGGCGTCTTAGCAGGACTCTTGCCGGGCGCCGTGCAAACGCAGGGCGCGCCGGCCAGCGCGTGGTGCAGCCCGCACAGCAGTACCCAGCCGCCGATCATTAGATGGTTCTGGTATACCTGGGAATGAATAGAGAAATGTTAGTTCAAAGTGACCGTTCAAGAAGCCGCCGTTGGAACATTGACCTTAAATATCTCTGTAACCAGAAGGTTCCCAGGTTCCCAGTTTTGGCAATGTGAGTGTGCTGTATAGACAGCACACTCACATTGCCAAAAAAAATACAGTCCTTGTATAGAGACCCACCCCATTTCACCGTTAACTTAATTTTATTTTTCGTGTTTTTTATTATAGCAGCTACATAAATACACACTCAATTAAATCCAACTGTCTACCTATTACGATTCATGAGATACAACCCGCTGACAGTCAGACGGACGGACGCACTAGGCTTAGTAATAGATCCCGTTGGCACCCTTCGGGTACAGCACCCCAGTTGCGTAACTCACGATTTATCATAACCTGCACCCTAATTGCGTAACTCACGATTCATCATAATCTGTATCGTTTTGAAACGGATTGTTAAACCATTGCTTCATATGTTCGAAAAATGTGTCTGTTCGACAACATAAATAACGCAATGGATATTGTTTAACTGTGAAGACGAAACCAATTATGATCAATCGTGAGTTACGCAATTAGGGTGCTGTTTCGTTTTGAAACAGATTGCTAAACCATTGCTTCATATGTTCGAAAAATGTGTCTGCTAAATAACGAAATGAATATTCTTGAACTGTCAAATTAAACCGATTATGATTAATCGTGTGCTACGCAATTAGGTTGCAGGACCCTAGCAACAAGTTAGCTGCCTGTCTATTTTCCCGGCTAGACGCTTTTTGGGAATGTACGCACGGCTACATATCAAGCTTTACATTTCCAGCATAAGCTGATCTCGCATTGTATAGGATTTCCGTACAGTGAGAGATCAGCGTAAACTGGAAATGTATAGCTTGATGTGTAGCCGTGTGTACTACGTCTCTCGCATTTATTACAGCTCACTTTTAATGAGAACATCTAGAATACATACCATTGTCAGAAGCTTACTAAGATTACCTTTATACAGGATAAGTTTTTATCCAGTGCGCAAATTTTAACCATGAATTCAGCATATCATTCTAGACCCCCTACCGTAGAAATTTTTCGCCGGTTATACAAAAACAAAACAGCTTTTCCATACATTTTGACCGCGTAGGTATTGCACTTTTCTATGAAACAGCAGTTTTTTTTTTTGCAAAACCGGCGAAAAATTTCTGCGGTAGGGGGTTTAGAATGATATGCTGAATTCATGGTTAAAATTTGCGCACTGGATAAAAACTTATCCTGTATAACTTCGAATAAAAGTACTTACATAACCACCAGCGCGTGTAGATTGTTTGAATGTTTCCCCTACAGTGTTGTACAGGCTGAGTGCACTTTCGACCAGAGTGGCCGTTTGCTGCTCATACTCCTCATCTTTCGGGTGTAGAGATGCCTGTTTAGAAATTTAAAAAAAACTGTCAACTCAAAGAGGAATACTACTATTATTTTATTTTTATTACATAACGTAACATCACGCCTTGTTTCCCAAAAGGGTTCGGCAGAGGTGTACCGTCAACGGTGGCATCTTTACTTTCCATGAGCAACCTAAACCAATGAGAACTAACCATATTAAAATATCTCTCGATTTCTAAAAATGTGTTACAAATAGTAGATTGTTCTACTTCTGTATCGCTTCGATATAAAATGGCGGCAACAGATGTTTAGTTACCGAGAAACTAAAGATGCCACAGTAATTGTACCTATAGTACAGTTTAGCCTTAAGCCATCAACCGGGGACAAATCCAGGTTTCGGGCTGCTACTGAGACATTCCAGACAGAAAAACCCAATAAACCCTCTGCCCAACCTGCAAAATTCAACCCAGAGCCTAATGCTTAGCTTTAACATCGCCACGTTTAAAGGAATAAGGTCACAGTCGACTTTAAAAGCTGAAATAGTATGTTAGTAAATCCATGTTGATTAAATATGACTGCCCCATACTTAAAATATGCGCTTGATGTGGAGTTGCGGACATAAGTCCATTATACTATACTACTACTTAATATGACTGTTGTTGAAGGTTACCAATTAGGTGTATGAAAAAGTATCACCTTCCCGATGGCAATAAACATTTAAATAATTACCTGAGCAGTGGCGCATAGTAACCCAGCAATGCTGACGTCACTTAGCGTCATGATACGTTCGGGCGTGAACGGCTCGAGGCAAGGCAGAGACAAAGCGAGGCGGCAGACGTGCACCTCGTTCACGAGGAAATGAAGACTAGAAGGAAAAACGAGGTTTAATAAGGGACCGTTGTATGCGTGGTCCTAGTAAATATTTTAGGGCAAGAAGAGTTTTTATTATTGTAAAGTTGTTACTGAGACCAAAACTATCAGTTCGCAAACTAGTAAGAACTGGCGACTTACATATGCTTGCAGGAAATATCTGCTGGCATACTCCCGATATTATATAGTTAAGTATTGATTGATTTTATTGATTTTAATAGTGATTTTTATCATGATTTGATTTTAATGTTGATTTTTAATTACTGAAATAATTTTGATTTTAATTGTATCTCGGTTTTAATTTTGATTGTAATTGCAGTTGGTTTGTTATTTTAATTCAGTTTTTGATTTAATTTTGTATGATTTAAATTTAGGTTATATTTCGAACGACAAACAAGTTATGCATGATGTGCTTACCTGTAAGAAATTGGTACACTATTCTATAAGTTTAGTGGATGTATCTCATTTCTTGTATCAGTGTATTCAATTGTTGGTGAGCCGAATAAATAAAATAAAAAATAAAATAAAAATATTTTTATAGCGAAATATCGTGAGTATGCCACCAGTCACTCAACATTCGAAGTTTTGAGTTTGTATGTGGATGGCTAAGAGTAAAGATAGACCGTGAGAAAGATGATATGGCTTGGCTAGAAAGGGTCCCTTTCTAGACATATCATCTGGGATGCCAACTAATAGTTGCCCAAAATACAAGCCCTGGCATAGTTTGGGTATCAGTTTTAGTACCTCAAGTAAAAACAAATGAATATTGTATCTAAGTAGGTGCCAAGTTCTTTTGAATGCTGTTTGTGACATAAACTTTTTACTTTACTTGAAGAAATACTGCGCCGACCCCAAATAAATTAGGATACGGGCAAAGTGATACTAACTGGAATCTAACTTTCTACTATTTGAATCAAAAAGAAGGTATGCCTACAGATGATGAAAATAAATATAGTTTCATACAGTGAGGCATCAGAGTTGAACTGCGGCGCGACGGCGGTCTCCTTGGCAGTTTGCCAGCGGTTGAGGTACCGCTGCAGGCACGGCAGCGAGGCACACACCTTCAGCACCACGGAGCCGGCTCTCAACTCCATTAGCAACGATGAGCAGGTTGATGCCACCCACTTCTGTTGAGGAGATTATGTATTTGAAATATAATAATGAAAATACACTGATTATACACACATTTATTTTTTCAGTTGATACAATCAAATATAAAGTCACAACACATTTTTTTGTTTATTTTATGTTATGTGTGAAATAAAAAGCCAAGAATTTTCACGTCCTAAGTAGTCTGATAAATAGTTTCAATGAAATCCTGATCCGGTTTTGTATCTGGCAGATGTTGCATATTTGGTTGTGGAGAAGGACCTCGATTGATTAGAATAAAAAAAAAAAATTGCAGCTTTCTCTCTAGCTTTCTAAATTCGAACTAATTCTTATGAAAGAAAAACGCAAACAAACCTTCATATCAACAGTAGACTGTTGGGAAGCATTCCCATCCTTAGCACTCTCCAAACTATCCTTACTTCCGGGCGACAGGACGGCTGTGGCTGGCGCGACTTGGGATGACGTCATCGAAGCCACTGGGTTCCTCAATGGCGCCGTCAGCTGTTCCAACAACGCGTCAGAACGTCTCTGGGCGTTTGACGGCGGCTGCTTCTCAGTGGGCGTGGTTTGAGAAGCTAGTGACGTAATCGAGCTTGGTATGACTGATGATTTTGTTGATTGGGACTCTGAGAAAATATTAAAAGAAAATGAAATAAATGCTGGTGTTCAATTGTAATTATATTTAGAAAAAAACCTCCACAAAAGTTAATAACAAATAAAAAAAACAAAGTAGGTACATATAAGTACGATCTTTGCAACTATTTTCTATAAAATTAAGCTTAGAACATGACAAGTAATTTGGCAGATGTGTTATCACTTATTTTTTCTTTTTATTTCACCAAGTTCATAAATGATTAAAATATCAAGTTTTATACTTTTTATTTTAGTTTGTTTAAACTTAGGTCAGTAATAAAAAATAATACATACCAGGCACGGTAACATGTGCAGGTAGTTTGGCATTTTTCAGTAGTGAAGTCAAGATAACTAGGTCAGATTGGGGGTAGCCCCCTCCGTCGATTCCGCATAGTCCCACAATGGGCAACAGTAGCTGGGGGAAAAACATTTTTATACTTGGTTACTTGAATTGTTTATCCTATCTAAGAAACAAGATAAGTTCATTTGGTGATAATAGTGTTAGCATTAACTTAAAGACTCCATTGCATTATTTTCAGAAAGATAATTACAATCAAAACAATTGAGTGATTGGAACTAAGTTCCTTTCACTTCTGTGTAATATTTTGACAGTCACAATACTTAAAAGCAGAATGCTAGACCATTATAAAGCTTTTAAGGGATTTGCACTAAAACACCTTGATAGTTAACACTTTTATTTATTGAGCCGCGCACTATTTAAAACTCTCATTCACCAAGTTTGCAGAGCATACGTGGGATAAGGAATTATCTAAAAAAAATTGTCCCCGATGGTGTTTTTATTTATTTAATTTAGCCACAGCATAATGCTGATGATGCAAATGGTCACGATTCTAAAGTAAAAAGTGTGCTCTTCCAAATAATTTATTCTCCTGCTGCATTGAATTTGTGCACATTAGCAAACTGAACATTTTTCTTTCAAGTTTTAAGCATTTAGTTTTAATTCTCATACAAACCTGCTTAACGGAAACATTGGGTGCAGCAGTCGTATTGTTGGTGTCATCACAGCTCAATCCAGCTTCGGAGAGCTTCTTAAGTATTTGTCGGAGAATCACTCTGAATGCATCTCTTGCAGTACTTAGTTGGTCATTTGGTACTAAAAATTAAATAAGGTTGATTTTATAGCTTCTTTTCTTTCATTTAATTGCTTATGAACAAGCTTACAATTTCTATGGAAATGCACTATTCTAAATTTTAAAATAATTATCACATGAAACTTTAGTGTATTTTATTAAATTACTATTCAATATAATTTAGTAAAATAACATTGCATTTGTTCCAATTTGATCTAGTTGTTTAACCCAATTTTTTTACTTTAAATAAAGGATTCAAAAAATGTTTATATTGAAACAATCCTCTTAAATTACATAACACAGATTTGGTTGACTGGAAAAAAAAACAATCTCAACTTGCAGCGAGGAAAGTACAAGTAAAGAACCTTCTATAATTAAGTATTTAGTTTCAAATTAAGGAATGATTCATAGCTTTTTCTTATAGTCTTTAGTAATCATGTTCTAAAACTAAATAATGTGTTTTATTGTTCCCACAATTATTTTATCAATCAATCATTTATTTGCAATGAATAAATCAAAGCCTTTGTTCCTAACTATAACCAGGAAACCTTTACCTATGCAAGAGTTGTTGTTCAAAAAACTTCCCTGTTGCACAATATTGTGAAATTCATTACTTCAACTAGATTGTATAGGTTATAGCAATTATACAAGCATTGCACGAAGATAAATTCTTCAGTTAACAAAGTCTTTTTTGTAATAACAATGATAAATCTAACTATACAAATTGTTTTTCATTACTTAGGCATACTATTAGGCGAGACCTAATTCCTGAAATATATATATTACTATTTTGTAAGAGCTGTTTAACCTCATAAATCTAAGATTGTTTGCTGTGAAGTCAATAATCCAAAATATTATTATCATAATGTTTTGGATGGATGATTCATCAACAAAATCAAAATAAAGTACTGTGCCTGTTATAATAAATACTTACAATTATTAGCGTTCATGCTAATAAAATGTGCAGAGAGGCATGCAAAGCATGTGTAGAACAAGTCGTAGATGTCCTCATGGTTCTGGAACTCACTTTCACTGCGAGCAAGGTAATTAAGTTTTTCAGCATAAATGAATTGAACTAGTCTCAAAGACATGGTTTTCTAATAAGTACAACTTGAGTCATGTACAATTGGACTTGTCAACGTCGTGATATTCCCAATGATATGTCTTTGAGGGTAGCAGGGGCAGTGTAGAGAGTTTTATCATTGTGTGGGGGTATTTACAAATTCTTTTTATTGGATAACCCCATTAGATGTAAGGCACAGACTATAAATCCGTGTTCATCGGGCACAAAGGAGACGTTCATAAAAATATTACTACAATAACCTAGTTTTAATAACACAAGACAAGTTTATAAATAAATAGGTAACAAACCAATGATCAATCAGAAGAGATCAAAATAACTTTGGTTTTAATTCTTAGAGTGTCCAGATGAAACAAACCTTTTGATGATGGCTTGGATGATTTCAACGGCATCGTTTTTGTCGAAGAAAGGGCCGTAAAGTGCTGTTAATATTGGTTTAACAGTTGTAGACCACTCAATATTTCCTCCTGATGCGGCCATTTTCGGGTAGAAAATGACGATTGTGAATTCGATTTTCAGGATGTCAAATGTTTGTCATTGCCAGTGTCAGTCAACTGTCAAAACTTTAATCGTATTCAACACCTTGGCCGCATTCCGAATTAGAAAATAGCGCTATGAGCGATCGCATCGAATTTTGCGTTCCAAAAAATATATCACGATTCTGACGGCTCAAAACTGACATTTTTACGGAACGTTCGTGATCGCGATAAAAGTGTTCACTCAACGTTAAAACATATATTCACCTGGTATACATCACGCATTTCGATACGTTGCGACTCAAAACAAAACAGCATAACTGTCATTTTTGACAGCACTCATGGTGATAATCGTATATCGCAAAGTCAGCGCGCGCTCAAATCGATATTGTTTTGAGTTGTATCATAACTTAGAGTACTTTCGTGGGTAGTGGTGAAGGCATAATACTTGCTTTTGTTTGTGTTAAATATTTTTTGGATATAAGTGAATTTTACAAGTGTGAGCTTCAATCGTAACTATTCTTTGTATTTGTGTTTTAGCCTAAGGTTTGTTTTAATCCTAATTTTAGTTTGAATCCTGTTTTAATTGCGTTAAACATTTTACCCGGTATCCATCCATAATGAATACCAAAAAACCCCCTGACCCCCCGATCTATTTGATTATACCCCGGTTTTAACAGTCTCTCTCCCCGACGAAAATGTAAACAATGCAATGGACTCCGAATCGGCTCGTAGAAAAAGATTAGCCACTTCTCCAACTACTATAGTTCCCTCCAAAGTTAATGAAAAAAGAAATTGGAAGACAATCTTATACTCTAAATGACAACCCACCCTACGTTGTTCATGTTTCTTTGAAGGATGGCCAGACCCCAGGTACTGTTCTGCACCCAGTTAAGTTTGGAATGTTTTTAACAAAATATAATTACAGTAACATTCTACTAGGTAGTGTAAAACGTCTTGGAAGAAACCGGGTGTCAGTTGAATTTAAGTCTCACCAGGATGCAAACAGCTTCTTGGTTAGTAAAACCTTAATCAAAAATAACTTTGTTGCAACAATCCCACAATTTAATATATTACACGTTTGGGTCTAGATGTAGTACCAACTGAATGGACAGAAGATGAGGTCATTGACAATATCAAGGTTCCTGCTGGATGTGGCCCTGTTATAAAAGCAAAGAGAATGAGCCGAAAGGTGACGTCTCTGGGTATTACAGAGTGGAAACCCACTCAAACAGTAGTTCTGACATTCGATGGGCAAGTCCTTCCTAAGCGGGTTTATTGTTTTTATTCAGTCCTCTCAGTCGAGAAATATATGTACAGAGGCCAGCACGTCAAGCTACCCCAATCTGTCAAATTTCTTTGATAGTTTTTCAACTTTATTACAAAGGAATAAGGTTTATGTTCAATTTGGAAAATTTGACAGTTTGGGATAGCTTGACCTGCTGGCGACTGTACCCAACTATTCAGTGTTTTATTTGTTGTCGTTTTGGTCATACTTGTACAGTATGTCGCTCGCAGCCCCGCTGTTTTAAATGTGGACAGGATCACCCAGGTGATGGATGCCAAGTTTCCACTGAATGTGCAGTTTGTGTATCTTGTTCCGGAAATCATTACGCCAATGATAAGGCTTGTCCTGAATTAGGTCGGCAGAAGGGCATTAAAGCTCTTGTGTCTGAGAAATCAGTTTCATATGCGGAAGCAAGTCAGGTTTTCCCTCCAGTCTCACGAGCATATGTGGAAGTGTCAAGAGTTTCAAATGTTCCCAAACCAACAACCAGTTCGCCTCAATACCGCAGTACAGCCCCCCAACAATCATACTGTAAAACGGTCTACCTTAAACCTAAATCTCATGCCCCTCTTTCACCTAGCTATGATAGGCAGGCTCATCAAGCCCTTACCCAGGACTACTCCTTCTTTCCATTCCAAAACGGCTGTGCCTTCCCAAGGGAAGAGGGTAGTACTCCTGATAAGCCCGAATATATTAAATACTATAGCCAACATGCTAATAACGATACTATCGAACCCTGCACTATATCTACCTGACCACGTTGCCAATAAACTGACCACAATCGTCCATTATATAAATAATTTTCCATCCCCTAACATTCCTGCAATGGAACGTTAGGAGCATTTCTCCCAGGAAACCTGACCTACTCTTTTTAATTAATAAATATAAACCATCGGTCTGCGGCATTGCTGAGACATGGCTTCGTTCTGAAAGCAATTTCAGGATCCTGTGTTTCAGTGGTGTTCGCCACGATAGACCAGATGGATTTGGAGGATGGGCTTTGTTCATCAATAACAAAGTACCATTCTCCCAGATCCCTCTACCCTTCGTTGGCGACAACTTAGATGTTGTTGCTGTTAAGGTTGAGGACATAAAATGTTTTTTTCCTTTTATATTGCACACCCACGTCTGGATAATCTTATTTTAATTAAAAATTTACCAAGTAATATAAACGGCCCATTACTTATTATGGGAGATTTTAATTGTCATCACTACCGGTGGGGATCGGATTCTTGTGATAGTATTGGTGTAGGTTTGGTGGATATTTTGGACGATCTTGACCTATGTATTATTAATGATGGTAGTGCCACACGTAGTTCTGGATTAGGACAAAGTAATAGTTGCGTCGATCTGACATTTTGCTCATCTGGCATAGCCAGCCTTTTTATTTGGAATCGTTTGTATATGACCCATGGTAGCGATCACTATCCCATCACAGTTGAAGTTCCCTCTAAATCCCTTCACGAAAAAACCTCCCCTCCCTTACTAAAGTACCAGCTTAACTCTGTAGACTGGGATCTCTATTCAAAATTTTTAGATCTACGTATCTCCTCCCTCCCAACCATCAATGCTGAGAATGCTCAAGAATCTTTTTAAAACTTTTTCTAACACCATATCCGCTACAGCTGATGACTGTTTCCCTGCAAAAAAATCACCTACAGGCAAAATCCCATCTGCGCCTTGGTGGGATAGAGAATGCACTACCATGATCAGGGCCAGGAATGAGGCAGAAGAGACTTTTAACCATGAAATGAACCTGGAAAATCTTCTCGCTTTCAGTAAAATATTGGCTAAGTCCAGGAAATTAAACAGAAAAAAGAAAAGAGCAGGCTGGGTATCATTTTGTAGTTCCTTGAGTCCATCCACCCCAGCGTCGGTGGTGTGGCAGAGAGTGAAAAGTTTTAGAAACTTAAATACCAACCATCACGAAAGTCATATCGGAAGATTTGGGGTATCAGTTTTTTACTAAAGTCGCCCCAGTCTATGTCCCTGATATAGACGAAATAAATTTTGTAGGCTCGGTAATTTCAAATGATCCTCTTGATAAGCCATTTTCCCTTATCAAACTTAAAACGGTGCTTGCCTCTGTTAAGGACTGCACCTGGTGCTGATGGATTCCTTTACTCTTTCATTGCAAAAGCAGGTGTAAAATGCCATCAATATTACCTGGACTTGGTTAATTTTTGTTTTATCTCTGGTTTTATTCTTCCAGCTTGGAAGGTTCAAGTGGTTATTCCTCTGTTGAAACCGGGCAAAGATCCTAGTGATCATTGCTCTTATCGCCCAATTGCTATATCGTCTATCCTTACTAAACTTCTTGAACATCTTATTAAAAACCGGCTAGAATGGTTAGTTGAGAATGGAAGGCTGCTCCCAACGACTCAATTCGGCTTTAGGAAAGGTCTGGGTACAACTGATAGTGTGGGTATCCTCACATCAGAGATCGATTTTTTCTTTTTGAACTTTTTAGATTAGGTTTCTTATCGCATGTTTCTTAATAAAATAATAAAAGAGAGAAATTAAATGCATATCTTTTACACCCACAATGTGTTACTGAGAATTTTCGGCAGTTTATTGATGTAGTTGGAGAGTTAAACTGATAACAAAAAACTATCCTAAAACTGTGCAGTTGTGATGCTAATTTTGAGAAATGTTATTTACTTATCCTTTGTGCAACCGAGACGGCGCGGCGTAACAAACGAAGCAAACATAATAGGCAACTCCAGAAATGTAAACTACTAATATCTAGCCTGCCGCTCAGTGGTCCACCTCAAAAAAGTTCCATGGAAGAGGGTCAGAGTCAGTGTATGTTTTCTGATTAAGTATAGCATACAAAATTGAACGACAAGTTACTAAATGAGCACTTATTACATGTCACTTCTACTACTTACTAAATCTTACCAGTAACTTAGTAGGTAGTGATGTAATTATATTTTTACTTTTAATCTAATTCTATGTGGTTTCACCGACATGTTCCCAGCAATTGGGAAAATGACCCGGGCACTGAAAAGATTCTTTTGGGAACATTCCCGGAAACGGCACATCACTAGTCTGGATAGAGTCGCCAACTAACCAAATAAGAAGTCAGCACGCCACGATTGCGGTGGTAAGGCCCTTCTTTGAGGAGTGTCTTGAGAGGTGCCACGGCGTCATCACTTTCCACCGGACACGGTTGTTTCGGGAGGTTCTTGTTTCGGATAAGACGGGGAAAAGCCCGGGTGTTTCCATTGCGAAGATCGCCATGAGGACACGGTGGAGCATACGGTAGGGGTCTGCCTGACTTGGGCGGAGCACTGCCGTGTCCTTTTTGAGGCATCGGTGGCGGCGATCTCTCGCGCCTGGCCCTGGTCCAGGCCAAGATACAGAGTGAGAGTGCATGTAGCCGTCGCCTCCTATATACGCCCTCACGGCCCTAGTTTCCACAGGAGACGCCCTAGGCATCGGGAATACCAGACTGATTTCCGGCTACCATAGGCGCGGGCTAGTGGACGGCAAGTAATGGGTAGCTCGCTGTCCGGTAAGGACCAAGCCCAGGTCGACGGCGCGTTGTGTTCCACGCGCGCCTCAAAGATGTCAGCACCAACTGATGGGCCGCAAGGGCCGCTGCTTGCCAGTGATGCGAGTTGTTAAAAAGAGATACCGTGGCTCCTGGCACACAGGCAACTGAGGGAACACGGGTGGGTTTTAGTCAGTAAAAGTCTAACATGCCGTCCTGCTCCACCCAAAGCGGGAGAAGTTTTTTGATGAATTCCCACCCTCAAAAAAATCAAAAAATAAGAAGACGCAATTTAAGGTGTGTACAGAGACCAGCACATCAAGCGACCCCAATCTGTCAAATTTCTTTGATAGTTTTTCAACTTTATTGCAAAGGAATAAGGTTTATGTTCAATTGGGAAAATTTGACATTTTGGGATAGCTTGACCTGCTGGCGACTGTACAAGTTTTATATGGTGTATGAAGGTCTTGTCATAACGTTGAGTGAACCCTGGCAGCGCGTTCACACGCGTTCCGTTTTAGGTCCGAAGGTACAAGTGTACTATCAAAGGGCGTATTCCGTATTTGAAAAATAGCGCTGTGAGCGATCACATCGAGATTTTGCGTTCCGAGTTAGATATCACGATTCTGACAGTTATAATAAAAATAAATTCATTTATTTCAGGTAAATTACACCCATTGCCACAAATAGAAATAAAAATACACAAATTATACAAATAAAAACTAAATAAAAATATCAAATGAAATTAAGCCATAAAGAAATAAAATAACAATGTCAAATAAAATCAAATTAAATTAAATTACTTAAATCAAAATAAAATAAATTAGGTCAAATCACAGTCACATTAAATCAGACTTTACAACGTAATAAAAAATAAAAAAATAAGTTTAGAACCGTCATTTTTGTCGTCAATACGGAACGCTAGTGATCGCGATAAAAGTGCTCACTCAACGTTAAAACATATATTCACCTGGTATACATCACGCATTTCGATACGTTGCGACTCAAAACAAAACAGCATAACTGTCATTTTTGACAGCACTCATGGTGATAATCGTATATCGCAAAGTCAGCGCGCGCTCAAATCGATATTGTTTTGAGTTGTATCATAACTTAGAGTACTTTCGTGGGTAGTGGTGAAGGCATAATACTTGCTTTTGTTTGTGTTAAATATTTTTTGGATATAAGTGAATTTTACAAGTGTGAGCTTCAATCGTAACTATTCTTTGTATTTGTGTTTTAGCCTAAGGTTTGTTTTAATCCTAATTTTAGTTTGAATCCTGTTTTAATTGCGTTAAACATTTTACCCGGTATCCATCCATAATGAATACCAAAAAACCCCCTGACCCCCCGATCTATTTGATTATACCCCGGTTTTAACAGTCTCTCTCCCCGACGAAAATGTAAACAATGCAATGGACTCCGAATCGGCTCGTAGAAAAAGATTAGCCACTTCTCCAACTACTATAGTTCCCTCCAAAGTTAATGAAAAAAGAAATTGGAAGACAATCTTATACTCTAAATGACAACCCACCCTACGTTGTTCATGTTTCTTTGAAGGATGGCCAGACCCCAGGTACTGTTCTGCACCCAGTTAAGTTTGGAATGTTTTTAACAAAATATAATTACAGTAACATTCTACTAGGTAGTGTAAAACGTCTTGGAAGAAACCGGGTGTCAGTTGAATTTAAGTCTCACCAGGATGCAAACAGCTTCTTGGTTAGTAAAACCTTAATCAAAAATAACTTTGTTGCAACAATCCCACAATTTAATATATTACACGTTTGGGTCTAGATGTAGTACCAACTGAATGGACAGAAGATGAGGTCATTGACAATATCAAGGTTCCTGCTGGATGTGGCCCTGTTATAAAAGCAAAGAGAATGAGCCGAAAGGTGACGTCTCTGGGTATTACAGAGTGGAAACCCACTCAAACAGTAGTTCTGACATTCGATGGGCAAGTCCTTCCTAAGCGGGTTTATTGTTTTTATTCAGTCCTCTCAGTCGAGAAATATATGTACAGAGGCCAGCACGTCAAGCTACCCCAATCTGTCAAATTTCTTTGATAGTTTTTCAACTTTATTACAAAGGAATAAGGTTTATGTTCAATTTGGAAAATTTGACAGTTTGGGATAGCTTGACCTGCTGGCGACTGTACCCAACTATTCAGTGTTTTATTTGTTGTCGTTTTGGTCATACTTGTACAGTATGTCGCTCGCAGCCCCGCTGTTTTAAATGTGGACAGGATCACCCAGGTGATGGATGCCAAGTTTCCACTGAATGTGCAGTTTGTGTATCTTGTTCCGGAAATCATTACGCCAATGATAAGGCTTGTCCTGAATTAGGTCGGCAGAAGGGCATTAAAGCTCTTGTGTCTGAGAAATCAGTTTCATATGCGGAAGCAAGTCAGGTTTTCCCTCCAGTCTCACGAGCATATGTGGAAGTGTCAAGAGTTTCAAATGTTCCCAAACCAACAACCAGTTCGCCTCAATACCGCAGTACAGCCCCCCAACAATCATACTGTAAAACGGTCTACCTTAAACCTAAATCTCATGCCCCTCTTTCACCTAGCTATGATAGGCAGGCTCATCAAGCCCTTACCCAGGACTACTCCTTCTTTCCATTCCAAAACGGCTGTGCCTTCCCAAGGGAAGAGGGTAGTACTCCTGATAAGCCCGAATATATTAAATACTATAGCCAACATGCTAATAACGATACTATCGAACCCTGCACTATATCTACCTGACCACGTTGCCAATAAACTGACCACAATCGTCCATTATATAAATAATTTTCCATCCCCTAACATTCCTGCAATGGAACGTTAGGAGCATTTCTCCCAGGAAACCTGACCTACTCTTTTTAATTAATAAATATAAACCATCGGTCTGCGGCATTGCTGAGACATGGCTTCGTTCTGAAAGCAATTTCAGGATCCTGTGTTTCAGTGGTGTTCGCCACGATAGACCAGATGGATTTGGAGGATGGGCTTTGTTCATCAATAACAAAGTACCATTCTCCCAGATCCCTCTACCCTTCGTTGGCGACAACTTAGATGTTGTTGCTGTTAAGGTTGAGGACATAAAATGTTTTTTTCCTTTTATATTGCACACCCACGTCTGGATAATCTTATTTTAATTAAAAATTTACCAAGTAATATAAACGGCCCATTACTTATTATGGGAGATTTTAATTGTCATCACTACCGGTGGGGATCGGATTCTTGTGATAGTATTGGTGTAGGTTTGGTGGATATTTTGGACGATCTTGACCTATGTATTATTAATGATGGTAGTGCCACACGTAGTTCTGGATTAGGACAAAGTAATAGTTGCGTCGATCTGACATTTTGCTCATCTGGCATAGCCAGCCTTTTTATTTGGAATCGTTTGTATATGACCCATGGTAGCGATCACTATCCCATCACAGTTGAAGTTCCCTCTAAATCCCTTCACGAAAAAACCTCCCCTCCCTTACTAAAGTACCAGCTTAACTCTGTAGACTGGGATCTCTATTCAAAATTTTTAGATCTACGTATCTCCTCCCTCCCAACCATCAATGCTGAGAATGCTCAAGAATCTTTTTAAAACTTTTTCTAACACCATATCCGCTACAGCTGATGACTGTTTCCCTGCAAAAAAATCACCTACAGGCAAAATCCCATCTGCGCCTTGGTGGGATAGAGAATGCACTACCATGATCAGGGCCAGGAATGAGGCAGAAGAGACTTTTAACCATGAAATGAACCTGGAAAATCTTCTCGCTTTCAGTAAAATATTGGCTAAGTCCAGGAAATTAAACAGAAAAAAGAAAAGAGCAGGCTGGGTATCATTTTGTAGTTCCTTGAGTCCATCCACCCCAGCGTCGGTGGTGTGGCAGAGAGTGAAAAGTTTTAGAAACTTAAATACCAACCATCACGAAAGTCATATCGGAAGATTTGGGGTATCAGTTTTTTACTAAAGTCGCCCCAGTCTATGTCCCTGATATAGACGAAATAAATTTTGTAGGCTCGGTAATTTCAAATGATCCTCTTGATAAGCCATTTTCCCTTATCAAACTTAAAACGGTGCTTGCCTCTGTTAAGGACTGCACCTGGTGCTGATGGATTCCTTTACTCTTTCATTGCAAAAGCAGGTGTAAAATGCCATCAATATTACCTGGACTTGGTTAATTTTTGTTTTATCTCTGGTTTTATTCTTCCAGCTTGGAAGGTTCAAGTGGTTATTCCTCTGTTGAAACCGGGCAAAGATCCTAGTGATCATTGCTCTTATCGCCCAATTGCTATATCGTCTATCCTTACTAAACTTCTTGAACATCTTATTAAAAACCGGCTAGAATGGTTAGTTGAGAATGGAAGGCTGCTCCCAACGACTCAATTCGGCTTTAGGAAAGGTCTGGGTACAACTGATAGTGTGGGTATCCTCACATCAGAGATCGATTTTTTCTTTTTGAACTTTTTAGATTAGGTTTCTTATCGCATGTTTCTTAATAAAATAATAAAAGAGAGAAATTAAATGCATATCTTTTACACCCACAATGTGTTACTGAGAATTTTCGGCAGTTTATTGATGTAGTTGGAGAGTTAAACTGATAACAAAAAACTATCCTAAAACTGTGCAGTTGTGATGCTAATTTTGAGAAATGTTATTTACTTATCCTTTGTGCAACCGAGACGGCGCGGCGTAACAAACGAAGCAAACATAATAGGCAACTCCAGAAATGTAAACTACTAATATCTAGCCTGCCGCTCAGTGGTCCACCTCAAAAAAGTTCCATGGAAGAGGGTCAGAGTCAGTGTATGTTTTCTGATTAAGTATAGCATACAAAATTGAACGACAAGTTACTAAATGAGCACTTATTACATGTCACTTCTACTACTTACTAAATCTTACCAGTAACTTAGTAGGTAGTGATGTAATTATATTTTTACTTTTAATCTAATTCTATGTGGTTTCACCGACATGTTCCCAGCAATTGGGAAAATGACCCGGGCACTGAAAAGATTCTTTTGGGAACATTCCCGGAAACGGCACATCACTAGTCTGGATAGAGTCGCCAACTAACCAAATAAGAAGTCAGCACGCCACGATTGCGGTGGTAAGGCCCTTCTTTGAGGAGTGTCTTGAGAGGTGCCACGGCGTCATCACTTTCCACCGGACACGGTTGTTTCGGGAGGTTCTTGTTTCGGATAAGACGGGGAAAAGCCCGGGTGTTTCCATTGCGAAGATCGCCATGAGGACACGGTGGAGCATACGGTAGGGGTCTGCCTGACTTGGGCGGAGCACTGCCGTGTCCTTTTTGAGGCATCGGTGGCGGCGATCTCTCGCGCCTGGCCCTGGTCCAGGCCAAGATACAGAGTGAGAGTGCATGTAGCCGTCGCCTCCTATATACGCCCTCACGGCCCTAGTTTCCACAGGAGACGCCCTAGGCATCGGGAATACCAGACTGATTTCCGGCTACCATAGGCGCGGGCTAGTGGACGGCAAGTAATGGGTAGCTCGCTGTCCGGTAAGGACCAAGCCCAGGTCGACGGCGCGTTGTGTTCCACGCGCGCCTCAAAGATGTCAGCACCAACTGATGGGCCGCAAGGGCCGCTGCTTGCCAGTGATGCGAGTTGTTAAAAAGAGATACCGTGGCTCCTGGCACACAGGCAACTGAGGGAACACGGGTGGGTTTTAGTCAGTAAAAGTCTAACATGCCGTCCTGCTCCACCCAAAGCGGGAGAAGTTTTTTGATGAATTCCCACCCTCAAAAAAATCAAAAAATAAGAAGACGCAATTTAAGGTGTGTACAGAGACCAGCACATCAAGCGACCCCAATCTGTCAAATTTCTTTGATAGTTTTTCAACTTTATTGCAAAGGAATAAGGTTTATGTTCAATTGGGAAAATTTGACATTTTGGGATAGCTTGACCTGCTGGCGACTGTACAAGTTTTATATGGTGTATGAAGGTCTTGTCATAACGTTGAGTGAACCCTGGCAGCGCGTTCACACGCGTTCCGTTTTAGGTCCGAAGGTACAAGTGTACTATCAAAGGGCGTATTCCGTATTTGAAAAATAGCGCTGTGAGCGATCACATCGAGATTTTGCGTTCCGAGTTAGATATCACGATTCTGACAGTTATAATAAAAATAAATTCATTTATTTCAGGTAAATTACACCCATTGCCACAAATAGAAATAAAAATACACAAATTATACAAATAAAAACTAAATAAAAATATCAAATGAAATTAAGCCATAAAGAAATAAAATAACAATGTCAAATAAAATCAAATTAAATTAAATTACTTAAATCAAAATAAAATAAATTAGGTCAAATCACAGTCACATTAAATCAGACTTTACAACGTAATAAAAAATAAAAAAATAAGTTTAGAACCGTCATTTTTGTCGTCAATACGGAACGCTAGTGATCGCGATAAAAGTGCTCACTCAACGTTAAAACATATATTCACCTGGTATACATCACGCATTTCGATACGTTGCGACTCAAAACAAAACAGCATAACTGTCATTTTTGACAGCACTCATGGTGATAATCGTATATCGCAAAGTCAGCGCGCGCTCAAATCGATATTGTTTTGAGTTGTATCATAACTTAGAGTACTTTCGTGGGTAGTGGTGAAGGCATAATACTTGCTTTTGTTTGTGTTAAATATTTTTTGGATATAAGTGAATTTTACAAGTGTGAGCTTCAATCGTAACTATTCTTTGTATTTGTGTTTTAGCCTAAGGTTTGTTTTAATCCTAATTTTAGTTTGAATCCTGTTTTAATTGCGTTAAACATTTTACCCGGTATCCATCCATAATGAATACCAAAAAACCCCCTGACCCCCCGATCTATTTGATTATACCCCGGTTTTAACAGTCTCTCTCCCCGACGAAAATGTAAACAATGCAATGGACTCCGAATCGGCTCGTAGAAAAAGATTAGCCACTTCTCCAACTACTATAGTTCCCTCCAAAGTTAATGAAAAAAGAAATTGGAAGACAATCTTATACTCTAAATGACAACCCACCCTACGTTGTTCATGTTTCTTTGAAGGATGGCCAGACCCCAGGTACTGTTCTGCACCCAGTTAAGTTTGGAATGTTTTTAACAAAATATAATTACAGTAACATTCTACTAGGTAGTGTAAAACGTCTTGGAAGAAACCGGGTGTCAGTTGAATTTAAGTCTCACCAGGATGCAAACAGCTTCTTGGTTAGTAAAACCTTAATCAAAAATAACTTTGTTGCAACAATCCCACAATTTAATATATTACACGTTTGGGTCTAGATGTAGTACCAACTGAATGGACAGAAGATGAGGTCATTGACAATATCAAGGTTCCTGCTGGATGTGGCCCTGTTATAAAAGCAAAGAGAATGAGCCGAAAGGTGACGTCTCTGGGTATTACAGAGTGGAAACCCACTCAAACAGTAGTTCTGACATTCGATGGGCAAGTCCTTCCTAAGCGGGTTTATTGTTTTTATTCAGTCCTCTCAGTCGAGAAATATATGTACAGAGGCCAGCACGTCAAGCTACCCCAATCTGTCAAATTTCTTTGATAGTTTTTCAACTTTATTACAAAGGAATAAGGTTTATGTTCAATTTGGAAAATTTGACAGTTTGGGATAGCTTGACCTGCTGGCGACTGTACCCAACTATTCAGTGTTTTATTTGTTGTCGTTTTGGTCATACTTGTACAGTATGTCGCTCGCAGCCCCGCTGTTTTAAATGTGGACAGGATCACCCAGGTGATGGATGCCAAGTTTCCACTGAATGTGCAGTTTGTGTATCTTGTTCCGGAAATCATTACGCCAATGATAAGGCTTGTCCTGAATTAGGTCGGCAGAAGGGCATTAAAGCTCTTGTGTCTGAGAAATCAGTTTCATATGCGGAAGCAAGTCAGGTTTTCCCTCCAGTCTCACGAGCATATGTGGAAGTGTCAAGAGTTTCAAATGTTCCCAAACCAACAACCAGTTCGCCTCAATACCGCAGTACAGCCCCCCAACAATCATACTGTAAAACGGTCTACCTTAAACCTAAATCTCATGCCCCTCTTTCACCTAGCTATGATAGGCAGGCTCATCAAGCCCTTACCCAGGACTACTCCTTCTTTCCATTCCAAAACGGCTGTGCCTTCCCAAGGGAAGAGGGTAGTACTCCTGATAAGCCCGAATATATTAAATACTATAGCCAACATGCTAATAACGATACTATCGAACCCTGCACTATATCTACCTGACCACGTTGCCAATAAACTGACCACAATCGTCCATTATATAAATAATTTTCCATCCCCTAACATTCCTGCAATGGAACGTTAGGAGCATTTCTCCCAGGAAACCTGACCTACTCTTTTTAATTAATAAATATAAACCATCGGTCTGCGGCATTGCTGAGACATGGCTTCGTTCTGAAAGCAATTTCAGGATCCTGTGTTTCAGTGGTGTTCGCCACGATAGACCAGATGGATTTGGAGGATGGGCTTTGTTCATCAATAACAAAGTACCATTCTCCCAGATCCCTCTACCCTTCGTTGGCGACAACTTAGATGTTGTTGCTGTTAAGGTTGAGGACATAAAATGTTTTTTTCCTTTTATATTGCACACCCACGTCTGGATAATCTTATTTTAATTAAAAATTTACCAAGTAATATAAACGGCCCATTACTTATTATGGGAGATTTTAATTGTCATCACTACCGGTGGGGATCGGATTCTTGTGATAGTATTGGTGTAGGTTTGGTGGATATTTTGGACGATCTTGACCTATGTATTATTAATGATGGTAGTGCCACACGTAGTTCTGGATTAGGACAAAGTAATAGTTGCGTCGATCTGACATTTTGCTCATCTGGCATAGCCAGCCTTTTTATTTGGAATCGTTTGTATATGACCCATGGTAGCGATCACTATCCCATCACAGTTGAAGTTCCCTCTAAATCCCTTCACGAAAAAACCTCCCCTCCCTTACTAAAGTACCAGCTTAACTCTGTAGACTGGGATCTCTATTCAAAATTTTTAGATCTACGTATCTCCTCCCTCCCAACCATCAATGCTGAGAATGCTCAAGAATCTTTTTAAAACTTTTTCTAACACCATATCCGCTACAGCTGATGACTGTTTCCCTGCAAAAAAATCACCTACAGGCAAAATCCCATCTGCGCCTTGGTGGGATAGAGAATGCACTACCATGATCAGGGCCAGGAATGAGGCAGAAGAGACTTTTAACCATGAAATGAACCTGGAAAATCTTCTCGCTTTCAGTAAAATATTGGCTAAGTCCAGGAAATTAAACAGAAAAAAGAAAAGAGCAGGCTGGGTATCATTTTGTAGTTCCTTGAGTCCATCCACCCCAGCGTCGGTGGTGTGGCAGAGAGTGAAAAGTTTTAGAAACTTAAATACCAACCATCACGAAAGTCATATCGGAAGATTTGGGGTATCAGTTTTTTACTAAAGTCGCCCCAGTCTATGTCCCTGATATAGACGAAATAAATTTTGTAGGCTCGGTAATTTCAAATGATCCTCTTGATAAGCCATTTTCCCTTATCAAACTTAAAACGGTGCTTGCCTCTGTTAAGGACTGCACCTGGTGCTGATGGATTCCTTTACTCTTTCATTGCAAAAGCAGGTGTAAAATGCCATCAATATTACCTGGACTTGGTTAATTTTTGTTTTATCTCTGGTTTTATTCTTCCAGCTTGGAAGGTTCAAGTGGTTATTCCTCTGTTGAAACCGGGCAAAGATCCTAGTGATCATTGCTCTTATCGCCCAATTGCTATATCGTCTATCCTTACTAAACTTCTTGAACATCTTATTAAAAACCGGCTAGAATGGTTAGTTGAGAATGGAAGGCTGCTCCCAACGACTCAATTCGGCTTTAGGAAAGGTCTGGGTACAACTGATAGTGTGGGTATCCTCACATCAGAGATCGATTTTTTCTTTTTGAACTTTTTAGATTAGGTTTCTTATCGCATGTTTCTTAATAAAATAATAAAAGAGAGAAATTAAATGCATATCTTTTACACCCACAATGTGTTACTGAGAATTTTCGGCAGTTTATTGATGTAGTTGGAGAGTTAAACTGATAACAAAAAACTATCCTAAAACTGTGCAGTTGTGATGCTAATTTTGAGAAATGTTATTTACTTATCCTTTGTGCAACCGAGACGGCGCGGCGTAACAAACGAAGCAAACATAATAGGCAACTCCAGAAATGTAAACTACTAATATCTAGCCTGCCGCTCAGTGGTCCACCTCAAAAAAGTTCCATGGAAGAGGGTCAGAGTCAGTGTATGTTTTCTGATTAAGTATAGCATACAAAATTGAACGACAAGTTACTAAATGAGCACTTATTACATGTCACTTCTACTACTTACTAAATCTTACCAGTAACTTAGTAGGTAGTGATGTAATTATATTTTTACTTTTAATCTAATTCTATGTGGTTTCACCGACATGTTCCCAGCAATTGGGAAAATGACCCGGGCACTGAAAAGATTCTTTTGGGAACATTCCCGGAAACGGCACATCACTAGTCTGGATAGAGTCGCCAACTAACCAAATAAGAAGTCAGCACGCCACGATTGCGGTGGTAAGGCCCTTCTTTGAGGAGTGTCTTGAGAGGTGCCACGGCGTCATCACTTTCCACCGGACACGGTTGTTTCGGGAGGTTCTTGTTTCGGATAAGACGGGGAAAAGCCCGGGTGTTTCCATTGCGAAGATCGCCATGAGGACACGGTGGAGCATACGGTAGGGGTCTGCCTGACTTGGGCGGAGCACTGCCGTGTCCTTTTTGAGGCATCGGTGGCGGCGATCTCTCGCGCCTGGCCCTGGTCCAGGCCAAGATACAGAGTGAGAGTGCATGTAGCCGTCGCCTCCTATATACGCCCTCACGGCCCTAGTTTCCACAGGAGACGCCCTAGGCATCGGGAATACCAGACTGATTTCCGGCTACCATAGGCGCGGGCTAGTGGACGGCAAGTAATGGGTAGCTCGCTGTCCGGTAAGGACCAAGCCCAGGTCGACGGCGCGTTGTGTTCCACGCGCGCCTCAAAGATGTCAGCACCAACTGATGGGCCGCAAGGGCCGCTGCTTGCCAGTGATGCGAGTTGTTAAAAAGAGATACCGTGGCTCCTGGCACACAGGCAACTGAGGGAACACGGGTGGGTTTTAGTCAGTAAAAGTCTAACATGCCGTCCTGCTCCACCCAAAGCGGGAGAAGTTTTTTGATGAATTCCCACCCTCAAAAAAATCAAAAAATAAGAAGACGCAATTTAAGGTGTGTACAGAGACCAGCACATCAAGCGACCCCAATCTGTCAAATTTCTTTGATAGTTTTTCAACTTTATTGCAAAGGAATAAGGTTTATGTTCAATTGGGAAAATTTGACATTTTGGGATAGCTTGACCTGCTGGCGACTGTACAAGTTTTATATGGTGTATGAAGGTCTTGTCATAACGTTGAGTGAACCCTGGCAGCGCGTTCACACGCGTTCCGTTTTAGGTCCGAAGGTACAAGTGTACTATCAAAGGGCGTATTCCGTATTTGAAAAATAGCGCTGTGAGCGATCACATCGAGATTTTGCGTTCCGAGTTAGATATCACGATTCTGACAGTTATAATAAAAATAAATTCATTTATTTCAGGTAAATTACACCCATTGCCACAAATAGAAATAAAAATACACAAATTATACAAATAAAAACTAAATAAAAATATCAAATGAAATTAAGCCATAAAGAAATAAAATAACAATGTCAAATAAAATCAAATTAAATTAAATTACTTAAATCAAAATAAAATAAATTAGGTCAAATCACAGTCACATTAAATCAGACTTTACAACGTAATAAAAAATAAAAAAATAAGTTTAGAACCGTCATTTTTGTCGTCAATACGGAACGCTAGTGATCGCGATAAAAGTGCTCACTCAACGTTAAAACATATATTCACCTGGTATACATCACGCATTTCGATACGTTGCGACTCAAAACAAAACAGCATAACTGTCATTTTTGACAGCACTCATGGTGATAATCGTATATCGCAAAGTCAGCGCGCGCTCAAATCGATATTGTTTTGAGTTGTATCATAACTTAGAGTACTTTCGTGGGTAGTGGTGAAGGCATAATACTTGCTTTTGTTTGTGTTAAATATTTTTTGGATATAAGTGAATTTTACAAGTGTGAGCTTCAATCGTAACTATTCTTTGTATTTGTGTTTTAGCCTAAGGTTTGTTTTAATCCTAATTTTAGTTTGAATCCTGTTTTAATTGCGTTAAACATTTTACCCGGTATCCATCCATAATGAATACCAAAAAACCCCCTGACCCCCCGATCTATTTGATTATACCCCGGTTTTAACAGTCTCTCTCCCCGACGAAAATGTAAACAATGCAATGGACTCCGAATCGGCTCGTAGAAAAAGATTAGCCACTTCTCCAACTACTATAGTTCCCTCCAAAGTTAATGAAAAAAGAAATTGGAAGACAATCTTATACTCTAAATGACAACCCACCCTACGTTGTTCATGTTTCTTTGAAGGATGGCCAGACCCCAGGTACTGTTCTGCACCCAGTTAAGTTTGGAATGTTTTTAACAAAATATAATTACAGTAACATTCTACTAGGTAGTGTAAAACGTCTTGGAAGAAACCGGGTGTCAGTTGAATTTAAGTCTCACCAGGATGCAAACAGCTTCTTGGTTAGTAAAACCTTAATCAAAAATAACTTTGTTGCAACAATCCCACAATTTAATATATTACACGTTTGGGTCTAGATGTAGTACCAACTGAATGGACAGAAGATGAGGTCATTGACAATATCAAGGTTCCTGCTGGATGTGGCCCTGTTATAAAAGCAAAGAGAATGAGCCGAAAGGTGACGTCTCTGGGTATTACAGAGTGGAAACCCACTCAAACAGTAGTTCTGACATTCGATGGGCAAGTCCTTCCTAAGCGGGTTTATTGTTTTTATTCAGTCCTCTCAGTCGAGAAATATATGTACAGAGGCCAGCACGTCAAGCTACCCCAATCTGTCAAATTTCTTTGATAGTTTTTCAACTTTATTACAAAGGAATAAGGTTTATGTTCAATTTGGAAAATTTGACAGTTTGGGATAGCTTGACCTGCTGGCGACTGTACCCAACTATTCAGTGTTTTATTTGTTGTCGTTTTGGTCATACTTGTACAGTATGTCGCTCGCAGCCCCGCTGTTTTAAATGTGGACAGGATCACCCAGGTGATGGATGCCAAGTTTCCACTGAATGTGCAGTTTGTGTATCTTGTTCCGGAAATCATTACGCCAATGATAAGGCTTGTCCTGAATTAGGTCGGCAGAAGGGCATTAAAGCTCTTGTGTCTGAGAAATCAGTTTCATATGCGGAAGCAAGTCAGGTTTTCCCTCCAGTCTCACGAGCATATGTGGAAGTGTCAAGAGTTTCAAATGTTCCCAAACCAACAACCAGTTCGCCTCAATACCGCAGTACAGCCCCCCAACAATCATACTGTAAAACGGTCTACCTTAAACCTAAATCTCATGCCCCTCTTTCACCTAGCTATGATAGGCAGGCTCATCAAGCCCTTACCCAGGACTACTCCTTCTTTCCATTCCAAAACGGCTGTGCCTTCCCAAGGGAAGAGGGTAGTACTCCTGATAAGCCCGAATATATTAAATACTATAGCCAACATGCTAATAACGATACTATCGAACCCTGCACTATATCTACCTGACCACGTTGCCAATAAACTGACCACAATCGTCCATTATATAAATAATTTTCCATCCCCTAACATTCCTGCAATGGAACGTTAGGAGCATTTCTCCCAGGAAACCTGACCTACTCTTTTTAATTAATAAATATAAACCATCGGTCTGCGGCATTGCTGAGACATGGCTTCGTTCTGAAAGCAATTTCAGGATCCTGTGTTTCAGTGGTGTTCGCCACGATAGACCAGATGGATTTGGAGGATGGGCTTTGTTCATCAATAACAAAGTACCATTCTCCCAGATCCCTCTACCCTTCGTTGGCGACAACTTAGATGTTGTTGCTGTTAAGGTTGAGGACATAAAATGTTTTTTTCCTTTTATATTGCACACCCACGTCTGGATAATCTTATTTTAATTAAAAATTTACCAAGTAATATAAACGGCCCATTACTTATTATGGGAGATTTTAATTGTCATCACTACCGGTGGGGATCGGATTCTTGTGATAGTATTGGTGTAGGTTTGGTGGATATTTTGGACGATCTTGACCTATGTATTATTAATGATGGTAGTGCCACACGTAGTTCTGGATTAGGACAAAGTAATAGTTGCGTCGATCTGACATTTTGCTCATCTGGCATAGCCAGCCTTTTTATTTGGAATCGTTTGTATATGACCCATGGTAGCGATCACTATCCCATCACAGTTGAAGTTCCCTCTAAATCCCTTCACGAAAAAACCTCCCCTCCCTTACTAAAGTACCAGCTTAACTCTGTAGACTGGGATCTCTATTCAAAATTTTTAGATCTACGTATCTCCTCCCTCCCAACCATCAATGCTGAGAATGCTCAAGAATCTTTTTAAAACTTTTTCTAACACCATATCCGCTACAGCTGATGACTGTTTCCCTGCAAAAAAATCACCTACAGGCAAAATCCCATCTGCGCCTTGGTGGGATAGAGAATGCACTACCATGATCAGGGCCAGGAATGAGGCAGAAGAGACTTTTAACCATGAAATGAACCTGGAAAATCTTCTCGCTTTCAGTAAAATATTGGCTAAGTCCAGGAAATTAAACAGAAAAAAGAAAAGAGCAGGCTGGGTATCATTTTGTAGTTCCTTGAGTCCATCCACCCCAGCGTCGGTGGTGTGGCAGAGAGTGAAAAGTTTTAGAAACTTAAATACCAACCATCACGAAAGTCATATCGGAAGATTTGGGGTATCAGTTTTTTACTAAAGTCGCCCCAGTCTATGTCCCTGATATAGACGAAATAAATTTTGTAGGCTCGGTAATTTCAAATGATCCTCTTGATAAGCCATTTTCCCTTATCAAACTTAAAACGGTGCTTGCCTCTGTTAAGGACTGCACCTGGTGCTGATGGATTCCTTTACTCTTTCATTGCAAAAGCAGGTGTAAAATGCCATCAATATTACCTGGACTTGGTTAATTTTTGTTTTATCTCTGGTTTTATTCTTCCAGCTTGGAAGGTTCAAGTGGTTATTCCTCTGTTGAAACCGGGCAAAGATCCTAGTGATCATTGCTCTTATCGCCCAATTGCTATATCGTCTATCCTTACTAAACTTCTTGAACATCTTATTAAAAACCGGCTAGAATGGTTAGTTGAGAATGGAAGGCTGCTCCCAACGACTCAATTCGGCTTTAGGAAAGGTCTGGGTACAACTGATAGTGTGGGTATCCTCACATCAGAGATCGATTTTTTCTTTTTGAACTTTTTAGATTAGGTTTCTTATCGCATGTTTCTTAATAAAATAATAAAAGAGAGAAATTAAATGCATATCTTTTACACCCACAATGTGTTACTGAGAATTTTCGGCAGTTTATTGATGTAGTTGGAGAGTTAAACTGATAACAAAAAACTATCCTAAAACTGTGCAGTTGTGATGCTAATTTTGAGAAATGTTATTTACTTATCCTTTGTGCAACCGAGACGGCGCGGCGTAACAAACGAAGCAAACATAATAGGCAACTCCAGAAATGTAAACTACTAATATCTAGCCTGCCGCTCAGTGGTCCACCTCAAAAAAGTTCCATGGAAGAGGGTCAGAGTCAGTGTATGTTTTCTGATTAAGTATAGCATACAAAATTGAACGACAAGTTACTAAATGAGCACTTATTACATGTCACTTCTACTACTTACTAAATCTTACCAGTAACTTAGTAGGTAGTGATGTAATTATATTTTTACTTTTAATCTAATTCTATGTGGTTTCACCGACATGTTCCCAGCAATTGGGAAAATGACCCGGGCACTGAAAAGATTCTTTTGGGAACATTCCCGGAAACGGCACATCACTAGTCTGGATAGAGTCGCCAACTAACCAAATAAGAAGTCAGCACGCCACGATTGCGGTGGTAAGGCCCTTCTTTGAGGAGTGTCTTGAGAGGTGCCACGGCGTCATCACTTTCCACCGGACACGGTTGTTTCGGGAGGTTCTTGTTTCGGATAAGACGGGGAAAAGCCCGGGTGTTTCCATTGCGAAGATCGCCATGAGGACACGGTGGAGCATACGGTAGGGGTCTGCCTGACTTGGGCGGAGCACTGCCGTGTCCTTTTTGAGGCATCGGTGGCGGCGATCTCTCGCGCCTGGCCCTGGTCCAGGCCAAGATACAGAGTGAGAGTGCATGTAGCCGTCGCCTCCTATATACGCCCTCACGGCCCTAGTTTCCACAGGAGACGCCCTAGGCATCGGGAATACCAGACTGATTTCCGGCTACCATAGGCGCGGGCTAGTGGACGGCAAGTAATGGGTAGCTCGCTGTCCGGTAAGGACCAAGCCCAGGTCGACGGCGCGTTGTGTTCCACGCGCGCCTCAAAGATGTCAGCACCAACTGATGGGCCGCAAGGGCCGCTGCTTGCCAGTGATGCGAGTTGTTAAAAAGAGATACCGTGGCTCCTGGCACACAGGCAACTGAGGGAACACGGGTGGGTTTTAGTCAGTAAAAGTCTAACATGCCGTCCTGCTCCACCCAAAGCGGGAGAAGTTTTTTGATGAATTCCCACCCTCAAAAAAATCAAAAAATAAGAAGACGCAATTTAAGGTGTGTACAGAGACCAGCACATCAAGCGACCCCAATCTGTCAAATTTCTTTGATAGTTTTTCAACTTTATTGCAAAGGAATAAGGTTTATGTTCAATTGGGAAAATTTGACATTTTGGGATAGCTTGACCTGCTGGCGACTGTACAAGTTTTATATGGTGTATGAAGGTCTTGTCATAACGTTGAGTGAACCCTGGCAGCGCGTTCACACGCGTTCCGTTTTAGGTCCGAAGGTACAAGTGTACTATCAAAGGGCGTATTCCGTATTTGAAAAATAGCGCTGTGAGCGATCACATCGAGATTTTGCGTTCCGAGTTAGATATCACGATTCTGACAGTTATAATAAAAATAAATTCATTTATTTCAGGTAAATTACACCCATTGCCACAAATAGAAATAAAAATACACAAATTATACAAATAAAAACTAAATAAAAATATCAAATGAAATTAAGCCATAAAGAAATAAAATAACAATGTCAAATAAAATCAAATTAAATTAAATTACTTAAATCAAAATAAAATAAATTAGGTCAAATCACAGTCACATTAAATCAGACTTTACAACGTAATAAAAAATAAAAAAATAAGTTTAGAACCGTCATTTTTGTCGTCAATACGGAACGCTAGTGATCGCGATAAAAGTGCTCACTCAACGTTAAAACATATTTTCACGATATTAGACTTGTGTACACCACACATTTCTTCTTCTTAGATAGAAACACCATTTCAAATAAATCAAAGTTAGATATAGATACGATGCGAATCAAAACAAAACAGCCCAACTGTCATTTCTAACAGCGCTCACGGTGATATTAGTAAATTGCATGGTCGGCGTTATCGCAAGATGGCGAATGTCATGACGTTATCTATGACGTTTCGCGAGAAATCGTTATCACGCTCACGCCAATTCGGAACGGGTGTGAGCGCGCTCAAATCGATATTATCATATCTCGGAACGTAGGGAAAATAATGTCAAGTAGCTTCCTAGGCTTCCTACATATTAGGCCACGTCCCGAGTTGCGATAATATCGAATAGCGATTAGCGCGCTCACATCCGTTACGTGTTGGCGTGAACGCGATAACGATGTCCTGCGAACCACCGTGGGCGCTGTAAAAAAAGATAGTTGTGCTGTTTTGAGTCGCATGAAATCTTTAGCGAATGGCAATGTCTGGTTACCACAAGCGCCATCTAGTATCGAGTAGCAGAATTAATAGAGTCCAAATCTTTTTCAGTCAGGGCCACTATGTACTCGAACATTCTAGATGCTTCTACGGAGAAGGTTCTGCGACTTGCGTAATTAATTAAAATGGTATTTTTGGTAATTTAATAATACCAAAACTGCCAAATGCCACATGAGCGCTCACAGCGCTATTTTTCTAATTCGGAATGCGGCATTAATGTTAGTAATCTGTGGTGTTAAGTGTCAACGTTATCAAACAAGAAACGAAAATATTCAAAGAATTCTTTGTTTATTACAAAAAAAACTGATTTTTTTTTTTATCCAATATGTCTGAGAGACAAGCAAATATTAAAAAGCGGAAGCTATCCGAAGAAAATGGCTCGGAATTACCCGGTCAGCATTATAACCTAACCTACCAACATTCAATAAGAAACAACGAATTTCCTAATAATTATATACTTTTTCAGAACCCTCTTCAAAGACGTCAATGCATATACAGTGTCCCTATTTAGATACAATCAACAGGCACGTCCTGGACTTTGATTTCGAGAAGTTGTGTTCGGTATCATTGACGAGAATCAACGTTTATGCGTGTCTCGTCTGTGGCAAATACTTTCAGGTAAATATAACTATACACAAACTTTATTTCATTCAATAAAATATTACGCCTTAAGTAAGTTTTAAAACAAACCATGAATTTTGGACTTCACACACTGAACGAGCATGTTTGTTTTTGTAATTAAAGCAAGTTGATGTAATTTCAGTTGTATTTTTATTACTTAATTATTTTGGGTACCTATGCTTTTAAATCGAATATGAAATTACATCAACTGCTTCATAGCTTAATAGGTCTGAACAAGACACAATATAGGTATTATTGTCATTATTGGGGGCATTTAGGTTTCTTGACTATTATCCGCTTAGGCAACCGGAAGCGCTCAGGTAATGAATAAATTATAGTAGTTACTTAACACTATAGTACAAAATAAACCATCATAAAGTCACCAGATGACTCTTCTGAAATTGTTTTCCACAGGGTAGAGGTACTAACACGCATGCCTACACTCATTCTGTGGCTGACGGTCATCATGTATTCCTGAATCTGCATACATTGAAGTTTTATTGCCTACCTGATAACTATGAAGTTATTGGTAAGTCGTTTATTCTTACATTATAGACACAGGAATCCACCAAAACTGGATTTAAGAGGGTGCAACCAGGAACTGTCACAAATAGCTGTTTAATAATCCACTGTTTTCATTAAGTTGTTCATATTACAAAACTAGCTTCTGCCCACAACTTCGTCTGCATCATATTTCTTGGTCCACTGACCCACCCTGTCGCATTGAATCGCCTGGCCATGCAAGTACTTCGTATTCATGACTTTTTTCTTTTTGCCCAGCTCCTAAGGGCCCTAGCGTGATGTTATATAGCATACTAGCTTTTGCCAGCGGCTTCGCCCGCGCGGAACCACCATCCCCTATTTAACTCCCTTAGAGGTTGAATTTCGAAAAATCATTCCTTATTCCTTGTCTACATTATAAAGGGAACCTCTGTGCAAAATTTCAGCTTTCTAGGTCCAAGGGTTTGGGCTGGGCGTTGATGAGTCAGTCAGTCAGGACTTCTCTTTTTATTTATATAGATAGATAGCCTTCCTCTATAAATGGGCTATCCAATAATGGGCTCTAAAATATTTTTTCAATTGGAATCAGTTGTTCCTGAGACTAGCGCGTTCAACCAAACAAACAAATGAACTCTTCAGCTTTATAATATCATAATATATAATATCAGTAAGTATCGATTAAACTGCCGCTGTTTGAAAGATGACATGGTTAGAAAGGAGGTGACCACCAAGATGACAACTAATAGAGAGAAAGACATGTTGCACCAACCCCAAATCAATTGGGAATTTGGGATAAAGGTTGGAGAATGCTGATTACTATATGAAATGATGAAACTACACATAAACAAATAGTGCACAATAATATTAATTGCATTAAATTTATATTGTAACAACTTATAAGTTGTTTTAGGTGTAAAAAAATATGTATTTGAAAAAATCTTTTGTCTAAATATTTTTTTCAATATTTGACAGCTATTTGGGACATTGCCATCTCTAAAGTTGGAACGTCATTTATGTTACGAAGAATAATAATATAAACATTTATTTTCTCTACACAACAACTGTATTTGTATTGCAAGAGGAAACTACAATGTCTGATAATGCTTTATAACTTTATACTTCCTTTAGATTCATCATTAAATGACATCAAGTATGTCCTGAACCCGATCTTCACACCAGATCAGATCACTCAGCTTGATTACAGCACCAAGATGTCCCGAGCCATTGATAGTACAATGTACATGCCTGGAATCGTGGGCCTTAATAATATCAAGGCTAATGACTATTGCAATGTTATTTTGCAGGTGAGTTCATATTCCTAAACGTTTAGGAAGATTCTTACCAGAATAATTTAAATTTTCTGTCTACACTAGTATTAAAAAACACCCAGGCCTGCAATGTTAAGGTCTATCCATGCATATCAGAGCCATGCCTGGGATGTGACAAAGCCGTGGCATGCACAGGGCAGGCACTGAAGCTCGGTCGCTGGTCTGGACATGAATGTGTGTGAATAAGTTCATATTAAATGTACATAATTATGAATATTTTTTTGATGTGTACAGAACTTTAGTCTGTCAAAGCATCACATGTAAGAGCTTAGCTAAATTAAAAAGATTCTTGTCTATTCTTCTAAACTATTTTTTCTATAAAGAAACATAAGTACAACTAGATTCTAGTTAGAAAATTTCGACAGGTCTTAATTTTAGGATAAATTATTACTAATTGAAAACATAATTTTAGTGTCTATCACAAGTACGTCCCCTCCGCAACTACTTCTTACGCGAAGAAAACTATGCAAATGTGAAGCGGCCTCCTGGTGACTCGTCATTCCTACTGGTGCAGAGGTTCGGCGAACTACTCCGAAAGCTATGGAACCCGCGTGCCTTTAAAGCTCATGTATCACCCCACGAAATGCTGCAGGCTGTTGTTTTATGGTCTAAGAAGAGGTTTCAATTTATCAAGCCTAGTGAGTAATTTACCTTTATTCGTAGTTATTTTATGGTGGATGATTAAGTACTGGTCGATATGGTTATAAACTATCCCATCTTCTATTTGTCTGTAGCAGCAAATATAAACATTGCAGAAAAAAAAAATGTGTCAGGTCAGGGTACCCCGGCCAGGAACGAAGTTCCTCAACTCCGAATGGAACGTCGTTCACTCTATGTTTAAAATACTCAAAACATTATTTCGATCTCTTTATCAGTTTCAGCATCCTCGAGAACAATGAAAACTATGTAATTCTCTCTTTGTCTCTTTTACGTAACGCTGTTTTTTTATTTGAAGATTTTTACAATTTAACTCTTACTGCAGCTATGCAAAGAACTTCGATCCAAAAACGACCGACTAAAAAAAAACACTTCAAAGTCGAAAATAACTTTAATTTTGGAAGTTGGTGGCAAAAACGAAAATACAATAAGTAAAAAAGACAACAACCTCGTAAAATAAAGTTATGTTTCTGTTTGAAGTGTCGTGTAATTGAGAACCTCCTCCTTTTTCAAGAAGTCAGTTAAAAAACAACATAATATCCTGTAAGGTTTAATAAAAGAATGATAAAAGGAAAGGAAAAGGTTGGCTGCACTGACCGTGTTGATGACGCAAGCGGGGTTTTTGGAGAGATTTTTGTAGGTTGGCAAGAGGTGAAAGAAAGATGGCGATGGCGAGCGAACGGGAAAAGGAAAAATAATAAGTTTTGATTCTCAATAAGTTTTGTAATTGTGAGATTATCTCGTCAATAAGTTTGGTGGTTAATAAGTTTTGTAATTGTGTGATTATCTCGTCAATAAGTTTGGTGGTTAATAAGTTTGTGGCTGATTGTTACAATTATGTTAAGAGAATAATAAATAAGTTTTGAAGGTTAACTGGAGTTATTTCTGAGATATCCTATATCTCAGAAGTGGGATCAAGACCCGTAAGTACACGCCTACACACTATTTTTGTATGCATACCAACATAAAGTTATAATTTTACTCTGTTAACGTTATAATCCGTTAGTCGCAATTCGTAAATTCGACGTAATATGCATCATACGATTTTAAATCTTACCGGCTGTTGAAATTTTCAACCTGATTGAAATTGAAACGGTTTGTACAACGAGGTTGTAAAACCTGGGTAATTGAACTCGTGTTGCTTGACTTTTTAGTTATATGTAGATGATACTATGATGGATAATAAGTGGGTACCAGGACTATGGAATCCAGTGAAATTTTATGGTTTATTGGTTTCTCTGGTATACCACACGAGAGTGTGGGGTTGTTAAAAGTGAAAATTACCATTAGTTTTGTCCTAGGACGCACCGTTTTCGAGATTATTAGCTAATGCTCTTTTTCTGGTGGCGAGTTTCAGTTTATGGACGGAGAAAATGGAATCCATTACAGCATGGATACTCCTCGGCGTGATCACCCACGCTGCAGGTCTAACCAGCCAAAGCCGAAGCCGCAGTCGAAGCCGCAGCCGAAGCCGCAGTCGAAGCCGCAGCGGAAGCCGCAGCCAAAGCCGCAGCGGAAGCCGCAGCCGAAGCCGCAGCCGAAGCCGCAGCGGAAGCCGCAGCCGAAGCCGTAGCGGAAGCCGAAGCCGCAGCCAAAGCCGAAGCCGCAGTCGAAGCCGCAGCCGAAGCCGTAGTCAGCGCTTGCTGGACCAAGAGCAAGCTTTGCTGCGGTAGCAGGAGCGGATTCGCCGGACGAAGATAGATCTACAAAAGGAAAGCGACATCGAGCAACAGCGACGGAGTGGACGACGGGGTTCACCTCAAGTTGGGACGAGATGTGAGCGCAGTCGCAGATGGCTGCCGGGTAGACGCAATAGAAACGATCGAGTTACTACGAGCGCGGATCATCACACCAAAAGGTCATGTAGTCCTACCTTTTCTTCTACAGATTTAAACAATCCATTTAAGATGTTTTGGCATCAAAGCCTCAAAACTGGAACACTGTTTCTAATAATAGAAGCTGGGATCTTAAAAATGTGATTCCTTACTTTAGTCCTTTAGACAAAAATCAATGTATAGTTATATGGTTCAAAAAGTCAACGTAAGTGCGAAATTTATGGCTGGGACGAGAAGACTGAAGTTGATTTTGTTATGCAAAAGCTGACTGGTTTGGTAAAACTCGGTATGAAGTCTCGGTACGAAATGGTTTACTTGGTCAGAGCGGCAGGTAAAATTAAAGGATGTTTTCCCTTCCGAAAAATTAGGGTGCTGTTGAAGTGAAAGAGTTGCCCATTGAATCAACTAGTAACATAATTTATACATCAGAATATCACAATATAGGTTACAATTCGTTACAATTCATTAAATATTTTTTGATTTGGCCATAATATAATGATAATTATCAAGTAAGTCGTTAATGTAAGTCGTTGCCTTAACTGTAGGTACTAGTTACACGAAGATAAATATATCGTGGAATTGTTTGATTTAAACAGTTTTTAATAAAAGTCCGCGACATAATATTTATCTACCTTTTAAATATTTTTTTACAATGCACATTTAAGAGTATTCAGTTAATACTTAAAGAACACTAGTCGCGGGCTCGAACTCACTGGTGGGCCTAGCTAAAAAGCACGCTGACTCACCAGGTTTCGTGTCCGCCAGAGGTAGTATCAGTGATGAGCAGTTGAACGCTGGTCTACACGCACAACATTATTGAGTGAGCTGCAGGATCAGTTATAGGTAGTAAAACAGGCGCAAAAAAAAAAAAAAAATCAGGAAAGTCCTTCGGAAGATCGGGTTTTTGAAAAAACCAGTGCATAAATCAATGACCAATTAAGTTTATTGAACTTTTAGATAATTAAGCTTTGTCGGTAGCGACAAAGGTTTTCGAAATTTTACACTCCTTTTATTACCTAAACAGACCCAAAGTTAGGTTAAATTAGCAAGAAAAACGAATCTTTGTTGGCTCATAACTTTTTAATGGCTTTTTATTTTAGTATTCTGTTTCCGTACAGACAATATTGATAATGAGACAATCCATACCATGTTTAATTTTTGATGTACATAGGCAAACAGTGGAGTAATACCCTCTCGAAGTTTGTATGAAAAAAAATGGATAAGTGTCACCTTAATGTAGATGGACTTTGTCTTTCACAGTAATCGTTGAATTTACAAGATGCCACGATAAGATTGGTTTGAACGGAGCGCCATTAAATTCTTGCTTGCCACGTAACTGCCGGTTGCCTTCATACTGATATTCTGAAGCCTGTGGAAGGATATAATTAAGGAACACACCACGCGACCAGAAGCTAGTTGTTGCATATAAAGATACAAATATATTACAGTTTCTGCATATCGGAATCGAGTTTCCAGATCTATATAGGCTTGGAGAACACTTAGAAGGGGTAAGGGTAACTACCCCTTGGGTAATAATCGTATTTCTGGTACTGCGAGTATGTTATAAGGGCTAAAATAGAGACGTTAACGGGTAGGTATAGTAGAATTGTAGGGAAGCCAAACAAGCCATTCTTAATTTGTGGGGGTGTTTAAGAATAAGCATGGTTTACCCTTTGTTCGGTATCGTGTTGGCTTCAAGACAATTTTGTTAACTGCTCGAATCAAAAGGATTTTGGTAGTCATGGTGAGAACACTGAATCTCCTGTTTTGCACCAGAAAACTAGAGTGTCTTCAGCCAAACGGTATGATGAGTCAAATACACGTAGTGATCGAGCCAAGCTTATAGAAGTCCTTCGGCACCCGAGGGAAGAATTTACACTCGTATGAGTTGGAGACATTAATTAGCCCTTATCCACGCCCTTAAAAGCTTAGGGTATGTCTTTTAGGAGAGCCATTCAGGATTGTGACCGAGATGTCAGTAATCGTTATTGCGGTTTCACTTCTTACGCATTTAAAAGATTTTTCTTGACAGCGGAATGTGCATGTTTATATGCAGTTCCAAAATCAAAATATTTTATTTCACATAAGCCTACTTGGGCACTTATGAAACGTCAGAAGCTAGGTGCACGGTTCCAATTAGTTATTTTCCCATGGAAAAGAGACTGCAAGAAACACCACGGTTATTCTTAAAAAAAATGGCTTTTACAATGGTTTCAAATTAGTAATACAAGGTATGTGAAGATAGTGCAAGCCTGTCAATAAGTAACAGGTCCCACTAAAATATAAACTGGTCTACAAGGCCTACAGTGTGCTTTTATTTACAAAACATAAAATACTACTTAAATTAATTATTAGATGAATACAATATATATATAAAATAAAAATAAAACCTATTTAAACCGAGTAAGAAGAAAAAGCTAAAGACTACCATTGCCGCTGACCGGATGCGGCCATGGATCCATGTTAACTTTTTAGAAGTCTATAATGATAATGATGTAATTGATGACGATTATAACAAAACGATAAGATATGTACACAATGACAAAATATTGAATTTGGTGGTAACGCTCGCTCAAGCTGTTCATTGTACACTGATAAAGTTATTAACTCTAATAGTGTTTATTTACATGCAGTTTTTTCTCCTTTCAGGTCAGGCAAAAGAAATCGCGGAAAGGTTTTGCGCCTTGACCTGAAAAAAAAAAAGCAAGTTTCATGGATGATCTGTTAAACCGTTACATCCTAAGAGACGGATTGGTTTACAGATTTATTGTTGGATAAATGGATGGATAATTGGTTACAAGGCTAATTGGTTACAAGGATAACTGGTTACAAGGATAATTGGTTACAAGGATTCTTGGTTCGAAGGATACCTGGTTACAAGAGGATAAATGGTTACAAGGATACTTGATGACAAGGGTACTTGGTAACAAGGATACTTGCTTACAAAGATAGTTAATTATGTTCTAAGCATAACCGTTAGAAAGTTTTGGGATTGATTTGATTGTGTAATCTGATATTTCAATCAATGTTATTTAATATTGAATAAGATTGATATTTTAGATAAGCATATTAACTTACAAAGTTAACTGGTTAAGGATAATAAATTATGAAGATATTAATTTCTAAGGATAATTAGATCTATGGTTCTAAAGATAGTTTGTTGTTACGATAACTGGTTCTGAGGATAATTGTTAGAAAGTTTGGGACAGATTTGTTTGTGTATTCTGATATTTCAATCAGTGTTATTTAATATTGAACACTATTTTTGATAAGCTTAATAACTTATAAAGATACATGGGTAAGGATAATAAATTATAAAGATATTAATCTCTAAGGATAATTAGATCTATGGTTCTAAAGATAGTTTGTTGTTACGATAACTGGTTCTGAGCATAACTGTTAGAAAGTTTGGGACAGATTTGTTTGTGTATTCTGATATTTCAATCAGTGTTATTTAATATTGAACACTATTTTTGATAAGCTTAATGACTTACAAAGATACATGGGTAAGGATAATAAATTATAAAGATATTAATTTCTAATGATAATTAGATCGAATGATAATTGGTTCTAAAGATAATTTTTTGTTGCGATGACTGGTTCTAAGGATAATTGTTACACAGTTTTGGGATAGATTTGTTTGGGTAATAACGTCCTCTTTTTCTATAATTCACTGGCACATTTTTGTAAAAATCCACTTTAAAAGTCTATTAATGTTCCCGATCAATTAGATCAATCGACCGAACTCGACACCCGTCTCAGATGACAGGGTCGCCATGTAAAGTTGTGGGTTCGAGGAGACGATTTAAAACAAGTGCCTTCATTGGAATTTCGTTTATTACTGTCCAATCGCAGAGTACAATAGTTTATATAGGTGAGGAAACAATATTCTTAACACTAGAGTACATGAGCACACTTACATATGTAAATAAGACTTACACACTACAAATATTTCAATCAATGTCATTTAATATTGAACAATATTTTTGATAACCATATTAACTTATAAAAACAATTAGATAAGGTTAACAAATTCTAAAGATAATTATTTCTAAGGATAATTTGTTGTTAGGTTAGTTCTATGGATAATTTGTTGTTAAGTTAGATCTAAGGATAAAATTTGTTGATCGAATTGGTTCTAAGGATAATAACTCGTACATTGCAGCTGGTAACACGAGGCCACCACTGCTCCCATTGTAAGTAATGTAGAAATAATATTATGTGGAAGTAACATTATTAGAATGTTTTTTGCTGATGAAAGATTTGTCTGTTGGTACTAAATTCAACATTTATTAGATAAGATTCACACCTTTTATATCTGCCTCATTCTTTAATGCCCATTTTATTTAGCATTATTGATCTAAGAACCTAATAATAACCTTAAATAAATAAATAAAAACAAGATTAATTAGTTCTAAGGATAATTTGTACTTAGGTGTTCGTAATCAAGATATTAAAATCAATGATATTTAAAATTTGGATCAAAAAAAAAATGTCCTGTTCACTCATCTATTACGGAAAGCAAAAATAAAATTGTACCACTTTTAAGAAAATTATGCGGTGTGAGGGCGATGAAATTCAGCGCAGTTAAGGTTTACACATGGAAAGAGTGCAGAAAGCTAATATTTTTATATATAATGCATTGTAAATACTTTTAGTTTGGAATAAATTATGTTCGAGTTTCGACCGCTGGGCGACCACTAGTTATGTAATTCTTTCGAGGTGTGCTCGAGTTTTGCCGAGTGTAAGGTTCCACCGGGTACCCGCGTGGGGACACGCGCGTCATCAGGATGGTCGAGTGTAAGGTTTAATAAAAGAATGATAAAAGGAAAGGAAAAGGTTGGCTGCACTGACCGTGTTGATGACGCAAGCGGGGTTTTTGGAGAGATTTTTGTAGGTTGGCAAGAGGTGAAAGAAAGATGGCGATGGCGAGCGAACGGGAAAAGGAAAAATAATAAGTTTTGATTCTCAATAAGTTTTGTAATTGTGAGATTATCTCGTCAATAAGTTTGGTGGTTAATAAGTTTTGTAATTGTGTGATTATCTCGTCAATAAGTTTGGTGGTTAATAAGTTTGTGGCTGATTGTTACAATTATGTTAAGAGAATAATAAATAAGTTTTGAAGGTTAACTGGAGTTATTTCTGAGATATCCTATAATCCTTTGCACTGAATAGTGCCACAAAATGGCCACAAACCATAATTATTTCTATTTTTGCAGGTGATCCCATTGATTTCATGTCTTGGTTTCTAAATTCTCTACACATGGCTCTCAATGGAACTAAGAACCCAAACAGTTCTATTATCTACAAATCGTTTCTTGGCCACATGAGGATATACACCAGGTAAATTATCATATCTACTAGTAGTATTTCCTACGTGATCCTTGTCCATATTTTTTTTCTGTGTATAACTTTTAATCGTTATCAATTTACCAGAAAACTGCCACCAGCGGATGCAGATGACGCTGCTAAAGTAGACCTCAGCAGTGAAGAGTACAGTGAGATGATAACTGAGTCTCCCTTCCTGTACCTGACCTGTGACCTGCCTCCCACGCCACTCTTCACTGACGAGTTTAGAGAAAATATTATTCCACAGGTGACTTATCATGCATAGCATTTATATGGGCTGGTTTGATGGCTCGTGGCACATGTCAGTTTAGATGTTTCTCGACCTTTATCAGGCACATTTACTCTACATGTCTAAAACTAATTAACATCATCACGTCTATTTCGTACTTGTGGAAAAATCAGTTTGCCTTAGTATGGATATCATCATCATCATTTCAGCCGGAAGACGTCCACTGCTGGACATAGGCCTCCCCCAATATGGGGGGGCTTGCCATAATCGCCACGCTTGGCAGGCGGGTTGGCAATCGCAATATGGTGGTAAAATGCATAGAGAACGCTGCTGCCCATTCTCTAGTAAGTCCCTTAGTTGCCTTCTACGACACCCACGGGAAGAGATGGGATGGTGCTATTCTTTTACGTCCGGCACCACACGGAACAGTATGGATATAGTTGAGCTTTAATATACAGTTTTCCATGTACCTAATAGTGTTAGCTGTGTTACATTATAACATGCTTGTCAAAGCCACATCTTGTTACACTGAAAAATTAATAAAGAACAAAGGCAAAAATCACCATCATCATTTCAGCCGAAAGACGTCCACTGTTGGACATAGGCCTCCCCCAAGCTCCGCCACTTCGACCGGTTCTGTGCTTCCCGCATTCAGCGGCAAACATAGGTATTTCACAAGCTTGGGATTGACCTGCTCCAATTTTGTATACTGAATGTTGTTTTTTCTTTGTTTTGCTCTTTGACATTTGATTATTATTATTTACACTTTGACATTTGATTATTATAATATACACTTTGACATGAATATTTACTTTGAGAAGTATAATATTATTTTTGCTTTAATTATTGTGAATGTGAGGACTATGTGGTATTTTTGTTTTCGTGTTTCGTCTCTTTCTCAGTTCGTTTTTAATGTTAATCTGGCAGTTTGAGTACTTTATGCGGCCTACCCAAATGTCCTTTCTTTGGTATTGTTCGTCAAATCGTTGAGCTCCTCAAGTTCTGAGTTGAGCCGTATGATTACTGATACATGCGTGCACTGAATGGACAGGTCCACTCAACCTGTGTGGTTCTTTCCTCAAAAGACCATTTCAGACACCAATCCACATGGTCTTCACATGATCTGACCAAGATTATGTCTGGACTTTAAAAGAGACTGTGACCTCTGAGTTTGTTTCGGCCTTTCTTCTCAGAGTAGTCAGATAGGAAACGCCGACCTCATCTAGTTTAAAAAATATGATTGACGTGTAAAAGTGTTTGTACAAACCTACTTACAGAAATAAAATCATTTATCATTTATCATTAATTGTAAAATTGGTGCCTGCTGAGAAACCCAGAGTTAGTAGAGCGATGTTCACACGAACGTAAAAATATCGCGCACAGGATTTTCAACTCTCTTTGTTGAACCGAGCATTGGCAATCCAAAAGATTGCATCTCAGCGCCTTTAAAAAACAAGACATTCGATTTTGAACTCTCGGCGCAAAGCTGTTGCGTTGATGATCCAGTGCGCGAAAAAATTTACCGCGCGATATTGTTACGTCCGCGTGAACGTCGACTAAGAGAAACTCAGTCGAACAGTGTTCTTAGAACTTCTAGAATTTATAACGAGTGTGAATTTTCGATTAAACCATGTATTGTTTTTATAGGTGAACCTCTACCAACTACTTTCGAAGTTCAACGGGCAGACATCAAAAGAATACAAAACGTACAAAGAGAACTTCATGAAACGGTTTGAGATCACCCAGTTGCCGCCTTATTTGATATTATACATCAAGCGATTTACGAAAAACACATTTTTCGTGGAGAAGAATCCAACTGTTGTAAACTTCCCAGTCAAGTGAGTAGAGAAAGATTTTTCTGAGGGACTGTTATACGGTGGATAGGCGCCTTGATAAATAAATAAATCAGCCTGTTGTCTCACGGCAGGGCAAAGACTTCTCTCCCCCTTCATTATTCCACTTAAAATGATCCTGCACCAAAATGGACAAGTGCCGCCTATAGGTGTCAAGCTCGTCCCTCTGGGTCTGCCTCGAAGCTATGGGACGTTTAACAGGGACCCATTTTGTGGTCTTAGCCCACTTCTTGTACCCTATTGCTTTGATTATAGGGCTGATTTTTCAATAGCCAAATAATTTTTACATATTTTCTATGCAAAAGTTGTCAAACCGCAATATTTATTCTGCAGAAAAATTTAATCGTGACTATCGAAAAATCAGCCCTAAAGTATATTAATATCTGCTAGCTAACTTAACCTAAATTTATCCAGTAAAGGTGAACTAGACGACAAGTTTCAGGCTAACCTATTTTTTTTTAATCCCATATTATTGAGATCTGATTTTTTGAGAGAAAGGTCGATATTTTAGATTCTATAGGCAAATCTGTTTGCTCACGACCAAATTGATTTTCATGATATTGAATTTCAGAAACGTTGACTTCGGTGACATTTTAACACCAGAGGTGAAGGCAAAACACAACGGGAAGACGATCTACGAGTTAGTTGGTAACATAGTTCATGATGGTACTCCTGAGAAGGGCACATACAGGGCACACGTCCTTCATAAACCAACACAGCAGTGGTGAGTGCGGCTTTATTGTGTAAATGACCTCGACTGTCCTTGTACAGGTATCCAAAGAAAAGTATGCGCTTCGGGAACGATTCTCGAAGTGATAAACGATCTCCGGAAATACGAAAGCGCGATGTTGAGATTTAGTATGAAGTTACAACCATGGAAGTACTTGCCGGTTTTTTACAACCATAATTATCTTATAATCTAATCTAATACCACGGAGTTAATACAAAGAGGAGCTGTTGTAATCAGATTTCCCTGAGAAACAATGCGTGACAATTTGCGGGGTGAGGGGGGTGTTAGATCCCGCCCTTTAACTCGGTGATCCCGCCCACTTCTTTATTCCATCTACCGGTCAATAGCAAAACTACTCGCTCGTTCTGTTTATTTTACTTTGAAGTTACGTAACTATCTCACACTAGATGTCACTAAGTGCAGGATGCAACAGGGTCATACTCAGAATAGGGTATTAGACACATTTTTGAAAAGTGTCTTTTATTTAGATTCTAAAATGGTAATAAACCACCAAAAAAAAAACACAACGTTTTTATTGAATCGATTAGTGCGATAAAAATGCATTTTCATTTTCATTTTTCGCGCGTGATTTGACGAAAACGCTGAACGCAGTGGACGCCATATTGATCTGAGGGTATGACGTCAGCTTGCTGTGTAAACAAATGCGCTGATATTTTGTATGATAATTGTTTATAAATTTTAAAAAATGAGTTAATATTATTCTACTTATCGTTGGTTTGCTGTTCCTGAGTGTAAGATAATATTTCAATAAAAAATACTTTGGTTACGAAAATAGTAAAAGTACAAAGTTGTTCAGTTGATTAGTTTAAACAGCGTTATTAAGTAATAACACGGCGGGTACTATTTTATGGTGTTCAAAAACAGATCAATAAAAAATACTTTAGTTACGAAAATAGTAAAAGTACAAACTTGTTCAGTTGATTAGTTTAAACAGCGTTACTAAGTAATAACACGGCGGGTACTATTTTATGGTGTTCAAGAACAGATTGAAAAAACTGAAATCTTTGAATTGAATTTTAAAATTTATTTTGTTATTTCATGAATTAAAACCGAGTGGCGACTGCGTACGGGAAAATGTAGAGTGGGAAGGCCTCCCACAAGGTGGACCGACGACCTTGTGAAGGCCGTGGGTATCCGCTGGATGTGGGAAGCACAAGATCGGTCGAAGTGGAGGAGCCTGGGGGAGGCCTAAGTCCAGCAGTGGACGTATTTCGGCTGAAATGATGACGATGATGATGATGAACTAAAACGAACATTTTCGGACTGCTTTTTGCCTAAGCTATCTAATAATATATTTATAGATTTTTTCTCATACAGGTAAAGTTTTTATCCAGTGAGCAAACTGTAACCATGAATTCAGCATATCATTCTAGACCCCCCTACCCCAGAAATCTTTCGCCGGTTATACAAAAAAAATTTAGCTCTTCCATACATTTTGACCGCGTAGGTATTGCACTTTTCTATGAAACAGCAGATTTTTTTTTATAACGGGCGAAAAATTGCTGCTGTAGGGGGTCTATAATGATATGCTGAATTCATGGTTACAGTTTGCGCACTGGATAAAAACTTACCCTGTATAAAGTAAAATACCCTATTGTCGTACCGGGAGTACTCCGGTATTTTTATAAATTTTACGAACCATTCATATTTGTATTGAAATAGTGATATAAATTTTTGTAATCCATTTCTGTCTTAGATTATCTTCGGAAAGAAATCTGAACATACATCATTGAAAAAACTAAATAAATTAGGTAGGCTTTAAGATCTTTTAATTAAGTAAATAACAACTACCATACTTAGTTGTCTCACGGAGGGAAAGTACTTTAAATACATTTTTGTAGATATAATATTTAATTTGTAGGAGATTGTATTTTTATGAGTAATTCCATATATGAGACAGCCGCGGGACATTTGTTACACCAATTACGGCCCTGTCTTTTTGTTATGTTTCCGTTTGTTGTTCATAGTTGACAAAATAAATGGCGGCCTGTTTACAAAATGGTATAAGAACTACAAAAATATAATTTCGGCGACTAAAGGGTATTTAAGAATGAATGTTGAACAAATCTCAATACATATTAATATTAAAATATGTTAACACTGAGCTCTACGTACCTAAATATTTTTATTTCCCATGACACAAAGTGTCGCCATCTAGTGTCGGGTAGAATTATATATTAAAAAGACTGACGCTTAGAGATTTTTCTAGAACTATTTTGATAAATTACTCATAAAATTACTTAGAAATGAAATGTGATGCCATCCGTAGCATCAAAACGTCTATCTGAGTAGTTTTTACAAGATAAAACTCAACATTTCATTATTTTTTTCTTATAGCGCGAATATGCTTTAAAATGGGAACGTGTTCAAAGTTGTGCACAGAACTTGACAGGAGAAACGCCAACAATACACTGACTAAGGCCACGCCCACTTGATGACGTCAGGACCTAGTTGAGAATCACAGTGCACAGTTGCTTAGACCGGCTCCTCTTTGTATTAACTCCGTGTCTAATACTAATAATAAATCTGAAGATTTTGTTTGTTTGTTTGCTTGAACGCGCTAATCTCAGGAACTACTGGTTTGATTTGAAAAATTATTTCAGTGTTAGATAGCCCATTTATCGAGGAAGGCTATAGGCAATATAACATCACGCTAGGGCTCTTAGGAGCCGAGTAAAGTCACGAATACGAAGTACTCGCACGGCCAGGCGATTCGATGCGACGGGGTGGGTCGGGGAGCAAGATATTTAACGAAGAAGTTGCGGGCAGAAGCTAGTTTTAATAATAAAGCTGAAGAGTTTGTTTGAGATTGCTTGTCACTGAAACTACCAGTCAGATTTGAAATCTTTTTGTATTTGACAACATGATTTTTGAGGAAGGAGGTAGGTAGGCTATAAGATATTTAACATCGCACTAGGCTAGGACCACAAAATACAGAGAGTACAGAAGGCAATCTACATACAAAGTGCGCTCGAGCAACGCACACATAGACACCGCTCACGGACACGACATCTCGGACCGGTTGGGACCAGTGCGAGCGCGAGTGCCATCCCCTGAGACACGCGTCTGTGAAATGCAAAAACTTAGCAACAAAAAAAGTTACTATAACTGTTCAGTGGATGGTTGTTTAAATTCAACATTAAACTGTGAATTGGCTTTTTTTAAGCTACCAGTTGTTGAGTTGACCAGAGAGGTGAGAGTTTTAACGTAACACAGAATACCTAGTTAGTTGTGGGTAAGCGAAAATGACTTTGTGGCCTTGTAGTATTTTTACAATTTATATTAGGTATTTATTGTAGTACATAAAAGCTAAAAAATACGCTCATCTTCCTCATTATAAATAGTTAAGATAGAACTGCTCGGCGAGCCGGCCGGGCCATCCGCGTAGCAGCCCGCCGCCGATCGAACTATTAGAGTTGAGATTAACTGTGATCATGGCAAAGACCTAAATACGAGTGCCACTACCACGATAGTTTTTTGTGCATAAGCCAAAGTTGACAACCCTAGCGCGACCGCCGAGCGTAGGTATGAAAATCGAAGTACATACATGTGATTGCCTTCTGTACTCTCTTTATTTTGTTAGGACACTTAGGAGTAGCGATGTGCCGTTCCCGGGAATGTTCCCAAAGTGGGAATGTTCCCAAAAGAATATTTCCAGTGCCCGGGAATATTCCCAATTGCTGGGAACGTGTCAGTGAAACCACATAGAATTATAATAAAAGTAAAAATATAATAACATACAAAGTTACTGGTAAGATTTAGTAAGTAAGTAGATTTGACATGTAATGAGTACTCATTTAGTAACTTGTCATTCATTGTATTAATTTTAGAAAGAGGTAAATAAAAATTTCGAATGTAGGAGACTAGGAGGTTTAGAGATTCATCATCATCATCATCGTCATTTCAGCCGAAAGACGTACACTGCTGGACATAGGCCTCCCGCAAGCTCTGCCACTTCGACCGGTTCTGTGCTTCCCGCATCCAGCGGACTCCTGCGGCTCTCACAAGGTCATCGGTCCACCTTGTGGGAGGCCTTCCAACTTTACGTCTTCCGGTACGCGGTCGCCACTCCAGAACTTTTCAGCCCCATCGGCCATCTGTTCTGCGAGCAATGTGCCCTGCCCACTGCCACTTAAGTTTGGCAATTCATCGGACTATGTCGGTTACCTTGATTCTCCTGCGGATCTCTTCATTCCTGATTCGATCACGCAGGGAAACTCCAAGCATAGCCCTCTCCATCGCCCTTTGGGTGACTTTAAGCCTTTTATGAGGCCCATTGTGAGCGACCACGTTTCGGTTTCAAATGTCATCACTGGCAACACGCACTGGTCAAAGACTTTCGTGTTGAGACATTGCGGTATGTGGGACGAGAAGATATTGCGAAGCTTCCCGAACGCTGCCCAGCCGAGTCGGATTCGATGATTGACCTCTTTCTCGAAGTTGGACCTACCTAACTGGACAGTTTGTCCTAGGTAAACGTACTCGTCCACAACTTTCAGTGCAGCTCCTCCGACCGTTACGAGAGTGGATGTTACATGGGTATTGGATATGACCTTTGTCTTGTCCATGTTCATCCTCCATGGTCTCAGCCATGACAACTATATCATCGGCAAACCGAAGGTGAGTGATGTACTCGCCATTGATGTTGACTAGACTGAAAAGGGGCTGGGATCAACATTGTTGATGCCAGCCCCTTTTCAGTCCAGAACCTTGAAGACATCCTCCAGTGCAGCGGTGTAGAGTTTCGGAGAGAACGTCTCCCTGTCTTACACCTCGCTGCAGAAGGATAGGTTTCGAGGTCCGGTCTTGGAGTCGGACTGACATAGTGGCGTTTTCGTACAGACACTTCAACACCGCCATGTACCGATAGTCGATCTGGTACCGTTGGAGGGACTGCAGTACAGCCCACGTCGCGATCGAATCAAAGGCTTTTTAGTAGTCCACAAACTCTAAACAGAGAGGCAGATTATACTCTTCGGTCTACTGTGCTAAAGCCTTTACGGAACCCGGCTTGTTCGGGAGGCTGGAAGTCGTCAAACCTGCGCGCTAGACGGTTTGTGATGACTTCGGAGAACAGCTTGTAGACATCGCATAGAAGTGAGATGGGCCTACAATTCTTATGAAAGGCATTGTCAGTATTGTCACCCTTCTTAAAGAAAAGTACCAGCACACCTCTGTTCCATGCCTGTGGCGTTTTGCCCTCGAGTATGATGGAATCAAACAGCTTCTGCAGGGCCTTAAGAACGAGTTTCCCGCCTGCCTTTAGGAGTTCAGCTGTGATTCTGTCATCACCCGGCGCCTTGTTATTTTTAAAGCTGCTTCAGAGCCATCCTAATCTCGTACAAGCTGACGGCCGGGATGTCTTCAGTATACTGTCGGATCAATCTAGCTATTGGGTCGTTTGCCAGATTCGTAACGGGGTTTCTTGTTGACTTGTATAACTGTCCATAGAATCTCTCAATCTCTCTCAACACCGACCGATGAAGGCAGGATCGTATCCACCAAGCCTGAGCCTTGGTGGATACGATCCTGCCTTCATCGGTCTTCAGTTTCGTAAGCTGACTCTGCCCAATAGACAGATCCCTAGCAAAGACCTTGGAGCCTTTATTCCGTTCTATTGCGTCTTTAATACATTCTGTATTAAAGCGGCGGAGGTCGCTTTTCAAGGACTTAAAGATCCGTCTGTTAAACTGCCGGTACTCAAGCGCATCGTCTGAAGACTGCAGGACCATCTCGCGCCTCTCTTTCATGAGCTGCAAAGTAGGATCAGAGAGCCTCTTATTTTTATTGATACGATGGGCCTTGAAAAACTTAGACCCGACCGTATGGACAGTTCCCACGAACCCATCGTTACCCGCCACCCGTCGTTCAGAGATTATGTACAATATTTTGAAACGTTATTTAAATAGACTGGTAGAATACATTATTCTTTTCTTTTTTTTTGTGTTTCATCTTGCAATCAGTTTTTAAAAACTATGAGCAAATGAGTTGTAGGAAGGTCTGGCAGGGAAGAGTTATTCCTCATCAGGAGCAACTTTCATATGAATAACGAAGCTCTCTCCAAGTTATACAATTGTAGGATGTTGCGTCTTTTAAGTCTGCTGACACAAGCTGGTATTGTGAGTTGAGCGGCCAATGTGTTGGGATGTCTCTACAGTCTGGATTGTTTGTTACGCCGACCCAGTTAGTTGGAGCCATAAATCATGCACAAACAATAAGTTAGAAGTAGATAAGTAAATAACATTTCTCAAAATTAGCATCACACCTGCACAGTTAAAAGGATAGTTTTTTTGTTATCAGTTTAACTCTCCAACTACATCAATTTACTGCCGAAAATTCTCAGTAACACATTATGAGTGTTAAAAATATGCATTTAATTTCTATTTTTTATTATTTTAAACATGCGATAAGAAACCTAATCTAAAAAGTTAAAAAAAAGAAAGATCTTTAACTTTTGTGTTAGTGTTCCCACTAACTGGGAATGTTCCCGGGCACATGGGAACATTCCCGGGAACATTCCCGTTGGGAAGTTACTGGGAACGGGAATGTTCCCACGGCACATCACTGCTTAGGAGCTGAGCAAAAAGAAAAAAAAACAGAAAGCACGCTAAGCGAAAACGAAGTAAAAGCGCGGGTAGCAGAAATTTCACTTTGACGAAGTCGCGGGCAGAAGCTAATAGATTATTCACTAATTAAAATTTATACTAAGTGACAAATGACGATCTGCTTACTACCGGAGTAGGTAACCCGACGGAGAAAACTTCAAACGTACGCGCAAATGAATGATGGTCGAATAAAACAAGTACGGCAGTAAAAAACTTAGCTTTACCTCTGTGGCGCGACGTTCGTGCTAATTCGGAAGCACAAAGATTACCGAAGCGCATATCTTTTCTGGTTTTAATGTATGTAATGCATGATACATCAACATTTTGAATGGGTACAATGCGCACTGACTTGTACCCGTGCTTCTACATGGCACGATTTAGCATAAATTATCCTGACACTAGACACCCTCTATTTGGCGCCCAACTACCATCGTTACGGCTAGAAAGCAGGCACAACTTCTTGAAATCGACGTCCTTACGAGGTAACCCAGTCGAGTTGCAACCTATGGTGGGATACATTTCGCCCACCTACTCACTATCTATCACCAAACGAGCATCTTCCTGCAGGGTGTGACCTTCCGTGGTCCACTTGGAACTCCCTGAACCATCTTCGAACCCAAGTGGCTAAGTCGAAACTCGTAAAGTGATGCTACCTCGACGGAACGGAGGCAATGCTCCACCTCGTGCCCCAAACATGTAGCCAAGGTGACCTCTGCGCTGCCACTGATAACGCCTTGGAGGTGGCGAAGTTTTGGGTCAACAAAAATTGGATTACTGTGGTGCCAGCGACGAACAAGAATACAAGCTATTTAGCAATCCCATCAATCCTTTATGAAACTGTCTGAGGCCCTATACAATCTGATAAGAATTATTTTGTTTCAGGTATGAAATGCAGGACCTTCACGTAACCAGTATACTACCTCAAATGATCACACTCACAGAGGCATACATTCAGATATATGAACTAAACCAGGACTGAGTTTACATAGTTAAGTCAATAAAACTAAGTATAAGTACACTTGTGTATGTTTATTTATTGAATATACAAATTCCTGATAATTCAGAATCCCCATTTAACAAACTGTGGCCCTGGAATGACCTTTTTATACTTAAAACAATAATTAATTATGAATGTTACACCATATTTTATAAATATTTGGCGAAAATATAATAATATATTAAAAAATTCACATCTACTATTTGACACAGTTTGAGAAATGATTCTGTTCATTTCGTAGAAAATAGTTCAGGTTTGGTTACATTGATGTTATGATGTGAGAGAACTGCAATGAGGCTGACATATGAAATGATGACTTAAATTTTTAAATACATAGATGCCAATATACTCTATCAAGGAACACATTCCCACACCAAGCCACTTGAATTAGAATTTACTGAACACAGAGCAAGACTGAACTATCTTCTTAGAAAGAGTTATGCTAGTGGCTCTCCCCCTTTTTGCCTGCCACCCGCTTGAACTCTCCCATATTGGTGGTGGAGATGGGGGAACCGTAGAATGCCAGGTGGTCAATTTGTGTGACTTCCCCACCAGACTGGTTGTCCTTTATAAACAGTTGAATGTTCTGTACACTTTGGAACTTTACAAACTTCAGAGGGAGCGGGTTGCCTTCTAGATCACTTGGTGAAAATCTACAATGGAAAATAAAGAAAATATTAGTTATTTTTTAATGTCTATACAATCTCAGTTCAAGCATTAATGAGCATAATAACAAACACAATTAGGACCATTTTACTTACTCAACATCTTGCACTGACATGTTTCCAGAGGCTTGATCAAAGTCAAGTGTTCTTGGCTGGTTGATGAATATCTTCACTACCTTGGGCCCCTTGTCACTGGGAGCTTTGATTTTTAAGGAGTGTATTTTCACTAGCTGAAATAGAAAGATAATTCATGTTCAATATGAAAAGCGTTAATTAAGTACATACCTAATACAGTTAGACACCTATAAACTTTTAATTGTCAAAATGTTGCCACTTCAAACATTCACTTGAAATCGCATGGATTCTGAAGAAAGCTTAATTTAAATACCTGATTGAAACTAATGTTAATGATGAGCTGCTCATCACAGTCACTGGCCAGGTAGCCCGCTCCACTTGTCAGGCAGTGCGCCATGGGATGGTTGTCAGCTTCATTCAGACATTCACACTCACTCTTGGTTATGAATGTTGCTAGGTCCATCTGCAATACAATGTTAATATCAGGAATAAGGGTGGGTATACCAGTAGCTGATTAAAAATGAATTTTAGATCCCATTCCTCTCTAGCAGATGTTGAATTTGGATAATTTCAAATTTACATTATTATAACAGATAAGAGGGACTAAATGCATTTATATGAATTTGGGTTTTAACCCTTTGTATGTATTTTACGTGGATCCATATGAGACAAAATTACTTTTTAATTGTGTCTGTATTTATTAAGGCATTCAACCGGTTAAGACATATATAAATGATTTTATTTCTGTAAGTAGGTTCAAACACTTTTACACGACAATCATATTTTTTAAATTAGATGAGGTCGGCGTTTCCTATCTGACTACTCTGAGAAGTAAGGCCGAAACAAAGTCAGAAGTCAGTCTCTTTTAAAGTCCAGACATAATCTTGGTCAGATCATGTGAAGACCATGTGGATTGGTGTCTGAAATGGTCTTTTGAGGAAAGAAACCACACAGATTGAGTGGACCTGCCCATTCAGTGCACGCATGTATCAGTAATCATACAGCTCAACTCAGAACTTGAGGAGCTCAACCTATGACCAAAATCAATCTTGGATGATTGGTGAAGTATGTCTTTCTGCAGAACATTGCACAAAGGAAGTCCAGCAAATTACAGATAATGAAAAGATGACATTTCCACTGGTAAGCTGTGCTAAGCTGAGATAGGATGCTAGTGTTTAGTATACTTACATGTCCAGCAACAGTGTTGTCTTCATCTCCAGCTTCCTCAGTGCCATAATATTGTCTAACTTTAGTTTCTAGTGTGGCTGGGTCAGCACCCTGTAGCTGGTCAATCCGCGTCTGCAATCAATGTAATCATTGTAACCACAAATAACATCCAATTTGAGGGTTTACTGACTCATTAAAATGACCAATTTAATGTGAAACTCTGAAAGAAATTGACGAAAACAAATGAATGATAAGTCAGCTCCGTGTTCTGATTCCTGCATGATTCAGAGGCCACGTACCCGGTTTCTATAGAAGATGAATGTCGGCATCGCGCTGACGCCCTGAGCGCTGGCTGTCTCCGCGCATCTGCCCACGTCCACCTTCAGGAACACAGCCCTTGGGAACTTCGCTGGCAGCTGCTCGAAGAACGGCGCGATCCGTTGGCAAGGGGGACACCTACACACAAAATTATCAATTATTTATTATAACGATGACTTGAATATTTGAACTGAATCAGGTTATATTCACCAAGTCGCTGTGAAGTCCGCTACAACCAGTTTTGTGCCAGCATTGGCCATTTCTGTTTGGAAATGAGCATCGCTTTCAATAACAGTAGCTAAGCCCATGGTTTCTTTAAAATTATCCCAATTTAAAACAAGAGTCCACAACACAATGACAACAGCGGGGAATGATACTTCAAAATGGTTGATTGACAGTTTCAGTGTTACCAGACTTATTTAGTTGCGTTCAATAAAAATCAATATATTTGGGGTCAAGTGGGGGTCTAATTTTGAAGGGGTCTTGTTGATTGGTTCGAAAAGATTTGTATTGCTATAACTGCAAGATGAAATTGGTGATTTCACGAATAGAATCGTATAATAATAGTCAAGCGATAACATAGAACGTCCAACTAACAATTTCTACATCCAGTAATGGCAATAAAAAGTTTTTCAATCAAAGAACGTAAGGCATAGTTTTCCTTGAGTGAGCCTATAGATTCAATGCACTCAATGTGCGTGAATCTGAATTAAATAGTCAAAGGCTGTCTCAAAACGACCATTATGGGTTTTGGGAACTTACGCCCGTTTGCATAGTAGAGACGCCAGCACATCAAGCTATCCCAAACTGTAAAATTTCCCCAAATGAGATTAAACAATTTTTTTAAATTGAAAATCTATCAAAGAAATTGGACAGATTGGGGTAGCTTGATGTGCTAGCGTCTGTACTTTTGGCAACCATTTTTAATAAAAAAAGAAATAGATGGTCTTAATTTTACTGAGTGACCATTTTTTGCTTTCACTGCTCACTGCACGTAGAAATTCGTGGTTGTGTTGACAGAGGGCGCTTTCCGGTTTAAGAACAAAAAGTGATTTATGGTAAAAGCTCCTGGGTAGAAATATTTTCTTAGGTTTTTGCAATTTGCAGGTGAGTCAACAACAAATCTGAGAAACAAAAAAACTATTTTTATCTTCAGCTATGCGGGCTTTGGTTAGGTGTTTGAGGAGTTAGTTCTATTTTCGACCATTAGATGTCACTGTGCTTATGACACGCATTTCTGAATTGCGGTGTTAAGATTCTCCGCGATTGAGTTGGGGTCCCCGATTTCCAATTGTTAGTTATCGCTTCTCGGCCTTTTGGCTAAGATCAAAGTGTAGTATCTGTTCTTTTCAGCTTAATATCTGAAAGTTCCCTCACTGAGGGACCAGTATATTAATCTGATTTTTGTAAGCTGACGGGATGTTCGGGGCTCGCTCCACTCCCGTCACGGGTCGGCCCGGCATTGCAGTGCTGCTGGGATCGGCCCACATAAACACTTTATCAAAGTTTAACTTTAAAATTTAATTTAAAAGCCATGCTATTGCTTAGAAATAAGTGAGATGGGCTTAAACGTTAAAAAATAATAACGCTGCTAAATGCTAATGCTAACAATTATTAACACTTAAAATTAGCAGTTATTTTTAGCAACTGTTAAATTTAATCACAAACAGATTGTTAACATAATTAATTCTCATTCCCTTCATACTTTTCCGAGTTCAACAGTTAGCAGTTAATTAAATCAAATCAATCGACTAAATAACAATCTGTCTGACTGAACACTGAACTGAGTTGCTAAGTTTGCTAACTTGAAAACAATTCAGTAGAGACGGAACATCATTTTGTCCTTTCCTTTCCTTTCCTTTGTTCATACCCATCTGTCTGCGGTCAAATATATATCCGTGTGTGGTGCGACTACGGGGTAGCACCGTGCATAGTACCTGACGCCTCTGTGTTCTGAGATTGTTACCTGTGCCACATCTACATCTGTTTTCATTCGTGTTTGTGGGTTGACTGTTATTGAAATTTAACAACTATCTCCGTACTATCTCAGAATTTATTTAACAGGTGTTGACACTAAAAAAATGTAGCAGTGTTAATTTAGCAGCTTATTAATTTTAGACCCATCTCTAATAAGTACAGACGCCAGCACATCAAGCTACCCCAATCTGCCAAATTTATTTCATAGATTTTCTCACATTTCATTGATAGTTTTTCAACTTTATTGCAAAGTTATAAGGTTCATGTTCAATTGGGAAAATTTGACAGTTTAGGATAGGTTGACCTGCTGGCGTCTGTAGAATGACGAAGGCGTGATTTGTCATGATGAAGTAGAGTCGGTATTAGATTATATTGTATTTACAATACTATTATCTTTATTTTATTATTATAATTTTGGAGTTCATTTATTCAGCTCTTCGCTAGTTTTAACTACATTCTCTCGACCTATGTGGCTCTGATGCGTAAACCTGGCGTTCAGGTCTGGGGACCGTGCAGGCCTTGCGCGTGTTGGGTTACGTATTATTCTAAAATGTCCTCGGACATTTTGCTGATTTGCCGGACACTCTGGACAGCCGTAATTTTAAAACACATTCGGCATACTTTCATTTCAAACATAACAACATCACGCTTTGTTTCCCCGATTCTTTAAAAACTGATTTTATTAATTAAAAGGAAATTGTGTCAGACCGATTCGAGGTAGATACATAACTGGTCGTTCGTCTTTATTCTCGCATCCTCATTACTAGATAAAAACAAAGCACAGAAGAAAACGCAGCCAGTTGTTAATCGAGTTCAGACGTTGAAACATCTGCGATCTGCGCAGTTAAAATAACTAGTGATAATCCCACAATGAGCGAGTTAAAATCGATTATATTGTCAAGAATTTCCTTGCTATTCTTGATAACAATAATGACCGCTGTTATTGGTATAAATGATGAGAGTTTTCGCAAACAGATCATTAATGACTTACCATCTTCATCAGATCTTGACTATTATTTAGAAAAACTGGAAAAGGCAGTAGATTTTTGTCTAAGACATACAGTTTACGTGGATGCTAATATGGAGTTCGGGTTGTTTATGATAGACGGTAAGATTGCAAACTCAAAGCATTTATTTCAATTAAACCATTTACTTTTGAAGTTTTGAATTGTTAAAAATTCGGCCAGTTAGTGAAAAAGTTGAAGTTAATTGCCCATCCCAAGGGATTTGACTGGCTCTTGATAACAGTCAACCAATCAAAGCAGTTGACATGTCAACTGCTGTAATCGACATTTTGTTACCTAGTTTTCGTGCTGATTATAATATAGTTCCAGAAACTGAGTGTTAGTCTCTTATATTTTTCCGCTTTTACAAAATATAATGGGTCCCCGGAACGATATATTGCAATGAATTGCTAGTGTAGTAATATTGTCAATCGCTTCAATTGCATTTGATAGACGATCAATGTGTATGAATCACGTAAATATTGACACTAATTATTGCAATTGATCGTTTCGACGCTTAAGGTGGAAGCGCCAGGGGAATTAAATGAACTTAGAGGCTTCTGTAGATCATTTTAATGATTATAATTAGGTCATTAAATATCTGGTACCGTGTGGTGCCTGACGTAAAAGAATAGCAGCATCACATTTCTTGCCGTGGGTGTCTAGAAGGTGACTAAGGGGTTTACTATAGAATGGGCAGCAGCGTTCTCTATGCATTTTACCACCACACTGCGATCGCCAACCCGCCTGCCAAGCGTGGCGATTATGGCAAAACCCCCTTTTTAGGGGGGCCTATGTCCAGCAGTGGACATCTTTCGGCTGAAATAATGATGATGATACCTACGTGTTACGGTTGTGTATCATATTTTAATCACAACCTGATACTAACCTGCAAATTGAAAAAAAAAACGCTAGAGAATTTGATTTTTCGAGCCACCTTGGTGTATCCATCTTATCCATTTTGCCTTACTGAAATCGAGTGCCGCGCGAATACGCGATTTCGTAATCGTTTCCATAAGTTATGAACTTATGACAATGACGTACAAACGCCCTTAGATTGATAGGTTAAGAGTAGGACAAGGCCTAATTATTATATTTTTCATTAATGCATTAAGAATTTTAGTTTTCTGAAAACTAGTTCCATTATTTTGTCATAAAAGACAGTAAACAATGAAACCAATCAGTTATTTTCATTCCGGATGAAATCAATCCGTTCACAATAAGAATCTTACAAGTAGCTATATGTACCTAATAACGATGATTCGATTAATTTTGTTCGTTTCTCTTAATCTGTTTTTATATAACCACCGAAATTTCTCACTGTAGATAAACTACCCAGTTTAGCAGCAACGCGAAAATTCGGTGGTTATTTTGTGTGATGAGCGTATATCGAAAAAAAAACCTGTGGGATCGGGGGTAGCCCCGTCTCGAACGAGTTCCTTACGCTTTTTCTTCAGCTCCGAATGCAACGTCGTTTACTCTATCTTCATATTACTCTAATTTTATTGTGATCTCACAATCGGCTTCAGCACCCTCGAAAACCATGAAAACGACACCCATGATGAAAACTTTCCGTTTGGAGGAGGCCTATGTCCAGCAGTGGACTGCTGGACATAGGCCTCCTCCAAACGGGGAGGGGATTGCCATAATCGCCACACTTGGCAGGCGGGTTGGCGATCGCAGTATGGTGGTAAAATGCATTGAGAACACTGCTGCCCACTCTCTGGTGAGCCCCTAGGTCGTCTTCTAGGACACCCACGGGAAGAAATGAGATGGTGCTATTCTTTTACGTCCGGCACCACACGTAACACGGACACGGACATTCATCATCATCATCATCATCATCATTTCAGCCGAAAGACGTCCACTGCTGGACATAGGCCTCCCCCGGACATTCACACGGACGTAATAAAATCGCGGCAGGATTTTTTCGCGCACTGGATTTCAGTTATTTTTTGGAGTGCATGTGTTCGATTTTCAACTCTCAGCACTAAGCAGTACGTTGAAAATCCAGTTGCGCGAAAAAATCCTGCCACGATTTTATTACGTCCGTGTGAATATCGACTTATCACCATCTGCACATGCAAGCACAGTGATAAAACAAGCATTTTCTTATTTTTGTAGTAAATTTGAAGGAACTTGTGCAGCAGAAACGTATGATTTTCTCTAATGATATACGTTTCCAGTTGGAAAAGCTACTTGTAAAGAGCAACGCATTGGCTAAGTTTTTCCACAAAATGGTCCACAAGGTTGAAGGTGATAATGAAATGGCGCGGGAAATAAACTGTAAGTCCCATCGGGAGTCACATATTTTGTTCTGGAAAGTTTTTTTTTTTTTGTAGCCAGTTCACTTCGTACTTCTGATCTGCTAACTTTTCTTTCGTGTTTATAGGTAATTCCATACAAGATCTAAAATAATAATTAAAAAGTTAAAGTTATCCATTGTTTCGTATGTTTCGAAAAAATCGTCTGTTCAATAACGTAGGTAAATAATGCAATGACAACTTACATTGTTTTACAACTTTGATAAGTCAGTCTCCGCACCCAAAGGGAAATCCAATATTCCAGATATTGGATTTCCCTTTGGGTGCGGAGACTGACTCCCACACTCATGATTATTGAGTATTTAACAACTACTAGGAAAAAACGGCAAATAGGTACCTACCACGGCAAATCTTTGTAGTTTGTCATTCTGCTCAACAATCGAATTCCCTTACCGTATGTCAGTTAGGTAATTCCTACCTATCGACGATTCCAACTTGATTTTTGTTTTCAGTGACTCTACTATTTTACAACAAAACTACGTGGTCTAGACCTTCAGATACATTCAATCTAGATCTGCTGGAGCAGACGAAGGTCTACAGTCCCGAAATTTTGGAGCAAATGTATGGAAAATGGGAAAACTATGTCGTTTTTGTATTCGACGTAAAAAAATATGTACCTACGCCCGAAGATTCAGGTAAAGTGTACAATTTGTCTATCCGCTAGGGGAGATCACGAAATTCAAATTTTCTCTCTTCCGAGCACAACCGATTTTGATGCGGTTTTCATGATTTATCCATGACAACTATTAATAATTCTGTATCATTTGGTTTAGATGCATGTACGGCACAGATGGCATCGAATACAGTACATAGCCCAGGATTTCAGGGTATCTGTCAGATCCCCTATCACTGCCAGGAGGCGTTAGATAAAGGCAGCGAATACGGCTATGGGTTGTTACATAGGTACGATAATTATACTAGGTATACAACATACAACGGTATACAATAATATTTTGACTAAAAGTGGAAATAATACCGCAATCTTGTTTTTAGGGTTCTGTATCTCAAAAGGAAATAACGGAACCGTTATAGAATCACTTTGTTGTCCGTCAGTCTGACGACCCTTTTTCTCAGTAACGCATGGTGATATGAATTCAATACTCGTAACGTCCGGGAGGCACGCATGCGTGCCCAAACAATAGAAAATTAATTGTGTCTCATTAGCCGGGATTGACAGGTTTATAGTCTACGGCCCCTTGAAGCTCTAAAAATAAAGCATCTTTAAGTCATTGCAATAATAATAAAAAATACGACTATTTATACGCAACATATAATATTTAATACCCGACAGCAAAACTTTGGAGGATTGACCGTGACGTATATCTACATATGTATGGGAGAACATAATTACTTATATTTTAATCACAATGTTAAGTTTGTTTTTGGGATAGAATTTGGCAAATTTATCTGGCAATTACAGAAATGATCGTCTACATTGCAACGCCTCCCGTCAATGTAATTGAGGCGCCAAAGATCCTTGTAGCACTGTAGGTACATGAAGACATGTTGTTGTATTGACACGAGTAGGAGAAGAACTTGGATTCGTTTTATTTCGTGCAAAAGTCTATAGGTACCTACACGTAACCAAATAATAATTTCATCACATAACGCCTGTGATTCCCCATGAGTTAGGCGTAAATGTAATACCAATGGCGCTTCCACACTGAGCCTCGAGGGCGGGCTTAGGCAATTTAACTGTGTTTGTGTCTTTAGTAACAATACTAATATAGACTATTACTACTTTCTGTTACTAACCCATCACTAACCAACCTATGGGCTATTCATGTACCTACATATGTGTTCATGTCTGAAATAAAGACTTTTATTTATTGAATGAACTTACAGGGTTGTATTTCAAAATTAATTTTAATCTTCAAGGACTTTGCTGATGGTCATCGCCCGTTTTTCTCGAGACTGTGCAGTGTTCTCCAGAAAAGCAGACAAATTTAAAACGGATACGTTTTGTATGATGTGTTTCAACGAGGCGGAGTACATTGCTCTAAATAGCTTCGGAATGCCAGACCTCATGTTTGAACAGAGTAAGTGAACTAAGGCGGAAGCCATGACACTTGTTTAAGTGTCATACATTCTAACTGTAGTAAGTGATACGACCAGAGCATTCAGATTAGAACATTTTCTTGTTCCAATCTTTATAGAGCGTGTTTTTTCAGTAGTCGGGTTTTCGTTTTTGTACTTACTTTTTTGCTAGTACAGACGCCAGCACATCGCTACCCAAATCTGTCAAATTTCTTTGATAGATTTTCAATTTTGTGATATAAGCATAAGGTTCATGTTCAATTGGGAAAATTTGACAGTTTGGGGTAGCTTGATGGCTGGTAGTTACAACGGCCACTCCGACGCTTTATCAAGCGTCCTTGCTGCAAGATGAAAATATCACATAAGACCGGACATCGATATTAAATTACAGGTGGTAACAGTTCCATGATTTTCACCAACTATCTGAATTTCACGTCACTAATTTCGTAATGTAATATTGGTATATTATGTGAAGCTCTTAGCCTAGCTTCGATAGTAACAAACAAACATTCAATAAAACACTCAATAAAATCTTTCATTTGTTTCAGTTGCTCTTTGTGGCCTTTTAGGTCACACTCAGTTTTTTCGCAACTACTGGCTCAAAAGTCTCCTTCAGTACCAAACTGAAGAAGGTTGCTTTACTCAGAAGTTAGCGACAGGTGAATTTAATGAGAATCAACTGAGAGAAGGACAACACGAGACGTGGAGTTTGACTAACCCGAGTACCATCATGAGTGGGCAGTGCGATGGACACTTCACGGCGGTGGCGGCGGCGGCGCTCTCAAATGCCCTCAGATATATAATAGAGACTTATTATTGAAAATGATGATGGTTACTTTTACTTACCTTCCACTGGATGAAATTGTCAAAGGTGGTGTAATTTTCTTATAAAAAAAAATCCCGCGAAATTCAAATATTAATCCCAATTGAATAACTATTTCGTGAAGAAGTCATTAAATTGGATTAACTGAGCTTAGGGGGCATGTATTGATGATTTTAATGATACTAAATTGTTATACAGGGTTATTGGAAAAACACCAACAACCTCTTAAGAGGTCATTGTACGAACAACTTTTACTATGGGACAAAACCTGAAATCGCGAAAAAAAAAATAAGCTGCTCCCTACATTTTGATGAGTTATACGAACATTAATGTGAGGAACAGCTGATTTTTAAAAAGTAAAAGTTGTTCATAATGATGAGTACAATGACCTCTCAAGAGGTTGTTGGTGTTTTTCCAATAACCCTGTATACCTAATTAAATACATGTTTCAATCGCGGATCATAATTTATTCTACATAGAACCATCGCACAAGAACGTTTTCACTGCTGAGACCTACTCTTTCTATTAGGCCTCCTCTTTGTGAGAGTGGGCCATAATCCACCACACGGACCCAGTGCGGGTTGGTAGATGTCACATGTCTTCGAATTTTTGGTTCTAAGACATGCCGGATTCCTTACGATGATTTCCTTCACAGTTTTGAGAGCAGAGGTGATGAAATAATTTACACAAAGGAAAGAACCTGCCAGGGTTCGAACCTATGACCTACAACTCGTAAGTCGCAGCTGTTACTACAGGGCCACCACTGCTCTCACTGATAGACAGTCGCATACAAACATAGACTGACCTGCAAATTGCAGAAAACTTGAGACTATTTGTTTCACGAGCTAGCTTGGCGCTTCAACCTTAAGGGGAACCTAGTTGCGGGCTCGAACTCACTGGTGGGCCTGGCTGAATAGCAAGCTGTCTCACCAGGCTTCGTGTCCGACAGAGGTAGCATCAGTGATAAGCAGTTAGACGGTAGTCTACACGCACAACGTTATTGAGTGAGATGCAGGCTCATTTATAGTAAAACAGGCGTGTAAAAAAATTAAGAAAAGTCCTTCGCACGATCGGGTTTTATGGTCAAACCACTGCATAAATCCATGACCAATAAAGTTTATCAAACTTTTCGATAATTGAGCGTTGTCGGTACTGACTTGGTTTTGGAGATTTGCGCTTCTTTTTAACCGACTTCAAAAAGAAGAAGGTTATTAATTCGACACGTTTTTTTTTATGTATGCTCGGGCATAACTCTGTCGTACATAGACGGACTAAAAAATGAAAAATAAAAACTTTTTTCAAAAAATAACAACCGACTTCCCAAAAAACACTACAAAGTGCAAAATAACTTTAATTGCGGAAGTCGGTGACTTTGGCTGTGTATTTTAATTATTTGTCACCGCCAAAGTTTTTATATTACTTAAACACGCCCAAAGTTAAATCAAATTAGCAAGAAAAGCGAATCTTTCTGGGCTCCTAACTTTTTTATGGCTTTTTATTTTAGTATTATGATTCCGTACAGACAATATTAATAATGAGATAAAACCATACGATGTTTAATTTTTGATGTACATTGTCGAACAGTGGAGTAATACACACCAGAAGTTTGTATGGGAAAAATGTGGACTAGGTTACCTTAAGCTTTGATCGCCGTGTGCTGCTGTTATAACTTAACCACGGCTAATTGCTACTATCTGTAAATATGACCAAAGGGCCTAAACAAGTGCGATCGCTTTCAAAGCGTTTCGAATTTTATAACGACTTTCAACAGGATTTACATAAGCTATACCTACGGTAGCTTAGGTGTCACCCCAATACATTTTACTTTTCCATCATCTTTATCGCTGATAAAATGTTACGTTGTCTATAACCTTCAGACCCGGGGGCTTACTCTCTAAGTCCGTCAACGAAGCTACGGGCCCGTACGAAAATAGTTAGATACTTCAGAATTAACTCTACTCCCGTTTAATTAACTTTTTCGACAGGCAAAAACACATCAGGAGTATAGACAACTGTCAAATCGTGCTGTCATTCGTTCTTTATTCGGGCCAAGAACTAATCTTATGTCCGAAGGAGATACGGAGTAGGAAACGCCCAAAAGTTCGGCCGGGAAAACTTATTTCGTGCTAAGAGAGTAGACCCCCGAGCCAGCAGCAACTATTCACCACCATTCGATATGCTTCCGTACCGAATCGAACTTCAATCAATGTTATCGAAGGAGTCCTATATACGCTGATCACAAATCCATAACTCGAAAATGTATGACAATCGCTTTTCTTCCGACGGCTGTTTGCTGTCAGGAGCAAGGCAAATCAGGTTGTCGAAATGTCATTTTCTAGACGATAGCCTGTCAAATGCTTGTAAATAGCTATACTGGTGATTTCCTAGCTGAAGCTTACTTATTAATGTGCGACAAGTTGATGTTGAGCTTGAGATATCTCGGTGTGCGAGTGCACAGGCCGTACAAAAAACAGTAGCACTTAAAAATTGCGGCCATTTATCATTCGAATTTAGACGTTACAACATCTTGGCGGTTAAAACTAAAGATAATGCACAAGTTAAAATCGATTACGTCGTTGTGTCCGTGTATAAAATTACCATGCATATTGTTTTTTTTAATTACTTCTTTTTTTTCTGTGAATTGTATTGTTGCCAATTATAAGTACAAACAGATTATTCATGATTTACCAGCGAAAACGGATTTAGACTTTTATTTAGATGTATTGGAAAAGGCAGTAAATTTTGGTGTAAAACATAAACTTTATGTGGATTTGAACCTACAGTTCGGATTGTTTCTGGTGAACGGTAAGATATATTTGTACCTATTTATAATAAGAATTTGAATACACGAGAGCTATTTTGGTAATTATCAATGAAAATACGTATGGTGAGCATTATTAATTATTGTTGAATGTTGATGAACGCGCGTAGGTATAGTAAGTTTAAATAGATTGATAGATATAGGTACCTAATTACGCTTTAGACAGTAAGGGCGCTTTTTCCGATCCGAATTCGAGATTCATCCGAAATGGAAATTACTATACTTATCGTTACCTAATTTTAAGGGTAGGTACAATAAAACGAATCAGTGATATGCGTTTCATTGCGTATTAAGTCTATCCAAGCATAAGAAAAAATCTATAAACCGAATTAATCTTTTATCATGAACGGATTGATTGTCATGACCAATCATGAGTCAATTGTAGTTTTTGTTATTATTACTACATCAAAAGTGTCTAGGGATCAACTACGTTTGCTAGTTACTACAAAATCAAACTTTTTAGTAAATTTCGTCATTTGAAAAGGGAGTCGTTTTTGAATTTCGGTTAAAAGATGAAAATATGCTGTCAAGTTGTATTTTGAATGTCCTATATCGGTATAATGCTGCAAAGAGTTTGAGGCCAAATCGGTAAATTTATACTTCTGAGTGGAATCAATACCAAAGAACGGTATTATGCCGCCTTCTCTCCAGAAGGCGGCATTTGAGCCGAGAAGACATGATCAGAGCCGTGAGAAGCGCAATCGCTCTGGGCACTACGTAGAGTGTTATAAGTCAACTTAGGATACGTACATGGAGGACGAGTTCGCATCACCACCAGCAGACAAGATCATCATCATCATTATTTCAGCCGAAAGACGTCCACTGTTGGACATAGGCCTCTCCCAAGCTCCCCGCATCCAGCGGACTCCTGCGGCCCTCACAAGGTCATTACAAGACAAGATCGTTACATACAAATTACTGCTCGCCAAAATCGTACAATGACATCGATGATGTTGGTTACTAGGCTTCATAGCTCTTCAAGGACGTTAATGTGACCTATGAATACGAATTTGAAGCGAAAACTTCTTTAGGCGCGTTGGGCATTTTTTGAGATGGGAAAATATAATTGAACTCATTGTTGCGAGTTCAATTATATTTTCAGTCAGTTGAACATAAACATAATTGAACTCAGTTGAGTTAAAAAAAATACAAACGTAATTGTTCAAGTTTTCACTTCTGTCGGCTTCCCGGAGTGTCTTTTTTTATACCTTGATCCCTAGACAATTTTTAACCGAATTCAAAAAAGGAGCAGATTCTCAATTTCGTTTTAAATGTTTGTTACCTCAGAACTTCGTCATTTATAAACCGATGCTTGCTTTATACTACATACATCTACTATATATAGCAAAAACCACAAGTTACAAGGCTTATATTTTTACGCCTTTTACTAAAATACGAGAAAAAAATGATCATGAAAAGATGACGCTTTTTCTCGCTTTTCCACTGGAAAAATCCTCAAAATTATGTTTTGTTATTGTTATTTCTTTTTGGATTTCAACAGATTGGCCTGTTTCTTTTAAGTCTGGGGGCGTGTGAAATCGTAAACACAAATTCAAAATTCAGATAAATATGACAAAAGAAAGCTATACGTGCGTGTGATTTTCATTGTTTTTTAACCCCCGACGCAAAAACGACGGGGTGTTATAAGTTTGACGTGTCTGTGTGTGTGTGTGTGTGTGTATGTGTGTGTGTGTCTGTCTGAGGCAACGTAGCTCCCGAATGGATGAACCGATTTTGATTTTGTTTTATTTGTTTGAAAGGTGTATTAGTCGGGAGTGTTCTTAGACACGTTTCATCAAAATCGGTTCAGCCGTTTGAAGATTATCAGCTCTTTTCTGGTTGATGAAGTGATTTGAGCATCTTCCACGGGGCTGATCAACTCGAAATTTTGTAATCTATTACTTCAATGATATTAGACGAACAAGATAACATTGAAATGATGCTGGAGTCACACCTGAAATTTCCAGGATGCCCAAGTTACTCACCAACAAACAGCAAAAGTATCGTGTTTGGGCTCATTGAAAAAGTATCAATGCATAGATTATAGATAAATAGTGATCAGGACGAGGAATGAGGATAAATTAGTAACAAACTTCACTGTGGGAAAAATACGCAACGATGCGCAGATTTAAGCGAGCGAGACATTATGTTTAAAAAGCAGGAAATAAAAATTAAATTAAAAATTTAAAAACCCCCGACCCTAACTAAGTCGGGGGACGGTCAATGAAACCGCCAAACAGAGGCCTAGCATTTTCATTAGCCGTCCCCCGCCTTTACAATGCCTTGATCAAAATATTACCTTCATCTTAAAAGGCCTATAGATGTTATTATTTTTACTTTTTAGAGTTTTTGTTAGGGTCGGGGGTTTTTAAATTTTAATTTTTTTTTTTTTTTAATCAGTGTGCAAAATTATGTGGCCAGTATCATTTTGCGCTTGGTTATAAAAACATTTTTCTTTTAGCTATATTTAATACGGCTAGGTAAAGCTACTTAATTGGCCCTTATCACCTACTAGCAACGGTCCGCGGTTTCATCCGCGTAATTCCCGTTCCCGTGGGAATACGGGAATAAAATATAGCCTATCTCATCCGGGGATAGTGTAGCTTCCCAACAGTGAAATATTTTTTCAAATCGGTTCAGTAGTTTCGGAGCCTATTCAATGCAAACAAACAAACAATCAAATCTTTCCTCTTTATAATATTAGTATAGATTAAAAACCCTTCTAAGCAATATCGAGATAACTTAGATAAAAACATTTCGCTCTCGGATTTCCTTACTGGTAGCGGCGGCGAATGTGACTCCCCGTGGCCTGCAAACGATGCCGCGCGAATTTTCGCCCCGCCTCCCGCATCGCCGTTCGCACCGCCGATCCCCGTGGCCAGGCCGTAACAGTAATGACGTACAGACGCCAGCACATCAAACTATCCCAAACTGTCAAATTTTTCCAATTCAACATGACCCTTAACCTTTTGAAATTAAGTTGAAACTATATCATAGAAATTTGACAGATTGGGGTAGCTTTATGTGCTGGCGTCTGTATATTCTGTTTCATAAAAAAAAGGATTATGGTATGTACTTTCCTAGCAGGTTAATACAGGTATTTTGTGTATGATATAGGCTGTAACATGTAGGCTGGGTGTAGTTAGTACCGTACCTACATTAGCGATTTATAAAGAAGCGAATTAAGAAAACCGTTTTTAATTTATTTTACCTTACAAACGCCCAAAATTAGGTACATGCCAATTTCTTTTTGCAGTGAATTTGAAGAGTTATCTGCAGCAAAAACGATATATTATTCCTGCAAAATCATATTTCCGTTTGGAACAGGTATTGTTGAATATTGATGTACTGGCTGACTATTTCCACTCTATGGTGGAAAAAAATAAAAATTTGAAAGAATATAGACAAGATTTAAAAAGTAAGATATTTTTCAACACACTGGCTCATAAAATGGCTCTAATTTCACTACAGTTAGGCACATAATGACACCTATTATCAAACTGTGACTTTTTCATTACTATTATTCACTAGTGAGTTATAGAATTGGTTGAGTTGCTTTGTTCTTAGTGAGTTATAGGTTGTTTTTTGTTTGAGTTGCTTTGTTCTTAAAAACGATGATGATGGATGATGATCGATGATGCTGGATGATGATGGATGATGATGATGGATGATGATGGATGACGATGGATGATGATGAATGATGATTTTGGATGATGCTGGATGATGATGGGTGATGATGAGTGATGATGGATGATGATAGATGATGATAGATGATGATGGATGACGATGAATGACGATGGATGATGATGGATGACGATGGATGATGATAATGGATGACGATGGATGATGATGGATGACGATGGATGATGATGGATGATGATGGATGATGCTGGATGATGATGGATGATGATGATGGATGATGATGGATGACGATGGATGATGCTGGATGATGATGATGGATGATGCTGGATGATGATGGGTGATGATGAGTGATGATGGATGATGATGGATGATGATGGATGACGATGGATGACGATGGATGATGATGGATGATGATGGATGACGATGGATGATGATGGATGATGATGATGGATGATGATGGATGCTGATGGATGACGATGGATGATGATGGATGACGATGGATGATGATGGATGATGATGATGGATGATGATGATGATGATGATGATGGATGATGATGATGACGATGGGTGATGATGAATGATGATGGATGACGATGGATGATGATGGATGACGATGGATGATGATGATGGATGATGATGGATGATGATGGATGACGATGGATGATGATGGATGATGATGATGGATGATGATGGATGATGATGATGATGAGTATTATTTTCTTCGCAAGTGTGTTGAAAAACGTCGTATGATACACGTGTGTATTGATGATTATCGTCCTCGGCTCTCTTAAGACCCTCGCCTGACGGCTCGGGTCTCAATGGCGCCTCAGCGATAATCACCAACGTTACACACTTGTACCATAATGTACTATTAATACATTTGTTCATTGTATTGTATTGATCTACACGACCAACATACTTCACAAATTCTCAGGTTTCATTTTAAAATTAAGGGTGGAAAGTTTTAAAATTATCGGCTGATAAACCGATCTACATATTTACAATAAGTAATAATTAAAATTGTTCTTCTGTAAATTAATCTTTTTGTCACGGGAAATAGCAGGGCTATGCCAGTTCTCGCCACATGCTCTGGAAATGTCAGTGGAACGCACCGAAAAGCTGGCAGTCTGTTTAAAAAAAAAATATCTGGTAAAAATGTAAACATATGAATCAGTAAAACATACCTATGCATGTACATTTTTGTCATCATCAACTTAGCCGTTTACCAACTATGTTGGGGCATCACGCCTATATTTCTTTATGTGTTAGGCAGAGGTGTACGTTATGTTTAAGTCCCATTTAATAGGGGCGAGCCTATTGCCATCAACCGGGCACATCCAAACTCCGGGCAGCTATTGAGAATTCATCTATCTATCTATCAAATAAAATTATGTGATATAAATCTTCTTTTATTAATTCAAATCTCTTATCAAATCTAAAATTCTTCTATCAAATAAGATTATTTTCAGTCACGCAACTGTTCTACAATATGACCACGTGGCCACGACCTCCAGAAAATTTCAATATACATCTGTTGAATAAAACGAAAATCTATGGTCCAGAACAGTTACGGAAAATATATGGCAAATGGGAGAACTATTACAATAGTGTGAATGACTACGATAAATATAAACCGTCACCTAAAGAATCGGGTAGAGTATATTTTGGTAATTTTGTCTTGTATCATTAATCCACGTGTATCGATAGTAATCCATAACAGTATCGATAGTAATCCAACACAGTATCGATTGTTATCGATACAATACGATGTAAACTGTCCATAAATGTTATTATCTGTGTAACCTTTTCCCAACTACGCTGGGGTCTGATTCCAGTCAAACTAGATGCAGCTGAATACCAGTATTTTACGTGGAGCGACTGCCTATCTGACCTCCACAACCTAGTTACAGGGAATACGATACCCGATGGTAAGACTGGTTGTCAGACTTTCGGGCTTCTGAAAACCCGTAATGAATGTCAAAGATGCACGAATGACAGCCAGGAACAGGCAGCGGCTTAACGTGCTTTCCGAGGCACGGCGGGGTCTTGGTACCTATGTAAAGATGGTACAAAGAATTAGGTGCTCAGATCTCCCTCAACAATCATTTGTGTCATTTGAATGAATTTCGGTAAGTTTTGCCCAAATATATCCTCCGATACCGATATTGTTTTTTTCTGTTATTTATTTTAGATAAATGCATAGAATCTTTAGCCAAGACTCCACCTCTAAGATCTCCAGCAGACTGCCGCACGTCCTTAAGCTGCAAAAATGGGGTGCAAAAAGGCAGCGAGTTCGGCTATGGGTTGTCACACAGGTACCTACGTCAAGTAGTTAAGAGTAGGTATGATAAAAATCGTAATAAAATATATATTTCAAACTTTAGGACAAATTCAAAGAGGTACACTTTAAATTAATGAAGAAAAACCTTCTCATAGATTGTATGTGTTCAAGCTGGCATGTAAGGTAGGTACCCAAGTTCTTTATCTCTCGTATTCAAAATCAAAATCAAAAGTATTTTTTTCAAATTAGACTGAGAATCAGCACTTTTCGAACGTCAAAATACATAAGACAGACCCCCAATTAAACGCCCACCTTTCTCCACTTCCTAGTACTTTAGCTGGGAATAAGAAGTGACGCAACAAAGTCCCCAGCAGCACAGCTATCTGTTTAGTTGGATGGACTTGATTCTATACATACATACATAGGCAAAGTAATGAACAATAAAGCGTAATCTATATAAATAAAAAGAGAAGTCCTGACTGACTGATTGACTGACTCATCAACGCCCAGCCCAAACCCTTGGACCTAGAAAGCTGAAATTTTGCACAGAGGTGCCCTTTATAATGTAGACAAGGAATAAGGAAGGATTTTTCGAAATTCAACCCCTAAGTGAGTTAAATAGGGGATGAAAGGTACCCGCGGGCGAAGCCGCTGGCAAAAGCTAGTATCAAAATAAAAGGCACCTGGTATAAGGGGCGTGATAGCGTACATATGCAATGCTGGGCTATTGTTATGAGTAAGATCATTTCAATAACTAATGACGTAATAGATACCTTATAATAATAAAAAATACTTGGTCAATAAAAATAATGTTTTGGGGTTTAAATCATTAGGGATACTCTCCGTCCGAGGAAGTCAATACGGTATATTATCGCGCTCCAACCAAATAACTATATGTTGGTAGTCTGCAGCATTTACATATATGATGAATTCTTCTGAGGGGTAATGCTTAACACACTAAAAGTAAGAACGGCTTTCATTTGGCAGTTCAACAAAATTCATTATGTTAATTGAGTTGTTGAGTAGTTCTTTTTCCCGAACATAATAAGCAATGTACTAGCTCTCCTTCAAAATATTTCAAATTGCAATTGGAGTGCTGCGTGGCACTCCTATGACAATGGGGATGGACTAAACTACAGGAGAAGTAATTTAGTTGAAGGCTTCTTCAAACAGGCGTGACGTGTTTGCAGTCGTTGTTCTACAGAATATTTTTTCTTCTTCTAGGATTTTATTTATGGCCATCGCCCGTTTTTCTCGTATGTGTATTGTATTCTCTGAAAATGAGGACAAACGTATGACGAACAAGTTTTGCAAGAGGTCTTTCAACGAGGCACAGTTCATTGCAATAAACAAGTTCCAACTTCCTGACCTCATGTATGAGCATAGTAAGTGAAAAAGGAAGTACGGAGATACAGGGTGGTAATTTAGTCTCCTGCATCCGTTAAGGGGGTGAATGTATTCCTTTGAATGAACAACTTAGAGGAGACGTTTCCAGTCCCAGGTGATCCATAGATAGGGAAGAATCTCTTGCCGAAACTAGCCTTTAGCGACCCGCCACTGCTTCGCATCAGATTTCTGTGCTATAGGTATCTATCTCTACAAATCTATATATAAATAAAAAGAAAAGTGCTGACTGACTGACTCATCAACGCTCAGCCCAAACCCTTTGACCTAGAAAGCTGAAATTTTGTACAGAGGTTCCCTTCATACTGTGGACAAGAAGTAAGGAAGGATTTTTCGAAATTCAATCCTAAATGGGGGATGCAAGTTCCGCGCGGGCGAAGCCGCTGGCAAAAGCTAGAATTAGATATTAATGAATTTTACAAATAAACCTACTCGCTGACTTGGCTGCGATTTACGAGTTGTAGGTCACAGGTTTGAACCCAGGCGAGTTCTTTACGTTGTGTAAATTATTTCATCACCACTGCTTTCAAAAGGTGAAAGAAAACATCGTGAGGAAACCGGCGTATTCTAGAACCAAAAATTAGATGACATGTGACATCTAACAACCCACACTTAGTATTCCACCACGCGGGCCCCGTGGTGGAATACTGCGTCCTAGCAGTGGGAATATTAGTTGCTAATGCTAATCAAGTTTCGCTATGACCGACTCATATCCAATGATGGGAAGAATCACCACCTTGGCGGATGTGGGTGACTAAATCGCCACCCAGGAGTCATTGACATTAAATTATGATACTAACTACAATTCTTTAAACTGTTTCAGTCGCCCTCTGTGGTCTATTTGGCCACGCTCAGTTTTTCCGGAACTCCTGGCTCAAAAAACTCCTTAGGTTTCAAACTCCAGAAGGTTGTTTCTCGGACACGATAGCACCAGGAAAGTTTAATCGGCTTCAAATGCGAGAGGGTAACGATGATAAGTGGAATATCGCGAACTCAATGTATATTATGAATGGGCAGTGCAACGGGCACTTCACGGCGGTGGCGGCAGCGACACTGTCACAAGCCCTCAGATATATAATAGAGACTCATTATTGAAAACGATGACGTGTTGTAATGCTCTCAATGTCTACCTACAAAGCTATAACTTTCTTCTGGAATGAACCGTTCTAATGAGACTTGCCTGACTGGTCATGACTCGTGGTAGAGACGGATAAATATAATTTTGCCCATCTTCCTATTTTTTTTTATTTTTAAGAAAAAGTGTGCGTGTTTTTAACATTTAACTGCAACTTGGATGTGGAATGCAATGTTTACTTCACAACTTACATTTAACATAACTTTTTGTACAAATTACTTTTCATTTTGTACGTGATTCGATTCGACGCACTTGGATCAAAACATACCAATACCATAACTGGTGAATTGTTGGTGATCTGAACACTTCTACGTACCGCAAAGTATACAGGCCTAGTGTGATTGCGTGTCCGTTTTAATGCCGCGGCCACGGCGATTTAATCTATCATTTACCTAAATTTCAGGTCTCTGTAAAGCCAAGTTTTAAAAACCTCCGAGGCCGCGCGATTCTCCGCATTTCAATGGCACGGCAACGTTCAAACCCTTATCACTTTTTAACTATACTGTGTTTTTTTTTTAATAAATGACGAAAATATCGCTGAAACTAAACACAAAAAAAAATATTTATCGAATGGATATGTAACCCTTTTTTTACCCTGAAGTTGGTTAAAAATCATGTGGAACCTACTCGAAGAAAATTGGTGGTCGTCCTTCTTGATTTTCTAATTGTCATCTCTAGATAAAAATAATAGCAGTAAAGAAAATGAAGCCAGTTTTAATTTGACTTGAGATGTTCAAACGTCTTCGCGGTTTAATTGTGAGATGAAAATTCCGCGATGAAAGTGTTAAAGACAATTAAATCGTCCTATCCGTGTAAATTTATTTCGATTTTGGTATTTTTACTAACGATTATTATTTATACGAACAGTGTTGTTGCTAATGATGAATATAAAAAGGAGATTATTCAGGATTTACCAGGGACAACGGATTTTGACCATTATTTAAGTGCGTTGGAAAAGTCGGTAAATTTTTGTATTAAACACAAACATTATGTGGATTTGAACATGAAGTTTGGATTGCTTTTGATAGACGGTAAGGTTCTTTAAGGTAATCTATAGTAAGGCGTTCTCCACACGGTCATCTATACTTTCAGATGCAAATAAAATCAATTCGTTCATGATAAAAAATCTATTAAGCACTTGCATTTCGCTAGTAATCTTTGATGGATATTGCATTTGAGTCTAGCTCAACGTGTTAAAATCAAAAGTAGTACAAGTCACTTTACGTTCCAGACATAATGTCTTAAGAGAAGCAGCTCAGAGACTGGAATTTGTGCCCATCATCATGATCATCATCATTTCAGCCGAAAGACGTCCACTGCAGGAAATAAGCCTCCACCAAGCTCCACCACTTCGACCGGTTCTGCGCCTCCCGCATTCAGCGGCTTCCTGCGGCCTTCATAAGATCATAGGTGCACTTTGTGGGAGGCCTTCCAACTCTACGTCTTCTGGTATGCGATCGCCACTCCAGAACCTTTCGGCCCCATCAGCCATCTGTTCTGCGAGCAACGTGTTTTGTGCCCGGTTGATGGCTTGGGACTTAAACATAACTGGCGAATTGCGGGTATACTATAGGCATACCTCTGCCTTCCCTTCGCGGTATGCAGGCACGATGTGTAAATTTACTTTACTTTTACAGTGAATTTGAGGCGAATTTTGAAACAGAAACGAACGCGTATCCCTGCAAACAAACGTGCCCGTTTGGAAAGTCTATTTGTGAAGAACGACTTAGTGAGTGACTATTTTCAACTCATGGTGGAGAAACATCAAAATGATTCAGAAATTGGGCAGAATATAAAACGTAAAATATTTATTTTTGCATTTAGGTACACACGGCTACACATCAAGCTATACATTTCTAGTTTACGCTGCTCTCGCACTGTACGGAAATCCCATAAAATGCGAGCTTTTACTGGAAATGTATAGTTGGAAATGTGTAGCCGTGTGTACAATCAATATACAGCTTTCAATATTAAGAATTTCAGGCAGAAACAGCGGGTTATTGCAGAACACACTAACATTTGCTTTAATTTTGACAGGTCAACTACATTCATTGCGTTATACAGAGTGCAATTGAAGTCATGGTCATTATTTAAAATTAAGACTATCCTCTTGACACTGTCTACATTAGAGTCACCATTACTGCCGTCCTTTAACTAGAAAGGAGTTATGTTTTCTCCTATCGCAGGTATGCTGGAAGAGATTTCTTTAGAAATAAGCATCACCTCTGTACCTATTTTTCTGTTCTAATCTTCTTGTCTGTTTATTTAGTGTGTACATAAATGGTTAAATAAATAAATAAATATCTTTTGTGATTTTGTGAATAAATAAATAAAAAAATAAAATAAAAAAAAATGATGTGTCCCACAATCAGTAACTGGAAAGGATTATTTAGGATAAACAGAAAGAAATGCAAATAGTATCATGAGTAGAGTCATAGTTTAAAATAATGCCCTTTACTTCAAATGCCACCCTGTATACGTTGTTGGGCAGATTTTTTTTATAATATTTGAAGCAATTGCAATTAGCAATAACCTAAAAAATAGATTCCGATTCTGATTAACAGTGTGTTTAGCAATTATGGTGCTGGCGTGGTGATATACCTATAAATCGACGGTCCCTACGTACAATTCCCTAAGATATGTGATTCGCATGTTTTGTTTCCGTGACCTTCAGGTCAGCCTATCCTATCGTTTAGTTTGACAAAAATAAGTCTAAGATAACAAAATGCACTTTAAATCCAACTTGACATTATATTTACTAGAACTTGATATACAAGTGTTTGAAACTTTGAAGCGCTCTTCTGTAATATTTGTCATTTGTAGTTAGGGGATTATATGTGGGCACCGTGGGTATGATATGTTAAATTATGTTCAATGCTGTATTAAGAGCGTTTATTCCGAAAGTTGGCAACGTCGCAAATAGCTGTCAAATATTTACCTATTTTTATTCATTTGTTAATATTACTGAATGGTAATATGAAATATCGCTAACTAGTGACCTCGAATATAAATAATGATTTGCAATTCATCATCATCATCTGCCTAGCCTTTTCCCAACTATGTTGGGGTCGGATTCCAGTCTAACCGGATGCAGCTGAATACCAGTATTTTACATGGAGCGACTGTATTGCAATTATACCACTGAATTTGATGTTGCAACCGTTTTAGGTGTAAAAAAGGCATTTGGAAAGTTTCCAAGTTCTTTTTTTACATCAAAAACTAAATATTCGGTGTTAAAATATTAATTATTGCATTTCATAATCAATATTTTAGGTCACTAGTTAGCGATATTTCATAATTCCATACAGTAATATTAAAAAAAAAAGAAAACAGGTAAATATTTGACAGCTATTTGCGACGTTGCCAACTTTCAGAATAAACGCTCTTAAATATCTTAGTAAATCATCATATGCCTAGCCTTGTCCCAACTATGTTAGGTTTGCTTCCAGTCAGTCAAAGATACACAACTGACAGCTGTGGCTAATAGGTTCGCGTGCTATCCGAGACACGAAGGGGTTTCGGTATGTAATGAAGAGTCACCCATCCACGGATTGACCTCGACTGGCGTTGCTTAAAAGCTTAGAGGGTCAGAAATATTTCAATTTCCAAGCACAATTCCGCCTGAGAAGTGTCTGCCTGAGAATCCTGAGATTCGAACATGGTGAAAATCCAGAATTTACTAATGCATTCAGTTAACAAACAATATATTTTATGTACCTTCCCGTTCCCGTGGGAATACCGGGATAAAATATAGCCTATGTCACCCGGGAATAGTGTAGCTTCGTAACAGTGAAATAATTTTCCGAATCGGTTCAGTAGTTTCGGAGCCTATTCAATGCAAACAAACAAATCTTTCCTCTTTATCATTAGTAATTATATAGATCATATAGATATTTTCTGTGTCTTTTTTTTCTGTGATTGCGATACACTAAAAGTTGAAATGGCTTTAATTCTGACAGTTCATCACCATTCATTTCGATATTAACGTTATTGAGGAGATTTTTTTTTCAAACATATGAAGCAATGGACTAGCAATAAATGATTCAGATTCCAATTAATAGTGATACAACTATTCTCAGTAGTCTCATTGATTCTTTTCAGTGGTACAACTATTTTACAACACAACTACGTGGTCGAAGCCTCCAAATAAATTCAATACAAATCTATTGCAACAAACGATCTTCTACAGTTCAAAACAGTTGGAGGATATTTATGGCGAATGGTGGAACTATCACAATACCGTCGAAGATTACGCTGAGATGAAACCTTCGCCTGCCGAATCGAGTAAAGTGGATTTTGTTTGATATTTTCTATCAGTACCAAAAAAAAAAAAGAGTCGAAAACTGGAATGTCTGTTGAATGTCTTTATATAGTATGAAGTAGGTTGGAATTTTGGACCTTTTAATGCAATTGACCTTCTGCGAAATTATTTTTTCCTATCGCAAACAATCCATATATTACTTTTATCATAACAATATCAAGGAGACGTTTCCAGTTCCCGGTGATCCATAGACAGGGCAGGCTCTTGAAGATACGAGCCTTTTTGCGTAAACCCCTTGACCTTGACCCGCCACTGCTTCGCACTTGTGCAATGTATTATTTTGTGGAGACATGTCAAAACATTGAGATCTTTGTGCTATATCATCATCATCATTTCAGCCGAAAGACGTCGACTGCTGGACATATGCCTCCCCAATTTGGGGGGGCATGCCATAATCGCCACGCTTGGCAGGCGAGTTGGCGATCGCAGTATGGTGATAAAATGGATAGAGAGCGCTGCTGCCCATTCTCTAGTAAGTCCCATAGTCGGCTTTCATGTCTCATACAGTAAGAAATGCACCAGCCCATTTCTTACATCCGACACCACAAGGACTGTGCTATATCTAAGTTACTCGTAGATATTACTGCATTTTAAAAATTAATTCTTTTAATGATGGTGAAAACCTCATCACAATTAAATTGCAGCGACTTTGTTCTACACTATGTATATGTCACCGTATGATTGTGAACACCGTTTTTGTTTTTTTTTTTTTTGCGTGGGAGATCATCAAATAACTTCTCCCGCTCTGGGTGGAGCAGGAGGGCGTGTCAGACTTTTACTGACTAAAACCCACCCGTGTTCCTTCATTAGCCCGTATGCCAGGGGCTGTGGTATCTCTTTCAAACGAACCCGCACCCCTGACAGGCATCGGCCCTTGCGGGCCCCATCATTTTTGTACATCATCATTCATCATTCTCCTGTCCTTATCCCAATTTATTTGGGGTCGGCGCAACATATGCCAAAATGCAGTTCTTAATTTATCGGCAGTTTATAATCTTGCGAGATAGATTTATAAACTGACGATGTTCATAATGTTCATAATCAGCCTATAACGGTCCCACTGCTGGGACATAAGCCTCCTTTCTGTGAGAGGGAGTGGGCCGTAATGTACCTCGTGGGCCCAGTTCAGGTTGGTTCATAATATTACGGTGACATATATGTAGGTTTATTATGTGTACTTAATGTTACGTATTTATTTAGATGAATGCTTAGCATTATTATCACTGAATGACCCCTTAGATGTGAATGGAACATCACAGACGACCTGTCTGACTTCCTATAACTGCAAACAGGTGATGCTTGGAGGCAACGGGTTCGGCTATGGGCTAGCACACAGGTACGTATTGTCCTACTAATATTATAAATGTGAAATTTTGTATGTCGGGATGTTTGTCACTCAATCACGCAAAATCGGCTGAATGGATTTGGATGGGGCACACAGATAATTTATAAACTAGATTAATAAACAGAATACAATATTTTTTATCCCGGTAGTATGTTCCCCTGGGATAATTTCCGGCCTCAAAGCGGGCGAAACCGCAAGCAAAAATTAGTCTTGTACAATAATAAAAGTATCGCGTAGCCCATGAGCCGGGGATTGATTCCATATAGGTCCCGACTCTTCACAAATTACGAAAATCAATCATATGAAAGCTACCTAGTGCCTTTACTGTCTGATCTTCTTCTACTTCTTCGCTTCGGTCTTGATAGAGTGGTTTTTTTTTTTTTTTTTTTTTTTTGGGTGGGAAATCATCAAATGACTTCTCCTGCATGGTCACAATGAATTTGGTCCAATCGTCGAAGTGTAGTCGTAACTCGTTTACGATCTCTCTTCGGCTTACTTATTTATTAACAGAGCCTCCAACCGTGGGATTTTTTTAGTCCGTTCATCGGCGCCATGCACCACTAGATACTCTATGGAGTCATTATTTTGCCTCGAGACATGGCCATAGAACTTCAGTATTCGGAACTGTTCTAGTGCTGTTAGACGCTGCTTGATGCCGTTCTTGACGACGTTCTCAAGACGTACGAGACGTTTGGGCGGAATTCTGTCTACGAGATCCTACGCATTCAAGATCTCTAGCACTGAAACTATCTGATAGCATACGTAAAAAAAAAAACGCTTTAAAAACTTATTTTTATATATTAATATAGTTTGGTAAAGCGTGTTTTTATATTCTTTATTTTCTATTTTTTTGTTCTGCTAACTACGAAAGCGTGATTTTTCAGTTTTTGTTTTCTTTATTATTGAACTGTCATCGGTCCTCGATAAGTCTACAAAGTTTAAATGAAATCTGACCATTTGATGTGGGTCAAAATCAAGTCCAAAGGAGTCGGTTACAAACATGCTTACAAAAAAACAAACAAACATATATGTGAACCTAATAAAAGCGTGTTAAAAATACACCTGACAGAGACAAAGATTTGAGAATAGAGTCACACACAGGCAAGATGTGTATCTTGCCTGATTTGATCGACCAGGACTATACATATAAGTCACATAAAGTCAACCATCGCAAAACGGGAACAACAAAATCTGCACTACATCAGTAGGTACTGACGTTTTTCTTCTAAAATTCAGTAGAAATCCTCTAAAATAATCGTTGTTTTTAGGATTTTATACATGGTCATCGCCCGTTTTTCCAAAAGATGTGTTGTGCTCTCCAAAAGACGGGACAAATCTAATACAAATACGCTTTGCCAGAAGTGTTTCTATGAGCTGAAGTACATTGCCTTAAATGGCTTCAAACTGCCTGACGTCATGTATGGACAGAGTAAGTGAAGTAGATGATATTATAAGTATCATTATTATCTTCAAACTAGCTTTTGCCAGCGGCTTCGCCCGCGCAAAACTTTCATCCCCTATTTAACTCCTTTAGGCGTTGAATTTCGAAAAATCCTTCCTTATTCCTTGTCTACATTATGAAGGGAACCTCTGTGCAAAATTTCAGCTTTCTAGGTCCAAGGGTTTGGGCTGGGGGTTGGATGAGTCAGTCAGGATTTGTCTTTTTATTTATATAGATAGATAGATAGATTGTGATGACTGTGGAGTGACTGTTGATTATGTGTTTCACATTCTAATGGAGTGTGCGCTGTACGAGATTATTAGAATAAATGTTTTAGGACGATATATGTAGAAGTTATGGTATTAGCTTTTGTAATACCATCCTTGCTTTTCCAGTGTAAGGCAAAACATTGGGAAGTTAGTAATGTAGATACAAACGCAATTTTGTGCTTTGCCCTTCAAACAAAATGAAGGTATAATTATTTTAATTAAAAAAATTAGAAGAGTAACATTAATTAAAGTTCTTTAAACTGTTTCAGTTGCTCTCTGCGGCCTTTTTGGCCATGCTCAGTTTTTGCGAAACAACTGGCTCAAAAGTCCTCTTCAGTTCCAAACTGCAGAAGGTTGCTTCTCGGAGAAGATATCAACTGGAGATTTCAATGAGACTCAAATGAGAAATGATGAAAACGCGACTTGGAAAATAGTGAGGCCATTTGGTATCATGAATGACCAGTGCAACGGACCCTTCACGTCAATGGCAGTGGGGGCGCTCTCAAATGCTCTTAGATATATAATAGAGACTCATTATCGAAAATAATTATATGTGTTACATTTACTCTGTGTCTAAAACTTTTTTCCCTAATCTAGATTTCTAATGACACATCTAACTGGTCGTTATTGGAGGCAGAGATGGGACCCATAGGTACATTTGTAACTTTGATCTTTTTCTCCTTTATGATTATTTTTCACCAAAGGAGTTGAACTTGAATTTGGAGTGCACTGCTTTCTTCCCACATCCCAGCCCTTACCTGGGAACCTATTACATGTAAGCATATAGACACACACTCATAAAACACTTAGTCACAATTTACTACGTCGCTCTACACTTTCGCAAAATTCAAAAGCGATTTACTCGTAAAATAACTATTGCAACTTTGAGAAACGTAGTACACCACAAATGGTTCCTATTCTGATGTTCTGAAAATATTCACGGCGATTCTAATTTCGGAAAGGCGGCAGCTGGTACGACTGTTCGATACTTAAGCCAAACCTACGTAAGTGAGAAAGCCAATAGGAACAAGAAAGGTCCAAATGTGTAGTTTTTTTTTAATGGCACTGGTGATATGCAAACACGAAAAAGTTTGTTACAATTAAGGTACGCAATCTCGATCTCTTCTGAAATCTTTTTCAGGAACTCGACTAATGCAGTCGAGATCTTTAACGAGATTTTGAGGCTGAGTGCATGCGTCTTAGTACACTATGCATCTTGAGGAACTATTTTGATTTAAATAGTTAATGGATTTGATAATTTGATGCAGGACTCGACTAATGTTTTGTTTAAACAAAAGTAGATTGTTGTTTTCATTTTAATAAAGTTTCAGGATTTTTGATTAAAATAGCGTTATTTAAAAAATTAAGCGAAATTTCATAGCGAGATCTCGCCCGGTTGTCAAGCGAAATCTCGAGTCATCAATTTCGACTCAAGATTGCATTCCCCGGTTAGGCAATACGGGCTGTTGTCCGCAACTCTACGTCAAAGCGCGTATTTTGCGTACGGCATTCCCTGGTTTCAAATAATAGTTTTTTTTTAATGAACAATGACAAAACTGCTTTATTTTCAACGCCGTAGTAAATCAAATTCAATTAATCTTAAACTCCTGTAAGAAAAAATCTTCATTCTTTTCTACGTAATGATTATTTATAGTGGGATTGGGTGTGAATCATTGAAACAACTTAGAAGGTAGGCACCCGCGGCGTAGCTTATTCACAGCTTATCCCTGCTATAATTTACCGAGAGTCGCAATATATTTTAATATAGACAAGTTCCATTATTTTTGAAGCGGAGGTTTTTAAATCCCCCTTTAATATTCTTGTGTAAGCGCCTGACTCTTGATGTGTAGTTATTGTTGTTGCTTTAAAGCAATTTGTCGCAAATATTTTCTTTAAGGTGCAATCAGTGTTGTTCGGTTTATTTTTTGTTTATGAAGTGTTCATTTGATGTCTAATAAACAAACATTAGGACACTGAATATCCGTGTCTTGCGTGTCCTGTTGTCTGCACGTTACAGGAACCGATGGATGCTACGGATGGCTCCAAACTCGTAGTCGAATTCCTGACCGACTCTATTTAGACTGCCATCGACACGCTAAGATGAAGAATTATTTGTTTACGCTGATGGGTGGAAGTGGAAGGAAACAAGGGAATCGGTCTCTGCACAGTAATGTCCTACTGCAGAGGTACTAATATATGTGAAGATTTAGTATAATAAAGTCAAAATAATCTTTCAGAAGCCAATAAAGTTCCTAAGAATTATTTTTTTCCAATTCACGAAAATTTATTAAGATCCAAATTGTCGAGGTAAAGCAAAACTGTGTAAGTAGGTACCTATGCGCGCTTTAAAAGAAAATTGTGTGGGAGCAAAACAATTCGAGGAAAAGACTTGGTCTCTCATCCTTATCGCTAGATAAAAACAATAGCAGTAAAGAAAATGCGGCCAGTTTTCATTCGCAGTCAGATGTTGAAACATCTTCGCGGTTCAATTTTGCGATAAAAATCCGCGATGAAAGAGTCAAAGTCGATTTCTTCGTTACGGCCGTGTATGTTAATTTCCAAATTGATTTTTTTAATGACGATTATTAGTTTTATGAATAGTGTTGTGGCTGATGATGCATATAAAGAGATTGTTAAAGATTTACCAGATGCCTCGGATTTTGACCGTTATTTAAATGCATTGGAAATGACGATTGATTTTTGCATCAAACATAAGCATTACGTCGATTTGAACTTGCAGTTCGGATTGTTTTTGGTAGAAGGTAAGATTGTACAAGACTATATTAAAACGGTGTTTTTAATAAAAGTGTTCTTTATTGGTTGTTATTATATTACCTTTAGGGTTGATTGTTCAATAGTTAGATAAGTTTTATGTGAGGAATAAATATGTCAGTTTGACAGCTTTTGTATATTTAGTACCTATGCCAAATCTCAGATTTATTCAACAGATAAAACTAACGGACTCGAAAAATCAGTCCGTAGAGTGTAAAATAAATGTAAGCATCTCTTTTACTTGATGGCCAAGAAGCATAGGTAAATAATTATGCTGTTAAGGATCCAGTCTGAAGGAGGATTATAGAATTTGCTGGACAGTGTTAGGTTGTATATTGATTCAAATATGATTCGCAACCGTAACAAACATGGCTTTACAGATTTATAATCATTAAAACCAATAATTTAACCCTCAAAGTTAATTTAATCCCATTCAATGACTTTTTCATGAAATATTCAAGGATTATAATAATAGGGTTTTATATTTACTTTATGTGAGAAAAAATCTAAAAGTAGATTATTGAGATAGCTTAGGCAAAAAGCATTCGGAAAATGTTATTTTTAACTAATGACATAACAAAATATTCAATTCAAAGATTTCAGTGTTTTTAATCAGTTTTTGAAAACTATTAAATAGTAGCCGCCATGTTATTACGTCATACCGCTCTATAAACTAATCAACTGTTTTTTTAATTATAAACAATTATCATTAAAAATATCAGCGTAATTTGTTTACGGAGCAAACTGACGTCATACCCACGTAGCAATATGGAGTCCATGCGTCCAGCATTTTCGTCAAATAACGCGCGAAATATGAAAATTTAAATGTATTTTTATGGAACTAATTGATTAAACAAAAATCGTGTATTTTTGTGGTTTATTTGCATTTTAGAATCTAATTAAGACACTTTTCAAAAACGTGTGTAATACCCTATTTGGTAAAAACACACGTAATACGGTCGCGAATCACACTTTGGCCAGTTGCGGTATAATTGATAATTCGAGACACTTAAATCAAAGCAGACCTTGTTATCATCCTGCCAGGGGTGCGGGTTTGTGCGAAAGAGATACCGCAGCCCCTGGCATACTGGGCACGCCACGATTGCGGCGGTAAGTCCCCTTTTTGAGGAGTGGTTTGAGAGGCGGCATGGCGTCCTCACCTTCCGCCTGTCGCAGGTCCTCACCGGACACGGTTGTTTCGGGAGGTTCCTGTTTCGGATAGGGCGGGAGGAAACGCCCGGGTATTTCCACTGCGAAGATCGCCCTGAGGACACGGTGGAGCACACGGTGGCGGTCTGCCCAGCTTGGGTGGAGCACCGCCGTGTCCTCGTGGAGGCGATCGGCGGCGGCGATCTCTCGCGTCCGGGCCTGGTCCGGGCCATGGTACGGAGCGAGAGGGCATGGGGAGCCGTCACCTCCTTCAGCGAAGCAGTAATACTCGCGAAGAGGGAGGCGGCGCACGTGAGGGAGAGGCAGCATGTGCGCCCTCGCGACCCTAGCCGCCGCAGGATATGGAGACGCCCTGGGCGTCGGGAATCCCAGGCCGATTTCCGGCCACCGTAGGCATGAGCTTGCGGACGGCGAGTAATGGGTAGCTCGCTGTCCGGTAAGGACCAAGCCCAAGTCGAAGGCGCGTTGTGTTCCACGCGCGCCTCAAAGAGATGTCAGCACAAAAAATGATGGGGCCCGCAAGGGCCGATGCCTGCCAGGGGTGCGGGTTTGTTCGAAAGAGACACCACAGCCCCTGGCATACGGGCTACTGAAGGAACACGGGTGGGTTTTAGTCAGTAAAAGTCTGACACGCCCTCCTGCTCTACCCAGAGCGGGAGAAGTAATTTGATGATTTCCCACCCAAAAAAAAAGCCCCTTGGCATACGGGCTACTCAGGGAACACGGGTGGGTTTTAGTCAGTAAAAGTCTGACACGCCCTCCTGCTCCGCCCAGAGCGGGAGAAGTTATTTGATGATTTCCCACACAAAAAAAAGCCTTGTTATCATTGGGATTGATAATTTAATTTACTTATCGTATAAATTTCAGTTCTGAGCAAGCAAACGAATCAGCTAACATATATCACAGTATTATAAAATACTATAATTGTTTATTAAATTATAAGAAAATATTAAACTATGCCTACACGTTTCATCAATTGTTGGCTTTAGTATGTAAGTTAATGGGAACGTCAATTCCTACTGTTTTCTGAATATATTCTATTCAATATTCTATTTTAAATTATATTGAGTAGGTATACTAAGATGAGCCGATGGATTTCGCTCGTAGCCAGTTAGATCGTAATCGTTGATGCCATTCGGAAGGTGCCCTGAGAGTAAGGGTTAGGTAGGTACTACCCATCCGGAAATATATGGCTTGTTGTCCCCGGTTCATTTCTCTGGCTTTAACCAAACTTTTCGATGCAGGGGAGTTTAAAAAAACTAAAAGAGTAAATGAGTAAGTAGTTCTTTTGTTTCATAAAACGGTCGGCTTTCCATCAGGACTTTTGAAATTTCGAAACGGTACCCGAAATGGAGGATTTGAATTCGAAAAAAGAACAATTTCTATTTATTATCCAGAATAAAATGTCCCTAAGGCTCTAATGTCCCTGACACTATGATGGCGGGCGCAACCTTGGCCGTGCTTCATGGTTGGTGGAGCAACCGGGTGAGGCACCTTTAGCAATATACATTTGGTTGATAGCACGACTGGTTGCGCCGCCTGTGGTGGTGTGGTGCCCTAAGAACAACTTAAGAATGAAGCATTAACTTTTCTTTTGCAGTGAATTTGAGGCAAGTTTTGCAACAGAAACGGACCACTATCCCTGCAATCACACGTTCCCGTTTGGAAAAACTATTTATAAAGAACGACGTAGTGACTACCTATTTCCACCAAATGGTACAAAAACATCAAAATGTGCCAAATCTAAAGCAGAGTATAAAATGTAAAGTATTTTTTTGTATTTGCTCTAGGTACAGACGCCAGCACATTAAGCTACTCCAATCTGTCAAATTTATTTGATAGATTTTAATCTTTATTCCATAGACTTAAGGTCCATGTCCAATTGGTAAAATTTGACACTTTGGGGTAGCTTGAAGTGCTGGTGTATGTACAATCAATTGACAGTCTTAGGAATTACCTGAGTTGGTAACTATTACAGAAAAAAAAAAACTGGAATTTAATAGGAATCGACCAGCGGGCTTAGCATGACGCTTTGTATTTCTACGAAGAATAGACAGTGCTTTTTCAATACAAAGAGACATTTCGTTCCAACATTTTTGTTATCGCACCGTAGATATTCTTCTACAATCTGTCATTTAGTCTTTCGTTTTAACGATATTTGTCTAGGTCCTTGTAGATGTAGACTATTTTAGAAGAATATTTCTTCCCAAACTGTCAAAATCACACTGACAATAAAACTTTCTACTCGAAGGCCACAAAGTAAATACGATTTTCTACAAAATCATGATTCGTTTAGAGCGCATAACTGTGATAATGAATAGAAAAACATAGCTATCTTATCCTTTATTACATCATTTATTTAATAGTGATGTCTATTCTTCCGTCGACAGAACGGTGCTCGTGCTAAGCCTACAGGTGGAACCTTGCACCTAACGTTTGACGTTTCAGAAGCGCCTAATGGTTCAAAAAGTGTTTGTAGAAAGAAAGTGTAAATAAACCTTATTCAAGTAAATTGTTTCGCAAACATTCACTAAAAGGAATTAGAAACACATTCAACTATCTACTTGTTTTCATAAGGTTTTGTGTCTCAATGTTTATATCTCACCACTCTTTGCACCGAAAAAAAAAAGTATATAATCACATAATAAAAACCGACGATTTGTTTACATTTACATCAGATACTTTTGAAACAGACCATAATTATGTCAAAGTCAAAGTCAAAGCATTTATTTCAAATAGGCACTAAAAAGGCACTTTTGAACGTCAAAATTTACATTAAAATAGAATTGATTCTAGTCGCCTCTTTCAAAATGTAGTTTCGTATGGAGAAGAAACTCCACCGTTACTCTTTTTAAATGTTTTAAAAGTACAATATTTATCAATATAAATTTCCGCGAATTCTGTCATATATTCTGAAGTTATGTTTTGGAGCTTAGTAAGCAAACCAATAGATATTTTGTCATTTGGATAATTAAATTTAAAATGACAAAACTTAAATATAAATATAATTTGAACTCCTTGGTTGTTTATAGTATCACGACTATTTTACAACGCAACAACGTGGACAAAGCCTCTAGATACATTCAATTTAGATCTGCTGAATCAAACGACGATCAAGAGTCCAGAACAGTTGAAGAAAATTTATGGCAGATGGGAGAACTATTACAGTAATGTGCATAACTACGGTCAGAATAAACCTTCGCCTAAAGAATCAGGTAAAGTGTACTTTCTTTATTTTCTACCGGTACCAATAAACAACCTAAAACTAGAATTTCTGTACAATGCTTTTATAAAATACTAGCTTTTGCCATCGGCTTCGCCCGCGTGGAGGTTGAAAGCGGTTATACCACGGGAAGGTACTACCGGGATAAAAAGTATCCTATGTGTTAATCCAGGTTTTAAACTATCTGTGTGCCAAATTTCATCTACATCCGTTCAGCTGTTTTAGCGTGATTGTGTAACAAACATCTAAACATACAAACGTCCAAATTAAATTAAATGTTTATTTGCAACAAATACATTGTTGGTGAAGGTGAAATCTTATAACCTAAGTGTGATTGTTTTCTGTCTGCAAGCAAGCGTGTAAATTTTAAGTTTACATTAAATACATCACAATTTCTATTCATTTTTAGGGTTCCGTACCTCTAAAGGAAAAAACGGAACCCTTATAAGATCACTTTGTTGTCCGTCCGTCCGTCCGTCCGTCTGTCAAGACCGTTTTTCTCAGGAACGCGTGGAGGTATCAAACTGAAATTTCTATATGATACTTAGTTCTACTGTCCCTGGAAGATGTAGAAAAATCAACCTTCTAAGTCAACGCAATCAAAAGATACAGCCATTTAGGCCGCAAAATTCCGCAAATTTTCGAAACTCGCACGGGAATCAAAACCTACAGGGTACTTCCCGTGAACTTAGAATCTTGAAATTTTGTACGAAGTCACGTCTTATAGTACAGATATAGGAAAAATTACGAAAACCGTAAATTTTTAGTTTCGTCATATAAAAAAAAATATTTTTGACAATTTTGAACTTTTACTTATATACCCACAGGTTTGTACGGAACCCTCGGTGCGCGAGTCCAACTCGCACTTGACCGGTTTTTTTTAAAATTTATATTGTTCATTTAATAATCATTTTATTAAACTAACTTTACATTTTTATGTCCCATATAATCCTTTATACTATAAAAACAACACTTTAGAAGTCATTCTGTCAATTTTGTCTTAAACATAATTACCCTGTAATAATTTAAACTAATTTGTTAAGTTATTATAAACTAAAACACACATATTACACATATTTTTCCTATACATATATCTTTATATCAGGGTGGTTGATACAGTAGGTTACTGTATCAACCACCCTGATGACAGTATGACAATATGACAGTAACTGTCTGTCTGTTACGCTTTCACGCTGAAACCGCTGAACTGATCGTCATGAAATTTGGCAGAGATATAGCCTGGGATACAGAGAAGGACATAGGCTACTTTTTTATGCGATAACGGATATCCCTGCGGGTGGAGCCTAAAGTTAGTTGTATATTATATTGAATAAAAGTGTACATTTACAAAAAGTGTATATTTAGCCAAACGTAGTAAATATTTCTTAAAATTAAAGTGCCTAAAAATAAAATATTTTTATTACAACCGCAATAAATGATGGTTCGTTAGGTGGCGACCCACCCGATCTAGGTTTATTCAAACCTGTGTTTCAGGCCATCACTTTACATTTCAATTAAATTTAGACATATTTTTTAAAGTAAAACCGATATAATATAATCTATTAACGACAATGAGGAAAAGCCTGTTGGCATATTAATTAATTACTTAAATTATGCCGCTTGTGAAGGCGGCAGACATCTGCTGGGTCGGGGAAGCACAGAACGGGTCGAAGTTGCGGAGCTGGGGGAGGCTTATGTCCAGCAGTGGACGTCTTTCGGCTGAAATGATGATCACTTAAATTAAACTAAAATTGAATTCCGTTGGTTTGTTATTTCCTTATTATGAAATCTAACGTACATAATTATTTTAGATGCATGCATCTCATATATGGTGCGGTCTACTCACTTACGGTTAAATAGAAGATCTCAAGCTAGCTGTTTGACTCCCCCTCGCTGCAAAGAAATACTTGAAAAAGGCAGCGAGTACGGCTATGGGTTGACACACAGGTATGTCTTGTATATTATCTGGCAAGCCTTTTCCCAGCTATGTTGAGGTTGGCTTCCAGTCTAACCAGATGCAGCTGAATACCAGTATTTTAAATGGAACGACTGATTTTCTAATCTCCACCACACAGTTACTGGGTAACACGATGCTCCTTGGTAAGACTGCTTGTGTGCTCCTCATAAGCATCTCAGGAATGTTGCCCTTGGCGCTACGACACTATGTGCTAGTGACCGTTTTCGGGGGTCCGTTATTAAGTGTACAAGTCACCCTCTGCCATTTTATGTTTAAATTCAGGGTCGGATTTAGGGGAGGGCAACGTGGGCTACAGCCCCAGGGCCTCCACAAAAGAGACTTCGGAGAAAAAAATCTTTCAAATTTCGACTAGTAAACAACTTTTCCTTTGATATTTTTTTTTCGCTGTTTTACCTTTACCTTTGTACAAACATGATTATTGAAAATGAAAATTATTAAAATAGGCTTCGAACGACGATGGGACAATACCGTCTATAAAAGCTTTCTCTCCTGAAAGTGACTTACTTTGGGAACTAGATTTCGGGGAAATCATCAACGATTTTTCGGCGAAAAAAGCTCGGAAAGTTCCGTTCGTTAACGCTAAAATTTAATTTCAGATAAATCTTGTTTCCGATTATATTTACATATGTTTGTTTATTAAATACTAAAATAATCTACTTGGTTTCACAATAAATATTTATTGAAAACTGTACTGAAAAAAAAATGTTCATTTTATTTAGAAAATAATTTGAGGGCTGGGGGCCTCCACTCCTTTGTTGCCCCGAGGCCTCCAGACTTCTAAATCCGGCCCTGTGTAAATTATGTAAAAATATTTTAACTGGTCGTCTAAGACTATGGCATGACTATTCATTCTAAAGTCTTAGACAACCAGTTCACCATAGCCACCCAAACCCATAATCTATATTTTTTGTTTACAAATCCTGCAATAGTCCTGCACCAACTGGGGGTTAAACAGGAGTCGTCCGTTGGTGACTCATTTATATAAAAACGTCTAACGGGCTTCTGCAAGTTGGCTTCAGCCCCTCGTACGCCTTCTAATGGTCCAGGACCCCAGGGTCCCGAGCAATGTCAACAGACGTAATAATAGTCTAAATATATTTTAAAGTCTTCAGTTTGTCAGTACCTACTATAATTCAGTCTAAAATAATCGTTCTGTTTTAGGCTTTTATATCTGATCATCGCCCGTTTTTCTCAAAGATGTGTCGTGTTCTCCGAAAGAGAGGACAAATTAAAGACGGAGATGGATTGCAAGAATTGTTTCAGCGAGGCGGAGTTCATTGTTTTAAATAGCTTCCAACTGCCTGACCTCTTGTATGAACACAGTAAGTAAATTAGCAAATATAATGTTGTCATCATTATCATTTGTCTAGCCTTTTCCCAATCATGTTGGGGTCAGCTTCCAGTCTAACCGGATGCATCTAAATACCAGTATTTAACGTGGAGCGACTGGTGCCGTTGTGTGTGAGAGCAGTGGGTGGCCAAGTGATAACGACCGCGATTTACGAGTTGCATGGCGTGGGTTCGAACCCCGACAGGCACTTTACTCTGTGTAAATTATTTCAGCACCACTGCTGTCAAAACGGTGAAGGAAAACGTCGTCATGACCTCCAGAATCCAGTTACTGGGTAATACGATACTCCGATACACTGGCTGTCAGGCTTAAAATATGATGTCATACAGGGTGTAAGGGGAACGCCTCCGAAGCCAGAATGTCGGTTATATACAACCTAAATGCAAACGGATACCAAAAACCTTTCGTCTTTTGCATCAATTTAAAACTTTTGACGCTTCTGTTATGTTTCTACTTATTTTATTTTGGCGGCGCTTTACAAAGGATGCCTAAACCTAATGTCGCATGTCGCCGCCTGGACTTGGGTCGTTTTAAATGTGTTGAATCTCAAATAATGGTTCATTTAACTGTTCTCACACGTAATTTTTTTAAAAAAGAACTTGATTTTTTATGGTACTGTATCGATCATCACTAGCTCTATTACCTGTCTTCGTTTTCGGAAGCGTTTCCCTTACACCCTGTAGTTTGTTTTTTTGATAACAGGAGAACATTTTGGTGTTAATTAAAGTTATTTCGACTGTTCCAGTTGCTCTCTGCGCCGTCTTCGGCCACGCCCAATTTATCCGCAACTATTGGCTCAAAACTCTTCTTCACTTCCAAATTTCTGAAGGTTGCTTCTCTCCGAAGATTGCAACTGGAGATTTCGATGAGAGTCAGGTGAGAGAGGATGACAACTTTACGTGGGAAATCGAGAGGATACCGAAGATCATGAATGGGCAGTGTGACGGACACTTCACGGCGGTGGCGGCGGCGACGCTCTCACACGCCCTGAGATACATAATAGAGAGTCAGTATTAAATTTGTTTCCTCTTAGTTTTGCTCTCTACACGCCGGGTAATATTTTAAGGCAATGTAAAGTTCTTAAGAATGAGCAAGTTTTTAAAGCGTTTATAAAATTAAAAATGAATGTGATTATAGTATGAATGGTATTTTTAAATAGTTGTCTTTTACGCTAGGGGTCTTGAATCGTACTGAATTCATCGTTACAATTTGCGCGTCGATGACCCTGCCGACCTCTATACAGTACTCAACTATAACAAAAAAACATTTTTTTTATCTTTGGATCTCCGTCTGTTTGTTCCGGTTAATCTTCGAAAAGGCTGCACAGATTTTGATGAAATTTGGTATGGGAATCCAGGAGATAAACATGCTACTTTTTACGAAATATGACGCAGGCGAAGCCGCGGGCAGAAGTCAGTGGCAAATGAATTTGTAACCATCGACGTGTTGGACTTCGTCTCGAAAGTGACAGCTGTGGTCGACCTCGCCTCATCTTAGGTAGGTACTATAGACAACCGACCCAATGTCAACCGGACGTTGACAACCATGAGTATATTTATAGTCTGTTCCGGTTGTAGGAAGTTTCTATGTACCTACAGCAATCAGTAGACCATATACTTTGAATATGAGAAAAAGTCGCTAATTAAGATGACCGGGTAGATTGCAGTGGATTTTTTGTAGACTAGCTCTATCCGGTCCGCCAGATATTGTTCCAATAGTTCATACTAAAATCCCATAAAAAACGATTTTCCACAATTTCAAAATGATCCGGGAAAAATTGGAAAAGTTTCCCGGAAGCATGTTCAATTTTTCCCGGAACATTTAAAAATAAAAGGTGCCAAATCGGCCCAGCCCTTCTCAAGTGATGCTCTTATCAACGAACAACATCATTCAGGTGTACTTAACCCGTCAGGGTGGTAAATTGGTACTGTGAAACCTGTGCGTCAGCATGGGTTAGTCACCAAGTCGACACGGAAGACTGGACACACGTGTGTCCAGTTGTCAAACTCAAAATTAGTATCACTTATTATTTCGTCATCTCGATATGCCAAGATTTTAATGCGTGTCCACATAGTGAAAGCATGCACGCACGGATCAATGTGAAGTTGAACAAAATTTCATTTTTATTTATTTAGAATGGTCTACCTTAATCATTTAGCAGGGAAATTCTCGGACATGTAAATAAAATTCTTCTTTGAGTCGTTTTGTTTGAATTAAAGAATAATTCACCACTCTCTTGTCACAAATGCGTTCGATAAACTTATAAGAAGACAGAAGGTTTTCTCACAACTTAAGTTTAACTTTACGAACTTTGGAAGCCAATTACCAACCTTCCTAACGGAAGTGTTATTGTACTTGGCAAATTAACTTCCTGTTATTAAAGAGAACTAGTATTCAATGGTGTAATTAAAGTAACCTTCATGGGAACAAGCTGTGTATGGGTGAGACCGAGAAATTAATTAGCTTATTGATACTAGGAAATTTCTTCATTGTTTGGATGTATTAAAACTTTACTAGAGCACCTTATTATAATCTACACTAATAATATTATAAAGAGGAAAGATTTGTATGTTTGTAACGAATAAACTCAAAAACTACTGGACGGATTTCAAACTCTTTCACCATTAGAATTCACAACATTACTCCTGAGTGACATAGGCTACATTTACAATGGACAAAAACATATCCCACCCTTGCGAAGCCGGGACGGACCGCTAGTGAATATACAACGTGTAACGGAAAGGGTATTTACATACTAAGGGCACTGCTTCTTTGGATGATATCAAACGATATTGCAAGGGTTTTTTAATCCTATGTTCGGAAGTTATGTGAATTTTTGATACATTGATACGAATACGCAACCGAACATTTCAAATTGAAATAAACACGTCACTCGGAAGAGGTTTATCGTGATATTGGCAAGTAACGTGGAAAGTTATTGACCTACGTAGTGCGGTGATACTTTGTTATGATTGGAATTTAAGAAACATAATTATGAAACCGAAAATTTTGGTATAAATTCTTAGAGTATTTTATTTTGAGTTGAAACTATTTAAAGTGCTTCTATATCTTTAGTGCTTAAGGATAGCAATAGGGTTTCTGTTACAACCTGTATAACTTCTTAGATTTAAGGGAATGTTATATGTATGTATGTGATACCAGTAGTTTAAATTTTAAACATAACAAGACACAACATCACGCCTGATTTTCACGCCGAAGGGTAGGGCAGAGGTGTACATATAGGGTGACTGGTAATTAGTGACCGACATTTAAACACATGATTGTACTCATCATTATGAACAACTTTTACTATGGGACCAAACCCGAAATCGCGAAAAAAAATCAGCTGTTCCCTACATTTATGTTCGTATAACTCTTCAAAATGTAGGCAACAGCAGATTTTTCGCGATTTCGGGTTTGGTCCCATAGTAAAAGTTGTCCATATTGATGACTACAATCATGTGTTTAACTATCGGTCACTAATTACCAGTCACCTTATATAGTAACACCAACACTTCGCCAGTTATGTTTAAGTCTTATGTAATAGGGGCGAGCCTACTGCCATCAACCGGATACAAATCCGGACGGAGTTTTGTAGGTAGGAAGGTACTTATAAAGATGTATTTAATTGGGAAGATGGCTTTTATTAAAATATTCCAACCGCGGCTTCACCCTCGTGGACGTCGGAAATTATCTCACGGGAAGTACTACCGAGATAAAAAGTATCATATGTGTTAATATAGGTTATAATCTATCTGTGTGCTAAATTTCATAAAATTTTCGCGTTAATAATATTAGTAAGGTATAAAATCAAAATCAAAAGTCATTTATTCAAACTAGGCTGGTGTTAGCACTTTTTGAACGTCAAAAATTACAAAAGACAGTTCCCCAAAAACGCCCACCCTTCGACACTTCCTAGTGCTTTAGCTGGGAAGAAGAAGTGGCGCAACAAACTCCCCAGCAGCACAGCTGTCTGTTATGTTAGAAGAACTTGATATAGTATTATATTAGTAAGGATTATCTGTGTAACCTTTTCCCAACTACGCTGGGGTTGGATTCCAGTCAAACTAGATGCAGCTGAATACCAGTATTTTACGTGGAGCGACTGCCTATCTGACCTCCACAACCTAGTTACAAGGAATACGATACCCGATGGTAAGACTGGTTGTCAGACTTTCGGGCTTCTGAAAACCCGTAATGAATGTCAAAGATGCACGAATGACAGCCATCTTCAAGTAAAATGGGACACGGGTAAGAAATAGAGGTACATATGTTCAGTCACCATTTTCTGCCTAGATTTTTCCATACTATGTTGGCCTTGGGGTCTGCTTCTAATCTATCCGAATTCAGCTGAATACCCCAAAACTCTCAGTGTTACCTAATAACTGCGCTGTGGAGGTCAGATTGGCAGCCGCTCGATGTAAAATATTGATATTCAGTTGCATCCGGTCAGACCGGAAGCAGACCCCAACATAGTGGGGAAAAAGCTAGACAGATGATGATGACAATGTGTGGTCAGAAAACATATTCACATTGGGTACTTAATTGTAGCTATATACATAGATACGGTGATAGGGAACAAACTTCGTTCTAGAACTTGTCAACCAAATGAGTCTATGTCGATGAGTACATTCATATTTTTGAGTCTGACTGTAAATAATCATACATAATATTGTTTTGATTTTGCGGACAATATCACCCGAGTAAACAAAAAGACAATAAACATTCTTGGTACAGCTATTTGTCTAATAGAGATTGACTCAGTTGATGTCACCAATATAACGATATTATTGTTTGTAGTTATTATGATTTTATCTAGCAATGTTATTGCATAATCAGCAATAACGTTTCCATTGCTGGGAATCCGGCCTCCTCGCTGTGAGAGAAATAATTTTATCTAGTACTAGCAGCGCTCCGCGGTTTCACCCGCGTAGTTCCTGTTCCCATGGGAATACGGGGGTAAAATATAGCCTATGTCACCCGAGCATAGTGTAGCTTCCCCACAGTGAAAGAATTATTCAAATCAGTTCAGTAGTTTCGGAGCCTATTCAATGCAAACAAACTAACAATCAAATCTTTTGCTCTTGATAATATTAGTATACGAGTAGATTATACTAGCAGCGCCCCGCGGTTTCACCCGGGTAGTTCCCGTTCCTGTGGGAATACGGGGATAAAATATAGCCTACGTCACCCGGGGACAGTGTGGTATCCCAACAGTGAAATAATTTTTCAAATCGGTTCAGTAGTTTCGGAGCCTAAGTATTCAATGCAAACAAACAAACAATCAAATCTTTCCTCTGTATAATATTAGTATAGATTATATTTAGTACAGATTATTCAACCTTACATTTTCCGCATAAAAAAACAGCGAATTTTTTTGGGACTGACATCTCGTATCTCAAGCTTAGAGGCTGTCGGTTGCTTAACCGGGTCGGCTGGTGGCCCTCATTTATTAAGATTACCAGGGGGTAATCTTAATAAATGAGGGCCACCAGCCAGGGTTAAAAACTATATTATATTATAGCGACTGCTCGCCAAGGGTACCCTTGCTTAGGGCATCACTGGTAGAGAGCAGCAAGGGACAGGCTGGATCGGACTCACAGAAACATGAGTCTTCTTTTGAATTTTATCATTAAGTACAAGTTCTTTCACGAGTATGCTACCGCATATATGGCATCACTATCAACATCAAAGTGATCTTTACAGTTGTTGCAATAAGGTTGCTATTAGGTTGCTGCTACTGAAAAGTCTGTCGGAATCACAATGACCAAGGAGACAGTCCTCAATTTCAAAATCGTTCGAATTTTCGTTACGTTTTACGCTGCACGTCCGCGCTTAGCTTGCTGCAGTCTTAGCATGACGCTTTCTATTTCTACGAAGAATAGACAGTGCTTTTTCAACACAAAGTGACATTTCGTTTCACCATTTTTGACATCGCCCCGTAGATATCCATCTACAATCTGTAATTTTGTCTTTCGTTTCTAACAATCTTTGTCTAGGTCCTTATAAATGTAGACTATTTCAGAAGAATATTTCTTCTCAAACTGTCAAAATCACACTGACAACAAACCTACTCGACAAAGTATATACGATTATCTACAAAGTCATGATTCGTTTAGAACACACTAGTCTTCGCCAGCGGCTTCGCCCGCGCGGACCTTTCATCCCCTATTTAACCCCTTAGGGGTTGAATTTCGAAAAATCCTTCCGTATTCCTTGTCTACATTATAGAGGGAACCTCTGTGCAAAATTTGAGCTTTCTAGGTCCAAGGGTTTGGGCTGGGCGTTGATGAGTCAGTCAGTCAGTCAGTCAGTCAGGACTTCTCTTTTTATTCATATAGATAACTGTGATAATTAATAGAAAAACATAGCTAGCTTCTCCTATTGTACATAATTTTGTTAATAGTAATGTCTATTCTTCCGTCGACAAATCAGTGCTCGTGCTAAGCCTGCTGGACACTGTTTAAACGTTAGATGTAATCTAATTTCATTGCTCACGCCACTAGGAAAAATACCTCAAATAAGCCCGTCTATTTCAGTACTACTTGGTAATTCGCCCATTAATATGTGCACAGCACATACTTGTTTGATCGAATTTGGATAACGTTATTCTAATAATAGAGTGATCAACAGCATAATCACGAACTAATTTGTATGTGTGAACAGTTGCACCGTTTAGTTCACTAACTTTTTTATAAAAAATATTCAAATGTAACCTACCTATTCCGAAAATTACAGGAATGAAATTGTATTTTTGGGATAACATTTTTAGGCGTCTCTTGACTAGTACATTGCCTACTATATGGTGCATATCCTCTACGGCTTGCATTCCTTCTATGTTCTATGGGCACCCCCCGTCTACTCTATGCAATGGTCTCTGACTCCTTCATATGCAATGGTATCTGTAGCACCACGAAACATGAGGCTTTAAGGGCTACTGCAAATCTTGGCATTCATTCGATTCATCGAGTCTGGTCAAACCACGCTGGGGTCGGTGCATTTCATTGATTTATTCATTAAATTTTTGGAACAACCTAAGGCTGTGTTTAAGAAAGGAAATAATGTACGTAATTGGAAAAATACATCTCTATGTTCATTATAGGAAAGAGGGACTTATCGTCTAGGTGGCTTACCTATAGAAATAGGTACAAAGATGGGAAGACAACAAAAAAAAAACATTCAAATCGATATTTGCATCAATTATTGTCATTCAGTAGTCGTCGCACACATCGTATATCTTATAACCTGTCAGTCAGTTCCCTTAATAACTTTCAAACCCAAAAACGTCTACGAACTGTAGTATACATTATTACAACAGAATAGGGACATACACGGCCTAATTAGGTGTCGAATTGAAATTCGGGCCGGGTTCCTTGGGGACACCACACAAAGTGGTGCTAACGGTAACCACCACACACTTGCATTCTAATATGTACTGTAAATGCCCCTTTACTTCCAATATTGGTAAAGTTGAAATGAATTTGTTTAACAATCGTTTTGTAGAATTTGGTCCCTTGTAAGCGCCCCGACTTAGGAGTAGTCGAGAATTCGAATACATGCAGGTACTTTACGGTGTCACCACCACTGCTCTCTAAACGGTAAAGGAAAACATCTGTGGAAACCAGCATGTCTTAGAAGCGAAATTTCGAAAACATGTGACATCCGCCAATCCATACTGAGCCTGCGTGGTGGATTACGGCCCACTCCCTCTCACAGAGAAAATACAAAAGTCATTTATTCAAACTATGCTGAAAGTCAGCACTTTCTGAACATCACAATTACAGAAGACCGTCTAGTGTTTTAGCTGGGAAGAAGTGGCGCAACCAACTCTCCAGCAGAGGAGGTTTGTGTCCTCACAGTGGGAAAATTATATGCTGATATGCATATTATTTAGGTGGCTTAGATGAGGTACTGTCGTATCATGCGCATTATAATTGAAACGTAAATCGATGTCACGCTTTTCGAGATTTGTTGAACTTTCAATCAAATCAAACTTCGTTTTCAAATAAATCTACTCAATCTTCCTAGTTTTTTCTCAACCATGCTGGGGTCGGCTTTTAGTCTAACCGGATGCAGCTGTATACCAGTATTTTACGTTACCTCAACAACCAATTGTGAGACTGGTTGTCAGACTTTTGGGCTTCTGACAAAAATCTGTGAATGACAGCCGGGATTAACGGCTTAAGGGGACACTTTGCGCGGGCTCGAACTCACTGGTGGGCCTGGCTAAAAATCACGCTGTCGCACCAGGCTTCGTAACCGACAGAGATAGTATCAGTGGTGAGCAGTTAGACGCTAGTCTACACGCACAATGTTATTGAGTGAGATGCAGGAGCATTTTTGGCAAAAAAATCGCGAAAAAATTAAGAAAAGTTGTTCAGAAGATCGGGTTTTATGAAAAAACCACTGCATAAATCAATGACCAATATAGTTTATTGAACTTATTGTAAATTGAACTTTGTCGGTACCGTCTTGATTTTCGAGATTTTACATTCCTTTTATTACTTAAACACGCTCAAAGTTAGGTTAAATTAGTAAGAAAAACGAATCTTTGTTGGCTCATAACTTTTTAATAACTTTTTATTTTAGTATTCTGTTTCCGTAAAGACAATAATAATAACGAGACAAAACCATACCATGTTTAATTTTTGATGTACATAGTCAAACAGTGGAGTAAAACCCTCCCGAAGTTTGTATGGAAAAAATGTGGACAAGTGTCACCTTAACGTCGATTCCGAGGCACGGAGGGGTCTCGGTATCAAAATATGTTATTTCACATAAACCTGCATGGTCACTTATGAAACGTCAGAAGCTAGGTGCACGGTTTCAATTTGTCGGTTGCTATTTGTTGTCCTTGTAGTTATACATATAACGGGTTTATTTCGAATTACAGCTTAACATATTTAAGTAAATGATTTTCAACTGACCAAATGACCTAAAGTTCAAGGCCTCTAAAGTGAAGGAAAGTTGAAGAATCTAATATTAAATTGATTTATTATTCATAATCAAAAGGTTTTCGCAAAAACTGACTACCAGTTTATTATTACTTTTTTATTCATTGCATAACATTTTTATTTTATAATATTTTAATTTCAAAAATATAATTCTACACTGCTATCGAGATGTAAAACACTGGTGCCGGACGTAAAAGAATAGCACCATCCCATTTCTTCCCGTGGGTGTCGTAGAAGGCGACTAAGGGACTTACTAGAGATTGGGCAGCAGCGTTCTCTATGCATTTTACCGCCTTAATGCGATCGCCAACTCGCCTGCGAAGCGTAGCGATTATGGACGTGGACGCAGCAGCAGCAGTGGACGTCTTTCGGCTGAAATGATGATGATGATGATCGAGAACAGAGTCCAACGTACTGGTGATCAGGCTCCAGAAAGAAACCTCCTTTTAATACGAGACGTGTCCAGTAGTAGAATCCAGCTGCCTAACAAGAGCGTCCTCAGGTGTTGGTTGAAGCTGTTGGCTATTAAGGCTCCCGGAGAAAGACGCGACGCAACCTAGCAGCTTTTTAGAAAATTGTTCCCTTACAGTCGCGTCGCACGTGTCTGCGGGAGCCGTTACGTTATTGGTAGAGCTTAATATTATTCTAATAAACCAATTCGTTTGTTGAGTTCGCATAGAGGTGTCAAAACTCAAGTATTATTATAAAGTTACGTGAATGCAAATCGTCATCCGGGATCAAAAGATCGAAGGATCGAAGACAGGAAGTGTTATTGCGAATATCGGTCATTTGTAATCATTACTATCGTATTTAGTTAACGTACGTATGGTTTGAATGCTCAAGTGAATGAAATAGGCCTATGTAGTATGTAGTTATAAATAGTGTAGGTACACTCAACCAAAGAGATAAGTACCTATACAAGGAACGTTCAGTTAGGTTAAAATATACACGAGAACGTGGCGCGTAACGTATTAACGTAATTTTAAGGTTTGTGTAACTACTAGTGTTGAGCGATAAATTGTTGTTTATTAATAAATAAATATAATAATGACAGCGTAGCGCAAAAATCATTTTTCGATCTATTGCACTTTAAAAGAGATCTCATGATCTCTTTTAAAGTCCAATCGATCATCCTCTGAGTTTACTTCGGCATTTCTTCTCAGGGATCAGTCAACTAGGAAATGCTGGCGCCATCTAGGTTTAAAATATTGAACAACAATATATTGGCGTGTAAAAGTGTCTCAAAAGATCTACTTACACATATAAACATTTAACTTAATTTTAAGGTATTTTGTCCCGCATACTTAAATGTTTTGTCAACTGTACTTACTTCTATGGTGGTTGACAGTAATGGAGTATTGTTGTGTAAGTATTCGTACCACATGAATATTTATACTCAATTGAAATTCGTGGTCACCCTTTTCCATGAAAAATTATTCAACAAAGGATACCTACGGAACGGTAATCATAAAAGGCAGCACCTAATATACCATGCATAGTACATTTACATAGCATAATATATCGATAGTATCGATACGAAAGACTGGGGATTCTGCTCTGGCTACAGTTTTACATGGCAGTTGCGCAAAAAGATTGTGCTGTCTGTGACGGTGTCCGATGTATTTGTCAGGCACAAATAATCGGCAGAAAAGTCCATGGAGCTCTGGGCAGTCAATACGTCCCCGTAATGTCTTACAGGTTACAGGTGAGCTGATCAAGACCTCTTCTAACCTCCAATGAGTGATGAAAATAATTTACACAAAGTAAAGCGCCTGTTACGGTTTTAACTTCCAACCTACGACCTGCAACTTGTAAGACGCGGCCGTTTCTACTAGGCTACCACTGCTCCCATAGTTTTACACCATCATCATTCATCATTTCAGCCGAAAGACGTCCACTGCTGGATATAGGCCTCCCCAGGCAAGGGGGGTTTTGCCATAATCGTCACGCTTGGCAGGCGGGTTGGCGATCGTAGTATGGTGGTAAAATGCATAGAGAACGCTGCTGCCCATTCTCTAGTAAGTCCCTTAGTCGCCTTCTACGACACCCACGGGAAGAAATGGGTTGGTGCTATTCTTTTACTATATACTCTCATGAGTATATACAAAGATGAAAATATTTTGAGAAGCTCTAATTTAACAATAAAAAATTAAGGGTGTTGTTATATGCAACAAGTTTGTGGCAATATTTTTTCCTGAAATAGCACCAAGCACAAAAATTACGTGTACAGTACAATCCACTTGCAGTAGAACACACGTCCACTTATTAGAATCCTAAACAAAGCAAAGTGATCCTTATTGCATCAACAATTTTATATAATAGGTCTTTACCTATGAAATTGCCGTTTTGTATGAAAAAATTTAAACGAATTTTTTTCATGAATTTTTTATTTGTATTAATCGAAGTAATCACCCATGCAATCAATGCATCTTTGCCATCGCAGTGGCAGTTTATTGATGCCCTTCTTAAAGAAATCAGCTGGACGGGAGGCAACAAATTCTTCAAAGGCATTTTGTACTGCCTCTCGGGTATTAAATTTTTTTCCCGCCAAGAAGTTATCCAAATTCTGGAAAAAGTAGTAGTCTGTAGGCGCAAGGTCTGGTGAGTAGGGCGGATGACGGAGAGCTTCCAACCCCAGTTCTTGCAACTTGGAGACCGTCTGCTGTGCAGTATGAGGTCGCGCGTTGTCGTGCAGGAGCAGCGGAGACGAGCGATTGACCAATGCTGGTTGGAGATGCGCCAGCTTCTCCATCATTGTGTTCAGTTCTTCACAGTACACATCTGCAGTAATGCTCACCCCGTTTGGTAAGAAGCTGTGATGAATCACACCGGCGCTAGACCACCAAACAGTGACCATCACTTTTCTAGGGGTAAGTTTTCGTTTAGGGCATTGTTTAGGTGCTGAACCAGGATCCAACCAACTTGCTGAGCGCTTACGGTTATCAAACAGAATCCATTTTTCATCGCAGGTAACAATGCGGTTCAAAATTCCTTCATTTGTGTGTCTGTTGAGCAGTGCAAGGCACGTCTCGACGCGTACTTCGCGCTGGCGATCATTGAGTTCGTGGGGCACCCATTTGTCAAGCTTTTTTACCTTGCCAATTTGACGCAAATGGACCAATATTGTTTTGACGCTAACGTCGAAAGCTGCTGCTAATTCAGCCGTAGATTGTGTATCATCAGCTTCCACAATCGCCTTTAATTCGTCATTGTCGACCAAAGTCTTCGGACGACCGCGAGGTTCATTTTTCAGGTCGAAATTTCCAGAACGGAAGCGAGCAAACCAATAACAGGTGGTGCGTTGGTTTGTAGTGTTAGCTCCGTAAACGTCGTTGATGTTGCGTGCCGCTTGTGCCGCGTTGCTGCCACGACGGTACTCATATTCCATAATTACTCGAATTTTTAACGTATCCATGATGACGAAAAAGATTGAAATGCGATGAAAATGTAACACTAATCAATAAAGAAATGACTACTTTTAGAAAAAAAAATCCATGTTTTTAAAATAAAATTAATTTGAAATTAGAATTCTTAGCCAAACAAAAATTATTTTGATTTGAAATGGCCAGTACTGCAGAACGGCAATTTCATAGGTAAAGACCTAATATATTCTAAATATAATACATGACCCCGTCACTGAACTTTACCGCAACTTTCAAAAAACATCTTTGGGTTCATAACAACTTTAAATAGACTAAATTATTTCCTTAAGCAGTGAACCGGAACCGTCTGCTATGATTACCACCGAGGGAATCTTCGTAACAATGGTCTTTGGTATTAATAAGGTTTTATTAAAATAAATGTTAAGTTTCGTAGCTTTCTTTTTGTGAAACGTAGCGAATACTCTTGATAATAAAATTGGACTTATACAGACGCATGATGAGATGTGCTGCATCAAGCTACCCCAATCTCTTTGATAGATTTTCAACTTATGTAATTTTTATTTATTTATATTTAAGCGTATGGTTCATGTTAAATTGGAAAAAATTGACAGTTTGGGGTAGCTTGATGTGTTGGCGTCTGTACCAAACAAAAAATCTTTAGCTTTCTGCATAGAGGCTTATCTGTGCATAAGTAACGGATCAATTTTCTGTAAGCTCTTTACGAGGGGTGTTCAATAAAAAGTAATAATGGCATATAAACTTCTTGCGCAACAAAAAAGAAAATACTGGCAGGTAAAGCCCAGACATTTGAAAAAAGTATTTATTTTTCTTTTTCTTTTCTTTTCTTATTTTAAAAATAGAAGTCATTTGTTTTCGTCGTATCGGAGTTGGTACGCAAAATGGATAAAATTGAAATTCGCGCCGTAATAAAATATCTCTGCCTGAAAAAAAATTACTACTGACCAAGTAAATCTAGACTTGAAAGGAACATTAGTGGTTAATTCTACGGTTGCGCGGTGGTGTGCCGAGTGTAAAAGAGGAAGAATTTTAACTAAAGACGACCCACGCTCGGGACGACCTACGACGGCAGTTACCGAACAAATGATAAAAAAAGTAGAAAAAATTGTTTTGACAGATCGTCATGTTACTGTTCGTTTTGTAGCTGAAGAACTAAAGATTTCGATAGGAAGTATCCATAGTATTATACATGAACATTTGGGCATGAAAAAAGTATCAGCGCGCTGGGTGCCTAGAATGCTTACAGACGAGCATAAACAAATAGGACTGCGGATTTCTCAAATCTTTAAATGAAGATTTTTTCAAGAAGGGGAATCTTAGGATTATAAAAACGATATGACAAGTGTATAAACCTCAAAAGTGATTATGTCGAAAAATAAAATAACAATTAATATATAACTGCTTCATACTCATTCTCACTTTTTATTGAACACCCCTAGTCGTTAATTTAATCGTGTTTAGGTATTAAATTCATAATGTAGGTACCTAATTCCTATATGAGGCAGCTTTAGTGATTTAATAAAGATGAGGAGTAAATGAACGAGTTAAGAACCTGCGTGTATACTCTACTAATATTATAAATGTTAAAGTTTGTATGTTGGATCTTTGTTACTCAATTACGCAAAGAGGGCTGTACGGATTTGGATGAAATTTGTCAAAAAGATTTTTAGTAACCTGGATTAACAAATATGATATTTTTTATCCCGGTAGTACGTTCTTGTATATGAATATATTGAATAGAGGTAAGTACCCGAAAATTATTCACAAAAATATGAATAAATTGAATAGAGGTAAGTACCCGAAAATTATTCACAAATATATGAATTTATTGCATAGAGGTAAGTACCCATAAATGATTTAAACTTCGTCATCATAATTTCAGCCGAAAGACATCCACTGCTGGCCATGGGCCTCCCCCAAGCTCCGCCATTTAGACCGGTTTTCTGTAAGCAGAGAAACGGTCGAAATGGCGTGAGGTAAGCCTCATCCAGCGGATTCCTGTAGCCTTCACAAGGTGAGGGGATGCCTTCCAACGCTATATCTTCCGGGACGCGGTTGCCAATCCAGAACCTTTCGATTCACAGGTGCTAACTTTCAGAATGCGCTTTACCACTTTTATAAATAAATAAATAAACTTTGCCATATTAAACAGGATAGGAAATTCCTTTATGCAAACGAATCAACTAAAAACGTGTCTTCGTATACTTTAGTGTGCCCAGTGGTTACTAACAAATAAGGAAGTAAAGATGCGTTTGCCAAGTACCTACAGCATCCGATTGTATGTAACTGTACACATGCACTATGGGAAACAGCTGACATTTAGCGTCGTCGTAGAGAATGCGTGTGTTAAGGTCACCGTCCTTAACTTTGTCACTATTTAATACGTGAATGAAAAATAATTCAAAAATGGGGAGGTTCTGGAGACAGTAACTGTTGGTAATTGGGATGTGTTGATAAGGAAGTAATTGGAGAGCAGTGGTGGTGGGTTCGAACCTAGGCAGGCGCTTTCCTTTGTTGTGCACATTTATTGTTTGTTTTTATTATTTAGTAATTTTTAGTGTCGTAACGCAGTTTGTAGATCCATCTCTATTGTCTTTGGTTACTAGCCCTGACATTAACAAGTAATGGACAAAATTGCAAACAACTGGAATACGGGGTTTTTGGATACTTTGTATGTGTGCATTCTATGTCCTTTTTTATAATGTGCGTTTTGTTTGTGCAGAATAAACAATTTCCTTTCTTTTTCTTTCACATAATTTCATAACCACTGCTCTCAAAACGGTGAGGAAGAGGCCAAAAATTCAAAGACATTCTGACTATGACTATAATTTATGAAGTATCATGGTTACTTTACATTTTAATCAATGTCATTGGCATGTAATAATACGTAAGACCTTAGAAAATTGATTGGTAATTCCAATATTATTTAAAATGTAAGACGGTAATGAGCAGTGTTCATTTGTTTATTTTATGGTTTGACAGCAAGGTAAATGACATTTTCAAAGTCAATTGAAGGTTGCTTGCCGGAATGTCGATCAGTTAAAAGATTTACAGTTTAATTTATTTTACGGATGTTAGTGAGAGGAAATCCTATTTATTCTGTACCAACAGTGGGTTTCTGTTATGTTAAATAATGAAATTTTAAAATATAGCTTAGGACCATAGGATGTTTTACACGACAAATGTACAGTCACCAAAAGAGCTAAGTAACCAGGTTCGTCGGACATATAGTTGAAGCTTTGTACGAAACCGAAGGTTTTTTTCGAATGCTACTTTTATAATAGCCATGTTCAAGATCTAAGTATCATTAAATTTAAATCATTCTTTAAACGTAAGTTTTGCCGGAAAGCCTTTTATACCGTTAAAGATTATATTGAGGACAAAAATGCTTGTTGGGACTGACCTGCTCCAATTTTTGCATAGTGAATGTTCTTTTTTTGTTTTTGCAAACTTATACTCTTTGACATTTGATAATTATTATATAGTTACACTTTGACATGAATATTTACTTTGAGAAGTAAGTGTAATATTAATATTGTTTTGACTATTGTGAATGTGAAGACTACGAGTATGTGGGTCATGTTTTATTTTTATCTTTCATCTCTTTCTCAGTTAGTTTTTAATGTTAATCTGGCAGTTTGAGTACTTTATGCGACCTACCCAAATGTCCTTTCTTTGGTATTGTTCGTCAAATCGTTGAGCTCCTCAAGTTCTGAGTTGAGCTGTATGATTACAGATAAATGCGTGCACTGAATGGACAGGTCCACTCAGTCTGTGTGGTTCTTCCATCAAAAGACCATTTCAGACACCAATCCATATGGTTTTCACATGATATGATGACTTTAAAAGATACTGTGACCTCTGAGTTTGTTTTGGCCTTTCTTCTCAGAGTAGTCAGATAGGAAACGCCAACCTCATCTATTTAAAAAAAATATGATTGACGTGTAAAAGTGTGTGTACAAACCTACTTACAGAAATAAAATCATTTATCATTTATAATGAAATTTAATTCGATGAAATAACTGTTTGTTTTCTATTAATATAATTCAATGTTGACTCTGGTTACTCATCACTTTTGGTTACTGTACCTACAATATTGAAAATTTGGGGAAAAAAAAATCGAAAACTATTAACTAAAACGCTGGAAGTCTTTTCTTTTTAACTTTAATTATTATAACACTACAGAGATGGCTAATGCCGTAAATGCTTCCCCTTGATAAATTAAATTCGCCTCGCACTTTTCACCACTGATTAATTTCTACAAAACTTTAAGATTTCCTTAAGTATCCGTCTGTCATTCAATAGGTACACTAATAAGGTTAATTAACATTCAATTATCACTATACTTCCTCATTAAAATTTATGGTTTCCGATCAATTAGTCTAATACAAGTCAGTATCGTGACTATTTCCCTTGTAATGAGCAATTAAATCTGATATAAATAGTCATCGTGGAAATTACCTACTTGTATAACACTAGCTTTTGCCAGCGGTTTCGCCCGCGTAGAGGTCGGAAATTATCCCATGGGAAAGTACTACCGGGCTAAGAAATATCACATGTGTTAATCCAGGTTATAACGATCTGTGTGTCAAATTTCATCCTAATCTGTTCAGCCGTTTTTGAGTGATTGAGTAATAAACATACAAACATCTAAACATATAGACTTTCACGTTGATAGTAAATATAAGTGGGATAGGTTCCTACGTAGAGCAGTGGTGGCTCAGTCGTAACTAACACGACTTACGAATTGTAGGTCGTAGGTTCGAACCCAGACAGGCGCTTTAATTTGTGTAAAATATTTCATCACCATTGCTCTCAAAACGGTGAAAGAAAACATTGTGAGTAAACAGGAATGTCCTAGAACCAAAAATTCGAAGATATTTGACGGGCCCGCGAGGTCCCATTCCCTCTTACAGACAGGAGGCCTGTGTCCCAGCAGTGGGAAAGTTATAGCCTGATTATGAGGTCTCTACGTAGGTAATAAGTTCAGTTTCAATCAATTTCGATTTTTCATGAGATCCTGGGTTCGGTTCTCGGGCCGGGCAGTGTTATTAGGTTTATCCTTCTGGAATTTCTCAGTGCCTAAACCTACGGAGAATACAGGCGTGATGTTATGTGTTAAATCAATGCACTACAAGAAAATTTTCAGGAGGGTGATTGCGCCCGGAAAATTTAGCGATAGTATGACATCGGTTCTGTGTTCTCAAAGCGGTGAAGGAAAACATTGTGTGGAAACCAGCATGTCATTAAACCATATATTCGAAGACATGTGACATCTAACAACCCGCACTGGTCCCGCGTGGTGGATTACGGCCCATTTCCTGTCACAGAGTGGAGGCCTGTATCCCAACAGTGGGAACAATGGCTGATTATGAAAGCCTTCTGAAGGCCATAGGATATTTTAACTGAAATAATGATGATCGTATGTCGCAGTCGGATTGTATAATCCGCCGTATTACATTACGGCTAGCTGTTATAATAAAACAGGGCCGTTTTGAAATGCGGCGGTTCAACGATTAGCCGGATTGAATGCGGCTGAATAAAAAACGGCCGGAATGTATTCAGCGCCATACGTACTGTCCATGAGTCGGACTTCTAAGGGTTTAAAAAAAATTAACCATAACCCAACAGACTTCTGCCCATGAGTCGGACTACTAAGAAGATAAACGTGGGCCGCCTTGTTGAAGAACGTATTGCAATGAAAATCCGGGTAATCGTTGAACCGCCGCAGTCCAAAATGGCCCTGTTTTTTGATAACAGCTAGCCGTAATGTAAAACGGCGGATTATACAATGTGACTGCGACACATACATAAGGATCCTCACAATAGTATATGCCTGCCTATCCGTTCAGGAGACAGAAGCGTGAACGTTCACAGTATAATAGAATTTCAGTTTCATAACACACATCACAAATTAACATGATTTTAATTAGCATACAGTAATCAGTTGTAAATGTCACTGAATTAAATTAGTTGTGGTCAATCTGTGTCATCATTTTGATCTGCATATTTAGTAGAACGAATATATTTAATCTTTCACCTTTATTTTTCAACGGGGATAGGTAGAGGCACAAGTTATTAACCCTTATTCTGGATAGAAAACTATACCTACATATTCAAGGCTGTTGAAAATTGCCAGAAAAACCCAAAGACACTTCACCTGATTTGGAAGTTTAACATTCCAGCATCATTCACCTCCGCAAGCTTCATCATCTGCCTAGCCTTTTCCCAACTATGTTGGGGTCGGCTTCCAGTCTAACCGGATGCAGCTGAGTACCAGTATTTTACATGGAGCGACTGCTTATGTGATCTCCACAACCCAGATACTGGGTCTCAAACTCAAACTCAAAGCATTTATTTCAATTAAACCTTTTACAGGCACATTTGAACTGTCGAAAAAAATAAATCGAAGTTGAAGCTAGTCGCCCATTCCAAAACGTAGATCTCTATGGAGAAGAACGGGCAAGAAACTCCAAGGACACTCTTTTAAATCATGGGTATTACAAAATCTTGGGAACGTTATTCGTGGTGCTTCTAATGTGAGAACAATGTAAAAAAAAAAAAAAAAACTATAAGATTCAAAATAAGCCATGGCAGTTAGGAGATGACCTGCAGTCTCAACCGACGGGCAACAGGATACCACTTGGTAAAACTGATTGTCAGTTTTTCAGGCTTCTGACGACCTCTAACGATTGTCAAAGATCCACAAATGGCAGCTTGGATCAACGACTTGACGTGCTTTCCGAGGCACGAAGGGGGTTTGGTATGTAAAGATGGTCACCCATCCACGGACCGATCTTGGCAAGCGTAGCTTAAACTTCCTGATTGCTTAGCCACAAACAGTCTGCAAACGTAGTTTGTTATATTTAGGTCGTATTAGTATGAAATGTATGAGCTGCCCCGGTCCGCTGGATATGGTACCCATATTTACATTTAAGTATTTTCACTCATCGAGACTATAATTATTATTAGACAGTTTAATGGTGCAAATGTAATTAGTTGTTTGCTGCCAATTTATGTCGCTGAATAAAATTAACCGTCATCATTCTGAATCTGCATATTATGTTAATTAATTTTGTATGTAAATGAGGAGATGACACGGTCTAGAACAATTTGATGATATTCTTGGCCATTGATCTAGTTTATTATTGTAAATCTAGTTTTATAAATCGATGATTTAAGTTACGAAATAAATCAACATCTGCATTTTGACATCATTTAACAAACTTGATGGATGGCGTTGTGAAGTCATGAAAATTAACGGGGAGTTTGTTGCGCCACTTCTTCTTCCCAGCTTAAGCACTAGAAAGTGGTGAATTTTTGACGTTCAAAAAGTGCTGACACCAGCCTAGTTTGAATAAATGACTTTTGATTTGATTTGATAACTGATAAGCACAGTGACACTCTATTTCAATTTACCGTTTTAAATCCATTACATACAACAGTGTCAAAATATGACCAATGTGATTCTATTTTAAATGATGCATGGTGAGAATAGGGCACATGAAGTTTGATATAATCCTGGTAACTTTAAAGTAAATACTCTACTCCACATAATACACTACAGTACACCACACCACACTACACCACACCATACCACCCTACACCACATCACATCACACCAACCCTCACTACATCTCACACACATGCCTCACACACCACACCAAACTAAAGCACATACACCACGCTTCTTCCACATGATATATCCTACAGACATTAGTTTTAACAATACAAAATATGTTATATTTTTAATTAAATTACTATCTAAGATGAGGAAGAGCGGAGTCCCCTAACACAGGCATTGTTTGTATAAAAGGAGGCTCCCAACACAATTCATTGTTTCTGAAGCTTTTTGTGAAATAAAAATTATATATAAAAAAATACTTATGACTGCCTCGTTAGTCAAGTGGTCGCACGCGCTGCTGTTGAGCATAAGGCCTTTGATCATAAGGCCTTGATCATAGGGCCTTGATCATAAGGCCTTGATCATTAGGCCTTGGTTTCGATTCCCGGGTCGGGCAAAGCGTTTTTGGACTTTTCCATCTGGTATTTCTCAGTACTGTGTGGTGTCGGACTAAAATAATAGCACCACCCCATTTCTTCCCGTGGGTGTCGTAGGAGGCGACCAAGGGAACTACTAGAGAATGGGCAGCAGCGTTCTTTTTCCTTTTTACCACCATACCGCGATCGCCAAGTCGCCTGCCAAGCGTGGCGATTATGGCAAACCCCCCCCAACTTAACAAGCACCAAAACTAAATGGAAGTACAGAACCGGTCGAAGTGGCGGAGATTAGAGGAGGACTGTGTCCATCAGTGGAAGTCTTTCGGCTGAAATGATGATTTCTCAGTAGCAGCCCCGAGTCTGGATTTGTGCCCGGTTGATGGCATTAGGCTCGCCCCGTATTACATGGGACTTAAACATAACTGGCGAAATGTGGGTGTAGGTACTGTGAGAAATCTGCCAAGTTCTCACGGTACCAGAGACTATGGTGTCTATAAATAAAATACTTGATGATCTGTTTAAGAAATTAGCTCATTACAGCGTCGCGCCTTTCAATAGAATGAACCTTCCGCAACAAAAATCTATGTAGAATTAAATGACATCTAAAGAAAAACTACCCGATCATTCGAATATAGACACAGCCTAATCATTAGCTGCCAGTATATATTTTTAAATAGACCTCTGCCTAACCCTTCGCAGATTACAGGTGTGATGTTATGTTATATTTAAAGTGAGTATAAATAGCACAAGGTAATCCATTCAAACCACATGAATTACGAAGCAAAAACACTTTAGCGATGTATTTATGGATCCAAGATAGGACAATCCAATTCCTAAAAAAAAATAGTCACACAAATTCAAGGTCTCTTAACCTGCTCATCACGTCGAGAAAACGTGTGGGTCATTATGAAAATAATAATCGTTTATCGGTATATATCGCCTATTATCGTAAATCTTGTACCTTCACTATTTAGAGGAATAATAATTGAGTGGTGTTGTTAGGGTAACCATTTATCAATTACTATTTCTTACGAAATGTTTCTTCGTCAGTTGAGATTCGGTCAGCTCTCTAGAAATTTATTCCAGTAGGTACAGTATTTCAAAATACATTTTCGTAGTTGGTTAACACTGAACTTGTACACATCATTTAACTAAATTGATATAAAATAATTAGTTTAAAAAAATGCTGTGTTAATCGACTTTTGTAGCTAACCGCAATACTTTGGGTTAAGGTTTTGATTTTATTTTACTACGGAATGGGTACTTGACGTCTATCAGGATTTTGCAGATAAACTGAAGTACTAAGATTATGTTGTCTTCTATTTGAGTTTCCCTAGGTACTATTGGCACCGCGAAGTCTACAAACTTCCTTGTCTTACTAAAAAGACTCAAATCACATTTGTCTCTCTTGAAATTCAGCTAAAAGCATTCTCTCCCACTTGCTGGAGGGAGTGACCTAAGTGCCCGTTCAGAATTATGGCACTGATGCCGTAATAAACGTGACCACTTCCTGGGCTCTAATTATATAAAAAAAAGGGTACGAGTACCATCGACACGAAAAGAAGAAGTTTAAAGCATGGTGTCCCTACTGAGTGCACGCATGCGCCTCGCTACTCAATATTCACTACATGCGCAGGAGCGTTGACATCGGCGTGACACAGATTTCTTTGCGATGTCTAGACATTACTATGAGTTATTTAGTAACCGTATTCTATTAAAATAACTGTACTTAATTGATTTTTGTGTAGTGGTCTTCTTAGAATTGGCTTACAACAATAATTATTCTGTTCAAACAAAAAATGTATGACCATTTTTAACAAAAATGTATAATCATTTTTAACAAAAGTGAATAACCATTTTTAACTTTGAGTAATATACTAAAACCTACTTGGGGATAACAGTTATGGTTTGTTTAGTTTCATCATAATCAGCCTATAATGTTCCCACTGTTGGGACACAGCCTCCTCCCGGTGAGAGAGAGTGGGCCGTTTTCCACCACGCGGGCCCAGTGTGGGTTGGCGGATGTCACATGCCTTCGATTTTTTTTAAATATGGTATGGTTTTTATTGACCGTTCAAGACCGGTCGAAGCGGAGGAGCTTGGGGGAGGCCTATGTCCAGCAGTGGACGTCTTTTGGTTGAAATGATGATGGTTTAATTGAAACCAAAAAATCGAAAGCCATGTGACATCCACCAACCCGCTCTGGAACTGCGTGGTGTATTATGGCCAACTCTCTTTCGCCTGTGTCCCAGCAGTGGGAAAATTATAGGCTGATGATGTGTATGCTGTGCTAAGTAAGATATCTTGCGGCGTACTTTACACACCTTATGCGTTCTGTCAGATAGTAACAATGCGGTCAATTGCACCTGTATCCATAAGCCAATTTGGTCATTATTTAAGTACGGTTGACCGTTTTTTACGTTGAGAAGTACAGCAGTGGCGGCATCTACATCATCATCATCGCCCCATGTGAAACTGAGTTTCGTCGCGCCGTAGCCCACCAGACACAACGCCCGTCTGGTCGGAGGAGTCCTCCCTTTTCTATAAAGGATGAGTGAACGTTCCACCTTCTTCCTCACACCTCTGTACTGGTGACGCCGAGTATGGACGTCAGCGCAGTCTTCGTTCCCCTATTCCAGCGTCTTCATTACTTCCACAACCTTCGAACGGCGAGTCATACAGCCAGCCAGTACCCACGACATCTTCAACGGGTATCCTGACCATATCTGGTTATCACCTTCAGCCTTATCAGCAACCTTAGCACAGCACAGTGCACTTCCAGCCGGTCCACAAGCAGAGCCCTTAAATCTTCTCCTGGTCGACGTCAACAGTCAGCTCAACCCGGCGCACCACATCTGATCCACTGAGGCACCAACTCACCTAAGGATAGTGTAGCCAATATTTGGCCGAAGCTGCTACAAACTGTAACAGTGGTCATCTATATATGACCACTTTACCAGACATTTATGTTTCTGATTTCTGTATTCTTACTGTTTTTTTTTATCATCAAACGTTTTTAGAATAAATAAGTAGGCAGTTCTAGTACCTAGCTTTCTATCTTGCCTGAAAAGATTTATGAAACAGGAAAAACAACATTCTATTATCATTGTAATTCTGTACACCATTACTATCCACTGACAAGGAAATTGTCTCAGAATTAAGAGCATTCATTCCACGCGGGCTGGCAACAACGCATTTATAGTAGTTTTTCGTGATTATTTCATTAAATACAAACAAAAGTACAATTTTTTTTCAGCCAAGCACTAGATATTCTGTATTTATGATTATTTTTAACATTTACTCTTTAATAAAAATATTTAATCATACGAAATAATGCAAACAGAAAATAATTGACGGGATGTCGATTTTTGTAATTAAATAGCAAAATCACTGCAAAAAAAATAGCATTTAAACAAAAAAATATCAATGATCTAGTGCATGGCTGAAAAACATGTTTACTTTTGTTTGTATTTAATGAAATAATCGCGAAAAACTGCTATAAATACGCCGTTGCCAACCCACGTGGGATGAATGCTCTTAAGACAATCTTTACATAGCATAAAACAAAGTCGCTTTTCGTGTTTGTACGCTTAGATCTTTTAACCTGCTCAACCGATTTTAATGCGGTTTTCATCAATAGACAGTGTGATTCAAGAGGCAGGTTTATAATACACCGACCTTCACGCGGGCGAAGCCGTTGGCAAAAGCTAGTTAGTATACAGGATGTAAGGGAAACGCTTCCGAAAACGAAGACCATAGAAAACAAATTTTACCAATTCTTTTTTTGCATTGTTTGTACACTATGCTGTGAGAACAGTTAAATGAACCATTATTTGAGATTAAACACATTTAAAAGCGATCCCAAGTCTAGGCGGCGACAGGCATCCTTTATAAAGCGCCGCCAAAATAAAATAAGTACAAACATTACAGAAGCGTCAACCGTTTTAAATTGATGCTAAATAACCTAATAAATTTTATAGTGTATCCGAATTTCTAGACGAAAAACTTATTCTTTGATTAAATAATTTTATCTTTTCCTGACACTAATTTTAAATTTATAAGTTTCTATATTATAAACTATGTAAATGCCTATTACAGGTACCTATATTTTTTTGTTGATCTTTTCTGATTGGTTAATTCTTTAATGTTAAGGAAATATTTGTACGCCGATACTAACGGCTAAACATGAATGGACTCAAACGATGTTTTCTAATATCTTGCATGCTCTTGTATGTATACAATGTTTAGACAAATAAATAAATCTTATCTTATCTTATCTTAACCAATTCAAGGCGAAAGGTCCGTTTGCATTTAGGTTGCATATAACCTACGTTCTGGCTTCGGAAGTGTTCCCCTTACACCCTGTATAAGAAATGGAACTGAAGTACTTAATATGTTCCTTTAGTCAGGGAAGTCAGTAGTTTTCTGATATTAAGTACATTATTAAGGTATTTTCCAATTTTTCAAAAACTATTCTAATTTGAATATTGGAACTAGATATTTAACAGAAAAATAAAAAAAAAATTGATTTCTATCCATTTTCTCAATTAAAATCGATTTAAACCAAATTAATTTTTCGTTGTTTTGAATTTACCGCCAAAACTCTTCTTACGATTACTTTTTATCACGTGACGTCAACTTTGTGTAATCTAAAGTAGTTAGTAAGTAAATGTGAATGTCGAGTTTATAATTAACAAGATTGTTAATGGATATAAAGTGATATTACTGGTGTGCGGTGCTTCTGTGCACAAATACTTCTAAAACGGCGCCAAACTAAGTATTTGTACCGGTGACGTATAAACAAAATTGACGTCACATGTCACGTGACAAAAAGTCAACGTAAGGAGCTTTTTGGCGGTAAATTCAAAACAACGAAAAATAAATTAGATTTTAATCGTTTTTAATTGAGAAAATGTGTATTAATAAATTTATTTTTATTTTTCTGTTAAATATATCGTCCCAATCTTCAAATTTAAATAGTTTTTATGAAATCGGAAATACCCTATTACAACACATTTAGGTTCTTATTCGTACTCTAAGGTCGTTACTATTTGTCATTCAGGAGATCCTATAGACTGGCTCACTGGGTACCTACAACTCTGCATTACAGGCACTGTCATTCAACCGAATACGATTACGTAACATCCATTACCTAACACCTATTCGTACACCTACCAAAACACCTTTATCGGCCTGATGACTAACAGAATCCTTGAGTATCGGATGCAACTCCTGCATACATTACATTCGCATTATCTGTGATGTTGCGCAGGCGCACCGCAGACGCCGCCATTGTTGTTGAACAATGCCGTGAACACCCACAGACACTTTCTGACAGCATACGTGTGCAAAGGCATTGGTTAGGTACTATTATCACATCGAAATGAAATAAATAGTGAAGACAGACGAATACATAATGATCGGAATAATCTACTTCAAAAACAAAAAATATCTTACTGGTACTACTTTTCTTTCTAAGTTTATCTAAGACATAACCGAGATCGGTGAAGGAAAACAGCGTGAGGAGACTTGGACTTAGAAAATCGCCAGTCCACCTACATAATTATAAGCGTGGTGGTTTAACCACCACGCTTATAATGGCAATAAGCTCGTCCCGTAATAATGTATATAAGGAGTGAATCTATGCCTATCCCTCCGGGGAAACATGACGTGGTGACATGTTATTCGTTTAGCCTGAAGTTTCCAGTGAGTATAGATTTTACCTATTTGACTCTGGTAGTATACGTTACTCTATTGCCTACGTATGGCATTCAAAATCATGCTGAAAAACAAAAAACCGACTCAGTTACAAAGATTGTGACAAAAAGGATGATGCAAGAAGGATATCCGCAATCCTTCGTAAAATCAAAATAAAAGTGTATTAAGGATCTTGACCTAACCTTCAGTGAGATAATTAGTTTTGTAAATAACAAGAAGTTGACTAAGGATTTTTTTACTCATAAAAGTACAGAGGCCAGCACATCAAGCTACCCCAATCTGTCAAATTTCTTTGATAGTTTTTCAACTTTATCACAAAGGAATACGGTTCATGTTCAATTGGGAAAATTTGACAGTTTGGGATAGTTTGACCTGCTGGCGACTGTACTTCTTGAGAATTTGATCAGTCACCGGCTCAGTTCAGGCTTAGCAAAACCTACTGACAAAATCATGACAAAATTGAAAAGTCTCGACAGAACTTTGTCAGTTTTCTTATAAATCTCTCAAAGTTTTATAATTTTTTTAATGTGGAGTCAAACTAGCCACGGTTATAAGAACACTGGTTTTTTTTTTTTTTTTTTCTTTTTTTTTTTGGGTTGGAAATCATCAAATAACTTTTCCCGCTCTATAAGAACACTGGTAAGGTTTGGTTTTATTTTGATTAAAAGTTTTTAAGAAGAGCAAAGAAACGAGTTCTTGGAAGGACTTTGAGGACTTTGTCCAGTTGTGGGACAGTATAGGCCTAACTAAGTCCAGTTGAATCCCAGCGTCAGGCACTAGCAGATCTGGGCCTATTTGGCGCAGCCGTGAGGCACATTTTAATGCTAGTTTCTGACATCGCACTTTACAATTTTTTGCCAAATGTATTTCATTTCTTTCATTCAAACAAAAAAAAAAAAAAACAGTTAGAGAAGGAATTTGATGGTAACATTAACCTTGAGTATGAAAACAAGCCGACACCAAATAAACAAAAAGCTCAATCAATCCTGAACTTTAAAGTTATTAACATCCACCCAAGAATGTCAGTGAACACTCAACTCATAACTATAATGCAATAAGTCCTTACACGTTTCGTCTAGTATCCATCGGTATGCGCACAATGGCAACACTAAAATTAATCTGCGCAATGTTGGCGGCCTTGACGTCGTGTTACGTCATCAGGAAGCCTGACCAGCGCCTATCACGAACTGGTTCAAGAATCTTAGTACAGTCAGGGAAAGACTGAGTAACAACTTAATTTGTCCATTTATTTAAACCACCACTTTTTCTCTTTATTAATCAATTTGCTTGGCTGTTTGGCCAACTACGTTGGGTTCAGCTTCCAGTCTAACCGGATGCAGCTGAGTTCCTACCAGTATTTTACATGGAGGACTGCCTATCTGACCTTCACAACCCAGTTACTGTAATACGAAACCCCTTGGTAAGATAAACAGTCTATCGGGATTCTGACGACCCGTAACGACTGTCAAAGATCCACGAATGTCAGCCGTGACCAACGTCTAAAGTGCTTTCCGAGGCACGGAAGGGGTATTGGTATGTAAAGTTGGTCACCCATCCACGGACCAACCGCGACAAGCGTAGCTTAACTTGATCAATTGATCCGTGCAACTGTTATGGCTTAGCTACAACCCCTTCTTTTTATATTATCGTATCAAATGGCTATACATCTTACGGAGTGTACACTTGTACAGGCCTTCTAAACAGTACTTACAGTTAGTTGACTTTACATGCGCATTACAGACATATTTGCACTATTGTAATTAGTTAGTATTTGATAGGATATGCATGCTTAATTAGTGTTATGAGATGTGTGAGTCATGTAGGCTTAGAATATGCTAGTATCCTTGACACTGTGAGGTTTGTATGGCTGTACAGTAGCTTGTATTAGTTACGTCACTTGCATTGAAATTGTTTTGCCGTAGTAAAATTATAATATTAGATAAAAAAAAACCAAAAAACTAGCTTTCACGAAATTACTTTCTGCTTTTTTGGTTTGGTTTTTAAAGCGTGTTTCTTAATTTTTTTTATCCATTATTTATTTTCTATTTTTTAGTTCTGCTAACTACAAAAGCGTTATTTTTCAGTATTTTTTAACATTTTTTTTTACATGGATCAAATTTTTAGGATTATTGAATTATCATCGGTCCTCGATAAGTCTACAAAGTTTAAATGAAATCTAACCGTTTGAAGTGGGTCAAAATCAAATCCAAAATAAATTACAAACATACAGTTGAAGATAATAAGCTTTTGCCAGCCGTTTCGCTCGCGTGTAAGTTGGAAATTATTCCACGGGAACGTATTACCGATATAAAAAGTATCCTATGTGTTAATTCATCCATACTATTTTATAATCCATCTGCGTGCCAAACATTCATATCCATTTACCCGTTATTGCGTGATTGAATAACAAACATCCGAACATCTAAATATGCAAACATACAAACTTTCACATTTATGGTATTATTATAGTAGGATATTAGTAGGACTAGTAGGATAAACCAAGTGCTTCATGACTAGTTTAAATGTGTGATGAAAACTTTTTGTTAATCCTCCGGAGCCTTAAACAAATAGTTAGGCTCTTGGTGATATTACCTACCATTTTAATAATAATCACTTTGCATCCGATGATGACGGTGAAAAGAAGATGTGATGCTCACCAACACTGGCTAGGCCCGGGCACTGGATTAAAGCTCACTTCTTCTCACATGGAGGAGCATTATTACCACTATAATGTCACCATTAATCATATCCAACAGGACTTAGGTACTAAAGATACTATGCCTAAAACATTATTGCACACATAACATCACGCTTGTAATTCCCGAAGGGTAAGGCAGAGTTGTATCTATAGTAAACTCACATTTCAGTTCTGTTAAGGTCCCATGTACAATTTCAATAACACTTTGCCCGGACCAGGAATCGAATCCAGGACCTCATGTTCACCAGTAGCGCTTGTGACCACTAGAACAACGAGGTACAACATTGTTGCCTTGCCAATATAACGATCTATTGCAAAAGTACGTAAGCTTTCGTGAATACAAATCAATACTTTTACTTCTGACATTTTGTATGTACCTACTAAGACAAATCAAATAATCCCCGAGTGTTAATGACAGATGAACAAACACTATTTGTTCACACTGAGCGGAAGAAGGCTAATTACAGCATCAGAAACTCCATTACAAATGTCATGCCGAACCTAAATACCACGAAACAGAATCATCTCTGTTGCCAACTTGAAAATAATTGTCAAAGATTAAACAGGGTACGAAAAAAGTTACAAATCTTTATGGACACTAAAAATACTGTCCGCTTCCAATGCTGAATGTAATACTACTTAAAATCCAAAAATATTGAGCATCAATCATTAACAAAGATAATGTTATGCATTGTTTTGTGTGTAAAATAATGTTTTACTGAAATTTATGTGGAAAAGCTATCATATCGCGTAAAAATTCCGAAAATGTAAGTATACGATCATTTTTACACATTTTCAAAATGACCATTCGCCAATGGGAAAATAATGATCACTTCAAATTATGTACCTCTTCTTCTACAGCGTTCTTTATTCAAATAACTTGAAAGTGCTAACTAACAAAACATTATGAGAAGAACTTCAAAACAAAATGTCGTGTCTGTCTGGTGACATGAATCTGCGATGCTCCCCTCTTGAAATGACGCAACTGTCGGCCCGGGCACGCGTTGCGTAAAAGCCTTTTTAGCATGCCGTCTGCGAAGCTTTCTCGCCAAACATCGGATTCGGAGAAGCACCCGAACGCTTTGTTTCACTCCACGTAGCCGAAGAACAAAATACCCCACGGAGGGCATGAAATCGACACACAATCTTTGTCTTATTTTTGTAAAGGGTGACGAATGTGAACGACGTAACCCAGTCGCTTGGTTACCGTTGTAGCTTCTGCTTTTTAAAATTAGAACGTCTTTTTTTTCTTTTGCCATTTACGCATTTACGTTATTAGCGGTCAAGTACGGATCTAGATCTTCTTGAGGTTAATATTTTAATGGTGTGAGCACTGTTCAGAAGACCAATTCTGGTAATTAAAACGTTCAAAATCTAGTCGCGGTTTCATCTCTGCGACAGTCAAATGTCAAAAACTTGTCAAAATGTATGGCAACTGGAGGTATTTTTGATAGATTGAGACTGAGATCAGATTGTGAACGTTCTTAAAATTAGGAAAATTGCCCCTCAGATTTTTCGTCTCTCCTTTCCAAACTTTCTTAAAGGTATTCGAGACCAAAATAGCATAGGATTTTGTGTCGTTCATGGTTCAGGAATGCATAGACGTCATTAGATTGATTATAAGCGCACCTATTTAATATAAGTCAAGGTTCATTTATGCAATAAGGTCAGTTTCGCTTGAGGCAAGTGTGAATTGCTTGGTATTTCAAGAGCTGTTCTAAAAACGTCGATGTTACGATAGAAAAATGATTTAAGAGTTATTTTCCCGATTAAAATTTAATTTAGCTTTGAACATAGTAATAATGTTAATAGTATTTCAAAGAGTACAAGAAGATTGTTTAGAATTTTGCACTTGGAATAGATTTTGGATGTTACCCAAAGAAATATAGCAAAAAGAACTTATTTGCCTTAACATTCTATTAAATAAGTACGCACGGCTACACATCAAGCTATACATTTCCAGTTTACGCTGATCTCGCACTGTACGGAAATCCTATACAATGCGAGATCAGCTTATACTGGAAATGTATAGCTTGGTGTGTAGCCGTGTGTACAACGTCGTTAAAGATTTCCCTCATAGATTTGCGCCTAAAAAAAACAATCACTAATCAATTATTGCTGTTTTCGAAAAAGATACAAACAGTTTTAGAATATATCATCTGAATGTTCTGTTCGCGTAATGCGTCACTGTATAACTTATTCAAGTATTCAATGACTGTTTATCATCTTTATCTACAGCCATTATTTTAGCTTCACACCGCAAGACTTGAACGGTAAAATACGGTACTGTACGTATCACCGGCTGATCGGTAACTTCGCCACGTCTGCGCTGGAGTATGCTCTAACATTGCACGTATTATGTAAAAGAAATGTTGAATTACGAGGACACAACTCACGTTCGAGTTCAGTCAAACGGTCGGCGACCTTTTACAATTATTTGCCAGCCATTATTGTTTAGAAACTGCGACTTTTTATTCTAGATTCCTTTTGTTGCTCTTTTCTGTCCCACTTCTGGTCAAAAGACTTCTTCAATTTGTTACATTTTACGTAATTTCGTGCTTGTGTCTTCCATTCTTAAGTAATCCATCTTATTTGTCCTGCCCGCGTTATCCTTTGCAGCCCTGTGACCTGGCACATGGCCTTATGTTCGACGGTCTACAAATCTATATTAATTATTTACATGAAATTAGGTTATATTAAAAATACATACCTGTGATTAAGTGACTGTGAATGAAAAATCTCGTGTGTTTACGATCACTATTATTTAAGTTATAGGCGTTTTGCATATATGTCAGTCCGTATAAATATAAGTGCTGTGCTATTAGGTAGTATATGCAGGAAAGCAGGCGTTAATTATTTCGCTCATACTGAAAATCTTCGTAAGCAATGGGAAGCTAGAGAAGCTAAAAATGGCACAGTTAATATTTTCTTATAATTGACGAAAAATTTCAAAGTAGTTTCAGAAACATGTACTGAATCCATTGTAATAGGTAGTTCGTCGATGTTTCTTGATACCCTTTATAAGTTGTGTGTCTCAAGTCTTCACCGTGAACGAAGTTACGGGCAGAAGCTAGTTGCATAATAAAATCGTATCTAATAAAGTAATAAAAAACAATAAGAGGTTTTTTCATTGTTTATGTGAGCATTCATAACTAGTTGCTATTTTAATCTTGTAATTTAAGCATCACAAATGCATCGTATGCGGAACTAGTAATTATAATACATAAGAGAACAGACTACCTTGTCATGATACCGTGCGCTTGCGCATGTTGGTGTCTGCTTTGGTACAAAGCCGCGTTTATCTTAGATCCAAGCCTTCCTTACTGTTTATTTATACACAGTCTGCAGTGTGTTTCTATGGACTGGGAACTTAGGGAGCTTAATTATTACTTAGTCTAACCAGAGATGTGCTTTGTTTTTTTAACAAAGATAAACTAATTTAGATGAAAGAGGTACCGTGGCCTCTGGCACTCAGGCAACTGAAGGAACACGGTTGGGTTTAGACAGTAAAAGTCTGACACCTTCCTGCTCCACCCAGAGCGGGAGAAGTTATTCGATGATTTCCGAAGCTCAAAAAACACAAAAATCGTAGGATTGGAATCAAATAAATACGACAGGTTTTACCCTATTTAGCAATACACCTAATGCTTATGTGTTTCGTTTTCCCCTATTATAATTTCAAGTAAAGTAAAGTAAAAATTTATTTGCATGGAATGCATGGCTTAGAGGACCTTGTGGCTAAATAACAACAGCTGGACGGGTCGATCGTAGGTTAAGCTACGCTTGCCGCGGTCAGTTTATGGATGGGTGACCATCTATAACCAATCTGGAATTGCTGAGTGCGTTAAGCCGAGCTTCACCGACGCATCCTTTTGCGGGGTTAAACTGCTTTTTTCGTTAGTCCTTGCTCCGTTACGTTAAATGTTGTTGTATTCATTGTCCTCGTCTGAGGTACCTATTTTTTGTGAATCTAACTTGCCGCTTTCTTGATCCATTTAATAATCGCTGATCAGAATCGCCGACCTCCTCCAAATCGTCTCGTTCACGTGTCGTGAACTATAAAATAAAAGCTACACTTTCGTCTCCAATACTTTCGTCGAGTTTCCGTGGGTGAGATACTATCGCTTGTCGCCGCTACACAGAATACTAATATTCATCTGTACGTATGGCTCCCAATACAATGGGCCAACGGGTTGCATAACAAACCTATCTTGTGACAACTTGGTGGAATTTGAAACGACTCTCTGATTATTCAATTTGAGGGAAAATCACAGAACGTCCCGCTTTTGATGGGTTCATCGGTTTCTTACGAATACGTGTTTGTTTACGTCAAGAGTGCGTCATGTTGGCAGCCAAAGATATACTCACTAAGAATATGGACAAATACAGTTATAAGAACATTCAGTTTAAAATTTTAAGTACCTATTTCATAGTGCAGGTGTTATTGCACAAAGAGAACAAATTAAAAAAAAATATCTATGTTAAGACAAACCCCTACATTGAGTAAAGATATGCTAACATCGAAATTAAGGAGTTTATTTCTCGATAACGAGGATCCTGCGATTATCGAGACATGAACTTAATTCGAACCCAATAATTGATTATGTCATCATCATCTGCCTAGCCTTTTCCCAACTATGTTGGGGTCGGCTTCGAGTCTCACCGGATGCAGCTGAATACCAGTATTTTACATGGAGCGACTGCCTATCTGACCTCCACAACCCAGTTACTGGGTAATACGATAACCCTTGGTAAGACTGGTTGTCAGACTTTCGGGCTTCTGACGACCCGAACGACTGTCAAAGATCCACAAATGACAGCTGGAACCAACGGCTTAACGTGCTTTCCGAGGCACGGAGGGATCTTGGTATGTAAAGATGGTCACCCATCCACGGACCAACCGCGGCAAGCGTAGCTTAACCTGGTCGATCGACCCGTGCAGCTATTGTTATTTAGCCACAAGCCATAATTGATTATGTATTACGTTTTAATTAATTACTTAGTAGTTTTACTTAAGTTTGGCTTTGGTTTAAATAACATTAACATATAAAACGTATTCAACAACAAGCACTTCTCGCCATCAAACTGCAAACTTTAGCAAGTAAAATTGTAAGAATATTTTTTTTTATATTGTTGGTAAATAAAAATATAAAAAGAAACGTTTCAGCTTCATAGACTCAACATTGAATAAAAGGCTGTGATGGTTTCTCAAGCACTTAATGTTCTCTAGCTTTTGTTTACAGATTTTAGTGATATATATAAGTACTTTTCACTTTAAATCATGGCGGGTACCTAATTCTTCAGAAATCCCACCAGATTTGGCCTTGCAGATTTAGCTAAGATTTTTTTATCACACGTATGCTTTTCAACATATGACGATACTATTTATATAACAAAAACTAGTTTTTATCATGAGACCATAGTGACTAGTATAAAATTATATTCGTGAAATGTGGCCCAGCAAGCTGATAGACCGTAAGATGATTACTGCCATCTGCAAACATCTGCAACATCAAAATCTTACATATTTATGCAATGCATCACTATTGCAAAATATTACAGAACCACTTTCATCACGTCAGTCGAAACATGTATTTATTAGTATATTGATAAATGGCACGGTTCATATGTTTGCATTAAATATTAATTATGAAACTATTCGTTTTAAGAAGACACGCAACCCGCGTGTCAAAGCTGTGTAATGATCGTATTTCTCATATTGTTGTTTTGCAAATTAGCTCCAGTAGTGTTCTTCAGTAGTTATAAGGTACTGTAAGGAAGATCTGTAGGTAAATCTCATAGGCATGTATTGATGAAAACACATATCATCACGCCTGTAGTTTCTGAAGGGTTAGGCAGATATGTACCTATTTACATTCACGTTCTGCCAGTACAGGGGTCGAGGTTATTGCCATCACCGGACTAAAACCAAGACTAAAAAATTACAGTTGGAAAATCAAAAAAAAAAAAATTGTCTGGCCTGGGAATCAAACCCAAGATCTCATTCTTAGCAGTAGCGCTTGCGATTGACCAACAGTCAATATGACATGATGATCTCCATCAAACAATCATGATTTGGGACTCTTGGATCTATGGATTCTATGGAAGGTTTATCTAGAAGTCATCTGTGATATAGATAACCATTCGGATGAATTACCTACACATTGACTAACATGTAATTACTACTCAACTCACATTACGCCACCTTTACCTCAATTACTTACTAAGCTTAAATAAAATTTCAGTAATGTGATAACCCATTTAATTACACAACTGGCGAAACTAACGTTAGATTGAAGCTTATCAAACAGAAACGTAAAATTCATAAAGTGCAGTAACATATAATTATAGTAAATCATTCGATGCGCAACTTCTTACATGCACCATGAACCCAAGAACGGACGGAACATAGCCATCGCACCTTTCTCTGTTCGAGTTGACTGACATTTGGCTAAAGTAAATTAAATACTAATTCCATGCAATTCGCACATTCGCTCGAAAATCGTCGGGCCCGATCCGAAACGCTCCGAGAATATTCACGAGTTCTTTATTCAAATCCAAGAGACGAGAAAGTGATTTATCAACAAATTTCAATGCATTTTACGTGAAATAATGTCACATATCCTGTTTTTTATTTATCTTCGAATAGGCTTTTGTTTCATCACCGATGACATAACTTTGGCACTTACGAGTATGTTATGTGCTTGCAAATTTCTTTTTATTAAGGTATGCAGCAGGCAGTGCGGTGGATTACTGGTTTTTGTTGTTATTTTTATAACTAGTACTTACTTACGTTACAAAAACAGCTAATAGACGATTTACGTAAATAATGACACAAAAATGAGCCTTAAATATGCATCTACATTAAACTGAAGTCACTTGATTGAAAGCGTTGAATCACGTCTATGACTCAGAATTAACAACTTAGGATACGAGTGACACCTACGGCGTCCTTACGAATGTTTTGCCATAGTATTTGCCAACAGACTTCTGGATAGATTCCAAACTGACAGAAGATTTATGGCCGTTTTAACGCAAACGGAGGCGAAGCCACGAGCGCACGATTATTCAACTTATTATTGCTATTTAATTCACATTCAAAGGATGGATCTGGAATTTTAATGGCCTTGGAATAGATGCGGGGAAAAGCTCAGCTTGAACTTATGTAATGCAAACTTAAGCGGATGCGTTACAAAAATCTACCACCGCTTTATTTAAACGATTCTTAAAGTTGAGAAACTTTTAAACGTCAAAAATTCATGGTTAAACAGCCGCTAATCATTATTTAACTTTGAGCAACATTTATAAATAATATGTGTACTGCGTCACTTCAAAATTCAAAACGAAGATTCTTAATAAATGCTTAAAGTCTAAGATGAAGTTGCAAGGGATTGACGAGTCGACTAAGACGACTAACGGATAAAATATTGGAGACGTTTATGGATGAAGAAAACATGCTGCGCTGGCACCGAATAATGAAAAGGATGGTGAAAAATTTTGACCACAATGCTACACCTATTCATAATTTTCGACAAAAGCTTCGTAACGTCAACTTTGAATAGTACTGTCAACTAATAAGAGCTATATGTTCATGATCTAGAAACTATCAGCGCATAAGTATCTAACACAAAATATAAAGATTTAAAGAACATGACGACGCCGACGCAACAAATGACGCGGTAAGTTATGTAACGTTATTACCGGAATCACCGAAAAGGTCGGATAAGAGTGACACTGGCTGGTGACACTCACTCAAACCCTTGCGTGGCGGCTGTCCACTAGCTGATGTTCCACGTGCACGACGAACTGCTATATTCCGGCAATATCCAGATGATATTGAAGCTGCTGAACCACTAATACGATGACCACTTTCTGGTAAAGGCTATCCTGTGCCGTTAAATACAAATGCTCAAAAAAACCAGCCCCCTATCATCATTATCTTGTCCTTATCACAATTTTATTTGTATAGAATCCCAATTTTATTTGTTATTTATATATAATCAAGTCCATCCGACTAAACAGACAGCTGTGCTGCTGGGGAGTTTGTTCCGCCACTTCTTCTTCCCAGCTAAAACACTAGGACGTGGTGAAGGGTGGGCATTTTGGGGGTCTGTCTTATGTATTTTGACGTTCGAAAAGTGCTGATGCTCAGCCTAATTTTAATAAATGACTCTTGATCTATTTTTCTTCCATACTTCTCCATTAGTCGTCATCTCGGTAGTATCCCCTTTCATCTTTCACACAGTGCATCCATCGTTTCGTTAGTTTTCCCCTACTCTTATAGCCATCGACATTCATATACAAAACTTTCCGCACGACATTTTCCTCATTCCTCCGCATCACATGTCCATACCATGACAACCGATTTTCGTAAACTGATCAGTCCAGTTTCAGTTACTATCAAAGTAGCCACCTATCCCATTCTTAATTACCGTCAAAGAAGCACTTGATACCTAATTATCTTTTAGCGTTTCATAGTATTATTTCATGCTAAACGAAGCATACACCAATTTGGCAGTAAACAGTGGTTGTTCTTAAAACTTCATTAGAAAGTCTCTATTAGTGTGGTCTTGTTAATTAATATAATTATGATTGTTATCGTTGTTTTCGAGATGACTGGATTTCTTTGGTCAAATTTTTTTCACCCGATCGAAGGTGTTTAAGTCATGGGTGATTTCATGACCGCTGCTCTCAAAACAGTGAAGCGAAATATCATGACATGCCTTAAAACCAACAATTGGAAGACATGTCACCAACCCGCACTGGGTCCACGTGGTGGATTACGGCCCTCTCCCTCTCACACGTGGTCGAGTGTACTATTGAATTTACAGACTGGCTAGAGACTTTGACCTCCAAGATTGATCCTGATTTGCTTCGTAGAATCTATTCTTTAAGTCTAATATGTCGTTTCCCGTTTGTTAAGTTTTCGAAACCCTTTTTTAGTATAGCGTTTAATTAGACCAATCACAAAATATGTGGTTGCCAAGTCCCGTTACCCAAGGGTCAAGTGCAACCCGATTGTAAGGCAACACGCACACTGCTTCCGTTACACTAGTCTGATATAACTATGACATTTTGCCCAATGGGAGCTTAAAGTAGGACGCACATTGTGTTACTAACGCGGCCACGCTCTGTAAGGATACCGCACGGCACTTGACACATATTACCGCTATTGACTATTTGTCACACTTTTGTGTTGGTTTAGTGTGTTAATCTGTAGTCCGGCCATCGAGAGAATGCGCTTCTGACAGCTGTAAGTGCGACATTTCTAGTAACCAATAAAGACAAAATTCGAAAAACACTTATTTGTTTATATGAAACCGACGGGTGTCAAGAACGCATTCTACGGCCGGTCTGTACGAATTAATTTAGGGACGATGGGCCCGAGTATCTAGGGCCCGGGTGTGATAATCATCATCTGCCAAGCCTTTTCTCAACTATGTTGGGATCGGCTTCCAGTCAACCTCGATGCAGCTGAATACCAGTATTTTACATGGAGCGACTGCCTATGTGACCTCCACTCCTAGCAAGTTCATAAGTAGAGTGTAGACTAAATCACGATTACGGGCGTAGGCCCGTTCATTTTTTCTGAGACAGTGATTCAAAGGATAAGATATAGCCCGTTACGTACCATCACCATGCACGATGCAGTGAGAATTTTACATAACGTCGTGTCGATCTTATAAGCTACTGAAATCTGCTGAATGAAAAGTATATTGATTCTTTTATTTCTAGTAACGTTATTATTCACAAAATACAATTTCCATTTTATGTTTTTGCCCCGTCAAAAACTGACTAAATCTATGTGACCATTGTCCTAAAATATGGTCTATTTAAAAACTATATGCAGAACCAATACTTTGAGCCACTGAACAAAGTGAACCGAAACACGTACGTCCCATTCATTTTAAGTTCTAACGGCACCGGTCTTCGTAAATCGGGTGACATTATTGTCCGCCATATTTTTTCATATGTAAAGCAATTTATGGGACCTTGGACGGAACATAAATATTCAGTGACGTTTCGAATTTCACAGAGGTCCGACTGTATTCTATGAGTGTTGCCAGTCACCGTTAGCTAATCGAAAATATTCGGATGGCATTTAATGAGTTGCGCAGGCTTTGGGAGTGTCTTAATGATGAATTTTGAAGTTATTAGTATCCACATACTTAAAGGTTAGTGTCTATCTCTTTGATTCGTTTTCAATTAAGCCATTGCGACGATTTGATCATATTTAGCACAACGTCAAAAACAACTACCGTTTCTAGTGGAGGTATGCTAATATGACTGGCTGTGTGTGTAATAAGATTAATTGGCTTTTAAAAATAGGAGAAGAATGCCATCAAGACTTTCCGTTAAGAAGACATTCATTTGTTTTTCTTTTATTTGGCGTGCTAAAAATAGTATTCTCTCTACTTATCTACATTGATGTTTTTAACATAGCCCGAAGAATTGCCAAACCTAAGTGGTAGCGGGCAGGGCACATTGCTCGCAGAACAGATGGCTGATGGGGCTGAAAGGTTCAGTAGAGGCGCACTGGAAGACGTAGCGTTAGAAGGCCTCCCACAAGGTGGATATGGTGAAGGCTGCAGGAATCCATAGGATGCGAGAAGCACAGAAGCTGAGTTTATGGAGGACAGCACTGACATTTAGCTTATCACATTATAACTTTATAAGTTAATGATTTTATTATCCTCATTGGTTTAGATGTTGTTAAAATGGCTGGCTGTTCCTGTGTTTCTGTTTTTAATGTAGATTTAAGTATGTTCTAAGTTGCACTGTCTTATGTTCTTGTTGTTACATTTACATTATTATTATGTTGACATTGGCAATTGTGTGTTAGTACGTAAGGTTTTGTGTGTTAGTATGTAAGTAATTGAGTTATTTTATTTTAAATGCTTTTGTGGTTTCGACACAACTAACATTTTATTATTTGTAAGCTCTTGAGAGTAAGATGTAGCGAACTATTCTTATTATAACATCCTATTGTAATGAATCCTACATTTACGAATACATTTTATTTGATTTCGCTTTTTTGACTAAAATAATGATTGATGTTAATGTTTTTAAAACGGCTACGTAATTACCATAAAATGTCTCTTGGGGATCAATATACTAACCAAAGTCTTGACATACTAAAATGATTTCATACACACATTGATGTTCAATGGAATATAATGTAAGTACCCATAAAATGGTTTCAGAGTTAGTTGCAATAGTTTGCGAACCGATTGTTAAGTAGCGTTTGCCAATAAAATGCATTCAGCATGTATCAAAAATAAGTACGAGTAGGACTCGCACACGAAGGGTTCCGTGATTTAAAAAGTTTCTTGTATGGAGGTCTCGCTGTAATTCATTGTGAATTTATTATTATTTATTTTTCTGTTAGTTTCATTTTTATACTTTTAATTTTTTTTTGTGTTTATATCAATATTTAAAATGTAATTTATATGTGTTTATGTTAAAATAAGGAAATTAAAAAAAAAAATAGGATCTGTCAAAAAATCAAGTGTGTATCTACTACTATCCATGATATACAGCCCGCTAATATACAGCTCGCTGATACACAGACTCATATATGCCAATTGCCTAAAACGTATTTCTGGAGTCGTAGATTTTCCCATAAAAAAATTAAAAAATCATTCATTATTTAAAAGTGTAGAATCACCCGATTCGGGCTAGTAAAGTCGTGCGAATCGACTAATAATACCTACTAATATTAGGTCTTTACCTATGAAATTGCCGTTCTGCAGTACTGGCCATTTCAAATCAAAATAATTTTTGTTTGGCTAAGAATTCTAATTTCAAATTAATTTTATTTTAAAAACATGGATTTTTTTTTCTAAAAGTAGTCATTTCTTTATTGATTAGTGTTACATTTTCATCGCATTTCAATCTTTTTCGTCATCATGGATAGGTTAAAAATTCGAGTAATTATGGAATATGAGTACCGTCGTGGCAGCATCGCGGCACAAGAGGCACGCAACATCAACGACGTTTACGGAGCTAACACTACAAACCAACGCACCACCTGTTATTGGTTTGCTCGCTTCCGTTCTGGAAATTTCGACCTGAAAAATGAACCTCGCGGTCGTCCGAAGACTTTGGTCGACAATGACGAATTAAAGGCGATTGTGGAAGCTGATGATACACAATCTACGGCTGAATTAGCAGCAGCTTTCGACGTTAGCGTCAAAACAATATTGGTCCATTTGCGTCAAATTGGCAAGGTAAAAAAGCTTGACAAATGGGTGCCCCACGAACTCAATGATCGCCAGCGCGAAGTACGCGTCGAGACGTGCCTTGCACTGCTCAACAGACACACAAATGAAGGAATTTTGAACCGCATTGTTACCTGCGATGAAAAATGGATTCTGTTTGATAACCGTAAGCGCTCAGCAAGTTGGTTGGATCCTGGTTCAGCACCTAAACAATGCCCTAAACGAAAACTTACCCCTAGAAAAGTGATGGTCACTGTTTGGTGGTCTAGCGCCGGTGTGATTCATCACAGCTTCTTACCAAACGGGGTGAGCATTACTGCAGATGTGTACTGTGAAGAACTGAACACAATGATGGAGAAGCTGGCGCATCTCCAACCAGCATTGGTCAATCGCTCGTCTCCGCTGCTCCTGCACGACAACGCGCGACCTCATACTGCACAGCAGACGGTCTCCAAGTTGCAAGAACTGGGGTTGGAAGCTCTCCGTCATCCGCCCTACTCACCAGACCTTGCGCCTACAGACTACTACTTTTTCCAGAATTTGGATAACTTCTTGGCGGGAAAAAAATTTAATACCCGAGAGGCAGTACAAAATGCCTTTGAAGAATTTGTTGCCTCCCGTCCAGCTGATTTCTTTAAGAAGGGCATCAATAAACTGCCACTGCGATGGCAAAGATGCATTGATTGCATGGGTGATTACTTCGATTAATACAAATAAAAAATTCATGAAAAAAATTCGTTTAAATTTTTTCATACAAAACGGCAATTTCATAGGTAAAGACCTATTATTATAAATGCGAAGGTAACTCTGTCTGTTTGTTACGCTTTCATGCCTAAACCCCTGAACCGATCGTCATGAGATTTACCAGAGATATAGCTTGGGATATAGAGAAAGACATAGGCTACTTTTTACGCGATAAGGGACAGCCACGCAGGCGAAGCTGTGGGCAAAAGCTAGGAAATGCAAAAGTAACTCTTGTCTGTCTGTCTGTCTGTTACGCTTTCACGCCTGAACCGTTGAACCGACCGTCATAAAATTTGGCAGAGATATAGCCTGGGATTTATGTAGAGAAGGAAAAAGGCTATTTTTTTACGCGATATCCGAAATCCAAGCAGGCGGAGTCGCGGCCAAAGCTAGTAATATAATATATAATGAACGTGATTGTTGCATGTTGCGGCTGCAATGTTTAAGAACATAGATCATTAAGTGCGATGACATTGTAATTTTTCAATAGATATTTTATTTATTTTGCGGTTAATAAATCAGTGCTTGCGGCTTGGAATGGTTGTTAAGTTGTAACAATTATGGTATTTAGTGACCGTTTAAAATTAGATTTATGTTATTGGGTTACTAAGTTTGTTCAAGGTTGATAGTAATTACTCGTAATCCAATAACATCACTCTGACCATCGCTGATAAGAACGGTACTAGGCGCAAATCGTCCTTATGCGAGATTATGTAATAAATAGTTTCGATCAAATCGATCTTCACTTTGATGTTTTGGGAAAGTTGAAAGACACTTTTAATAAGCTATCTGCCCGATTAGTTTTAGTCATCAATATGTTAAAATAAGTTAGTCCTAAGTATTAAGTTTTTCCAAGTACTAAGCATTTTGAACCTAGTTTAGTTTATTTTGTACAACTTCCTCTTTATGCATGCGGAGTTTACCTGTAAGTGATTGTTACACTACTATATTAATATATCTTACATGCTATCTTTAGCATAATACCAGTGTAAACAATTGTTGGCAAACTACAGATAAATAAATGAGGTCAGCAGATAAACCAGTAAATTTTAATAACAGCCTATTTTTGTCTCCATTACAGGGTAAAGGCATGTGGAGAAGGCACGAGCATTGATCATCACGGTTGCTTAGGACGTGTAATCGGTGACGTGTTTTTGCTTTACCAAGAGATTGAAACGCCACATTGGTACTTTCCCGGATTTGAATCCATAATTCCACAATTTCATGAAGAATAAGAAACGAAATAATATTATTCGAGATAAGCATTATGTTTCGCGTATTTAAATATAAGTTTTGAAACGAATTTGAAGGCAAAATATTAGCATATCAAGACATACCTAGTATATGCTTGAAGCTCTATTGTATTGGCGCATGCAAAATTATCACAATTATATCTAGGTGGGGCGATAGGTCACAGCTGATCAAGATAAAGTGATAAATGATTTTATTTCTGTAAGTAGGTTTGTACAAACACTTTTACACGTCAATCATATTTTTTAAACTAGATGAGGTCGGCGTTTCCTATCTGACTACTCTGAGAAGAAAGGCCGAAACAAACTCAGAGGTCACAGTCTCTTTTAAAGTCCAGACATAATCTTGGTCAGATCATGTGAAGACCATGTGGATTGGTGTCTGAAATGGTCTTTTGAGGAAGTAAGTAAATTTATTAAGACACGTTTTTTTTTACACTTTAGCACAACAAGTAAAATATAACAAAATAAAATGAGAAAATTAATAAAGAAAAGGTGCAGTAAAGTAACCCTAGATCCCACACTAGGATACCCTGTGTCGTGGGATCTAGTTATTTCGAAGTTAATAGACCCATTACAAGTGCACTAGTGGGTAGTTCAGTAATAATTTGGTTGCTTACTCTAAACAACATTTAGACTTACATAATCTATAGGAGACATGCGAAATTACAATTATAAGGTTTGTGTAGTGTGTAATGTAGTGTAATTTGTATGTATTTGTAGTGATGTGTATGTATGTGTAAATGTGTGTTAAAGGGATATGATACGCCTGGGTTAGAATTTCTGAAGAATTTAAAGTAAGTGAGTCAGGAGAGCTTCAGTCCTTGCATAGTCCTGAGCTGACAGCCACTTAATAACTTTAATTTTACAAGTGCGCTTTGGGCAACCTACTATGTCCAGAATTTTATTCAGTTTTTCATAAATGAATGGACCCATGTATCTAGGAGATTTTTGAGCGAATTTAGTGCGAGTAGCGGGTGTTTTCCATTTTTTCTGTCTGCATGACCTAGCAGATTTGGTTTGAGTATGGGGCGCTTGTCGATGGAAGCGTAATAAGACAGACAGAATGAAAAGCTGTCTTATCGTAAGAACGTTACATTCTTGGTACAGCCTGTCAGTGGGATAACGATAGGGCCTTCCATGAGCAACCTTTAAGATGCCCCTTTGCGCTCGTTCCAGTTTTAGTAAATGAGTCTTAGCTGCTGCACCCCATGCCACAATACAATAATTCAAAATAGATTGACATAAAGCGAAGTACACACATCTGAGGGTATTGTAGTCAGCTATGTTCCGAAGTTTTTTAAATATGAACATTAGTTTACGGGCCCTAGCAGTGACAGCATCTATTTGCTTGATCCAGGATAACTGCTAGTCGATCAAGACACCAAGGTATTTTATATGGTCTACTTGTTCAATCTCGACACATTGACAAGAATCACTGCTAGGAAAGAACCACACAGGTTGAGTGGACCTGTCCATTCAGTGCACGCATGTATCAGTAATCATACGGCTCAACTCAGAACTTGAGGAGCTCAACGATTTGACGAACAATACCAAAGAAAGGACATTTGGATAGGCCGCATAAAGTACTCAAACTGCCAGATTAACATTAAAAACGAACTGAGAAAGAGACGAAACACGAAAACAAAAATACCACATAGTCCTCACATTCACAATAATTAAAGCAAAAATAATATTATACTTTTCAAAGTAAATATTCATGTCAAAGTTTATATAATAATAATCAAATGTCAAAGTGTATATAATAATAATCAAATGTCAAAGTGTATATAATAATAATCAAATGTCAAAGAGCAAAACAAAGAAAAAACAACATTCAGTATACAAAATTGGAGCAGGTCAATCCCAAGTCAGAGACAACGATGAAATATTTATAGATAGAAGTTGCATTTCTTAATGCTAACGCAGAAATGTCAATCCCATTATACATCATTTACGTTAAACGAAAGTCTTCCTAATTTATCTTTAAGTTTTCCTGAAAAAATAAAACGCACAAACGGCTCTTCTGTAATTAAAACTGTTCTTGTTTTCATTTTAACTCTAGAGTTGGGAAAACCTACCGTTTTGAATGATATCATATTAATTTAAATTTCTCTCTCCAAGAGGAGGGTTGTGTCTCAACAGTGGCAACATTACAAGCTGAGTATTTCTTATGCTTATATTAAATTGAAGATTTGCGATGACAGAACTCACGGCAGAACATTGAACTCTGAAACAATCAGTCTTAATGGGTTTTAAAATTAAATAAATAAACAATAACTTTATTATACAAAGAGAAACACTTAAGTATTAGAAATACACTAAACTTGATTTTACAAGTGGTGGTCAAAATCAGGTTGAACAGCTGGCTTGTGAACTAAGTAAAATGTATCTCAGAAGCGAATTTTAGGTGTAAGCTGGTCCAGAAACTCTTCTAGGCATTTTCGGTTCATCTGAAGACTTCCTTGTCTTGTATGTTTAAGTCTTTTGTAATAGGGGGCGAGCCTATTGCTATTAAGTGGACACAAATAAGACTATTACACAAATAAGACTCCGGTCTGCCACTAAGAAATTTCAAATAGAAAAACACAATGACTCTTTGCACGACCCAGGTCCTCATACTCACAATAGCGCTTGCGACGGCTAGTTCAGCAAGGCAGTCAGTCTTACATTTCTACATAATATCTGTATCTAGGAAAAACTGAAACAGAAAACTATTTAACTAGTCTCCAGAATCTCATTGATTACTTGCTGATGAATCTGAATATCCATTGTATTCAAACGTAACACTAACTTTGACGAACATACAAAAACCGGTAGTTTCTCTTGCCTTTAATTATTAAGTAACGTCAATTGAAAGTACTTTTAATTGTTACACGCATGATACCATCACTGGAGAGAAATGGTTATGTTCAATTACAATTGACCTAAGGTTGCGTAACAGTGAAAGCTCATCACGAATTGCAGAAGCATTGGATCCACTGTTCACAAAGCCTGTAGATCAACCTATGACACTGTTTAGGAAGAAATGAGGCGTTGGTGAGTGGAACACTAGTGAAGTTCTTTAATCAAATTGTAGTCGATCGTTATTTGTTTCGTTCGGCAACGAATTTAATAATATCATCACGAACTGCATAAGCATAAAATTTACTGTTCACGAAGGCTGTAAATCAACATAATTATAACTCTGTTTGTGTTGGAGGAAGAGAGGCGTTGGTGAGTTCATCACTAGTGAAATTTTTAGTTCAAAATTGTAGTTTATCGTCTTTTGAAATGAAACGTTTATTTATGTAAGTACATCTTTTAAGGCTCTTTTACATGTCAATATTTTCTTGGTCAATATTTTAAAAACTAGATGGCGGGGCCATTTCATAGCTAACTGATTCCTGAGAAGAAATTCCGAAACCAATTCAGAAGTCATGGTCTCTTTTAAAATCCAAACATTATATTGTTGTGAGTGTATGGTCTATTTTCTGTCAATGCAGGGCCATGTTTAGAAGGGCTTTTTGAAGAAACAGTTTTCTTTCGTTCGAAAAAGACCTTCAACCCCAGTTTGATTAAAACGAAGATTAGAAGTTATGTGTTGGTTGTCGCGGTAGAGGTCGCAAGCGGTGCAAAAAAAATTTCTTTTCATTAATATTAATTGAGATCTGAAACGTGACGGTATGAAGATCTCGTGGAGCGATGAGTATCAGACACAGTGTTGCGACTGAAAGGTTGGGGCCTAAGTCGTGTGGGGCACTATGGGGTTGGGTCCTATAATTTAAGATCGACATTATAATCAGCCTATAACGTTCCCACTGCTGGGACACAGGCCTCCTCTCTGTGAGAGGAAGTGGGCCGTAATCCACCACGCGGGCCAAGTGCGGGTTGGTACATGTCACATATCTTCGAATTTTTGGTTCTAGGTTATCCCGGTGTCCTCACGATGTTTTCCTTCACCGTTTTGAGAGCTGTGGTGATGAAATATTTTACACAAAGTAAAGCGCCTGGCTGGGTTCGAACCTACGACCTACAACTCGTAAGTCGCGTCATAACTGGGCCACCACTGCTCTCGATCGACGGATCTCGGTCGAAGATCGACATAATATGATATTTTAGGATTATTTGGGAGAGTCGTCCAATAGTGGACATTCGCAGGTCGTTATGGTAATTGAGATGCATCGTTCAAGGCAAACAGGCGATCGAAGGTTGAGTTGACACCTGATATATCGAAGCGAGGTTCAAGACGACTACTTTTTTTTCACTGTATGAAATGAAGACAGAACAGGTTTAACAGGTAACACTTTAGACCACCTAGGAATAAGAGGAGAATAAGAACTACCTGAATGTAATCATATAGTCATAAATAAAATGCAATTATTACAGATGGCCTATAGGCCTGTTTACACATTGGCCCACAATGTCCAGAATCTCAAAAAAAAAAAAAAAAAAAACAGTGGCACTCCGGGAGTACTGACAGAAGTGAAAACTTGAACAACTCCTATTTACCTCCTATTTTTTTCCTCCTCCGTATTTTTTGAATCGTCAGATTAAACAACGTTCAACGTAGGTTCAACGTTGTTCGTTCGTATTTTAGTGTTGTCAGTGGGCGTCGGTAATAGTGTCGCCAGTTCAATTATTTTTTCCCACCTCAAAAAAATTTCCAACGGGCCTAAAAAAGTTTTCCTTTAAAAATAGGTACTAAAGAATATGTAGTAGTAATTGGCATTCAAGGGTAACCAAGGAGGTATTACTCATCAAAAGTATGACTAGAATGTAGATTTCGAAAACGGAAAGTCCACACGTACGTTCAGAATTATTTCATGAAATTGTCATTCGATTGGACTAAACGATATTAGAGGGTTGTATTGATGATTTTAGTGATTATGATTCTTCACACCACATACGTATTTTTTTTTTTTGAGGCTGGGAAATCATCATATAACTTCCCCCGCTCTGGGTGCAGCAGTGTCAGGCTTTTACTGACTAAAATCCACCCTTGTTCCTTCAGCTGCCTGTGTGCCAGGGGCCACGGTATCTCTTTCGAACAACCCTCACCCCTGCTTGGCCTGTTAAGGCCGCAACTCATGTTTTAATCAACATAAAACCTAGAACTGGCCTGGAAATTGCAAAAACGTAAGAAAATTTGTATTTCGCGGGCTAAGGGCTTTGTATACGGGTTCGTAGAAGAGAAGTGGCTGCTAAAATAACGGCAGCAGTGACGGCTGTCATGTAAATGATGGCAGCGGGTTTTGACTTAACGATGTCAAAAGCTGTGTCGTTTTGGAGGACAACACGCACAGCACACACATCTACTTCCATAAATAACGTTTCATTGACGTCCCTTTTCATCTCATTCGATCTGTTCGGCCCAACTATGTACGATTCTAGTGATTATGTATCTTATGTAAGCTCAAAACTCTATTGTGTATGACAATGTGCTAAGTTTCTTGCCCGTTGGCGATTTCAGACTACTATAACCAGTTTTCTCTCGAAGCTTTCCTTCAAATCTGTGCTGTCTTAGTAATTTTATCCATATACATGCGAAGAAAAAACTAATTTTTAGTAAAAATACCCCGTTACTCAAAATATTATCCCTAAACCTTGTAGCGACAATGATTTTACCTATAAACGTACCTATCATAATATGATAAATTATATTCATGTATGTGGTAAATTATACTTTCAGCATAATATTGTAATTATTAACAGGACTTCATTAAAATACCTATGCATATTAATTCAGGCGATAACTACAGTTTTAAGTTCATAACTTACCGTCTGAGAGATGACCTGATATCCTTGATGCTTGCCGAAAATAGGTACCTATCCGACTAACTTGACGATTAATTACGACTACAGCTCACAAGATATCCGTTTTTGATGCGTGTACCTGTACGTGTACCTTGACCAACATATGTTTTTGAACTTCCGACAGCTTTAAAGGCATGGTAGCTTGAAATTTTATTTTGTCAGCCTCGTTTATGTTGCGGTCACAAGCGCGACTGTTAGGGTCATAGGCCAGGTCCAGGCTCAGGCCAGGATCAGGCTCGGTAACACCAGGAACGGCATCCTGAAGATGATTGTGAACAGGCCAGACTGTCCTATACGGCACTGGGTGGAAATAGCTAGAAATATACGTAAATAAATCATAATTTCACCATATAACGTCATGCCTGTGGTTCCCCAAGAGTTATACGGAGGCGTAAATGTACCTATGGTGCTTCCACACCGAGCCTCGAGGGCGGGCTTGACTATATAACTGTTTGTGTCCTTACCAACAATACTAATATAGACTTACTAGCTTTTGCCAGCGACTCTGCCCACGTGGATGTCGGTTATCGCATAAAAACTTCCTTCTCCACATCCCAGGCTATATATCTACCAAATTTCACGACGATCGGTTCAGCGGTTTAGGCGTTAAAGCATGACAGACAGGCAGACAGACAGAGTTACTTTCGCATTTATAATATTAGTAGGGAAGTAGGGATAAGTACTTTCTGTTACTAACCCATCACAAACCAACCTATGTACTGTTTTTGTATGTCTGAAATAAAGTTCTTTTTTAAGTGTCATTACGTTTTTCATTTGAAACTTTTTCAAAGATGGATTAGCATAGCAACTATTCTATTCTATTCTTTAGCGTTTTACGAGTACAACTGGGTTGTCGTATCGAAAATTACCCTTTTTAATTTGAGTTGCCCTGCCGGGGACAGCAAATAGTTGTCAGAAGAATGGAGGTCGTCTATTTAATTAAAACTGACATTTTTTTCGGGTTTTTATTTTGTAAACAGCCTATAAAGGACTGATTTGATAACATTGACCAATTTTCTCTTCGGCAAAACAGCTTATTGAACGAATTTGAATAGCTATGCAGGTGTCTGGACTTATTCCCGGGTAATGATAAATAAGCTCACCTCCCATTATATAGGTTTTTATCATAACTGGTACAAAGTATTCGAATTGTACAGTCTCTACCTGTAAAATGTGGATACATTTTACAAATGTATCTACCATAATGTAATGTGTAATAACTATTATGGTCGAAGGTTTAGAAATGTTTTAGTCCCAACTATTTTTAATAACCTTCCAGTTGATATAAATGATTGTATCACAAAAACCTCCTTTAAAAATAAAATACATAAGTACCTCTTTTATACTCGTATATATTGTGAAAGCCTCGCTGTAGAGAATAATTTAAAAAAAATGTTTCTTTTAAATTTAAGGAATGCAATAGAATGCAAGAGTAGTTTTAATTAACTAAGTGGAAAAGTGTCACTAAAAAAAAAAAAATATAATTAGACATGTACAAAAGTGGAGCTACGTCTGCCAACAAACTGCTATGTAGTTTGGCGGAGGTAAATGTAACCTACATGAACTGTTTTTTTTTTTTTGTGAAAAAACACTTTTCATTTTTTTTATAATCCTCCGTCTACCTCTTCGGAAAATTCCGACATGACTATGTTACAGGAATAAAAATAAAACAGCATAAAACATAAACAAAGGATATTTATTTTCCTTTACGTAACTATAATTTGTAACATGACTAGATTTGATTTGGTTCTAATGCCTGAACATGTATATAAACTTGACTTTCCTCGAAATAACTGCATTAATTTTAATGTTTTCAGTACTTAGTGCTTATACATATTATTAATTACTGATGCAATGACGTATCAAGAACACAGGAACACTCGAGGCAAAGCTGATTGTATCTGCAATTGCATTTTATTGAGGCCAATAGTGCAAGTGCAGAAGTGACCGAGAAAAACTTCCCGTTATCCTGTACCTATTAATGTTAATGATGTACGCCTTTATTTATAAAATCTGCTTAATATGATCACGCAGTCTTTAAGCAACGTTTGTACCTACATAAACTGCATTATGTTAATTTAATAAAAAGGGTTATATGGCCATGTCGCCGCACTGGTCAATCAATCAGGTTAAGGTGAATCTAATCTAAATTTTTCCCATACAAACTTCGGGAGTGTATTACTCCACTGTTTGACTATGTAAATCAAAAATTAAACAAGGTATGGTTTTGTCTTATTATTAGTATTGTCTGTACGGAAACAGAAAACTAAAATTAAAAACCATTAAAAAGTTAGAAGCCAACAAAGATTAGTAATTTTCTTGCTAATTTAACCTAACTTTAGGCGTGTTTAAGTAATAAAAGAAGTGTAAAATCTCCAAAACTAAGTCGGTACCGACAAAGCTCAATTATCGAAAGTTCAATAAACTTAATTGGTCATTGATTTATGCAGTGGTCTATTCAGAAAACCTGATCTTTCGAAGGAATTTTCTTAATTTTTTACGCGTCTGTTGTACCATGAATGATCCTGCAGCTCACTCAATAATGTTGTGCGTGTAGACTAGCGTCTAACTGCTCATCACGGGTACTACCTCTGTCGGAAACGAAGCCTGGTGAGACAGCGTGATTTTTAGCTAGGCCCATCAATGAGCTCGACCCCGCGAATAGGTTCCCCCTTAAGATACGTTTGCCGCAATTGGTCCGTGGATACGTGACGCAAATTAAGCCGTTGATCTCGGCTGTCATTAGTGCTACATTGACAGTCGTTACAGGTCATCAGAAACCCCAAACTCTAACAACCACTCTTACCCAGTAACTGGGCTGTGGAGGTCAGATAGACAATTGCTCCATGCAATATTCTGGTACCTATTCATCTGTATCCGACTAGACTGGAAGCTGATCCCAACATAGGCTAAGCAGATGATGATATTACTTTTACACTGATAACAATAACTGCACCCATATTTGTAAATTAAGTACAGGTTCATGTTCTAACCTCAATTTAGATTATGCAAGATCATGTAATCAATATTTGCTTAAAAATTTCTCCGGAGTTAGTACAACTTTGCCTACACATACTAATAGAGAAACCCGGTTATAACACAGATTACACATTTTAGCCCGCGGTTTCATTTGCGTGAACTTGAATATTAAATTCTATTATGGCTAAGTATAGAAGCCAGCACATCAAGCAACTCCAAACTGTAAAATTTCTTTAATAGTTTTTCAACTTTATTTCAAAACTATAAGGTTCATATTCAATTGAGATTTGGAATAGTTTGAAGTGCTGGCGTCTGTACATCACTGATCTAAGTTAGACGTGGATTCCGCACTTAGTACAAACTTGGTATTCCAAAACAAAAAAAAAACTATTCATATTTCTATAATAAATTTTGTTTTAGTACAGTGTTGGTAGACTACGTTGTATTTAATGATTTTAATATAACAAAATATATTTTAGAACTGTCTGCTTCATTGGTCCAGTGTGCAGTGGTCGCAAGCACTTCTTTTAAGCTTAATGTCCTGGGTTCGATTCCCAGGTCGGGCAAAGTGTTATTGGGTTTTAGTTTCTGGAATTTCTCAGAAGCAGCCCTGGCTCTAGATTTGTGCCCAGTTAATGGGATTAGGCTCGCCCCCTCTTACATAAAACTTTTACGGAACTGGCGAAATGTGGGTGTACTATCTATAGGTTGGTGGCTAAACATCACAGCTTGGCTCATCGGTGTAATTTTGTTTGCCTATCGGTCTTCTACAGACTGTACTTCGGAGAGTGTGCGCAGGAGCTGCACGATCTGCACCTTAATTGCGTAACTCACGATTAATCATAATCTGTTTCAATTTAACAGTTCAACAATATTCATTTCATTATTTACATTGTTGAGCAGACACATTTTTCGTACATATTAAGCAATGGTTTAAAAACGAAACAGATTATGATTAATCGTGAGTTACAGAATAAGGGTGCTGATTCCACCATCGCCATTTTACTACCGGACTACCAGACGCACTGCAGGGTACCATCCGCACTTGGTGGATATCCCGACCAGTCGTACTCAGCGCTACTTCTCCACATTTATTATGCGCACAGCCAAAGTGTGGAACTCTCTGCCTGCGTCTGTTTTCTCTTCCACATTTAACCCGTCTACCTTCAAAATTAGAGTGAACAGGCATTTTCTGGGCACGCTCGTTCCATTTTAGACCTCATTAATCGCTTTCCATCAGGCGTGATCGAGGTCAAGAGCAGACCCATTCAGTAAAAATCTTATATATAAAATTTCCATGTCACAATGTTAGTTACCGTACTCCTCCGAAACGGCTTTACCGATTTTTACCAAATTTTGTATGCGTATTCAGTAGGTCTGAGAATCGGCTACTATCTGTTTTCCATACCCCTAAGTGATAAGGGTTAAGGCAAAACAACGTTTGCCGGGTCAGCTAGTAATAATATAGATACACTTCTCACTACATACAAAACATCACGCCTTGTTTTTAAAGGGTTATGTTGTGTTATATTTTAGACCCATACCTATAAGAGGATTTCTTTTTTTCCAGCATAGAACTAAGGAACGCCTATTTTGTTGAATGATTGATTGATATGTGACAATTTGATATATGATCTATTCGCAAAATAGTTTTACCTATTATTGTTTCAACTTTATGGAATGTTGTCAGATTGAACTTAAGTGCTGGTTGGCTAGTTTATTTTAAATAAACTGCCTTATTATTTTGCCCTAGAATATGGAAACATCTCCTTAATAAATTATATCATTCACTGACAGACAACGCCCAGCCTAAACGGCTGTGTCTAGAACCATGAAACCATGAACCATGAACCACCGTCTTATGAAGAATTCCTTGTAAATATAACCAAGGTGAGCAATAAGGAAGGATTTTTTGATAATTTTCTCTAAACGGGTTTAAAAAAAAATATACTATCCTCGGGCAATTGGCTCGTAGGTACACTAAGAAATTGGAAATTGGTCTTCAATAGAACACAAGACTTCACTTTAATTTTCCGAGATCTTGAATAAAAAATTCAATGTCACAATTCTCAGACCATGCTTTATGCAGCATCAATTTCCGTCCGGATTTAAATAATAAATCATAATTTGTGAATGATTTCGTCAAACTATGTATTTCCTGTTTTTGCGGAAGTATTTTGTGACAATCATCTGGCTATTTTATAAGTATTGATTGACAAGCAGGGAACGATATATCACAAAAATATTGCAACTTTTTGGGTACAAGTTTGGAAGAAATTTAAAGCGATTTTCACACTTGGGTATGCTAGCTAAGCTATTGGCTATAAATCTTTCTCCTTTCTTTTATTCGTTTAGCAATGATATACATCTGTTTAGCCATATATTTCATACCAAAATTTTACAAATAAATTATACTGATCACAATATGAAATATGTACATTATTTTTGTTAAAAGTTTTAGTATCTGAAAAATTCAAGGTGGAAATTAATTATCTATAGGGAGTTTACCCCGTTGTCTTTGCCGTTCTACAGCTAATCTACTATTACAGCTACTATGTCATTCTCATAATACATTTTTAGAAACCCAGTAAATATAAGAAAAAGTCCTAGTCTTTATATTTATTAAAATAATCTAAAATTCTCGTATATACAAGTTCAGGCGCGTTGTCGCCCCAAATGTGATTATGATGACTCCAATATGATTTAGGCACTACGTAATTCTCGACTAAATTCGGTAATCTGGACACTAAAATATCGACGTCTTTTAGTGAGGATAATGTGTCACTTTGAGCACTTATCAATACAATTGGGGAGGATACTCGGGAGACGTTGTATTGTGGAGGCTTTCGATTTCCATACCGTTCCATATTCCCCTCAATACCTTCATCGTAGCGCTGGAAATTCCCACTTAAAATCAACTGCGCAAAATGTGCTATGTTCTTTATTGATGTACCACTAAATACATGAGAAATAGCAACAGAAATATCTTTGAGAGGTATGGTCCCCGATTTGTAGCCAGTTGATAAAGTGAGCCCTGTTTCACAAATATTAGGAAGTAACTCGCAAAGAAACTCAAAAATGAAGTGTACAATATGCTCTCTACCAAATATTTCATTTAAACCGGCATTGTCTATGAAGGCTTTTATCGGGACGTAGTTTTGGACAGCCAAGAGCGCTAGAGGATTGTTAAAGTTCTTCATCCATGCTACAGGACCTAGCATGACTGCTAACCTCACCTTATCATTGTATTCCGGCCGTAAAGAAGCCATAACAAAATAATCTGTGCTACCTTGAGAATGTCCCATGTAGAACAACTTCGACTGTCCAGTGATGCGAAGAATGTAGTCAATAATTGCGGGTAGATCGAAGTTGCCATGGTCGTCGAACGTGAAGTTCCAGTATTCTGGATCCTTGTTAGGGTCAAGTTTAACGTGTCGTCGAGAATAAAAGTTTCCTCTGTGGTTGGCAGCCCACACGTCGTAACAATTGCTGGCTAGTACGTAGCCGATCCCAGTCCGTGTTCCAGTAACTATCCACATATCTGCTGTATCAAATATTCCATGCAACAAAAACACTGGGTAACGTTTAACCGTTGCACTGCACTTTGGTAATATTCTAAACACATTTAAAATGTAGCCATCATCCGTCGTCACTGTATGCACTTCTGTAGGATACTTGTACTTGTCGGTAAGTTCTGTGAAGTTTAAGTATACATCCTCGTTGAACCCCAAAGCCTTCTTGAGCTGTCGTTTCTGAGGCAGGGAATAAGATACGAGCCTAGTCGGCTGAAACGTGGGCCTTGATGTGTCGATGTGCGGCATATACTGTGTCAGTAGCAAAAAATATAGTGTAAATATTATTGAATATTGTTCCATCTTTATTCTTATGTCACGGAAAGTTTAACAACGTATGTTTTCATTGTAAACAAGTATCCAGTTTTATAACATTCGATTGACCTTACAGGAAGGTCTTAAGATAACTACGCAGGCGTGTAAAAAAATTAAACTGTATTTATAAAGATGAGATGGGTGTTTTTATGGCGATAGATTAGAATACAATGTGATAGGCTCGAGATTATGTAGTTACTTCCTAGAGCAAAATGCTTGCTTGTTGACGTATTGCGACAAATGACTGATATCGTTAAAACAACTACGTGTTTTATATAAAGTTTCTTTTACAAAACGACCTTAAGAATAACAAGATTTTTTCAGGAAATCAAATCCAGTTTGAGCGTTTAAAAAACAATCATATTTTTTGCAAATTCTTGGTGACTAGTCAGTATAAAATGTATTACTTACTCTTTGGACGAAGGTAGTAATATTCAGTGAACTATTGGCACCAACTCCAAAACCCAGGAACCGTAAGAAGGTTTCAATTGTTTTTGCGCATTTAAAATTTTTCATGGTCAGTATTTACAGTGGCATTTAATTTATGATCAGTAAGTGGGTATTTTTTTGTGATATTTATTTGTATTAAACTTCAGCCTTCGTACACAAAACTATCAATATTATAAAATGGCAAACGGAAACTGATTGCACCTTAATGGGCAAGCAGTTTCCGCAAAAGTACAGCGCTTGTTCATTTTTGTAACAGTAAATACTTCAATAAATTCTTGATAATGTTGACGGTTTCATTTATTAATTTGTCAGGTGTTGGTGCCACCACGAGTATATCGGGCGCGCCCTGGGCCGCGAGCCTTACCTAGATGTCGCTATAGAGGTATGAGGACCAGTGTATAAAGTTCCTCAACCGCCTCAGAAAAGGAAGAATACTCCGACCTGGGTGCTTACTCTGGAATATAATTCCGATAGATCGACATTGGAATTGTCAGTCAAACGTCAGGGATTGGCTAGACTCAGTCCGCCTTATTACAAAACAAGGTTTTTCTTTAGGTATGGTTTAAACCATCGGCCTTGTTTTTGAAATAAGAACTTAGAACTGAAATAGAATTACAGCTCCTTTTCCAAAACTGACAATTTAGCACTGGACTAACTTGTCAGTTTTGTAAAAGGAGCTGTATTTCGATGTCAGTTAGGTTCTTATTTAAAAAACAGGCTCGATGGTTTAAACCATACCTAAAGAAAAACCTTGTTCTGTAATAAGGGGGAGTGAGTCCAGCCAATCCCTGACGTTTAACTCAACCAACTGACGTTTGACCAATGTCGATCTATCGGAATTATGTGTGACGTCAGGTGTGTCTTCGAATGTGACGTTGTGGCGCCAAATATTCTTTAGGGTTGAACTAGGGACGAAGAAGATTTAAAAACCCTACACATAAAATTATCGGACTAAAACTATGTTCCGTGTGGTGCCGGACGTAAAAGAATAGCACCATCCCATTTCCTCCCGTGGGTATCGTAGAAGGCGACTAAGGGACTTCCTAGAGAATGGGCAGCAGCGTTCTCTATGCATTTTACCACCATACTGCGATCGCCAACCCGCCTGCCAAGCGTGGCAATTATGGCAAAACCCCATTTTAGGGGAGACCTATGTCCAGCAGTGGACGTCTTTCGGCTGAAATGATGAGGATGAAAACTATGTGCAATCATCCGAGCTATCCTACAAATTCGCTGTACATAGAATCGAAAGGGCCGATGGTTAAGAATATAACAAGTAACATGTCATTGATGGCAAATTACTGGAGATCCAAGGTGATTTGTACTTCAATGATGATTGTAATTATTGTAACCATGTTACATTTGTTATGTTGAGGAGAGAATTACGTAGATAAATAATCTCAAAAATCATGCTGCAATGTTCTATTTGGAAATGATTTGGCTTGGCTAACCCACACTTGGCTTAAAACACACTCGGGGCCCAGGCTGGTCGAAGCAAGGAAAAACAGCTCAGGTGGAGATTCACAAATGAAATTCGACATGGTCAGGTGTATAGAGTTATTATTATAGTCAATGTCTGTACGTGGTTCTTACGAGGGTATTGTCAACTGCTCATCAGGGCAAAACAATTGACATTGACAGCACCTTTATGTGGTAGCAGTAAGGACGGTTTTCGGTGAGCAAGTGTTACCATTGATGTGTGACTGTATGTGACTAGAGTTATCCGGAAGTTAGGGAAATAATGAGGTATTAGTAATCGAAAAAACTGATCAAGGACCATGACAAGGAAAGGTCACATATGAATTATGGATAAATAAATTCATTCGTAGGAATATTTTAACGCATGACATAACGTCATACTTGCTGTATTCGTCGAAGGGTTAGGCAGTGGTGTTCAAATAGTACCCCCACAAGTCACCAGTTATGTTTAAGTTCCACGTAGTGGGCGAGCCTATTGCCATCAAGCGGGCACAAATAATAATTATACAGAGAAAAATAAAATTAATAATATAATATATTTATTTTTAGGAGCCTGGGGGAGGTATATGTCCAGCAGTGGTCTTTCGGCTGAAATGATAATGATGATGAAAATATTTTATAGACTTTTAAAACTTATAACATTAGGTATGACCAAGTCAGGACGATTAAAAAAATAGAGATTGTATTAAGTGATTCAAGTGATCTAGTTCTCATCTTTACCCTTCACAATTAAATGAACTGCAGGTTAAACAGATTTTTTATTTTTTTAAAAACGTCATACATGGTTTTTGCAGCCAAAAATAAAAAAATACCGAGTGACATTAAACTGATCATAGATAATGAACCCTTACAAAAGTCAACAAGTGAAAAATATTTAGGCCTAACCCTGGATCCAAGACTTACCTGGTCCAACCACATAGAAAAAATTAGAACTAAAATATCTTCACTTTCAGGGGCACTGCGTAGGCTTTCTGGTTGTATTCCGCACAAAAGTAGAAACATGATTTTTATTGCACTCGTGAAACCACATCTAGAATACTTGGTCGAAGTATGGGGATGCGCCGCTAAAACCTACATAAACCAGATACAAGTAATACAAAATAAACTAATTAAAACTCTATACAATTACCATTATCTAACATCAACTAAACAAATATATAACGACACTAAACTATACAACATAAACGAACTATATATATACAAAACATGTACTCTGATTAAGAAAATTATAACAAAGGAAACGCACTCTCAATTAACTTTCAAAAAACCAAACCACGGATACTACACTAGAAATCGCAATAAACTCGAACTTAGACCACCCAGAACCAATTACGGGAAAAAAAGGATTTTATACGAAGGAGCGGTTCTGTACAATAAATTGCCAGATTTGATTGTTAATGCTAAAAATCTAAATATTTTTAAAACGATGCTAAAAATGTATATTCAAAAAACAATAAATATCAGCTAGAAAAGAAAAAAAAAAAAAAAAACTTGCCTATTTTTTGTAATCTGGACCTTTTGTATAGAATTTAAGTCCAATTTTTACCATAACAATACTGTTTTCCTTTTTTCGACTCACGGAGTCCAGTATGTACCTTTAAACTGCATGACTTATTTTTGTATATCTCATATTTTAAGTGAACTGTTTGTGTTCTTTATGAGAATAAAATTCTTTAAACCGAATTTAAATCAAAACAAACCTAAATGATCTTATAAAGGTAGTTGAAAGGGGCCTTTGTAGTAAAGGCTATTGAGTGAATGTGTAGAAGATAAATAGAAACCCAAGGAAATGCTTTTCCCGAAACCACTTTTCCGAGGCTTTGTAACGCAACTACGATTTATAAAACGGCCATATTTTTGTCACAACGCCAGAAAATTTGGGGAACCCAAAAAAGTTCCCAAAATGATTTTATAAACAACATTATGACAAAAGCAAATTTCACGGACACAGCTAATAAATCAAAATCAAAATATTTTACTTCAGATAAACCTGCATGGGCACTTATGAAACGTCAGAAGCTAGGTGCACGGTTTCTAATTTTTTGCTTCCTATGGAAAAGAGCCGGCAGGAAATTCCACTGTTACTCTTTCAAAATAATTGGCTTTTGCAATTGATATAGGTATGGGAGGACAGTGCAGGCCTGTCAAAGATGACCCGCACGCATACCGCGAGTGTGTTTTGAGGTAGCGCGAGAAAAGAGGATTTGGGGAAGGATTTTGTCCCCAAGAGAAGAACAATATGACAAAAAAAAAGTTTGTACATGAATAAAAATAAAGATCCTACACACGGAAGTGTACAAACTATTCCAAACCATAAATTATAGTTAACAGTAGTAAAATCTTTTCTGAAACACTTTGTCTGTGGGCCATAAAACGTGTATGTGGTTTTGCAAATGGCATTCGCAGTTGATAGCCCCATCGGCCTTGAGATTAATGTAGGGCCGTCCTGATCGGGTCTATGAATTTTGTGGTTTAATTTATAAGTAAAACGTTAGTGTGATTATGGTAAGGTGTTATTTGGGTCCAACCTACACATATTTTTTTGTCCTAAACGGTTACTTTGGTTAATGGTTACCTGCGGAGTTAATTTAGGCACAATAAAAAACCAGCTTAGAAGCGTAGGGTGTTGATAAAGAAACCTAGAACTTCTTTGCACTATTAGCTATCTACCGTCTGATACCAAGTGCAAGTACGGTGCTCCAGACTCTACCATGCCCCATCTGTTGGAGTGTCCAAACCTACCACCAGCAGCCACTGCGCTTTTGTGCTCGCAACTGTGATCCCCAAAAGCGCAGTTGTAACATCAGTATGTCACAAATAACATGACCACCTACTCGGCAACTTGAAAAGAAAACTAACATCATGTGTATTAAAAGTCACGTTACACATGTAATAGAAAGAGAGAAAGAAACTGTGAATTTTATAGACGTGGTTAATACAGAACCATGTAGTATACATTTTTAGAAGCTCTCATAAACCTGCCATCTTGGATTTTCACCCTTGAAAACAATGAAAACGACACTCATGACGAAAAATTTGAAAATTTTCGCAGGTCACATGGATTTTCACTATGAGTGACAGTTTCTACTATAGATAATACTCCTACCGCAAACGTTGTCGTCCACAACTCGAAGTTGGACGTTGTGTAGAGTGCGTTAAATTTACCTAGGACAAACTGTCCAGTTAGGTAGGTCCAACTTCGAGAAAGAGTTCAATCGTCGAATCCGACTCGGCGGGGCAGTGTTCGGGAAGCTTCGCAATATCTTCTCGTCCCACATACCGTAGTGTCTCAAGACGAAAGTCTTTGACCAGTGCGTGTTGTCAGTGATGACGTATGGAACCGAAACGTGGTCACTCATAATGGGCCTGATAAGAAGGCGTAAAGTCACCCAAAGGGCAATAGAGAGGGCTATGTTTGGAGTTTCTCTGCGTGATCGAATCAGGAATAAAGAGATCCGCAGGAGAACCAAGGTATCCGACATAGCCCGAAGAATTGCGAAACTTATGTGGCAGTGGGCAGGGCACATTGCTCGCATAATAGATGGCCGATGGGACCGAAAAGTTCTGGAGTGGCGACCGAGCACAGGAAGACGTAAAGTTGGAAGGCCTCCCACAAGGTGGACCGATGACCTTGTGAGGGTAGCAGGAGTCCGCTGGATGCGGGAATCATAGAACCGGTCGAAGTGGTGGAGCTTGGGGGAGGCCTATGTCCAGCAGTTGACGTCTTTCGGCTGAAATGATGATGAATTATACTGGTAGGATTAAGGTGCGTTAAAGAAGTTTGACCCAATAATAATCTAGTTGGTTCTATTTACTATTTACTTGGGAGAACAGACTAGATTATTGTTACAAGAACTAAATTACTATGTAATGTTATAAAATAGTAGTTTCTGTCACATAGCAACCAAACAATACTGTTGCACAACGCTAAAAGTTTTTACACGTGTAAAACACCTCCATTTTGTGTTATGTCAACCTTGTCACATTACATAACAAAGTGTGAGCGAAGGACACAAAAGTACATTCAAACATAAAGCTAGATATAGAAACTATTTAAATGAATTAATGTGCAGATTAAATATACAGGTAAGTAGATTATACGCTCATCGTGTTGTAGTACTAATTATGTTACCATGACCGTGGTGAACTTTACAATAAAGTCTTAGAGTTAAGGGGAATGCATTCAAATTTATATCTTCACACAAAAACATTAAAAAAAAAGGTTTTGGAAAAAGCTTTTATTTTTCACTTTTTAGTTATAGTACAGACGCCAGCACATCAAGCTACCCCAAACTGTAAAATTCCCAGTTGAACATGAACCTCATTCTCACGCAATAAAGTTGAAAATCTATCAAAGAAATTTGACAGATTGGGGTAGCTTGATGTGCTGGCGTCTGTATCTACCTCACACCAATTCGAAATTTCATCATCCTTGGGGTCAAAACAATGCATATTTATGCGGTGGCAGCAATCGCAGTTGATTTGCTGTCATTTGAAGTGTTCCGTTGCACAAATTCATCATCAGATCTATATGAAATTTAAATGGGACCATTTTGTAATAAACTTCTTTCGAACAAAAAGAATTTTGCAAATCGGTCTCTAAATGACGGAGTTATGCACAAATCTCCACCTAACTCACACCTAACCGTTAAAGAGTTGTAACTACTCGTACCTGTTGACAACCATACGCAAATGTCTCAATAGCTTTAGAAAATAGATGAAAAATATTGTTAATACCCAGAACATTTGAGGGTTGCCCTCGATTGTCCTGGGATTCCATGCCAATGGGACCACCTCAGAAGTATACTCTTTCAAATATAAAAATAATTTTGTGAATCGGTCCACAAATGAGGGAGAAATCGGTGTACAGTCACGAGCAATAATATGTATACGCTTACCAACTTTTAAAAGTGATTTTCTCCACTTTTACTAATTGTAATCTTGATGATGATGATGATGATGGGACTCCCTTTTCCGCACGTAGACTCCCATTCGGTCCGTTGTGCGTGGGGATGCTGGCTAGCAGAGCCAGCCTAGCTCCGCCCAAAAGCACAGAAGCTTCCTGGGAGCTTCACAGGCTTCGCGGAGCGACCTCACTGTTCCGAGGATTTCTTCGCGTTGAGAAGCCACGGCCTCGCATTCCAGGATGACGTGGGCGGCTGATTCCTCGGCGTCAAGGCAGCCCCTGCAAAGCGGGCTGTCTGTGGCGCCTATGTTAAAAAGGTGTTTGTTAAGGGTGTTATGGCCCGTAATTGTTCCTATTATTATTCTAAGGTTATTTCTGCTCAGGCTGAGAAGTTTTTTGGTTAATCGCGGGTGTACAGTTGGTAAAGCCAATTTTGACTGTCTACAGTCTGTTGCCCGTGACCATCTGTTGTTATGGAGTTCGGAATTGTAATCTTATTTTATTATGAAAATAATATTTTGGAACCCACACTGTAATGAAATATCTAAGTTATCTCAAGGCTGCAATCGCTATTTAAAAGAAAATCGCTTTTGAACTTGGCGATGTGTTTACATATTATTGCTCGTGACTGTACGTACATACATAAAAAAAACATACAGTGGAACATGTGGGAACTTTTTTGAACTCGGTTAAAAATAAAGTCAGATTTTGTGTCTTCTGTGTGACCGCTGTTCTTCTGAACTTCGCAAAGGATTTTGATGTAATTTTCATTATAATTTAGAGAATTTCTTACCGAAGGTGCCAGTAATAAATGAATATTTGTATAATTTATAGCACAGAAATTTCGATGTTCTGACTTGTCGACATCTGTAGATAGCGTCCTTGCGAAGCAAGGGCGGGTCACTACTGTGAAATAGAAGAATGGGATTTAAATATTTAATAGTATTTTGCATGCCTTGCACTAGATTCATTGTAACATTACATAGGTCACAATCGTCATTATCATCATGGGTTTTTTTTGTAATTTATTACAATCACAATAAGAGATTAATGAAAACAAGAAGACTAGAAAAAGCTTCGGAGGATGAACTGAATGTACGCCACAGTAAGCCAATCATGCAATCTTCATATTTTTTGTAATGCCAGCCAGGTTTTGTGTATCGCATCAGGTTGCTAAGATACCACTTCACAAATTAAAATACCAATAGTCCTTCGGACCAAATTTCAGCAATGGTGGCCAATCTCAGTGGGGACTAGAAATCACTAGCACAAGTGCGTGCGCAGACATGCACCTACATAAATACAAAAAAGCAACAAAAACCGTCCGATTACTATTGATCGCATTACTATTTACATTTCCGTTTCACCGCGGAGACAGCATCGCCTTAACTAATAATATAAATTTTCCAATGACCGTGATATGAACTCTGCCATCTGACCTTCCTGATAATTTAGCAATTAATTTTATCACTTCCGTGTTACTTCTTCTTGTAACCAACTGCTAAAAAGGAGGAGGTCCTATGTTCGTACTTTTATTTCAGACTAGCAACGCTCCGCGGTTTCACCCGCGTAGTTCCCATTCCCGTGGAAATACGGGGATAAAATATAGCCTATGTCGCCCGGGCTTAGTGTAGCTTCCCAACATACGAATCAATTTTTTAAATCGGTTCAGTACTTTCAGAGCTTATTCAATGCAAACAAACAATCGAATCTTTCCTTTTGTTATATTAGTACCTATAGAAGTAAGAGTTTTTTTTTACGATGTGGGATCCACGTGTATCATCAATCATCATAGTGTCTCTTGTCATACTTGTACAGGTTGCATGGGAAACGCTTCCGAAATCGAAGACAGGTTATAGTGCTAGTGATTCTCGATACAGTACTATGAAAAAATCTAGATTTTATTATTTTACAATGTTTACCATTTTTTTTGCATTATTTGTACACGATGTTGTGAGAACAGTTAATTGAACCATTATTTGAGATTAAACACATTTAAAAACGAGACCCAGGTGGCGAATTTTGGGTCAGGCATCCTTTGTAAATCGCCGCCAAAATAAAATAAGTAGAAACGTCACAGAAGCGTTAAAAGTTTTAGCGTTCCACTTACACCCTGTATAGGTTTTAAAATTGTAAGTAGCATCATCACACGTTTTCCCCGAAGAGGTTGTAAGGTTAGTACATAGTACATAAAATATCTATGTTTCGCCTGCTTTAGTAGGAACCATGTAACAGAGGGCGAGCCTATTACCACTTTCCGAGTCCCGTTCCAGAATCTGATTTACCTAACAGAAAAACCCATAAACGCTTTGCCGGACCTGCAGGCTTAGCACAAGTACCGTAGATATGCGTTTTGTCGACGGAAGAGTGGACAAAAATGACGTTTCAGTGTAGACAGTTGACAATTTTTAACCGTCTTTCTACTCTACGGTAGAGTAGAAATAGAAAGCGTTATGCTAAGCCTGCTGGGAATTCACTGATCAAACCGGCACTCTCTATGACTAACACGCTGCTGAGACATATTTGATGTAAAAACGTTATAACACTTTTGTCCGACCTGGGATTCGAACCTACGTTCCACTACCTCCATCCACCACTACCTACCGCTTGCGACCAAAAACCCAACGAGGCACAAAAAAATAACAAAACATGTTAATTTAATGAGCAAATTCTGTGCTCCACACGATCATCTCACGAACCACTTATTACATGAGGCACAACACCGTTATGGGTAGACCCTATAATATGTAATGGACACGTCTTATGTGACATCTATTTGTTGATACAGATTGAGCCATGACTTAAGGCCCACCACATTACGTATACGCACAACGTAATCTTGACTTCAAATTCGCAATACTTGGTGACGTATAAGTAGTTGAGCAATTTGTTTCCCTTAAGCGACACTTTCGACTTGGGAGGTAAGATATACAGTCAATGACATGGTTTTCCTCATTGGTCACTAAAACGAGATCACTTTTTATTTTCGGAGAAATCCTGCAACATTTTGCCGTCTAGACATTACCGAGGAGTATGACCTTATTAAAGCTGGTTCGGTAGACCTTCACAAGGGAGGCCTCGGGTCCCAGATCAACGCTTGTTAGGTCACATCCCTGATCCCCACACTGGGAACACCACACCCTATGAAGAGGATGCTAGAACAAGTAACTGTCCTCTATATTTTTTTATTTTTTTCAGATGTAAAAGTAAAACAACTCTCCTTTTTAAACGAAATTCACGAGGTTATTTAATCACTAGCAGCGCTCCGCGTTTTCACCCGCGTAGTTCCCGTTCCCGTGGGAAGACGGGGATAAATTATGTCACCCGGGGGTAGTGTATGTAATATGTGTGTATATAATTTTTCAAATCGGTTCAGTAGTTTCGAAGCCTATTCAATGCAAAAACACAATCAAATCTTTCCTCTTTATATTATTCGTATAGATAAGGTCTAAATGATGTTGATGGATAGCATACGTAATAATATATACCCAGTTTCCTTAAAGAATGCATTTGCCAGATGTTCACAGAGCTCTTGACCCTAAAATAATCTCTAAGTCATCTGTTATGAATGTTTGCAAAAAGTACGGGTATTGAACTTATTGTTGTTTTTGTCATGTTCCCTTGCCATTAACTTAGAGGAAATACTTATCGAAGAATGCTATCAAATTATCGCAGTAATTATGTATGTATTTATTTATTTAAATTGGATTAATAACACCTTTTATGTCATTGTTGTAATAATTGAGAAATAGCGGTTCAAAAAAATAGTAATTGTGCAACAAAGTGACAGCTTCACAGTAATAATGTATTCCAAACACAATTTAGACCCTCATAACTTAACATTGCAGTGTCACTTTTGAAGTAGAAGATTAGTTATTGAATTTCATTCTTTCGTTTATTCACCGACGGACAACATCACCATCTGAATACTCGTTTCCTATTGTCTTCCATTCTAGTCGGATGCAGTTGCATGTCAGGATTTTCCATGGAGAGACTGGTTATCTGACCTCCACCACTCAGTTACTAGGTATCGTATTTCATACCTTTTGGTAACGAACCACTAATGACTATCAAAGATCCACACATATGGCAGCTGGGACAAACGACTTAACGTGATTTCAGAAGAACACAAGCCCGATGAATGACATTCACTGCCGGGCGACGCTCTTTGTAACTTTTTATTTTTTTTAGTTGGTTTAACATTGGGTCTTGAAGCATGACATTTTATAAAAGATCATAAGATATACTTATGTATGATGAAGGTGAGCACTACGAAATGATTTTTGAGAATTAACCCCTTTAGGGGATAAATTTTAACGAAAGTTTGTACGGAAGATCGTAATTTTTTGTCGAAGTATGTTCCCAGCAGGCTCACGGCTTGTATGAGGACTAAACCTTTACCAAAAAATAAGAAAAATGAAGGAGCATTTCGTGAAAATTGTGACGGAATACTGAAGAAAATAGAAACAGTCGATTTGCGAGTGTTATCATAATCAGCCAGCAATGTTCCCACTGCTGGGACACAGGTTTTCTCTCTGTAAGTGGGAGTGGGCCGTAATCCATCACACGGGCTCAGTGCGGGTTGGTAAATGTCACATTTGTACGAACTATTTGTTTCTAGGACATGCCGGTTTCCTCACGATGGTTTTCTACAAATCGTTTAGAGAGCTGCTTGAGTTCGAACTCACTACCTACAACTCAGTAGCTTGGGGTCGATACCATTGGGCCACCACCAGTGATATAATGCTTCATCATCATCATCATTTCACCCGAAAAATGCCCACTGCTGGACGTAGGTCTCCCTCGACGGTCACTTCGACCGGTTCTGTGCTTCCCGCGTCTAGAGGGCTCTTGCGGCCCTCACAATATCATTGGTCCACCTTGTGGGAGGCCTTCCAACACGTACGCGGTCGCCACTGCAAAACTTTTCGGCCCCATTGCCCATCTGTTTTGCGAGCAATGTGCCCTGCCCACTGCCACTTAAGGTTGACAATTCTTCGGGATTTGTCGGTTACCTTGGTTCTGCTGCGGATCTCTTCATTCCTGATTCGATCACGCAGGGTAACTCCAAGCATATAATGCTTAAAAGACATTTATGTTTAAAAAATGAGGTAGATACCAAGACGACTAGCCGATCTGACAATCAGCGATGCACTGCCTGTATTATCTGCCGCCGACGGATTGATATAGGAGTATCTCTTGTGAATGATACTGTTATGTCTACCTTAAGTGCCATTAAACAGAATACAATGGTTGACCCTTTTAACGACTACTGTTGTCAAGAGCGTAATCGCGCTAACAGTTGCATAATCACTAGTTTTGAATGTGATATGTCTAGGAATTTCGCGAATTTATTTATCACTTCTTCACAAGTTGCAAGACGAAGATTATGTAACCAAAACAATGATAAGCGATTCAAAATGTTTTTTTTTCCTGCGTCAACTCATTTTCAAGTTTTCTCAAGTATACACTTATGTATGTACTAACGGGTCCTCATTGAAATAAAATAAATAAACAAACAATTATTGACAGCTCATCCCTTCAGACATCCGGATATAAATAAACCTAAACTTATGGGTCAGTAACCGACTAAGTACCTACCTCCTCGAACCGACGACCTTTGCATGCGCATGCGCTTCTTCAAATGCCAGCCGATTGAGTAATTACAAGAGTCGTGTCAGAGAAGCATTGATGTAATAGTTTACGTATTACTTTTACATGGAACTATAACTGCCTCTTTTGATAAAATTTGTCTTCTTGGAGATCTTGGGTTCGATTCCCAGATCGGGCAAAGCATTGTGTTTTTCCATCTGGAATGTCCAAGGACTGGAAGACGAGATGTCGGTGGTCCAGCGGCGCGATGGGCGGACGACATTGTTACCATCTGGGGCAAAACCTGGATGAGGCTTGGCATAAGAAAAGAGAGGCCTGTACCCAGTGAAGTCGATCTGTGGATGGCGATGATGGCAGAAGCCACTTCTTGTTTTCTATCACAAATGTAAATATTTGTCACTACATTATTATAAAAAAAGTCCCTCCGCCGCGTCTGTCTGACTCTGTCAGTCTGTTCGCGTTATACTCAAAAACTACTGAACGGATTTACATGCAGTATTCATCAAATGTTTAGGTGAAAAAGAAAACGTGGGTATCCGACTATGTTTATAGGAGTCCACCTTCCCACCCTCAAACAATTTTTTTTTAAATCTCTTTACAATAAACACTCCTACACAACTTCTTACATCATTTTTATATTTAGTCACCAGCCGGCTGTCAATGCTATTATCTAATTTGTGATCAAGGCTAGGAAAATGAGGTAATTCTTAATGATACATTTCTACATTAATTAGCTAATTAAATTCCTTCTCGGTAATGACAAAATCTGCTCGCTTAGCTACAGGAAATGGTGTCATTTAATTTAATGTAATGTGTTTTTCAAGTTCATAAAAGTTAATTAATGGAATTGGATTAGGTAGGTACAAAATTACAAATGGTATGCTCCAGAAATTATTATGCTATATATTATTTAATAAATAATAATATGTAGAGCAAATAAAATAACTAACTTCACTACGCCTGAATTTGTGAAAGTATTTACGTAGAGTATTTTTTTAATGAAAGTATGAGCGATATTGCATTAATCTATCGTTGTTACTGAATTTGAACAGTTACCACACACACCACTGAAGTGATGACTTTGATTGGGCTTTTTTTGGGTGGGAATTCATCAAATAACTTCTCCCGCTCTGGGTGGAGCAGGAGGGCGTGTCAGACTTTTACTGACTAAAACCCACCCGTGTTCTATAGATGTGTGTTAAAATAAAATCTAACACATATCCCCAAAAAAAGGTCCCTCATTTAATATAGTCTACCAATATGCCGTTGTATATGATATACAATCAGAAGGAAGTGCGCGTACGGCGCGACTCTGCACAATTTCGTGCGCGCAGCCTTTATGAATATTAAGTAAGGAGTACCGTTTTGTATCAACTTATTGGGATCGCATTGAGTTATTGCCATTGACTATGGTTTCTTGGGAAGTAAGGCACCGTATGCTAATGTGGAAGATGATTTGAATAACTTAATTTATTTGTATTATGATGTATATAGATGTAGCCGTCGTGGCTCGTGGCTACTTAAAAACAGCCGCACGGATAGATCGATCAGGATATCTACGCTTGCCACGGTTGGTGCGTGGATGGGTGACCATCTTTACAGACCCCTCCGGGTCTCGGAATGCACGTTAAGCTGTTGGTGCCAGATGTTATTCCTACATCTTTGTGAGTCGTTACGGGTCGTCAAAAGCCCGATAGTCTGACAACCATTCTTACCAAAGAGTATCGCGTTACCCAGTAACTGGGCTGTGGAGGGCAGAGAGGCAGTCGCTCGATGTAAAATACTGGTATCCAGCTGCATCCAGTGACACTGGAAGCCGACCCCAACATAGTAGGGAAAAGGCTAGGTACATGAAGATAGCCGTCGTGGGATGTTGGGTTTGGTCTATTCAGAGGGGTTGTATTGGTATAAATTACACTTAAAATCTCTTTGCTTGGATTAAAATTGACAGTTTACTCCCAGCACGTTTTTTTTTTGCCAAAAAATAAAGGTATTTTCTACTCCATATGACCTACGAACATAATATTAGGTCAGAGCCCGAACAAGAATGAATGACAGCACGATTTGACAGCTGTCTCTACCAGCGACGTGTATTTGCTCGTTCGAAAAATTAAACTGGTCAAATTGTTTTCGTTGATCAACAATTTTTTGGCGAGGCTCGTTTCTTCGTTGACTGAATGATTAGAGAGTAGACCTGATTTGCACCAGTCTGACATTAAACTCCAGTTTTTCGAAGGAAGGTAGTTACGAGGAAAGGAAAATTTCAATGAAGAAATTTACTTATACAAAAAAAAAGTTAACGTTTTTTTTTTTTGTATACGTATTAGGAATTCGATTCCAGTATATTTTTCACAGAACAGGTCGAAGTGGTGGAGCTAGAAGAAGGCCTAAATCTAGCAGCTTTTCAGCGGAAAAAAATGATGATACCTAGCTACAAGAAGCTGTTGGTGTATTGAATGTTATTCTATAGTCATTGTCATGGATAGCCAAACAATTCTTGCACATTTATTCATTTATTCTATCTGATTCTAGAACCCACGCAGTTCATTAAACTGTCAGCCATTCATTTAAATTAAAAACACAATGTTACTAAGGCACGATTTACAAAATACTTGAGGTTATCCAATTTCTTTCGTTAGTTCACTAAGATGAAACAGTACCCTATTCTTAAAACGTTTCACAAAATTCGTTTATTTATCATCAAGAGTTGAATACTATAATTTTAGAGGTGATTGTAAGTTTAGGCATTTCGTCGTCGGTGCTACCTTCCGCATACTGCACATAGCTGCGCCGGCGCAATGAGGCAAACATCGCGGTGACAACGACAAAGACTATGCTATTAGTCATATTTCGTAACACAGAGGTACTTAGGTAGAATTGATAATTTGTTAATGGTAGATAATTTAAATGCAAGTTTTTAAATTGTGACATTTGTGTTCTTATTTGCCAGAATTCGCTATTGGTAATTAATTCAAGGAAATTAAATTTGTTAGGTAACGTCACTAGCAAGTTATTTGGTTTGTATGTTTTTGAAGTACAAACTATATAATGTATGGAAAAGTATAGAATCTGCTAGACGATTGAATTAATTTTATCTTAGACCAGGAAATGTGTTTCTTCAATAGGTTGCTTTAATAAATTATGAATAAAAAACACTTAAACACTAAACAAAGCAGTAATGTTTAGACAAACGTATAATAACAGGCGTGATCATGTTGTTTAATGCCATACTTAATACTTTTAACATCTCTGTACCCAACAGTTGTTATTCAACAGTAGAAGAATATTGCAAAACTTTAAGTAGAATCGCTATCATTAATCTAGAAAACTTAATAAAAAAACATTCATTCACTAACAGACAACGCACCGCCTATACGGCTGGGTCTAAAAGCATGAAATTTTGCATAAGCTACCTATAACGGAAATTAGCGTTAATCTGCCAAGTCCGGCTAATGAGACACGATTGATTTTCTATTGTAACGTGCCATATAGGGTGCCGATGGGACCTCCCATCGGGCACACAACCCCATCGCTTGTCTAGAAAAAGAACATAAATATAAGTGAATCACAACGAATAGGAAAAAAAGAGAACCTTTTTAAACTAAACCAACCAAAATAAAAGATGTAAACATAAGTCAAGTGCCACATCTACACTTGCATCATCGTTGCGCCTGCGCCGTGAAACCAGCAGGCCTTCGCGGCGGGCGCGGACGGTCGTCGACTTGCTACTTACATCCTTGTCCTAAATATACGCACTTATCGTATGCGTGATCTTAACGCTCAGTTCCATAATCATCACCATCATCATTTCAGCCGAAAGACGTCCACTGCTGGACATAGGCCTCCCCCAAAAGAGGTTTTGCCATTATCGCCACGCTTGGCAGGCGGGTTGGCGATCGCAGTATGGTATGGTATAGTTTTTGGGTCTCGGGAATTGTATGAAAATTGCAGCTAGTCATCTGTACCGTTTCGAATTTCAAAATCTACAGGGTGTCATAGTTGGATAAACAAAAGAATACCGTATTAATGACGTATTTTGAACAGACTTCAAAAAAGGAGGAGGCTGACGGCAGACGAACATATTCGTCTGTATGTTTTTTTAAAAGAATGCTCATTGATATTTTCGTCAATTGTAGACCGAGTTTGATATTTCTTTTTCATTTGGTAGAAAAAGCTTGGGCGGTGGTCCCATATAAATTTAATTTAATTTGCTTGGTCATTTTTCAGTTAGCTTTCATAATACTATTTAATTCACCTTGTGGATCTAGACGATGTCATAAAACTTATTGCCACTGCTATTTACATAGCAAATAGAGAGAGGTATTCAATTTGGTGTAGGTACCATAAAAAAAAATGGAAGTGGTTTTTTTTTAGTTTTTGTACTCTTAGTAGTGGGGGATCTAAATCTTACTTACTTAGATCTGAATTCACGAGACATGCGTCTTGTTGGTTTCTACTACTTTTACTATTTAAGTCCGTAAATGAAAATTCCCAAAATAAACAGTGAAAAACACAGTAGGTATTTTTATACAATACAACTGAGTTTATCGTTAACAAACACTATGCGTTGATTCATCTGCCTAGCCTTTTCTCAACTATGTTGGGGTCGGCTTCCAGTCTAACCGGATGCAGCTGAATACCAGTATTTTACATGGAGCGACTGCCTATCTGACCTCCACAACCCAGTTACTGGGTAATACGATACCCCTTGGAAAGACTGGTTGTCAGACTTTCGGGCTTCTGACGACCCGTAACGTCTGTAAAAAGATCCACAAATGACAGCCGGGACCAACGGCTTAACGTGCTTTCCGAGGCACGGAGGGGTCTTGGTATGTTAAGATGGTCACCCATCCACGGACCAACCGCGACAAGCGTAGCTTAACCTGATCAATCGACCCGTGTGACTATTGTTACTTAGCCACAAGCCCTTCCACTTCACTATGCGCTGATTGCTATCTTATTTGTTATGATCCTCTTCTAAACTCCAAATTTTCTGTTATCAGTTTTAATTCATAATTATCTAATATAATTTAGATATATTTAACAAAAAAAAAAAAAAAAATTGCTTGAGATACAAAAAGTTTCAAAGAAACGATACACGGGTACTGAATGAACAAATTATGAATCGACCATTTTATACATCCGCTGTTCCGTACACAAAGATCAATGAGAGATTTCAGTCTCCAAACCTTGCGACCTAACCTTCGTTATCAACCGACTGTAAAATTAAAACTATTGTCTTACTTCGCTTTGAGAATATCACAAACTAGCTTATGGCTGTGACTCCGCCCGCGTGGGTTTGAAGTAATGACTTTACCAGCTGTTTTTACAATAGTAACTTAATCGTCGTTTCATCCAATTGCATCACGTAGGTATTAGAAGCTTTATTTTGTTTAATCTAATAAATATATATATTGACGTGGTAAATAAGGTTTTCATTGGGGATTCAAGACATATTGATACACGTTGGGAAAGAGAATACAAGCAAAGCAAAAATACTTCTTTTCTCCTAAACTCTTTATGAAACTCTTTTGTCCTAACTCTTATGAAACTCTTTTGTTAGGATAAAAGAGTTTCATAAGAGTTAGGACAAAAGAGTTTCATAAAGAGTAAGAGAGTCTAACTCTTATGAAACTCTTTTGTTTTATCATTCGTCTTTTATTTAATTATCGCGATTTATTTGGGTCTACACAACATGTCTTTATCCTTAATTCTTCCCTTCTTCTTCTTCTTAGTCGTCATCTCGGTAGTAACCCTCTTTCTAACCAAATCATCATTCACACCGTCCATCCATCCTTTCTTTGGGCTCTTATGTATCTTCAATGATTTAGTTATACAGTGTATTCTCCAACATGAATTCACGGAACTATTTTATATGTATGTAAAGATAGAAGCCAAAAACAAATTTGAAAATCGAAAAACCTGACTGCCTAAAAGTGAACTTTAATGGAAAAAGAAATTGTTTTAAAGGATGACTATTAGACTCAATATTATAAGCCATCTCATGCAGTCGGAGGCATCTTCTTAAATTTAACAATAAATACGTTTATTGCCTCCGTCTGCATGAGGTTGCTTATAGTATTCGGTCTAATAGTCATCCTTTTAAAACAAGTTTCTTGTTTCCATCTTATTATTTTAATTAGTAAAGTTCACTTTTTAGGTAGTCGGGTTCTTTTTCTTAGTTTTTATTGAATTTAAATATTTTTGACGTTAATGAGACGTATTTATCAAGCCCTTTATTTTGATACCTCTCTCAACAGGGTTTGAGAAAAAAAAATACATTGGAGACACAGTATGGCGCCAAAAATCAGTCGTTATATTTTTTTTAAAATTATATACCTAGGTACCCAGCGTCACTCTCACAATTAAGACAAATCTAACGGCACCTCTCAAGCTCAAATCGATCAAGCCTTTTAGGCTACAGGGCGTGCCAAATAAATATACATATACACATACATACACCCGAAAAACATAGGTAACCCTCCTTCTGGCGCAGTCGGGTAATAAACTACAGCTACGCCTCATGCTAATTTTATTAACCTCCTATTATGGTATGAACATTTCCTTTTATGAATGCTATGTTTAATTCAAGGTTGTAAAGCCATCGATCAGATACATCGTGATTCATCTCGGAAAACACTTTCGCTGTCTGTTCGCAAGTGGATGCTGGACCGTGGACCACTTGTCTTGGCTTAAAGATCGCTTGTGTTTATTGCTTGAGTGGGCTCGAGATGTTTCGACTTAATAGGCTTTGAGGATATCCAATATGATTACTATTTTGATGTGAAATATGAGTGTTGTACGAAGGTGTTCTCTGTGAAGATCCGTGGGGTAATTCCTAAATTTTTAAGAATGTTCATTATCTAATCTCAATCTATCGGAAAATGTATGTTTTTTAGACATTGATATTCTCGCTGAAATTATATTGCGAATAAATTTGGAACGTTTTCGATCACGGAATTCAACCTTAAGATTTTAGTTGCTTCTAGTTACATTGCGATTAAAGAATATCAATCAAAAGATAGCAAGTAGATGTCTTAGTTGGAAAACTCTATAAAAATAATTATCTCAATGTTAAGATGCTCAATAATTCACTGAAGCTGATATGTAGCAACTTTAAAAATACGTCATTTTTGCCGCTGGATCTAAATTATACTGATACGCGAATAGCTTCAAAATACATAAATACAATGAGAGGAAGTAGGCTAATCCATAAGGAAATACTTCGCTTAAAGTACAAAAATGACTATTTAGAATATGTAAAAATGAAATCTGATGAATTAAAATGTTATAATAATGCATATTCACAGACAGAGAACGAAACTGCATCAAAGCCTAATATACCATTTACAGATAGCATCGGCACACAGACTGATGAAAATGATTTTTTTCGACGCTAAATTACCAATTAATTCTTATGACATGACAAATTCATCGGATCTCAATAAATATATATCTCTTAATATCTATCATCAAAATCTATGTGGAGTTATGAACAAGAGAAATGAACTAGAAGTTTATGTGGAAACTCTTGATAAGAGGCTGGATTACTTGTGTATAAGTGAACATTTCTTGAATGAGAGCACTGCAAATGTTTTTAACCTAAATAGCTATAAGATTGCAGCTTACAACACTAGAAAAAATAAACTAAGAGGAGGTAGTTTAATTATGGGGCATGTGGATAGACAGACCGAAATTTGTGAACCAATAAACAAATTGTATAAAATGGAATGTTTTGAAATTTGTGGTGCTAGAGATACTATTACTGGTCTTTATGTATGTTGTTGCTATCGAAATCCGGTTGATAAAAATTTCGAACAGTTCTTAGAAAGATTGGAGAAGTTATTGGACTACTTATTCAATAGGAAATGCATAATTTTTGGTGATTTCAATATTGATCTGCTAGTGGATAGTAAAAAAAGTGCGGAATTCCTTAGTTTGTTGAAATGTTATAACTTTAGGCATCTAATCTCTTCTGCGACTTTCATCCGTAACAATAGTTCTTCATGTATTGACAACATCATAACCAATCTGCCAGAGGCATGTGTTTTGGGTAGTGAGGTAGATCACAATGGTTTGGCCGACGGACATGCAGGTATCTTTGCTGAGGTTTATTTAAAAAATCGATCCAAGCCATATTTGAATGAGAATCGGTTCATTGCGATGGATAGAAGAGTTTTTAGCATTAAAAATAGTGCAGCATTCGTACAAGGTATTCTTAAAGAATCTTGGACTTGTATGGGTATTAATTCCTTTCTTAAAAGTTTTTATAAAGTGTTTCGCAATAGCTACAGAAAGAGAAAATGCAAAACTAACCTTAAGAATAAATCACAATTAAAGTGGATCACTAAAGGGATACGTACCTCCAGCAAAATGAAACGTTTTTTATGTGCACGCAATGGAAATAACCTTGAACCGAGTGTTTTAAAATATAGAAAAATGTACGTTAGGCTGTATAGACAGATTGTTACTAAAGCTAAAAAGCTTGCTATAATGACACAAATAAATACATCAAAAAATGCGGGGAGGGAAATTTGGAAAGTTGTAAATAAATGCACTAACAAAGAGAAGATGATTCAGCGGGAACTTAAACTTAAGGTTGATGGACGAATTGTAGTGGATCCAGAGGAAATAACTAACTTACTAGTGAATCAATTTGATTATAAAGGAGTTACTGATGCAGATGAAGGAGACCTTGCCACGGCATTTCTCCATCTATGCACGGACAAGGTTAGCAGTGATATGCATATTTCTCCTACCACTCCAAACGAGATATGTACCATAGTTAAAAGAATGGAAAACAAACATTCCTGTGGGTATGACGAAGTGCCGATTTGTCTATTCAAAGACCACATTGAAATATTAGCTGAGCCTCTATCAGACTTCTTTAATAAATGTATAAAAGAGGCTGTTTTCCCAGACCAACTGAAAATGGCGAAAGTAATACCTGTGTATAAGAAGGGAAGTAAGTCTGATCCTAAAAACTATAGACCCATCTCTCTATTACCAGTACTGTCAAAATTGTTTGAAAAGATTCTTAAAATTCGACTTTTAACACACTTGCGAGTAAACAAAGTGTTAAATAAAAGACAATTTGGGTACCAAAAGGGTGTTGGCACTTCAGACGCCATATATACTTTATTGGATGATGTGATAAGCAAAATTAATAATAAATTGAGAGTTGCAGGGATTTTCCTAGATTTAAGCTCTGCATTTGACACAATTGACCACGATTTACTTCTTACTAAAATGAGTCATTACGGAATAAGAGGAAATGCTTTGCAACTGTTCTCTTCCTACTTAAAAAACAGGTGGATGTACGTTGAAATTGATAAAACTCAGAATAATTATAAGAAAAGGTATAAATCCAAAATTGTACGCATATCGACGGGTGTCCCGCAGGGATCTATTTTAGGACCTATTTTATTCTTATTATTTATTAATGACCTGATTAATTATTTAAATACAATTTTACCGGACATTAAATTAGTAATTTTTGCAGATGACACAAATGCCATAGTGGCAGCTAATGACATGGTAGAGTTGACAGAAAGGGTAAATGCTACGTTACAAGCTTTTCATGTGTGGTTTACGGCGAATAAATTGCTTATCAATAGTAAAAAGACCCAAATAATGTTATTTAAAACTACAGCCCGTAACAAAGATAACTTAAATGTTGCATTAAATGAAGACGACATTGAGCTCGTTTCAGAAGTAAAATTTTTAGGTATACATATTGACCAACTTTTAAACTGGAAACCAGAATTAAAAACAATTGATGCTTCGGTATCGTCTGCATGTTATGCTCTGAGAGCTCTGAGAAACGAAATCGGCATAGAACAGCTAAAAATGGTATATTTTGCGCTAGTGGAGTCAAAAATTAGATATAGCATACTTTTTTGGGGAAATAGCTATGATTATAATAGTAGAAGAGCTTTCATACTACAAAAACGTGCAATTAGAACCATGGTCCGCATCTCACAGAGAGAAAGTTGCCGACAATATTTTATAAATTTAGGCATACTCACAGTGCCAGGTCTTTATGTACTGATACTTTTAAGTAATATGGCCAAATACATACAAGATTATGAGACAATAGAAGAACGGCAGATTAGGGAAGGCACACGTAGACTGGACTTAAAGAATAAAATTTTTACAAATAAGAACCTAAAAATTGTTAAACACAGTCCACGATACCAGTCTGTAAAATTATTCAACAGGCTGCCTTTAGACATCAAAAGTGCCGTATACAGTAGCGCTTTCAAAATAAAACTGAAAAATTACCTATTGAATAAGTGTCTATATGCTCTAGAAGAACTGTGATTTTAATGAATTGTAATTGTGTCAAGATAATCTTGGGTTGAAAAATTTTGTTTCATTCTGTTAATTCTAATTTATTGATCTAGGCATATTTTTATTTATTTTCTATTATTTTTGAATGAATTTGATTTAATTTTACCAATCTATATTAATTTGTATTTTTATTTTTTATTGTTGTAATTGGTTTTTTTGTTGTTTGTAAATATAATTTGTGTATAAGTTCAGATACAAGTTACTTGTTGTATGAATAAATGACTATGACTATGACTATGACTATGACTATGACTAAGATATATGATCTGAGCTCTCGAAAAATGAAACGAAGTGGACATGTGTTACAAGTTAGGCGGTCTAAACTAAACTGAAAACAAAAATTAATTCATCATAAATAAAAGAATTTTTAACGAATTTTAACGACTTGATCAAGACATGTATTTACCAAATAGATTTAGCAATATGGTTACAGAAATACATAATCGTGTCCTACTACTCTTAGAATATAAAAAATAATAAAACACACAAGCGATGATTACCTAACATACGCGATGATGTGTACAATGCATCAATTGTGTAGCTTCTACAATAAACGAAAACGAATATTGATTACACAGAATTCATAACACGGACGAGGGAATGATTAATTATGACATTAATCTCTACAGTTTCTATCGCAAATTGATGGAGCAACGAATACCTAGCTGCGTGTGAGCAATTGACACTCAGTCAGTGCAACCAACAAAATTAATTTTCCCTACACCATGATTGTAGTGAGTGATGATGATGTACCTACGAATGTTGACAGTGTCGCGGGGGTGCGCGCGCACCCCGCGGGGGCGAGGCGGGCGCGTGCGGGGACTGCGCGGGCGCCGGCGTCGCTTTTCACCGTCACTGCGCCGCGTACGCCTACCCGATATAAAAGCCTCAACCGCCCATTCACCCGCTCGCAGTGTGTGCTTGAACGTTACAGTGTCCACTTCACTTGTGCAAGGACTTACAGTTTAATCATGAATTCACGGTGTTTAATAGTGCTAGCAGCCGCCCTCGGCGTGGGTACGTAACATTTGAAATATTTAGGGTGCGCCCGCGACGTGATCGACGGATACCTGTGTCCAGTGACGGCGAAACTATCTAGATGTGTGGCTCGCCTACTCTCATGTATCGATAAAAATATAATTGACGTAGCAACGCGAAACCAGTTGTAGTGTTATCGATACAGTTTCCACACTTAAGCGTTGCAATTGCGCGCGCGCAACAAGTGTTGAGAGCAGATAGATTGCGGCCAGCGATGTGGTGTAACGACAATGACTTGCCCCAGTGACACACGGACTGATCGTATCAGTACTGGATATTTATTGTCATAATCGCGTTACGGAGCTTTTAAAGTACCAGTGTCCATTAGGTTGAAATTCAACCTAACGCTAATTCTTACGAAAGTCGCCTAAAAACTACGAAATAGCATCAAGTATTAATCTAGCAATTTGACATTCTGACATCTTTACAGAACAATAGAGTCTGTAACACATTGATGTAATTAATCACATAATGCTACACTAGTGTGTGAACTAGGTCTTATTGCGATCTCAGTCAACCCAGGTTCTATTGGCACTATTCTTTTTCACACATGTCAATGACCTCATAACGTCATAGTACAGAAAGTATAAGTAGTTAAATGTTCACTGGACCTAGTATTTGTTCTCGAGTAAGAACATGCAGCTGTCGACTGCATAGGACGAGAAAGCGGTTTCTCGAGTTTTCATAATAATTGTTTATTATGTCAAAACTATTGCTTGCCCGTTTAAACTTTATCGTTATTAATTTTATTGAAAGCTTAGTCGTGAGCTTCAAATAAAAGCTTTCACTTAAACATCGATAATCATTAAATGCAGAAGAATAGACACATTACAATATTTCAGTGGACATAAAATATGATGGATATAAAAAGATTACGTCATAATTTCTATGCAAAGAAATTCTGTGACCTTAGAGAAATGTTGTAATCCTTTTAACAGTATATACATAGAGTGTGTTGCGCAATCAAAATTGACTGATTAGCATTTTTCGCAACGCACGCACCCACTTCTGTCAAGTTATGACACAGATAATATATTTGTTACTCAAAGCCACTGGAATCAATAGTTCCCACGTGTTACTACATATTTATCATCGAAAGTTGATTCTTAAGTAAACTTAAGTTTACATAACGAGTGAGTTCCGAAGTCGTTTAGTTAAGTTATGTTTATTTACAGAAATATCTTGGGCTCTTTCGTAACTTCATCACTCGACTTCTTGGCCCCAGTTAGGCACATTCCATAAATAACGAATGATAAAAAAAAGAATTTAACGTATGATCGTCGCAAAGTGTCATTATAAGTTGACACTTAAATATTCTGTCTAGAAAAAAATTACATACAGATGTCAGTCCAAGGGTAGCCTTGCATATATCCGAGTATACATACGCAATTCATTATTATTAATAAATAAAATATTCAGCTAATTACTGGTGCCCATAGTATCCGAACATCCTCCACATTATGGACTTCCTCATATACTTCTATAGCACTCACTTCCGTTTATCGATGAAGGAAGTCGAGTGTAATGACACTATCATTTCACATTGACTTGTAGAATTATCATTGTCATAACTGTCTGGCCCATTGATTTTAAAGAGCTTCAAACATGTTATTTATTTAATCACTCCAAACATACAAATATCCTTACAGGCTAGACCCAATGCGATATTGTACTAAAACGAACTAATCATTCAATTTTTCCACATCTTGTACCATAACAAATTTTATAGCTAGGTAACCTTTCAAATTCACCCAAAGCGCAACAGAATATGTCGATGTTAATGACTGTATCCATCATCAGATACTGAGCAAATATACTTCTTCTACCTATGTCATCAATTCATCATCATCTGCTTATGTCTTCGTCTTCCATCTGTATTCCAGTACATATTCTTCATTTTAACAGCAAAAGCTTACGTTTTCAAATTCCATTCAACGCAAACTATTTGATGGAACCTCCTTGACTTTTTCATTGCCATTTAACCTCTGGCTTATGAATTCACGTAACTCAGACGTGTCCTTTCACATTCCTGCAAAGAAGACATAGACCAATCTTTAGTATTGCCTCATTTTAATTTATCAGCATTTACTGCTTTTTTCTCTAAGTCAGACAGGCAGTCGCTCCATGTAAAATACTGGTATTCAGCTGCATCTAGTTAAGACTGGAAGCCGACCCCAACATAGTTGGGAAAAGGCTAGGCAGAATACGATGATGACTGCGTTTTTGCTACTGAAGAAAGATCTCTTTTTGAGTCATGGTTCCCTGGTACAATTTTATTAGAAAATATTTTCTTGTTCACAAGTTGATTTTCAGTTTCCAAGGCATGATGTAAGTTCCTTTGGTTTTAAGTGATATAATTAATATAAAACTCGTGTTCTTAGACAGGATGTTCAGTTTTCACTCTGAGGTTAGTTATGAGCCGCCTGTGGAATTTACCATTGTTAGGAATTCTAACACGTACCCAGTTCTCACGGACAACGCGATCAATTGCGCAAGCGCCGATATTTCTCGACTTTTTCTTTGATAGAACAATCTTGAACGATGTGTGCTTGTTTTCTAATTGCCGACAAACTGTTGCAACAACAAAAAAATGTAAACTAACTGTTTCGTGTGAGTCATTGTTATTGTTTTCGATCGAATTAATCCATGGTTAAATTAAACCTAATAAACATTCGCAACGTTTTAATGGTCGAGTTACCTTAGTCAACTAAAAGTAACTTTAACGGCAGTTAACCACGCTATCAAATATTCATAATGTCATTATATCAAGCGTGAAGGTATTTGATTATCGAGTCGTGCAGTGCGTGCGCGAATTTCACGAGAGCAATGAAAACACGGAGAAAATGTATCAGTTGCTTGAGTGCGCATATAACTGTGCGTTAGATATTATCTGATATTGTTATAGTTTTTGAACGTGACTTTGTTCGTGAATAAACTACTACTTAATGTATCCCTAACAACGTACAACTGAGCCCTGACAGGCGCTTTGCTTTGTGCAAATTATTTCATCAGCAGAGCTCTCAAAACGGTGAAGGAAAAGATCATGAGGAAGCCGGCAAATCGAAGACATGTGACATCTACCAACCCGCAATGGGCTGATTATATTTGCTATATAATATACGATATTGATGGTAAATAATAACTGGCCATCATACAATAATAATGCTCAGACAAGCAGAAAAAACAAAAAACTGTCGTGTCGGCTTCTTTTGGTTTTAAAAATAGACTCATCTGACATTTTGATGTAAGTAAGTAGGTACCTGTAAAGACTGCAAATTATATGATAAAGTCAAAGATTATCTTTAGTGACCGAGCTCGAATTTATTGAAGAAACGCCGCAAGCAAAGCTAAAGTAAAGTAGAAAATGTAAAGAGCAAGACAGCAATAATTGTGACTTTTCTTTGTAGTCTTTTGGCTGAAAACTTGGAGAAAATAATTTAAATAAATATTCTGAAAAAGTAATTGAGTCACTCGATAAATATTATAGAAGCTAAGAAGCTTAGTTTAATTGGGGTTTTCCGATATTATAAAGTAGGTATATAGTAGGGATTCGTAGAGATTATATTTTTCATTACATTTCGCAGTTAAACTGATATCGATAATTATAAAACTGACCGTCAATTTTAATCATGCATTGCGTGTTCAACAAAATATCCACATTAAAGTTAATTGGATAATTAGGTTACTCTCTCTGATAGAATGCGATAATTACGGTGTAATTGAGTAATCTATTACGGTAAGAATATCATTAATAACATGTTCGATAAATTACTTAAAGTGTTGAGAAATTGTAAGCCATTGAACTGACGTCAAGGTATTTTAATCTGATATTTTGTGGAACGATTTATTAGGTGCTGATATACACTAAGATTGCATTTGAAATGGCAAAGTTCTAAATAAAACAACGTATAGTCAAAACAGAGTTTCGGCAATTAGATGTAGAATTAGATTATTTCTAATAATATAAATTTAACAAAAATTGCCCCCAATCCAACCTGGAGCTGCTCCGACCGCTTTTCGTTATTATTCTACAGGCGTTATCTATGAAATTCCTTGAGACCCTAATCTACACATAATTAATCTCATATGAGAAAATCCATAACGTACCTATAGACAACAGACATTGTTATTTAACGTTTGTTTACTAAGGATTACGATCCACACTTGTCAAGATAATTCTAAGGTTACATAAAAAATAAAGTCAAACTTAATCAAGAGGTCGTTTGACCGGAAATCCACGAAATAATTAACGATCTTACACCTAAACAATGCACCGGAAACTGTTGTTCTTAGGCAAAAATACACCGTCGACAATGATATCTCACGGCTGAACGTTTTATTGAACAATGCATTGCATCCTGTGTGTTCCCATCCTAAAATACAATGACAGGCGATTCTTGTAAAAAATATCAAGTTTTTTGCTGTTTATTGGTAATTGACAGAAATATGAACATGAATTTGTTTACTAATACATGTGTGATATGTGATTTCACCCGATTATTTTACTAATCCTATTATATATCCTTAATAATATTACAAACGTGAAAGTTTGTATGTATAAATGTATGTGTGGATGTTTGTTACTCTTTCACGCAAAAACGGCCGAACGGATTTGGATGAAACTTGGCATTTAGATAGATTATAACCTAGATTAACACATAGGATAATTTTTATCCCAGTAGTATGTTCCCGGAGGAGAATTCCGACATCCACGCGGGTGAAGCTGCGGGTGGAAGCTAGTTATATATAATATAATAAATGTGGAAGTTTGTATGTTTGGATATTTAGATGTTTGGATGTTTGTTACTCAATCACGCAAAATCGGCTAGATATATTTGGATGCAATTTGGCACACAGATAGTTTGTAATCTGGAATAACACAGGATACTTTTTACCGCTGGCAAAAGCTGGATAAAACTGTTTGATCTTAACTTGAAGCAAACCCTGCGTGAATTTAGGCTTCATCAAAACTCCTTCTGTGTGCTATAAAGTTTTAAAACAAAAACAGTTGACGGTCAACTATCGAACAGAATCTAAATTCAAATCGAATGTAAGCTTCGTTCACACCACATAGATGTTCCATTCAATCGCTAGGAGTTTAATTCACACTTCGATCGCTTACACATCGCTTACAATTCGTATAACCTACGCCAAGTTTCCAGTGTAACTACGGGCCAGTGATTGTCTGTCCTTCGAGCGACGATATAAATAACCTCTCGTTAGCCCTGCGCATTGTACTGTTGTTTACTTTTTTTGTCATCCATTGGAATCACCATACCTTGTTCACGGAGCCATTTTCTACCGAAAACAGGCCTCGAATTTAAAAGGATAATTAAAATTCAGTAAGTGTTATTTTTCCGGATTACTTACATTCGCCATTTCATTTTAGTGTTTATGCAATTATGTTTCTATACACTAAAGATTGTGCACGGAATTCCGACTTTTAATAAATACTGCATTAGATAAATACTGCAAGTACACACAGCTACACATCATTTCCAGTATAAGCTGATCTCGCTTTGTATAGGATTTCCGTACAGTGCGAGATCAGCGTCAACTGAAAATGTATAGCTTGATGTGTAGCCGTTTGTACCAACCAGATGTTTCTGTATCATTTATATCTTTAACACATCTTTGCATACCTACATTAAAGCTTAGAAATGCTGCAATCAGAGTTACGGCTTGACACACTGCGTTTAATTAGTCAGTACCATTCATAATTTTGCTAGTGCCACTAAAATGTAGCTTTAATAACTCTACCCTTTAGATGCGCAAGAGAATTAGTGATTACGTAACGATTACGCGACGACACCTGTGCACACGCCCAGCCTCTTGGTACGATGTGAATTTGTATTGCTCATTAGTTTGTTATAGGGTCGTTGGCTAAACTACAGGCATTGTAATGTGTCAATTAAATAAAAGAATTAAGTTTTAAGAAGGACCTATTAGCTGTTACTAAACGTAATGAAATTGTAAACACTATCGATTATAAATCTACCAACTTACCACAAATACTAAAAGATTTTTTCCAAAATATACAATAGCAGTGGAAACATTATAGGCTGATGATGATGATGATGATGATGATGATGATGATACAATAGCATCACAATTACACAATAAGCCATTAAAATTAACACTAACAATATTAAAACACAAGTGATTCTTAATATTACCAACGAAATAAACACGATACTCTCCATTACCTTGTACATAATTGCCTCTCATATTAAAAATAAATGCTCCCATTAAACCTATTATACTCGTAGTGAGCTTACGAACTTTCACCAACCGACAATAGTCGGTATCTAATGGTGTATTACGTCAGGTAAGGCCACTCATGAGCCAGTAATCATTTCTTTTTAAACATTATCAATGTGAGTGCGAACTCTTTTAAAAGTGGGATGTCTTTTTTTCGAATCGGTTGATGAGCTGAATTTTTTAGTCCACGGGAATTTTGTGTTGTGCGTTATAGTATTCTATTTTTATTATGGCAAGCAAAGCCGATCTCGACCATTCTGCCAATGTCTAAAGTGAATTGAAAAAGCAAGTGTGTGCTGTGATAAATTAAAAATAATAATAAATGAACGATAAAAGTCTTCGATGATACAGTTGGAGAGCGTTATAGTAGGTTACTGGTATTTGACGTCTCTGACAGCGTCATTTTAGATAAATTTGAAATGCATTTGATGTTGAAGATTATCGACTTTCGTAGAGAGAATTATGCATTAATTAAGCAAATAAAATATTAAAATTAAAAACCTTGCTTTTTAATTCAAGATAAATTTAGTACTTCAACATCCCATATGAAAATGAGATATTTAAAAAACATGCAAAATAGATGTGAGCTAATTTATGTGATACATTCAACGGCCCACAAGATAAAGGTCAGGCGTGAGTGAGATTACTCAACTTCACAGACGCGGGCGCATCGTCTTAACGAAATCGAAAGTTCCGCCCACTTCTCGTCGGTAGGTCAATTTTTGAGGCTTTCACTGTATTACTTAATGTATTATACGACCTTTGTCATAATAATAATCGCATTTATGTAATGTACACATGGGGCCATTACACAATAGGCGTAATTTGCAGTATTAATTTCTCTCGGCTAGTGAGTTGCTGTTTCTTGTGTATCTTGAATTATAGCCTTAAGTGCATATTGTTTGTAACACAATGCGTTGTTCATGAATATCGTAAAAATAGTGATTATCTGAGGGAAAGCTTGGCTAGCTAATTGTGGGTTGGAGAACATGGTCAAACAACAGTATAATTACTTTTTTAATTGCATAAGTACCTCTTTTATTATCGTCTAGTACGTTGAAAGGTGTTTAATTGTCAATCTCACGAGATGCTGTTGGTTTTTATGGGATTATTTAGATGCGTTTCGCATAAAAAAATCTCTGGGTTTCAATCCAATGCCTTTTCATCGCTTAGTTTTGACTCATGTCATTTTATTTCCATTTCCTACCTCAACCTACTCAAGTACCTTAGTATACTTACTTAGGTACTTGAGTAGACAAACTAGTCTGTTTCCTACTGGAAATAGTTGCAGAAACCAAGTAAAAAATCACGTCATTACAAAACGAATCCCCAGTAGCCAGTAGGACTGTTACATAATACGTTATGACAAGGTAGCATCGGGCAGATCAATAATTATGTCATGTACACACGCGCGGTCCGGTGTCGCCCGGGTATTGCGCAACCTGCCCGGCTCACTGCACACATGGCCCGGTAACTGCTGACACTAATACGTACGTCACTGTTCATCAGGTATTTTGTTAAACAGCTGGCTCGAGTTGTCTTGCCAGTCAGAGCTATGAAGTGCTATCACGTTTTTGAAAATCGAATGCACGTGTGTCGGTGTGCAAAAATTGAATATTAAAGGCGTGTATTCTAGAACAGCTCTGTTTTTTTTTATTTAAATGTTCTTGGGTGTAAAAACTGGACTAAACCTGTATTTTAGAACAAATATGTTTTTTTATGATTGCGGGTTCAGATCTGAGAGATTTCATAGAAATCCAATCGAGAATCTTAACTGCGTATCGTTCTAGAACATCAGTCAAAATCTAAAGAACATTTCAATTAAATCTTTGCCCCAAACAAAGTGTGAAATCCACTTAGTTCCAACACAATAAGTATACTAATGTTTGACATGTGTAATCAGCACCTCATTTCTGCGATGTTCGCTCGCTCCACAAACTTAATGAGCGATTAACCCCAGTCATCTGCCAATTAGCAGATGTAATTGGCGTAAAACAAGCATAACGCGAACCAAAGAGCGGTGATCCGAATTTTCAATGATATCGAAATCGCTCTACATTTGTACTACATTGCTTATTAGTCTGGGGCGGAGGTATGCCTGGCATGCGACTGTGGTTCACCTCGATATCGACGTTTGATTTTAATAAGAAAAGTTGTTTGCGAACACTTATGCAGATGAGTATAACCTACACTTTTTAGTAGGAACAATTTAATTCAAGGTTAAAGAATAAAAACAGATTTTGCCGGCGATATTCATGTTTATTTTTAGAAACAACATCATTGGCAATCGATATACATTCTAACTAAGTTAATAATCGATGTTTATCGATAACGACTTGATTGCTACTGGCCAGTAAGGAACTATAGTGTCGTCACTTTTTGCAAGTACTAGAACAGAGCAAACGAAAAATCGATGCGCTTCTGGTGATTACATGAAGCAATTAGTATTGTTTTCATCAAAACTTGTGTTAACTAATTTTGAGCTGAGTACGATTGAATAATAAAAGGTGTATTTATTCCGAAATGTATACCTATGAAGCAATTATGAAGAATCTGAAACTAGCCTATCGATAGTACAGAAATAACTATTGTATCCTGTTTCATTTCTCTACTTAATGCTAAATATCAAACCGGTCTCGAAAGTTCTTAAAGCCATTTCTATGTTTACAACTCGATTTATACACAGCAGTCCCTATAGAATTGATTGAGCTAATGCACTTGCAGATCATAGAACACTCTAGAGAGAGTAATGTATTGCAAAACTGTACGTACGAGGGCTTTCTTCTCGCAAATGTCAGCCAGTACAGGTGACACACATGTTGTGACATAATGTGACATAACTCTCGTACGGGGAAGCGGCGCGTACGCAAACAAGGTGCTAACGCAGCAAACATAAATTACGTATACCACATTCAATACGCCTAAGATAATTTAAACCGCATTCAGACTTAAAGAAACATTAACGACATAGATTTCACACACATAACGTTCAATTAGCATCGTAATGTATGATTCCGCGTGCCAAAAATGAATGCTGAACCGTAATGTTTGAGCAAGACTTGTAATAGTTATATTTGGTAACAATGATTACCTAAAACGGGATTACCTCATGTATCAACGAACAAAGACAACACGTGCTAACCAGTCAGAGTGTATTTTGTCTCGTTGCTTCATTAAGCCCTGTTGCGTTCCTTGGAGAAAGAGCGGCCCTGCCCGAGCCCAGTCTGTTTCAACATCGTCCGCACACCATAATCGTTATTTAGCAAACCCCTTAGAGGTTTATTTTGTAATTCGTTAAAATTCAAACATTGTGATGTGTCGTTACACCACCGCTGTTGCCAATATTGGCATTTTGTCAAACAGTTAAACATATTGAGTTTTAAAATGGAGTCCAAGGAGTTTGTAGATTATGCAAAGCAATTGGTATTCGAGAAACGATAACAGCCACGGCCCACAGCTTTCAACGATAAATTACTTTTCTCTATCAACAAGGATTCTCCAACAAATTCTAACCAAATTTTCTCTTTCCAGCGATCGGTCAGGAGACTTTCAAATGTCCCGATGACTTCGGGTTCTACCCTCACCACATCTCCTGCGACAAGTACTGGAAGTGCGACAATGGCGCCGCTGAACTCAAGACTTGCGGCAACGGACTTGCCTTCGACGCCACTGACTCCAAATACCTGACTGAGAACTGCGACTACCTCCACAACGTCGAGTGCGGAGACAGGACACAGCTTGGTAAGAAATGGCACTTCTTTTTGTTTTATATATTCGAAAGTAGCTGGTAGAAATCAAGAAAATATTCTAGTATAAAACGTATGAGAATGAAAATGCAAGAAAGCAAAAACCATCATCCGATTTTACTTACCACGCTACCGTCGTTCCACAATTCGGCCATTTTTCTCATAAAAATCGAAAGGAATGCTTAGCAACAATAGTTTTTTCTAGCACAAACGGTCAAGGCCGCCGGCTTTACATAATCACACATGTGTCATAAGGATAATATTATTCGAAATACCAATCTCCACCAGGATGTCGTAAAGGTCACTGGGCCAATTGACACCATACAGAAATATCTAAGCATACATATGTATGTATGCCATATTCTTTACGTCACCTAATTCTCAAATATCAATTTTATGCAAATAAATCTTATATATAAATACTGCTTACCTTGAACTAGAGCCACTTCGTAAAATTTAATTTTATTGCTGCCAAGCTCAGTAGGTAGGTTTTTTGTCGAACTCTTCGATGGCTTTTTTATGGAAATGAAGATTGAAAGCTTTTTGCTGCTTTTGATTGATAGCCAATTATCCTCAAAATAGAGTGACATTTCGGAGAACCATGAATGTTCTGACGCAGGGTTTTTTGTAGTTTAGCTTTTATTTATGATACCATGCCTGGAACATTTAAAAAAAAACAATGAGTCCTTGTCCCGTTCCTAGTAAATTTTCAATCTTTATTTGTTTTTCGTTCGTCTCGTCAATGTCTCCTTTCGTTCCGCAGAGCCTCCGATCACAACCCCCCACTGCACGCGGCTGTACGGTATCTTCCCCGATGAAAACAAATGCGACGTCTTCTGGAACTGCTGGAACGGCGAAGCTTCTCGCTACCAGTGCAGCCCCGGCCTTGCCTACGACAGGGAATCCCGTGTGTGCATGTGGGCTGACCAGGTCCCCGAATGCAAGAACGAGGGTACGTAACATTTCAACGTTATACCAGTAACTTGACCTATACAGCACCTTTATTGATTTGCGGTTGAACTGTCGATCTGTGGTTTATGTTATTGACAGTTACAGACCACAGATCTTCAATCCTTGAAAATGTAATTCAAGCTCAAGAGTTGTTTGCAATGTTATTGCAATTATTGTTGTGGATATAAATCTTCAATAGTCGTGCAGTCTGATCAAACGATCTGTCTGCTATGTTTATTTTTAATCTCTGAACATAAATGCTAAATATCTTAAGCACATAAAATCTCTGTGCACGTACTGTTTCAGTGAACTTACTTCAACTTCATCACCGCTGTCGCTGCTGAATTTCGGTTTCGCCTTCTGCACTCTCGCTCACGTAACCTCTTTGGTGTTTCCCAGAAGTAGCGAACGGTTTCGGTTGCCCCGCCCCCGGTGAGGTGTCAAACGCTGGCTCCTTCAGCCGTCACGCCCACCCCGAGGACTGCCGCAAGTACTACATCTGTCTGGAGGGAGTCGCCCGCGAGTACGGATGCCCCATCGGCACCGTGTTCAAGATCGGAGATGCTGACGGCACAGGCAACTGCGAAGACCCCGAAGATGTTCCCGGATGGTGAGTTACCTTTCTTAAACCTCGTGTACATATTGTATACACACCACATTATAGGACATACGCATTTCATCATCAATTCAGTTCAACTTCTCATGACTCATGTTTCATAGAACTCTTGGTAACTGCACGATCGAATGCGGATGTCCTATCCACACCGTTCAAGTAACGCAAGCAAGGCAGGCAGCTTGAACGCACTATAGGACTCTTCTACTCACTGGTTGAACTGGTTCTGTGGTGTTACCAGCGTCTTGTGTGGTACATTAACACCTGGTACCTACCCTAATCATGGACACCAAGAAAGTATCCTAATGATCATGAAATTCTTGACCGAAATAACTAATATTGAATGGGCTCCCGAACATTAATCTGGTATAACGATATTCTTGGTGTCCCAAAACCCTGAGACCCTGTAACCACTTCCACACAACCAATGTCGTCCTTGTGACTAACAACTCTTCTTGCACATAAATAATGAAACATAATACGAACACAGATTGGTTGCACTTCGTGTTGCCTTAGCTTTATTTATACACGAATCGATCAGCATTGTACAGATGTCGTTGTGTAGGTAGACATACATAGGTGGATACGTAGTAAAGCTCGCCCACCTGAATAGCTGGCCGCAAGTATGCGGTCCGGAGCCTTGCACGCTTGCGACATTTAGGACACTTTGAAATTAACATGACTTAGAGCAAAATAGTGCGCTCACAGTCGTGTCATGCGCGGACGACCGTGGTCAATGCCGACCGGTACATAACGGAGTTGTGTATGATAATGACCGTTGTTTTACTCAGTAATATAGTATCGACCGTAACTGTTCGAGTATGACACAAAGGTTGAATTATCAATGCCTTTCGTAAAAAGAGGAAATGTTCAAAAGAATGCCGGTGACTGGCGCAGACTTGCAATCATGAAATAGTTATGAGGTCTATTTTTTTAACTCTTAACGCTCGAACGTACAGACTTGTTTGTCATTTATGAAAGTATCTAGTGTTCGCTTGTTTATTTCAACAACTTATCAGTTCAACGCGAAGTTTCTACAAAAATCAGTTGCATTCATCTAAAGAATCTAAACCAACTATTCCTCTATTGAAACAATGAGAAAACTTTCAAAATGTTTATATCCGGTTCATGGTCTGTGTACGTCGAACAATCGCATGAAGATCGATACTGAGATGCGCCTGCGCCAGTCACGATGTAACCACGATAACTGAAGGTCGTAGAACCAGGTGTTTTTAAAAGTTTTTGCGAGAGCTCTGGACCACATAATTGTCTGCCAAGAAAAACAAACGTTAGATAACGCTAGTTGGAAAAGCGAGCGGATATCATTCTTGTTGCTGTTTCAAGGCGGTTCACTCTTTAACGCCAACTGTGTACAAGATTACATTACACAATTCTCGCAGCCAGTTACCACTCGGGTAGTAAAAGTTGCTAGAAATTGAGATAGACATTTATGTACTCACTCGTCGTCGATAGGCATAAGACATAGAGTTAAGGCTAGCTAGAAATCGAGGCAGGTAGTAAGGTGCGCGTACATTTTCAGCGAGGACTACTACGGGGATCTGGATCTGAAGACGATCCGCAAGAGCGAGCTGCTCGCCGGCCTCCAGCAAGACGGCCAGACCCGCAACACGCCCAAGCAGCTCAAACCCCGCCCCCAAAAGGAGAACTAAATACAATTCCCCACCCCATAACCTTTTAATACTCACATAGTTTACTATAAACCAATACTCTGCGCGCACTACGAGCAACCTGTACAATTTGACAATTCTGGCTGAATACAGATACATTAGCTATGTAAAAAAAAAATGTTGCTCATGGTGTGTGGAGATCGTGTTCCAGGTTCAAAAATATTCGATTGTTTAGTGAGTGAGCTACAGTTGATATGTATCACTTCTAGTTGCCAAATACTTCTCGTTGTAGCTTCTTCGAACAGTTTCATTGAGACACGTTAGGAAATTAGTAAAACCATACAGCGATAGATATATTTATTATTTTTACATTATACCTTAGTATTTATAGTGTCATTTCAACATTATTATATCGAAACCAGTTATCCCAGCATGTATAAAGTTTGCACTATAAACAACTAGAGCGTTAAAGGACGTTTTTTTTGCATTTATGACAACGTAGTTCTGTTTCAAATCCGTGAGGACATCGATATATCATTGTATCCGTTTGAATACCATGACCTTGTAAATATATTATTGTACTGAATTATTTCGCTGCGACTGAGTGTTGTTGTTTGATAGAAACTGTAATACTTAAGTTTTATTTTTAGTGATAAAATAAACAAAAATTTATAAAAATTAACTTCTGTTGTATTAATTTCCTATGTGTGTAGTGATGCACTTTAGCACCGTTTCCTAACATTTTCCACCACACTGTTTTCTGTTTCATTAATGCATTCACTTTCTAATATATTAATATTTTCTTGGTTCTTTTAGTAATTTTCTTCTGTCTAATCATTTTTATTACTGACTGTAACAGCCTACCGTCATCCTTGGGAACTCAGGTACGTTTAAACTATTGCATTTTAAGGTGTACCCTTCCGTAAGTAATACCTTAGTCAAATATGATCTTAATCTAAGTTTTCAAGAGTTAGCATGACCCTTTCTACAATGCACTTCAATGAAAATTAATTAAATATGGCATAATACATGAAGCATAGTATCTATATGATCTAGATTCTTCTCATATAGAAAAGCAAATTAGACATATGTATGTGACATAATTATGCAAAGATAGATAATATTCCAAATTTCCTAGGTGTCATAAAAGATGACGTAAGAAACATATACAATGTGAATTGACAATTCCATTCACAAATCAACTGAAAGCACATACTGCTTGTTCTCCATGGTAATAAAGCTCCCACATTTACTTTATTTGGAACTGATAAAAGAACTGATTGTGTGTTTGATCAGTGATGCACTAAAGCTCCTGTGAGCACAGTCGATCATGCTAATAAAATGAATAAGCATAATGACGATAAAGAAGGTCAATCCCAATCTATAGAATACAATTTTAACCACTTCGCAAACTGTAACAATTAATTCAGCATATGATTTTAGACGCAAGGGCGTAGAAATGCTTCGCCTAAATGCTTTTTTTATAACCAATGAAAAATGTCTACGCTACACGGAGTCTCAAGAATCATAAGCTAAATTCATGGTTCCAGTTTGCGCACTGCTGCACTGGTTAAAATTATATCCTGTATATTAGTTACACCAAACTATATCAGTTGTTTCATAACATGATAATATTACAGCGAGGATTACTACGGTGACGTCGACCTGAAAGCTTTGAAGAAGTTGGGATTCTGAATGTCAAGGAGCGGCTCGAAGGACAGACTGAAGCTAAACCCGTTCCAATTGATATAGCGTACGAACGGCCTCTTCAGAGTCATATGTTATAGTAAGAGCCCCATGTGCCCAGTGACTAGTGACGTCACATCGACTGTAAACCATCCAACATGATGATTGACATTCGATAAATTATTATCTTATTCTTTCTCTTTATCATTTGTGTGAAGATGATCTGTTTTAGTCTTAACAAGTGCGTCTAGTGATTCATGAAAGGTTTTGTCTGTTTGAAGAGGCGCTCGAGTATTTCCAAGCCATGGACTTCGAAAGTGAATCGAAACCCACAATATTTTTGGTCTGTTTTTGTCTAAAACAATTGTTGCCAAATTTTGGAAATCTTCAAAAACCTTGACATGGTACCAACACAATGTGCTGGTGCTGTGTCGAAATAAATGTTGTTCTTAGTCATAAAACGTATGTAAGTTAAGTTTAGCGAACTTATATTTTTAATATTTTTTGTAAATAAATAATATTTTATACAAATACATTTTTTTATTTCAATCAGTACCCCTTCTGAGTACCAATTACAAAATATATTAATTATAATTTGACCTTAGAGTGAGTGACAAGGAATAAAATTAAACCAATTATTAGGCACATTTTATTTAGTGATCATTTTAATCAATTAAAATGCAATTTGCTGATAGAATGTCAGACCTAAATAAGACATTCATATAAATCTAGGCGGAATCTAGTAGCGAAACTAGATTTACAACCAATCAATTGCTTAATTCAACTTATTGATATGTATTTTACCAAGGTTTGTTAGTGTTACAACATTTTAGTTACAAGAGTGTCTAAGTACACGCCCTGTTTTATCTCACTCTAGCCAAGCATGACTATATTAACCTATTTCCAAAGGATTGTTTACCTGTAGAGGTAGCAAAAGCCTTAAGATATAATATTGCAAACACTGTGAAGTTAGACATCGACTTTAGCGACGTTACCAAGCTGCAGCTGACGGATGGCGTCTTGACGAGACATGGCTATGTGGGTGGAGGTCCAACCTGAAAAATAAAAATGTCGGTTGAGTAAAGAGTAATATTGAATGACGATAAAGCCCTAAAACAGATTGAGAATATTCCAGTTCTTGTAAAATTATTACAATGACATGGCTATAAAAAGTGACCTTTAAAATCAGGTGTTACATATTCTTAAAACTATCATTATTATAGTTCCAGTAGAAGGAAATACTGCTCATCATCTACCTAGCCTTTTCCCAACTATGTCAAGGTCAGCTTCCAGTCAAACCGGATGCAGCTGTATATCAGCAATTTACATTGAGCGTCAGCCTATCTGACCTCCACAACCCAGATACAGGGTAATACGATACCCCTTGGCCAGACTGGTTGTCAGACTTTCGGGCTTCCAACGACCCGTAACGACTGTCCACAATATCCACGAACTACAGTTGGGACCAACGTTCCGAGGCACAGAAACCACGGCAGTCGGCCCGTGTGGCTGATAAAACTTGGCTACAAGGGACTACTATTGTCTTTTCTAAATGTAATAAAGTGACACATATGCAATGTCCATGTATTCTAAAAACTCTAATTACTCAATGTAGTTAATCTCTTATGAAATCTAAATTATGACTATTTTAATTAATCATTTGGGCAACGGTTGAGCATTCGTTAATTAGCTTGTATCCATTCGCATCGTAATAAACTTATAATTGAGCAAATACCTGGTAAATTGTATTGATGTTGAAAAATATAGAGCATTATTAATGTCTGAAATGAAGCACATTAACTTTGCAATAGGCTTTGTTTAAGAGGCCATCTTGCCTAATATACCTATAATAAAGACAAACAATGGACTACAACATGAAAGTGTTCAACTTACTTTGAGTGTTGACTAAAGAGTTCTCTGAGAATACAGTCTTGATGTTACCAGGGCTAACTATCGAAGATGTAGCTGTAGCTACTACTATGGGTGAAGCTGGTGGGGCAAATGTAGCTGTTGGTGCTAATGGAAGAGTAGGCGCAGACGGGGCAACAGAGCTTGATGGAGCAACAGGAGCTGGTGATGCAAGTGGCGCAGGAGTGGATGCAGTGGATTGAGCTGAAGTTGATTGAGGAGCAAAGACTTCAGTGTTGATAGCAGTCGATGCGCAGTCTACGCGTGTTGGGTAGTCACAGATGCCTAGTTGCTGAAAATAGAAAAAAAGATACATGAAAGAAAGAACACAATCTCATTACATTTAGAGACTTGTCTATTAGACGAAGTACAATAACAGTAACTAAAATGAGCAAGAATCTTTGAGTAATAAAACTGAATCTTTTATTGCAAAAGTAAATACGATAAATGACTACGAAATTGCGTAGGCACTTCATAAAAGTACTATAAAACCATGTTAAACTGGTTATATTGCAAATAAGGAGGGTCATATTCCATATTGAATTCCTGTTCTGAATATATAAAATGAGTCACCGTTTCCAGAGCGTGCAAATATTGAGATAAGACAAATAAGGATCGGTAGGTAGGATAGGTACTAGATCAATTTTGTTATTGTGATAAGTAGATAAATAGAGAATTTACAATCATCACACATGTATTTGAATATGAAGATGTAATTTTGAAATACATTCAAATTATTTTAATGAAGCTTGGGTATCAGCATCTTACGAGTTGTAGGCCATAGGTTCGAACCCAGACAAACGCTTTTTTTTTTTCAAATAATCTCTTCACTCTTCAGCACTGCTCGCAAAACGGTAAAGGAAAACATAATGAGGAATCTGGCATATCCTAGAGCCAAAAATTCCAAGACTTGTGACATCTACCAACCCGCACTGGGCCCGCGCGGTAGGTTACAGCCCAGTCCCGCTCTTCGAGAGGAGGCTGCGTATGTGTGTTATGCTATAGGCAGCAACAACCCCATTGGAGTTTTAGTTTATCTTTCAAGTAAAAACATTATTCAAAACAATCAAGTCAGTATTGAAATGTGGAGTCAGTTGATAAGCTAACAATAGCTTGCTCAAGCTATGTTATTAACATGTACCTACTTTCCCATACCATTTGAATGATAATAAAATATTCATCTTAATTGTTATTACTTTTCTTGCTGAGCTATGCGGAAGGTACATGCATAAAGTAAGCGTGAAGGATGGGTTGCTTATCGATAAGGTAATTAATGGAGAATAATATGGATGTAAATTAAAAACCTGGTTGTATAAAAGGTCAGCGGGACACTTGAATTTGAAAGGCTGTCTTCCAACGCATACGAAGAACTCGTTGCAGTCCAGAGCACTTCGGAACGCTTCGAAGTCTTTTTTGCATTGTGGCTGTGTCGGTGGTTGTTCTCCTGTTGGTATAACAGTTTATTGATCAATTTAAATGTTCTAAGTTGTCTGTAGTAGATAAATGGACCATTCAAAGTCAAGTACATTAATTGCTTTAATAGCTTTAAAAAAAAAGTTCTGTCCAAACTGTTAATATTAGCAACAGTTGCAGTAGAATAAGTATTTGAACCAGAACGTTTTCTTTTATATCTTCTGACGAACTTTCTTTGAAGAGTTGGTTTCGTTCGTTTTGGCAGTTATGGTAAAAAATCCATTTAAGGCCCTGGTAATTTTGAATGTTCTCGTCGAATTGTTGTCATGAGCGTTAATAGTTCTTACTGCAATCCGTTACGGCTTAAAATCTGTTGTAATAAATTCGAATAATAAATGAGCAAGCATTGTCGTAAAAATGCAAATAAAATCATATAAAATTAGACACTAACCATTTGATACTAAATAATCCATCACTGGATGCAGCTTGGCATTTAAAATTTTATGGTATACTAGCTTTTGCCAGCGGCTTCGCCCGCGCGGAACTTTCATCCCCTATTTAACTCCCTTAGGGGTTGAATTTCGAAAAATCATTTTCCTTTTCCTCCTATTCCTTGTCTACATTATAAAGGGAACCTCTTTGCAAAATTTCAGCTTTCTAGGTCCAAGGGTTTGGGCTGGGCGTTGATGAGTCAGTCAATCAGTCAGTCAGTCAGTCAGGACTTGTCTTTTTATTTATATAGATTTTTAATTATAATAATAATTGCTATTGAAGGGATAAACTGGTTTTAAAGATAATTAAGAGGTGACTGATGATTTTTTTTGATGCATTAAAGTATGTTTAATTTTGTTTTGAGTACCATCACTGTATGCAGAAAAAACTTGAAATTATCATACATTTTTTTGCTTTAAAAATTATTTACGGTTAAAGAGATACACTGGTTTAAAAACCACCATTTTGAGCGTTTTCAAGAAATCTCCGCCTTAATAGGGAGAGGAGCCATATTCATTAAGTTATTTCTATCAGGAACTACACTTACTAGACCAGGGTTCAAACTTAACATCACAAAAACATTCAGAGGTTATAGGCGTGACCAGTACACCAGGTCAGAAGAGGCACATTCGTATTTCGTAACACGACGACCTGGCTACGGATTTTATATAACGTGACATTTCCACGTCTGGCGACATCTTCTAGTGGTTATATTATTTACATATCCGTCGGTAAGTAGCTATGAATGTTCACATAACTTATAGAAGGTATTCGGTACTTGGATTTTTTTGATAAAGTGGAAATGTTGATAAAACTAGCTTTTGCTCGCGACTTCGGAGCATGGAGGCCGGAAATTATGACTTGGGAAATTTCTACCGCGATAACCAGTATCCTATGTCCTGAACTAGGTCCTGTGCATGTGCATAGAAATCTGATCCATTCAGCCGCTAAGGCGTAAACAGGTAACAGACAGACAAACAGACAGGTCGACACACGCAAACACCGACAGAGATATTTTCGCATTACTGCTTATTGTAAAACAAAGTCCCTCGCCGCGTCTAAACGGATTTTCATGCGGTTTTCACCAATACGCAGAGTGGTTCATGAGGAAGGTTTAAGTATATTATTTGTTAAGGTTTTATTTAAATTGGTTAACGCGGGCGAAGCCGGTGCTAAAACTAGTTTATAATATTAGCATGCTATGAAGAACGTCCGTCAAATTTGTCCGCATCTTAGAACGTACACCTGTAGGTAGAACATATAAACGGACCAAAATTCTTCGTTACTATATTATTAAAAGTGTGTAGAAATAGACAAGATGAACCGATGACCTGGAGAAGGCTGTAGAAATCCGCTGGTTGCGAGAAACACAGAACCGATCGGAGTGACGATGCTTGGGGGAGGCCTATGTTCAACAGTGGACGTCTTTCGGCTGAAATGGTGTATATGTCACCGTATGATTGTGAACACCGTTTGTTGCGCGACCTAAAAACTTGCGAGCCGAGCGAGCGAAGCGAGCGGTGCCGTGTCAGCGGCCGGCAGGCGCTACTTCCAAGTTAGTGGCAGTTACTTGGCTATTTAGTAATAGGGCAAGGTACTATCCGTCGCATGCAACTTTGATACCAGTTCACATTTTGTCGGTTTACCACGGACAGAGCGACAGCTATCGAAAAATAGTGCGTTAAATTGTAAATGGTTTTTGCAGTTCACAAAATGTTTCGATACTTTGTAATCTCCCTAGACAGTTATAAACTGACGATGTTCATAATGTTACGGTGACATATAGATATGACCTAACCCATCGGGAAAAAAATGCGTAATGTTATGATAAACAAAGTGTGTTTTTTATTGTACTATTGGCTTTCCATAATACATAGCATGGAACTTGGATACAAAATTGATTGTTAAGTCCTTAGTGGTGAAGTCAGGAATGAAAAAATAGTAATCCTACGGACCTGTATCGTTTGTAAATATTATGAATAGGAATATTCAATACTGAAGTGGAATATTCAATAGATATTTATCATTTCTTGGAACTAAAACTTATCAACCGAAGGATTATGGATACGTGCATTCTTTCCATTTTAACCTATAGATCCAGACTTGGTCTTTGATAAACATTCAAAAATTCCAAACTCAAGGTTTGTCAACGTGCAATTCGACTGCAGTATTCTAGTAGTCAAATTGACAGACCATATTCGCAACACCACACTGCGCTCCATAACATAGATCAAAAAGCTTCTAAGCTGAAGTGCGACTGAGCTAGCTACGTCTGCCGTATACCCAATGAGATGTGGGTTAAAATAACCACTAAGTGGAGCCCTGTCACAGCTAGAAGGTGCGGGACGAGCTCGCGTCAGCAAACGACCAGTGGTCCACTTCAGCCCTGGATTGAAAGAGCTGGAAGTCAGAGTCTTTCAAAGATCCCAGTATTGGGATGATACAGTAACAGTAATTGTAGGAACAAATTTAATGTGCAGCAGGATGTACTAGCATAAATAAACAAGATACGTAAATTCGATTGGGTTAACTTTTCCGGTCATGTTGAAATATTATCTGTAGTGACTACACCTGTAATTATATTAAATGAGCTTTGAGATTTTACGATGCACCCGGTGACGAAAGATTTCACCTAATGAAATTGCAGTTTAGTATGAATGGGAATTTTAGTACGAGTATTTAAAAAAATAATAGAAATTGAGAATGAGATAAATAGGTAGCATAACAATATTCTGTTGGAGAATATTATGTCTGACACATCATTACAAGAATTTCTGCGAAAATAATAATAGTATTAGCATGGGTAGGTATATTATTTTCCACCGAAACGAATGTTTACCTTGTTTTGCCGGACGTAAAAGAATAGCACCATCCCATTGCTTCCCGTGGGTGTCGTAGAAGGCGACTAAGGGACCTACTAGAGAATGGGCAGTAGCATTCTCTATGCATTTTACCAACATACTGCGATCGCCAACCCGCCTGCCAAGCGTGGCGATTATGGCAAAACCCCCTTTTGGGGGAGGCTTATGTCCAGCAGTGGACGTCTTTCGGCTGAAATGATAATGATGATGATGAATGGTTTGGAAACATATATCCTAAACCCACAGGGTAGGCAGAGGTACACCTACCTCCAGAGGTGCGGGTTGTTCGAAAGAGATACCGTGGCCCCTGGCACACAGGCACCTGAAGGAACACGGGTGGGTTTTAGTCAGTAAAAGTCTGACACGCCTTCCTGTTCCATCCAGAGCGGGAGAAGTTATTTGACGATTTCCCACCTAAAAAAAAAGAGGTGCACCTATACCTAGTACACCCACATTTCAGTCGTTATATTTAAGTCCCATGTAATAGGATGCGAGTAGAAAAGATGAATGTTAATAGAGATGGATGGATGAATGGATAGAATAAGAAATGAAAACATAAGAGGAAGTGGCACCGGTAACAGAAAAGTTGTGTGGAAATCGATTGTCATGATATGGGCATGTGTCGAGAATCCCAGGCTGATGAATGGATGATCCCGGCCACCGTAGGCGCGGGCTTGTGGTTGGCGAGTAATGGGTAGCTCGCTGTCCGGTAAGGACCACGCCCGGGTCGACGGCGCGTTTTGTTCCACGCGCGCCTCAAAGAGATGTCAGCATCAACTGGTGAGTTCTGCAAGGGCCGATGCCTGCCAAGGGTGCGGGTTGTTCGAAAGGGATACCGTGGCCCCTGGCACACAGGCAACTGAAGGAACACGGGTGAGTTTTAGTCAATAAAAGTCTGACACGCCCTCCCGCTCCGGCCAGAGCGGGAGAAGTTATTTGATGATTTACCATCCTCAAAAAAAGAAATCGGTATGGGCATGTGATACGGAGAAATGAGGAAAATGTCATTTGTCATAATGTCTCTGTTTATCATTTGTCGTGTGTAGAGTAGGAAGAGACCAAAGAAACGATGGATGGACTGGGTGAATGATGATATGGTTAGAAAGGGTATGACTACGGAGATGACGACAAATTGTAGACGAAAAATACGTGTTGCGCCGACCCCGACCCGAAAAATGAATAAAGTCAGGCGAATGATGTTAATGATGGTGATGTAATAGGAAGCGAGGCTACTGCCATTAGCCGGTAACAAATCCAGAATCCGGTTTGCTACTGTGAAACTACACTCTGCCAGGGGGTTGCTCGAAAGAGATACCGTGTTCCCTGGCACACAGGCAACTGAAGGAACACAGGTGTATTTTAGTCAGTAAAGGTCTGACACGCCCTCCTGCTCCACCCAGAGTGGGAGAAGTTATTTTATGATTTTCCAACCAAAAAAAACAAAACACTAACACACCCAATAACACTTTGCCCGACCCGGGAATGGAATAGATCCTGGGGTGACGGGTATGACCGTCAGTAAAATGGAATCACAAATGAGTAAAATGACGAACATTAATCCTAAATTGGAACTGTTGCACTACTGACTGTTGAAATATAAAATTACATCACTGTGTGGCAGTGGTGGCCCAGTGGTAATGGCCGCGACTTACGAGTTGTAGGTCGTAGGTTCGAACTCAGACAGACGCTTTACTTTGTGTAAATTATTTCATCACCACTGCTCTCAAAATGAGGAAGGAAAACATCGTGAGGATACCGGTATGTTCTAGAACCGGAAATTAGAAGACATGTGACATCTACCAACCCGCACTGGGCCCGCGTGGTAGATTACGGCCCACTCCCTCTCAGATAGAGGAGGCCTGCGTCCCAGTAGTGGGAACATTATAGGCTGATTATGTATTCATAATCATACTGATACAAGCATATCGTAATCTATAGTATAGGGATATAAAAGCCGAAACTGACTGACTAACAAATCAACGCACAGCCGGAACTACTAGGACTAGGAACGTGAAATTTTGTACACGGCTTCCTTTTACAATGTAGGGGAGCACTAAGAAGGGGTTTTGGAAATTCGACCTTTAAGGGGGTGAAAAGGGGGATTTTGTTTATATGAAAAATCTTATTCCTTGAGTTAATAAACTTGAAACTTGGCACAAATACTTATCTAAGTAAATTATAAAGTTGGTCATTTATTGTTTTTCTAAACTACCCCCTAAAGGGGGATTGGGGGGTGTCAAAGTTCATATGGAAGAATTTTAACGCGCGGTGTGATTAACTCGAAACTCAGTATTTATGCCTAAAACAAAAATAAAGAATAACGTGTATCAGGGTTTTTCGAAAATCTACCCCTAAAGGGGTAAAAAAGGGTACTTTATTTTACAAGGGATAATTTTACTGAGTGTTTTGATTAACTCAAAAATTGGTATAAATAACCTATAAGTCCAATAATTTAAAACAAACAAAATACTTACTTTAAAAAGTTAAACCACTTTGAGGGTGAAAAGGGGGTTATGGTTTGTTTGAAGTTTTCTGTGGAGAAGTAAATAATATACACATGTACCTGAGCCATATTATTTTAAACCTGAAACTTGCTCAGGTGGTTTTGTGTGAAGGATAGTGATATAGTTGAATAAAGTATGAAAAGGGGATATAGTTTTTATAAAAGATCTTATTCATTTGGTTTAGAAAACGTGGCATAAACGTATCTAGGTAAATAATAAAGATGGAATCATATACGTATTTTTCAAAACTGACTTGAAAGTATAGAAAGGGCATATCTTTTTTTTTCATCGTGATGACTCTGAATTGCAGCCGATCCCAAACCTAAAGTTAAACTTTTTGGAAGTCTATATAGGCTACATAATGTTTGTAGGAATGAATTAGAAAACAAAGACCCCCTCCGGGTCTGTCTGTCGGTCTGTTCGAGATAAACTCAAAAACTACTGCACCGTTTTTAATTTTTTTACCAATGGATAGCGTGGTTCTCGAGGAAGGTTTAAGTACATAATTTGTCAAGTGTTTGTGTACATTGACTAAAATATAATGATATTTGTTGGAGGTGTCGGAAAAATATAAACCGTCTGGGAACTTTCAACATAAACACCGCCTATAAACCCTTTGAGATATAAAAAATTACGTACGGTGAAATTGTGTATCTTACATGGGTCTACAGAAAAGTCCACTGTCTCTTAAAGATAACATACTAAATCCATTTTAATACTTAAAAAATGGGCGGAATAAGACATAGGCTACTTTTATCCCTGGAATAGGTTCCCATGGGTTGCGGGAAAGGGATCAAAATTTCATGATTACTTTTCGAAGTCTCGAAGTCGCGGGTTTTCGAAGTCGCGAAGTGGCGGGCATCAGCTAGTCGTATCATAAACAAAAAATTATAGGTGCACAAAAAACAACACAATTGTTACAAAAAGGTACTCACTCAATTTCCTGCTCTCACAATTCACACTATCCGAATAGTCACAGTACCCTTGACTGCTAAACAACAGTCCAGTAGGACACTCCTGTTCCACTGCCCACCCATCCCAGCAGTTCAGGTAGTTGTTACACAGCTTCGGCGAAGGGATCTGCGACCTCTTCCCTTCGCAGAGTGGGTTTGGTTCGATCAATGCCTCTGGGGAGTGGCTCAGTATCAAATTATTGTGGTACTGTGGGTCCCTCTGCATTTGCTGAATGACGTCGTTGGAGACTGGGATCGTGAGAGAAAATATGTTGCTGACGTCCTGTTGGAATATATAGAATGTTGTTTTGTGATTTTTGTAACTATACTGTTAGGTCGTATTAGCATAAAGTTCTCTTTGGTCGTATTAAAAATAATGTTAGGCTATTGATGTGTCAGGAAGTCATGCATTCGTGAATTTGTTTATTTAAAATCTTTTAGCGACTTATTCTATAATTTGCCTAAATAATCTTATGTTATGAATTTATTAGTAGTTTATTATTTTGTCAAAGTATTTTAGTTGATTTAGTACTTAAATATTGTTAATCACTGATTTGATTAATGTTTCGGGCACGATGGCGCGAACGCCATGACGGACGCCATTAGGGGTTGCCGTTGCGAACAAAACAATTAATATAAATAAATGTGGTGTAACACTGAGCGAAAGTTGCCAGAGAAAATTGTATTGCGGTGAGTAAATAAAAGTTATAAGTTTGTTACGTTACGTGTTTTATTCCTGACCAAAAATACAAAGTACACGTCGATATCGGACATCGACGCGCAACCTGGATTCATTCCCCTACCATGAATTCAGTATATGACGCTGAAAATATTTCAACGGTTATTCAATAAATCAGCTGATTATTATAGAGAACTAGCTTTTGCCAGTGGGTTGGCCCGCGGACAGGTCGGAAATTATCTCACGGGAATGTACTACCGAAATTAAAAAGTATCCTATGCGTTAATCCAGGTTATGTTCTATCTGTGTGCCAAATTTCATCCAAATCCACTTCACCGTTTTCTGTGACTGAGTAACAAATATCCAAATTTTCACATTTATAATATTAGTGGGATTATACAATACTTCCCTATCGGTCTTCTTCTTCTTAGTGGTCAAGATGGATTGAAAAGCTGATTGAAAATATAATAACAGACGGATAATGTCAACGCAGTGCGTTCAGAATAGCGTTCATAGTTCTGTTTATGTTTTTTTTATTATTTATTTCTGCTTGAGTATATATTTTTTGGTATTTTGGCTTGTGCTGCTGATTGCTAGTTCTTCTAACTTAACAGACAGCTGTGCTGCTGGGGAGTTTGTTGCGCCACTTCTTCTTCCCAGCTAAAGTAACTAGGACGCGGTGAAGGGCGGGCGTTTTGGGAGACTGTCTTATGTAATTTTGACGTTCAAAAAGTGCTGACATCAGCCTAGTTTGAATATAAATGACTATTGTTTTTTTTTTTTACTGAATCCATAGTAACAGGAAACGCGTCAATGTCGATGTCATCCTATATTTTCACTATCTTTTCAGAACCAAAAAAACCTGTTCAAAAATGTTTGAAAGCCTATTCTAAATGAATGCAACTAAAGTAATTTTACTGCCAGCCAGTACAATTTATGGTTGATAGACAAACACTCACTTTAAAAAAACCGAAGAACGGGTTCAGGAAACTTCCATAATAAGGCAGATGACCAGCGTTGAGCCTCAAGTTTTGTAGGAACGGGTTATTTGGGTAAGGGTTGGAGTATGTCTTCACTAGGTTTCCCTCTTCATCGTAAACTGAAAGCAAAAAACATAATAATTGTAACAATAAAAAACTATACAAATACAGGGTAAGTTTTAATCCAGTGCGCAAACTGTAACCATGAATTCAACATAACATTCTAGAACCCCTACCGCAGAAATTTTTCGCCGGTTATAAAAATATAAATCAGCTGTTTCATAGAAAAGAGAAATACCTACGCGGTCGAAATGTATGGGGTCTAGAAAGATATGTTGAATTCATGGTTACAGTTTGCGCACTGGATAAAAACTTTTACTGTATATAAAAAAAAAAGTTTTTATATTTGAAAATATAATTTTTATGTGTTTAATGAAATAAAAAACTATACTATTGCATTTGACAGCTGGCCGCCGTGCCGCCATAAATTCGTGTTAAGGCTCGTGCAGACTAGCGCGACGCGACGGTTGCATCGCACCTATTTGAAGAAGCCTTTATGCAACTGGCAAGTTTAGAACTATAAGCAATAAAGTTAGGAAAAAGTACACTAACTTTATTAACGTATTTCTGGAGTTGTCGGATTCGCACAATAAATTAAAATTAACCTTTTAAATATTGTCGAATCGCACAAAATTCGTGCGAATCGACTAAAGGCTTCTTCAAACAGGCCGGACGCGACATTTGTAGAACAATTTCCATGAAGTTTCCATATAAATTGTTCTACTAGGTTAGTCTGCACGAGCCTTAATGATTCATGTAGCATTAACACATAGAACTCCTCTAAATATATCTAACTTGTATTCACAAATAAACATTTGTAACTCATACCAAGGACCTCTGCGTGTGGCAAACGTTTGAATCAAAACATTTCCTGGTACATTGTACCGTCAAGTTCATATTTCATTTTGTAAGATAAATCGTAACATCAGATCTGTCTTCATAAGATTATTCAACAAGGGTTTGCGTACCCGCACTGACAGTTGAATTAAATAAAAATAATATTTATTTAAGTTGAGTGTCAGATGAAATCCCTGAGGTTTAAAGACAGTTCATACTTTAACGTTCCTGCAACGTTCATACTTTGAATGATTTAACCTAAATTTCACGCCTACATTCCCTGAGGTAGAGTTGTTTATATAGTACACCCACAGTTCGCCAGTTATGTTTCCCAGTATTTTAAATATAATTAATAACATTTTATGAAACTTGATAAGTTTTTATCCAGTGCGCAAATTTTAACCATGAATTCAGAATCATATCATTCTAGAGCCCCTAGCGCAGAAATTTTTCGCCGGTTACACAACAAAAAAAAAAACAGCTGTTTTATAGAAAAGTGCAATACCTCCGCAGTGAAAATGTATGGAACAGCTGTTGTTTTTTGTACATCCGGCGAAAAAAATCTGTGGTAGGGGTTTAGAATGATATGCTGAATTCATGGTTAAGATTTGCGCACTGGATAAAAACTTTTCCTGTATATTATACTATATGTTTAGGTCTTAAGCTATGCAAAGACGTTGAAGGTAATTTCAAAGTAACTAAGTTGATAATATGGACCATTTTATTAACAACAGAAGATATCTGAATACAATTTACAATTAAAACTATAGTAAATAAAAATAAAAAAAGCAAGAAAGGGAAGAGCTCACTGGGCAACAAAGAAGTCGTCCTAATCGTTGTCAGTGGAAAGATTGCCCATAAAGCTGGCAGCGTTGCCACGTTGGATGGCAGTTCTGAATCTTTGACCTAAGAATAGGCCAGCCCTACGGTCACTCGGACCCTACTGCCCTAGTATTTCAACACCAAAGGGCTCAAAAATATAGCTTCCAATAAAATTGTTTTAAATGCAAACCGACCACATTGATTTCATCAAACCAAACGACACTATAAACAAACGGCATTTATAAAAGCAATGTTAAACACCATAGTAAAATGTAAATTCACACGCACATTCTTTCACCTTCTCCAAACAAACTTGACAAATATCGACAGTATTAAAGACACATTTACACACAAAGGTACCGCGAAGCAACGCGATACAAGTGAATCCCGTCAGTTGCGGCGCGGCGACGTATGAATTGTCCTTAACGTGCCACTGACAGTCAAAATAAAGGACTTAAAGACGTATAGCTCTTCTCAACAGTTCGAACACAGCTATAAATCCCTTGAGCGATCGCACGCACTAACGAAAAAGGGTAGAAGTGTTCCATACGTCATTTGGTTACCCCCTTGAGAATTTGTTGGTGTAAATAAAATTGTGAAGTTTTCTGGGATTAAAGAATGTATAGTCGGTATTAATTAGTACTGTATTCTTATTATATATAATCTTATTAGTATGTATAGAGGTTAATACAAGCGTGTATATTACACTCGCAGTTTTTCAGTAAGGTAGAGTTTCATGAAATCTCATGAGACTGACGTAGTTATATTGCCATCAATTGGGCACAAATATAAACTCCGGGCTGCGAAATTCCTTATGGAAAACCCTAACAACACTTTTGCCAACTTTGCAACCACAAGCTAGACCAAGCAAAAGCCCTAGCCTTGAGCTAATAATAAAAATGGTCAGGCAGGGGACATAATTCTTCCAAAGTTCACGGTAACCAATAGTCACCCAAACCTACAGCCCACTGTTTTGTTTCCATATCCTGCAATAGTCCTGCACCAACCTGGAGTTGGCATAGTGCAGAGCATACAAGAATAATCGTCGATTGGTGCCTTATTTCGTTCAAAACGTCTAACGGGCCTCTGCGAGGTGACTTCAGCCCCTTGTGTGCCTTCCAAAGGATCGGAACCTGTAGTCCCCAGAAATATATATTTAAATAAATAATGATAATATACAGAGAACGCCTGAGTATTGATCACCACGCTTCCTCAAGATATTAACTCCAGGTTTCCTCAAGCTTTCTCGACCCGTAACTAGCACGGAGAACTTGCAGTTATAAGAGATACATGATTTATATTCCATGCAATTACATTTGAAAAATGCAAATGGATTGTACTACCTACTTAAATATAAACAAAGTGCAATATAATAAAGCAAAAGGTTATCGTCCGAGATCGTTGACCGAGAGTGAACACCGCGAGCGCATTAATATGAGATATCCTTACTGCTCGTCATGTTGGCCGTAATTGAAAGATAAAAGGATAGCCGCCTCGCCTGTATAGGCTATTAAAATGCAGGCAGGTAGGCTGTAGTTATACCTAGTCAACGTAATTTATTGGTAGAGGATTCTTACAAGTCACACTATTATATTTAGATACAAGTGAGATACATCTCATACTAGATCATTTCTAATTCTTGTGAATGGAATTTACTTTGGTCAAAGTGGCATTAGTAATATGGCAATGTATCGGAATGTTCCGTGTCGTGCTGAACGTAAAAGAATAGCACCATCCCATTTCTTCCCGTCGGTGTCGTAGAAGGCGATAAAGGGACTTACTAGAGAATGGGCAGCAGCGTTCTCTATGCATTTTACCATCATACTGCGATCGCCAACCCGCCTGCCAAGCGTGGCGATTATGGCAAAACCCGCTTTTGGGGGATACCTATGTCCAGCTGTGGACGTCTTTCGGCTGAAATTAGGATGATGATGATGATCGGAGTGTAAACCGGTATATAGCAATTCCAAAATTGGTTTAGAGGAAAGGCTTTTTAAGTACTTAGAACGTTTCCAGTATAGAAAGGTAATGGTTCGATTATGCTAAAGAAATAAAGGTAGTGTTTAATAGGGTAGGAGGAGCATTGCAATGATAATTTGAATTTAAAAAAAAAATAGAAATCAGTACTAAATTTTTTATAGATAGATACTTATGTGATAGTTTCTACAACTAGGCATTAAAATCAATCAAACCAAAAGTCTTTCATTCAAATTAGAGTGCAAAACAGCCATTTTCTAACGATTGATAAGACAGCCCGCTAAACGTCCACCTATCACTACTTCCTAGTGTAGACAGAAGAAAACAGACACTTTCCAGAACTGACAATCACATAAGAATAATAAAATCGACGAGGCAACGACAAGTCACTAATACATGTTATGACTAGCAAATGGTGTTTTGTTAACCCTTAGACCGCTATTTTAACAACGAGTATTTTTATTAAGTCTTACAGTGCTACATAGAAAATAACAAAACTATCTTGTTTTTAACATCAGTTAAGATAGTCGTGGGCGAAGATGGCTATTCAATGAAGATGCTATGCAAATGAGCAAATTCCAATACAAATAACAATTTACTTTTCTATTTTGATATCTGTCCAAACTCAAAACACTTAGTATAAACTTAACCAGCCTATAATGTTCCCACTGCTGGGACACAGGCCTCTTCTTTGTGAGAGGGAGTAGGCCTTAATCCACCACGCGGCCCCAGGGCGGGTTGGTAGTTGTCACATGTCTTTGAATTTTTGGTTCTAGGACATGCCGGTTTCCTCACGATATTTATATTAAATTCACGGTTTTAAAAGCTGTGTTGATGAAATTATTTACACGAACAAGTCAAGCAGTCGGGCATTTAGTCAGAACATTGTAGCTACTTGCCCATTACAAAATGTAGATGTATGGAAGGGAACGGGCAAGACACACCAAGGACAATCTTTTAAAATATTAAGATATAAAAAGTTCTGGGTACATTACTTTTGTTACTTGCATAAGTGAGGATAAAGTAAAAAAAAACTATTTAAAATATGAGAGTAAAATAAGCCCTGGCCGTTGACAGATCACCATTCTCAACTGACGGCGCCCGTTCACGAACATTACTTAGTAGTATTAATGTATTTATTGCAATCTGGATTGCTATTTCTATTTGCATCGATGCAGTTTATCGAGTGCTTGATTTATTTATATCCGATCGATTCATCGTTGCATCTTAACTTATTTCAGGCCATCAATAAGGATGGTGATCGCCCAGTGGTCGAAATTCAATCACAATTAAAAAATATTAGCTTTCTTTACCAATTCTCCATACTTATAAACTTTAACCGTGCGAATTTTCAAACTCCTCCGGCCGCGTTTTTGTCGTAAAAACGGGTTCAAATTTTTTAATACACCCATTAATATATTAAATAGATTTCTGTTAATTTTCTAACTAAGGTTAAGTCTTCTTCTACCTACGGAGAATAGATTCACGTAACATTTTCAGATTTTATATATTTTTTTAAAGGGTTTCGTTATTAATTTGTCCTTAATTTAATCATTATTTTGTACGCTTTTCTGAGTTTAACTCAAACTTTGTGACATAATATCACGCCTGTTATTCCTGAAGGCTAAGGCTGAGGTTAGCAGTATAAGTATGAAAAAGTTTTCTGAAAGTGATGTTTTTACAAGCAACGTTGTTTAAGGCGATAACCTAAATCTAATTTTAGTACGAGATTTTATTTTCGAGATTTATAACTCATGTTAATCTGATAGTGTAGCTTTCCATAGCTGAAAGGCTTTTTTTAATCGGTCCAGTAGTTTTCCCATCCCAATTTTTACGAACAATCAAATGTTTCCTCTTTATAATATTAAGAGTAGATCAAATAAAATCCAATACCATTTGTTTTGCACTAACAACTGCTGAGTGAAACCTATGGTTAAATAAATCAAAACATATTTCAATTTTTACGCAAGATCCTTTCGGTTTCTGATTGATTTATAACCAATTATTATTGACTGCTCCATTATAATTTCGGTTTTATTTACGACTATAATCGCTTCCTGAAAAATCATCGTGCTACGTAATCACATACAAATAACAATTCAAGGAGATTGAGATACAGTTTTGGATATACAACTATCCGAATTTATTTTTGTAAAAAACAACAATAATTTATTTATTGTTCGCGAGAATTACGCAAACAAACGGATTAAAACAATAATAAAAACCTGTCATTCGCTCACTTCATTGCACGTAATTCGATATCAAGTATTTATTCATAAAAAGACTTGAGTCTTTTATTTAAAAAAAAGTTAAAGATATAAATCCTCTGTTGCTTTATGTGAATAAACAATAAAAACGACTGAGTCGTGTAATTGAAATAAACAGGTGACAATAACCTTAAAATGTCAAGTACATGCGCGCACGCGGCAAAGCTGGCCAGCAACTATTAACAGGATTGAAGGTTCCGGGTCGTATCCCTCGGCCCCGGGTTATGTCCTTTTGAACGAAGTGGGATTAATTTTTTAACACTGAGCTACGAACAGTAAGAACTCAGGTAGAAACCATAAGCTAAAAACTATTGTCCCATAGAAATTGGTTGGTGACTAGGCGTTCAGTTTTAGGTGTCGGAAAACCGTTTTAGACATTCTATCGTATACTTATCTGTACTAATATTTGAAGGCTGAAGAGTTTGTTTTTTTGGTTGAACGCGCTAATCTCAGGAACTACTGGTTCGAATTGAAAAATTATTTTAGAGTTGGATAGACCATTTATCAAGGGAGGCTATAGGCTTTATACTCGTAACATTAGGTTTAGAGCTCCTAGGAGCAAAAAGAAAAAAAGTCACGAATACGAAGTGCTCGCACGGCCAGGTGATTCGATGCGACGAAATGGGTCGAGGTAGCAAGAAATTTGACGCAGACGAAGTTGCGGGCAAGAAGCTAGTGTAAAATAATCGTAAAATGCAAAAACAAACATTTTTTTTTTTTTATCTGTACGGTGTATATGTACGGCTTACGTCCAATGTACAGACGCCACCACATCAAGCTACACAGCTAAATTTGTTTGATAGATTATCAACTTTATTTTGTAAGCATAAGGTTCATATTCAATTGAGAAAATTTTACAGTTTGGGGTAACTTGATGTGCTGGCGTCTGTACTTCGTTAAAAGTGTAATGTTTAGTCTAATTAACCTATAATGTTCTACGCAGGTTGGTAGATGTTACATGTATTCGAATCGTCTTCTATGACATAACGGTTTACGAACACACCGGTTTTCAGTAGTGATGAAATAATTTACACAAAGGAAACTGCCGGCATAGGTTCGAACCAACGACCTACAACTCGTAACTCGTGGCTGTTTCCACCGAGCCACTACTGCTCCCAATGTTTCATCATCCTCATTTGAGCCGGAAGACGTCCACTGCTGGACATAGCCTCCCTCAGACTCCTCCACTTTGACTGGTCTTGTGCTTCCCACATCCAGCGAATTCCTGCGGCATTTACAAGGTAATCAGTCCACCTTGTGGGAGGCCTTCCCACTCTACGTCTACCGGTACGCGGTCGCCACTCCAGAACCTTTCGGCCCCATCTACCATCTGTTCTGCGAGCAATGCCCTGCCCAATGCCACTCAGGCTTGGAAATTCTTAGGCCTATGTCGGTTGCCTTGGTTTTCCTGCGGATCTCTTCATTCCTGATTCGATCACGTAGGGAAACTCCGAGCATAACCCTCTCCATTGCCCTTTGGGTGACTTTAAGCCTTCTGATAAGGCCCATTGTCATCGACCACATTTCTGTGCCATAGGTCATCACTGGCAACACACACTGGTCAAAGACTTTTGTTTTGAGACACTGCAGTATTTGGGACGAGAAGATATTGCGAAGACTCCCGAACGCTGCCCAGCCGAATTCCAATGTGTGGAATAATAATAATGGTGTAATACCCGTCAGCTGTGAAGTTACCTTGTATAAAATAAATAAATTTCCTTGTATAAATCAAATTCTGAGGGCCTAGACAAAGTGGTATTCTATTAGCGAAAACTATGATGAAAAATTAGTAATGTATTAGATTGACATAAGTTACTGAAAACCTTATATTTAAATCCTGGTGAAAGTCGTTGTAGACAATGAAAATGAGGGAGATTTTTTGGGGCCTTTGAAATTGCTGAAAGGGTTCAGTAAAGTTACAGTACAGCACAAGGTGTTTAATGTTTCGTCCAATGATTGCTTAAGTTTTTAATTTGGATATATTGTTTTATCTTATATAAATATACCAAACATGTACCCTTTTCAATAAATAGCTTACATGACATTTGGTGGCAGATTAACTAGCGAGCGTTTTAATAATACGGTTTTACTTACTTAGTAAGTTTAGTGCGAAGAGGTAATCAAATTGCTGCCAGAAAGAAGGTACAAAACATCGACCTCCTCAATCTTTATGTTGAAACCAACTTTTTAAATAAAAACTGCAGATGCGGAAAACCTCACTGAAACCACCGAAAATGTTCCAATCTTATTGGGAGTTATTTATTCGAGTTGTTTGGGGTTGTAACACTAGGGCCATGGGATCCAAGTTCCCACATGGTTTTTCGAGACCTATCTGCCGAGTCCAGCGATTTGGTCGCTTCTTTACGTGACCAGAGAGCCTGCTTATTTTTTATCAAAGAATCAATCTCGCCATACAAGGTGGCATTGCTGCCACCCTTTCGTGCAATTCTGTTGACAACGATGCAGACGAGATTTTAGATGCCCTGTGATTCTTTCCCTCTTTTTTATAAACATGTACCTATAATTTTAAGCTTGTTGGCTTAAACATTTAAAAGTCAATAAAAACTTGAATTTTCTATTTCCTATTTTTATCTAAAAACCTCGAAAAATACAGAAACAAAATCACTTGTACTCACATAACAATCTCTTCTGCCGGCTATCTTTCGCACTCGCGTCGCCCTTTACGCAGACCGCGCAAATAAAAATGGCAAGAGTTACAATTTTCATCTTGATCCTTATAGCCAGTGAACGGGCAGGACAATGTCAGGGCTAAAAGCAAAACCTAGCTTATATACCGTCGGAGAACGAAAACAAGTACTTGGCTATACATACGTGGGATCTAGTTTTAGTCAGGATACTAAAGGAAAGCCTAAAAGGGTGCGCTCGTTCTATAATAAACTCTTTTATAGATCGCGGATGAAATTAAATTGAGTCATCAATTTTATTATTATCTTTTTATGGTATTTTCTTGCTGGTTGTTAAAAGTTGAAGTTAATGACGTACAGACCGAATGTCATTAGTTTTAATTCACTCTCAAGTTTCGGAGTTGTCAATTGTTTCTCATTTATTTTCTTTTACACAATAATGACACCTATCATAATACAAAACAGTTCTGAAGGCCAATTCTCGTAATAAAAACCGTTCAAAATCTAGTCGCAGTGTCATCTCAGCGACAAGTAAATGCCAAAAATGTATGAAAAATCGAGGTATTTTTGACAGATTGACACTGAGATCAGATCAGAGAGACTAAACGTTCTTAAAATTAGTAGAATTGCCCCTCTGGGCCTGACTGTAAGGTAATCCTTTGATGGAGATATGAAGCCCGCCTGATCTGTGTTGGTGGGATCACAATACACAGTTGATGTAAGACAGTAATTAAGCAATGTTATACAGATTTCAAGCTAATAAAATCATTAGACGAATTTCATGTTTTAAACCAAAATCAATGAAATGTCCTTCGAAATGAAACGTGCTTTCCGAGGCACCCTCTTTGTGCCTCCGAAAGCTTTTAATTGAAATGTAAAGATGGTCACCAATCCACGGACTAACCTCGGCATGCGTAGTTTTACCTATTTTAACGTAATCGATCGTACCGTGTAGCTGTTGTTAGGTACTTATCCACAAGCCCCTGTTGGATAAAAATACCAGTCCTAACAATACCAACTACGAGTATTCTTCCTATAATACAATTTAACATGCCTTAACAACCTGCTAAGGCAACATAACTCATACTTAGCCGATTCCTGTCTAAGCTAGGCATCTAGGCATCCCGGGTGCACCATTAAATCATGGCTACGGATCTGATAGAACATTCCCGAAGCCCCATTAATCAAACCTGTCTTGTTCATCTCCATTTTGAAGCTTTATTACATGTCCTGAGATATAAATTACAAATATCTTGTTAGGAGATAGGAGATGAGTCTCGTTATAAATTCGTTGACGATGTTGAGCGTGACACTTAATTTTGAGTAGATTTTTATTTCGTCAACTATTAAGAGTGTAATCAATCTTAGTAGGTAATTTGTAAATAAGTTTGAATATTAACAGTAACTGTTACAAAATAGTGATAGAAATACGAGCAAAAAGAGATAAAATTTCTGCTGCAATGATTATCATGAAATTTAATACAGATATTGAAATATTGGTGAGTTGAATAATTTCTCGGATACCAAAAATAAAATTCCCTTTAGAGATTTGGAGCGGTACGTACGGCTTCTTATAAAAGGGTTCATAAGAAGCTCTACTGTTCCAAATCTTTCAAGCAAATATAAGTATAACTGTTTAAACTTATTATTCCACAAGCCAGATTTTAACGACCATTGTAGCGAGCCCTGCGTAGGATTCCATGAATGTGTGCTTTTATTGTATTTAGTTTAGTTAATTACGAGAGAACACGCGCCAACGCCATGCACCAACCTTAATTAATCTCTTAATAAGAAGAATTAAAAACATAATGAATTGATTATTATCAATTAAACATATGTTTTATCTTCGACAAGTGCCATTGTTATTATTATATCGCTCTCAAATCTGTTTCTTTCCTCGAAAGACCATTGCAGATAATATGTATGGTTCTCACACGATCTGTCCAAGATTTTGTCTGGACCTTAACGGAGACTCTTTTAGGGGGAAGCACAAAGATACCCCTCATTTTTTTTCTCTTGTTTTTTTCTCCGAATAGTCGTACAGCGAACAAAGAACTCATTAAAATTACAATTGACGACTAAAAATGTTTGTAAAAACTGTCTTAATGAATAAAGACTTTTTTAAAGAATGTTTAGATTTTTTCTTTGTAGCTATCATGATCATAATAAAACAAAGTGCAGCATCTTGTAGGCCAGAACTCCACGACAGTCTCTGGAGCCAATCACTGCTATAAAATCTACTAGACTAGCACTGAGTTCTTTTGAAACATAATGAGGCGCCTTTAGTGTCTTCACCAGACCGTCGGAATGTTTTATTAGCCGGGGATAGGCTTTGCACCTGAATTGCTGCAAGCGTGTAGGTGGTATAAGGGCTTATGCACACTTTTGGTTCGGCACATTCGTTTTGGCAGTGTTAATGGAACAACAGAGCCGGTCAGAAGCAATTACTACACATATTTGGCTTCCGTTCGGCTCGTGCCGATCGGCAAACTCCGACCGTCATCTCAAATGTCGAACATAATTCAGGGAGGCTTTTTTTTTTCGTGTGTTCCCGTTCGTCCCACCGACTTCGTCCCCGGCGTGGGACGAACGGGAATTTACAAAAATAATATTAAATTTGTTCTCGTTCGTCCCATTCGGGATTTTAGTGGGACGAATGGGAATATGTCCTAAGATTAGTGCCATTCGTCCCACTAAATAATTTTGTGCGTAAAATGTTTAATCATTGTTTAGTAGTTTACTTTAAAATTTGTCGTGATATTACATGGCTGGGTTTTTTTTTGGGTAGGAAATCATCAAATAACTAGTCCCGCTCTGGGTGGAGCAGGAGGGCGTGTCAGACTTTTACTGACTAAAACCCACCAGTGTTCCCTCAGTAGCCCGTATGCCAAGGGCTGCGGTATCTCTTTCGAACGAACCCGACCCCTGGCAGGCATCGGCTCTTGCGGGCCCCATCAGTTTGTGCTGACATCTCTTTAAGGCGCGCGTGGAACACAACGCGCCATCGACTTGGGCTTGGTCCTTACCGGACAGCGAGCTACCCATTACTCGCCATCCGCAAGCCTACGGTGGACAGAAATCAGCCTGGGATTCGCGATGCCCAGGGCGTCTCCTGCGGTGGCTAGAGCCGTGAGGGCACATAGACTGCCTGTCCCTCACGTGCGCCGCCTCTCTCTTCGCGAGCATTACTGCTTCGCTGAAGGAGGTGACGGCTACCCATGCACTCTCGCTCCGTACCATAGCCAGGACCAGAGCCGGATGCGAGAGATCGCCGCCGCCGATCGCCTCCACGAGGACACGGCGGTGCTCCGCCCAAGCCGGGCAGATCGCCACCGTGTCCTCAGGGCGATCTTTGCAGTGGAAACTCCCGGGCGTTTCCTCCCGCCTTATCCGAAACAGGAACCTCCCGAAACAACCGTGTCTGGTGAGGACCTGCGTCAGGCGGAAGGTGAGGACGCCATGCCGCCTCTCAAGCCACTCCCCAAAGAGGGGACTTATCGCCGCAATTGTGGCGTGCCCAGCACTGGGTTGCGACAATCCCACTCTCACATGGCTCTAGGTGGGGATGCCGCTACTAAACAAAAGAGTGCTGATAACATTGTGTTATTTGCGTAAACCCTATTGGTTTACCTGGCATTCTCTCCCTTTAGTATCCTTAAATTAGACCGGTTGGGTTAGTGTTGACAAAACAAAGAAACTGCACGGGTGTTAATGTAATAATATATATTCTACACAATTCCTGTGGAAAACTACTGATGTAAGTACATTTTTGTTATGAATATTATTAGAAAGGCTACACAGTTAATACTATTTTGACTCATGTCTTATTAATTTATGTACGATATCATGTTTGTATTCTATTTTATTTTACACATATTAAATATAATTCTAAATTATATTACTTATGAACTTCTGTTTTTTTAGAGCTCAACAATGTCACAAGAAGCGCATCTTGGTCCCGCTAGTAGTGCATCTCTTTGGGCTTTGTGTGCAATAATTATTATGGCCTTCATTTAAGGTCTCAAATACTTTCTACACATGTGAAATTTTTATTATTGTTACTCTTTATTATGTTTCATGTTCATGTGTTTTCGCCTTGACTTTGTGATATTTTGAGTATTTTGATTTTGAAATTGTTATAGTTTATTGACGTTTCTTATGTGTAAAATTAATGAGTAAACTGTTCTGATCACTTATATTATGATTAACGCAAAAATGTGGCACTGTATACCTAATGGACGTGTGACTTTGTAATAATTAGGGCGGTTTTTTATAAAAAAGTTCGACAATGATTTTTTAATCATAATTTTTAGTTTTATGGAGAATTTTATTTTGTTTAATGTTTAGGTTTATGAGTATTTTGATACCTAGGTACGTAAAGTTGATTCGTAAAGGTGATTTTTATTTCTTAATATTGTTATTTTTTTATCATTTTTCTTTACGTCTGAATCTATTTAATGGGACCAATAGGACTAAAAAAATAATTAAAAAATCATTCCCGTTCGTCCCATCAACAAAATTAGTGGGACAATCGGGATAAAAAAACGTGTATTCCCGTTCGTCCCCCGAGGGGGACATAGTCGATGGGACGAACGGGAATACACGTTTTTTTTTGGGTGGGATATCATCAAATGACTTAGAGCTGAGTAGAGCAGGAGGGCGTGTCGGACTTTTACTGACTAAAACCCACCCGTGTTCCCTCTTTTGCCCGTGTGCCAGGGGCGGTGGTAACTCTTTCGAACAACCCGCTCCCCTAACAGGCATCGGCCCTTGCGGACCCCACCAATGGTTGCTGACATCTCTGACGGCGCGCGTGTGGAACACAACGCGCCGTCCCGTCTACCACTTTTCGGCCGCAGGGGATAGGGAGAGCGGCCAACGCTATACCGACACTCCTCTTCCCCTGCGGCCCCACCGCGTCCGCCATCAAACGGTGGCGGCCCCGTCCAGGCCACGGAAGGGAAGAGCGCTGCTCAGAAGCACCGGCACTCCTCCTCTGCCGCAGCCCGTAACCCTCTGCCGCGATGCCTCCCATTCGACATCGCGGCCCACCTCAGTTGCGGTGCACCCCACCGCAACCTACTTTTTGGCCGCTAAGTCATTGGCTTGAAGGCAAAAGCCCTGATGAGCGGCCTCACCTTTGGGTTCCTCTTGGCTTCACCGTGGGTGGCAGTCCACGGTTACTGAGCGCCCCCGCAACGACAATGCGGGAACCCACTCGGGGGGGAATTCAGGGAGCTGAATCATGTTCGAGTCGTTTTCGCACAATTCGGGCTAAGAATAGCCTTTTTCCCGGACAAAAACCTGCATATCTGCTGAAATGATATGAGATAATTTTATACGTCTATTATTTTGTTGGTCAATGTTTTAAAACTAGATGGCGCCGGCTTTTTCTAGCTGACTGAGCTGAAATGACGAAAAAAATTAGGGGTGATGATTTCTTTTAAGGTCAAACATTATCTTATTAGGATTTTATGTGAGTCTAATCGTGCAAGGCCATGTCCGTAAGGGTTTTTTAAGAAAAAGCCATTGCAGCGTTGAGCAGACTTGTCCCAACAGACGGCATGAATGCATCAATCATCGTGTAGCTCAACCCTATTTTAGGAGCTCAACGACTCGTCGCAAAACACTACCAAATCTGCAACACAAGTGCGTAAGACATATATATACAAAATACCTACTTAAAACCGCCAGACAGATATAAAGTTATGTATTCAATCTAGCCTGCAATGTTTTTTTTGTTTTTATATTGGAAATCATCAAACAACTTCTCCCGCTCTGGGTGGAGCGTGTTAGACTTTTACTGACTAAAACCCACCCGTGTTCCCTCAGTAGCCTGTATGCCAGGGGCGGCGGTATCTCTTTCGAACGAACCCGCACCCCTGGCAGATCTAGCCTGCAATTCAATTCGATTTTGCAATCCAACTGTGCCCAATTATGCCAAGCCGAACAAGTGAGTAGCACCCCTCACAGTTCGTTACCGAGACTATGTTGCCGTACTTGCGTCTAGACTAAACCATCTTTCTTTTTTGTACCCGCATGTACAGTGGGCTTCACGATGTGGGTACCCCCCTAGAAAGCACCTACGTTCGAACCCCGCGATGGCCGCATAGCAAGTTTTGTATTTTATTGTAATGTTTTTAAACAGTTTATAAACAAACAATCCAGTATAATATTTCAGAGTGGTTACTAATAGTTCGATTGGTCTAGAGGTTGAGGATACGACATGCGAAGATACCGATTTAAGTTCGATACTGGCAGGACTGACTAAAAAGGTTTTTGTTAACGTATAAAAATATGTTTCTCTAAGTTATACTATTTAAGTAACTTTTTCTTTTTATATATTGTTATTACTAGAAGTTTTATATAAAAAATGAAAAACAAAAATATTTTAGTATAATTTATTATGAAATGAAAAACTTAACTAATTATTTAACATTGTTTATTTAACTGTAACATATAAACGTTTGTATCGCTTCACTGCAAAAAGTTAACTTACAAACTACTTATAATGGTTGAGAATTGTCTACTTACCTTTCAAACTAGTAGAATAATTTTCATAACTAACGAGTGAAAAAACATGTCATCATTAGTTAACATTCTAATGAATAAACAATTTACATCTCTCGTAAATCATAAATATTATCTACGTCCAATAATGACTATTACTTAGCTATTAATCACAATAATGAAATAGTGAGGTCAAATGATTTATTCTTTGAGTTATTTCAATGTATTAATGTCAACACTTTAATTTATTATTTATTATTATACCTACTACAAAGATATAAACCAAACGGGATTACGGGATCCAAAATATCTAAGATAATCGCAATTGGGACCCACTTACCAATTTACTATAAGTCGTTATGTTAATAGCGGAGGGGATGACCCTCACTGAGAATTATTTGCTGTAAGCGGCATCTCATATGAGTTACCATATTCCAGCCTATATTCCTACCGCGCATCAATTCCCAAGTCCTTATGACTTCTTGTTGTAAATTATCCTTGGACTTTAATTCTTTGACTTGAGTCCCAATTTAAAATCATTTGACCCCACATATTTTCAATTAAATTAAGATCCGGACTTTTAGCTGGCCAGGCGATAGTTATATCGTATAGTTAGTAATATAGTTAAAAAAAAAAAACAGCCTGTAAACTTAGCCACTCCTTCACCATTCGGGATCGATGCACAGCACAGTTATCATGGACGAAATATATTTGTGCTTCTGGGTATGCAAGACGCACTGTAGGCAAAATAACCTCTTGCAATATTTCATAATATGTTTTGCCATTCATTCGCCCGCCTATTTCTGTTAATTCGCCCGGGCCCAGAGATGACATCCATCCCCAGTAACCTGAAAATAAGTTTCTTTTAGTAACATAATATTAGTTTATTAGGCAGTAACTATAATGTTTAAGTTATTGTGGTGATAAACATTGCAAAAATATACCTTAGTTGCTCCGCACTGTGGCGATTGAGATGCCGTGTCGTTGAGCACTTGAGCGAGTGGTTGCGAACAGCGATTTCAGGTGAACATCTACGATATCACGGTGGTGTTCACACTGGTTTGTATAGATGCCTGAACATCTCCGCCCAAAAGGTTTTGACTTCACATCACCAGTATCCAAATAACGTCGCACCCACAAGCGCACCGTTTTTCTCTGTGTAGAAAAAACATTTTAAGTTAGTTGATCAATTAACCAAGTTTACGAACTTTTCAATTTAGTTTTATAAGATAATATTAGATTTACCGCTATGCCCCATCTGTCTGGCAATCCCTTTAATGCTTGCATTTTGTTCCTAAAGAACCACAATCTTTGTTCACAAGAAACTATCTATCATTTTATTTTAAATTGTTTTTAACACAAACACGTTTAAGTAGTATGCGAAAGGTGAAATCAAACTAGACTCATCAGACGGTAACCTCTAATAGATTAGTAAAATGTTTGCATAACTACCCTCAATTAACTTTGCATTCGCTGTGAGGTCATAATATATCGATTAGACAGAGACAGAATTATAACAAAAGTAGACTGATAATTCATCGCATTGTTAACTACCTAACCGGCTCAGTTGGTAAGAGCTAGCGGTAACCAAAGGAAAACCAATGATTCGATGGTTCGAATCTCGGCCGGGAATATGAACACTTTTTGTGTACTCCTAAGGATGGTAAATGTTTCAATTGCAAAGTCGTGTGTAGCAAAGTTAATTTTAATATAACTGGGGTACCCAATTGATGCAGCCCACTGTACACAATTAATTGTCTACACTTTTTGAAGATCCGAGATAAGATGGCCGACTTACAAAAGAATACTTTCACGAGATCTCTGTGTTCCACAGGCCAAGGGTTAGTCAAAGTGCTTTTTAATGTTAATCGTGCGAGGAACGCATGGGATGTATAGTCGCTCGCCCTGAAGCGCTGCTCATTACAATTATATAACACTATCAGCACTCCGCGGTTTCACTCGCGTAGTACCCGTTCCCGTGGGAATACGGGGATAAAATATAGCCTATGTCACCCGGGATTAGTGTAGCTTCTCAAGAGTGAAATAATTTTTCAAATCGGTTCAGTAGTGTCGGAGACTATTCAATGCAAACAAACAAACAATCAAATCTTTTCTCTTTATAATATTGGTACAGACAATAAATACTTTCGGTGTTTAAAGATATACTGAGAAAATTGGGTAAAATTATTGAGAGGGAATAATAGTTAGTGTAACTGCAATATGGCAGGAAAAATATAAAATACGAAGGCGTTCAACTTTATAATAATAATCCACCGGCAGATATCATGAGCAGATCTTCTTTCAACATATTAAAAGCTAAACTCAAGCAGTACGTCACAAACAACACAAAATTATTTAGGTAACGACATAAGTTAGTCTTACACACGATAAGATGTCGACATATTCGTACCTACCTACATTAACAAATCAAAACTGTTTGATAATGGACTACACTAACTCTATTAATGTATTTATCCGCTAAGTGAACAATGTATGTTCCTTTACACGACACTTTTGCTTTGGAAAACACGCTAAGCGGTTGTTCCCGGCTGTCATACGTTGATACTTGACAGTCGTCGTTACGGGTCGGCAGAAGCCCGATAGTCTGACAACCAGTCTTACCAAGAGGTATCGTATTATCTAGTTACTGGATTATGGAGGTCAGATAGGCAGTCGATCCATGTAAAATTATTCAGCTGCATTCGGTTAGACTGGAAGCCAACCCCAACATAAATGGAAAAAGGCTATGGAGTCGATGATGATGATAATGAATAGTTAGTGTATCTTTTGAATTAGCCAGATATGTACATTTGACGGTGTGTAGTCGTGAATTTACCCGAGCTACTTCTGGTATCAGGTAAGCGGTTTAACCCTTATAAGTCTTGGTCCCGTAGGTATTTTGGGACAAAAAATTATCCAGGTTTCTATAATTTGTTTGGATTTATTTTTTATCTGAAATAAACTGATTAATACTTAATAATAATAATATGCCAAATTTCATCCGATTCCCCAGCTGTTTTAGTGTGAAATCGTAACGCCAAAAATACATCAAATCTAATCTTTTGCTGTTGCCTGCGACTTCGCCTGCTATCCAGGATGAAAATTAGTCTATGTCCTTACCCGAGTCATAATCTATCTGTGTGTCATTGTTCATCCAAAACCGTTCAGCCGTTTTAGCATTGAAGCCTACAGCAGTACTAAATATCTAATTTATGGTCTTTTTAAAAATAACATTCAGTTTAATTGAGAGATAAACTGTAGATACTACAATGAAAAATGATATTTACATTATCAACACTATTAATATTGAAAGATAGAAGAAGAGACAACAAAAACAAATCAAAGTCTTAATTTTCTTCTTGGTCATGTAATGATTAATGATTTGTTAATGATGGATTTAATTGGCCTTATCATTATTATGTATTTATATTCAGATAACATTGATCTATTTTGTTAGTAAAAAGAGCTTAAACGTATATTCACAAACGACGATTTCCTATTCTGAAATTGACTAAAGTGACACAACTTAACTATATTTTAGTTTGACAGCACTAAGATTGCACTGAATAGTTAGTTATAGTTTAGTGAAAATGGTAATTTTACTATTCTGTTGTTGTCAATTTCATTATTCTATTCAACCTAAAATTTTGGTTGTCTAACTAAATCTGACTATTTTTAATCGCGATTAAATAGGTGTGGAATAAAATTAGTTGTCAAGAAATAAAATTCACACCGACACCTAGACTTCTGGTACAAAATAGTACTGTATTTTTTTCTTGTCTTGTGCTTATATCTCGAAAATGGTGTGTCCTATCGCAAAAATAATGAAAATTTCGACCCCCTTTATGGAACCCAATACACCTCTAAAACTCAACATGTGGGTAATAATTTTTCATATTTTCCATGAAAAAAGTGAAAATTCCATATAAATCAAGTCGAGGCTGCCGCCCCTGCGCGCCGCTGGCTCTAAAAAAAATCACGGTGTAGGGCAAACAAGTACCACGTTGCGAAGCCAAAACATACCACGTGCGAGTCGCGATTTTCAAAGTCGATTTTAGTTGTGTCAAAATTGTTTTTAAATTTAGAGATATTTTTTTGCAGAATAGCGTTTAGATTCTCGTAGTCAAAAGTAAGGAATTTTAGTTATAGTTTAGTTAGTTTAGTTCGGTGTACAACAGAATCGGCACCAATGTCTGCTCACTAAGAATGCTGAGGATTATCTATACTAATATTATAAAGAGGAAAGATTTGATTGTTTGTTTGCATTGAATAGGCTCCGAAATTATTGAACCGATTTGAAAAATTATTTCACTGTTGGGAAGCTACAGAATCCCCCGAGTGACATAGGCTATATTTTATCCCCGTATTCCCACGGAAACGGGAACTACGCGGGTGAAACGGACCGCTGCTAGTTAGAAAATAAGATTTATTTTTGAAACCATCGCGCTATTCTTCTGACAGATAATATTCCGTCTTAATTGAACTATCAAGTTTTTGACATTATTTAAAAACGCGATATCGGACGTGTATAATTTAAATTGAAATTAATAAAAAAATATATTATTAAGTATACCAAAAGTGTTTTTCCAAAAAAAACTTTCCTTCAACTCACGCGCTTCAACATGGTTTAACTTACAACATTAACGAATTAAGAGCTAATCGTAAAATAAAATCAGCTGTAGCATCACCAACCAAAAACACACTTTAACACCATCTCATTAAAGTTAATTTTCCACGAAATACTACAAAACAATGTCATAAAATCTGTGATAAAGTGAAATCATTGCTTCAGAGGAGATCACTTTCTGTTGCGCGTGCGCCGATGAAAGCGACATTAGCATGATGCGCACGAAATCAACAATTATCTTACACTTACGCTCATTATTTGCGTAATTCTGTAGAGAGTAAGATTTATTAATCAGTGTGACGATACATCTGATGTAAATGCCAATGGAATCTGAAAAGAAAAATGAGTGTCGTCTCTTCGACTTGAGTTTTCCTTTTAATTCGCTTAGAATTTGTATTGCAATCGTCGCTGTTTAAGTGCATAGAATACCACTTTGAAAGTAACAGAATAAAACAATAAAAGTAAGAATATAAAATAATTAGCTTCTGCTCGCGATTTCGTTCGCGTCGAATTTATTGCTCCCCCGACCTACGAGTACCCCGTCGCATCGAAATGCCTGGCCGTGCGATTACTTCGTATTCGTGACATTTTTCTTTTTGCTCGGCTCCTAGTGGCCCTAGCGTGATGTTATATAACCTTCCTCGATAAATGGGCTATCTAACATTGAAATAATTTTTCAAATCGGACTAGTAGTTCCTGAGATTAGCGCTTTGAAACAAACAAACAAACTATTCAGCTTTATAATATTAGTAAAGTAATAAAAATGGAATTTCAAATTTTCTTACTTTTTTTGCAATTTGCAGATCAGTGTCAGATAAGTATGTTGATTAAAATATGTATGATTCGCGACTGTAACAAATTTATAGAATTATAATCATTAGAATACAATAATACAACTCCTTATGTCGGAATAAAATTAGCCTCAAATCACGAGTTTAAAATTCAATATGAAATTGGAGAGTTTGATGACTACATATTTAGATCAATGTTCAACCTATATACCGATACTGACCCGGAAATTGCAAAAAGCGTAAGAAAGTTTGAATTTCCCGGGCTACCCTGAACGCTCCCCTGGGGACCCTGGACGTCCCCGAAAGCTTTCGCCCTAAGGGCCGAAACTGCGTTAAGCGGACGCCCGCGCGGTTTCATACAAATGTGCCCCGTCGCGGTCCCACGCGCGGGCGTCCGTCGCGGGTTAGGCTACTTTAAGTGGCGGTAGCACGTTCCCGTGGGATAATTTCCGACATCCACGCGGATCCCGCGAAGCCGCGGGCAGCAGCTAGTCGTAAATAAAATGTCCCCGCGACTGACATCATTACGATCCCACCTCGCGTGTCCACGCACATAGACCCGCGACGGTTGACCGTCGCGGGCGCCCGCATAACGCAGTTTCGGCCCTTATATCTTCAAGAGCATAAAATCATGTAATTGACAAAATTGAGTATTTCTCAAGAATGACTCAACATACAATTTTAGACGAATTTATTAATATTTGAAATACAAGGTAAAGAAATACATAGGAGTCGCTCTTGCTAAACCATGGTTGATAGCAACAGCAAGAATTCTGTACAAAAAGACGATCTTTTTGAAAAAGGGCTTACCTAGCAAAAAAGTTACAGTCATCAACTCATCACCTTAGTCTTTATAACAAACATATAACTATCAGTTTACTACACCCGCAGACACACAAACATGCATACACACAGACATACGGGTCGAATACAGGACCTCCTAATACTCTCTTTATAAGTCAGTAAAAAAAAAAGTAGTTGAAAAGACAATTAATATTATAAAGTTTATATTTTATAATGAAAATACCCTAAGATTTTCCTTATTTTTGTGGTAGTTGCGCAAGTTAGCTCGAGGTGAGTGACTCCAAACCAATAATTTAGTTTCCAATGGAAAAACTGTAAAGTAAAAATTTCATGAGCGCTCTACGTCCAACAATAAACTACGGCAGATTTAGACACTTTTTTCACACTAAATACTCACTTTGTCAATAGAGGGCGTGACTATGTTGTGCGAAAGGATGACACATTACGAGTTAGATCGCCTTTCTTCCGAAAGATGGAACCAGCAGTGGCGTTAGAAACCTTAAGTGATCATGTATCTCTATGTACTAGTGGGCACCAACTGGTTGAAATTTGACCATAATTTATTTAAAACTTATTGTTTTTACTTGTATTATTACTTAAAAAAAAAGTTTTCTTCAGTCCTATTCCTTATACAATTTAACTATGCCACATAATCCCACGTAATTTTCGTAAAAAGAGGTACATAGTTTTTGCTTCACGTATTCTCTATGTATTTACTGTGTTTACAAATAGTATAGTAAAAAAATAAACATCTCCATCATTCAGCCGAAAGGCGTCCACTGCTGGACATAGGCCTCCCCCAAGCTCCGCCATTTCGACCGGTTCTGTGCTTTCCGCATCCAGCGGACTCCTGCAGCCCTCACAAGGTCATCGGTCCACCTTGTGGGAGGCTTTCCAACTTTACGTCTTCCGGTACGCGGTCGCCACTCCAGAACTTTTCGGCCCAAATCGGCCCCATTGGCTCACTTAAAAGGAATTGTCAGATAGGATCTGGTAGATGCTAGGTGATGGTAGGTGCAATCATTTGGTAAATACTATTATTTTTCAATTCCGAGTGAAGATCACCCTGGGATTAATCAAAAATTAATTTAACTTTTTAAATAATCAATTATAATAACAATTTTTTTGTTAAACAAGTTAAAGTATAAAATTACATTAGCAAAGATACCCAATCTTAAGGTTTTAATTTTATTTAATTATAACTTTTCCGCCTCCATGCGTCATTTTATAAATAATATTGTGTTAACCTGTTAACTTTGTCAGTTCGTGTATCATAATTTGCTATCAGAAATAAAGAAGTTATTAATTCAATACATTTTTCCATTGCTCAAGCAAAAGATTGAACATTTAGCGATTTATTTTTATCTTTTGAAATGTATCGTAGTATTTTTGTCAGGGCTTTTTTACACTGTTGTTGATTCAATATATATTTTAGTGAGAGGGAGGAACTTACAGTATTTAAAAAAATAATAGACACAATGAAATAAATAAATCAAGTTTGAGAGTCACTAAATAAATAAAAAATACAGATATATAATCATCTGCCTAACCTTTTCCCAATCCCCCCCGAGTGGGTTCCCGCATTGTCGTTGCGGGGGGGCTCAGTAACCGTGGATTCCGGCCACGGTGAAGCCAAGAGGAACCCAAAGGTGGGGCCGCTCGTCAGGGCTTTTGCCTCAAAGCGTAGCGGCCAAAAAGTAGGTTGCGGTGAGGTGCACCGCAACTGAGGTGGGCCGCGATGTCGAATGGGAGGCATCGCGGCTGAGGGTTACGGGCTGCGGTAGAGGAGGAGTGCCGGTGCTTCTGAGCAGTGCTCTTCCCTTCCGTGGCCTGGACGGGGCCGCAACCGTTTGATGGCGGACGCGGTGGGGCCGCAGGGGAAGAGGAGTGTCGGTATAGCGTCAGCCGCTCTCCCTATCCTCTGCGGCCGAAAAGTGGTAGACGGGACGGCGCGTTGTGTTCCACACGCGCGCCGCCAAAGATGTCAGCAACCACCGGTGGGGTCCGCAAGGGCCGATGCCTGCCAGGGGTGCGGGTTTGTTCGAAAGAGATACCACAGCCCCTGGCATACGGGCTACTGAGGGAACACGGGTGGGTTTTAGTCAGAAAAAGTCTGACACGCCCTCCTGCTCTACTCAGCAGGAGAAGTCATTTGATGATTTCCCACCCAAAAAAAAAAAAAACCTTTTCCCAGTTATGTTGGGGTCGGCATCCAGTCTAACCAGATGCAACTGAATATCAGAATACTAGAATTGCACATGGAGCGACTGCTATCTGACCTCCACAACCCAGTTACTAGGTAATACGATACCTCTTGGTGAGACTTGTTGTCAGACTATCGGGCTTCTGCCGACCCTAACGACTGTCAAGCATCCACGTATGACAGCCGGGAACAACCACTTAACGTGCTTTCCAAAGCAAAAGTGTCGTGTTAAGGAACTTCATTCTGAAAATCTATGTTCAGGTGCAATTATATAAGTTGTACCTCAAAGTACTAGCAAACTTCATCATACTCATAATCAAGCCTATATAATGTTCTCACTGCTGGGACACAGGCCTCGTCTCTGTGAGAGGGAGTGGGCCCAAAATCCACCACATGGGCCCAGTGCGGATTACTAGATATCACATGTCTTAGAATTTTTGGTTCCAGGACATGCCGGTTTCCTCGTGGGCCACCACAGCTAACGTAGCAAGCACATTCATATTTTTTAAAGTCATCATACGTATCCCTGTAAGTTTATTTTCAGAGTTTTCTTCCATTTATAAACTTTAAAAAATATTTATCACGACTACAATATTTTTATTTTATTTCGTAACCATATTTAAAGAACATGTTACTGATTGGAGCCTCCTTTTAAGCAAACAATACCTGTACTAGGAGACTCCGCTCTTCCATAGCAAGATTTATACAAAACTAGCAGCGCTCCGCGGCTCGACCCGCGTAGTTCCCGTTCCCGGGGAATACGGGGAAAAAATATAGCTTATGTCACCCGATGATAGTGTAGCTTCACAACAGTGAAAGAATTTTTTCAAATCGGTTCAGTAGTTTCGGAGCCTATTCAATGCAAACGAACAAACAATCAAATCTTTCCTCTTTTTAATTTTAGTAGATAGATATTATTGTTATTATATTAGCATAGATATACAAATTAAAAAGAGAAAATAACAATATTAAGGTGCTTGTGTATGTGTGTATGGGGGTGGGTTTGTGTGTGTTTCGAGTATGTGTGGGTAGGTGAGTGTGTGTGTTGAGAGAAACAACCTCAGTTAATTTGGTTTTGCAGTGGCGCCTCAGTATCTTAATAAGGAAATTATTATATCCAATTTGTTAGGATTTTTTTACATACATGTCAAGCACATGTATGTAGTATTAGTGTATTTATGTATATATCTCTTTGTTTACCCTACTATATAGTTGAGCAGAACGTATGCTGTATTGTATAGTAACGAATTTAGTTTTAGTTTGTGGTATATCATGTCCTTTCGTCTTGCAACGACTTGCAACAACGAAATAATTTAATTCGTCGATTTTTGTTCGAACCATAATAGCTGCAGGGTAATCTACAGCAATTATTACTGGAAATATCAATTCTTATAAATCAGTAGTAAGTATTCTTTTGCACGAAACAATCTGCATAAAAGAAACCTTCCTATAATAGGCTATTATTTATAACATGTTTATTACGTTTTCGAACAATGGACACGATAATAACGATGTGTGAATATCCTCGGACATGTCCGGGGCACTTAATCACTATGTAAAGTAAAAATAACACGAGCATTTTGTTCGTTTGTACTCAGCCATCTCGGGAAAGGTGAAGGATTTCTATCCGGTGCAAGAATGTTGTGGATGCGGACGTAATTTGCGATCGTCAATTATTTTGCTATGCCTTTTACTTATAGTAAAGGTATTTTCCAGCAGGGAGCGGGTCTTAATATGTTAAATGACGGGTCTTTTTGTGCTGGAAAATCCCTTATACAAAACCAGATGCTTTTTTATCTGCTTCTTAAATATACGAGTATATCGGTACTAAACAGCCTTCATGAAAGGCAATGCGTACTCATCGCGAGTATTCGCTTCGCAAATTTGTTTTAGAAACATTCGTTTCGCGAGCTTCTGTTATGCAACGAACTTTCATTCGAACCTTGTTGAAAATGTGAATCCAAATACGAAATGAATGATCGTTTTACGAGTGAATGTTTGTTACGTAACAAAAGCTCGCTTGACGAATGTTCGCTAAACCAATTCACAAAGTGAATACTCGTTTGATGAGTGCCGTCCATTAAATTTGTGTACAACCTGCACCGATGCGAGAAAAAAATTATAAGGTACCTATTTTTAATCTATTTTTTATTCTAATTTGGAATCATAAATCTAAATACTTGAAAGTGTTTCCCCTCAACTTTACGAAAATTTCATTTGGTACGAAAATAAGCCGATAAATAATTACCTTTGCAGCTCTATTTTCAAAATCAAAATCGTAATATTTTATTTTACATAAACCTAAATAAGTAATTTGAAACTTAAGAAGCTAGGTGCTTGGTTCCAATAGGGCGTTTCCTATCGGGAAGAGCCGGAAACAAACAACACTTTTAAAATTACGTGGCTCTTTGATTATTTTCAAATTACAGTAGGTATGGGAGGACAGTGTAGGCATGTCAACGTATTGTTTAGAGAGCATATGTTAACCAGTAATCGTTTGAAATCTATTCAAATTGCGCCAGACGTTGATAGAATACCTTACAACTCTAGTAAGCAACTTGACGATTTTTTAATGTTAATTTTGTCCACTGAGAATGATTTGAATTTATTAGCACGATATAACTTCCTTCGTAATAGGTTTGACATTTCTTAAGAATTATTTATGATCTGAAATTGTTACCACGCTAATAAAACATCTTTAAGAATATAACTATAGGTAGATCTCGCTTATGCTTGTAAGAAAATCATCATCATCGTTTCAGGCGAAAAACGTCCACTGCTGGACATAGGCCTCCCCCAGGCTCGTCCACTTCGATCGGTCCTGTGCTTCCCACATCCAGAAAAGAAAATCATCAAGAACATTTTTTTTGCTTTAATTAAAAGAACACGGGAGCAGCGATGGCTATAGTGACTTACCACCCAGTTCGAACCCAGTCAGGCGTATTACTTTGTACAAATTGTTTCAACACCACTGCTTTCAAATGATGAAGGAAAAGGTCGCAAGGAAACCAGGATGTCTTAGAACACAAAATTTGAAGACATGTGACATCCCCAACCCGCACTGGGCCCGCGTGGTGGACTACGTCCCACTCCCTCTCACAGAAAGGAGGTCTGTGTCCCAGCAGTGAGAACGTTGTAAGCTGATTATGCTGTGCTTATGCTATGTATGTATGTATGTTACGTAAAGGAACACCTGCCACATGATTCGTGCATTTCCCACAACACAAAGATTGTTTACGTTGGTGAACCACTATTAACCCAACTAATGAAACCAGAACCAAAGACAACCTATCTCTTGTGACTTTTGCTTTCCCCTTCCTCTTATAAGCAGTGCAAATTTATTTTATAACATTCTTATGAAATGTTAAACACACACAAGTTTATTAATCCTATTTTGAACATAGAACATCTATGTCATAGATTTTCTTTCAATTAATCAATTTTATTTGTACTCTTAAGCACTTTAACAGTATTATTTATTTAAACTTCTCGCACACAAAAAGGTACAAAGACGGACTTAATGCCTTAGGCATTCTCTACCAGTCAACCAAGGGTGGTGAAGAGAATAGATGGCAGGTGCTTAGAACCTAGTCGCGGGCTCGAATTCACTGGTGGGTCTGGCTGAAAAGCACGCTGTCTCACCAGGCTTCGTGTCCGATAGAGGTAGTACCCGTGATGAGCAGTTAGACACTAGTCTACACGTAAAACATTATTGAGTGAGCTGCAGGATAGTAAAACAGGCGCGTAAAAATGTAAAAAAAGTCCTACGGAAGATCGGGTTTTATGAAAAAACCACTGCATAAATCAATTACCAATAAAGTTTATTGAACTTTTTGGTAATTGAGCTTTGTCAATACAACCTTAGTTTTGGAGATTTTACACTTCTTTTATTATTTAAACACGCCCAAAGTTAGGTTAAATTAGCAAGAGAAACGAATCTTTGTTGGCTCCTAACTTTTTAATTTTAGTATTCTGTTTCCGTACAGACAATATTAATAATGAGACAAGATCATACCATGTTTAATTTTTGAATTTTGTATGGAAAAAATTTCGACTACACCTTAAGCTTGAGTAATGATTGGTCACTATTTAACGATAAATTAAACGTCTCTTAACTTTAAGCACCGTTTATAAAAGAAGGAGTCGGTCAGAAAGCTAATTCTACAAAAAGAAAGCCCCATTTTCTTTTGACAATATCTTTTTAATTATACGAAACTAAATCATCTTTTTACGATTGCCATCCATTATTCCACGCATCGAGCCGTGTCCCCCACACGCAACGTTCTTTCATAGACGTAAATACATATAAAGGTGACACATGCATTATATGGACTCAGTTCACAATGAGCAGAACATGTTACACAGCTTTTAAGGACTTGTATATCGATTCAGGTTATTTTGCGTTCATTTGTAGGATTATCACGCTTTTTTCTATGGTGTAGATGCGGATAGATCATTGCTTTACAGTGTATCTCATAATCTATCCACGAATTAGTTGACAAACTAAACGAATTAAATTATACTTTTGTGGTGCTTTTGATATGATATACCAATTGAGAATCAGTAGGTACTGGCTAAAACAATGGAATGCCAGATTATTTAGATTTCAGACGATTGATGTTATTATTGTATCTGATTTCTTTCATGATTATAATTCTTTAATCAATCATATAGATTGCATTAGCTGATTATCTATATATATGTAAAAATGAATCCCTATCTCCGTTGGTCACGGCATCACACGTGAACGGCTGAACCAATTTTGGTAATTCTTTTTTTGTTGTTCCCCTCCCAGAAAGAAAAAGAAATAAGAAAGTTTCGCGTAGCATATTATGCATAGTTAAGACAAGACAACGTCTATCGGGTCAGCAGCAGTATCCTTTAACCGCGTACACATACCTAATTAGTTAATTACCCTACACATGATCATTAATAACAACCATTCAACATTCAACACAGTATGCGCTGCTTTCCTAATTTTCGCAACAAATTCCATTCAATGTGCAATCACTTGCCTAGCAATCAATTAATTACTAATTTTCTAATATCAGGTAAACTTCATTTAAAACCGGATAATTGCATTTTGGCATTTGTAAATATTCTTGCAGAACACGTAGAACAATAACAGGATCCAAAGAGTTTACAGAGTGAAAGGGATGGTGATATGAAAATGTGTGAGGGGGAAGGAGATAGAGGATTAGTGTAACCTTTCGCTGAGCTGTAGCACAGCTAAGAATGGATGACAAAAAGTGAATAAGTCAGTGTGGCATAGAGTGCGGTGCGGACGTCAGGCAGACATTAATAAAGTCACTTATAAGTGACATTTAAGTTAAATAAGTGATAGGCGTGATATCACGAGATGACGTTCCGATCGTGCGTGGGAGTCGTTTTCTTGGGCTGTTTAGTTGGTGAGTTATTAATTTAAACATGTTAAAAAAAGAAACAGAAAAATATAAATAAACAAAGGACAATTCTATTTTTAAACTTTTATTTTATTTTAATAAATTTAAATCATGTACTTTCTTTACTCCATATTTCAATAAAGACCTATTTCGATAACCTTTAACAAATCAATATTCAGTGGAGCAGTAAGTATTTCAATATGTCAGGCTACACGTTGGCCTTGATACTTAGACTTACAATTCCTGTCTAATTTGAATGCTAAACTATAAGCAATGGTAATAAAGTTGAAATTGCTTTCATTAACCACTTGGTTAATTATAAATGATACTGATAACACAGAACCTGTATCTCATAATAGACAATAGAACAAGTTTCTACTAGTACTTAATCCACTTTCATAAATAGAATAAACTTTCATGACAGAGCAATCACATCTTAAAACACTGAAGAAAGAGGGTATTTGGGAGATCATATTGTCTCATTTTAAAGAGAAACACGTAAGAAAGGTTTTTTTGTAAAGTCAATCAAGTAGACAATTAATGTTTCATTGGGAGTTGAAGAAAATGCGGACAAAGTCACAAGCAACCACTAGTCTTTAAAACGAAGATGGTTTCGCAATCAAACAGTTAAAAGCTTACAAATGCTAGTTTGATTTGTTAGCTAATGATTTTGCTTCGTAACTACAACAATCAGTTACGTCTAGAAAGAAAAGACATCAACGCGCGCGCACTTTTTAAAAGAGAAAGTTTCATATATTTTCTGAAACGGCATCATCAGTCTTGGTTTGATGTTTTGCATAACTATAAACTGAAAGTAGTAATTCTTTATTATTATTATTAGACACGATTTAAAAACAATCCTTAACTTTAAAATGTGATGAATAAAAAATGTATTGCATAACTTACATTTTTTGACGTAATTTGGGTAGCGGTTTTTTTTTATTTATGTATATTCACATAATGGTAAGTATAACTTAGCCCTACAAAACCGTAGTAGTGGTTTGACTGTGAGGTCAGTGAGTCTATATACACCCAATAAACTTTGTATTTAAAGTAACTTATTATTTCGAGGTAGCACTGTAACATATTTCTAAATTATATTTTTTAAATTTATTTTTACAACTATTTTTGTATTTTTCACAAAATAAATCTTAAATTATTCGCCATCTACAAGTATCTTAGTATATCTTAGGTTTCAAATACAGTACTAGATTACTGACTAACTTCAGCTTGATCGGATAGATACTCAGCGATTACCTAAGTTCAAATAACAGTTAAGACAACGATTCCAAGTAAAGTAACGGAGAAATGGCGTACTTATTCAACGCACGCAGTGCCGCTGAATGCCATTAAAGTTCAAATGAGTACAAAATGGACACACATACATATGTACTTTGTATGGATGGAATTTATAATGAGGATGACGTCACAAATAAACAATTGAATGAGGTCCCATGGTAGTTAAACTAGGGTAAATTATGACACTGTTTTTGCAATAGTAGTCTTCAAAAGACACCAAGCAAAAGGTCCGTAGAATATTCATGAATGTCAAAAACTATATAATTAGCTTAAATATGTGGTTGGACTGGTAATTAAGTTTCTTAAGAAAAGGTTAAGATAATAATAAATGCTTGTATAGTTCAAGCATTTGGTATTTATAATAGTAAATGCCAATGATAATAATCGTCTCTTCTCGCATACCTAAAGTCAAAGTCAAATAATTTATTTCAAATAAATGGCACTTTTGAACATCAAAGTTTACACAAAAGCATAGAATTGATTCTAGTTATGCCTTCCAAAAGGTAGTTTTGGATAGAGTGTAATGGGCAAGAAACTCCACTGTTACACTACTCTTTTAAAGTGATTGATCGGTACTATTCACTTCGCTTTTTCACTGCATTTCGGCAATTTAAACCAGACGAGTTCCTAAGGGCAATTCTCGTAATTTTAATAATGTTCACACTCTGATCTTAGTCTCAATGTGTCAAAAATACCTCGAGATTTCAAACATTTTGACATGTTTTTGACATTTGCATGTCGCTGAGATGAGACTGGGAAGAGATTGTGAACGTTTTTAATTACGTGAATTAGCCTTGGCACAAAGATAGTTTATGATCTGATTTAACACGTAGGATACTTTTTTTAACCCAGTAGTACGCCCTGTGGCATAATTTTCGAACACAACGCGGGCGAACCCGCTGGCAAAAGCCAGTTGAATATAAATATCTATGGGTGCTAAGTTATTAGAGGGCTAGCGCCACTTTAGCATAATCTAAACCTGTTATTAATACAGTTAGGCTTAATAAGTACTTAGAATATTATAAACTATGGATACAGTTTAATAGGCAGTACTTAGTGGGTTCGAGGTTATCATTTAATGGGAAGATTATTAAATGGTGGGATGCTGGGTAATTTCTTTGACCTTATGCGTTGACCTTAACCATAGATTATTGGTATAGTCCACACGTTCTCCCACTGAAACCCTCTTCTATCTTATTTTTATTTGGCGTTAAGTGCTTGATGGCTGATTGTGAATACATTTTCACGCCAATCTATGGCAGGATATGCTGAAACAAATTCACTGTAACACCTTATGTACCATATTCTAGCAAATAAATATTTTTGTTTTTGATTTGATTTGGTGCATTGTGAAAGGTTCATGTAAAAATTTGATTCTGGTTTTTGAATTTGCTCCTGTTGATCTGATATGGCAAATACGTAGTAAGCAACCGTATAGTCAATGCTCGTTCCATCCCTGCTTCTATTTTTCTTCGGTATACTGACTGTTTCTAATAATAGGTAATACGAGCTGTTGTCCGCAACTCCAGGTCAATGCGCGTATTTTGAGTACGGGTGGGAAAATCGGTCATTCGATCCATCCCAGCTCCTCGAGAAAGGCCAGCAACGCCTTGGTGTTGCTGACAATCTCACGTAGGGTACCTGGGTTACCGGAGTATTTAGCCCTGTAATTGGCGACCACCGGGCAGTTTAGCAGCACGTACGCGAATTTTTCTAGCAACTAGTTCTGTCTACTACGGTACCTATTTACTACAAAATCGTTGAATCTTACCTCTACACTCATAGGAAGAAGTATTTTTCACTTCAACTAAGTACAAATTTCCCTCTTTTATTTAGTGGCCCCTCAATCAAAAAATAATCAGCACAGCTTATCGAAGTCCACTGCAAGCCATAGACCTCTCCCAGGCTGTTCCACAACAAGCCCTGTCCTCCACCTTCCGAATGCAGATCGACGGTCGATCTAGCTTGGGGTTTTTTTTGGTTGGGAAATCATCAAATAACTTCTCCCGCTCTGGGTGGAGCAGGAGAGCGTGTCAGACTTTTACTGACTAAAACCCACCCGTGTTCCCTCAGTAGCCCGTATGCCAGGGGCTGTGGTATCTCTTTCGAACAAACCCGCACCCCTGCAGATCTAGCTGGGGTGCGACTACGGTTGAGTGTTGACATATTTAACGTTCAATTGACTAACCATTCGATATTATGAACGTTCGTTCGTTGTGTTTCGTAATGTTATTACCTACTATTGTATGGAATCAAGTTCTTGTAACTTAACAGACAGCTGTGCTGCTGGGGAGTTTGTTGCGCTACTTCTTCCCAGCTAAAGTACTAGGAAGTGGTGAAGAGTGAGCGTTTTGGAGGACTGTATTTTGTAATTTTGACGTTCGAAAAGAACTGCTTCTCAGTCTAGTTTGAACACTTTTGATTTTGATTTTGTTCCAGTATTTGGACGTTCGATTTATAGTGGTCGAACAATTGATTTTCGATTATCTGGGATTCGATTTGGCATAGTACACCCACCGTTGTCAAAAATACCTCACTACCGTCCACTACCGTCCACTTATATTCTCACTACATAACTTACCATAACATCACGCCCTATTTCCCCAAAAGGTTGGGCAGAGGTATGCCCACATTTCGCCAGTTATGTTTAAGTTTCATGTAATAGGGGGCGAGCCTATTGCCATCAAACGGGTACAAACTCCGGGCTGCCACTAAGAAATTCCAAATAAAAACCTAATATCACTTAGTCCGACCTAGAAATCAAATCAAGATCTCATACTCTGCAGAAGCGCTTGCAACAACTAGACCAACCGCCAGGGGTGTGGGTTGTTCGAAAGAGATACCGTGGCCCCTTGCACGCAGACTTAACAACTGAAGTAACACAGGCGGATATTAGACAGTAAAAGTCTGACACACCCTCCTGCTCCGTCCAGAGCGAAGGAGTTATTTGATAAGTTCTTACCCAAAAAAAAAAAAAACACTAGATCAACAAAATACCACTATAGGTACTCTAATTTTTTATTTGCTGGAGCAAAACTACAGCCGTTACTATAGCATAACTGTCATGTTGACAAAAACGGTGACCGCAGCTATCATTTTATTCCAGCTAATTAAAAATCAGAGTTTACATACCTATGGTTTAAATTTCAAAAGTCTGATTGTATCACAAACTAGGTATAGTCAGCGAGTTATTACTGTGTTCGCACAGTGAAGGCTATCGATTGAAACATTAATGCAGTACTAATATTTGGACACACCGCGTCGTACAAAGCTACGTGTGTTAGGTAACAGAGAAATCAGCTCTTACACCACAGTTTTTGGTTATCTTTCATCTGTTTAAATATTGCCAGTTGCAAAAATATGTTCCTTTTTCTACTTCGTGATTTGAAAGTGTTGTTTGAACCTAAGGGCTCATTATCTACTTAGGCTTTTCACAATTATATTGGGGTTGGCTTCCAGTCCAACTGGATGCAACTATTTTACATGGAGCAACTGCCTATCTGACCTCCAACCACCCAGTTGTCAGTCTGACGACTTTCGGGCTTCGGACGTCCCGTAATGACTGACAAAGAGCTACGAATGACGGACCAACGGATTTACGTGCTTTCCGAGGCACGGAAGGGTCCTGGTACTCGTATGTAAAGATCAATTCATGGACCAACCGCGATAAGCGGAGCTTAACCTGTCCGATCAACCCGTGCGGTTGTTGGTAATTAACCACAAGCCCCTCTAATTTCAAAGGACCACAAACTTAATAATTAACGTGGAAGAATGATGAAGAATAATGTGAAAGATGATCATCACTACGTGCATAGAAAAGAAATCCCTTAGAAACTGTACAGATTTTCTCTGAGTAAAAACAAGCAACGTTTGCCTTAAATCTTTTAAATAAAATGATATGATAGTTACAACACTCTTGTTATGAAAAATGCTTTTAGTATTCAAGGTAACGTTTAAAGATGTTTTTAATGTTTTTGATTTGATGTTACTGTTCTCACATAGCGACACAAATATAAATTAAAACATTTACAATCAAGGACGATTGTTTTGATAATCGCTAGGCAATTTAGTTGTTATTAAAATGAAGAATATTTTGTTATGTCTAGAAGCAAGGTTGAATTTGTAGAATAAAAGTGTTCAGGTTCATTTACTTTTATTCATATCTTTATTTGCATTCCACAATGTAAAATAGATAACGTTCAGTTAACTCAGAAAATATTACTTAATAGTTCTGATTTTACATCTATCTAAATCTGCGCTATAGTCAACATCATTAAGTCTTTGATCCTCAAATTCCCACGGAAACGTAATAATCTCGCAAATTACGTATGATTGAAATCACAAAGAAAATACTAGCTACGTGAAATATGGCTATTTCAAGTATTTTGTTTCATTAACAGCGATCATATATTTTACGTGTTCCCAGCTAATTTTCAAGGTTTATTTTGTTATTGAAAGAAAATATAGGCATCGTACCGTGACCCGCAAATGGGTCATGGATTTTGCGTAGTAAGTATCAAACATAGAAAAAAGAACATAAACACACATCTTTTAAAGTTAATGAAGTGTAGTTTTATTTACTTACCCACAGAAATGTACACATAGTCGGAGTACATCCGCTTTGATAGTGAAATCAGATACAGACATTCTGCATTATCTTTTTAAATTTCTACAGTAAAATGTTTACCTCCAGTCTTTCAATCTTTGTAATTAACTTACAAGTATCCAATTTTCTTAATGTTCAGTTGAAACATTTAGAAAGTACATGACAGTGCAGTGTTATTTAGTTTTACTGCAGCTAATTGCAGCATTGAACTTAAGGAAGTGGCCGCACTCAATGTGAACTACTTTTGTCAACGTACGCGCAGGAAATGTAGCGAGCGTGTCATTGGGCTTAACTGATGTGTATTAAAAGTTTTATTAGATCTAATTTGTTGTAGTTTAAAAAGAAAGGTTATTATTGCATAGTAAAATGGTTTAAAGCCCGTTTTTTAGCGTTTTAGGCGTTAAGTTATTGGAAGAAGCTACTCGTAAAATGAAATATATAGTATATATATAAATAAATAGTATTCCGTATTCCCGACATATGTAGGAAAAGTTTTTATCCAGTGCGCAAATTGTAACCATGAATTCAACATATCATTCTAGACCCCCTAGCGCAGAAATTTTTCGCCGGATATACAAAAAATAAAAACTTACCCTGTATAGACGGTGGATGTAAAAAAATGCGTTGTTTTTTTGTTTCCTCTCATGATGACAGAAATTTTATGAGAATAGCTTCTACCGTGGCATAAATGCTAGCGGGCTGACTGTCCAAGGAATTATTTAACCATACCCCCTCGTGGAGGCTATTTTAATACTACATCAAGAGCTGAATCCGATACCGATATTTAAATACGCAAAAATATAAATGTTTATTCTGTCTTCGTTATAAGTTACACCAACACATTTACATAAATTCAATATTACATAAGCAACGTGTGTTCTAAGTGAGACCTACAATTATGATAATTGTATGCAATTATAAGTCTTCTATAATATCTCCACTCACTCTTGCAATGCTTGCTTTTTGCTATTATAGGTATTTAGACACCTCCAACAAATTTCCTTGGTCATACATACATATATAAATTCATGATCTGCTTTTAATGTTCCCACTGCTGGGGCACAGTGTAGCCTCCTTTGTTCGTGAGAGAGCGGGCACCACGTAATCCACCACGCGGGCCTAATGAGGGTTGGAACATGTCACATGTTTCCAAATTGTTGGTTCTAGGACTAGCTCGTTTCCTCGCGATGTCGTCCTCCACCGTTTTGAGAGCAATGCTGATGAAATTATTTAAATGAAGTAAAACGAAGGCTTGGATTCGAACCCAATGGCTATTATTTTGTAAATCCAATAAATCAAATGCCCCTGGCTTAAATAAAAACCATTCTTATAGTTGTAAATAAAAAAAAAACTATTTTAATATGGTAAGTAAAACTACAATTATATTAAAGAATCTTTGATTATTACAGTGCTGGCATCATCAGAAAGCCCAAGACCCAAGGGTAGGAAACCAGTAAATCCACCTATCCGGACCATCAATGACAACGAGAGGAAAGCCGAGGCCGAGGCCGAGATCACCAGTGATTGCCCCGAAGATGGTTTCTTTGCTGATGCTGAGCAGTGCGACAAGTATTATGAGTGCAGGTAAATATGACTTAATTTTAGAAGCAATGACTTGGTTTTGTCTGGGTAGTAGATGAATCTGTGTAGGTAACATACACACACTGTGTGGTTGGCAGTTAACCAACAGGAAAATAGAAGAGAGATGAGAGAGACTGTGTTCTAGAGAGAAACCAATCTATCCTAGACAGGAGAGACGACCTAACAATGATATGGCCTTTGTTCCGGTTCACCTATTACTACGCATCATGATTATTTCGAGACACATAAACAGTACAATCGGTGTCTTTTAAAGAAGCTAAATATAAAGCCGGAAAAATTCCCAAATAAAACTATTTATACATTTTGTAAAATTCAACATCATGAAACATTTGCAAACTCATTCGATGGGTTCGTTTTCAAACTACCTTTTTCCTGTCTCCAAAATTCATACACGAATCATGATATTTAAAATGCACAAAGCTTCTTACAAATACATTTGAAGTTCGCTCCTAAATCTTTTAGCTCAAATAAATCACTTCAATTTCGTATAATTTATTACAAACCCGAACTTACTAAGCGTTTTTTAGCTGTCCTCGTTGGGTCATCGAACTTGTGATATTTTAAGAAATACATAAATACACCACCTTACCAAATATTTGACGGAGAAAAGATATTGACTTAAAGCTTAAAGTCAGGGGTATTTGAAGTGGATAAAGAATTACTGAGTGGTTTGAACAGAAAATTGTTTTTTTTTGCACTTTGAACACTCAAAAATACACATTTTGCAGGATGAAGGATGCACAGCCTCAATTATTTTAAAAGATGGATTGGCATCTGTTAACTTCCTTTATGTTATACGTATACTTATCTTGTATTGTACGTGAATCATGCCAATGAACAAAAGAAATATTGCAATTTTCTGCCGTCTGAACGGTTTTTAAAACGGCTGAGTGCTCATTCGTTCTTTAATAAATTGTCTGATTTCTGCTAATACTGTGCCTTTTAATAACAATATCAGAAGCTAATACTTTACCTTAGAACAATATGGATGATCACATCTCCAAGGAATGCAATTTTTCATCCACAAAATTGTCATCTCAACATCCTAAGACATGAACAGTTTTGACATGCTTTTGTAACGTAAATGTATTTTAATTTTCCAGAGCCGGCAATATAATCGAGAAGCTGTGTCCTGACGGCATGGTGTTTAATGACTACAGCTCCCAGGAAGAGAAGTGCGACCTGCCATTCAATCTGGACTGCTCAGCCAGACCTAAACTCCGTAAGTGCTTTTACTACCACGTTTAAACTAGTAGGCTTAGACAAATGGCAATGGCTTTCAAAGCGTTCTGTATTCATACAATGGCTTTTGACATATGCTTTTCGGTAATGTGAAGTCACTCTTCACTTTTGACTTTTCCATTATCGTTGTCGCAAATGTATGCCACTTTGTCCATGCTCGCTGGACGTAGGAGATTCTCAAAAAAGTCTGTATAGCCATCTTAAAGAGAATAATGAGAAAAAGCTTGAAGTGATTAATTCTGGTTAAAAAGTTAGGTTACCATAGAGGTTCGCTCCTTGTGATCCTGATATGCATAACCAGATGGATAGATTATTGAAAAGTTTCGAATTGCTTGGCCTATCTAAAAATAAAATCTGTATAAATAAAGAGAGAAGTCCTGACTGACTGACTCATCAACGCCCAGCCCAAACTCTTGGACCTAGAAAGCTGAAATTTTGCACAGAGGTTCCCTTTATAATATAGACAAAGAATAAGGAACGATTTTTCGAAATTCAACCCCTAAGGGAGTTAAATAGGGGATGAAAGTTCCGCGCGGGCGAAGCCGCTGGCAAAAGCTAGTAAATAAATAAAATAATAGGTCTTTACCTATGAAATTGCCGTTTTGTATGAAAAAATTTAAACGAATTTTTTTCATGAATTTTTTATTTGTATTTATCGAAGTAATCACCCATGCAATCAATGCATCTTTGCCATCGCAGTGGCAGTTTATTGATGCCCTTCTTAAAGAAATCAGCTGGACGGGAGGCAACAAATTCTTCAAAGGCATTTTGTACTGCCTCTCGGGTATTAAATTTTTTTCCCGCCAAGAAGTTATCCAAATTCTGGAAAAAGTAGTAGTCTGTAGGCGCAAGGTCTGGTGAGTAGGGCGGATGACGGAGAGCTTCCAACCCCAGTTCTTGCAACTTGGAGACCGTCTGCTGTGCAGTATGAGGTCGCGCGTTGTCGTGCAGGAGCAGCGGAGACGAGCGATTGACCAATGCTGGTTGGAGATGCGCCAGCTTCTCCATCATTGTGTTCAGTTCTTCACAGTACACATCTGCAGTAATGCTCACCCCGTTTGGTAAGAAGCTGTGATGAATCACACCGGCGCTAGACCACCAAACAGTGACCATCACTTTTCTAGGGGTAAGTTTTCGTTTAGGGCATTGTTTAGGTGCTGAACCAGGATCCAACCAACTTGCTGAGCGCTTACGGTTATCAAACAGAATCCATTTTTCATCGCAGGTAACAATGCGGTTCAAAATTCCTTCATTTGTGTGTCTGTTGAGCAGTGCAAGGCACGTCTCGACGCGTACTTCGCGCTGGCGATCATTGAGTTCGTGGGGCACCCATTTGTCAAGCTTTTTTACCTTGCCAATTTGACGCAAATGGACCAATATTGTTTTGACGCTAACGTCGAAAGCTGCTGCTAATTCAGCCGTAGATTGTGTATCATCAGCTTCCACAATCGCCTTTAATTCGTCATTGTCGACCAAAGTCTTCGGACGGCCGCGAGGTTCATTTTTCAGGTCGAAATTTCCAGAACGGAAGCGAGCAAACCAATAACAGGTGGTGCGTTGGTTTGTAGTGTTAGCTCCGTAAACGTCGTTGATGTTGCGTGCCGCTTGTGCCGCGTTGCTGCCACGACGGTACTCATATTCCATAATTACTCGAATTTTTAACGTATCCATGATGACGAAAAAGATTGAAATGCGATGAAAATGTAACACTAATCAATAAAGAAATGACTACTTTTAGAAAAAAAAATCCATGTTTTTAAAATAAAATTAATTTGAAATTAGAATTCTTAGCCAAACAAAAATTATTTTGATTTGAAATGGCCAGTACTGCAGAACGGCAATTTCATAGGTAAAGACCAATAAATTAATCTTTGTTTCCAGTTTTACAATTTTAAAGTAACCACTAGGTTATACATAGTAACCACTAGGTTATACACAAAAAACGTTAAACTTATGCTGGGAAGCACTAAGTTCAACTGATTCAGGACTTATTATTGTCGCTGCTCAGATCTAGATCTGCACCGGCATTGAATCACATAGTTGATTAAAGTACTTTCTCGGTTGGTTGGAAACCCAGTACCTACTACTTCTGGTCAATGATTATTATTAGCTAACTTAGAAGTCGGTAGGCATTTGTGGGATTTATGACTAGAATTGAATCGTTAAGTAGTTGCTGTTTCCGACATAGACACGTGAACTGCCTAAGCACGTGTTTGTTGTTGTGTAATAATATAGGGCTGTCATATACTTACAGTTTTTTCAAATATCAATAACTAGGCTGAGAGTCAGCACTTTTAAAACGTCAAAATTACAGAAGATAGTCCCCCCAAAACGCTCGCCCTTCACCACTTCCTAGTGCTTTAGCTGGGAAGAAGAAGTGACGCAACAAACTCCACAGCAGCACAGCTGTCTGATAAGACAGATAACAATAATAATATATTAAAGCAGTCTAATAAAATAAACAGTTATATGAAGTAACTCATACAACCTGTCAGTAGGTAAGCTAATTCTGGTGAAAGAACACAAACATTGTTTTGAGTTAATCACAACGACCAACTATTCTTATCGTTTAAGTAGTCGTTAATGGAATAGTATGCCTTTTACAGTAGGTATCTGTCTACCCGTATGATACCCGGTCCCGTATGTGTCGCCGGGCGTAAAAGAATAGCACCATCCCATTTCTTCCAGTGGGTGTCGTAGAAGGCGACTAAGGGACTTACTAGAGAATGGGCAGCAGCGTTCTCTATGCATTTTACCACCATACTGCGATCGCCAACCCGCCTGCCAAGCGTGGCGATTATGGTAAAACCCCCCAAAAATTACAAGGAGCCTGGGGGAGGCCTGTGTCCAGCAGTGGACGTCTTTCGGCTGAAATGATGATGATGATGATCTGTCTACCTACCCTTTAAGAGTGGGACGCTCAGCTGGCTGATTACCGCAACTCAGATTTAGTTAGCGGATTCACGTTTTCTTGTCTCTCTGTCGTTGGGGCCTAGTCCATCACTTCATCTGCCTAGCCATTTCCCCAACTATATTAGGGTGGACTTTTTGGCATGGAGACATAAGTCCAACGGTAAGCTAAAATGGTGATGATGGAAAGCTTAAGTTTAAAGTTTTACAGTCAGTGAAATACTTAAATCAGTTTTCATTTAAGTTAGAATTCAATGGACCTTTTGTTCAGCAACCGCGATCAGTACTGCAATAAAACTGTAACATTAAAACTGCAACAATATGTGCACGGTTAACTATCAAGATCTTCTAACTCATTATATCAAAAAGTTTGTAGCAGTCACAAAGAAAACCAAAGTTTTGATGTGAGTATAAATATGAGAAAATTAAAAATACTGTTGTTGATTCTAAATATAATTATTGACCGTTCTAATACTACAGGTATAGGAGATTAAGTATTATATGGAAATAATTTTTAAGAGGAGAATTAGTAAAAAAAAACTGTTAGTCAAAATGTCTCAGTTGGTATTTAACCGTCGTCGAAATAGTAAAATAAAACATAAAAAAACAATATAAATTGTCAACCCTAGATAAAGGCATAAAGTGACTGGTTAGTGACATCATTAGAATACAGATTACACATAAATGCCGTAGGTCAACAGAGCTGGAACAACTTTCACAACTCAAGGGAAGCGCGGCCTTGGCGGAGCGACGACGCGGAATTTATTGTCCGTCCGAAATATACATACGGATCTTTATACAAGAACTCGTACCATATCTTGAATAGTAACTGTAAAATACTTTGAGAGGATGGATCACAGATATCTAATATCCTTAAAAGGCGTGCAATAATGAAATACTCAAGTCACACGTATCGTATTGCAGGACGTGTGACTTAAACTCACACTTAGATCAAGCTTTTCTGTGTAAAAGTTTAGTGCTTATACGAAAGTAACAGAAAAACTTGATTAAACTCATCTAGGGCATAGCTCGCAAAGGTTTTTTTTGGTGCTACGAAGCCCTAAAACGAAGTACAATATGACGTTTTTATCATTGTGAAACAACATGCGAAATAAAGTAACATGCTTGCCAGTTTTCATAAAACTCAAAGGATGCATAATATTTCCGTTTTCATTAATGTTGGCAACCACTTTCCGATATCAAGGGAAGTACGACCTTGTCCAACGGCGCAAGCTTTTTTGTTATTTCGAATAAAAAGAGTTATTTGTGGCTTAATATAAAAATACAATACTGTGAACAGGTGTGGCCCCATAGTAACGGCTATGAATGCTATGTATCAATCTAGGTTATAATCTATCTATGTGCCAAATTTCATCCAAATCCGTTCAGCCGTTTTTGCGTGATTGAGTAACAAACATCCAAACATCTTCAGAAACTTTCGCATTTAATGCTCTCAAAACGGAGAAGAAAATAAACTGGGGAAACCAGCATGTCTTAGAAACAATTAGTTCAAAGACGTGCGATATCAACCAACCCACACTGGGCTGGAATGGTGGATTATGGTTCACATAGAGGAATCCTGTGTACCAACTGTGGTAACATTAGAGACTGGTTACGCTATAAATATTGTATTACTAGCTGACCCGACAGACGTTGTCCTGTTCGTCCAAAAGTCATTCATACAAAATCACTACCCTACCTACGCTACCCTACACTACCCTACCTACCCTACACTACCCTACCCTACACTACCCTAACCTACCTACCTACCCTACCTGCCTACCCTACCTACCCTACCTATCCTACCTACCCTACCTACCCTACCTACTCTACCTACCCTACCTACCCTACCTACCCTACCTACCCTACCTACCCTACCTACCCTACCTACCCTACCTACCCTACCTACCCTACCTACCCTACCTACCCTACCTACCCTACCCTACCCTACCTACCCTACCTACCCTACCTACCCTACCTACCCTACCTACCCTACCTACCCTACCTACCCTACCTACCCTACCTACCCTACCTACCCTACCTACCCTACCTACCCTACCTACCCTACCTACCCTACCTACCCTACCTACCCTACCTACCCTACCTACCCTACCTACCCTACCTACCCTACCTACCCTACCCTATCTACCCTATTATCCTATCCGTGAAAATTTTCGTTTTTCGACAGCCAACTTCCACTTTGATACTTTTTTTATTTCTGAAACAACTGAACGGGATAAAAAGTATCCTATGTCCTTCTCCTGGCTCTAAACTACCTCTCTGCCAATTTTCAGCTAAATCGGTTCAGCCGTTCTTGAGTTATAAGTGAAGTAACTAACACGACTTTCTTTTATATATATAGATTTAGAAAAAAGATTTTAGGCAACATTACGTGCACTAATGGCATTTCTAAATGTCTATATACGAATCTGTAATCATCATAAAAACTCGTAGATATCTTCTCTAATCTAATTTATGTTTAGCTTTCCTAAATAAAGTGTGTAGGCAGTCGAGATATTGCCAAAAACTATACTCGTACGAGGCAAACACAACGTTGATAAAGTAGTTATACAGTTGTAATTTTTTATTTATTTATTCTAACTGCAGATAAGATTCGGATATCACTAGGATCAAGTTGGCCACTAACTTGAATTATACCGTGAGGTACCTACCTAGTTCACATTCTGACAAACTACATTTTTTACGCGCCCACTATAAGTATGAACTTAAAACTAAGCAAGAATCTAACAAAGCAACATTTTTAATCACCAGAAACGCCGATCCCACAACTGCACTGCCCTCGTCTGAACGGCTACTTCGCCCACGAGGACCCGAAGGAATGCGGCAAGTTCTACTATTGCGTCGATGGCAAGTTCAACGCGATCACCTGTCCTGATGGCTTGGTGTACAACGACAAAACTGGCATCTGTACCTGGGCCGATGAGGCTAAGAAGAAGGGCTGTGGTGCCGCTGGTAAGTAACTTGTCCCATGTCTGATTCTTTTTTGTTTTATGGGTGCCTCGTTGGTCTATGGTCGCAAGTGTTACCGCTTAACATGAGGTCCTGGGTTCGATTACCAGATCGCCGATCGAAAAAAATTGGGTTTTTATATCTGGATTTTCACAGTAGCAGCCCTTAGCCTGGATTTGTGCCCCCTTGATGGTAATAGGCACGCCCCCAATTTCATGGGGCTTAAATATAACAGGCGAAATGTAATACTATAGGTACACCATTGCTTAAACCTATGGGGAAACAAGGCGTGATGTTATGTATGTATGTCTTTAATGAGTTGAAAATACCCATTAATGATTATAAACATAGATTTCCATGGTAAAAATTTGTTTGGGCTAGCTGTATAAAATTAAACCAACATATTATTTTAAGATAGTTAGTTGCATTTTCGATTTTGATTTCACCTATATTAACGATAGGTTTACCATTTTAAACGAAAAAAATATTAATGCGGCGCCAGTCCATTCTACGGACAAAAACGACTAATTTCATGTTAAACCTACTACTGACCGTTTTATTGTACCCATTGTACCCTCAGATATTGTAGTCTTTAACAAGCTCAAAAACGTTTTATTACTTCTCAGATGTATTTGACTTCCAATGCCCCCCTGTGAACGAGACTTTCGGCCTGACGCATCCTCGCTACGCCGACCCTGACGAGTGTCAATTCTTTTACGTGTGCATCAACGGTAACACTCCTCGTCGCTCCGGCTGCAAGCTCGGACAGGCCTTCGATGATGTCCAGAAGAAGTGTGAATGGGCCAGGAAGGTACCTGAATGGTGAGTCTTTTGATGATAAAAGTAAGATTAAAAGTTATAGGTTTTGTGCTACTACTAGACTTTGCCAGCGACTTCATCCGAGGTTGAAAATGATCCCACAGGAACGTACTTTTGATATAAATAGTATCTGTGGTGTTAATCTAGTTATACTCTCCTAGTACCTATCACCGTCAAGTTGGGTTCTGTCGAGTACCAACCAGTTCAAGTAAAAAAAAATAATTAAAAGTATGTTTTCAAATCATGTCGATGCCCAAAATCATAGCTTAATATCTTGTCCAGCTGTCCTGTTGTCTGCACGCTACAGGAGTTGATGGACACTGCTGAATGTTCTAAGCTCGTAGCCAAATTCTGCTCTGACTGCATTTATATTGCTATCATCACGCTAAGAAGAAGAAGTCATAACAAAGCTGTCATCAGAGGTGTAGAGCAAAATAATGTGAATAAGTGGCTGTGTTCAAAAGATCAACCAATTAAATGCGAATATTAAATTAAATGAATGAGTTTATTTACAGACGCTAACAATCTTATAGTATTATCAATACCTAACACAAGCATTCTTCTTTCAGCGCTGACTGGTACAAGGGCCAGCTGACTGATGCCGAGCTCGACGCCCTAGAGAACCCTCCCACCGCCAAGCCGGCAGGCAGCGGCCGTCGCAAGCCCAACAGGCCCCAGAAAGGCAGCAAATCAGTGGCAGTTGACGACGAGTAGCGCATTTAATGTAGTCTAGATTAATAAAGTATTTTTTGTAAGGATAAACTCTGGTTTGATTTTTTAAATACTTATAAGAAGTATTAATTAGGTAGTAAGTTTAATTTTTCTTCAGGAAATATTTTCTGTCATCAAGTAGCGGGACATAAACGCTAATCTAGAAATAAGCAAAGGCGTCAGCCGGTCGGTTCAAAACCATATGATGCGGATGAAATTACGCGTATTGATAATTTCTGGCAACATATTGTTTCTAGCAACGTATTTAGAACATATCGTTTTAAGCTGGCTCTCAAATCTGAAAGTTTTTAGTTTTACTGTACTCGTACGCGTGCGCTTCCATGCAGCCACTTCATCTTAAGATGCTCTGAACTCTAGTGTTCTGAATGGTGAACCACAAACGTAAATTGTACGACCACACCTCGAAAAGTTGCTCACAGATCTTCACTACAGTGGGTTTCAAATTTTTGGCGCCGTCGTAACACAACGTGACCATGCGGCTAGTAAAACCTACTCCAGTTTGCTGGTGATAGTTCCGCGTTTTCGACCGACTCATCAAGAAATGTTTTTGGTATCGCAACTACATGGAATATGTTCCATCAACAGTAAATTGTTTTGCCACATACATAGTTAGTTTTGAGGAGGTTATGGCTTTTTTACACATCCACTCTCATGACGATCAGAGGCGGCAATACACTCGAAGTTTTAGACGAGTACGTTCACCTAGGAAAAACTGTCAAGTTAGGTAGGTCCAACTTCGAAAAAGAAGTAAATCGTCGAATCCGACTAGGGTGGGCAGCGTTCGGCTTCGCAATATCTTCTCGTCCCAAATACCGCAGTGTCTCAAGACGAAAGTCTTTGATCAGTGTGTGTTGCCAGTGATGACCTATTATAGGCTATAGCATAGAAACATGGTCGCTCACAATGGGCCTTATCAGAAGGCTTAAAGACACCCAAAGGGCAATATACTCGGATTTCCCTACGTGATCGAATCAGGAATGAAGAGATCCGCAGGAGAACCAAGACAACCGACATAGCCCGAAGAATTGCCAAACTTAAGTGGCAGTTGGCAGGGCACATTGCTCGTAGAACAGATGGCCGATGCGGCCGAAAGGTTCTGGAGTGGCGACCGCGTACCGGAAGACGTAGAGTGGGAAGGCCTCCCACAAGGTAGGCCGATGACATTGTGAAAGCCGCGGGAATCCGCTGGATGTGGGAAGCACAAGACTGGTCGAACTGGTCGAGCCTGGGGGAGGCCTATGTCCAGCAGGGTCGTCTTTCGGCTGAAATGATGATGACTTTTTAGAAAAAACTTAATAGTGTGTGAACTGTTAAACTCACGGTGGACTTTTAGGTACTGGAACATTTCAAGTCTAATAACTTGAAATGTTCCAGTACCTAAAAGTCCACAGTGAGTTTATGGTACTTTTCATGGTCTAACAAAGATATAGTTTTTAAACATTCAATTCATTGATTATAAAGCTCGTATCCATCTATTAGGCCATATAGGCCTGAGGGCCTACCCTCTAACTCCGCTAATTTTCTAGGACTGGCAGAAACGTATCAGGAGTACGGAAAACTGTCAAATCCCGATGGTATTCTTTCTTAGTTCGGACCCCCAACTAATTATGAGTTCGTAAGTGATACGGACTAGAAACTCCCGTAACTTCAGATGGAACTACGGCCCGCTGTGTTCCTCGTATCATATTCGTTTCATACCTTCACATATTTCTGTAACAGATTGCTTTCCTGAAATCTTAAGCGTACCACAAATAAAGAAAAACAAACGACACTTTAATTAATTAAATATATTTCTCTTCTCGCATAACTTTCTATTTACATTTCCACTATTTCAGTAGCAATATTTACAGAAAAAATCTATATGAAAAATACATGCATTTGACATTTCTATTGGTTAACGATACATATGTCTATGGTAACTAATATCACTCACGAATCAACTGTATTTGGCAAATCATTCGTTTTTAAAGTGTGTTCGGGAAATTACGGGATCACACGGAGTTATTTAGGATAAGGAATAAATAGGACTCGGTGGAAATATATTCCAATCATTCAGTGAAATTAAATTAATATAAAAGTAACGTATCACAAAACGAAAACGATTGTTTATAACTATTTTTAATAATTTTATTGTGCCTTCGATTGTCTCATTTGATTTACGAAGTAAATCTATTTCGATGGAAGAAAGTCATATTTTTTGTCAAAATTTTGGCGCGGGAGACGCTCAAGTAATGAGGCACTAACAGTAGGTATTTTTTTATTATTCTGCCACTTAGATTTTCCATCTCTTTCTATTTTGTATTTTATTCATCAATTTCGTTTTCGTCTTGTGATACCAAGCATCATCATTCAATCACGCGTGTCCACAGTGGGGGACTAGCTCAGGATCCTCACAGGTCAGGCTCTGGTCGTCGAACACCTTGTCTTCACCACAGCTGATGAGACGTGGGTGACCTTCTACGCAGGTGATGAGTCTGTGGCAGTCACCGGGAACGGGGAAACGAGGGAAGGGCCAGAACTTCGCCGCTTGGGTGTTGGACGGCACTTTGGTTGGGCATTTGAAGCCGACGACAGCTGTTGAACAAATAATTTGTTAAAATATGGCAAACGGAAAGAAATGGAAAAGTATTGTACTAATCTTGTAGCAGCGCCCTCTATTTAAATATGTACAAGTTAATTATTACAAAGTTTAAACAAATAATTCATTCTTATTCCGTCACGAGGTGGCGTTGATATTTTCGACAACCATTTTTATTCTAGTCACCGGATAGATATTTTTTTTAGGGCAATTTTTTCAATATTCAGATAACTTTTATCTGAAGAATAAATCTGACAGTTTGGCATATTTTCTACACAAGATTTGCCAAACCGATATGTTTATTTCTCAGATAAAAGTATCTGACTATTGAAAAATCAGCCCTTAATCAATTGAATTAGTCAGAAAGTGGAGTATTGTGTCGCCTTTGCGTAATATTCCTAAGACCATTAAGGACTCAACGTCTGGTATCATGGTACAAATCACACAGGAATTATTAGAACACAGCAAACGGCCACAGCCATCAACAAAATATACTTTTAACTAAGTAGAGTAATTTTGTCGCGCTTTAATTACCTTCAGGGTTGCAGAAAGGCTGAAGTAGATCGGGCCAGTTGCATCCATGGATGCGCTCATCGTAGACTAGTCCAGGGGTGCAGGGCTCTTGCTCGGGAAGGCCGTACGCGCACTTGACGTAGCTGGTGGAGCACTCGTCACTGTCTGGGTAGATGCCGAACTGGTACTCGCAGCCAGGAGTTGACAGAGGGACCACTAGAAAAGGATAAGAAAAGATAATTATAGGCATTATAGGCATAGTATTTTTTATTGAAGAAGGATGTTAAAATTCGTATTGTATAATGACTATATTAATGAAAATTTATGATGTCACAATATTTTATCAAATTTTGACAGTGTATGTTTGTTCTGAAACCACTTTAATAACTTTCGTAATATTTCTAAAGTTTACTTACTACGTACAGTCGCCAACAGGTCAAGCTATCCCAAACTGTCAAATTCTCCCAATTCAACATAAACCTTATTCCTTTGTAATAAAGTTGAAAAACGATCAAAGAAATTTAAAAGATTGGGGTAGCTTGATGTGCTGGCCTCTGTACATAAGTGTATGTGTGGCCTAAAGACACTTATGATTTTAAGCGACGCAAAACGCAAGTTCAGTTATAGCCTACAAAAGACGCTAACTAGTGTATTTTGCCATTCTCTATGGGCATAGCCAAGCCAGGAAATTTTCAAAAGAACCTTATTCATTTCTGACACTATTTATTGAAGACTTTAGTACTCACATTCAGCTTTCCTGGTACCACAGTCGACAGCCCAGTGGTAGTTGCAGTGGTTGTGCACGGCGCCTTTGCCGTCGAACAAGAGGCCATTCTCGCAGGTTTCTACAGTCAGGGAGCCGTTGGTGCACAGGAAGAACTGGTCGCAGAGCTCAGGGTGAGCGTATGCCTGGAAAATATAAAAGAAAACATGTAAGTAATTGATCAATCAGAATCATGCTTTTGAATATTGCAAGTACTAGAGCATATAATTCAGTGGCGAAAGCACCACATAACACGATTCCTATCTGCTTCCCTTCGGTGATTCGCATCTCTACCGCTCTTGAAAAATGGCACGTCAATAGTGTCGTCAATAGTCGATTCTTTGAAACCGGCTTCGTTTCGGCTTCTCTCTTAGAAAAATTTACACCTCGCCGCTAATATCATTATTACAAAACATGTTACGGACCCACAACGGAATTTGGCGGAACGTGGTGCTCAAAATGTCTCTACATACATAAACTCACGCGTTTTTTCCATGGTAGGCAAAAACTAAAGAATGCCATCTGCTACGATCCTTACACACTCTTTATGCCTCGTTTATGTTCATACATCTGGGGGCCTACTCTCTGTTCGAAACTTCTTAGTGAATCCTACAGCAAAATAACTAAATTTTTTGGATGGGCAAAAACATGTCGGGAGTAGTGACAGCTGTCAAATCGTATTGTCATTCATTCTTAGTTCGGGCTCCAAACTAATCTTCTGTCCGTAAGTGATACGGAGTTGGAAAAGCCCGTTACTTCGATCGAAACGACGGACTTCGTGCTTAGGAAGTAGGCCCCCTAGTCTTACACGCACTCCGGTTGCGATAGCAGACACACCTGTCCTTTTTGAAGAACATTACCAATGAACTATTACCTCCGTAATTAACTATAGAAGTATCCAAGCATCTAAACATGGCAGGAGCGTATTTTTTCTAATTGTTGATATCATCAAACGGTGATAAACCAAGTCGTTTTTAGTGATGAAAAAAAAATGGAGCCTTTACGCACAAAATCTCAATCTTTCATTAATTTGTTAGAAGACTCTTAAGACTAATTAAAAATTATGATAGTAGGTACCTGAATTCCATACTGCTCAGGACACGCAGGTGCATGCTCCAACAGGATACCAGCGCTTGCTGAAACAAAAGACGATAAAAGTTAATTAATATTTTAAAATCACAGTTTGTTTTGACAATTATCGCTAGACGGAGCTGCTAGGCAATAAAAAAATCTATTCCTTATAAGAAGCGCTAGATGGCGCTGCCAATCAATTCTAGTTTAAATTGTATTAACATCACTGAGTTATGATCTCGAGCTGTTCGTACTGATTACAATTGATTCATAGACGTCGATTGATAGACGTCGTTCGTAGTAAGTTTATTTAATTGCTCGAGGTCTTGTGGTAGATTTCTAAACTTGTTATCGCTGTCCCACACCTTTTGAAGAAACTAGACAAAATTGGAGTGAGAGGACTTCCCCTCCTCCTGTTTGAAGACTATCTCAATGATCGTACACAGAGAGTCAGAATAGATGGCTGGACCAGTGATGAGGTCAATGTAAGCTATGGTGTTCCGCAAGGAAGTATACTTGGGCCCTCTCTGTTTTTAGTGTATATCAACGATCTTTGTAAGCTGAAACTCAAAAACGGAAAAATTCTGACGTTCGCTGATGACACTGCTCTCTTATTCTACGGAAAGAGTTGGGATGATGTTTTTCGTGAAGCGCAGGATGGATTTCAGACTGTTTGCACGTGGCTTAAGAACAATGTACTTACACTAAATGCCACTAAGACGAAATATATTACATTTGCTTTGAAAAAAAATCTTCTACCTCCTACGGCTTTATCTATCACAGCGCATTCATGCCACCACCCGATGCTGACTGGCTGCGACTGTCCAGCGCTCCAAAGAACGGATTCCCTCAAATACTTAGGTATCACTATAGACCAATCGCTATCGTTCAAATCCCACCTGCAGGTTCTTGTTACCAGACTTCGCAAGGTAATTTATATATTTAAGACACTCCGACATATTGCTGACCGTCAAACCATCAAAATGGTATATGATGCTCTTTGCCAGTCTCTTATAAATTATTGCGTAGACTCGTGGGGAGGGGCCGCAAAAACTCACATTTTGGAGGTTGAAAGAGCGCAACGGGCAATTCTCAAGGTTGGAGCGGGACTTCCTTTTCGATTCCCTACCGCCCAACTTTACAAAAAATGGGATGTCCTGACAGTCAGACAGTCGTTTTTATTAAAAATAATACAAAAAAAACACTCCCAGTTGAATTTCAATATGGAACTATCTAAAGGAAAACGCAGGAAGGGTACGGTATGCCATAACCCCCTATTTAAAACTAGTTTCTCTCACAAATTCTATTGCTTCCTTGGTCCATTTATTTACAACAAGGCAAACACCGTTCTTTCCATCTACCAAAAGCCCAAAAGGGATTGTAAGGCCTCTGTGATTGAATGGCTTAAAACAATGGATTATGATGAAACTGAAAAATTATTGATTCCTCTAACTTGATTGTTTTTTTCAAATTTCTCACACATAACACTGCAAACGCTACACCTACACTATACACCTCACTTACACCTTCGCACGCACACAACACACAGTCGAAATTTAATTCACTTTTGAAAGTTCCTTTATCGTTATGTTATTTTAATTAACTTGTTTTTTTTTTTTTTTTTTTTTTTTTTTTTTTTTTTTTTTTTTTTTTTTTTTTTTTGTATCCTGTATATATATTTACTAAAATTTTATTCTCTTCGTATCATAGAATTACCCAATGTAAGCTTGTACATATGAAGCGACGTGGGGCCCTGGTGACTTGTACCACAGGCGTTGCTTGCAATGCCTATTTCAGGCACCAGTCTCTCATAAATGTAAACTTGTCCACAGCTAATTTTAAGCATTACTACTGTACATTTGTGAAGAGAAAATAAATATACTTTTTACTTTACTTTACTTTACTATCGTACTACTTGTGTCGCTAATGAATCCATGGCTTTAAAACCATGTAGGTACAGAGGCCAGCACATCAAGCTACCCCAATCTGTCAAATTTCTTTGATGGTTTTTCAACTTTATTTAAAAGGAATTAGGTTTATGTTCAATTGGGAAAATTTGACAATTTGGGATAGCTTGACCTGCTGGCGACTGTACTTATCTTTAAAAAAAAAAAACATTATAAATTTAAAATCATTTCCTTTCACAGGAAAGGATACAAGTAAAATACAGTGGTTTACAATATATTTCTTCTTATTTCTTTCTTTAAATTAATTGTAGGCCATGGCTATGTCTTCTTGAGCCTAGGCTAAAATTATTATTTTATTTACTTTACCAAAGATTTCTAGTCCATTTGAATTATCCTAAGGCATAATGGTGGTCAAGGCAAGGCCAAAGAAACTTAGACCGTCCAAAAGCGAATTGGGTTGACAATAACGTCAAAGTTGCGGGAATCACCGCGATGAGGGTATGGTATAGAGGTATGAGGAACAGGGTGTAAAGTTCACTCATTCTCTATGGAAAAGGGAGGATCCATCGACAAGACGGGTGTTGCGTCTGGTGGGCAACTGCCCGACGGTTGATGTCGGGATGTTGTATATATGTCACCGTAAGATTGTGAACACCGTTAGTGTATACTCTATCTAGCGAGATTATAAACTGTCGATAAATTGTGACCAGCACCATACTGCTTACCGACCGAATAGGTTAGGTTAGAACTGCAACCAAACGCTTTCGAGCCGAGCCAGCGTTACTTCCAAGTTAGTGGGAGTTACTTGACTAATAAGTAAAAGCGCAAGGTACAGAGGCCAGCACATCAAGCTACCCCAATCTGTCAAATTTATTTGATAGTTTTTCAACTTTATTATAAAGGCATAGGGTTTATGTTCAATTGGGGAAATTTGAATCCGTCTTGATACCAGTTCACAATTTGACGGACAGATTATAAACTATAGAAAAATAGTGCGTTAAATTGTAAATGGTTTTTGCAGTTTATAATTTATCGAAATTTTATAATCTCGCGAGATAGATTATAAACTAACGGTGTTCACAATCTTACGGTGACATTATATACCCGTAGATCCTTAAACTCCGATTGCATGATGCAGGATTTGTGATTTATGCGTAGTTCGCATGTGGCGATGTAGATGCCGCCACACGGGACGTACGGAACGGATAAGTACGGCGGAAAAATGGGGGCAGCTTGTACTCAGCAGTAGGTTATTCTTGCCTTAAATGATGATGATGATGATAATTGGGAACGGATCTCAGTCGAAATCTTTTCAAGACCCCAATATTAATACCCGTAACGACATTTTCAACACGCATTAACCAATCAACGACTCAACGATCAAGGGTTGGCAAGAGGTAATTCGAGGTTGCACTTTCGATGTAATAACATGCGTGTGTAACGTGCGTTGAAGCGAGACGTGTTGCAACCCTATTGTGAGTGAGGTCGTCGACAATTGGCTATAAATGAAACACTTGGTCGAACCTAGTACTTAGACTAATTGGTTCACACTCCGGCAGAATGATTAATCAGTTAAATGAAATCTGTTTTCATAAGCTAAGGTCACGTAGGCTTTGTCTAGTGTCCTTAATATTAAATATTAATAGCTTTTATTTCCTAAATAATACTCAACACCAACAACAACTCGATAAACAACACTTAGTTGTTTTTTTTTTTGCAGTAGATAAATCCTCAAATAACTTCTCCCGCTCTGGGTGAGCAGGAGGGCGTGTCAGACTTTTACTGACTAAAACCTACCCGTGTTGCTTCAGTTGCCTGTGTGCCAGGGGCCACGGAGTCTCTTTCGAATAATTCACACTCCTAGCAGGCATCGGCCCTTGCGGACCCCACTAGTTTGTGCTGACATCTTTTTGAGGCGCGCGTGGAACACAACGAGCCGTCGACCCGGGCTTGGTCCTTACCGGACAGCGAGCTACCCATTACTCGCCGTCCGCAAGCCCAAGCCTACGTTGGACGGGAATCAGCCTGGGATTCCCGACGCCACAACACTTAGTATGGTGTTATAACATAACTAGCCCCCGACCCACCCCGTCGCATTGCATCGATGACCTCACCGAGCTTTCACTCTATTTCACTAAGCGTTCTTTCAGATTTTTCTCTTTTGGTCCGGCCCCTAAGGGTCTAAGCGTAATGATAAGTAGCCTATATATCTATCTACCCTTTCACAAAAATTAGGACTATTAACAAAAATAAACAATAAAAAAACCGACCGAAAGTTCCAGATATTAGTGAGTTCAAACAAACTCTTCAAATTGATTTTTTTATTTTTATTGTGTCACATAATCCTGCATGGGCACTTATGAAACGTCAGAAGCTAGGTGCACGGTTCCAATTTTAGTATTTATTTTTAGTACATACATAACATAAAGCAATGAGGAGTTGGTCAAGCTGTGGTAGACTTTTCACGTGACCAGAAGGCTGGCCTATTTATTTTTCGGCAATCAGCATTGCCATACAACGTAGCAATGATTGATGGGACCCGCAAGGGTCGATGCCTGCCAGGGGTGCGGGTTTGTTCGAAAGAGACACCACAGCCCCTGGCTTAAGGGCTACTGAAGGAACACGGGTGGGTTTTAGTCAGTAAAAGTCTGACACGCCCTCCTGCTCCACCCAGAGCGGGAGAAGTTATTTGATGATTTCCTACCCAAAAAAAAAACGTAGCAATGATCCCAGACTTTTGGGCACGTTTCCCATTGACAACGATGCGGACGTATTTTTTGATGCCATATGAGGAGTTGCATTTTATAAGCACAAATGAATATAAACTAATAGAATAGCCATATTTATCACGTTAATTTAATTTAGGTATACCTACTTCCTATCTTATATACGAATTAACTAATAACTTATTTCCAAACTTTAGCTTGTAGCTTGTGTAAACTTCACTATCGCAACATTTTAATTCTTCACTTAAAAACTTACAAGACATTTCGACAGGTTAATTTGTTCCTTAATTTCATATCGTCATGTTTTATTAATACACAAATTGACTGCCGGCAATGAATAGTTATTTATTAGGTTCTTGTATGTCCTAATAAAAACCTTTAGTCCGAAAAATAAGCCAAGATAGTAAAGAAAGATCAAATGTCAAGATGTTCAATACTATTACCTATTCCTCCTTCTAATATAAATTTGAAAATTTGTGTGTTTGCATGTTTGTTACGCAATCACGCAAAAACGGCTAAACGAAATTAGATGAAATTTCCCATAAAGATAGTTTATAACCTGGATTAACATATATGTAGAATACTTTTATCACGGTAGTACGTTTCCGTGGGTTAATTTCAGAACTCCACGCGGGCGTATAGCCGCTGGCAAAAGCTAGTAACATATAATACTAGCCTAATAATGTCCCACTGTAGGGCAAAACGACTTCTCATAAAGAAAGAGTACAAGCATTGATTACCACGCTTGCTTAACCTTACTCGACAATTGGATTTATAATCTGCCTAGCCTTTTCTCAACTATGTTGCAATCGGTTGCCGGACCGTCGTCGTCAATTGAACCGAATGCAGCTGAATACCGTATTTTGCATGAAGCGACTGCCTATGTGACCTCCACAACCTAGTTACTGGGTAAAAGACTTTCGGACTTCTGACGACCGTAACGACTGTCAAATATCTACGAGTGGCAGCCAGGACCAACGGCTGAACGTGCTTTCCGAGGCACGAGTGGTCTTGGTATATAAAACTGGTCACCCATCCACGGATCAACCGCGGATACCGTAGCTTAACCTAATCTATCGACCCGTGCGACTTTATCACTTAGCCACAAACCCCTCCTTACTCAAGAATAGGGTTATCACATGTAAAAAAATTAGACAGAAACCCGACTGTTCGTTTCATAAATGAGCGCGTTCAAAGAAAAAACAAACTATTCAGCTTTATTATTAGGATGGTTAAATAACGCCAGGTTTTCTCACAATGTTATGTATTTTGTTTCATATAATAACCATCATTGTATCGAGGTCCCTGTGTACAGTCGCCAGCAGGTCAAGCTACCCCAAACTGTATTTTTTTTTCAATTGAACATAAACCTTATTCCTTTGCAATAAAGTTGAAAACATATCAAAGAAATTTGACAGATCGGGGTAGCTTGATGTGCTGGCCTCTGTACCTACCCTAGAAGCGCTAAAGGCTTCTGCAAACAGGCACGACGTGACACACGTAAAACAATTACTATGAAAACTTCATTGAAATTGTTCTACAAGTATCATGTCGCGCCTATTTGTAAAAGCCTTAATTGCTAGCAAGCGGAACGGCAAAAAACCAAGAAAAGTTCTAATCCTGGGATATTGTTATAGCATTGCAATTGAAAGTTCACTGAGGTGAAATTACAGTCTTTCCATCTAAATTATCAAAACTCAGTCGAATCTGATAGAACTGAAATACAATTAAGTCTACAAGACAAAAACAAGGTAATATCTCTAAGACAACTATTACTTCAAGATGAATTATCATATAAAGCACAATTGGGTTCCTAATTAGGCAAACCAAAACCTCAAATACATGTTGCTTCATTTCCTATAATCCATTAAACACCTGCTTTAGACGCTACAGATATCGTGAAAGGTTAGCTATACTCCGTGACCTATGGCAACACTTTCACCTAGCACACTGTTAACTAACAAGTAGAATCTTTCACTTATACCGTTTGGAACGGTACAGTTCCTCTTTTTACTTCCGATCACGAAATGATCAAACTCATACTACAATTATATGTTGCATAACATTTAATTCTAGTTACATTATTCATCATTTATTTGTTTATTGAATATGTTATACAGGATAAGTTTTTGACCAGTGCGCAAACTGTAACCATAAATTCAGCATATAATTTTAGACCCCCCAGCGCAGAAATTTTTCCTCGGTTATACAAAAAATAATCAGCTGTTTCATACATTTTGACCGCGTAGGTATTGCAGTTTTTTTTATCAAACAGCTGACTTTTTTTGCACTATTTACGAAAACTTATTTCTGCGGTGGGGGTTCTAGAATGATATGCTGAATTCATGGTTACAGTTTGCGTACTGGTTAAAAACTTATCCTGTATAGTTATACAGCCGATATATAGTCCAGTTGTTATTGTTGTTGATATCCAATCGTTATAATCCAACAGTTATTGAATATATAGTCCATTAAATAAATAAAGGCGAGAATGGAAAACAAAAGAAGGCGGTGGAATGAAGATTAGTTTTAAAGTTAAAGCTTTAGAAGACATTAAACTAACAGATACCATTCTTAAAAAAAAAAAAAAAAATTGTAGTCGTAAATATCGAGAATGTAAAACTAAAGAAGCCGTTGGAATGAAGATAAAAGAGCATTGAACATTTACATAAAGTTGTTGTTACACCGACAAATGTAGGAAGTCATTCTACATTTAGGAAGCACCAATCTACAAACTAGAAATACAAAACAATCGTAATAGCTATTGCGTTTATCTCGTGCCAGGTGAATAGCGTTGAGAGTTAGGAAATAGTACTTCAGAGTTGGAAACGATTCTAACTAGAAGTATTGTTATCGTTGGGTAAGATGATCTAGAACAAGATTACATAAAGGAATAAGAGGTTTCAAGCAAGGTGGATATTCAAGAGAAGAATACTATTGATGTATTAGATAACATTGAAGACCATGAAAATGATGATCTTAAAGTAAAAAGGGTACAACAAATACGTAGGGAACCTTCCTCAGAAATCTGTCAGTCTTTGATAAATTTCAACTTCTGCCCAATAAAGGCTAATAAGAAGATAATGCTAATCAGAAAACACACCCTAAACACCAAAGCACTCAAATCGGTGTGGTTCTTTCCTCAAAAGACCACCTCAGACACTATTCTGCATGGCCTAACCAATTATGTCTGCGTTGAAAACAGACTGCTACCTCAGATTTCGTATCGATGTTCCTTCTCAGCGTAGTAGCAAACACCGACTTCGTCTAGTTTAAAAAAATCATTTACTGACTTGAATGAAAGTGTTTTTTGGCCTAATTTGCAGGAATACGTATATATAGCATTTATCTATTTATTTACGATTTTTCACAAAAACAAACATACAACTACAAAACAATTGTAAAAGCTCCTGTGGTTATCTTGCTGATGAATAGAGTCATGAATGAGGCAATTGTGAGACTGCTGAGATGGAAACAGTCAAAATACGAAGTCTTATCATAGTTTGGTACATAAAACGAACTGGAGAAAGACGATTACATCAAGAAATAGAGGTGGTGGAATTCGTCGTCATAAGGTAAGCTGCATGCTCTGTGAAATGAGAATTAACGATTGACTCAAAAGAGAACAAAGACACTCAAAAGAAAGAAAATCGAGAGAGAGATAAAGAGCAATAGCAGATCTTGAGAATAAAGAGCAATTACGACCAATAGCACCGATTATGAGGTCGAATCATAATTATTTCGAGGATGCCGAAAATATGTAGTTCAACTCTATTTTTTGAACTGAAGTTATTTTTTTAGAGTTTAAGTCCTATGATAACTGATTAGTAGGTACATGATTCTTATACAAAAAAATCACCCCGAAACATAAAAAAAAACACAAATTTCGTACAAAACATTCGCACACAGATTGCGTTTATCTCGCTCCAGATGAATAGCGTCGTGAGTGAAGCAACGTCATCGCAGATGTCGGCCACCGAAGCAATAACCTCGGGCACTTTTACTTTTACAATGCGAACGTACTAGAAGAACATCTTCGTTCAATTGTAGTAGTCTGTAGTATAATTGTGGGTGGTAGGTCATTGTTTGGATTAGGAAGTGTTACAGATGAGAGTATACCGTGTCGGAATTGCTGACAAGGCATTTTAACCGACTTCAAAAAGAAGTAAGTAAGTGAGTAATCGTTTATTTGACAAAAGACTTAGCCTAGGTAACATCAGAGATTGTTTAGTATCTAAGAGATAGGTATGGCTAATACAGGTGAGTAAGACCCCTGCCCTTCAAACTAGGAGAATCCTGTATCTTGAAGGACAGTGTACTTTAGATAGGATTGACACATTTTTACAAAATATAACATAATTGCATAACAATACTGATGATCACATACTCGTACATATTTGTTGAATGGGCTTAAAAAATAATAGTGAGGAGTGATTATGTGTGCGTGTGAGTTTGTGTGCGAGTGTTTGTGTGTGTGTGTGTGTGAGTGTAGTTGTGGAGTGAGACTGATCATTTGTTGATCGTGTGTGGGTGTGATATATATTACAAATTTAAATGGAAAAATATCTGTCAAGGAAATGAAAAGTTATTAGGGTATTATAGTTGAATGGATGAGTTCCTCTGTATCAGAATAGTTAAGGTTTAAGAGGAATGTTAACAATTTTCTTTTTATTTCGAAAGTGTTAAGACTATTTATTGTTAATTTTATTTGTAGCTTATTATATATTCTAGAACTTAAGATGTAATATTGGTGTATGTGTATCATAAGTAGGTTATCAATTCGACATGTTTTTTTTTAAAATGTATTTTCGGGCATACCTCCGTCATTAGACGGATTTGGCAAATTTTTTTTTTGTTCGAAACGGTCTCATTAAGATTTCATATAGATCTTAACGGAAATCTTCAAAAAATGACAGCAAATCAACCACGATTGCTGCTACAGCATAAATATGCATTGTTTGAACCCCAAGGATGATGAATTTTTTTTTTTTTTTTTTTTTTTTTTTTTTTTGTGAATGGCATCTCGCAGTTGACCTTGAGAGGCCGTGACTGCTCAACCGGACTTTCCTGTGAAGGTTTTTAGGAATCTAAAAGCCTCCAGCCAGGGCGTAAACCTACTTAAACCTAAAACGACTGCGCACTGAGGGCACCCCCTGTGGGGTACGAACCTCGGCTCAGGGAGTCGCTGGCGGGGGGGGGGGGCAGCTAGTACTATCAGGGACAGGCTGGATCAAGGTATTATTTTCATGATTATTAGACGGGGAATTTAAAGCTACTGGCTCAGCTGCGGCGCGGGCTGGCGCATCAACGAGCAAGGGACGGTCGGGGGTCTGATCGCTACTCGGGAGTCTTCGCGGGGCGCGAGGACCTCGGCGGCGAGGTCGGTAGGACGGTCGTCGTTTGTTTTTGTGTACTGTACTGGTGGCCCTATTCTTTTCTTGGAGAACAGTGATGGGGTCGTCTGGGTCTGAGAGGACATGTTTCGGCCTGCGAATACTACTGATTCTACTGGGGACATAACTGGCGGCCTTCACAATCAAGGGATTGCGATGTATCTCGGCTTTATCGAAGAAACGCTTCGAGTTGCGTTTCATAAATTGAGCAATAGTGGGCATTTTCAGATCGAGATGGAGGATCTCGTTCCGAACGTACCATGGGGAGCCTGTGGCTTGGCGGAGGAAACGGTTTTGGAGGGTCTGCATCCTATGGATGTGTCGGGGGTGGGTGTGTGCAAAGACTGCACATGCATACGTCATGATGGGCCTTATGCACGCCGTGTAAATACGCAATTTGCACTTGAGTGACAATTTGCTACGTGCGTTCAGAACAGAATGCAACCTTCCGAGAGCGAAGGCGGCGCGTGAGCGCGCCTTCCTGATATGCTCAGAGAAGGAGAGGTGCTGATCTAGAATTACTCCAAGGTATTTGGCTTGCTTTTCCCAAGGGATCGGCTTGCCGAATATGGAGATGGCCGGGAGGGGGTCTTGGCGGCGCTGCGGTCTCTTAAAGAGAACCGCCTGGCTCTTGTCCGGATTTAGTTCGATTCGCCATTTCCTAAACCATGCACCGAGTACGTTGACTGCGGTCTGGAGGGATTTGGCTATCGCTTTGGAACTACGCCCAGAGTGGTAGATGGCCGTGTCGTCTGCGAACAGAGCCAACTGAGCCTTACCACTCTTGGGGATATCGCTGGTGAACAGCGTAAATATGAGAGGGGATAGCACGGCGCCCTGAGGGACGCCGGCGCGAATCGGGTGGGGGGATGAGAGAGCCCCTTCGATGCGATAGCGAAAGGTGCGGTTCGACAGAAAATCTCGTAAGATGAGTACGAGTCGGTCCGGCACGCCGAGTTTGTACAGCTTGTAAATCAAGCCGTTGTGCCAGACCTTGTCGAAGGCTTTCGCTATGTCGAAAAATACTGCACCGGTCGCATAGTTGCGTTGGAGACCAACGCCTATATGCTCTACGATCCGGTGTACCTGTTGTACGCAACTGTGCTGGGTTCGGAAGCCGAACTGCTCGTTGGGTATCAGGCCTTTAGTCTCGGCGAAGTCCCTGAGGCGCTTGTAAATAAGTCGCTCATAGATTTTTCCGAGGCTGTCCAGTAAACTGATGGGCCGGTAGCTCGCGGGCTCCGTTTTGGGTTTGCCTGGTTTTTCAAAGCCAATGACCGTGGCTTGCTTCCAGGCTTGGGGGAAGATGTTATTGCTCAAGGCTCCATTGAAGATGGTGGTCAAGAGCATGATCAGGTGGGCGGGTAGCATCTGGATCACCTTATTTGTGATGCCGTCAGCTCCGGGGGCCTTTCGGGGTTTCAGACCCTTGATGATCTCGTGAACTTCGTCCGGGGTGACGAGAGGTAATGGATCATCAGGGTCTTCGACGGGCGGGAGAGAGGTTCTACGTTCGACTTCAGCGTCCACCTCATCGAGGTGTGCTTGGTCTACAGGTAGAGAGCTGGGTGTGCATTGGGCCTCAAGACTATCGGCGAGGCATTCGGCCTTTTCGATGTCGTCGAAGGCAACGGTGCCATCGGGCCGGGTCAGGGGGGGCATGGTGGCTATTTCTCGGGACTTGAGTTTCCTCTGGAGTTCCCAGAAAGCTAAGTGCGTGGGTTCCAACTCGCCCAGCATCTTGTCCCAGCCCGCGTCACGTAGCTCCGACATGCGTGTCTTTACAGCTCGCTGTAAATAGCGCATGTGAGCTTTGTTCGCGTCGCAGGGAAAGTTGCTGTAGGCACGAACGGCCGCGTTCTTCTCATTCAGCAGTTCGCGTACATCGTCCGGCAGCTTCCAGCGGGGGTCTTCCCCTACCGGAACCCGCCTCGAACAGTCGTTCAGGACAGATTGTACGTGACCCGTGAATGAGTCGATCGCGGCCGTTGTGTCCGCTAGAGAGTCGAAATGGTCGGGGATGGCGTCCAAGTGGGCGGATGTGTTGGATTTCAGCGAATCGCTTACTCTCCTCCAGTCTGTTACCACTTTGGTGAGCGGAGGTTGGTCGGTATCTGGGAGACCCGTGCGGGGGGCCAGATGCACGACTACCGGACGGTGGTCAGAGGTGAGCTCGTTTATTGCCTCTATGGAATTCAACCGTAGGTTGATCCTTTTCAGAATTGCAATGTCGAGTACGTCAGGTCTGTGATCCACTGTGTGGGGGAAATGAGTCGGCGACATCGGGGCGATGACGTCGAAGGACAGGGTCGAGCAGAGGTTGAACAGGTGTCTCCCTCTGGTCGATTCCCTGGAACTATTCCACGCGGGGTGTTTCGCATTGAGGTCGCCCGCTATGATAACGGAGTCGCTCATGCTCAACAGGGCGGTGAGGTCATTTGAGAACAGTTGAAAGTCCTCTGATTCGGTCTGGGGAGGAAGGTAGGCTGAGACTAGTGTGATGGGTTGATGACCCGTCATGCCCAGTCGGCAGACTGACACTTCTAATCGGGAGAGGGGGGGGGCATCCATAGGAATGCAGTGTAGGGACTTTTTGTAATAAATGAGAGTTCCACCCTTATGGCAATGTGCTCTGTCGTTGCGAACTATTTTATAGTTGGCAATTCTCGGGTCACGATAGCAGGGTTTTAAGAACGTCTCTTGAACTAATAGGATATCCAAGTGATGGTCGCGGAGGAACGTGGCGATCTCATCCCTTTGGGTACGGATACCGTTGGCGTTAAAAGTTCCTAGTTTTAGGGATCGGGGTTTAGTACGCGTAGGGGCCGTATTATCCATTGTGGTTCACGGAAAGTCTAGCGTTTAAAAGGGCTTGCGTAATGTCAGGGTACGCATCATAGATGGCGTATATCCTAAGGATATCGCCTGCCTTTGTGGCGGCATCTACCTCCATGGCCATCTGATGGGCACGGGGGGTGCAGAAAGTGAAAAACGCGTTATCGAGCTTTTGATGCACGACGGCGGGGGACATGGTCATGGGACCGGCGTAAGTGGGTGCGGGGCGCGCCTCGGGGCGTGCTCCAACGCGGGGGTCGCGGGACGCGGGGGTCGCGGCGGCGGGGGGCGCGGCGGCGGTGGTCGCGGTAAGAGGTGCGGTAGGGGGCGCGGGAGCGCCTGAACCCGGGTTCTTGGACTGAGGGATGGGCGCGGGGACGGGCCTGGCTGAAGCCATCGCAGGGAACGCCTGCTGGTGGTTCAGGAAATTCCAGGGGCTCGGTCTCTGGGGACTGAGCCTATCTGGGAGGTACCCTGAGGATGAAATTTTGTATTGGGTAGTTACTATATAACTAAAAAGTGTAAACAAAAAAAAGTTTGTATGTTTTACGCAGTTGATTCCTTGTGGTTTTTGACAGTAGGAATCGCTTTCATTGTGACAGTTCCAAAACATTTATAGCGTTGTTTATGTTGCTGAGCACATATTTTTTTCGAAAATATGAAATAAAGGATTACCAATAACCGTCAAAATGATTCAGAGTCTGATTAAAAATGTGTTGCGGAATAAGGGTGCTGGTCTGTTTTTTATTGAAAGTAAAATTGAACCAAGTAACAGTGTTTTATGTCTTTCCGAAGTATATTAAAAGCACAAAAGCTTCGCTATGCTAAGAATACGCCCATCTGCTAACTAGCAGATGGGCGTATTGGGTAGTGTCTTCCATGAAAAAGTGATCATTTTTTTTTTGTCAATATTTAATATACAAAATTGACATATAAATAACACTGACACTAAATCGAATTAGAAGTCAATGTCACCTAACATTGCACTGTCAATTACATATCAACAAAATAAAAATAAAATGTATTTGTTACATGTGCAACTGGTTATTAAGAATACTAATTATACTAAACGTTATATAAAAGAACTGGCCGCTGTTTTACTTTGCGTGACCTTGCGATACATAGCAAATGGTATTACCGACCGATAATGTGTGTTGGGCCGCTAAAATGTAACGACTTGACTTTTTTTGGTTTAAAAAAAAAGTTGAATCATGTTTTTTTTTTTCTTCTTAATGCTTCTAGTTATTCTTGTTGTTGACTTAATAAACAAAACAATTAGTATTCATTTTACACGCTTATATTATGTCAATGTGATAAACAGGATATGCTCTACTATGTATAAACTATTTGGTTTTATTCTTATCTTATCTCATGCGGGATTTCCTTTAATTGAATGAAAATCATAGAGATTTTTTCCCACAGATATTACAACTAATTTACTTAATAGGTGTTAGGTAAACTAGTTATCAAATTGCTCTCCATGATTATGATGCGACGAATTTATGGTGATGAAACTATGGGCTTAAGCTTTACCTATTAATTAGTTATTACATCATCTTTGGCTATTCTAGGACGATGAGTACTTCAGCATTAATGTTTATTAACCTAATCTGCCAGATTAGGTTACAGCACCTACCTAATACAGAATTAAGGTCTATGGACTGATGCTGGTAATTTTTATACTGAAATAGGTTGCATTCTCTTTAAATTAATTCTTTTCTTTACATAGTCAATAAATACAATTTTAAAGGTTAATTTTCAATGTTTTTTTTTTTTAAACTTTGCCCCACACTAGGAATTTCTCCTGAATTGTGGGTGCGTTTATAAACATTTAAAACTCACATACACAAACAGCCAGACCCGGAACAACTACTTGTAGGTCGTACAAATATTTGTTCCGTGCGGGAATCGAACCCGCGACATGCAGCGCAGCAGTCAATCGCTTAACCCCTGCGCCAACCGTGCCGTCGATCTAAGTATTTTATGATTTTATTTCAACAATTAGGTGAAATTAATTGGTATGACTGTTAAAAATGTTTAACCAGTGAAAGTGTTTGTCAAGATATTTAGTTCGTTTGCAAATTAATTGACAAAAATTGGCTACTACACGCAGCTGTCTTGTTTTAAAACTAACGACTATTCTGTCTGTTCCTACATTCTCACTCATTGGTAGTCCAAACCATACTTCTATAAAAAACGAAAATTAAAAGTTCCCAGATTCTTTCCATGAACCTTGTTCCGCTCATCGCTTTTATGCATCAACATTCTAATGCATCCGAGTATTACTCGTATATACTGTATGAATAATTCATGCTGTGAGCACTGGTTCGATGTAATCTTCGTCGCAGTGTCGCGTATGCATGTCGTGACAGAAAACCAACGCGCCTCTTGAATGTATGATACCATGATTGATTTATGACTACGATTTATTTCTTTGTGAAGCCATGTGTATAATATTAAAAATAATAAAAGTTTTTGAATTATGTAAACAAAAATTAATTTACCTAAGTTACTTAGGCAAAGTAGCATTACCTAATTAATCAATCCGAAAGCCGGAAAACGTCTATTTTGAACGTATTTGGTACGATATTAATCTCACTACAACTGGTTTTTGTGTGTACCAATAAATGATAATAATAATTAGTGCACAGTGCAGCCGCAACTTGTTTTACGATTGCAACAAATCCATACATTTTGCAACATTTAGGAGACCATATAAATACCCTTTTCAAACTGTATAATACTACATTTTACTTCACTTGAACCAGCTCTGTGATATCTGTATCACAAAATGCGTGTGCAACATTTTAGCGGCTCGGGTGGCTAAAAGGCGAAAGTAGTTGCTTGTGAGTGGCTAGCCTTGGTGGTCATGCGCAGTCACCGTCAACGCTAACTGCTTCAGATTAGATCGTACATATGCTACATTAAACAATGGTTTAGTAGACAATCTGATGTAATTATTATAACTAAGATTATTTAGCGGCGGTTTATCTTGATGGATAGTTTCGTTGAAATATTTTTAATAGAGTTTAAAGCAAGCTATGCTCTCTCATACAATCAAATTCATACCTATATTTGAGTTTAGGTAAATCAGACTGAATTAGAAATGATGGTCAAAGTATGCTTTGGGGTGTTTAAAAAGAAATCAAGGATTGAACTAGTCTTAATTTGACCTTTATTAAAAAGGGATTTAGCTAATAAAATAGTAATCCCGCTCAAAGCAATTATTGACTCCATACTGAGCTTCGCTGACGAAACGAGTACTGTAACCGAGTAGTTTAATTTCGATTAAATTGATTATACGTTGAAAGGAGGTTCTAGTTTCGGTACTCAAGTTGGATACTAATCTCAATTTTGTTGATTAACTATTTTAGATTCAATTGCATAAGCATTAGCTCAGAAAATCTTTTGATGCCATTATTCAAGTAGGTAACAAAAATTCTTTAGTATGATCTTGAGTAGTTTGTTTTTGTACCTATACTAAACATTGCTCGTTCAAATATATGAAAATGATATTACTATAATACCCACAGTCAAATTAGCTTCCATGGTATGTATCATAGAAGATACTTTGACTTAATTAGAATAGTCCACATTTTATACAATTAAAATGCCTTAGCATTATTTGTATTTCAATGTTAAAAGAATGTTTGAAATTATATAACCCGTAAACAAACTGCACAAATGAAAATACCTAAATGTCATATATTAAATATAATTGTTCACAGTTATTAAGTTTATAAACAAAAATATTTCCTGATTTGTTTCCATTTTAAAATAGTCTTAAATTGTAATGTTAATTACATCTAGGCACGATATCTTAGCTTAAAATAAAACATAATAGGAACTTGGTAATAGTCGAATAGCGGCTGTAATCGAGTTTCAAATGATTGTAATGCTTGACCTTGCTGATGTAATTAGAGAAGTAATAAATAATACAAACGTAAATCTGACTGTTAAGGTATGGTTTTGTCTCATTATTAATATTGTCTGTACGGAATATAATATGGTCTGTACGAACAGAATACTAAAATTGAAAACCATTAAAAAGTTAGGAGCCAACAAAGATTCGTTTTTCTTGGTAATTTAACCTAACTTTGGGCTTGTTTAGGTAATAAAAGAAGTGTAAAATCTCCAAAACTAAGTTGGTACCGACAAAGTTCAATAAACTGTATTGGTCATTGATTTATGCAATGGTATTTTCATAAAACCCGATTTTCCGAAGGACTTTTCATATTTTTTTACGCGCCAGTTTTACTATAACTGATCCTGCAGCTCACTCAATAATGTTGTGCGTGTAGACTAGCGTCTAACTGCTCATCACTGATACTACCTCTGTCGAACACGAAGCGTGGTGAGACAGCGTGCTTTTCAGCCAGGCCCACCGGTGAGTTCGAGACCGCGACTAGGTTCCCCTTAACACGAGCAAAATGTTGGTACAGTCCGCAGTTGTATAATCCCTATTTTAAAGTCACCTCACAGCTGAAGACTGTGTCTTAAGATACAGGTTTTCCTAGTTTGAGAGGCAGGGCTCACAATATCTGTATAAAGACTCTGCAGCGTAGTTAACATCTTGTTAAACAGTGTATTCTAAAAGATGTTTCTTGTGACAATAAACTATTACTATTACCATACATTATTTTTTAGTTTTCTGTTATCATATTAAGTCTTTGTTAGATTTTCGTTGTATTCTTAATTGGTGGTTAATTTATAAGCTTATTATACCTATTCTAATCTACAGAGTAGGGACGAACACCATGTTTGATATCAGAATATGGTTCCGTCTTTTGTCTTTAACGTTTTACAATTATGTCCCATCTTTGAATGTCATTACATATATGTACCTACTTCTGTTATTGATCATAATCTCATTGCCAATGCCACAATTTCCTTATGAATTCAATGCGAATGAGATTAAATTAACATAAGGTGCGATTGTATGAATATTAACAATGCTGTTACTTGTACTAGACGTAATTATGACATTAACTAATGGTATTTACGATCATTGCTGATGAGACCATTACATAGTGTGGCCTTTGATGTGGTTTGACTTCTATAGTTTACTAATGTGAAAAAAGGTAAATGTTTTTTTACAACAAAAGAAAATTGAAAATTTTAACTTTTCTCGAGAAATATGACACAGAATTTCAACAACTTATTTTCTACTTCTAACTTACACTTAGCTTGTACAAAACGTACACATACATTAATTGACACCTTCTTCCTATGGGGGTAAGCAGAAGCTACAAACCGCTACCTAACCCTTCATACTATGTTGTGGTGTAAGCTTTTTTGGTTGTCCTTAAATAAATAAATACTCCTTGCTTTGTTAAAAGTCAATACACGCACGCCAATCGCGAGTAGGTACTACTCACCTTACAGAACAGAACAAACACAAAGAACAGAACACACAGGCAGAAATATCTCAGAACATTCAGTCAGCCAGTAACTGAGTTGTGGAGGTCAGATAGGCAGTCGCTCCACTTAAAATACCGCTAATCAGCTGCACCTGGTTAGACTGGAAGCCGACCTCAAAATAGCTGAGAAAAGGCTAGGGAGATGATGACGACTGCTTCGTTTCACCCACTGCTGAATAAAGACCTCCTTTTGAGTCATGTTTCCCTGGTACAATTTTATTAGAAAATCTATTTCTATTTTCTTTAAATCTATTTCTATTTTCTTTAAATCTATTTCTATTTTTTCGGTATCACCTTTTAAACAAGCTTCCCTCTTCTTTGTTAGATTTACATTTTAATGCGTTTAAAGCTAAAGTAAAATCAAATCTTTGTTCTAAGGCATACTATTCTATCAACGACTACTTAAACGATAAGAATTGTTTGTTGGTCGCTGTGATTAACTCAAGACAACGTTTGTATTCTTTCACCAGAATTAGCTTACCTACTGACAGGTTATATGAGTTACTCCATAGCGTTGTTTATTTTATTTGACTGTATAAACCATTATTTATTTAGTTTATTAGTGAAATTTCAATTTTTCGATGAAATTTAATTACTTACCTATTATTGTATAGAATCAAGTTCTTCCAACTTATCAGACAGCTGTGCTGCTGGGGAGTTTGTTGCGCCACTTCTTCTTCCCAGCTAAAGCACTAGGAAGTGTCGAAGGGTGGGCGTTTTTGGGGGACTGTCTTATGTAATTTTTGACGTTCGAAAATTGCTGACTCTCAGCCTAGTTTGAATAAATGACTTTTGATTTGATTTTGATTTATTCTTGTTCACGAATTGATCTTTAGTTTCCAATGCTGGTTTTAAGTGATCATCATCATCTGCCTAGCCTTTGCCAACTATATTGAGGTCAGCTTCCAGTCCAACCGGATGAAGCTGAATACCAGTATTTTACATGGAGCGACTGCCCATCTGACCTCCACAACCCAGTTACTGGGTAATACGATTAAGTGATATCATTTATAATATAAAACTCGTGTTCTTAAGTAAGATGTCCAGGATGTTGAGTCGGTCAGTTTGTACAGAATTCATCAGTTATACTTAAAAATGTATGAGTTATGTACAAACGGTGTTTCATCACCAAGAACAAAGAATCGAGGACCGTTTGTTTCACATTATCTAATACTTCATCTTTGTTCCCGTTTAAGCAAAAGTATCGTATTTAACTTTAAGATTACAACAGCTCTAACAACATCGATGCTGTGGGAAACTACTTATTTTCTATTAACCAACGGTTGTTACTAACATTTAGCAATCCTTAAGGCGAAAGAACCTCCACCACTTCCTAGTGCTGCTGGGAAGAAGAAGTGGCGCAATAAACTCGCCAGTAGCACAGCTGTCTGTTCAGTTCTTTTGAGTCTGTACAATAAGTAAGTAACTAACATTACGAAACACAAAACATCAAATGAAATTATGCTTAATACAGCCAATGTCCCAACATTAAAAACTAAATTAAAGCAGAAATAAATAATTAATTTACTTGATTGAATACCATGTAGAAGTAACATATGATCTGATAGGATATAATGATGTTAAAAGGGTCTAATTTCGATGCTCTTTAAACAATTATGCATTTATCGGCAAGTCAATAATGACAAAATAGGGAAAGATTATGGTGATAATGGCTGACATTAATTAGTGCAAATAGTGAATTTTAAATAAAATATTTTTATTCTGGATGGAAATGTTGGGGAGTTGAACTGTTTTTTTTTTTAATGTATGCATGCATAGTGGACATTGTCAATTAATTTCTTAATTTTTATTTTATTTTCCAATAATAATAATTTTTATTATTATTATTGTAAATTAAATTAAATTATTAGGTAGGTATTAGCGACACGTAATTATTATTTTTATTTTTTACTTGTTGACTTTGTTTTTATTTTGAACTTTTATGAATGAAAATAATATTAGTGTAGGTAGTGTGTTTAACTTGTTATTATTTTAATTATTTGCGTATTATAATTATCTTTGTAAAACATTCAGACACAATGTAAATTGGTATTGAATAAATGAAATTAAAGTAATTCGTACCTATAATTAGTTGAATTCCTCAAGTGCTGAGTTGAGCTACACGATAACTGACAAATGCCTGTACTGATTAGACTGATCTACTTAAATCTGTATGGGTCTCTACTCAAAATACCATTTCATGCAGTAATCTACATGGGCTTCACAGGATCTGACTAAGATGTCTGGACTTTTAAAAAGATACATTGACCATTGTGTTTTGTCATTTTCCCTTTATAATATGACGTGAAAAATTAATTCCGAAATCCTATTGACAGAATAAACGATTTAATTTCTTTTCATTACTGTTAATAGACGAAACCACTAGCCTTACTATACTAGATTAACCAACTACAAACTAAAAGGCAGTAAACTAAAAAAAAAAAACTTTGAAATGAAGCACACAGAATGTGTCAAGCACTTCCTCGGTGACGCAAGCCGAGATGGCTCGGAGCCGGTTTCTCCGAGCCTTCCGCGGTTTCGTAATCTTATTATCGAATAAATAGGAAATCGACATCTTATCAACTATTCGGGGCTTCACGACTTCGTTTAAACAAATGGCAGAGAGCGCATTTTCACTGACTAGACTAGAAAGTGACTTTCGTATGACTTTAGTCGAATTCGGTTGTAGAAATATCTAGAACTAGCTTTTGCCAGCGGCTCGCCCGCGCAGTACTTTCGTCCCCTAAGTAACTCCCTTAGGGGTTGAATTTCAAAAAATCCTTCCTTATTCCTTTTCTACATTATAAAAGGAACATCTGTGCAAAATTTCAGCTTTCTGGGTCCAAGGGTTTGGGCTGGGCGTTGAAAGGTCGGTCAGTCAGGACTTTCCTTATTATTTATCTATCTAGATATGTTTATTCCATATAATTCTGTTTATTTTTTATTTTTAGAAGATTGTAGTTATGCGAGTAGACTATCCGAGTATTTTATTTATATTTCGAGGTGTGGCTGTTTCGGTCTACTTAAATACATTCGTCTTTATGCTGTTCAGAGATAAGTATTATTCGATTTCACAAAGTCAAACCTAGATTTTGATTTCGAAATGGCTTTTATTAGTTTTTAACAGTAAATGCTGATACCACTGACTATAATAACAGTGAGAGTGCTGTTATTTTCTTGTAATTTAATATTATTTATGAATATAGTATCATAAATAAAATATACTCCAAATGTTTTAATAGGAAGTTCTCTGCGAGATATTTTTTCGTAGAAACCTTGTGTTTCTAGGATAAAGTTAATATGTATGTCGGGTTGTCGTGAAAGGACAAAGAAGAAATTTCCCGCCGCTACCATTCATGGCCTTCAATTTAGTAAAAGTTAATTCATTTCGTCAACGAGTTTGCAAAACGCATTATTTTTAAAATCCAGTTTTATTAACATGTAAGGCAATTTCTAGAGTTCTTTAAGATTGAAATTATTTAATCTACCTTTGGAATTTATTGCTGCTTTCGAAGTTTGTTGTTGATTTTTAATAAAAAATGTCACCCAACAAAATGAATAAAAAAACAACAGAAAAAATATTTATTTATTTACCACTTACATGTGTTTTACAGGTCGGAACCCAATACAACAGTGAAGTTAAAGTTTCCACACTCAGAGAAAATTAATTCTTCGGACACTTACTGATGCGGTTATTCTTTAACCAAAAAATTGTTTTCCTTCCCAAAAACCTATTAAACACGACCACCAACAAATAAGTGAAAAACAGGATACGTTTTTAACCAGTGCGCAAACTGTAACCATGAATTCAGCGTATCATACTAGCCAAAAAAAAATATCATCTGTTTCATAGAAAAGTGCAATATCAAAGTCAAAATGTATGGAACAGCTGATTTTTTTTAATTCTATAACCGACGAAAAATGTCTGCGCTGGGGGTCCAGAATTATATGCTGAATTCATGGTAACAGTTTGCGCACTGGTTAAAAATTTACCCTGTGTGTATAAATGGTTGCTAACTTATTTTATCGCATCATCATCACACATTGCAGTGCCATAGCAGTGGCTTATTTAGAATGATACATACTTCCTTACAATAAATACATTGCCGTACAACAAACCACTAAAGTGCGCGAGCAAAGTGCGCATTTAATAATAGGTATTACTTATAACGTGCTACACGACATTGCCACAATATAATAAAATATGAAATTCTGCGGTTCGGTAACGATCCATTCATCATCAGAATCTAGTAAATCATTGATACTTTAGTCATTCATGTTACTGCTGATGTCACGGAAAGCGTCATTAAAATTCTTTTAAGGAGTTAGTACATTTTCAAGTATTGATACTGAGAAAGTTAAATATGTGTGTAGTGACGTAACTTGTACCTAATTAAGTAGGTATTCAATCACACAAATCGTACATAATGTTAATAGGTAAGATACAGTACTTACCTACCTGAGTTAGTAATCACATGAACGGTAATGAATAGTAGATAATGCCACAATTATTTTAAATTTCGCAGCAACATGCTTAGATAGGAGCCTTTTGGCTTCGTGCAGAAATATTTTGACTTTCTTTCTTTTCAGTTATTTAAAAAAATATGCAATTAAATAGAAAAATACCCTACTTTTTTTGATACTTGATTCCAGGGGGACAAGTCTGCTATTTTTATAAAATTCGTCATTCCAACACGATCCCATTGTCATTTTGTTAAAAGTTCGTAATCTGCTAAATTGATAATGGTCGATCAGTGGTCGGTCAGTGGTTTCGTAATAGAATTGTGTTATAATGGCATTTTCCAATTGCCATTATTATAAAACCCGTTAGTAGAAATGATTTTGGAAAAAATGCTACTAAATTTAAATATTTATTCATGCCAGATTTATATTTATATATAAAATTTATACATTTTTTTTTTTTTTTTTTATATATTATTTTATGAACTGGCAAAATTTTAGCAGATTACCGCCTAAGTCAGTCATTCATTTTTCATTATGTACGAGATTACCAATAAATGCCATTTCTTTCAATGGAGTGTCAGTGGCTGACCATTGGAAAGTCATAATGACGCCATTATATTAGTAGATTACCAAACTTGTCAAAATCAACAATTATGCAATCAATGATCGACCATTCTGACACTATTGTAATAGCAGACTTGAGGCCCAGGCTTTATTGGTAACAGGCATTGGTGAACATACGTAGACGCTCATGAATACCATGGATTGATATGAAACTCATGAGATAATACAGGAATTTATTTAATTTTTATAAATTTGACACCAAAATCGAATCCTTTCCATTTTATGTAGGACACGGTTTCAAAATCGCATTATTTTATTCACTGAAATCACACATCACAGTTATCGTAATACTTTATAAACTATTCATCGATTCATCTTTAAATTGTTATTGCAATAGTATTAATAATGGCTATAAAATTCTTAACGGAAACTTGGGGAAGTTGCTAAAGAAACTGGGTTACGATAATTTGAATCGACAGGCTATTAACACATTAGTGGTAAATGAGGCATCAAAAGTATTATGACTACTCACTCCATGAAGAATGAAAACGAGTTGCACACGCTTCTAATAATACATAGGTATGTTTTTGTCTATCGTGAATCTTGAAATAATAATAAACGTAGTATACTGGATAAGTTTTTATCCAGTGCGCAAATTTTAACCATGAATTCAGCATATCATTCTAGACCCCCAGCGCAGACATTTTTCGTCGGTTTAAAAAAAAAACAGCTGTTTCATAGAAAAGTGCAGTACCTACGCGGTACAAATGTATGGAACAGCTGTATATTCGTATTCTGGCTCATGAGTCAAGTAGTGCAGCGGTTGTCACACTTTTCTGGTCAAGGGCCACATAGGACAATGGGGGGTAGCACCGTAGAACACACACTTATGTTCTGCCTGCCAGGGGTGCGGGTTCGTTCGAAAGAGATACCGCCGGCATACAGGCTACTGAGGGAACACGGGTGGGTTTTAGTCAGTAAAAGTCTGACACGCCCTCCTGCTCCACCCAGAGCGGGAGAAGTTATTTGATGATTTCGCACAACAACAAAAAAAAACACTTATGTTCTGAATTGGTTATTTATGTAAATTAGCACAGCAGTAAATAAAATGAAAAAAATATTAAAGATTTTTATTGCGACGCAAATATTTTAGGTAGTAGGTACAGACGCCAGCACATCAAGCTACTCCAACCTGGCAAATGTATTTGATAGATTCTCAACTTTATTGCAAAACAATAAGGTTCGTGTTCGATTGGGAAAATTTGACAGTTCGGGATAGCTTGATGTGCTGGCGTCTGTACTTAGTTTATGTTTAACAGACTGTAATTAATAAGGTGTAGTAGTCTTTTAGTTATTTGTTCTATGTTGGCATCTTGGGACTACATATGCAATCCTCATTGCGTCTTCTAAATGAGTGGAAAGGCGATTGCGATATTTGTTTTTTTAAGAAATACATTTTTGATAATCTTTTCTTACTGAATAAAAGCTAAAATATGTATTATTACTGCGCTGTTAACAGACGACCTTGTGAGGGCTGCTGGAATCCGCTGAATGCGGGAAGCAAAGAACCGGTCGAAGTGGCGGAGCTTGGGGGAGGCTTATGTCCACCAGTGGACGTCTTTCGGCTGAAAAAAATGATGATCTGCGCTGTTTACGACAGTAGACGCGGGCCGCAAAAATAGCCGCGGGCCGCAATTTGACGACCACTGCTAGTGGTTGCAAGTGCTACTGCTGAGCATGGGGTCCAGCACCCTAATTGAGCAACACACTATTAATCAGAATCCAAATAATTTTGAAGGTATAAGATTGCTAATTCATTGCTTCATATGATCGAAAAATGTATCTACTCAACATTGTAAATAATGCAATGAATGTTGTCGAACTGTCAAAATGAAAGCTATTCCAACCGTTAGTGTGATACGTAATACACCCCTTGGGTTCAATTCCCGGGTAATGTATTATTGTGTATTTTCATTTGGACACGACACTTGTAGACCAATTTCCAAGAAGGTTTCATAGAAATTGTTCTACGTGAGTCGCGTCGCGTTGGCACTTCGCGCCTGTTTGCAAGAGCCTTTATCGATAAATGCGTCTTGGTAACTTTAACCATAAGCAACACACAATTTTTTTTACACAATTAACCTTTGACCATAAGCAACACACAATGCTGCACGACGTACACATTTGACTACCTATGTAAATAAATGCACATTATATATTTTCCCTCATTTCCCTAAACTGCGCATATGACATTGCAAGCATGAATGATACGCGCAAAATGACGTGTGACATAAAAGAAAGCTCATTATTGTGTGTACGCCCAACGTAACAGATGTTAATTTATAGGCAATAAGATGAGCGAATCATTGCGTAAGCGACGCGCCTATCCATGGCGTTACGAGCGAAACCGATTCGCAAGGTTTTATGTTGACTTGCTTGATTTTATTTATTTATTTATCACAAGCTGAGCCCGCGGCTTTGTCTGCGTTGGTATTGGAAATTATCCAACGGGAACTTGCTACCGGCATTAAAAAGCAGCTTATGTCGCCTAGCTATATGCCAGTGAAAGTCCCGTCAAAATCAGTCCAGCCGTTTCGAAGATTAGCCGGAACAGGCGGACAGAATGACAGAATTTTAAAATAGTATTTTGTTATAAGTGCCTACCGTTTATGTAGCACTTTCATATGTATTTAGTAAAAAGCGATTATTTGGATGAAATCTGCCGCAGGCCAATAAAATTCCAAATTAAGTAATAAGTTAAAATTACTCCACGCCAATTACAGAGCATGATGCTTGATAGGGTTGGCTCGGCCAGCGTGCAGGTACCTACCTATAGTAAAACGACATTTCTGTAGATATGGGGATCGGATCCAGGAATGTATGTCACGTTTACAAGACAAGACAATCAAACACAGTTGTTATGCAGGACTTACACACTTCTATTCTTTTTTCAAAACACAAATAATAGTGTCGTCAGATTTTCGCGCAATTACGATAGGGCTGCATATGCTTTGACCTCTAAAACTCGAATAATATGTTACCTAACCGGTGTAACTGGTTTCCAAATTCCTAATACATACCCATCTCTTTGTAGAGAGCTGCCTAATCTAAGCTATAAACTTTTACTTATTTTATTATAAAACTTGTCCACCCGACAGACGTTGTCCTGGCCGAATTTCAATAATATAGACAAAATTCCCCTTCAGAATTTTATTTTCCCACTGACAATTTTCTTTCTGTAAGAACTTGCTTTGGAATATTACGAAAATTTTTAAACAAAAGAAAAAATTGTACAGCTTTTCATTTTTACAAAACAGGGTTATTTTTAATTAGCTAGCTAAACTTTACAGGAGCGATGTGTATCGCTATCTAAACACGATAAAACAAAAAGAAATTCATTTGATTATTTTATTGTAGTCGCTAGAAATATCAAATCAAAAAAACTTTTTTTTTTACCGACTTCAATAAGAAGGAGGTTATCAATTCAACATGTTTATTTATATAAAATGTAGATATGTTCGGGCATAACTCCGTCATGTATAGAAGGATTTACAAAATTCTTTTTCTGTTCGCAAGGGGTTTATTCCGAAATGGTCCGATAACTTCATATAGATCTGAAGGCCAATTCTCGTAATTAAAAACGTTCGCAGTGTCATCTCAGCGATAATCGAATTTCAAAAATTTGTCAAAAATGTATGGAAACCGAGGAATTTTTGACAGATTGACACTGAGATCAGACTGTGAACGTTCTTAAAATTAGCAGAGTTGCCCCTCTGATGATGTGTTTCGGAGACAGACAACAGAATTATTCAAAAAATGACAGCAAATCACCCTCGGTTGCTGCTATCGCATAAATATACATTTTGACTCCAAGGATTATGAAATTTCGAATTGGGGTGGGGTAGGTACCATAACTAAAAAGTGAAAAATAAAACTTTTCGCGAAAAAAAAAAATAACTTCCGAAGTTAAAGTTATTTTTCACTTTATAGTGTTTTACCGGAAGTCGATTGTTGATTGATTTCTTTTTTTGGGTAAAAGTTTTATTTTATAAACTTCATAGGTGTGATTTGTCTCGATGCCTTAACACAATTAACACGTTTTGTTAATTGTCGACCTTCCAATTTTTTATATAATCTTGTTAGTTTTTTTATTTTATCGTGTTTAGATATGGATACCACCGCGTCATCGAAGATTAGCTACCCAGTTTAAAATAACCCTGTACAGATACAATATAATATAAATCTGGGAACACCTTCATCGTAAAATAAACTCATTGCCGTTATATTAATTTTTAGCATACATAAAACGGTGGTTATACGTTTTGCAATTCGACACAAGTTAGACGGTAATTTATTTTTATTTGGACATTCTTGTGGTTTTACGAATATAGATTTCGTTTTCATGCGCTTACACTGCAACACATTAATAATGTTATTTACTACTTTTGAAAAGTGTGACCGCTGTAAATGATATCAATTGATGAACATATTAGTTTTTGTGGGCCACACCTGTACTTAAAAGGAATATTGATGTTGACACTTTTATACGTTATAATAGTGATTTGGGACATTGGTATTATAAGCCACTAAATTAAGCATAGGTACAATCAGCCTACACCGTTCCCAATATTGGGACACGGGCCTCTGTGGGCAAAATGCGAGAGGGTAGGATAGTCTCTAAATGACGATTACAGAATAGAAAATTCGGCTAATATAAACCGTTTCATACTGAACTTTATATCACAAATGAGACTGTGGTCTAACTATACAATATACACCCAAACCAAAAACACTTTGTTGCAAAAGAAATTAACTCATAACCTTAACTCAAATAAGAAAACCATCCAGCAAATTTAGAGACTAAACAGTAGACACAGACACAATATTTTGTAACTCACTATTTACAGTAAAAAAATAACATTAGATAGAACCACTCGTAACTAACAAACGAACACTTTGACCGCGTAATTGTTAATTAGGCACATAAAGTGGCTGTCGCAAGGCTAACCTCGTTCACATATCAACACTGTACATGGACAGACAAACATACAGACTGTATAAATATGCACTTGAGACTGAGACCACGAATTATGATGACGAATATATTTATTTTAGTCGCGATATATCAAGCGATATTTTATTTTGTATCTTTGTAAGTTATGATATGAGTATGACTGACAAAGAAATCCCCACTCCCTCCTAATATTATAAATGCGAAAGTAACTCTGTCTTTCTGTCTGTTTGTCACGCTTTCACGCCTAAACCGCTGAACCGATCGTCATGAAATTTGGCAGAGATATAGCCTGGGATATGGAGAAGGACATAGGCTACTTTTTTACGCAATAACCGACATCTACGCGGGCGGAGCCGCTGGCAAAAGCTAGTATAATCATAATTATATCATTTAAAAGAAAGAGAAAGAAACAAAAAGTATTTATTATATGACTTGCACATTATATGCTAATAAATATGTTTTAAATATAATCCTACGAGATAATATTTAAAAAGTTTTGGGGTTAATTTATGTAACTCCACTTTTAAAATGATACAGTTTGGAAACTAAACGAAGGTCAGTTGAACGAAGGTCTCTCAAATATAATTGCTTCCGTTTCCGTTTCCGCTTCATCATCATCATCATCGTCATTTCAGCCGAAAGACATCCACTGTTGGACATAGGCGTCCACCCGCCTGCCAAGCGTGGCGATTATGTCAAAACCCCCCAAAAATGACGGGCTCTTCGTCATTTTGGGGGGTTTTGACATAATCGCCACGTTGGCGATCGCAGTATCGTGGTAAAATGCATAGAAAACGCTGTTGCCCATTCTCTGGTAAGTCCCTTAGTCGCCTTCTACGACACTCACGGGAAGAAATGGGACGGTGCTATTCTTTTTACGTTCGGTACCACACGGAACTTTTCCACTTATCGTACTATTTTTCCACCCTATGTTACTACACTTAAGTACTTATGTTACTTCTCTCATACTCCATCCATACACAATAATGAATTTGTAAAGTACTATAGTCAAAAAGAAGCAAATCTAAGTAAGCAAAGGGTGTATCCACGCTAAGGACCTTCAGCATTTGGGCGCACTAAATTTGTGAGCGAGTGCGGGGTGATGTAGCCGTGCAGTCTTTAATCGGTCGAATTTTTAATTTATTATAACAAAAATAATGCATATTTGTAAAAAGTAACAAAATCAAATTTATTTTCTTTTGTATTGCAAAGCAGTAGTTTTTTACTCTTTTGTTAAAAAAATTAAGGAGTAAAATGGTTTCTCCAAATCTCAACGATTTGGAGGTGATTTGTTGTTTTTTTTTTTTCTTAATATTTGATACCCAAGAAAAGTTATGCCTAAACCAAATGACGTATCATATTATGTAGATTACTAACAATTTTTTTCAAATGTATTTTCTTTGTAAATGCCGACAAAAGGTGGTTTCATCTGCATGCTGTTTTCAACCATTTTTTGAGAGGGCAGCCTAAAACTTTGAAAACTATAAATAATGGTATAAAGTATTGTAGTAGGTATATAATATGTGCAGTGACAAAATAGTCATTTTTTTCAATATTGCCATTATCAAAGTAAAAAGTTGTTAATATTAGGTCTTTACCTATGAAATTGCCGTTCTGCAGTACTGGCCATTTCAAATCAAAATAATTTTTGTTTGGCTAAGAATTCTAATTTCAAATTAATTTTATTTTAAAAACATGGATTTTTTTTCTAAAAGTAGTCATTTCTTTATTGATTAGTGTTACATTTTCATCGCATTTCAATCTTTTTCGTCATCATGGATACGTTAAAAATTCGAGTAATTATGGAATATGAGTACCGTCGTGGCAGCAACGCGGCACAAGCGGCACGCAACATCAACGACGTTTACGGAGCTAACACTACAAACCAACGCACCACCTGTTATTGGTTTGCTCGCTTCCGTTCTGGAAATTTCGACCTGAAAAATGAACCTCGCGGTCGTCCGAAGACTTTGGTCGACAATGACGAATTAAAGGCGATTGTGGAAGCTGATGATACACAATCTACGGCTGAATTAGCAGCAGCTTTCGACGTTAGCGTCAAAACAATATTGGTCCATTTGCGTCAAATTGGCAAGGTAAAAAAGCTTGACAAATGGGTGCCCCACGAACTCAATGATCGCCAGCGCGAAGTACGCGTCGAGACGTGCCTTGCACTGCTCAACAGACACACAAATGAAGGAATTTTGAACCGCATTGTTACCTGCGATGAAAAATGGATTCTGTTTGATAACCGTAAGCGCTCAGCAAGTTGGTTGGATCCTGGTTCAGCACCTAAACAATGCCCTAAACGAAAACTTACCCCTAGAAAAGTGATGGTCACTGTTTGGTGGTCTAGCGCCGGTGTGATTCATCACAGCTTCTTACCAAACGGGGTGAGCATTACTGCAGATGTGTACTGTGAAGAACTGAACACAATGATGGAGAAGCTGGCGCATCTCCAACCAGCATTGGTCAATCGCTCGTCTCCGCTGCTCCTGCACGACAACGCGCGACCTCATACCGCACAGCAGACGGTCTCCAAGTTGCAAGAACTGGGGTTGGAAGCTCTCCGTCATCCGCCCTACTCACCAGACCTTGCGCCTACAGACTACTACTTTTTCCAGAATTTGGATAACTTCTTGGCGGGAAAAAAATTTAATACCCGAGAGGCAGTACAAAATGCCTTTGAAGAATTTGTTGCCTCCCGTCCAGCTGATTTCTTTAAGAAGGGCATCAATAAACTGCCACTGCGATGGCAAAGATGCATTGATTGCATGGGTGATTACTTCGATTAATACAAATAAAAAATTCATGAAAAAAATTCGTTTAAATTTTTTCATACAAAACGGCAATTTCATAGGTAAAGACCTATTAGCATGTCTTGTAACACAATAATCAAGTCAACACAACGTTCTTTCATAAGTATCTAGGTACTAATTGATTATGAATATCTATGCGTGAATATATATTTTTTGTAATCTTATTCAATTTTGTATATGTGAATATTTTTGTAATTTCATTTGTCACTTTTGTAACCCATTGTGAATTGTTATTGAACCAAGTTCTTGCTGCTTCACTGAGCACAATTGGAGGCCTTGATTGTACTGAAGTTTATGACATACTATTTTCATTGTACCTATCTTATTTTATTGGTACTCGTAAAATCAAGGATTTTACTATTTCAATTTTATTTCTAAATATATCACAGTGTTATTGGCCCCAACGTTTGAATTGTGAGGCAGGTGCTATACGAGTACTTCTTTCATCTCTTTGTTTGAATGTTATGCATGAGGATAACCTTACAATCTTAAAAAAATAATTAGTTATAAAACGTACTTGAATAATTCAATTGCTTATTGCAATACCTACTTACATTTGTTTATCATCAAACATTCCCATCACGTCTAATTGCATGACTCATTTAACAAATATTTCAAAAATACTGCATTCATAACATCCTTCGCGGAATTCAAATTAGTATAAAAGTCAGTACTTATATTAGTATTATGAACAAAAGCAAGTGCTTACGAGTTTGCGAGAGATAAAATCACTACACATACAATGGATGTCGTAAGTGGCGCGTTGAACTCTTTTGTACGAGCAGTTTCAGCGCACGCCTGTTATACAATTTATACCCGACAATTACGGATTATAACCGTGCGATTATTTAATCTTTATCTCACGATTAACATTGTTATTTTACTTTTCAGTGCACGTTGGGAATTATACAACTGGGATGGTTTGTATATTTGGTACGAAAGAGTATTTCGACAAACGTTACATGTTTGTGTTAATACTCTAATACGCATTTTTTATTGAATACTAGCTGTGCCCGCGGGTTCACTCGCATGGAAGTCGGAAATTGTAACATGGGAAAATTTATCTGAGTATTAAAATGTATTAGAAATTTATTAGAGATATTAATAAAAATAAACAAAATTTCCAAAATAAAAGTAGCCTAAGTTACTCCTTATTATATCAGCTATCTGCCAGTAAGTCTCATCAAAATCGGTCCAGCCGTTTTAGAGATTAGCCGGAACAGACAGACAAAAATTGTAAAAAAATATATTTTGGTATATGTACCGTGTATAAATACATATGCATTTAGTAAAAAGCGGTTAATTTTATATTACAAACAGACACTCCAATTTTATTTATCTGTATGTATGTATAGATTAGCTATTGCTCACGACTTTATCTGTGTGTATTTTAGGTTTCATGATTTTTCATATTAATAGCCAGGATGAAAAGCAGCATATGACCTTCTTCCGGTCCCAAAACGAGGTCTTTGTGATTTATGCGTGGACAGGTAACAGGCAGAATTACTTTCGCATTCATAATATTAGTATAGAAGTATTGATTTTTACAATTTCTATACAAGGTTAGATCTCAAAGACCTCCCAAATTTAAAGATTTTCGCGATAACGATATGACCAATCACGATTACGAAAATCGTTCAGTCTGATGCTCTGTACCACACTCTTAAATTTGGCAGGTCTTTGAAAACTAACCTTGTTTTTATGAGATGAGAATATATTTTCAAAGGATTCTGACCCAAATGATTTTATACAATATAGACTATTTAACGGAGGAGCAACCAATTTATGCCAAAATGGACGTTAAATCAAGGCTAGCCAGAAGCAACCGTCATAAATCCACTTTGTCATAATCGTAACACATCAGACATTTCAATACTCATTAACATTTCACAACGACACATAAATCACCCACAGGTCGGCCCAAATATATATAATTTTTTAAATGTCGTTCAGAAGCAGGTATGGACCTTGAGTTCGGTACAAACGGTCTCAATTCCGGCTCCCTTTCCAATTGGTTGGGTAACCGACTGCAGGAAACGGCTCTGTTTTATACAATTATACGCGAACTACGTATTAATTGATATTTTGTTCCATGTGTTCTGTGCTAATTGAAAAACTGTCCTTAGATTTTTGGCGATAATTAACAGCATAGTTTTTTTAATTACCAAAGGCGATTAGGCTTTTTCGTTGAAACTATCGTTAAGTTATAAACTTGATGTTTATGTAATTAAAATTCGGGTTAGTGTTTTTGTGCGTGCAGTTGAATATATCAGTATTCGTGTCAAGAATTTGAACAAAAACTGACAGGAATGTTAACATAACTTGTCGCAGCAACCACTTGCGTAACACAACAGTCAGGTAAAGTGGTTTTTATGAAGGAGTACTAACAAATAAAAGAAGATCCTGTAGTTGACTGTACTTTTAATTACATAAGCCTGATTCTAGAGTAAGATTTTTTGAGTAAGCAAAGAGCCAATGAATGGACAGGGTCAAAGAGGATATGGCTAGAGAGGCCCCCGGTATAACGACTTATAGACAAGTATGGAAGAAGAAGCAATTTTTCGCTGACCCTATATAATTTGAAGTACTGACAGGAGGATAAGAATATTCAAGGTAGGTTTCAAAAACGTCAGATATCATTTAATCCCAGGAAAACATTGACGTAAGCCACTTATGTCATCATCATCATCATTTCAGCCGAAAAACGTCCACTGCTGGACATAAGTCTCCCCCAAAATAGGGTTTTGCCATAATCGCCACGCTTGGCAGGCGGGTTGGCGATCGCAGTATGGTGGTAAAATGCATAGAGAACGCTGCTGCCCATTCTCTAGTAAGTCCCTTAGTTGCCTTTTACGACATCCACGGGAAGAAATGGGATGGTGCTATTCTTTTACGTCCGGCACCACACGGAACAAACACCAGTTTTGTATGGTGTGTACACTCAAAGAATCTAAATATATCTCGGATACATAGACTTATTTGGCATTGCTAAAATTAGCCGTAAGTAATTAAAAGTCTTTCCCCCTTATTACAAAACAAGGTTTTTCTTTAGGTATGGTTTAAACCGTCGAGCCTGTTTTTTAAATAAGAACCTAACTGAAATCGAAATACAGCTCCTTTTACAAAACTGACAAGTTAGTCCAGTGCTAAATTGTCAGTTTTGAAAAAGGAGCTGTAATTCTATTTCAGTTCTAAGTTCTTATTTCAAAAACAGGCTCGATGGTTTAAACCATACCTAAAGAAAAACCTTGTTTTGTAATAAGGGGGAATGAATCTAAATATGTCTCGGATAGATAGAGTTATTTGGCATTGCAAAATCAGCCATATATAATTAAAAGTCTGAAAATTTATCGTTCAGTAGCAGATTTGCCCTTTATTATTTGCAATAATAATAAATACAATCTATTAATACCTGTCTAAGATTAAATACAATTTATTTAATCTTAGACAGGTAGCTTATAAAATGTAATGTGTTAAAGACATGTTTGTTTATCTACCTATATAAGTAAAAAGAAAAGTCCTGACTGACTGACTGACTCATCAACGCCCAGCCCAAACCCTTGAACCTAGAAAGCTGAAATTTTGCACAGAGGTTCCCATTATAATGTAGATAAGCAATAAGGAAAGATTTTTTGAAATTCAACCCCTAAGAGAGATATATAGGTGATGAAAGTTCCGCACGGGCGACGTCGCTGGCAGAAGCTAGTTTTGAATATATGAGCTGTGTATACATAACGAAATCAATATTCTAGATTTTTTACGTTATTTGAATATGTTAATACAAGTTTATATTTTTCGAAACGAAAGCTAAAAACCTCTGGCCTTTTGTGTCGAAACTGAAGAAATGTTATAAATTCATAATATGTTTTACAAAAGCATGCATAATAGGTACGTTATTTATTGTCATTTAAGACTAGGCAGTTTGTCCTGTGTGATGTAGGTATGATTTCGTTACGAATCTAAACAAGTTTGGCTGGTTTACTAAAATTAGACTATTCACTCGTGAAAAGCTTATCACTGGATCTAATAAATACTGGTTTTGTATACTTGTTTATACATATATATGGATTCGTGATTGTTTATATATTAAGGTAGTTATGTTACATACCTACCTATGTATTAATACAAGCGACCCGCCCCTGCTTCGCATTGTTTTCGCGACTTGTATTAAAACTCCCCGAAAAAATCCCAAAATTTCTGATCAAAACCGCATCAAAATCCGTTGCGTATAGTTTGTTTTTTTTAGTCTAGGTACTAATTTGACAGGTGCAATGTCAAACTCATGTCAAACTCCTTTAATAAAAAACCAAAAACAAAAGACTTGAAATGTCAGATTATCCCCTGGAATTAAAAACCGAACTTTAGTTTACAAGAACACCGTGTTCAGACAGACAGACACGAAAACCGATTGATAATATGTAAATATAACAACAGCTGTGACATACCATTTGTCATATAAGGGTGATATAATATTTATTCAATAAAAAATACAGAATTCGTACTATTTATCAATGAATTTGTTGCAGTGAGAGATGATTGAGTATCTTCTACCACATTTATCTGCAGACCAATAAGAAACCACTTTAGAATTATAGAAATTAGGACGATTCGAGAATATAAAGTTGGTTGCTTTTTAGAACTCCACTGCCAATTAGGTCTTTGACTTATCAAAGGACAAATCGGAAACCTGACTGACCAGTCGATTTAATATTTTAAAATATTCTATTAACATAATCAACTTTTAAGACTCAAAGTTTTTTCTATGAATACCTAATTAAAAAATTAATCATTAATCATTACTAATTAAAAAATTAATCTTACATGCCGCAAGGGTTCCCCAAGGGAATCAAATTTAACTCTATATTACCCAAACCCTTATTCAAAGTACTTTTGGCTTAGGTATTATTACTGAATCTAGGTTTAAAACTTACCGTAAGCAACGCAGGCGAACAAAACCGCGAACTGTGCACTACTCCTCATGTTTGCTTGTTTGTATGTGTGTGTGGTTGTCGCGACGTGTGCGCGTCGTAGTCGGCCCGGTAGCACTGGCTGCGCACGCGCAGACCATCGACCGCCCGCCGAACACGGGTGCCGCGGTAATATCTATAGTATGGATGTGATTTGATTTTAATTCGTCAGGTGGTTATAAGAAAAGTTGGTTTAAGCCATTTATAAAACATAATACAATTTAGAGTACTGAGGCATTTATCTTCTATCTACATATTAACTTATATAAATAAAAAGAAAATTCCTGACTGACTGACTGACTGACTCATCAACGCCCAGCCCAAACCCTAGAAAGCTGAAATATTGCACAGAGATTCCCTTTATAATATAGACAAGGAATAAGGAAGGATTGTTCGAAATTCAACTCCTAAGGGAGTTAAATAGGCGATGAAAGTTCCGCGCGGGCGAAGCCGCTGGCAAAAGCTAGTTTAAAATAAAAAATCTGAATCTCCACGGTTTTGAAAATAATTTATATCAAATTCCAGAAAAACTTCATATTTGTGCTGCAGAATGAACCATTGGACAAAACAGTAATCCTACTATCCTGACTTACTAATTCTAATATTATATAATACTCAACACAATTAGCCTCAAATATTCCCACTGCTGGGACACAGGCCTCCTCTCTGTGAGAGGGAGTGGGCCATAATCCACCACGCTGGCCGAGTACGAGTAGGTATATGTCACATGTCTTTGAATGTTTGGTTCTAAGACATGCCGGTTTCCTCACGATGTTTTCCTTCACCGTTTTTAAGAGCAGTGGTGTTGAAAATAAATACACACAGTAAAGTGCCTACCTGGGTTCAAACTCACGACCTACCTATGTATATATGAGCACCGAGCACGAGCAACTCTTCTATATATATACATAATCTGAATCTCGGAAACGCTCCCGCCCGTCGAAGACCCTGATGATCCATTACCTCTCGTCACCCCGGACGAAGTTCACGAGATCATCAAAGGTCTGAAACCCCGAAAGGCCCCCGGAGCTGACGGCATCACCAATAAGGTGATCCAGATGCTACCCGCCCACCTGATCATGCTCTTGACCACCATCTTCAATGGAGCCTTGAGCAATAACATCTTCCCCCAAGCTTGGAAGCAAGCCACGGTCATTGGCTTTGCAAAACCCGGCAAACCCAAAACGGAGTCCGCGAGCTACCGGCCCATCAGTTTACTGGACAGCCTCGGAAAAATCTATGTATAATTATTTACAAGCGTCTCAGGGACTTCGCCGAGACTAAAGGCCTGATACCCAACGAGCAGTTCGGCTTCCGAACCCAGCACAGTTGCGTACAACAGGTACACCGGATCGTAGAGCATATAAGCTTTGGTCTCCAACACAACTATGCGACCGGTGCAGTATTTTTCGACATAGCGAAAGCCTTCGACAAGGTCTGGCACAACGGCTTGATTTACAAGCTGTACAAACTCGGCGTGCCGGACCGACTCGTACTCATCTTACGAGACTTTCTGTCGAACCGCACCTTTCGCTATCGCATCGAAGGGGCTCTCTCATCCCCCCACCCGATTCGCGCCGGCTTCCCTCAGGGCACCGTGCTATCCCCTCTCATCTTTAAGCTGTTCACCAGCGATATCCCCAAGAGTGGTAAGGCACAGTTGGCTCTGTTCGCAGACGACACAGCCATCTACCACTCTGGGCGTAGTTCCAAAGCGATAGCCAAATCCCTCAAGACCGCAGTCAACGTACTCGGTGCATGGTTTAAGAAATGGCGAATCGAATTAAATCCGGACAAGAGCCAGGCGGTTCTCTTTAAGAGACCGCAACGCCACCTCGACCCCCTCCGGCCCATCTCCATATTCGGCAAGCCGATCCATTGGGAAAAGCAAGCCAAATATCTTGGAGTGATTCTAGATCAGCACCGCTCCTTCTCTGAGCATATCAGGAAGGCGCGCCCACGCGCCGCCTTCGCTCTCGGAAGATTGCACTCTGTTCTGAACGCACGTAGCAAATTATCACTCAAGTGCAAATTGCGTATTTACACGGCGTGCATAAGGCCCATCATGACGTATGCATGTGCAGTCTTTGCACACACGTACCCCCGACACATCCATAGGATGCAGACCCTCCAAAACCGTTTCCTCCGCCAAGCCACAGGCTCCCCATGGTTCGTTCGGAACGAGATCCTCCATCTCGATCTGAAAATGCCCACTATTGCTCAATTTATGAAACGCACCTCGAAGCGTTTCTTCGATAAAGCTGAGATACATCGCAATCCCTTGATTGTGAAGGCCGCTAGTTATGTCCCCAGTAGAATCAGTAATATTCGCCGGCCGAAACATGTCCTCTCCGACCCAGATGACCCCATCACTGTTCTCCAAGAAAAGAATAGGGCCACCAGTACAGTACACAAATACAAACGACGACCGTCCTACCGACCTCGCCGCCGAGGTCCTCGCGCCCCGCGAAGACTCCCGAGTAGCGATCAGACCCCCGACCGTCCCTTGCTCGTTGATGCGCCAGCCCGCGCCGCAGCTGAGCCAGTAGCTTTAAATTCCCCGTATAATAATCATGAAAATAATATCTTGATCCAGCCTGTCCCCAGTAGTACTAGCTGCCCCCCCCCCCCCCCGCCAGCGACTCCCTGAGCCGAGGTTCGTACCCCACAGGGGGTGCCCTCAGTGCGCAGTCGTTTTAGGTTTAAGTAGGTTTTACGCCCTGGCTGGAGGCTTTTAGAGTTCTAAAAACCTTCACAGGAAAGTCCGGTTGAGCAGTCACGGCCTCTCAAGGTCAACTGCGAGATGCCAATATTTAAAAAAAAAAGAAACTCGGAAACGGCTCTAACAATTTTCATGATTTTTTTTTATGCACGGGATTTCGGGGGCGATAAATCTATCTAGCTAGGTTTAATTTTTTGAAAAATATAAACAAAAAAAAAATCATCCATATATTAATATAAATGCGACAGTTTCTATGTTAAGATATTTGAATGTTTGTAACTCAATGGACAGGTCCACTCAATCTGTGTGGTTCTTTCCTCAAAAGACCATTTCAGACACCAATCCACATGGTCTTCACATGATCTGACCAAGATTATGTCTGGACTTTAAAAGAGACTGTGACCTCTGAGTTTGTTTCGGCTTTTCTTCTCAGAGTAGTCAGATAGGAAACGCCGACCTCATCTAGTTTAAAAAAAAATATGATTGAGGTGTAAAAGTGTTTGTACAAACCTACTTACAGAAATGGCTTAATGGATTTGGATGAAATTTGGCACACAAATAGATTGTAACTTGAATTAACACATAAACTAATAATAATTAACACGGTTTTGGAGGGTCTGCATCCTATGGATGTGTCGGGGGTACGTTGATACTTTTTATCCCAGGAGTATGTCTCCGTAGGATAATTTTTGATTTCCAAACGGGCGAAGTCGCTGGCAAAAGCTAGTTTGACATAATCATAAAGGTGATACCGACGTACCATAATGGAATATATACAAGGCGTCCCACGGATATGCCACATGGAGGGAAAGTACAAACAATCGACAGGGAGCGAACTAATCAAAAGAGTGCGACTTTGTATTCAACAGGAAGGGACTCATTTTGAGCATTTGATAAATTGCTTAATTTTGTCTTAAAAATGTTAAAATTCATGGTCTTCCTTTTATTTGTGACACTATGTTATTTAGCAAAAAATAATCAGTAATTATTTAAATATCTATGAATGCAGTTTAAATTGTTTTTTAAATTCAAATAATGTCTTCCTTCAGTAAAATGCTCCATCTACAATATTCAAGGTACTTTCAATCCATGTGGCATATCCGTGGGACGCTCTGTATATGGCATATCTGAATAATCCATTCATTAGTTTCTACAAAGAACAAGTCATAATTTATTTGTATGTACAGTCACGAGCACTGATATATATACGCTTACCAACTTTTAACAGTGATTTTCTCCTCTTTTTAACCGACTTCAAAAAAGGAGGAGGTTATATGTGGTTGTATTTATTTTTATTGTTTGTTCCCCGATTTCTCCCTCAATAGGGTATTTTCCGATTTCATAAAAACTATTTTAATTTGTAGATTGGGACGATATATCTAACCGAAAAATAAAAATAAATTTATTAATGCACATTTCCGCAATGAAAAACGATTAAAATCTAATTTATTTTTCGTTGTTTTGAATTTACCGCCAAAACGCTCCTTACGATGACTTTTTATCACTTGACATCGTGACTCCAGCTTTGTGTAAACGGCACCGGTACAAATACTTAGATTGACGCCGTTTTAGAAGTATTTGTGCACAGAGGCATCGCACACCAGTAATATCACTTTAAATCCATTAAAAATCTTGTTAATAATAAACTCGCCATTCACTTATTTACTTACTAACTACTTTAGTTTACACAAAGTTGACGTCACGTGATAAAAAGTCATCGTAAGAAGCGTTTTGGCGGTAAATTCAAAACAACGAAAAATAAATTTGGTTTAAATCGTTTTTAATTGAGAAAATGGATAGAAATCAATTTATTTTTATTTTTCTGTTAAATATCTTGTTCCAATCTACAAATTAGAATAGTTTTTGAAAATTTGGAAAATACCCTATTGTGGGCTGATACATTTTTTTTTAAGTTTGTACTCATGAGGTGGTCCCATTGGCACCAAATCAGGATCTGACGATGGAATCCCAGGGAAATCGAGGGCAATCCTCAAATGTTATAGGTATTAACAATGTTTTTCATATATTTTCTAAAGCTATTGAGACATTTGCGTATGGTCATCATCATCTCATGACGCTGAGCTGATGAAGAAAGGTATAACTCTTTAACGGTTAGGTGTTAGGTGGAAGTTCGGGCATAACTCCGTCATGTATAGACCGATTTGCAATTATTATTATTTTTGTTAGAAAGTGATTTATTCCGAAATGGTCCCATTTAAATTTCACGTAGATCAAAAAATGACAGCAAATCAACCGCGGTTGCTGTTATCGTATAAATATGCATTGTTTTGACCCCAAGTATGATGAAATTTCGGATTGGTGTGGGGTAGGTACTATAACGAAAAAGTGCAAAATAAAAACTTAAAAAAAAAAACACAGCCGACTTCTGGAAAAACACTACAAAGTGAAAAATAACTTTAATATCGGAAGGCAGTGACAACAAAATAATAAAATACGTATCCAAAGTCACCGAGTTCCGAAATTAAAGTTATTTTCCACTTTGTAGTGTTTTTCCGGAAGTCGGTTGTTTTTTTTTTTTTTTTGGAAAAAGATTTTTGCTGATTTTAATATTATGTTATTATATTATAATGAAATACCTAGGTTATCTCTAGGTTTTTAATCAATAATTAGGAGGAAATCGCTTTTGATTTTTGCTATGTGTTTTCATATTAATGCTCGTTACTATGTGTATATGATGGGTACCAGAAAAACACATGATGAGCAATACATAATGTTCCATAATGTTCCATCAATAAATATCTACAAATAAAATAATCTGAAAAAATCCATCAAGCCTCATTGGTTATGTTTATCAGTTCTGACTACAAATAAATGAAGAGCAAGACTATGAATACGGCATCTGTCGGTATCGGTCTCAAGTCAAGTAACCTCTTACGAAAACGGCCATATACCTCACGCGGCGTGCTTTGAGTGACAATACGACACGGACACACACGGCTGGAAGTGATAGTAATTAATCGAAATTAAACTTTAATCTTGTTGCGCAAAGTCGTGAGAGAAACTCGCTGTCACTGTGTCAATGACAGGAATATCTATCAACTAGATAAGTAATTAAGACGACAGGGAGATTAATTATGTTTAATACCTAGATAGTGTAGATTTATAATTTTGTAATTTCTGTCATAGCCATTCTGTCATTGGATTACAATTGTTATGACACGTCACGCAGAGTGTGGTCTATTTTTGGGAGAACCAGCATAACTAAACCGGTAATTGCTATAGTAGACCAATCCATTTAGATTTGATTATAATGTTATCAGGCAGATGCAGACCTGTCTGAAAATATAAACAAATGGAAAATCAATCAAAATCTATGTTTGGTATCAAAATCGCACTGTTTATTAAATTGCCTGAAAACACGCTATCGAACCCTAAAAGCAGGTTAAGAAAATCTATGAATATAACCACCAACGGAGTCCTAAAGATCATTTTTGAGAGGCCAGAGTATGCAGTACTGGGGAGATTTATCCAGATTCATGTGACAAGATGACACTGTGACTATGATTATTCTATTTTATTATTGATTTTATTATTTGAATGATCACTATGATTGATTTGATTCTAGTACCTATTGACTAACATTGTTGTAACACCTTTACTATCGACAATTATGGACATAATTAATTAGGCATTTTATGGTACCCAGGTAGTTCAAGCTAATACAATTTAATATCTCGAAAATACGGCAAATTGATGGTTGGTCTTTACACATAATCAGATTTCTCCGATTTGATGATCGTAATTTCGAGGAAGTCTTGACTATATTTCTAACTTAATAGACAGTTGTGCTGCTGGAGAGTTTATTGCGCCACTTCTTCTCAGTGGCTGGCGTTTTTGGAGGACTGTCTTATGTAATTTTGATGTTCAAAAAGAGCTGACTCTCAGCCTAGTTTGAATAAAAAACTTTTGATTTGATTACAGTGGCTAATACTCAAATTTCTTTTTCATGAAACAATCATCCAAACAACTCGGCGTGAAAAATAAACAAATGAATAAACATACAATAAGATGCAACTTGTTATGTGATGCTATAATGGTACCTACTTATTACTGAGTCATTCAACTGGTTTTTAAAGTCTTGTAAATAAGTCTTGTCGAACAACCCGCACCCCTGGCAGGCATCGGCTCTTGCAGACCCCACCACTTGGTGCTGACTTCTCTTTGAAGCGCGCGTGGTACACAACGCGCCGTCGACCTGTGCTTGCTCCTTACCGGACAGCGAGCTACCCATTACTCGCCATCCGCAAGCCCGGGCCTACGGTGGCCGGGAAGCAATGGAAACGTTATTGGTCGATTGAGGATGTTAGCATATACGATTGAGAGAGAGAATCAGAGACGATTGAAATGGATAGCAAGAGATGGGTGAAAAATCAACACATCCATATAAGAAGTCCTGTCTCACCAATTACTGATTGACTGACTCATCAATACCCAGTCCAGACCTTTATGATGTAAACAGGGAATAAAACTGAAGGATTCCCACGTGAAAGGGATTATCGAGCGAGTTTATCTTAGTTTTTATTTTTCTGTTTTATTCTCCAATAGTACCGTAGAAATTGAGTAGATAGAATTCTTGAGAACTGAACTGTGAGTTGCTCTATTTTACTTATAAAGGGTGATTTTTTGATAAGGGGCAGTAACCGTAGGTACCTTAACCGGTGTAGCTACGGGAGAGACTCGTCCTTAGCTTTATGAGACATTTTTATCTGCTTTCACAGATATTAACACATTACATAATTCACATAATTTGGCCATTTTGTAATTTCTTACATCAATTTTATGACGCACACGCACATTAACTCTATGGATGACGCTTCGAAATGTTGCCACTACATAAAGAGTAAAAGTTTATTGAGGATGATATTCTCGTAGCATGTTTGTCTATTTCTTTTTATTTTTATTTTTTTTTTATTTGTTTTATAATTTTTTATATTCCTGTTTAGTTCTATCATATTTACATTTTAATATATTATTTTTTCTATAAGTTCGCTGTACCAGTTTAGTGTCCTATTAATTGTTTGAGGCACCGGGCGACGTCAATACGTCAAAGCCGGCTGTCACTGAAAACCAGCGCTGGGGCTCTGTCTTGCATAGGGTCGCAGCATAATGCTGAGCGATAGCCGTTTTGCGTGGATGTGACGCATGTTTCCCTCAACCTTTTCTTATTTTTGTATTCCTGTTCTTTTTGCGTCATGTTTACCGCAAATAAACGTTTTTTCTTTCTTTCTTTCTTTCTTTCATATTGAAAAAAAAAACTGTATTTTTTTTGTTCTTAAGAACGGTAACCTATTTTCACAAAACGTTTTTGATGCTAAATGATCTGTCTCTTATAAGGATAAAAAATGTTTCCATTGTATTCGAGACCGTTAATATCAAATTCTCAAAAAGTTAATGATATTCTCAAAAATCAACCCTGTATACGTATTTACATAGATCTGAAGGCCAATTTTCGTAATTAAAAACGTTCAAAATCTAGTCGCAGTGTCATCTCGGCGACAAGCAAATGTCAAAAACTTGTCAAAAATGTATGGAAGCTCGAGGTATTTTTGACAGATTGAGAGTGAGATCAGACTGTGAACGTTCTTTAAAATTACAAGAATTGCCCCTCTGTTTTTTTTTCTCCTTTTGCTTTGCTCAGTTGAACGTGTTCATTAGATAAAAGATGATCGTTTTGCAAGTCTGAGCGTGGCAGGTCGCCAGTTTGTCATGTTTCGCAATCACTTTTCTTTATGCTAATCTTATGCTCAGTGTGTATAACAACGGATATTTGTTTGTGTTATTTAAAGAAATTTTGAACATTTCCTGTGAAATCATTTAAAAGGAAGGAATTCTGTTACGTAACTGCCAGTCAGGTAGTAAAACTAATCAAATCTAACAAGCTGTGGTTTACTATCGTATATGATGATACTTACTTTTTGGGAAAATTAGACAATGTAGCAGGGACATCGACGAACAAATTTTTGCTATGGATTCAGTGCAGACGCCAGCACATCAAGCTACCCCAATCTGTCAAATTTCTTTGATAGTTTTTCAACTTTATTGCAAAGGAGGTTTATATTCAATTGGCAAAATTTGACAGTTTGGGATAGCTTGACCTGCTGGCGACTGTACCTACATGATTCTGAACCTACAAAAAAAAAAAATGCTGTTACACTTTTCTAAGAAATAAATATATTTTTTTGTCTTGATATTCGTCGATAAAGTTCTTATATCAAGGCTTACACTGTTAAACGGATGTTTTGGGGCTCCAATGACGTTGGCAGGAGGCGCTGTTGGTAAACATTTATGGAATCGTTTTGTGAAGTGTATTCAAAAAACACTAGGGCGGTCTGAGTTCACAAGGATCTTTTGGCCACGGGCCAAAAGATCCTTGTGTATTAGTGTGACTGTCTTCTAAATTCAGTGGATGAGAAATGGAGTAACTTCCCTCCTAGGCTGATGATAATGATAACTTGATCTTACGAGTACATCATCATCATTTTAGTTTCACTTTAGTCTGTGATAGATAAACTAATAAAGGCAGCTTAGTAATGATGACAAAAAGGCTGGAAAAAAGCAAATAGATTGTTTCATCGTTCAAGCGTTGATTAATGAAGTACTCGTAATGAGGCAATTAATACGGTCTATAAATTGCTGCGAGACTCCCGAAAACTTATTTTTGCTTCTACTTCTTCTTTTGGACAATAATGCAAAACAACGAAGAAGCGAACCGTCGGCAGGTGATATGCTTCTTCGTTGTTTAACGTTGTTTGAACCTAGTATGTGGCTAGGTTGATTGCAGCATCGGAAGCGTTCTTTAGCAGTTCTTTGTGCAGTAAAGTGCGTTATGGCATAGTTATGTTTTTGTTCCTAAAACCCAGTCTCATATATAAAGATATTTCTAGAGCAGGTAAAGTACGTTCTAATTTCGCCAGCCCATTTGTTTGTAGGCCTTACAAACTGCCGGAACAAGTGGCAATACACACAATTTATACAGAATTGCTCTCATTTCGAAAACTTCTAAATTAATACGCTCACTATTTCGGAATACTGGACCTGCTAGACAAAGTAAGTGGCTAAAGCAAATGGACATATTGGGAGCGATGCATTATGTTGGGTAAGGGCTTTGACTGAAATAAGAGGTTTGTGATTGAAGAAGTGAGTCTATTTCGTACATTATTATCAACCAAAAAATCACTTGATTGAAAATACAATAAAAAGTGAGTCTATTTCGTACATTATTATCAACCAAAAAATCACCAATCAAATATTCGTGCACTGGTTCTGAACTAAGCAAGATATCAAGATAATTAAATAACTCGAAGAGATGCAAAATTCTAGACGATATTTCTTCTGGAACAAAGTTTCATCAGACTCTGCAGACTTGGCGAATGAGAACTACACCGAAAAAGTTTCACATTTTGACCATCACGATACTTTTGTTAACTTTGTTTCAACCGGGTGCCCTACGATACTCCTCGCCTTTTATTTTAATGAAGAATATTCTCGTGAATCAATTTACCTTCGGTTTTTACTTGCGTAATTTAATTTAAATAAAATCAGTAATAATTAATTTTCTAGGCAATGAGAAAATAATTAAAATTTAAAACAGACTTTATTAGATAAAGCTTTGTGCCAAAAAGACATAGGATCCCGTCTATACCCGATGGTGACCAAACAGAAATCACAGCTGAGGCGACAACCAATCATTCTAAAATGAGTCTTCAAGCCACAACAATTACCACAAAAGTAGAAGAAAAAATAATCAGATCAATAAAACAACGGGTATCATAACAAGTTACGTACGCGCACAAATCGGTCACGATTCGAGTCACCCGGCAAAAAGTTGTCGTTATCTGTTATCAGTCGCTCCACTAGTTATGTTGTAAAGTTACTCGACGTGACCAGGAGTTGGTTAATACATGGAGGAGGTAATTTAAAAAAGAGGTTTCTTTAAATTCTGCAAGAAATTCAAAATCTGTGCTTCGGTGGTCAATTGGTCGCAAGTGCCTACTGAATATGAAGTCCTGGGTTCCCCAAGTCGGGAAAAGTGTCATTGGGGATGTCTATTTTGAATTTCTCGTCCGGTCGCAGCCCGGAGTCTAGATGTGTACCCATTTGATGGCAATAGGCTCGCCCCCTATTACACGGGACTAAAACATAACTGGAGATATGTGGGTGTATTATGGGTACCTATAACTCTGTCTAACCTTTCAGGGATCACCAGCGTGTTATGTTATGTAAAGAAATTCAGTACTCAAAATTACGTTTATCTTAAGTTGAAGTGCCTCTGCCATGAGTGCGGGTTGTTCGAAAGAGATACCGTGGCCCCTGGTACACAGGCAACTGAAAAAACACGGGTTTTAGTCAGTAAAAGTCAGATACGCCCTCCCACTCCACCCAGTCCGGGAGAAGTTATTTGATGATTTCCCACACTCGAAATAAAAAGTGCCTGTAGTCGTCTGCCTAAACACAACGATTACGAATTTTTTTTGTAAACAGCAAGAAAACTTTCAAAAGTTACATTAAGTGTAAGTGTAAAATTCTGATTTTAAAAGCTTAGAAGATAAATGCGGTGATGTCCCACTGCTGGGCAAATGCTTCTTCTCATACAAAAGACCACGATCATTGATCACCCCGGTTATTAACGATATATTAACTGAGTCCAGATTCACTCAGGATGTTTTTCTTAAAACTCAGAAAGTACATATGAATTGAAAGTCACATTAGTACTTGCCCTGATTTTAACTCACAACTGCGCATGAGAGGCGAAGCCTTAACCACTGAGGTGTGTGTGTGTGATGTCGTGTCATGCGTGTAATAGTGTCGTGCTGTTTCATACAAAAATGCAATACCTACGCAGTCAAAATTTATGGAACAACAGATTTTTTTAATAACCGACGATTTTTTTTTTTTGCACTGGCGTGTCTAGAATGATATGCTTAATTCATGGTTACAGTTTGCGCACTGGTTAAAAACGTATCTTGTATGAAACGTCGTTATTATTTTTCCGATTCCTAGTGAGCAACTCTTATAAAATACATCATGTATGTGTAGATAATATATTTACAATGCAAACTACACGTTTCTAAGAATATACACATTAATACTTTCTCCGTAATATTAGCACAAGATAAATAACATTGTTACATAATATTTGAATAGGAGTCGAAAAAAATCGCAAGTCGTGTTCTACCAGCTATGAGAAACATATCATATATGAAACAAGAATAATATATACTTACGTGTGTATTACGTGTGTCTATAGTCATAAAAGATATTGATGTTTGATTGACGTGTCTTTTGTGATATCTTTTTGAATAAAGAATCAATCATGACTTTTGCGATTCAATAGGATAATGAAATCGACAGTACCTACCTCTAAAGGCCCACGTTACTAAGAATGTATTATCCTATTGCTGGATGTTTGTTACTCAATCACAAAACAACGGCTTAACAGATTTAGATGAAATTTGGCATACAGATTATAACCTGCATTGACACATAGGATACTTTTTATCCCGGTATTATGTTAAAGATAAAGATAATTTAATTTTGGAAAGGGGTATTACAGATAGCAAAGATGATTACAAGATCAGCCATACTTTACCATGCAGGCATGCAAAAGATACACAAAAAAACGTACTAAATTACAAAATCTTTTTCGTTAAGGAACTCACTTAAATTATAATAACATTTCCCCTGTCAACAATTCTTATTTAAACAAAGAAGGCGGCATCTCTTTCTCGTTCCCGTGGGAGATTTTTTCTTTCTTCCACGCGGGCGATGCCGCTGGAAGCTAGTAAAATGATTAAAAAGCAAAATATAAGTAAAAATAAGATACTTTTATTCTTATACAGGGTAAAAATATATAAGGTAACAAAACTCCACAGACGTGTTTATCGATATCTAAAAATGTGAAGTGATATCTAAAGTGTTCCTTAAGTAGCATTGAATACAATTTGTATTGGGGAAACTGAAGGACCACTACCTATACCTTACATACACCTTTGACTATTTTATTATTGTTCCTAATTCATTTATATTTGCGTATTAATTATACTAACATAGTTTATGTAATACTAACAGAATTATGGGTAAAGTGCTGAAATTAAGATAAAAATTTATAAAAATATATTTAGAGACCGGTATCCATCGATGACAAAATACATTTTTGTAATATAGTAAGTATTCAATGGGTTATACTGTATCGGTCCCAGTGTTATAATATAAGCCACAGAAAATCTATCATGTGTTGTAATATTCGTAAATTAAATAAACTATTTATAACCTGATCAGATCTATGGAACCGAAACGTAGTCGCTCACAATGGGCCTCCTAAGAAGGCTTATTAAAGTCACCCAAAAGGCTATGGAGATGGCTATGCTCGGAGGTTCCCTGTGTGATCGAATCAGGAATGAAGAGATCCGCAAGAGAACCAAGGTAACCGACATAGCCCGAAGAATTGCCAAACTTAAGTGGCAGTGGGCAGGGCACATTGCTCGCAGAACAGATGGCCGATGGTGCCGAAAAGTTCTGGAGTGGGAACCGCGTACCGGTAGACCGAAAGTTGGAAGGCCGCCCGCAAGGTGGACCGATAACCTTGTGAGGGGGAGGGCTATGTCCAGCAGTGGACGTCTTGCGGCTGAAATGATGATGATGATGAAACTGATCAGTTGATACGCCCAAATCAATCAATATCTTCCTATCTTTTTCATATCGAATAGACGTCAATTCGATTATGAACTCATTGATAGTAGCAGCTCAATGGTTATGACAAGCATGTAATTTAATATGTAACCTGAGGCTCTTTGAACAAAATAATAATTATAATTCGATAACTTGAATGTGACGCAATGTAAAAGGTATATAATGGTTACAAATTGTTGGTACAGTACATGGTTATGAAATGAAGGGAACCAATAATTTGTGTAATTTACTCTGTTTTTCGTCCTTCAAACCATATTCTTCAAAATATTTGTTTAAATGAAACATAATGATTAAGAAGTTATACCAATCCATAAGTGCCTTTCTATTTTATAAAAAAAAAATAGTGCCTACCTACATAATAACGTTTTTCAGTATCGATAACACTGAGAAAAAGTTTAGCCAGCATCTACGAAGTCTGTAGACGCTCCAAACATTAGCTACGATAGGATAAGTGGCGCCATCTCTCCGTCATAAACATGAACTATTATCAAAATGATCCTCTGTTGTTTTCCAACAGTTCACTAGAATGCCGACAGTCGTTATCAGAAATATGTAATACATAATGTTTACTAGAGAAGATATCTGTTTCATTTTCTTTATTTTCGTTTTTGCTCTCAAAACGGTGAAGGAAAACATCGTGAAAATTTCAAAGACATTTGAAACCCGCACTGATCCCGCGTAGTAGTTTACGGCCCTCCTCTCACAGAGGCGGCATGTGTCCCAGCAGTGGGAATAATATAGGCTGATTATGCATGTTATGCATTTTTATTTAAGAAAAAAAAAAAACTTCCTTGTTACCTATCTCGTTTCTGTGGTGGGAATAATCAACCAGAAACTTGATTACTTCCTTTCGAATGACTTCAAAATTTGTCCACTCTACTTTTCTGACATCAATGTATTGAGTATGGGCGACTGCGACCGCGCTTGCGCAAATGCTAAAATTATTATCCGTAATTGGTTTGCAATACGGCCTGCAATGACCTAAGGCTTTACTTGCTCAAATGAAATTAGCAAGACAAATTGTATGTGAATATTATATTAATTTAGAAGTGTCCGTGGAGTTTCTTACCCGTTTTTCTCCATACAAACCTACTTCGCTTTCAAATGGGCAACAAGTTTCATCTTCGTGTCTGACCGACCTGTTAAGAATTCAAAAGTGCCTGTAATTGGTTTAAATGAAATTAATGGAGTTTGAACCTTAAGGGGACACTTCGCGGGCTCGAACTCACTGGTTGGCCTGGCTAGAAATCACGCTGTCTCACCAGGCTTCGTATCCGACAGAGATAGTATCAGTGATGAGCAGTTAGACGCTAGTCTACACGCACAACGTTATTGAGTGAGATGCAGGAGCATTTATAGCAAAACATTCGCGAAAAAATTAAGAAAAGTCCTTCGGAAGATCGGGTTTTCTGAAAAAACCACTGCATAAATCAATGACCAATAAAGTTTATTGAACTTATCGATAATTGAACTTTGTCGGTACCGACTTGGTTTTGGAGATTTTATACTTTTATTCCTCAAACACGCCCAAAGTTAGGTTAAATTAGCAAGAAAAACGAATCTTTGTTGGCTCATAACTTTTTAATGGGTTTTTATTTTATTATTCTGTTATCGTACCGGCAATATTAATAATGAGACAAAACCATACCATGCAGGTAAAACCATACCAGCAGATGAAGCTATCCCAAACCGTCAAATTTTCCCAATTGAACATGAACCTTATTCTTTTGTGTTAAAGTTGAAAAACTATCAAAGAAATTTGACAGATTGGGGTAGCTTGATGTGCTGGCCTCTGTACATAATACGCTATGGAACTCAGCAGCTTTCTGCGAGTGAAAGATTTCTTTTTTTGAAATTGAATGAGTTCTTCCAGAGATAATCTCCTACATACAAACATTACCTCTTTCTTTAGTGTGAAGAGTATTCTTCATATCGAGTAGTTTGTACATAATTTTAAATTCTACAATTGCTTTTCGTTCTTTAGAATAACCTACTTTAACTAAACATGGGGTTAACAGACGCACGAGTCCATCAAACACGTTAAGGTCTGCTTGCCGCGGTTAGTCCTTGATTGGTGGCCGTCCTTATATACCAAGACCCCTCCGTGCTTCTGAAAATACGTTAAGCCTTTGGTCCCGGTTGTCATTCGTAGATTTTTGACCATCGTTACTGGTCATCAGAAACCCGAAAGTCTAATAACCAGTCTTACCAAGGGGTATCGTGAGCAAATAAGTAGTTTCCCACAGCATCGATGTTGTTAGAGCTGTTGTAATCTTAAAGTTAAATACGAAACTTTTGCTTAAAGGGGAACAAAGATGAAGTATTAGATAATGTGAAACAAACGGTCCTCGATTCTTGGTTCTTGGTGATGAAACACCGTACATAACCCATACATTTTTTATGTATAATTGATGAATTCTGTACAAACTGACCGCCTCATCACCCTGGACATCTTACTTAAGAACACGAGCTTTATATTAATAAATGATATCACTTTATCGTATTACCCAGTAACTGGGTCTTGAGGTCAGATAGGCAGTCGCTTCACGTAAAATACCTCTGGTTACCTTGGAAGCAGACCCCAACATAGGTCGGTGAAAGAGAAATGATGATTACATATACATGTCTTAAATAAGAAAGATTAACTTTCTAATAGTACGGGCTGATTTTACCAAAGTCAGATATCTTTTATCCGTAGAGTAAAATTAACGTCTGACAATTCTACTATGGAAGATCTGTCAAAAATTCAAAATTTATTCTCAGGATAAGACTTATTCTAAGTATAAAAGTTTGGTGAAATTCGCCCTTAGAGGGGTAAATGAAACTCATGGTGACTTATTAAATATTTAATTATACATAACTAATATCTTAATAAGTATGACACACTTTACGCCTTCTTAGGTTTGCTCTTCTCGAACGTCTGGCCTTCGTAGTAGTTCTCACTGAAACACACAAAGATAAGTTTAAAAACATATAATATAAAGGGTTTATGAGCACTATCAGGTATGTGTATCTTTATATCTACTAGGCTGTTTTAATAAATAAAATAGCTTCTGGTCGCGACTTTGGCCACGTAAAATTTCTTGATCCCGCGTCCTGCGTCGCATCACCAGTTCGCACTATTATTTCGTTTTCGCTTAGCGTTATCTGACTTTTTTAGTTTTGCTCACCTCCTAAAGGACCTAGCGTGATGTTAAGTAACCCTTAATCTTTCTCAAGAATTTAACTACAAAGGTTTTTTTTTTAATGTAACTTGCTCTTCGGCTTTATCACGTAATATACAGGGCTATTGGAAAAACACCAACAACCACTTAAGAGGTCATTGTACTCATTATTATGAACAACTTTTACTATGGGACCAAACCTGAAATTACCAGCTGTTCCCTACATTTTGAAGAGTTAAAAAACATCACAAGCCTGTCGCGCAAGTTAAAAAACATCAGCTGGTCCCTATATTTATGTTCGTAACATAAATATAGGGACCAGCTGATGTTTTTTTGGTTGTTAGTGTTTTTCCAATAACCCTGTATAGCAAAACGAATCAGTGTTAAAAAAACAAACCGTACTGTTAGCTGCCTATCTAAATAGACGATGATTGCTTAATTCCGGCACTGACTATTTTGCCAGACTAATACTTAATTTCTTTGACACTTCCCTATATGACACCATTAATCCCTTTCTGAGGTTTAAACTTCATCATCATTTCAGCCGGAAAACGTCCACTGCTGGACATAGGCCGCCCCCAATTTGGGGGGGGGCTTGCCATAATCGCCACGCTTGGCAGGCGGGTTGGCGATCGCAATATGGTGGTAAAATGCATAAAGAACGCTGCTACCCATTTTCTAGTAGTAAGTCCCTTAGTCGCCTTCTACGACACCCACGGGATGATGCTATTCTTTACGTCCGGCACCACACGGTACGGCACCACATGGTAGGTTCAAACTTAACCTGAACTAAACCAACAATATCAGTCACATAAGACCTGCAATTGATCAGACTATGTCTAGTATATCTAATCTATTAAGACAGGTCCTCACCATCCTTGGACCTTCTCAGCGTCATCACACATGAAGGTGTCCTCGTTGTAGACCTTGCCTAATGGGCAGAGTCCCTTCTGGGGCTGGACACCGTTGCGGCAGATGTAGAACTTTTGACAGTCTTCAGGATGAGGGAAAGTAGGGTGGGGCAGAGCGCGGCCGTTGGGTCCCATTACTTCACCATCGGGGCAGGAGAAACCGTCGTCAAGCAAGTCTGGAAATTAGAGATCATTTGTCAGTTAACAATATATATTGACAGAAGAATTGGCAGCTATATAAATTTAAGTGCTGATCTTATCAGAGCTCTTCTAAACGCTGTTTGATGTTAGAGCCCTTAATTCGAAAAAAGAGCCAACATCCAACGCCTCATTTTTATAGCTCTTGAAAAAACAGGGATTCCTATATTGATCTCGAACAGCTCTTGCCAATAAACGCTGTGATCATACGTAGAGTACCTACCAGAGAAGCCACTAAAAAGTATTTCGTAGTTTTCTTATTTTCCTCGGATTTTCTTTGTCATAACAGGCTACATATTCCATTGTGACTATTACCAATTTTAAGATCATTTAAAATTTATATCGATTTGCACTCAAATCCAGAAGGGTTCCTGATTTATTATTTTATTCTTGATGAAATAACTGGTCACTATTTTATAATATATAGGGTGACTGGAAATTAGTGACCGACATTTAAGACAGAAATATCAGCTGTTCCCTCCGTTTATGTTCGCATAACTCTTCAAAATGTAGGGAACAGCTGATTTTTCTTCCGCGATTTCGGATTTGGTCCCATATTAAAAGTTGTTCATAATGATGAGTACAATCATGTGTTTAAATGTCGGTCACTAATTACCAGTCACCATATATATTTACTGAAGAACGTTCTCTGTGCAACGTACCCTTGGTGAGTTGATCACACTGCCTCTTGACGGACTCCTTCCAGTCACAGTTGGAGGACTCCTCGTCGAAGTACAGGCCGGGAGGGCAGGGCATCTCGTTGGGTGTGCCGTCCGAGCAGTAGTGGAACTTGTCACAGGCCTGTAAATATCCGAGTTTGTAGGTAAAAATAAGAAAACACCATTAAAACTCAGGTTTAAAAAAGTAACGAAATTAGGTTTAAAAAAAAAACTTAAAATCTCTCAGAACTACACTCTAATTTTAAATGCGTAGATTAAATATGATTATCAGTATGAATCTTTAGATCGATCCAGTGCGATACATGACAGCTGGATAACGTTCATCCATCGGATTTTGAACATCGAATTCTTGACGGTGATCGGCCGCATTCTAGTTGTAAATTTAGTTCTACGTCTTGATGTATAAACTTAAATAAAATCCAAATTTTAATGTTCATTATGAACATGAGATGCAATCAAATCTCAACATTTTTTCCGTTCATTGCCCTTTGCCTAACGTTGGAGGGCACACAAATGCTAGTTATAATACTGGTTAGTTTCACAACGTACCTGAGGATCGGGATGTTTGAAATATCCGTTTTGTCTGGGGCAGCCTTTAGACGGCTTTGGCTCCTCTGTGGAAACATATATCTGGTTACTATTGGTACATATTATTGTGCAACAATAAGGTAAGAAGTTTGGCAGACCACAGGTTAGATTTGATCATAAAAACTTAGATTTCAGTACAATTGTAAAAAAGACGTTTTTCTTACAGGTAGCTGTGTAAACAAAATATTTCGGCAGTAAACAAAGCCATCCTCATTTGCTGACTGTATCATATCATAATCGATTCGATCGATCAGTATATTGATTAATAAATTTTAAATACCTATGTTTTTAAATAAATATCTCTCGCTCGCAGTACTTACGTACTTATTTCATAACTGTTGCAATCTCAGTTTATCAGACATTTAAAGGAAACTAAGTTAAATTCTAGTAAATCAAGGAGTTTCATGTTCATAGTTACATACAGGAATCATCATCTGCATAGCATTTTGCGATGTTGAGTTCTGAGAAGTCGCTGAATAGTACCTAGTACTTTACATGAAGCCCATCGAACCCCCGAGACTTTTGGCTTTCCGACTACCCGTAACGACTGTCAAAAATTTACAATTGACAGCTGGAACCCACGGATTGACGTGCTTACCGAGCTTGGTATGTAGTAGACATGGGTAGTTCGCGAACGATTGAAGGAAGTGAACTACTTCATATCACAAAATAAACTTATCATTCATTCAGTAGTCATTCAAATGTGTCTCTACTTCTCTTAGTTCAGTGTTCAGTCTTACTTTTCGCTCGCACAAACTGTGCGTATCAGTAAAAAAAAAACATACTACTTACATACTAAAACGAGTTTTTCCTAAATTCATATTTCTAATTTTCTAGGTTGATAGTCCTAAGCCTGTATAAAGTATGAAGGAAAATCGACATACGTATAAAACTGAACTAGTGAAGTACATCATTTGTCGTAACTTGTCAATCACTGTCATCATCTTATTCTGATTTTACTCGTTCTGATTTGGTGAACTAAGGCCCGTATTACAGAACCTCACTCAAGACTCAAGCATTACTTAAAACTAGTTTAGAGCCATCTGATTGGTTGAAACCAGTTTTAAGTAATGCTTGAGTCTTGAGTGAGGTTCTGTAATACGGGACTAAATGAAGTGCTGAAGTAAATGAGTGGACTACTTCGTTAAGCGAAAATATATACTTCGTTCATTTCTTTTTACTGACACATTTTGCGCATTTCTAGTATGTAGTGGATGTACACCCACCCGCGGACAGACCTCGGCAAAAGTAGCCGGACCTTAAAGATCAACCTCTGCAGCTGCTACTATTAAGCCATGAGCCCCTCCATAGTTTCTCATAGGGATAGGAGGTAGTAGTAATGTGTAGGGGATACTTACGCAGCTCTTTTCTGTCTCCACAGTCTACATTGGATGGGATGTCACATTTTTCCTTGTTGGGGTTCTCATCATTGAAGACCAGACCGTCGGGACACAGCTTTGCTTCCGATACACCTGTGTGGAAGAAAAAAATAACAAATAGGTAAATAAGTGAAAAAGATATACCTACATAGCTGCTAATATTTTTGGGTCTAACGAAATCCTTTCCCGCGCGTTTTGATTCCTCTAATAGTGGGGTTTTCTCGACAAATAATGATGATTATTTATTTAAAAAAACATATACAAAAAGAGTACATACATTTAGCCAAAGCAGCATTTTTAACAGCAGTAAATTTCCCATACAATTACAGTCCCAAAAATTATCTATATAAGTCATAGATTATTTTTAGCGACTGTTTATTCATAAATCATAATATACAAAGACTCTGTTTTGTAGATTCGTTTTGTTAAAATTCCTTGCACTCTTACCCCGTTATATATAAACGTTACTAAAGTTAAGTAATAATTAGCGACTGTTTAACCATACATTTTTGATGTCTAAACGTTTTTTCAGCTTTAATCAACGTTTATGTTTGTCTAATTCTTAACCACCCTCAAAAAAGTATGGCGCCTAGATTTGTAGGTGCTATCCAAGTTGCAAGCGGGAACCCAAACAAAAGGTTGGTAGCGTCAATCGAATGACACGACACAGACCCATCGAAAGCAAGCATTCTCTGACGACACTTCGTTTCTGAAATAAGCCTACAAAATCATACATTATCTACTACAATATTTACCTACATGGACATTCGTAGTCATTGCAAAACCACGAAATACCACTCACTTGTAATACTGACGGAAATACAAGAATGCATATGTTAGTGCATTACAAAATGTGACTGTGAAACTACATACGTTTGTTTATTAAGGCTAACTATTATTGCTACTGTATCTAGAGTATTCTAGAGGCTATGAGGGTTGCCTAAAATTGTATGGTTATTTCGAAATGCTCTAGTTAGTGAAATGGTATTCTCAATTTGTTTGTATCACGCTATGGTTTAATTGTAACATGGTTTAGTATTGGTTGAGTAATGGTTACTAAAAAGTTAGAGCCGTAATTAGAATCATCAAAGCACTGCAAAACACGGGAAATCATAATTATGTATTTGGGGCGGAGACCGTGGCCTGAAATATAGGTTTCGTTTTAGCTTAGACACCAGTAAACCACAATATTTTTCTATGGGCCCATGACTGGACAACATTGTTCTTTATTATTTTACATTTATGGATATTGTGATGAGAAATAATTAAACCATCGTGATAATACATTAAGTACTTGGTGATGAGGACATTCGCCTCCAAGAAGGTTGCCCGATAAGCTGAACGAAACTGTAAAGTCGAGTAAAATGTCTACTTTTCGTACGTCTAATATACAGGGTGTGTCGTAAATAAAGGATAACCCTGAAACTGTCAATTCGCCAGGTTATCATCATTTACCCCATTTATATCGCCATATGCCCATGGATGATCAAATTATTGATATTTTTGTTATTTTAAATAAAAATCGTACTTACTCTTACAAAATAAGCTGCCATTTATACAATTGGTGATTTTTCTCGTTTTGTTTTCTTTTATGTCACTCCTGATTCTTTGTATTATCAGATCAAAATCAAGATTTTTTATTACACTCTAAGATGAAAAATTTTAACAATTTTTCTAAGGAATTATGCAATTTTGGGGCCCCGTATCGAAAAACAATATATGGCGATATAAGTGGGGTAAATTATAGATAATAATCTGGCCGAGCGACAGTTTTAGGGTTATCCATTATTTACGCTACACCCTGTATACATTGGCAAAATAATTACTTTAATCACCACTTTTGACAAATAAACTGAAATCATTAAATAAATTCCAGCTAAGTTCCTACGATCAAGACTCATGACCTATCACGTTCTATCATAATGTTTGGGAACACGAATATGAACCGTCGAACGTGTATAAAGACACAACATGACAAATGTACCATGATGTAGATATGAATTATTACAAATTACAGACGTAAAACAGTCCATTGTCGCTCAGTTTACTGAATTGATTTTAACATAAAAATAGAGCTTCTTACGCTCTACGCAGGCCATTCGGCATAAACCACCGAACATGAGAAGCAAATTATGGGAAGAGAAGCATTCACCACTTCCTAAAACCATGAGATTTTCCCCTCGGGAGTGTTTTGCAGTGGCATATCTGGAAAGTCCTCAATGGATTGGATGACCTAAAGAATGCCACTGATGCCGCAATTAACGTAACACTACTTGGCTCAAAATAATTTAACATAAAAATAAAATTTAGTAAACGGTCACTTATACCATAACTCTTAAATATTAAACAATATTACAAAAATCATCAAACCAAAAAATAATTTCTAACATTGACTCACGATTTGAAATCGACTATCACCAAATTAACATTAGGTAAACACAAATTATAATTATTTATAGACAATAAACCATTATCGCTGCTAACTTTCTCTTTGCACAATACTTTTAACTTGCAAGCATGTATAATTCAAATTTAAATTCTCCATGAAATGTTTAAATAATAGAAATCTTGTTAATATTCCCGCTGCATCTGCCTCACATTCTCTTCTGTAAGTTTCCATACAAACAGAGAGAAGTGCTGTTTTGTATAAATTAGAAAATTCAATTACCTAATAGGCGATAGATTTGTTGCAACCTACTTGGATAGTTTGACTTGTTTTATGAGCCATCAATCTTAAAACAAAACACGAACCCTTATCGTATGGAGATTGACATAAGTTCACATACGAAATAAGCAGTTTAATTACTGCCTGGGTTGGTATAGTTTCAACATAATTTATTTTTGCTACAATCAAAGGTCCTATCTATATATAGAAACATTTATTATTGCAAAACTGATCATATATTATTATGTAACAACGTGTCATTAGTTTGCAAAAGCCAAAATTTTCCGCTGACATGTTCGTATCCTCCCCTTCTAATAAATTATGGATTTTAATTGATGCTCAAAAGCTATAATGAAATCAGATTGACATTAACTGGTTTTAACCGACTTCCAAAAAGGAGGCGGTTATATGTTCGATAGTACGTTTTTTTTTATGTATGTTCATCGATTTCTCCCCCATTTGTGGACCGATTTCCAAATTATTATTTTTCTTTGAAGGAGTATACTCTTGAGGTAGTCCCATTGGCTCCCAGTCAGGATCTGATGATGGAATCCCAGGGAAATCGAGGGCAACCCTCAAATTTTATAGGTATTAACAATGTTTTTCATATATTTTCTAAAGCTATTGAGACATTTGCGTATGGTTATCATCATCTCATGACGTTGAGCTGATGAAGGAAGGTACAACTCTTTAACGGTTAGGAGTTAGGAGGAGGTTCGGGCATAACTCTATCATATTTAGACCGATTTGCAAAATTCTTTTTTTTTTTCGAAAGGGGTTTATTTAGAAATGGTACCATTTAAATTTCATTCAGATCTGATTATGCGTTTCGGAAACAGACTGCAGAACTCATCAAAAAATGACAGCAAACGACGACTTTCAGAAAAACACTACAAAGTGAAATTAACTATAATTTCGGAAGGCGGTAACAAGAAATTAATAAAATACATATCCAAAGTCACCGACTTCCGAAATTAAAGTTATTTTTCACATTGTAGTATTTTTCCGAAAGTCTGTTGTTTTTTTTAATGCTCAACGACATCTCAAAACTAAACTAACTAACGAATAAAATTCTTCATACGTCATTTTTGGTAGTCGATACCCGAGCTGTGTAATGTCAGTCATAACATAAATACAATTTTCGCATGAACATATGATTGCCGATCAACACTTTTTGGGCAATATCGTGCAAGCACTTTATTACCCAGTTATGGTCGCCTTCGTAACATTTCGCTATTTAATAATGAAGAAATATTAGGAATTTTTACACTCTACTTGCTATAATAATGAGAGTGGTCGAATGTTGGCAAAAAATACGAGTAGTCACGACATTTTGTGTAGTAATGTCACATTTTACAATGGACCTACTCATGTATTGAATTCGTAGTAGGTAAGCACGCGAATTGGCGCGAATTTGTGAATGTCAAATTGAACTTATTAGGTAACTAGCTACTGCCCGCGACTATACTCGCGTGGACGTCGGTAAACAAAAATGTGTCTCTAAACTAATTATCTTTCTAAAACAAAGATAACCTACTTCTTATATCATCAGCTATCTGGCTGTGAAAGTTCCGTCAAAATTGGTCTATCCGTTTCGGAGATTAGCAAAAACAAAAAGACAGACAATTTTTTTTTAAAGCAGTTATTTTGACATAACAACCAGAAACTTCAATTTAATTTATGTGTGAAGATGCATAGATTGAATGACCTATTGGTACATGAGACATTTTAGTGTTTGAGATGTATTTTATGATGCTAGGAAGTTTACGACTGTCTATGTAAGTTTAGAACTGTTTGAAGCGAGAATTAACAGAAGCCCAACGTGTTTACAAATTCTATTGCAAAGGCTGCAATAAAAAAATGATAAGATTTGATGCCGTCTTGAAAGCAATTAATGAAGAAACAGTGCTTGTAAAACTTATTAATGATCATAAAATGCAATGCTTAATTAGAAGTGCAGCTTTTGTTTTAGACGATAATAAAAAATAATGATGAGAAATGTACTTAATTAACCGTAACTTTTCGAGCATTTTTACGAGTGAAAACTCCCTTAGGAAGTAAAGAGTGGTAATTAAAAAGAACCAGCGTCTCTTTTCTCACATTATAACTAAAAATGATTCTTTTGCTGCACATAAAATGCTACTATAATAGGTATTAAAAATGTGAAAGAATAACCCTCTTATTTATAAACGTTGCATAAAGTTAGATGTTTTAAACGTCAAAAATGTACGGCTAAACAGTCGCTAATCACTACTTAACTTTATCATGGTATATTGGCGTGTGCTAGCTGACATACAGGAAAAGTTTTTATCCAGTGCGCAAATTGTAACCATGAATTCAGACAGCATATCATCTTAGACCCCGTAGCGCAGAAATTTTTCTCCGGATACACAAAAAAAAAATCAGCTGTTCCATACATTTTGACCGCGTAGGTATTGCACTTTTCTATGAAACAGCAGATTTTTATTTGTACAACCGGCGAAAAATTTCTGCGCTAGGGGTTCTAGAATGATATGCAGAATTCATGGTTACAATTTGCGCACTGGATAAAAACTTACCCTGTACCTATGGCTAATTTAATATAAAGTTTTTTTGTGTTTCGTAATGTTAATTACCTGCTATTGTATAGAATCAAGTTCTTCTAACTTAACAGACAGCTGTACTGCTGGGAAGTTTGTTGCGCCACTTCTTCTTCTCAGCTTCTAAAGCACTAGGAAGTGGTGAAGGGTGGGCGTTTTTGGAGGACTTTCTTATGTAATTTTGACGTTCAAAAACAGCTGGCTCTGAGCCTAGTTTGAGTAAATGACTTTTGATTATGATTTTTGAATTGATTTATCTCAGTAGTACGTTATTGTAGGACGATTTCTGGCATATACGCTGATAAAGCCATAGGCGAAAGCTAGTACTTAATAATTGTCTGAACTTCAAAAACTATTAAAACCCACATAAAAAGTGAAACCCGGAATACGACAAATGATCTTCGACATCACAACCATTCTCTTGCACGTATTACGTCATCAGCGGTACCTATTGACTACACAATTTACCTTTTTAGCTATGTACTGACCTTTGCTGCATTTGTAGTAAAGGTCACACTGGTAGGAATCCGGGTAGAACCCACTCTTCTCCGGACAGTCGAACTCTTGTGCTGAAACTGAAATATAAGATTTTGTGAGTTATAGTCATGTGAGTACTAACACTAGGAATTAGAAAAATTGAAAAATATCCAACTGGAATACGACTGAAAATTAGGTGATTCACTATAAAATATAAGAAATAATTTCATTCTACATTTATTTGTAATTTTATGGTTTTCTAAATAAACTATCTTCTATCTAAAAAGTAAAATGATAAAATGAACATAGGTCGCGAGACAGTTATTTATATACAAACTACACCATTCTATTTAAATTGACAAAAATCTGTTTTTCAGACTTAAAAAAAACCAAGCGAAAGAATGCCAAAAATATTGCACCAACTTAAAACTAACAACAGTAAGACCAGGGGCACTTCATAAACAAGAAAGTAACTGAACGCCTAAGCCAAGGCCGCTAAGTCTTTGAACTAATTCCAGTCAGTAACCGTATGAGTTATTATCACTAAATTATTACTTCGTTTGGGTAGAAACACATGTTACTCATTTTGTTTTACGTCTAATTAAGGCGCAGACAGACGACTTTTAAGGACTTTGTATTGAAGATCACGTCTAAACGGCTTGTCTTACGTATTTGAAAAAAAAAAAATGTAAAATTAGACAATTTTTTTCGTCATTTGTTATGTGAATATTTTAAATTCTATTTTTATAACTTATTGAAATTAATTGGTAAAATAATGTCTATTGTGGACATAAAAACGATAATCACGGAAAAACTATCGGGCGTATTTCCATGAAACTTTCACTATCTAAAAGACAACTTAACCACCCAAATTTTAGTATGCGGCTTTTCTTTGAATTGTGTTCGATAAATCAACATGGGTTGTTTTTCGAAAAACTTGATGCGCGTTGAAGCGGGGTCTCTTGCGGGTGACGCGACGGGCGGCAGTGCATCGCTGTAGGTCGCTGTCATTTATTGTAGCCTTAAATAAAAGTGGTGTCCCAGCGGTATCCGCCGCGACTTACAAGCACTTTACATTGTGTAAATTATTTCATCACTACTGCTCTCAAAATGTTGAAGAAAAACATATAAAAGAAACTGATGTCAGTTTCTTCTCAGGACATGTGTACTAGAACCACAAATTCGAAGACATGTGACATCTACCGTGCGTGCGTGGTGAAGTATGGCCCACTCGCTCACAGTAAGGAGAGGCCTGTATCCCAACTTAAATAATAATTATGGTATATGATAAGAACGAAAGGGAAAGCTTGAATGAAAACTGTTTTCTAGAAAGCCATTCTCACAAATGCATATCAAAATTCAATATCTTCGATCTGCCATATACTTTTGATCTGCGTATAGTCCCAAAGGCTTATAGTATTATAATTGAAATTGTACTTAATTGTAATGGAAATAGCATTCATTGCAATGAATAAATATAAGAACAACTGAACTTCACAAAGTCAAGGAATAATTATAAATGAAACAAAAATGCATGACGATATCATTTGAGTCAATTTGAGTAAACAGAAACTACAAAGCAATTTTTTTAACAAATGCGAATCAACATTACATAACATGTGGCCTGTATTCCCCGAAGCGCACGGCAGAGGTACATATAGTACACCCACATTTCGCCAGTTATGTTTAAGGTTCAAGTAATAGGGAAAGAAAGAAAAAGTTTTTATTGTGACTCGCACAGGAAGATCACATACTAAAATAAACACACACTCGTACGAAAATTATAAAAAACAAACTTGGAAGAAAAAAATAATCAAAAAATTAAACAGAAAGTTCTAAGGCTCCTAACTCAGCATGATGCTGCGACATTTAAAAAGGGCGTAACTATTGTCATCAACCAGGCGCAAATCAAGATGTCTGCCTAGCGTTTCCCCAACTGCGTTAGTATCGGCTTCCAGTCTAACCGGATGCAGCTAGCAACTGCCTATCTGACCTCCACAACAAGATACCCCTGGTTAAGATAGGTTGGCAGGATTTAAGGCTTCTACCCGTACCGACTGTCATAGATTTACAAATGACAGCCGGGACCACCGGCTTAACGTGCTTTACGAGACACGGAGGGGCTCGATATTTAGTGTATTTATTGGCTCATAAAAAAGTGTTACAGTATTAGGTGTGACACTGGATCCCGCACTAGGATCCAGTCTCTTTTGACAGCTTTTTTAATTTTTAATCTTTGTTTAATTAGGGACTTTTATAACCGCAATGCGTATGACAGTCCTATCGTACCCTAAATACAATGCTTCTCATTACATTTGTGCCATGAACCTGAACAGACTCTTCGCATCATCACCATTTGGTTCGCACAGAATTTTATGAAATGTGCCCATATCAAGTCGGTTCACAGATCATTTCTCCGAGACTCATACCGAACACAATCCATCAATAAGTGATGTAAGTCTTCCACAACTCCACACTCCACACAATTAGGCGAGTTAGTCTTTCTCATCATGAACGCAAACTTATTGCATGGAATGTGTCCAGATCTGACTCTATGGGCAGATTATATGTAATAAATGGTCATGTATCCACAAACCAACTGCAATACCTTATGATTTAACTAATAATCAACATCTAAACACTAAATTCGAACCTACCATTAGAACTAAGCTACAAACTGTCTAAGGCTATACAGGCAGTTCCGAAACCAAACACAATAAACCCAAGACATTGCTCAATGTTCCTTTGTTACCATCTATTGTTTACGTTCACTCGATTCTTAGAGGGTGGTATGAAATGACTAGCTGGCTTTCGCCGGCGACTCCAACTGTGTAGGTGTTGTATTGTGTCCTGTTGCTTAATTTCGTTTGTAGGAGGTGAAATATGTATTGAAGATTGTATTGGTTTCTCTTGTAAATCAAAATCATATCTAGAACAGGGATGGTGAATTTGTACAAGTCGTGAGTAATTTTAAAGTATTGTGGTAATGTTTCTTTAAAATGTTTGCCATCGCTGATTTAGAATGACATTGTATTTCATAAATACTTACGGCCATCATAAAAAGTTATCGAACATCTAAACAGTTTCTAAAGTCTAGTTTCGTATTGAAAACCAGACTTTAAATAACTGTTTAGATGTTCTATAACTTTTACGAATAAGGGCCCTAGCATTGTATGTAATAAATGGTATTTCCATACATTTTTTATCAGTTGAAGAAAGTCAATGTATTTTCTCAAGTTTGACAGGTAATAAAATATATTGGACAATAAACCTTCATTTTACTCAATTAAGGTGCAAATTATATAAAAAATAAACATTGAATAATTTATTAGACAAGCAGAAGGTGGAATACATTACCAAAACCAATCTTATGTCCAACTTTAATAACCTCATCTGTTGTATTACATGCAAAACAGTACTTAAAATTACTCGAATAAGAAACTTGGGACATTAAAATTCTGACCTATAGTTGCTTAGAATTTTAATGACCCAGACCAACCTTGGACAAAATTACTAGTCTAATGAACAAATTGTACAGACGACACAAAGATTTGGTTACAGACGAGATATATCTATACTAATATTATAAAGCTGAAGAGTTTGTATGTTTGAAAGAAAGAAAGAAAGAAAAAATGTTTATTCTGCACAAACAAAACGCACATTACATAAAATAAAATCAACTATGAAATAAAATGCACACATGCAATGTGGCCAAAAGCCCCGTATTCAAGTCGATTATTTTTACAATATTGTCCATTGACTTGACTGATAGTGTCAGTCAAGGCTTGGGACCGACAAATGAATACATAGACAAATGAATTACTTGAACGCGCTAATCTCAGGAACTACTGGTCCGATTTGAAAAAATCTTTCAGTGTTAGTTATCTCATTTATTGAGGAAGGCTATAGGCTATACAAAATCACACTAGGGCTCTTAGCAACCGAGCAAAAAGAAAAAAGTCACGAATACGAAGTACTCGCACGGGCAGGCGATTCAATGCGACGGGGTGGGTCGGGGAGCAAGAAATTTGACGAAGACGAAGTTGCCGGCAGAAGCTAGTATATATTATATATGTATGTATGTGTAAACACCTTAGAATACGTATCATCAAATTATTATCATTATTTGGAGAGCAGTGGCAGCCCAGTGGTATCGGCTACGGCTTACGAGTTGTCAGTTCGAACCCAGAGAGACACTTTGCTTTGTGTCTTTAATTTCCTTACCACTGCTCTCATAACGGTGACAGAAAACATCGTAAGGAAACCGGCATGTCCTAGAACCAAAAAATCGAAGACATGTGACATCTAAAAACCCGCACTGGGCCCGCGTGGTGAATTATGGTCCACTTCCTCTCACCGAGAATAAGCGTGTGCCCGGGCAGTGGGAACATTATAGGCTGGTTATGTTACCTGCATCCAAGGGCTCCCTTAGTGATTGAATTTCAAAAAAACCTTCTTTATTCCTTGTCTACATTATAAAGGGAACCTCTATGAGGATATTTCAGCTTTCTAAGTCCAAGAGTATGGGCTGGGCGTTGATGAGTCAGTCAGTCAGGACTTTTATTTTTATTTATATATAGAAGATTCAACCGGTAAACTTCAACCGAGTTACCTACTAACATATACAACGTTTAACGGAAAGAGTATATACATACCAAGGGCAAGTCTTTGGGTGATATCAAACAATATTGGAAGAGTTTTTTAATCCTATCTCTCCATGTTCGGAAGTTATGAGAATGTTTAAAAACATTGATACCAGAACCCGAACTTTTCAAATTGAAATAAATACATCACTCGGAAGAGATTTATCGTGATATTGGCAAGTAACGTGGAAAGTTATTGACCTACGTAGTGCGGTGACACGTTTGCTATGATTTGAATTTAAGAAACAGATGAAACTGAAAATTTTGTATCAATTCTTGGAGTATTTTATTTTGAGCTGAAACTATGTATAGTGATTCTATACCAGCTGTTATCTTTAGTGCTTAAGGATAGCAATAGGGTTTCTGTTTCACCCTGTTTAAAGACTAGGGACAAAGAAAACCTCTTTGATGAACTGACCTCATTCTTATTTGTTCTATTGACTAAGTAAAAGAGTTAAATTACTTCCATAGCATTCTAGTCAAAGTTGTTGACCCCGCCAATTGTCAATCGAAGCCTTAAGATTGAAGTGACAGCGACTCAAGTTCGCCTTGTATTTGGCAATCAAACTACTTGTTGCATCATGAGTACTTGATCAGTATCTCAGTGAGTGTAGAAAGTGTTAAAGTGGATTAGGTAATACTGTTGACGGAAATATTTTTAAGTTGACATACAGTAGTTAAATATTGATATGTTTATTTAGTTGCTGTAAGAGGTGTTAAAAAATCATTCTGTTGAGTTACCAAAGTTAGTGAACAGCAGATTTTTTTTTTCTGTATAACCGACGCAAAATTTATGCGCTGGGGGTATATATGCATTGAATGATATGCTGAATTCATGGTCACAATTTGCGCACTGAAGAAGGAAGGAGGGTATTCAAAATCAATAGCTTCATATGTTCGAAAAATTATTCCATTCAACATCTTTCATTGACAGTAAGAATGCCTACAGTTAGTGTGTTATAGAAAACCCGGTTATAATACTTAATCCTGGGCTCAACTGCCCTTAACCAGATTCCTCAACTAACAAGATTCGACGCTATGTATTTGTCAAACAGCGAAACCATTTCGGTAATTTGCGAAACCGTTATGGACAGAGAGACCCCCTCGTTCCTCAGTAAAAGTCCTAATGGAACATCTCGTCAATCGAGTGACGACGGAGTCATGACTAAAGGTAAGGTAAATCATTCGAGAATGAGAAAGAAAGATTATGCAAACTGACCTCACATTCATTCTAGAACATTGCAAAGATAACAGGTTTTCCTTTTGAGATCGTCATAAAATAAAATGGATTCATAATATAACTTTTTTTTACCTCAAGTACTGACATCATACTCTAATGCCAATGATATTACGAGATTGACATTGACTTGCATCTTACATAAGTTTAATCTTACCATCTGCCTAGCCTTTTCCCAAATAGGTATGTATGGTAGGTTAAGCTTCCGGTCTTAAACGGTGCAGCTGAATAACAGTATTTTACATTGAACGACTGCCTATCGCCTTCTACGGATGTACGGGTTTATCCATAGATCTACGGATTTTGGACCTCGCCTTGGATACTATGTGCCTCGGATATACGTATTTCGATAGAAAATTTATAAATTTACAGGCAATATCAGCAATATCACAACACAGTTACAGTGCAATACGAAAATTGATATGAAAAGAAAAAAAAAAACATTGATTTGATTTGATACGAAAATGCTAGTTTCCAGACTGTTGGGCTCCTGCCAACCCGTAATCTATATATAATCTGAATCTCGGAAACGGTTTCAACGATTTTCATGAAATTTAGTATTCAGGGGGTTTCGGGGCAATAAATCGATCTAGCTAGGTTTCATTATTAGAGAAAGTCAAACAAAAAAAACGGTCATCCAGATTTTATTTATGTATGTGTAAACACCTTATGATAGTAAATATCTGGATCCATCATTCAGATATTTACTATCAAAGAGCCAGGGAATGACAGCTGGGACTAATTCCGAGGCCCGTAAGTAAAGATGGTCACCCATCCGAGGACACGTCGTAGCAAGCGTTTTATCTACCTATATTTAGTCCAGAGCTCTAGCGAGTCATGCATTGCTTTATTTTTCATTGGTCAATGGCAATAGGCTTGCTCTCTATTACATGGGAAACCCTTAAATGCGAAATGTGTGTGTACTAAAGTTAAACCTCTGCTTTACCATTCGGGGATGCGAAGAGGAAGGCGGCGCACGTGAGGGAGAGGCAGTATATGCGCTCTCACGGCCCTAGCCCCCGCAGGAGACGCCCTGGGCGTCGGGAATCCCAGGCTGGTTCCCGGCCACCGTAGGCGCCGGCTTGCGGACGGCGAGTAATGGGTAGCTCGCTGTCCGGTAAGGACCAAACCCAGGTCGACGGCGCGTTGTGTTCCACGCGCGTCTCAAAGAGATGTCAGCACAAACCGACGGGGCCCGCAAGGGCCGATGCCTGCCAGGGCTGCGGGTTGTTCGAAAGAGATACCGTGGCCCCTGGCACACAGGCAACTGAGGGAACACGGGTGGGTTTTATTCAGTAAAAGTCTGACACGCCCTCCTGCTCCACCCAGAGCGGAAGCAATTATTTGATGATTTCCCACCCAAAAAAAAACTCCTTCGGGGATTACGTTATGTTATCGATGAAACTAGTAAGAAACCTATCAATGTAAACCAAACGCTTGCAAACTTATTTCCTACCAATACTTTATTGTGTAAATAAAATAAATCGACCGATTTACTACTTTGCCGTTGTCACTATTGCCAAACCAAAAAAAAGCATTTCGAAATGAGTTCAGATACATTTTAGGTCGTAACAAGCTGACATGTCATTACTTTTAAAATTTAATTACAAAACCTAGTGTTACTTGTGGAGGCCGTATTTATTTGGTTTTAGTATGGATGAAGAAATCAATAACAAATTCATACGTATTTGCTTTTCTATACTAATATGTATTATAAAGAGGAAAGATTTGTATGTTTGTAACGAGTAAACTCAAAAACTACTGGACCGGTTTGAAAAATAAATTCACCATTACAATGCTACATTATCCCTGAGTAACATGAGGTATATTAGAAAAAAATAGGGATCCGGGACACCAGCCACTAGTTAGAAATAAATACACTAGCAATTGCAGAGTGTATCTCAATCATAGTTTTGATTGATTAATTTGATTAAATATACAAGTAACGACCTTTCACAACGGATCATTAGTCAAAAGTTCAAACTATTTCTCAAATATAATTAGGACCAACACTAACTGTAGTCTACCAAAATGTACGGAATTAAATGCTAAATATAGTCCTTGCAGTCAAATTACTGCATGCTCATGCTTTCTAAGGTCTGACCACACCTCGTTCCGAACTTTAGTTATTTAGCAACGGCCTGCGGCCCTTGAGCTGTGCTAATTAATAAGTTTTTTCTATACCGTGAAAATTGTTCAATAAGTTTAAAAAAGACACACGCCTCCTCTCGGTGAGCGAATGGGCCGTAATCCACCGCAGGCCCAGTACGGGTTGGTAGATGCAACATGTCTTCGAATTTTTGGTTCTAGAACATGCCGATTTCCTAGCGATGTTTTCCTTCACCGTTTTGAGAGCAGTGGTGATGTAATATTTTACACATAGTTACAGCTCGATTCAAACTTTATGGCGGCTCGGAACACGAGGCGAGTCGCTGCGCAGTAACAAATTCATGGGTCAGCAGGGTTGAGGGCTGGGGTACTGCGCAGCGTGTAGCTCACTTCAGAGCCGCCATAAAGTTTGACGCGATGTATAAGCGCCTGTCTTGTTTTTGTTATGTATTTTCTGGTGTACGATAAGGCATACATAAATAAATCTATCAGACGTCAAATTTCAAATTTACGAATACTGAATTCGATTTGCTTCTATTGCTCTACCGTCTAACAATACTACAATTCTTACTTCATCACTCTTAAAACTTACACTACTTAACAAAATTACCTATGAGCACCAATCGTGACTTATGTTTCGAAAACTCTCCGGGTTTCCATGCCCTTGCAACACTTATATTAGGCAAATTAAGTAGGGCATCGAACATTGAGGTGAAAGGAAGACGAAGCTGAACTACATCGATAGCATAGGTTACAGTACATTAGGTGTAACCTAACGTTCAGTAGACCTATGCCCGTTTTCAGTAACACTATGAAACACCTAAATGTTTTGTCTGGATGTCTGATAAACGCGCAATGTTGGATTTTCAAATCTCGGCACTGAGCCGAACGTAGAAAATCCATCAATAACTAAAGCTGTTGCCTAGGTCTCGACCCCATGGGAATATAAGGTTTAAAAGTATTCTATGTCCTAATACAGGTTAAGGTCTAATCATGTGCCAAATTTCATCTAAATCCATTCAAGTGTTTTTGCATAAAACCATAACAAACTAACATACAAAAAATATAGATAAGTTAAGATTTTATAATATAAAGAGATTGATTTCTCGACTCACATGATTTCTGAAGACGCGTGGTTCTTACTTCTCATACAAATTTAATTCTCTTAACTTTAATGAAAATACTTTTACATAATCAGTAATTAAACTAAGTATCTAATTATCAGTTTCAGATTTAAAATAGCTAAGTATCGACATAATGCCCAATAACATACCAATTACCAAATGTAATAAGGATCGGAAATCATACATAAGCATTTAATAAGAGTAATTAAAACCAGGAATGTTACTACGTAAATGATGTTAACACAATTTTTAATTGTTTTCAATTATGTAATTTTGAAGGGCGCAAAAAATAAGGATATCCGAGTCTCAACTCATACTTATGTATAAGTTAAGACTCGGATATCCTTATTTTTTCCTATTTCATTTCATATTTTTCATTTATCACGCCTTGTATCCCCGTAGGGTTGGGTAGAGGTGTACCTATAGTACACCCTTTCGATGTTAAGTCCCATGTAATAGGGGGCGAGCTTATTGCCATCAACGTGAACTAATCCAAATTCCGAGCCGCTACTGAGAAATTCCAGGTAGAAAAAACCAGTAATATTTTGCCCGAACTGGGAATCAAATCCAGGACCATATATACTCAGCAGACCACTAGAACAACGAGGCAGTCTTCTTAACTCACAACACGTAGTATTATTTAGGTTTTTGTTCACATTACTGATACGTGGCCCAGACAGTGAAAATTGATAAGATTTATATGGAACAATTGATTGAAAAGATTAACAAAGGCTGTCTCAATATTAAGGCGAGGCTGTTCTTTAAGACCCCTTAGCTTAGTCTTAGTCCTCCTAGTCCCTATCACCGATTTATGAGACAAATGTGATGTTTATTTAAAAAAATCTTATGACCTTTCATTGTCGAGGTCATAGGAAATCCTGCAATCTGAAATGAATGTGTAGAATATTATTTAATAAATATACACTGAAGACCGGGTACCTAATTCAGAAAATAATCAAATAAATATAGCAAAATAAAAAACTGTTATTAGATCCCCAGATAGCCTAGTTCCAATATACACAAAAAAGTTTACGACATCCACGAGAACATTTGCAAACAGTATTGAAAAATTAAATAATTGTTTTACAATTTCAATTGAGTTAACAATATTCTATACAACTAGCCGAACGTAGGAAACCTAAATAACTAAATACGTAACAAGTGACTAATAAACAAGACAACAGTTCTAGTTTCACACAAAACTATTGCAAAAGTGTATGACAAACGTCTGACGTCATTCAAAAATATAATGCAATAATCCCTTCCCAATATTCCCAGTCCATACTCATAAGAAACGAAGACACATGCCTTCATTTAAGGCAAATTAAATTGCGATTTAAAAATTTAATAAATTCAATTAATTGTGCCGACATTAACAATTCCTAATCCCGGGGAAATCCGAGATTATGACACGCAATCTTAGTCCTAAGTCAACCTTAAGACCCAGTTTGCAAGTATCGATAGGTTTAACCTTTAGTCTCCAAAGAAACGTTCTAGAAGTTTCTTATATTGCAACACCAAAACCCTACGGAATTGTTGTAATCAGTAAAAGCTAAATCAAGTATAAGTCGTTGGCCGGGATAGCGTTTAATTTTGAAATTTACAACATTAACAAATAAAATAATTTACAAACTTAATTGAACACATGAATGTGACGCTAAATATGGGCAATGACCGCTACAATTAACGGTACTGTAGTGTGACTAAAATATTCGATTCATTGACTAAAATGGTAACTTAACACGACCCAGCTATGCATACGGCATACAATGTCAAATTGGCCATATATGGCACATTATACGCGAAGACTACTTAATTAAATTATAACAGAAACTAAGGACCCTCCCGTGCGTCGCACGGTTTTTACATCAAAATTTCTTTATTATATGCTAGTTTAATATAAACGTACTGAACACAAGAATCTTTCGGAATGAATTCTCTAAATAATGAAAAAAAAAACCGCATGAAAACCCGTTGCGATATTTAGGAGCACAACGGTCACATCTACGAAAGCAAATTTTATTAATAAAATGTACAGATATATATATATAGGCCAAATAATAGTGTAAACTGTCACTAAAGGTTTAATAAGTATAACTGATTGATTATTCAACATTGTCGGTGCAGTTTCGATTGAGTCATACAACTACTGATTGCGAAACTACAAGTCAATTGTATGACTATTGAATGTTTGTACGATTTGAAAAGGGTCAACAGAATGCCCACAAATGTTACGTAAAATAAATACAGATGACAGACATGTAAATATTACGTCAGCCTAATGGTAATTTAAACGAGTTTATTAAACTCTAGAAGGAAATGGAAGGTGGTAAATATGTTAATGACGACGGAAAAAGCTTTTACGAAGTCACATAACTGTCATATGCGAGAACTTTTCCATGACACTTTATAAGAAATTTATGAATTGTCTAAAAAAAATATTGATGTTTCAGTCAGTAATTTGATAAATAACTTAAAATCTTTCGCATTAAAAAACAATACGGTTTTATTATTACAAATACACTACTGCTTATTTATAGCCGCCACTTTACAAAAAACTCTAAACCAAAGTTGAATCACCCAATTTCCCAATGGAATTCCCGTTGGTAACACACCTCGCTAACAATATCAAGTTAACGTACACTAACTTAATTTAAACTTACAACAAAAAGTTTAAAAGTAAAATAAAGTAACACTTACCTAAGCCGCACACAACACCGACGACAAGAAGTAAACTTTTCATTTTTATTTTTTATTAAATTTATTTGAGGTAGAAAATATAAATAGAATTAAACTGTTCGTACGTGCGTTTCCTTTCGAAGGTTGCTCTGTATTGCGAGCGGGGACTATTGTGGCCGGCGCAAGCGCAGCTTACTACACCACACACGACCGAAATGATTGCGATGAAAGTGAATGAAAGTTTAAAAAAAAAGACAGTGACTGATGAAGCTTACACATGAGATGTAATTTTAGAATATGTGTTTGTTTTAAATATATTATTCGTCTGTTGTAAGTTTCTGGGTGTATATAGTGTGTAATTAATCTTCATATCAAGTTGAATTGCTTGTCGTTGCTTTATTAGTTTTGTTATAGAATATAGGAAATCAATTATTTTGTCTGTTTTGACAGGTTATTAGAAGAGGAGTAATTTATTATCGACCAATTTATTTTGAGTGTGTATGAGGAAATGATTGATATAGATACGTGTATCTTGATATCAACACCTTGTTATTACAAATTGGAAGTGACCCAGTGAATTGACTTGATCCTAATTAATATGATCTTAAAACATTTTAAATTTCTTCATTTTCTATATTTACAGCACCTTATTATTATACCCAATGCGTAATACCGAGTAAGTTTGATGTTTATGTTTGTATCAGCAGAAACAAAAACAGTAGAAGTTTTATTTTAAACGAAAAAGCGTATTAAACTTCTTCGTATAAACAAACAACGTATGCCTAACGATAGGAATTTTCCAGGCTATTATTGTTATTTTCGCTCGGAATAATATTAAGCAAATAGTGGGTCACTGTTTAGTTTTAACTTGGAAAGCACGCTGCAGCCTCCACTGCTTATCCAGTGTGATGTCTGGTTGACAATCTGTTGAGATGACGCTGTCATTGACAAAACTTTGTATTTCTTTGACTAGTTTTACTCGCACCTTAATCTAGTGCACGCACTCTCATTACAGTGAGTGTATCAAGTCGCCAAGAAAAGTCACGACACTTACCTATACCTACACATAATGTATACATTATGTATGTATGTATAGACGCATTGTCGAGGTCCAAAGACGATAGCCTCCAAAATGGCCACGTCACGGCCAATTTCATGGAATTAAATGCGGTTTTGTTCAATCAATAGGTACCTTATTACTATGCATTTAATATGATGGCCGTATCCTGGTTTTTGGAATGGGTACGTACTTAATTTTTATAGGAGGCATCGCTGTAGGCTTGCATTGTAATGAAATTTTGTGCATCAAATTATGAAGGTTTTTTGAGGAAGTCAAGGCGGTCTGTTCGAAAAAATGTGTATTGTTGGTTCACATAACAAAAATTACTACTCGTAGTTGTCGCCCAGTGGTCAGATTCGACCGAGTTATTTAATTAATTTAATATACTTCTAATGCATAATTATACATAAAATAGGTGTACTTCGCATAAAATAGGTGGAAGTCGGAAGTTATCCCGCGGTAACGTACTACCGGGATTTATCTGTATTATAAGCCTAAGTTTTTCTTTATTATGCTATCTGGTAGTGAAAGTCCCGTCAAAATCCAGCCAGCTCTTTCAGAGATTAGCCGGAACAAACAGACAGACAAAAATGGTAAAAAATATATTTTGGTATATGTACCGTGTATACATCCATATGCATTTAGTAAAAAGCGGTTATTTTAATATCACAAACAGACACTCCAATTGTATTTATCCGTATGTATAGATAAGTCTCCTCCGTTCGCGTAATTTTCGTAAAAAGGGTTTCAAAGTTTTTGCTTCACTTATTAATATATAGAAGATTAGTATACCTGGCATAATTTTGGCTTTGGAAAATCACTACATTTCTACATAGTAGGTATATATTTTAATATTGGCCTAGATTTGGAAATTAAATTAGATTAAATTGGCAATTATTTATCATGTTGTTTGGCTGTCATCATCCGCCTTAGTTATCTGCCTAGCCTTTTCCCATCTATGTTGAGGTCAGCTTCCAGTCCGGAATGAATACCAGTACTTTATTTTGAGCGAATGCCTATCTGACCTACACAACCCTGTAACTGGGTAACGCGATACCCTTGGTAAGACTGGGTGTCTGTCTTTTGAGCTTCTGACTAACCATACCGGCTGTCAAAAATCTACGCATGACAGCTGGGACCAACGGCTTGTTTTCCGAGTCACGGTGAAGTTTCGTTATATAACCTATGGTCACCCATCCACGATCTGGCCCTGGCAAGCGTCGCTTAACCTCCACTCGTGAGTCTATTACTACTTAGCTACAAGCCCCTTATGTTAGCAATGCTGGACAATCAAACCAATAAGAGTTAATTGAGTTAAACTATTAAGGTGACACTTGTCCACATTTTTTCCATACAAACTTCGGGAGGGTTTTACTCCACTGTTTGATTATGTACATCAAAAATTAAACATGGTATGGTTTTGTCTCATTATCAATATTGTCTGTCCGGAAACAGAATACTAATATAAAAAGCCATTAAAAAGTTATGAGCCAACAAAGATTCGTTTTCTTGCTAATTTAACCTAACTTTGGGCGTCTTTAAGTAATAAAAGGAGTGTAAAATCTCGAAAACCAAGTCGGTACCGACAAAGCTCAATTATCCTAAAGTTCTTAAAGAACTTAATTGGTCATTTATTTATGCAGTGGTTTTTTTCAGAATATCCGATCTTCCAAAGGACTTTTCTTAATTTTTTACGCGCCTTTTTTACTATAACTGATCCTGCAGCTCACTCAATAATGTTGTGCGTCTAGACTAGCGTCTAACTGCTCATCACTGATACTACCTCTGTCGGACACGAAGCCTGGTGAGACAGCGTGCTTTTTCGCCAGGCCCACGCAGTGAGTTCGAGCCCGCGACTAGTGTACCCTTAAGAGGAAATCCGCCACAATTTAAGTACGAAAATACTCTACGTAAACATGGTGACAGGGGCAAAAAGGAATGTTAATTTTTATTATTAACTTATACGCACTTGAAGGTTGTGCAGATCTTCGATACTTCGATTTTATGGGTTATTCGTGTTTTTAATCACTACCATTTATGTCTTCCGATGCACTAAAGACTATTTACGTACTTATTTACTTAACTTTGTTTTTTTAATAAAAGCAAAAATATTCGTGTTCTCGTCACCACCATGAACTATTTGGCGTCTCATCATCATCATCAGCCTATAATGTTCCCACTGCTGGGACACAGGCCTCCTCTCGTTGAGAGGGATTGGGCCATAATCCACCACACGGGCCCAGTGCGGGTTGGTAGATGTCACATGTCTTCGAATTTTTTGGTTCTAGGACATGCCGGTTTCCTCACGATGTTTTCCTTCACCGTTTTGAGAGCAGTGGTGATAAAATAATATACACAAAGTAAAGCGCCTGTCTGGGTTCGAACACACGACCTTACAACTCGTAAGTCGCGGCCGTTACCACTTGGCCACCACTGCTCTCTCTCTCTTTGGCGTCTACCTAACACATTTGAAGGACTAACGCTGGGGAACGTGAACCTCTTCGTCGCCTTGTTACATACAAACGTAGTATTTTGCACGACGTTTGGGCTAGGGATACCTACAATTGTCGATAGTGGAGAGAGAATACCCTGCTACCTTAAAGCGTAGATTACCTTGTGGTACCCGTTACGCTTTCCATCTTATGAAAAAACTCGTGCATTATTTTCCATTGCCACCTGCTCTTCTGCTTACCCTGTAGGGAAGTAATTCGATTGATACAAAACTTTCATCTAAGACATTCCCATAGTTCTTACCTGCTCTAGTTAAATTAACATAATAGACTACTTTCAAATACTTTCGTTTTGTACGTCTACTTGATTTTACAAGATAGAAAGAAGAAATGTTTAACAAATAGTTTGTTTGCAAAAAGCACAAGTTGAGGGAAATATGCGTTACATCCACCCAAAAAGGTCATCGCCCAGCATAAAGCTGTGACCCTATGCAAGACAGCAACGGCGCCAGTTTTTTCACAACTATAGAGACCTTGTTGATTGTAGAAAAAGAAATCGAAGGTTTTCAAGGATATAAGGTACAGATAGAACATTCTTGTGCAGTCCATTCACTGGTGTAAAATTGAGAATTGAAAGGCTGTTCAGAGACTTCAGATTTGATAAACTTCAAAATCCAGGATTTTTCTATTCCTTCCAAATTGCACCAACTGATTTCTCTACATTATTAAGGGTTGATTTAAAAAAAGTATTCCTAGCCTTCTTAAAGTTCAAACTGTCTCTATCACCGACTTCCGATTTTTTTAAAGAAATTGTCAAAAGGAGTCTTCATTAAAATCAGTTTAGTGGTTTGGCCTTGAAAACGTAACAAACAAACAAAGGTATTTTTTATTAGTCTACTCGTACGAAAAAACTGTGTACTTTCCTTGTTTTCTTAACGTTTTATTCAAAACGTGCCTCAAATCAAATGTAAGAAATACTTGGTGGAGAAGGTGAGATCGTATAACCTAAGCGTAATTGTATTCTGCCTGCAAGCAAGCGTGCAAATTTTAAGTTTCAATTTAGATTCTTAAATAACTTTTAAAATGTATAATGTTCATTTAATAATCAATCAAAATCAAAAACAAAGAATTACACATTATATTTTACAAATAAATAGTACATAGGAAGTTACATAAATGTGCAACCAACAACGTTCTCCACAGATACACAAAAAGACAAAGACAATGTTGACAAAGTAAAAGTCGGGTAGAATAGATAAGAACATGAAATAAAATATACATAGATTACAGCCACCAAATACAATAAAGAACACTTAAAGAGACTTTAACACAATATTGTTATTCTTTCGAGTTTTTTATTGTGTCAAGCAGTATTTTTCTAAATTTTCCAACGGATACACCGAACAGATCCAAGTTAGAGAAAAACTTATTAAAATTGCCTGTGTTTTAAATTTGTATATCCCATATAATCCTTAATACTATAAAAAGAAGCTACTCGTATCCAGCCGCCAGTTGCGGAATACGCATTTCAAAGATTATCAAATATCCCACGAATAAATCAACTTCATGCGAGTCGCTCATTGAAAATAACACAATATTAAATAAAAAGTGATGATTCGCCTAATTCGGGCGAGATTTTTCGTGCGAGACGACTAGTAAGCCACTATTGAAATCACCACCAGCTGTCAAGAAATTCCGAAAGCTGCATACTTTCATAAGACAAACATAAACAAAGAAAAAGGTTAAATAAGATGCCTTTTATTAACCTAAGGCCTGAAGTTAATGGCAATTTAGTCATGAATTGTCTCTGTAATTAATTTTATCGCTTAAATTAATCAGTGAAAGTGAATGCTTGAACAGCGAATCTATTATCTACTCGATGCCATAATATGCCCTAAGGATTAGAAATAGGTGCCATTGTTGCCAATCCAGTTATTGATATGCATAAAACGGCCCACCAGTTCAATGGTCAGTAAATAAATCGCTTTTCTAACGTTTATTAAATCATATGTTTCCTTCCCAAAAAAAAATATCGAAATGAAAATAAGTTATTTGGTCTGTAAATGGAATAGAATTCACTTTACAAGACAAGATTTTCTTTAAAAAATCTTTATGGCGTCGATTTTTGCTCTGACTGTAGTCAGAGAGAAAAATCGACGCCATAAAGATATTTTCAGTAGTAACTGAGAAGAAATGGCGAAACAAACTAAGGGAATTCTATGGAAACATAATTAAGTTATGGCTTGGTGCCTTGCAAAAGAATTATGTTCTTTCACCAGAATTAGCTTACCTACTGACAGGTCATATGAGTTACCCCATATCATTTTTTATTTTATTTGACTGTTTAAACCATATTTTTTTTTACTTTTATTAATGAAATTTTCATTTTTTGTTGAATGCTTACCTGATATAATGATTATTGTATAGAATCAAGTTCTTCAAACTTAACAGACAGCTGTGCTGCTGGGGAGTTTGTTGCGCTACTTCTTCTTCCCAGCTAAAGCACTAGGAAGTGGTGAAGGGTGGGCGTTTTTTGGGGGACTGTCTTATGTAATTCTGACGTTCAAAAAGTGCTGACTCTCAGCCTAGTTTGAATAAATGACTTTTGATTTTGAACTTTTGTTGTAAATAAATGATTTGATTTAACTGATTTCAAAACGAAGACTGCGTTTTGAAATCAGTGAAGCTACAAACGTTCTATGACTTCTGACATACCACTGAATAAAGTCAAATACATTTCAAACTTGTCCCGTGCCAATACAGATACAATTAAACTGATAAGCCGATATTAGGCAATATTAGCACATTATTAGTTGGGTAACAGCAGGCCTAGCAAACTGGTCTAGGTATTGTGAACTAGACACGGGGTCCTAACGTTGCGTGTGCAAATTCACGACCGCTATACCTAGGCTGTGGACACATGAGTCGATTGTCGTGACCACGACTGGATGTGGCGACACGTTTTATGCATAGGAGCACCTTTGTTGAGACGGATGTAGTAGATCATACTTTAACACTACAATGAAATAATAAAATGTTTAAAGTTTTATTGAATATGAATGGAGGAATAGTAAAACGCTATTGGTGATGCTTCTATTGTACAGACCCCAGCACATCAAGCTACCCCAATCTGTCAAATTTCTTTGATAGATTTTCAATTTTATCACTTAAGCATATGGTTCATGTTCAATTGGGAAAATTTGATAGTTTGGGGTAGGTTGATGTGCTGGCGTCTGTACACCAACTAAACTTAATGTACGCTATTGTTATCTTTTTCCTTCTAATTAAAAATTAAAGAGACAGAAATAAATAAGAACTGTCACATTTTGTGGAAGTTAGATTTTCTTCGACGCATAAACCTACGACTAACTATCATGCTTACAAAATCACGCCAAATCAAACAAGGCAATCGAGGTGTAATTTAGTTCTAAAAGTTCACTTGTCTTTTTCTATCGCGGTCTGTCAGTATGAAATAGCAATACTCTTATCTTAATTAAGGTGGTGAACAAAACAATTGGCACCAATGATTATTTCTCGCCGAATCATACACTGCTGTCTATGGTAAAAATGTGACTATGAAAGTTCTTTTATTTCATAGCAGTATTGACGCTGACGGTTTTCGGTCAAGTGTCACCAGGTACTGAACTACCGGTGTTTGAGCATACTTAGTTGTGTAGTCTACAAGTTGTCACATTGAACGAAAGCTATCACCGGGAAGCTGAAAGCCTCTACGATTGAGTCTATTGTATTCTTTCGTCAAATCCACCATCATGATTTTATAATTAGACGATTGTATGGACACATGGATCCTTGTCGCAGAACAAAATGTCAAATTGCGCGCGAATGTTAGCCACTTCTGGGTGGTCTCGCACGTGTTTAGTAAGTCCCTTAGTCGCCTTCTACGACACCCACTGGAAGAAATGGGATGGCGCCATTCTTTTACGTTCGGCAGCACACGGAACGAATGAATGTTATTATAGACAAACATCTTTCGGTATAAATTTTCTAAACGAAGGTGAAAACCAGTCAAAATCTGTTGCGTCGTTTAGAAGAACAACGCGGTCACACAGACAGACTAGAAAAGGGATTTATTTATGTTATGTATAAATATATTTATGTATAGATTTACAGTAGTTCGCCTCATACCTTCGAGAAGACATGATGATTGGTGAGCTATTTTTAGTTCCGTCTACACAAAAATGAGAAATAAATCCACATCCTTCTTTTATTCGGTTTTTAAGGCAATCATATTTTCGATGTTATCGGATAACCATTGTCTCGGGATTGAAGGACCATTTTTGGCCTTGGACTCGTGTTCCTCCGACATTCTACCTTTCCTTGTTTATTTTTAAGACGATTTAAGTTACGGGAATATCAAATAACTGATTCAATTAACTGCACGATTATGGGCGGTAATATGTGAGTTATATTTTTATTACAGCATTGTGCATACACAACCGAAATAATTAATCCCAAATTTTATAAAATAAATGAAGTGATTTCCAGTATCATAGAAGATTTCTCAAGCGCAAGAAACTAGACGTTGAAAACCTTTCATAATTTTTCCTTCTGGTCACTTTTTTACAGCCCATTCATCCCTATCATAGAGATAAAGATGTATTTATTTGTATAAACATGTGTAACATGATACATAAATATGCACATGGATGGAAATTTGTTTTAAATTGCAGGTTCAACATGTTTTGCCATATTCGGCGTACCAAAATAGTTTATAATATTTAGTTTAAAATTATAAATAAGAATCTTTTTTTAATTATACTCAAAATTCAATCAAATCAAATTAAAAAAAAAAAAAACACATAAACCTGCATGGGCACTTACGAAACGTCAGAAGGTACGGCACGGTTCCAAATTGTCGATTACTATGGAGAAGAGCTGGCAAGAAACTCCACGGTTACTCTTATATAAAAATAACAATGTTTTCAAATTACAGTGATAATAGGTATGGGAGGACAGTGCAGGCCTGTCAATAAGTACGGGTCGATCGATCAGGTTAAGCTACGTTGATCCGTGGATGGGTGACCATCTTTACTTCCCAAGCCGTGGTATAATAATTTTATGGAACTGTCAAAGAATGACTGTCGTGATTTGAATGCACAAAAAAATTAATTTAAGTTAGTATTGAAATTGAATGAATTTCTCAGACTCATAGAACAGGCCTTACCGGCGCCAACACGATGACTGGTTGTCAAAAGACTTGCATCACACACATAGGTGAGATAATTTAACAATGTTGTAATCTAAAAGGTTGTAGAAATAATAGTGATAAACATTTACTGAACATTACTGACTTTCCATGTTAAATAAAAGTACATTAAGAATTATCATCATCCAATTTTATTGCTTTCGTCATTGGACAGAATAAGATTAACTATTGCTAAAAGAGTCCAGGTATTTATTGAGGCACCACGAGATAGCCCGGTTAAGGGCTGATTTTTCAATTGTCTGATATAATTTATTTCAGGATTAACATTGCGGTTTGACAACTTTTGTGTAGAAAATATGTCAAACTGTCAGATGTATTCTTCAGATAAAAGTTATCTTACTATTGGAAAATTTGCCCTAAGTATTGTATCTTTGGCAAGAATAAGATTAACTATTGCCAAAAGAGTCCAGTTATTTATAAAGACACCACGGGATAGCCCAAATAAGCAGACAGCAAGTTGCTAGGTGAAGTGCCATGCCACCTGTCGGATGCTTCACAAAAAAGAAACATGTTTTCTATCTCCCTATCAATAAATCACAATCCAAAAAAAAAAACAGTATTTTGCAGTAGATAGCGACAAGAATCGTTTAGTCCACTCTCGGCCCCTCGACCCCTAAAACTATTTTTTTGTATTTGTTTCCTCTCAACTCCTACACATAGTTCATACTCAACCCCCAGGAGGCGAGATTGAATTTTCATACAGGTATGCCTCGTCCACTTTCGACCCCTACTTAGGTAACTCCCTATAATTAATATTTTGGTACAGTAAGCTACAGACTACTTTGGAGGAAACTAAAGACTTGGCTAGAAAATAAAATCCACTCTCGACATCCAAGGGTCGAGAATAAACAATAGTCAGATGTCCAGTGGACACATTATTTATTGGGGGTCGAGGGTCCGAGAGTGGACTAAACGACAAAAATTACATATATGCCATCAGTTCCAGCCATTGCATATATTCTTTCATAGTAGGTACTTCCAGATGTAATATACTCTACGCAGACAAAAATATGCAACGTGTAACGGAAAGGGTATGGACGATAACTTCTCTCTGAAAACATTGTTAACGCCAATCATTTTTAAAAGAGTAACCGTGGAGTTTCTTGCCGGCTCTTCTCCATAGGAAACAACATTTTGGAACCGTGCACCTAGCTTCTAACGTTTCATAAGTGCCCATGCAGGTTTATATGAAATAAAAATATTTTGATTTTCATTTGATTTTCATTTGAAACGATAATGAAAGGGTTTTTTAATCCTATCTCTACATGTTCGGAAGTTATGAGAATTTTTAATACATTGATACCAGAAACCGAACTTTTCAAATTGAAATAAACACATCACTCGGAAGAGATTTATCGCGATATTAGCAAGCAACGTGGAAAGTTATTGACCTACGTAGTGCGGTGACACTTATGTTATGATTTGAATTTAAGAAACATATGAAACCGAAAATTTGGTATCAATTCTTAGAGTAGTTTATTTTGAGCTGAAACTATGTACAGTGGTTCTATACCCGCTGTTATCTTTAGTGTTTAAGGATAGCAATAGGGTTTTTGTTACACCCTGTATACAAGGTGTAACGAAATAAATGCAAGTCCTGAAAGTAGTTTGTTCATAATTGTTCAGTAACCTTTAATATGGGTTTTTTTTCAATGAATATGTCTTTTGCAATACCTCGACGCCGATCGAGCCAAAGAAAATTCAATCTTATTTCAAGGCGATAAGACAATAACTCAATTTTAAATGCCTCAACTAATGTTCTAGGTTCAACACGATTTTCCAAATAATAAAAAAAAACTTAAAAAAAAGTTTTGTTCATTGTAGGATTTTAACTCAATATTCTAATCATGTATGAGGTCTGCCAGGGGTGCGGGTTGTTCGAAAGAGATACCATGGCCCCTAGCACACAAGCAACTGAGAGAACACGGGTGGGTTTTAGTCAGTAAAAGTCTGACACGCCTCCCTGCTCCACCCAGAGTGGGAGAAGTAATTTGTTGATTATCCACCATCAAAAAAAAAAAAAAAAATATGGATGAGGTCTTGCGCGAATTATGTTACACATTGTATAAATGCATGTCATATTAAAACCTGTATGCAAGTATGCAAGAACTAACTTGGATATTAATAGTCAAAATAGTTGAGTGTATTAAAGAATTTTACTACACGCTAATTATAATTAGCCTTAATTACCTAGTTTTGTGCGTTTTCACAGTCGACAGCCATTGAACTGATTTCTAAATTGTGTTTCATAATTGGAAAGTTTGACCTTTGAGGTTCTGTTGATACAATGGATTATGCTAGGCCTAATCCGAGTCTATGGAGCTTTGTCACGGTTTAAATATTACAGAAAATATTATGCTAACAGTAAGTAAAATCAATGACAGTCAACCTATAATGTTTCCAGTGCTGGTACAGCCAAGCGCCTCTCACAGAGAGGAATCGTGTGGCTATAACCTACCACGCGGGCACAATGCGGGTTAGTGGATGTCACGTCTTGGATTTTTTAGTTGTGGACATGCCGGTTTCACGATGTTTTCCTTCATCGTTTTGGGAGCAATGGTAAAATGGCTGAGTTTGTTCGAAAGAGATATCACAGCCCCTGGCATACGGGCTACTGAGGGAACACGGGTGGGTTTTATTCAGTAAAAGTCTGACACCCTGCCCTCCTGCTCCACCCAGAGCGGGAGAAGTTATTTGATGATTTCCCAGCCAAAAAAATAGCGAAAAAAAAAACTGCTGTTCCCTACATTTATGTTCGCATAACTCGTCAAAATGTAGGGAACAGCAGATTTTTTTTTCGCGATTTCGGGTTTGGTCCCATAGTAAAAGTTGTTCATAATGATGAGTACAATCATGTGTTTAAATGTCGGTCACTAATTACCAGTCACCCTATATATGCATACCCAAGCAGCACGCAAGCGTTTTCAACATCAATAAACCAGCCTATTTAGAACTTAGAGTTCTTTTAGAGACTTACAAGAGTGTCAAAATATTATATAGTAGTTATGAGAAAGATTTATGAGATAATATACAGCTCAAACTGTATAAAAGAGTTACTAAGGGATCCGCGAATGCTAAGGGTATTTAAACAGAATATTAAAACTCTAATATAAAACTTAAGGTATTTCTTGACACTTTAATCTGGTTTTATCGTTAAAGCTGTATACAAGCTGTATTTTGCAAGTGATCACTTACTTATTACAGCTCTAAGTGTTATTACAGCATCATTTGATACTTGTTTCTGTACAATGGTATATGCAAACTCCATTGTAAAACTAATTTTTATGGCGTAATTGGACACTATTGTAAATACAGTAGTTCTATGATTTCTGTCTATGAGGGCGTTTTAAAACTAATAAAATAAATGACAGCTATAGTACAGCTTTATTTTGTATTCATGACACAGTCGCTCGATAAGACTTAACGGTTAACCGCCAATTCCGTCGACGTCCAACGAAGAGGGTTCCGTAGCAAAAACATTAAACAGTGATATTAATGATCATAATAGTTATGTTAAATGTGTAGATTTATTTCAACCTTCGTAACCTTATGATGACGTTTCTTCTTGCAGCAGCGCAATTAGTTCAATTGATGATTTATTTGAACCATAAGATCTTGTTGTCTTACTATTTCGTCATATGACGATAATGATAGCCTTTTCACACAGCATTTTGAAGTGGGCCAATTATCTAAAGGCCGAGATGTTTCATCCGTTACTAATTTGTTGACGTTTAATCGCTTTCTTGGCCATCTTAACTCGCCTTTTGATTCCCACAAACTTGTGCAATGCAAAGCCTGTTTTGCTCTTTCTCAATGGTTTTTATAATTTTAAACTGCATATTTTCCTGAAAATAAAGTAAAACAGATATAATATATGCAACACACTAATAATACTTTACAATAAGTTTACTTAGGTATAAAATAAACGGTCAAATTGAGAATCTCCTCCTTTTTTTTCGTCGGTTAAAAATTAAACAGCTAATTGTTTTGGTTTTACCATACATAGGTACTTATCATCATCTTGGGCTCAGAGTTTTTATTTATTTTAAGAAACTCTAAAGAGAATTATAAACTATGTATTGAGAACTGATATACAGCCTAAGTAATAAAAATATTCTATTATAAAGCTGATTAACAGCCAAACGCTGTACAATATAATCCATAACTTAGTACAGCTACAAACACTATTACACACTCCGAATAGCGTTTAGGCTGTTTAACAAATTTTCGCCATTTTCGTCATTTCGAATGTATAAAAACAAAATTTGAAATTTAATTTAAGGAATATTTTACAACAGTTACAACCATATCATGATTATCAGCTTGATATGATGATCACACTGTGCCCTCATATCTATAATTTTAATATTTTTTTTATTTTAAACTAAAAAAATAAAACACTTACTTACCGTATTAACAGTATGTTTTCTTTATGTCAGCTCGATTATTTTGCTGGCGCTTGAATATTTTGCCGGATAATATAAACAGGTTCACAATAAATTTGGATCCGCACTTGCAGTTATCACCTTTAGACACCTAAGTCCAAGATTTATTTTACTCACTAATAAATATTATAAATAACAATGTCGCCATTCAAGTTTCCATTACATTGAAAATCTGTTTGTCGAAATTTTATAATTCTATAATTCTCTTCAAAAACCTATTTAGAACTCTTTTCTTTACAAGAGATTTATAAGATTATATCTGTAGTATTATGGTTTCCTTGTACACCGATTAACAGCTCTAATACAGCTATTATACAGCGTCAAATAACTTCTCCCGCTCTGGGTGGAGCAGGAGGGCGTGTCAGACTTTTACTGACTAAAACCCACCCGTGTTCCTTCAGTAGCCCGTATGCCAGGGGCTGTGGTGTCTCTTTCGAACAAACCCGCACCCCTGGCAGGCATCGACCCTTGCGGGCCCCATCACTTTTTGTGCTGACATCTCTTTGAGGCGCGCGTGGAACACAACGCGCCGTCGACTTTTGCTAGGTCCTTACCGGACAGCGAGCTACCCATTACTCGCCGTCCGCAAGCCCATGCCTACGGTGGCCGGAAATCGGCCTGGGATTCCCGATGCCCAGGACGTCTCCGTATTCTGCGGCGGCTAGGGTCGCGAGGGCGCATAGACTGCCTCTCCCTCACGAGCGCCGCCTCCCGCTTCGCGAGCATCACTGCTTCGCTGAAGGAGGTGACGGCTCCCCATGCCCTCTCGCTCCGTACCATGGCCTGGACCAGGGCCGGACGCGAGAGATCGCCGCCGCCGATCGCCTCCACGAGGACACGGCGGTGCTCCGCCCAAGCCGGGCAGACCGCCACCGTGTGCTCCACCGTGTTCTCAGGGCGATCTTCGCAGTGGAAACGCCCGGGCGTTTCCTCCCGCCCTATCCGAAACAGGAACCTCCCGAAACAACCGTGTCCGGTGAGGACCTGCGTCAGGCGGAAGGTGAGGACGCCGTGCCGCCTCTCAAACCTCTCCTCAAAGAGGGGACTTACCGCCGCAATCGTGGCGTGCCCATGTATGTAGGGGGTTTAGGTGGCGATAAATCGATCTAGCTAGGTTTTATTTAAAAAAACGTCAAACAAAAAAAACTGGTCATCCAGAGATTTATATTGGTGATTGGTAATTGCATACACGTAAGTTAATCATGATCATTACCGAATTATATGCAATAGAAATCTCTTCGCATTTTTACATCACTTGACTACCAAAAAATTTATTAGAGAATTAATTGATAGACATTTTGTAAGCCTAAGTCAGCGCTAGGTCATAAGCGCAACGTAAAAATAACCAGTACACACTTACACAACGTATTGCTGCCTTGCACCACGCCATTTGCTACACTTACACGATGGATAAATAAATAACTAATAGCTGGTATAAAAACAAAAAGTTCAGTTGTAAATGTTACAGCATTGGAAGATTTCAAAAGTATTGAATTTTGATTTGACACGCGCCTTTGTTTTTATTTGCTAGTCTGTAGCGGGTTTATTTATAAACGTTGATTAAAGTGAACAGACGCTTGAACGTCAGAAATGTATGGTTAACAGTCGCTAATCATTACTTATCTTTAAGCATCGTTTATAAATTAAGGGCTTGATGTAAGTACGAGTATATCACTTACAGCATTTTGTACAAGGTGTAAAGGAAACGGCTTCGAAAACCAATACCACCTGTATTGGTTTTAGAAGGAATAGTGATTCTCAATAAAGTACCATAAAAAATGGAGTTTTTTTTTTACAATTTTAACCTATTAGCATTTTTTGTACACTGTGCTGTGAGAACAGTTAATTGAACCAATATTTGAGATTAAACACATTATTAACGACCCCAAGTCCAGGCAGCGACTTTAGGTTTAGGCATCGTTTGTAAAGCGCTACCAAAATTAAATAAGTAGAAATATTACAGAAGCGTCAAACGTTTTAAATTGATGCAAAATAACCAATTTAAGGCGAAAGGTTATTGGTATTTTTTTTTTTTTTTTTTTTTTTTTTTGGGTGGGAAATCATCAAATGACTTCTCCTGCTGAGTAGAGCAGGAGGGCGTGTAAGACTTTAACTGACTAAAACCCACCCGTGTTCCCTCAGTAGCCCGTATGCCAGGGGCCGTGGTATCTCTTTCGAACAAACCCGCACCCCTGGCAGGCATCGGCCCTTGCGGACCCCACCTGTGGTTGCTGACATCTTTGACGGCGCGCGTGTGGAACACAACGCGCCGTCCCGTCTACCACTTTTCGGCCGCAGAGGATAGGGAGAGCGGCCAACGCTATACCGACACTCCTCTTCCCCTGCGGCCCCACCGCGTCCGCCATCAAACGGTGGCGGCCCCGTCCAGGCCACGGAAGGGAAGAGCGCTGCTCAGAAGCACCGGCACTCCTCCTCTACCGCAGCCCGTAACCCTCAGCCGCGATGCCTCCCATTCGACATCGCGGCCCACCTCAGTTGCGGTGCACCTCACCGCAACCTACTTTTTGGCCGCTACGTCAATGGCTTGAAGGCAAAAGCCCTGACGAGCGGCCCCACCGTTGGGTTCCTCTTGGCTTCACCGTGGATGGGAGACCACGGTTACTAAGCCCCCCCGCAACGACAATGCGGGAACCCACTCGGGGGGGAAGGTTATTGGTATCCGTTTGCATTTTGGTTGTATATAATCTACGTTCTGGCTTCGGAAGCGTGTCCCTTACACCCAGTATGGTTAGTTAACAATTTATTTTATTTCGGACAGTTTTCTGTTTCATCTTCATACAAGCACCACTCTTCATCTTAGCCTTTTCCCAACTATGTTGGTGATGGCTTCCAGTCTAACCGGATGCAGCTGAATACCAGCATTTTACATGGAACGACTGCTATCTGACTTCCACCACCCAATTACTGGGTAAAACGAGACTCCTTGGTAAAACTGGTTATCAGACTTCTGAATACCTGTAACGACTGTCAAAGATCTTATTAATGACAGCCGGAACTAAACAGACGACGTGTATTGGATGGTCACCCATCCACTATCCGACCTCGGCAAGCGTAGGTTAACCTTTGATCGACACGTGCAGCTGATATTATTTAGCCACGAGCTTATATAATATTTTATTAATAAAACACTGTTACTTTGAACACTTGATTAGAATCTTCTATGAAATAAATTCACCTACATAAATCTTATAAAAGATCAGCATGTGATTTTGCACAAGAGTTCCTAACACAGCAAACTGTTTTCTGGATTGTTATTATTTATAATTTGTTTTTCATTGTTTACATTTTTTTTTATCATTGTAAAAAAAGAACGATCGTAATTTATTTATTTTGCTCACGTTTTTTTTTAATCTTTATCTTTATTTTTGTAGCCTGGGTTTATGTTTTTTTTTTCTCAAGATAGTGTGCTTATTGTATTTTTCTTTTGTTTGCTTTGTTTTTTTTTTGTTTTACTTTTTGTGTTGTCATAAAGCAACTGAACACTGTGTCTCTGTTTTTCGGGAGGACACTGGCTCCTGCAACACAGTTATATAACTAGCGCAGGAGCCAGATAAATCTACAACTTGGTGTACGTTCTTGGTTGGCAATAAATAAAGTAAACGTGAGCAATACAGAGGTTCATCCCCTAATGGAGTTAAATTTGGAAGAAAAGTTTGTATAAAAGTTTGTCGTTTTTTCCGATGGGAAATCTCCCTGGGATATTAATTAAATAAAATGTGTGTAGTCGAATTGGCTACAGTTCAAATAGCTTTAATCATGTAACTTTTATGGTTTTCTTTTCAACAAAATTCAAAAGACCAACCCCACAATGAGATCATAATAAGCTCATTAGCAACAAATCGGTTGCCAAGGAGATATAATAAATTGTAATTAAGTGCCCTTTTCCACGTTCAATAAGTCTTCCACTACAAAGGCATGCCAAAAAGTATAACGCAAGTGACCAACCGTGTGAGTACAGTCAGCCACGCATCAGTTGCACTACGAAAACCGCTCCTACTGAAAAGACATAAAAGTGCTGTCAATTTCAAATTGTCACTACTGATATGTAGATACTATTTAGACCCAATAAATAAATATAGGTTGACATTTTTAAATGAAACTGGAACTACCATGTAAGGTGAAAAGGGATTGTTTCCTGAAACATAAATATGGATGAATGGTAGTATTCAAGTTAATCAGATATTTTAATTATTAATCGTAATTTAATGCGTCCTCTTTGTTTTATTTGAAGCACGAATAAGTAGAGTTATCACACCTAATAAGGGATATCCCATTTCTTATTTAAAGTGGTGTAACTAACGACCTATGTGGATAATTCGTTCATGGAAGAATATGTTTCTTTAATACAAATAAGCAACATCAGTTTGGATAACATTTCATTTACAAGACCACGATTAATTATATTTTTCTGAACAAAGACATTAATAATTCAGGGCATCTAAGATGTCGGTACTATTGATCTATAAATATTACAAATACTTAAATAAAGAAATCCAAACAAAAAATAAACTCAATACAAAAATAAAACAATATCTACATTGTACTCATTAGTTTCAAAATCTAGATATATAGATCTAAATTACATTATTCTTTCATTACTATTTAGATACGGCAGTTTAAATAAAACTAAATCGTGATATTATCATTAAAATCTCATCATGACTGTACTCCTTTCTCGTACAAATACAATAAAAAGAACAATTTTGTGTTTGTGTAGAATTATTACGAATGTTTGGGTTCCGTTTATCACCCAAAAAAATAGATTACATTCGGAAAACAGTGAATCAAAAAGGCTGTCGATAGTTATAACTGCTCGTGTTATAGCAGTTTTGAACAATGGATCACGCTTTTTCAAAAACGGTATGATCCCGTGACTTTTGGCTCTAAGGACCTAGAACTAACGGCTTATCTAAGTAATAACCAGCATAGTCTGGTAACAGCTTGAACTATCCTATAGGATATTAAAGTCAAGACATACAAAGATGAATTCACACAATTGACATACGGAAGACGTAGAGTGGGAAGGCCTCCCACAAGGTGGACCGATGACCTTGTGAAGGTCGCGGGTATCCGCTGGATGTGGGAAGCACAAGACCGGTCGAAGTGGAGGAGCCTGGGGGAGGCCTATGTCTAGCAGTGGACGTCTTTCGGCTGATATGATGATGATGATGATATGATACAAAGATGTAAAGTACATCACTTATTGATGGATTGTGTTCGGTATGAGTTTCGGAGAAATGATCTGTTTGGGCCTTGAGGTTGAACCGACTTGATATGGGCACATTTCATAAAATTCTGTGCGAACCAAATGGTGATGATGCGAAGAGTCTGTTCAGGTTCATGGCACAAATGTAATGAGAAGCATTGTATTTAGGGTACGATGGGACTGTCATACGCATTGCGGTTAAAAAAGTCCCTGATGAAACAAAGATTTTAAAAAAAAAATGTAAAGGCGCCATAAGGGCCTATTAGCAATAAATCTTAGGATATTATATGCGGACATGACGTTGTAAAACTACTGTGTCGCGGGTCTAGTAGTCGCAAGCGCTACTGCCGAGCCTGAGAGGGACCCTGGGTAAGACAAAGTCTGGTGGGCAACTGCACTACGATTGATGTCAAGACGTAGTATATAATTATGTCACCGTAAGATTGTGAACACCGTTAGTTTATAATCAATCTCGCGAGATTATAAGCTGTCGATAGATTGTGAACTGCAAAAACCATTTACTATTTAACGCACTACTTTTCGATAGTTTATAATCTATCCGTCAAATTGTGAACTGGTATGAAGACGGATGGTACCTTACGCTGTTACTTAATATCCAAGTAACTGCCACTAACTTGGAAGTAGCGCTTGCTCGGCTTGCGCACGGTTGTCGCAGTTCTAACCTAACCTAACCTATTCGGTCGGTAAGCAATATGGTGGAGTTCACAATTTATTGACAGTTTATAATCTCGCAAGCTTATAAACTGACGGTGTTCACAATCTTATGGTGACATATTTACCAGTCGCGGTAAACTCTGATTGCGCGATGCAGAATTTGTGTGACGTCATGTCTTTGATTTGTAGTTCGCATGTGGCGTTGTAGATGCCGCCACAATGGCAATAGGCTCGCTCCCTGTTATTTGAAGCTTAAACATAACTGGCGAAATGTGAGAGTACTATAGCGCACCTCGGCTTAACCCTTTGTGGAATACAGGCCTCATGTTATGACGAAGTAAAAAGTATTACCCGTCTTCACGTTATGTGGAAGAATCCTGTTAGTACCGTCACTAGTAGATAATCTTTCATTGAAATCTGAATTAAGTTGAAAAGAAGCAAAACATTTAGTTTTATCTCCACGGATCCCTAACTGCAATCCGCAGTAACCAGAGGTCTTCCAGTTTACAAGGTGAACGCTTTTGGAGGCCACTAAAAATAAAAATAGCTGAGTTTAGATTGGAACATTTTACTGAGGTTGTCGACCTTTGCAAACCACATCGTGTACTTTAAGGATTTGAAAGGGATTTTTTTTTTTTTGAGAAATGTTTTACTTAAAAGTCATTGTACTTTCAGCACGGGCGTAGCCAGGGGGGGGGTTGGGGGTTCAACCCCCCCCCCCCCCTGAAAAGTTAAGATATTAACATTCATAGAATTAAAATAAAAACAGGCGTGCGGCATATCTCATTGATTACTAACTACTATTACCTACATTAAAATATACAGTGTTTTGATTTTTTTATTTAGCTTATAGTTTATATTGTCCTACTGCACGAAAAAGGACTCCCCTAATTTCTTCAAGGAGATTTTTTTCTGTAGGTATGTATTTTTCACATTTTTAATATTTCTCTTATAAAAGGGTTATTTTATATACTTTTAGTCGTTTTATTTTCTTGAACCATCCCCGAAACTAAAACCTGGCTACGCCCGTGACTTTCAGTATAGAGTTATTGCGAAAAAATACAGGTTCTGTTTTCTAAATTCACGGTCGATCCTGTATGGAAATAACCATAAAATTAAATGATATTTATGTATTCTTAACAAAAAACTGCAATAAGAATGCAGCCTCGTAATCATCTGACTGAAACTGATATCAAAAATTTCATAGCTACTATAGCAATTAGATATACCTACTCTCTCTCGTCAATATCAACATAGGGTGCGGGCCGTAGAGAAGATTTGCAAATATCGTTGCACAAATAAAAAAGTGAGCGAATATACTCATACATTCATAAACTCACGCCTTCTTCCCACGGGGGTAGGCAGAAACTGTAGAACGCCACCTGCAACGATCTTTACATACTCCTTTTGTCTATGGTTTATGTTCATACATCTGAGGGGCAATTCTCGTAATTTTAAGAACTTTCACAATCTGAGGGGCAATTCTACTAATTTTAAGAACGGTCACAGTCTGATCTCAGTGTCAATCTGTCAAAAATACCTCGATTTTTCATACATTGTTGACATTTGCGTGTCGCTGAGATGAGACTGCGGCTAGATTTTGAACGTTTTAATTACGAGAATTGGCCTTCTGGTCACTCTCACAAACGCACGCCGGTTGTGAGTACTACGCAACTGACTTTCTGAAGAACATCGCTAACAAGGTCATTATACGTCTTCCCAGGGCAGGGATAGCGAACCTCTTAACCTCTACGAGACATAAAAAAAAATGTCATTGACGTGCCAACGAACAATCTTGACTTATTGACTACTAGAAAAAAAAGGTAAACCGGGAGTGCCGGCAGAAGTGAAAACATGAACAATTACGTGTGTATTTTTTAATCGTCAATACAGGATTTCACATTGGCTCCTTGGGTCTTGATTGCTCTCGGTAAAAAATGATAAACGAGCGATCAACTTCAGCCATTAACAGCACAGATTTTTACGATATAAATACTAAGGGAAAGAAAGGGATAAAATAATTAAAATTTCTTAATGAAAAAAAGGGACTTTTCCAAAAGACATCAACGCGCGACTCATCCGTGTGCTCGTTCACCCATTTATACACAGTATACATATAGCTCATAGAAAGCGTTGGGTGACGATGCCGCGAGTTCCTTGATTTTTGTTCACCTAAAAAGTGCTCAACGCGCCTAAAGAAGTGTTCACTTCAAAAGCTAGAAACTTGCACAATAATTGATAGTCTTTATTTTCAATCAGAAATAGAATATATAGTAATAAACATCACACCACCTTATTTAAATGAAAGAACAAATTAGTGCAACTTCTAGTTTCTGGTACACACGGCTACACATCAAGCTATACATTTCCAGTTTACGCTTATCTCGCACTGTACGGAAATCCTATACAATGCGAGATCAGCTTATACTGGAAATGTTATATATAGCTTGATGTGTAGCCGTGTATACTAAGTTCATATATACATTTAGCAGAACGCAAGCTCAACTGGCAATCATGACAATTATATGGCAATCATATGACATAGGTAGGTACGGTTTCTGAAAGTAACGACTCAGACTTAAGAAGAGGAACTTATCACGCTAGGATTTCTATGTTTGTCACTGTGACTTGGCTGACGTGCCCAAATTATTTTGTTACGTGCGACCAAAGGCACGCGTGCCATTGGTTCGCCATCCGTCCTAGGGCGTACCTCCCGGTTTTTCCAATCACATCTGCCTTGTTAATATATTGTTATTTTTAAAACTATATCTATAGATACACAGAAACTCAAAGCCAACAAAACACTATAAAGTGAAACATGAAAGTATCAGAAAGGGATGAAATAGTAACAAATCACAAAACCGCATTAATGGAAATAAGAACCATTTTCCATCTTTGAAGGTATCGCTGTTTCTTTATACGACAGAAACTAAACTACCTTTACACATAACAGCTTTTACATAAACGTATTCACATTGACGATAGTTAAAGGTCATACAAATGTCAAATGAGAGTCAAATGCTATGCTTAGATACACGCATGTCAAATGCCAACCGCACTGTCTTCCTAGCATGTGGAAATAACGAGAATCATGTTCAATTTAATACCAATTATGGAAATTTTAAGCACTAGGTGTCTTGAATTTATCTGTTATGCAGAGGTTTGATTGATGCCAGTCTTTAATTTTGCGAAATGACATGGGAGCTAGTCCAATTCCTTTAGGCAAACGACAAAAGGAATTCAAACTGGAATCATTTGATTCAATTAGGTACATATAGGGCAGTTTTGAACGTCAAAATTTATATACAGCAGAATTGGTTCTGTTTTTCAAAAGGACGTAGTTCAATATGGAGAAGAATGGGCAAGAAAGTCCGTAGTTACTCTTTTAATTGAACCTGCAAAGATTCCATCGTTACGATTCTTTGTGGATGGTAATGGTCTTACAGACGCCAGCACGTCAAGCTACCCTAATATGTCAAATTTTTTTTATCGATTTTCATCTTTATTACAACATAAGTTAAGGTTCATGTCCAATTGGGAAAATTTAACAGTTTGGGGTGGCTTGATTGATGATGTTAATCAATGTACATGTTAATCAAACACAAAACTCATGTCGTATATTTCGTATGGTAAAAGTTATACCAATTTCAGGAGGGTGGGTTGCAATATACTCTTTTTGCATGCATAACTTAAAGCGCACACCAGTCTATTTGTCAAGTTATTGTGGAAATTTTCTTTTGCTTCTTTATTTTAATGTACATACTATGTTTAACGTGATATTCAATGTGTTTTTATAAGGTAGTGAAAAATCAGCCTGTAAAATTCCCAGGCTCCTCCACTTCGACCGGTCTTGTGCTTCCCACATCCAGCGGATACCCGCGGCCTTCAGAAGGTCATCGGTCCACCTTTTGGGAGGCCTTCCCACTCTACGTCTTCCGGTACGCGGTCGCTACTCCAGAACCTGGGGGAGGCCTATGTCCAGCAGTGGACGTGTTTCGGCTGAAATGATGATAATGACGACGATGAAGATTCCCATATCTGGGATTCAGGCCTCTGCAAGGGTAGCCTGTGTGAGCAGGTCATAATCCACCACGCGGGCCCATAGCTTGTTAGTAGCTACATACTTATATAATAACGTTGATATCTCTCATCCCCTCGTCTGTTAGGTAGACTCATTGAGTCTGCTAATCGAAAAGTAAATGTGTTATTTACTTGACAGTTTATAAGATTTTTCTTCTATTCGGTCCTTCAGTCGGAGGGTCTCAGTGACCACCCATCTTGTTGATGTCTTGCCCTAGCTTGGCGCCATATATGTATATGTCGGTCCTAGGCCATTCTTAGACATTTAAAAAAAAAACTCAAATGGCGGCCGAGAAAATTTTCGAATTTTCCATCATGGGTGTCGTTTTCAGGTTATTTGGGGACCTAAAGCGATGGTGGGGTCAAAATGAAAATCCAAGATGGCGGCCGAGAAAATTTTCGAATTTTCCATCATGGGTGTCGCTTTCAGGGTTTCTGGAGGTTCTAAAGCTGCTGGTTGGGACAAAATGAAAATCCAAGATGGCGGCCGACAAAATTTTCGAAATTTCCATCATGATCGTCGTTTTCAGGGTTTTTCGGTGATCTAAAGCTGATGGTGGAGTCAAAATGAAACGGTTTTTGGAGGTTCTAAGCCCACTGGTGGGGTTAAAATGAAAATTCTGAAACGATCCCACATACACAACATCGTATATTTATGGAAAGTTTATGAAATTTTCTTACCGTTTTAGCAGTATTTTAGCCATTTCATACTGGGGGGTGTTACGTTATTTTCGTTATAATTGCATAAGTTGTTCCTCTATTTCATTTTTTTAAATATTTTAACGAGTAGGTATTATTAACGTAAATATACATTATGAACTTAAGTGTATTAAATGTTGACATTTTGAACTTAGGTTTAAAGACTATCGACATTTTTAATCATTCGATATTTTAATCACTCGGCATTTCAATCTTATAACAATTTTCGCTATTTCGATACAATCGATATTTAAAGTTTAGTTGTAACATTGACATTATATCCATAGATATTTTAATTTTTGACGTTGAATTATGTGTAAGAAAAGGGATATTCAATATTATGACAATGAATAGTACTTCGGTATTCAAACGCTGAAGGCAGGATTCTTCATAGTAGGTGTATTCGTATGAATACTAATAACTAATACGCAAAAGACAATGGTCCTGACTCTTGTCTTTTGCAGGTCCATTGATTCTCTAAGTGTTGTTTGACTTCATTACTTTGAACGAGCATGCTGTTGTAAGAATAGGCACAGAGCACAAGTATCGTATCTTAATGGATACGATTACATACGACGTATAAGGTAAAACATCAGCGTATAATAATAATAATAAAAAAAAAAGTATCTTTCGACATGTTGGATAGATTACAAGAAGGCCTATGACTCAGTGCCACATACATGGCTCATGAGGGTGCTAGAATTGTATAAAGTAGATACAACTCTGCGCACTTTCCTGATGTCATGTATGAGGCAATGGAGGACGGTCCTTCGATATCCAGGATGTCGAAACATCCAGAGAAATAGCGAGCCGATAAGGATCGAGCGAGGTATATTTCAGGGCGACAGTTTGAGTCCGCTTTGGTTCTGCCTAGCCCTGAATCCTCTAAGCACACTGCTGGAGCATTCAGGTATAGGCTATCGGCTGAGGAGAGGTGGTCAGGTTATATCTCACCTCCTCTACATGGATGACCTAAAACTCTTTGCCCCCAACAATTTGCAACTGATAGAGCTACTGAAAGTAACTGAAACCTTCAGTAGCGCCATCAGGATGGAATTTGGTGTGGACAAATGTGCGGTCATGCATGTAAAGCGAGGGGAGATTGTGGAATCCGTGGGAACCCAACTCTCGGATTCCATAAACCTTCGAGCCCTCTCCGCAACCGAAACCTATAAGTATTTGGGTATGTCGGAAGCGTTGGGCATCAATGTTACTGACATGAAGCAATCGTTGAAGGAGCACTTCTTTGGCCGCCTGAAGAAAGTATTTAATAGTCTTTTATCAGGCGGAAACAAGGTGCGCGCCTTCAACGGTTGGGTCATGCCGGTCTTGATGTACTCTTTCGGCATACTCAAATGGACTCAGACTGAACTCGACGCCCTGGATAGGAGGGTCCGTACGCTGCTGACTGCAAATCGAATGCATCACCCACGGTCATCGGTAATGAGACTGTATATCCCGCGAAAGTGTGGAGGTCGAGGGTTCTTAAACGCTAAGACCCTCCACAATCGCGAGATATGCAGTCTCAGGGAATATTTCTTAGAGACCGACGTGGGGATGCATCGAGATGTGGCCGCGGTGGACAAGGGCCTCACCCCGCTCTCCTTGGCTAAAGAGGACTGGCCCAAGCCTGTAGTGCTTGACACTAATGATCGCATGGAGGTATGGCAGAGTAAGGAGCTTCACGGACGCTTTTTCCGGGCCCTACATGGACCCGATGTAGACCAACTAGCGTCCGTAGCCTGGCTGCGTTTCGGTGACCTCTTTGGGGAAACCGAAGGTTTTGTCTGTGCAATTATGGACGAAGTTATCATGACGAACAATTACCGGAGATTTGTTGTGAAAGATGGTACGGTTGACATCTGTCGGGCATGCCACCGTCCGGGAGAATCAATAAGACACATAATCTCCGGGTGTTCTCGTCTTGCTAACGAAGAGTACTTGCATAGGCACAACCTTGTAGCCAGGATTATCCACCAGCAACTTGCTCTAAAATACAACCTTGTGGAATCGGAAGTGCCGTACTACAGGTATGTGCCCGACCCAGTTCTCGAAAATGGACATGTCACACTGTACTGGGATCGATCTATCATCACTGACAGGACTATTGTTGCCAATAAACCTGATATAGTGGTGGTGGATCGACTAGAGCGGCGTGCAATGATCGTTGACATAACGGTCCCGCATGACGGGAACCTCGTGAAAGCCGAGAAAGATAAACAAATCAAGTATCTTGACTTGGCTCGCGAGGTTGTCGACATGTGGGATGTGGACTCAGCGATCATTGTACCGATAGTCGTTTCAGCCAATGGCTTGATAGCCAAGAGCCTCGACCAACATCTGAGGAGGCTCTCGTTGGGCAGCTGGGTCAAGAGCTTGATCCAGAAAGCGGTATTCCTGGACACGGCTCGTATTGTCAGGAGGTTCCTCTCTCTGGAACCCTGACCGCCGGTAGCTTCGACCCTGTTCCCGATACCGGTGGGATACTATTTTTTATATTTTTAAATATTATTATATATTTTATATTCTAATATTTAAAAATGTAATTTGTATGTGTTTATTGAAATAAAGGAGATAATAATAATAATCATTTTATTATCAGGCAACTAAGGCCCATGGATAAAATACACAAAATAATCTTAAACAATAATAACAAACTAATACATATTAATAACCAGCTTAAAACTATAACTAAACACGTAAAGTTGTCGGCGTCGTGTATCGCTGCGAGGTGTCACGTAACCGTCCTCGGAAACGTCGATATACGACACCTTTCGGCCAAAAGTCCTCTTTCATGCAGTGCTGTAGATGGTGTGTTGGAACTCGTACCACGAATGACTTAAAGTTGATGTCGTGGCGCGATTCCAACCTTTCAACCCTCAGAGTCCAGTTGGTCTTCACTTTCATGTACTGCACGACTTCCTCAATCTTCGTGGAATGATGCAGACGCGAAATGTACAGCTGCGTCGTAGGTACAGCAGGGCGCAGCAACATGTTGGGTCCACTCGGTGCGGTACCGCACAAGTTACGTGAGCAGGGCTTCTTCTTCTTCTCTACCTTCGTGAAACCCTCCTCATCAACTAGGCCGGTTCTTGGCAAGGAGCTGTGGACCGCAGTCAGGGCAGGTTGAGTACCCTTTTTCAGTTTGTCCCCTTTTCTGGTTTGTCGCTTAGGCTGCGACGCATCAGATTTGCCGGTGGCGACAATTGTAGAGTAGATACGTTTAGGGGTCGACGTACCTACTTGTGACGTTACCGCAGCCGGTGTTGTGGCGACGGCGGCGGCGGACGGAGGCGCTTGCTCAGCGTTATCGGCAGCTGGTGACGCACTTGCGTTCGCCGATTCAAAACTGCCGATGGATGCACTTTGCGCCCCTCGACGTGTGTTCACCTTTGAGGCCTCTGGTGACCCAATTACCGAACCAACGTTGCGCAATAATGTTATTTCTGAACGTAGTTCAGTATTATTTTTTTCTGAAACCTCCATAGCCTCCATAGCCTGACCGATACCGCTGTACCGCGCCTAAGGTATGGGCGCGGCGAGACGGGGGAGCAGAGCAGGCCGCTGATTCGTCAGTGCAAGCCACTTATTCGTCACCACTCACAACGTCCTGTCCCCCGCCTCGCCGCGCATACCTAAGGCGTGGTACAGCGGTATCGGTCAGGCTATAGTAATCAAACTCAAAGCATTTAATTTATTTAAATAAATTGCAGGAGAACCAAGGTACCCGACATAGCCCGAAGAATTGCCAAACTTAAGTGGTAGTGGGCAGAGCACATTGCTCGCAGAACAGAGATGGGGCCGAAAAGTGGCGAGCGCGTACCGGAAGGCGTAAAGTTGGAAGGCCTCCCACAAGGTGAACCGATGACCTTGTGAGGGCCGTAGGAGTCCGCTGGATGCGGGAAGCATAGAACCGGTCGAAGTGGCGGAGCTTGGGGGAGGCCTAAGTCGAACAGTGGACGTCTTTCGGCTGAAATGATGATGATGAAATAAATTGCAGACACTTTCTAATAGTAAAGCGGTCATTCAAACAGCTAATGGCCCGTTGCAAGGGGTAATAGTTTCGTATGGAGTCGAGCAGGAAAGAAACTCTTTACAAAATACTCATATTTTTGTGACTTGGTTTTCGCCATGCATTCATGTGTAGCAAAACTTCAAAACCTCAGGTATAATTTTGGAAGATATGCATATAGTAAAAAATCAAAATCAAAACTCATTTATTCAAATTAGGCTGAGAGTCAGCACTTTTTGAACGTCAAAATTACATAAGACAGTCCCCCAAAACGCCCACCCTTCACCACTTCCTAGTGCTTTAGCTGGGAAGAAGAAGTGACGCAACAAACTCCCCAGCAGCACAGCTGTCTATTAAGTTAGAAGAACTTGATTCTATACAATAATAGGTAAGATTTCAACAAAAAGATGAAAATTTCATTAGCAAAAATTTTAAAAAAAATGGTTTATACAGTCAAATAAAATAAACAATGATATGGAGTAACTCATTTATGACCTGTCAGTAGGTAAGCTAATTCTGGTAAAAGAACACAAACCTTGTCTTTAGTGTAGGTAGGTGTAGCCCTATTTTATTTGATATTATAGGAACAGAGTGAGAGTTCCGCAGGGCATTATTCTTTGCATTATTGTTTGAGTTTTTAAATGTTAAGTCTTATGAAACAAATGGCTCCAGACGACATGCAACTTGTAAGCAGTGTATATAGCTCACTAGCTTTTGCCTGTGACTTCGCCCGCGTGGAACTTCGAAAAATCCTTCCTTATTCCTTGTCTACATTATAAAGGGAACCTCTGTGCAAAATTTCAGCTTTCTAGGTCCAAGGGTTTGGGCTGGGCGTTGATGAGTCAGTCAGTCAGTCAGGACTTTTCTTTTTATTTAGATAGATGAAAAATATTTGTTTCATAATTATGATGATAGTGATTCATTGATTCTTTAGGGTTCAGTTAAGCTCAAAACATCTTCAGGAAACCGGCATGTCGTAGAACAAAAACTCTCAGATATTCGAAATCAACGAACACGCACTGGGCCCTCGTGTTAGATTGTAGCATAGTCCCTCTGGAAGAGAGGAGGCCTGGGTCCCAGTAGGCGGAATTACCTATGGCTGAATATGCAGAAAATCTCGTAATATTTATGATACATGAATTTGAATTTGACGGCAAGGTCGTCGCAGTGGTTAAGCGATTGACTGTTGCGCTGCGTGTTGGGGGTTGGATTCCCGCACGGAACAAAAATTGGTATGACCTACAATTAGTTGTTCTGGGTCTGGCTGTTTGTGTATGTGAGTTTAAATGTTTGTAAACGCAGCCACAATACAGGAGAAATTACTAGTGAGGGGCAACGTTTAAAAAAATAAAATAGTTTTCTATCTGATGTTTGTAACCTTTTCTTCTTCAATTCTCCTCTGTATATACCTATGCAGAGGAGAATGGAATAAGATAACGAAAATGTGTTTCAATAATCCCAAGCAACATAGGAAAAAGGCAAGATGAAGATGATGAAGTGCTCTATGATATACCTATGCGTATAAGGAAAACTCAAACACTTAAGTGTTAACAGATTCTTAGTCTGTTTTTTATTTACTACTAGCGGCGCTCCGCGATTTCAACCGCGTAGTTCCCGTTCCCGTGGGAATACGGGGATAAAGTATAGCGTATATCACTCGGGGATAGTGTAGCTTCTCAACAGTGAAATAATTTTTCAAATCGGTTCAGTAGTTTCGGAGCCTATTCAATGCAAACAAACAATCAAATCTTTCCTCTTTATAATATTACAAATATAGTATAGATTATCTACAGGAAAAGTTTTTATCCAGTGCGCAAATAACCATGAATTCAGCTAATCATTCTAGAACCCCTAGCGCAGAAATTTTTCGCCGGATATACAAAAAAAAAACAGCTGTTCCATACATTTTTACCGCGTAGGTATTGCACTTTTCCATGAAACAGCAGATTTTTTTTTTGTGTAACCGGCGAAAAAATTCTGCACTAGGGGTTTCAGAATGATATGCTGAATTCATGGTTACAATTTGCGCACTGGATAAAAACTTACCCTGTATAAGCTTTTTATGTATCTATGAGATTTTTATATGATGGTGGGATTACAGCAAAATGCATCATGGGATTTCAGCATTTTGTGATAAAGGCTGTACAAATGGTTGCACCAACAAAAATGGGCCAGAATCACATCAGATTTCAAACCATTCGCATACAGTGTAGTCATAAATAAAACGCATTAATTTAACTTAAAATGTATTTAACTTATTAAGTCTTAACATACAACTATATTACGATATCACTAGGTCTTAAGATCTCGCTTTGGGTGCGGCCGCGGCGTCCTCGGAGTCTTTGTACCAGTCCTCACTGTAAACAAAACATTAATTGATTATATTCCTTGTAAAATGTGGCTGTAAACGGGGATTTCCGAAACTCTTGACAATAATAAAGCATATTTTTTTTCTGCATTAATAAATTAAACTATAAACGACTGATCAGAAAATGATTCTAATATTAAATGGAACGTAAAGTGTAGGAATTCCATTAACGTTAAATACTTGCATGAACAACTCATACAACAGTTACCCAACATTCGTACAGTAAATCGATTTGATTGCTTCCCAGAAAATTACAACATAAAATAATTTCCACACACTACACATATTCCTATTCTACTATACCATCCGTTTTGACGGATGGTATAGTAGAATAGAAAGAAAGAAATACTTTCAAGAATGTGTATTAAAGATAGCTGGTTAAATTAAGGTATTTCTCTGCCTACCCCTCCGGCCTAAACTGACACTATAATTTTATAAACCTTAAAAAAACAAGACAGTTAAACTCACCATCCGCGCACGTTCTCGGGTGCGTCACACCTCTCCGTCTCCTCATTGTAGACCTCTCCGGCCTGGCAGCCAAGGTCACGGGGCTCCACACCGTTCAGGCATACGTAGAACCTTTGGCAGTCGTTGGGGTGAGGGAACTTGGGGTGGGCAACGATCTGACCTTGGGCATCGACCTTCGGTGACTCGGGGCACTCGAAACCGTCTTTGGTTTTCTCTGTAACAGGAGATGGGTTGGTTAGACTTATAATTTTGAGCGTGCTTGAATAAAATGCTCCTAGGATCCGTGGTTAAAATCGCGACTGGTTAGAAAGTTAAACTAAGACTAAAATTGTGACAAAAAAGAAGACGACAAAACTTTGATTTTATACCAAGTATAAATGATTGTCCACAAGTGATATAGACGACGTGAGAGACAATTATAATGATTTAGTAGGTTCTTCGTCGGGCACATTTTGTACAGTCAATAACTTTACTGATGTTACTGGCCTTTCTTTACTACGGTATCAGCTAATTTCGTATAAAGGAGGAAAATCATTCAACTTTTCTGACACAACAACATTCAAACAAAGAATAGCGTGAAGTAATAAAAAATACTCACTCTCTTGAGCCTGGCATCCTTGTCTGCCAGCAGAGTCGGGCCACACGCAGGTACCGGAGTACTCGTCGAAGTGGAGACCAGCGGTACACTTGACTTCAGTGGACTCGCCTTCAATGCAGTTGAAGAAGATGTTGCAGACAGAGGGGTCGGGGTGAGCGAAGAAACCGTTGCGGCGGGGGCACTGAGTGTTGGGCTTGGCCGGTTCTGCAAAGAAGAAATAGGTTGAGTATGTTTAATGATGGTAGCCTGGTAACGTAAGAGACAACGAGAGAAAAGGCTACTTCGAGCATTTGTGAAAATTGCAACAATTCTGAAGAGTTGATACACAAAAGTAAAAATCAAAAGTTTAAAATAATCCTGCCAAACACATTTGCAACGCTAATTATACATCAATCTTAAGCTTATGCAAAGGTCATAAAAATGCAGAACATAAAAACAATTATGCAAATTGTAAAATAAACAATCTAAAAATAAAAGTATTTCGCGTGACCTATTGCATTTTAATAACATCGGTCCATAAATTACAGTTGCACATCAAAACCATAAATTAAGACAGATGCAAACATGTTTCTAAATCAATGCAAACTACTTTTTGAAATGAGAATATTTTTTAAACTCGATTTTGTCTCTTCATACTAGGAATGCAAGGAGTCTAATTGGTCTGGCATTGAGTATTGTTGGTGACTAGGCCTTGATTATAGATGGTCTTTGGTAATTTAACCTAGGAAATGACGGTTGCATTACGCAGTTCAGGAAGTCAATTTGGTTTGGTTTCTTTCACTTAGTTATGTTAAGAGCTCTACCGTTTGCGGCTTTTATTTTCAATTATTTACGCTTGTTATGTACCTTAATTCCGAACATTTATAAATGTTTTAGTTTGACTTCGTCAACAACGACAATATTTTATCTATTAGATAACTCTTTCAATCAAAGTTTATAATGGTGGCTTAAACATATTCCATCTCTTATATTACCAACTTCGTTGAGTAAAACATCAATTTTACGTAATCATGTAAGCTAACATTGTCAAAGTTACTCAACTTCCAAGTCACGAACTTTAAGTTGTTGCATTCCACACATTTTAACGAACTCCATAGCTTTACAACACATTCCAATGTAAATGTTATTACACTTAGAATATGCGGTAGAAACGTAATAATTGGGAAAAGTTACCGTATAGAAGAAGAAAACGTGTTGCGCCGACCTCAAGTCACATAGGAAAAAGACAGGAAGATGATGATGAGGAGCTGACAATGAAACCTATAAGTCTATTTCTGACAATGAAACCTATAAGTCTATTTCTGACAATGAAACCTATAAGTCTATTTCTGACAATGAAACCTATAAGTCTATTTCTGACAATGAAACCTATAAGTCTATTTTTGACAATGAAACCTATAAGTCTATTTCTGACAATGAAACCTATAAGTCTATTTCTGACAATGAAACCTATAAGTCTATTTCTGACAATGAAACCTATAAGTCTATTTTTGACAATGAAACCTACGAGTATAACTCTATTTCTGACAATTAAACCTATAAGTCTATTTCTGACAATGAAACCTATAAGTCTATTTCTTTCGAACTTTGAGCTGAAGTCTACGGAAAAAAAATTCCACCTTTCAACACAAGCTATTAATAGATAAATGACATACCCGGAGCTACTACACATTTCAAATAAGCACATATTGAATGTCTAGAATTGTCTACCCGTTGGCCTAGAAAGTCAGCCGCATGTCGCCACGACCTAGCCGGTCAAAGGTAGACTGGATACCTTCACTTCATGAGAATTGTCGCAAGTGACCTCATACGGACATTTGATATAACTTGCAGTTGGACAACACATTTAGTTGATAATTTTTCCTCCTGTGGCTTTTGCAATTCGCTTCCGAGAATAGTGTTTTATTGGTATCAGAAGCTGTTTTGTGGTATGAGTTCTAAGAATTTGATTGTTTAAGTTTTATATTACTTCGAAAACTACCGCGGTTGCTCCTGGTATAGCAGTTACAATCATTTTATTAAATATCTTATGGAAAATATTATTTTCCTCTTTATCATAACTGTCCGTTTATATTATCCAGCAAGGCACTTCCACAAAAAACACTCTCACTTTTTTAGTTATCTCTTCAGACATTTCTGAGTCTAGTGCGAATTCAGTAGCAAAACTAGGTCAGTTCAAGAGAACCAAGTTAAGTTTTCCAGCAGCTAGCAGAACATAAAACTTGGGTCATCGTAAAAGCCTCTTACTCGGACTGTGAATATCCTGCGTGAAAACCCTATTAACAAAATAAAATAAACCATATCACTTACGCAGCTCAGTCCTGTCTCCACAATCTACATTGAAGGGTTGGTCGCACTTGTTGATCTTCCTGATGGTGGGGTCGAACACCAGTCCATCGGGGCACAGCTTGGTGGTCGCCTTGCCATCCACGCACTCGTAGAATTTGTCACATTGGACCTCGTCCTCGTATTGGCCGTCCTTACTCGGGCATTTGAATTGTGATTGTGCACCTGTAAAGGAAAAGTTGCTTAAGTAACTTGTGTTTTTTTTTTTAAGAAGGTTCGGGTGTTATTGGGGAAGGTTGTAGGTTTTCTTTGTGGATAAAGAATTTAAATGTGCTTTTTAATGCTTTGATAATTATTTCTTTAGGCCTACATTGGAATAATTCTGTCCAATTTTTTTATTGCTGACTGAGCCTGTTACTGACGTCGATCACGTCTGATGGAAAGCGATGTATTAGGTCCATGATGGAACCAGCTTGCACAGAAGAAGCGTTCACTCTTGCTTTGAAGGGAGACGATGTGGAATAACACAGACGCAGAGTATTGTTGCAGTTTATTCTCCCGATAATTTCATCAAAAGTTGTGGTGAAGTATGTAAGTTCATTAAATATTACATGCGTGTGTGTTTTTATCTTTGATATAATACAAGTGGTATCTAGCCAGCATTCGAGATGTTTCATTGTATTTCCGTCCTTATAACGGAATTTTACAAATATCACATTCGATATTATTTCTTTACGATAAAACTTTTCCATACACATCGCTGAGTGTCTACATATAACTTAACGTGAATTCATATGTTAAACTAATCTTACGTCAACTTATTACTTCGAAAATGATTACCAAAACGCGCCTTAATTAACACTAAACCTGAAAATTACAGCGACATCTAAAAGTATTGATCCAAAACAATTAAAAAGAAAACATCCATCATTATTTTATAAAGTTATTACTTCGCAGCGATAAATATTAACTCATTAACTGCTTAATTAGATTAGTTACAGAACCATTCGCCCGAATCGGTTCCGGTCAGTCAGGTTTGCCCAAAAATCGGACCGGTCGGTGAAAGCCGATTTAGGTAAATAAGCAAGTTTTTCCTTCTGAGATACAGATCAAGTTTGTGTTACGTAAGTATGTACTGTTATATACTTATATAAGAGGTGACACACATTCAACTGTTCTCGACTGCTCGATACGTTATGAATAGTGTTGTGATCGGTTTCTTTGCTTGAGTTGTGCAAATATTTTTTGCAGCTGCTAAGTGGTGTGAGTCTTTTTGTTCACTTTCATTGCAGTGGGGATAATGTTCGTTGGGTGTTTACTGAGGAAACGTATTTTCATTTAAAGACTAAGTATGTTGAACTTTGAAAATATTTATGTGATGGGTTGGGTAGACATGAATTTATGACTAAAATTAAAGGATTTAATTTTCATCACTATTATTACTAGTATTTGTTGAAAATATAATTAAAGATATTGAGTTGATATTTAGTGCCCAAAATATCTAAGGATGCGCACCTGTTCTACATCACTAGCTGAATATTTACATAGATTGACATTTTCGGAATAGCGGATTTTTGCAATTTTAATCAGCACTAATGGTCAAGGCCGTATTATATTAACATAAAGAATAATTTGACATAGTATTATTAAATTAATTCGCTTGTATTTTAAAATGTACTTAAAATATCGAAATAAGTGATTTAATATACAAGAATGGCCACTTAAATCACACAGTATTAAATTAATTAATAATTCTGAAAAATGTCTCAGTGTTATCGAAAATTCTATGAATTTATGCTAACCAAGCTGACCTGATTAATATCACGTTCATGACATTATCATAAATCTACAATATTATACAGGATCTAATCTTGACCTTTTCACTGTTCATATGTAAGATGTAGACTTTTATATTATGTAAGAAAAATAAGTCACAATCCTTGATTTGCCAATGAATTGTCGACCAACATAGATAATTTTATGAACATATCAAATCATTTACCACGTGAAAATGTACACATAAATTACTTCTTTCCCTGATCAATACTGATCGCAATACAAAACTCATAAAACATCTCATCAAGTTTATGTAAGCTGTCGTCAATTCAAATAAATTCACTCTATTTTTTCCAAAACTACCGCTCAAAGTAAAATCCCCAACGTTGTTTTCTTGATACCCTCTATCTGTATAAACGCTGCACCTACCAAGAAAAGTATGTCACCAAGTGACCTAAATAGCAGATATTATAAAACAACTTCACACGACCCGGAGATCGTGTAACGTGTACGACGCAATGTAAGTAATTGCATTCAAATAACCCGTGTGGGATGTATCTACAACATAAGTGAGATTCGTTGATGGTATAGACTTGGTACTAGAGAGTAATGGCAGCTGGTTTTAGAATGATTTAGGATAGTCAGTGTTTCTGCCTAAATGTTAGTAGTTATGATGTAGGATACAGACATACACCGTCCGATCGTGAGTCAAGACTTTGAATATTCGTTCTGTGTCAGTTTTGACATAACATATAAAAATGGTATCACGTCGGGGTCACCACTCTGCTACTTAGTGACCTTAGAGTACAGTACCCTACACATACCACCAAAATGATAACGTGATTTAAGATTCGATCTTTTAAAACCAGCCAGTCGAACGTTTGACTATTTAAAAACTACACATTATCATTTATCGACTTCTCCCTATTTAAGAATTACTACCATATAACTAAGCAGATAAAATTACAAAATTAAAACTACAACAACACGTTTCTTTTTCTTTCTTTTTTTCCCTAATAGCAGCTGAAAAAATGCTCCTGGTAGGATTTCTACAATATTCGAATTTCTTATACTGTTTTTATTCTGTAAGGTCCTCTACCTGCCTACTGTTATATTCAATCTATCACCCACCAAACTTTTAACCATCCTTTAGCCAACACGAAAAATTACCTATCGATAAATACATCAACAAAAGCTCGTAGCATAATGTAACACATGATTATCGAGACGTACCCGAACCGACTCGCTCGCATGACGCAAGAAGTGAAAGTCACTCGAGACTTACGACACCAGTGCATCGCGCTGATGCAGCAAGGGTCGAGATCACACTGACCTATGAATATACTGTTCTGTTGGATTTGTATGGAGAAATTTGTTTTCTAGAATTAGTTAATGATATAATTCATCAACTACTTAAGCTTGGATAAGAAGATGAGAATGAGGTGGCTGGCAATTATGGAAGAAAGGAAATAAAAGTATAAATAGCTACAGGGGACAATAATAACTCTAGCATACATAAAAGTAAACTAAATACATACACAAAAAACTACATAGAAAAGAATATTCAAATAAATACAAAACTAACTATAGATATTTTAAAAACAGATAGAAATTCACGAATGCAATTAACGGAACCTTGAAATAAAATATGACGAACATAAAGTAACTAAGCCAGGAGATGATGATGAAGAAACTCTTAAAGAATAAAAACATAATGAAATGGAAGAGTCATTTATAGCTGTTATTGAAGCTTACGATCAAGTTACATGAATATCGACTGTAAAATTCGTTGAAGAATTGTTTAATAGCGTCAGATTATTAAGCACTTGCCTACAATGATTAAAATAAATGCTGTCGTTATGTCCGTTTTTATTAATATTATTAACATATTTAAACAAGTAATGTTCACTACACGACATGAATTTGCAAGAAGCATTACCGTGAGCAATTGTGGTCTCTATAATTAACTACAGATGATCGAAGATAAACGAAAGTTTCTCAAGGAAAAAAAACATCTTGGACTGGTTCAGACTACAATATATTCTGAGACCTAACCCTGAATATTAATGATTTGTTATCCAATAAAAAGCAAATATATTTAAAACACGGACGTATCTGAGAATCACGTTTTTCGCAGGTAGTGACAGGCATACGAAAATAACTTATCTTACTTCTATATCTTGCGGATAAAGTCATTTCGGTAAACGGGTTTGAGTTTTATTTGCTCAGTAGCTTTACACACAATTCCATTAATTATTATTTATCTTTACATTTCCGAGTAAATGTGAAATATTTTGTACCTACAATCGTTTAAAAGGTTACTTTATGAAACTTAGACATACAGTTTCATGATAAGCATTTAATTACATGTCTTCTTCTTCCTTATAAATTCCATGTAGGATTAGGATTTCCTTATCAGACTTCAAAATTTACATAACTGCGAGTGTTTTGATATTTAATGTAATTTCGCAAAATCCTTACTGGAAACGATCATTTATGACTGAATGTATAAAGTAACTACTTAAGTTTTAACGCATAATACATAGTTATAATTGATCGTGATAATTGTCTTACTATAATTAACCTCTTAAAATTAATATTGTTCTGATAAATAATACTTGCTACGAGCAGTGGTGGCCAAGTGGTAACGGCTGCGACTTACGAGTTGTAGGTCGTGAGTTCGAACCCAGACAGGCACTTTACTTTGTGTAAATTATTTCATCACCACTGCTCTCAAAACGGTGAAGGAAAACATCTCGAGGAAACCGGCATGTCCTAGAACCAAAAATTCGAAGACATGTGACATCTACCAACCCGTACTGGGCCCGCGTGGTGGTTACGGCCCAATCCCTCTCACCGAGAGCAGGCCTGTGTCCCAGCAGTGGGAACATTATAGGCTGATGATGATGTTGTATTATATATACATTATACCTGTACATATTAGAATAAAAATTATATTTATTTCCTTGAAATTAAATAAACATATGATGATGATGATGATGATGATGATGATGATGAAATAATACTTATTTGTGATTACGTTAATCTATTCTGACTTTTAAGACTGTCATACACGAATAATTTGTTTAATTATTAACAAATATTAACAGAAATGTTATTGTAAGAAATTAAAATATAGAATAGTAATAGTTTCATAGTAATAAATACAAATGCCGAGATAACAATTATTAGATACCTTTTGAAAATGACCTTGAAATATAAAGTTTAGGCGACAAAATTGTTTTCTTTGCAAAACAATATTTTACAGTGTAAACCGTTTGCCCAAAACTATTTACTAATTATCAACATCTCATAAATTTCCAATATCACAAAATTTTCAGCACAATATATGCCAGAAACATAAATCCATGCTCTCTCCGCAATATATATTACAAAAGACCACAATATTTGCGTAAATTTTAATATCACCGATGTCAACACAGTTCCACGCAATATTTTGTAGAAACGCATGAACTTATTTTTATTTCACGAGTAAAAAATATTCAAAGCAAGTGAATGTCAATGTCGGGTTTCAACAAAACCACTCGATTGTAAAATGTTAAACGCAATTTCTCAAGTCTGTTTATTTTCATTTCGTTTTGTTATTATTTTCTAGCTTTCTATATTGTAAGTGAAACTCTGTTGTGTATTTCTTTGGTAAATTAGACTGTAAGCCCAAGCTTACAATTTACCAAAAGGACATTTCCATTACCCAAGTAAATGTCCTGAAATTTCATCAAATGTCCTTTTTACCTTTACTTGCCAATTACATATCGCTTTCATAGTTTAAATTAATTCTTTAATTTACATAATTAATGTTGTCACACCAAAAGGCGATAGTTAAATTCTATTTTTATTTTTAAATGTTAATCTCTATGACCAATATTCATATAGTTGACATTAGGTATTGATATCTAATATACATATATAAATAAAAATGAATGTTACTAAGCGCAAAACTCGAGAATGGTTCGATCAATTCGGCAATTTTTTTTTCGAATGTTCCCACATGGAAAGTTTAAAAAAAAAATTGCTTGGACAATATTAAAAACAACACTTTGATAATTTTTATACCGGTAGTACGTTCCCGTGGGATGACTTTTGACTTAGTAAGTAATTTATGTCAGTGACATTAGGTAACTTCAAAGAGCGTGTCCCAAATTTTCTTCACATTTCAAGGTCCTTGAAAGCTGCCCTCATTTTGATAAGGAGAAATAACAATTAATAACGACATATAGACCTGATTGCAAGCAGCCATTACACACGGCTGGGTTACTAATTGATTGCACATATTTTATGAATGCAAGCGAGGCGAGGTGGGCTAGCGGGCTATTACCAGGCGATTGAACCCAAAAGTACGTGATGGGAATTGATTGTGACATATTATATTCATAGGAATATTTACTTACTATGCTGTTTTGGAATTGGCTTTTATAGAAATCGATGTTTTAAAAGATTCTGCTTCTATGTTTTTTTTTTTGACTCATTAAGTGTTGGGCAGTGCAGTAATATTTGCTTGTACATTTGGGTTTAGATACCTTCTTCGTCTTTTCGTTGACAGTTGAATCAGTTGATTCTGTAATATTTGCTTACATGAATCTCTCCCAAGTATATAACTTCATGTAAGGTTCGATTCACGAAGATCCACTTCCTGTCTTATCATACTTCAGTGATGATAAGTAGGTTTATATTTTTGTATGTGTATATTTTTTTGTCTTTATTTCTCAATGTATCTTTTAATATATTTGACACACATTTGTATCAAGTACAATCAATTTCAAAAGTATTCCGAAATAAAATGTCGCCATCAAGATTTGGATCACTTTGATCGAAATATTCGTGCATAAAATTGATTGCTTTGTCAGAAAAACATGTAAAATGGAAGTTCTTTGTCGAAATGCTAATTATTTTTACTGGTTGCGAACTAGTAGATATACGAATTAAGTGCTTCAGTATTTAAGCATTGTCAAATGCTGTTGTCTAGATGAGGACGATAATATTCAAAATTAATATTTTATTGAGAACAGACTTCTGTGTATCAGATTTAGGCTTATTGACTGATAAAGAAAAGAACCCTATGAGTGTTTTAATTTTATATTAACTATAATATTATTACGTTGTGAAAAAAGTTCGCGTGGACAGTTACATTATATGCGTACAATTAGCCGGGTCAACAGCTGGTTGTATAATATTTTCGCAATAGTTACATAGCCTTACTAGGTATTGTTGCGTGGTATATAACAAGGGACTTTAATTGCGTTATGTCAAGTAGATAACTTCTATTTCAATGATAATAATAACAGAAAATTTGATTACATATGTATATCAACTGAACTGCACTTAGTTTAATATAATACCGTAAATATTACATATTTCCAATATTAAAATATAACCTTAACATTAAATTAATATAAGAGAGTAGCGATCATAAAAAACAGTACAAAATAAATATTTCTTGATTTTTATAAAATGGTCGACGCGTTGAAGTCTTTTGTACTGACCGAAATCGAAACGTTACGAATGAGCTTTTTTGAGTCAAATTTCGACTATGTGGCATATTTTGATTTTGCAACCAGTGACAGTATATAGGTTACATACTTTTACATTATATATTGACATAAAACTGGGAATATTAATCAGAAAATGAATTAATGAACAACCAATACTAGCTGCAACTTCTTTATAATTTATGATGAAAATCTGATCAGCAATTTTTCCACCTTCAATAATTTCTTTTTCCACAAAGAATACTAACATTTTGTCACAAATATATAAAACTTATATCAAGTATACTTACTCGCTAGCGCGGTGACTGCTGTTAGTACGATGAACACTTTCATGATGGCTTTTTGATTACAAAATTATAAAAATTACAATTATAAAAAAAGTTTTTAATGACTAGATTGTGGTCCGACCCTTGTGGCGACCCTGGCGAGACTGACGAACTCGGGCGTCGCGCGCGCCTTTTCTTCGCCTGCGCACGCTTCGGAACCGGTAAGACTTAGGCGTGATTTAACAAATTCTTCTATTAGTGAAACAATAATAATCTGTTATAACATTACGCGGTTGCATAGCCCCATCATCAGCTGATTATGTTAACTACAATTCTAATGAGATCCTAGGAATCCGAGAAATTACGAATCGATGGTGCAACAGACTCGGGCTCCGTTTGATTTGAAAACTTTTCTTATTTGCTCTCGCGCAGAATGAAGTGTCCTTGAAATTGCAAACTTCTCACTTTTTCGTCCCGCTCAAAATTCCAAAGAAGTCTTTGAAATAGCACGTATGTGCATAAAATCGGAAAAGGATTGTATGCATGTGTAATTTCAAGGTCTCGACCAGATATTTAATAAATTAATCAGACAGAGTTATTTAGCATTCTTGAAACGCCTTGTCTACTATGATGAATTTAATTAGTAGACAGACTCCATTTAAAAATTATACCTAACTATATACAATGTGTCCGGTTCGGACTGTACAAACTTAAAGGGATGGTAGTTCGCTCTGTTCTATCAATAAAATTATTCTACATGTGGGGTCGGAATCCACACTCCCCTGAATGGCAGCCATTTTTGTGTTTTGGTCGCCTTTTATGGAGCGAGCTTACTAAAAGTACCTACATTAACTTTGAAATTTAAAGCCCAATTATAACTAAAAAAATACTTTTAGCAACGGAACAGTATTAACAAGGGGTTAAATAACTCAAATAATAACATTGAATGCTGCATCATTTTGAAATAAATGCTAAATCAGCAATCAAGCAACAATATCTCTTAAACCATTTATCATAGAATCGAGTTTTTGGTATCATTGTTTAGGTGAACTTAACATCTGTTAGACGTGTAGAAAAAAAAAAGGTATTTCCCCGGGGTGAATTTTTGTAATAACCTTGATTAACAAAAAAACGTAGTCATTTTTTTTTTTCAAGATGATCCACCATTTAATGTTATTATTTGAGTTATTTGACCCATTGTTAATAATTTTCCGTTACTAAAAATATATTTTCAATGATAATTGGGCTTTAAATTTCAAAGTTACTGTATTTTTACAAAACACAAAAATGGCTGCCATTCAGGAGGGTGTGGGTTCCGACCCCACATGTAGAATAATTTTATTGATAGAAAAGAGCAAACTACCACCCTTTTAAGTTTGTACAGTCCGAAACCGGACATATTGTATTCATACCAACCCGCACTGGGCCCGCGTGGTGGATTATGGCCCACTCCCTCTCACAGAGAGGAGGCTTATGTCCCAGCAGTGGGAACGTTATAGGCTCAGTATGTAGTGTGTATGTATGTATGTACATATTCATAGCTGTTTTATTGTTTATACAACCCTGATTTTTAAAACCCTAAATGCTTATTTGAGAAGAATCTAGTAATATTTTTCATGACAATGTTCAAGATTTATTTTTTGAGAGACACTATTTCCTTACCACACCAAAACTTGTGAGTAAATAATTATACATTCGCATGTTCGATTCCATCAAATGGTTGCACCATTTGATATCACTTGTCGAGAATGTTGCAAGTTCTCTGAATTATTTGGCAAAATTTTAAAATTTCGTTTTCGTTACAATGTCCCTCATTTCACCTCTGACGCAGTAATTTTGAGACCTCATGTTAAACCTTTATGAATTACGTGGGTCAGTGATCTTTGCATGAAAGTAAAATGTAATATATTTTTTGTTATCATTGGTTTAAACCATCTACTACTATAACCGTCACCAATAGTCAAGCAGTATTAGCTCTTTATCATAAAAGTTCAATAAACTGTAAATTTTCGGTCTAACGATTCAGTGACGCAAGTAATAAACTATTTTCAATATGAAATTTAAAATTACAATTTAAAATCAAACAATCTTCAAGTTTAACTTCATGTAAAAGCTTTCGTAAGTCTTTTCTAACAAATAAAGAATATAACATACTCTCGCTTCGTCACATATTCTTGCAGATACTTGAAGTAACAGTTCAGTGTAGCAAATACGTCAATTATTAGGTATTGGTAGGTCAGAGGTTAACCAGCTCTCACTAATTGAGAAATTATGAACAAGAAATAATTATAGCTTAGTTTTAATTTTAATAAGGTACTCTTCAGTTTTTAGTAATGTCATGTCATGTTTAAAACAGTTCGGAAAACTGTTTCGCTCTCATTTCTTGATGACGTTTTTTTACATGTAAGGTAACATTATGAAAGTCAAACTTTGATGGATAGACACTACTTCAATAAATCAACTCAGCCAATGGCAGCTAGACATATAGTCTGTCCCAAGCTGCGGCACAATACCCTACCCTCCTCCTTACGTACCCAGTCCAGTCTGTCCCAGGCACCTTTTAGATCCTCGGTCTTTCTAGCTGGTCTATTACGCTACCCGAAACGTGGTCTCCACTCCAGGACTCGTTTGCTGAAACGGCCATACACTACGAACACTAATTACCCAAAAACGAATGTTTAAAAATAAAGCAAGATTTTATAAAATCATAAGATAGAAAAGTTAACTGAAACTTGTCTGGAGGAAGTGAAACACTTTACTAGACATTAAGCCTACGTATAACATATGCCTGCATGTAAAGATCAGAGATATATTGATACAGCAATTTAAACTTTTTTTTAAAAATCATTTAGATAGGTCTGCCTTTATGTAAGGTAGACGCTGGCTCGCATTCACCACTTCATCGTTTGGTGGAGACATATAACAATGAGTTTAATTCAATCGACATTCTTTTTCTTAGTGAAAATGTATTTAAGAAGCAAATCCAAGCAACCCTAAAGGATCTGCAAAGTCATTTAAAATAGCGCAATATTTAATAATGTACGCACACAAATTTAATTTTTCTTTTAATTTACTTTTTTCTTTATTTTCTTTTATAAAATTAAAATCCAGATATGAGTTCTATGTAAAGGTATTGTATCTGTGTTACTAGCTAGTTTTTAAATACTTTAATTGTAATCTGTGGATAACGCAGTGGGTAGCATAATTGTTTAAAACTTAATATTTAAGATTATTTTTATGTCTATCTCTTATTGTGCTACTGTTTGTTTTTCCTTAAATCAATAAATAAATAAAAAGTTGGTGGAGTGAGTCAGGCTTTGTTCAATGCTTTATTGATTGTTATGCGTAATCGCAGGTTTTAAAATAAATCTATCGAATCTATATAATATTCTCAGATTAACCCCGTAGTGTAAATTGTGGGTCAACACGTGTGCAATGCAATGTATATAACAAAATTAAGCATCATCATTATTCTCTTACCATTTATTTGGAGCCGATACCGTACTTCCCTTTTAGTTGTCCTCACAGTTATCACCTCCTTTCTAAATATATCATCTTTGATACAGTTAATTTATCGTTTTTTTGTCCTTTTACTTCTCTTTAGAACAAAACTTCCCTCCCGACTGTACCAACATCAAGCAAATTCGAACAATTAAAACTACTTGTGTATTTACAAGTAGATCCTACGAGGCTGGGTCTGAAAGCTACTACTTGTTTATACCATGGGACATCTGGCCCACACTTTTCAAAAAGAACCCGTGGTCAAATTTCTAGTTAAATCGAAAATGCTTTGTAATATATAAGCCATGACTTAGAGCACATAGCAATACATGGCTTATAACTTGACTTAAAACTTTATCATTTGGAACGCCTACGTTCCAGAAATTTTATAAACTCACGAGCTATTTACGAAATTGCAAACTACCCAAAACATTGTTAAAAGCCAACTAAGTAGATTCAGCGAGTATTACATTATTATTCTGCTCGTTAACCATGTTTTAGTACCCTGACATTGTTTAAACATAATGTAATTATTAAAATCTACACGTAGGTAAGTGCCACCTGTGACTTGTAACATGATTGATTTACTTAACTGTAGTTAGGTACTTGTGTCATTCATCGTGGAGGTCTAACATGGAGGTCCAATATGTTTATAAGCTGATAGCCTTTGCGAAAACTTTTAAAAGGCATTTATCAGCAGATGCTGCTGATAAATGCAGGTATCCAATCAGAGATAGATTGCTTTAGGTTATCATTAAATTAAATGCAGTCTGGATTCGTCAAACTGTGTGATATTTTAATACTCATAGCCAGCAGTGCGATTCTGGAAAAATCTCACGGCGAATACTTGGGTGAAGTGAGTTCGAAGTGAGCTGTCAATCACTGGCGTGAGGTGGGATGAGTTCATTTAAAGCTAATTTCACCTAAATAAATTACGGTAAGACATTTACAGAATATACCGGCTGATGTCGAGACGAAATCATCAGCTTTGTACCAATAAGCATTTTTCTTTTCATATTAAGAGGGCAAACGAACTTGTGAGAATGCGGGTCGTCTGATGTTAGGCAATCTCTGCCACCCATGCACATCTGCAACACTAGAGGCACGGATGTGTCGCCGACCTTTTAAGGAGACATCACACTCTCTTCTTGAAGGCCCTCTTATTGTCGCAGGTACAAAAATAACGCTGACAAGAGCTAATTTCTCAGCTGTTACACTGTTGTGGCATACAAATACATAAAAGAAAATCAATACAACATTATTCCTCGCAATACCTCGTACCACTTACGACATACAGGAACATAATTAAAAATATTAAGTAAAACAAAGAACTGGAGCACGTTTCGGTAAGTTAACTGTCCAATGTCCATTCCAAAAATCAGACACTGTGCTGCTACGATACGCATTTCAATATGTACCCTAATTTATTGGAGTCGTGTCGTATGCGTGTGGCGAACGTTTGCACAAAGACAAATGTATTCGGTCAAGTTAAAGGAGAAAATCTGCGCTTGATAGAAGTAGAGTTGTGTAAGGAATCTTAAGAGATTTGAGGAGAAAATTTCGTTTAACCATGAATTAGTTTAATAAAATAAACACTACACTGAGAACGCGGTTCTGCTCACGTGGACTTATTTATAATAGGTCTTTACCTATGAAATTGCCGTTTTGTATGAAAAAATTTAAACGAATTTTTTTCATGAATTTTTTATTTGTATTAATCGAAGTAATCACCCATGCAATCAATGCATCTTTGCCATCGCAGTGGCAGTTTATTGATGCCCTTCTTAAAGAAATCAGCTGGACGGGAGGCAACAAATTCTTCAAAGGCATTTTGTACTGCCTCTCGGGTATTAAATTTTTTTCCCGCCAAGAAGTTATCCAAATTCTGGAAAAAGTAGTAGTCTGTAGGCGCAAGGTCTGGTGAGTAGGGCGGATGACGGAGAGCTTCCAACCCCAGTTCTTGCAACTTGGAGACCGTCTGCTGTGCAGTATGAGGTCGCGCGTTGTCGTGCAGGAGCAGCGGAGACGAGCGATTGACCAATGCTGGTTGGAGATGCGCCAGCTTCTCCATCATTGTGTTCAGTTCTTCACAGTACACATCTGCAGTAATGCTCACCCCGTTTGGTAAGAAGCTGTGATGAATCACACCGGCGCTAGACCACCAAACAGTGACCATCACTTTTCTAGGGGTAAGTTTTCGTTTAGGGCATTGTTTAGGTGCTGAACCAGGATCCAACCAACTTGCTGAGCGCTTACGGTTATCAAACAGAATCCATTTTTCATCGCAGGTAACAATGCGGTTCAAAATTCCTTCATTTGTGTGTCTGTTGAGCAGTGCAAGGCACGTCTCGACGCGTACTTCGCGCTGGCGATCATTGAGTTCGTGGGGCACCCATTTGTCAAGCTTTTTTACCTTGCCAATTTGACGCAAATGGACCAATATTGTTTTGACGCTAACGTCGAAAGCTGCTGCTAATTCAGCCGTAGATTGTGTATCATCAGCTTCCACAATCGCCTTTAATTCGTCATTGTCGACCAAAGTCTTCGGACGACCGCGAGGTTCATTTTTCAGGTCGAAATTTCCAGAACGGAAGCGAGCAAACCAATAACAGGTGGTGCGTTGGTTTGTAGTGTTAGCTCCGTAAACGTCGTTGATGTTGCGTGCCGCTTGTGCCGCGTTGCTGCCACGACGGTACTCATATTCCATAATTACTCGAATTTTTAACGTATCCATGATGACGAAAAAGATTGAAATGCGATGAAAATGTAACACTAATCAATAAAGAAATGACTACTTTTAGAAAAAAAAATCCATGTTTTTAAAATAAAATTAATTTGAAATTAGAATTCTTAGCCAAACAAAAATTATTTTGATTTGAAATGGCCAGTACTGCAGAACGGCAATTTCATAGGTAAAGACCTAATAATAGGTCTTTACCTATGAAATTGCCGTTTTGTATGAAAAAATTTAAACGAATTTTTTTCATGAATTTTTTATTTGTATTAATCGAAGTAATCACCCATGCAATCAATGCATCTTTGCCATCGCAGTGGCAGTTTATTGATGCCCTTCTTAAAGAAATCAGCTGGACGGGAGGCAACAAATTCTTCAAAGGCATTTTGTACTGCCTCTCGGGTATTAAATTTTTTTCCCGCCAAGAAGTTATCCAAATTCTGGAAAAAGTAGTAGTCTGTAGGCGCAAGGTCTGGTGAGTAGGGCGGATGACGGAGAGCTTCCAACCCCAGTTCTTGCAACTTGGAGACCGTCTGCTGTGCAGTATGAGGTCGCGCGTTGTCGTGCAGGAGCAGCGGAGACGAGCGATTGACCAATGCTGGTTGGAGATGCGCCAGCTTCTCCATCATTGTGTTCAGTTCTTCACAGTACACATCTGCAGTAATGCTCACCCCGTTTGGTAAGAAGCTGTGATGAATCACACCGGCGCTAGACCACCAAACAGTGACCATCACTTTTCTAGGGGTAAGTTTTCGTTTAGGGCATTGTTTAGGTGCTGAACCTGGATCCAACCAACTTGCTGAGCGCTTACGGTTATCAAACAGAATCCATTTTTCATCGCAGGTAACAATGCGGTTCAAAATTCCTTCATTTGTGTGTCTGTTGAGCAGTGCAAGGCACGTCTCGACGCGTACTTTGCGCTGGCGATCATTGAGTTCGTGGGGCACCCATTTGTCAAGCTTTTTTACCTTGCCAATTTGACGCAAATGGACCAATATTGTTTTGACGCTAACGTCGAAAGCTGCTGCTAATTCAGCCGTAGATTGTGTATCATCAGCTTCCACAATCGCCTTTAATTCGTCATTGTCGACCAAAGTCTTCGGACGACCGCGAGGTTCATTTTTCAGGTCGAAATTTCCAGAACGGAAGCGAGCAAACCAATAACAGGTGGTGCGTTGGTTTGTAGTGTTAGCTCCGTAAACGTCGTTGATGTTGCGTGCCGCTTGTGCCGCGTTGCTGCCACGACGGTACTCATATTCCATAATTACTCGAATTTTTAACGTATCCATGATGACGAAAAAGATTGAAATGCGATGAAAATGTAACACTAATCAATAAAGAAATGACTACTTTTAGAAAAAAATATCCATGTTTTTAAAATAAAATTAATTTGAAATTAGAATTCTTATCCAAACAAAAATTATTTTGATTTGAAATGGCCAGTACTGCAGAACGGCAATTTCATAGGTAAAGACCTAATATTAAAACCATTTTTTGTTGTTGCTGCTATTGAGAGGTTTCATCGACGCCTGATAGAAATCGATGAATGAAGTCTATGATGGAACGAGCATGCCCAGATGATGCCTGTTCTTGCCTGTTTCGTACCTACTCTTGCTTTTAAAGCAGATGGGTTAAATGTAGACGGCAACAAAGACGCTAGCAGAATTCCACACTCAATTCCACTGGCTGTGCGTATAATAAATCGAGAGGCGAAGCGCTAAGTACGACCGGTTGCGATATCAACCAAGTGTGGATATCTAAGAATAAGTGGTTTTCGAGATATTGTGTTTATGCATATTAATTTTTTTTTGGGTGGGAAATCATCAAATAACTTCTCCCGCTCTGGGTGGAGCAGGAGGGCGTGTCAGACTTTTACTGACTAAAACCCACCCGTGTTCCTTCAGTAGCCCTTAAGCCAGGGGCTGTGGTGTCTCTTTCGAACAAACCCGCACCCCTGGCAGGCATCGGCCCTTGCGGGCCCCATCATTTTTTTTGTGCTGACATCTCTTTGAGGCGCGCGTGGAACACAACGCGCCGTCGACTTGGGCTTGGTCCTTACCGGACAGCGAGCTACCCATTACTCGCCGTCCGCAAGCCCATGCCTACGGTGGCCGGAAATCGGCCTGGGATTCCCGACGCCCAGGGCGTCTCCGTATCCTGCGGCGGCTGGGGTCGCGAGGCCGCATATGCTGCCTCTCCCTCACGTGTGCCGCCTCCCTCTTCGCGAGCATCACTGCTTCGCTGAAGGAGGTGACGGCTCCCCATGCCCTCTCGCTCCGTACCATGGCCTGGACCAGGGCCGGACGCGAGAGATCGCCGCCGCCGATCGCCTCCACGAGGACACGGCGGTGCTCCGCCCAAGCAGAGGACGCGTCACGTTTAGGCACATTTCGTTACATGACAGAAGAAAAATCCTTTTTGAGAAGTTTAACTTCTATCACGTGTTTAACCGTGAGCCTACTTATCTAATAGCAGATTTTAGTAATCGACAGAATGATAATTACCTATAATATCCTGTACAAAACGATGTGTCAATAAAATTGCGAAATCGTTCAGTGTAATACAAGGCTATTACATTAGGCCAACCTAACTAAAAGGCATTATATAATATGCATTGACTGACTGACAATATTGGAGGTAGGTACATTGCAGCCACATGGCCAAAAATATTTTGTGATGTTTTCGAGTTCCAATCGGAAAAGAAAATTGAATTAGCCCATTGTTTTTATGGAAGTATGTAGCCCTTTTCGGCATTTATATCACCCATTGCAACTTGCAAACCTTCTTGTTATTTTACTTGGCACTATGCAGGTCAAAATTGTAAGAAATTACGCCTAAGCGAGATTTTGACCAATATTTGGTTGGACCTACTATTGACCAAAACATTAACCAAAATTTGACCAGTCAGAATGGACCTCGGCACGATCTTTATTATTTATCTCCTTTAAATATTGAAACAGAGGTATACGTACCTATATTGTTTTTTTTTTTACTACAAATGCCTGTTGCAAACAGTTTTAATTTTAACGTGTTTTCAACATGCAAATAGTATTGTCCTCACTTTCGTGTCTACATCCGTCCATAATATAACCGTCAAATAAACACCAAAACATTAACTACTTAAGTAGGTGCTTAACAGCAGAACACATTGTCTACACTTTCCGGGAACTTAGGTACTCAACTACTCTTACGCCTCACAAAAACAGACAGTTGCAGCGGATATACAATCAGCTACATAATCAAAATAGCCCCGCATTACGCGCAAACTTGCGCATAAAAACAGCAGCTGTGCGCGTGCGCACTTTCGCACAATCTCCTTCGACACGCTCCTAGAAGATCGCGTGACCTCGCCTGCCAGATTGTTGCTATCAGCGTTCCGATCTGTCGCAGATAATGTGTTATCAGAGATTTGTGCTTGCTTGGGGCTGCTAGATAACGATCGTGGATTTGATTACCTTAGGGCAAATTCGATCGTTTATTCTCTCGCTGATCGCCGTCTGAGAAAACACTCGGGATTTACAGCTGTTAGGTACTGTCACAGTGTCGTAGGTAGTGTAAAGGTTGTCTGCAAAAGACGATCTAATGTTGTACAGGCTAGCGACAAATTAACTTTGGTTAAATTCGAACATTTTTAGAATAAGCTTTAAAATTAATTAGAATAGGTTTTTGTTTCGAAACTTGTACTATGGCAGGCGCGTGGCTGCCCGCAAGCCTGTTAACACGAAAGCGTGACATAAACGTAAATTGCAATGTGATCGGTAATTAATTCCGCTATGTCCCAAACACATTACACACAAGAATTTGTACAGGGAGTACATAAGGGAGTACACACCTACCCAAAATGCTAGCCTTGCTGCCATGCATTATGCATTTACCGTCGTTATACAATGCTAACAATTTTTACCGCTTTCTGTAATGATTAAAACCATGCTTTATTTAAATTACTGGTTTATCGGCGCTTAAACAGTCCTCGATGCGTCACTCTGCCTACTAGGCACTCACGCAAAGCTAGAATAGCTTCCTAACACCACCATAATTACCTTTTAATGACAACTATTATTCTCTAGGCCACATAGCTAGACATCTAACAATTACTAAGTTATTTCTATACAACCTAACTGACACATACCTTCGTACAATAAGTAACTTCGAACTTTATCAATGACACATTCTCGGAATACGGAACAAGCATTACTCACAATCCAGATCGATAATTTCATCAGAACTCAGAACAGCTTATTTGCATAAATGAAACCGGTCGGCGACAAGATCGCAAGATAGATCACAGACAATGAGAGTGACAGACAATAGTTTTAAACTTTCACATTTAGATGCCACGTATCGCTCATAATGATAGACGTAGTGCAATCGCAAAATTAATTATGTTAATATTCGCGTAGGTATGGGTTAGGTGTAGGCAGGGAGTGTGCCCATCATAAGATTCCTGAGGCGAGATTATGAGTAGGCTTTGCTGGGTCAAGTTAAGGTGTGGAACATAATTGAGTTGGTGTTGATCCAATGTGCAAATCAATACATATTATAAAACGAAATCCATCCCGCCGCTTTTTCTGTCTATCTCTCTGAACGAGATAAACTCGCAGTTTTCACCAATATTTAGATGGAGAGATTCATGAAGAAGGAAAAATGTTAAATGTCATGCCGGCTTTACTAGCGTGCGTCGTCTAAACATCTGGGCCCCAATTCTGTATGGTTATAATGATTTCCCGCGGAAACTTACCACGTTCAAACTACTTCAATATGATGTTTTGTAGAAACCATTGTAACGGTAATGAATCGAAATGTCATATTCTGTAATGGTCCAAGACAATTATTCGATTTTATTAATACGATTTGATGATACGATTGACGTGGTTTCGAAGTAAGGAATCGTTAAGTGGTCTTCTTGTCTAAAGAATTAGAGCCCTGGAGGAATTTGGCACGCAGATAGTTTGTAGCCTGGAATAGCACTTAGGTAGGTACCTACTTTAAATCCCAGTACCTATGTTCCCGTAGGATGTTTCCGACATCCATGAGGGCGAAGCCGCGAGCAAAAGCCATTTTTCTTATGTTGTACTAGGTAGGCCAAAGTATAACAAGGTGTTGAAAACACTTCTTGATAAAACCAAGTCGCTGGTTTTTGTGCTCCTACATCGTGTGGAGTGGATGCCATAATCCCATACTAACAAGGACTTACTTCCCGAAATATTCAATGCGGACCAAAGAGAATGTCCGCTTGGTTGACCTGGCTCCATGTCGCATAACTGACAGGCACCGAACAAACAGAGATGAGTCTAAAGGCAACGTTGCATAACCACGCATAGCATAGCGACAGAGTCAATTATCAAAAGGTCAGAACCACATAAGCGCTGAAGAGACGATAAAAATTAAACAAACATTGGCTTTACATTCTCTACTATTGTTTTTATTGTGTAGGATTTTTTTTAAAGTTCACTGTATAGCGGAAAGCGTTGTGAAACAGAGACGATATTTAAGAAATCGACACATTGTGGCTTTTCATCGTGTTGAGAGACTAAGGTTCTAAATTCTTTACCGTTCTAAGCGATTTCTTCTGAATGTCTCGACTAGAAGTTCGACGCAGACATGGTTAGTGTGACCGACACAGATGCCATTAGCAATGCTTCATAATGTTGATAGATGAAGTTTCCTCAGTTAAATGTTTTTATGAGACTAGAAAACTATTAAATCATCAATTCGCCTGACCTGACCCCGTAGTAAAAAGGCAGCATAACGAAACACGGATGACAAAATGGCACTGTGGGGACTCGTCTTATTCTGTAAGCGTTAGTCACTTGCTATAGAATCTACCCTTGCTGCTTAATGTAATGTATGAGACTTGAAAATAGTTCATTCTGATCGCCTCTAAAATATTTTTGATATAATTTAGAGCATTCATAGAAATCATTGGAAGGTTCCGTAGATTTTTCCAAAAGCATTCGATTGCGTTCGGCATAACTTGTCTCATAAACAAAAACGTAGGCTCTACCTACATAAAATGGTGTTTGCGACGCAGCGTGATAAACAATTATCTACATTTTGATTACTAACTTAAATTTCAACAAAGCGAGATTTGCTGAAATGCCTGCCAGTTCAACAATGAGTATCTCAGGGTACAATACTTGGACCATTAGTGTTTATATTCATAACCCAATAAAAAAACGACTAGACTCATGGTAAACAAGAGAATAACTTCAGAGAATAGAGAGCCATGACTATATTTCAAGCGAAGTGTGCTCTTGAAGTGAAACATCTGATTTGTTTAGGTTTTCAAGGTTTTTTTAATAAATGGAAATATACCAGGTAACAGTAACTTAACCTTTTTATTAATCTCTTACAGGAATAACATAATACACTACGTCTCCTCTGTCATCTCCACAAGTCTTAACGCAACTTCTTCTAATTGCTTATTCTTTGACAGTAATTCGCTATTCTTTTTCTTCATGTATCTTAGTTTTTCCTTCAAAATGAAGATACTTTGCAGATTTTGCCCCAACTTTTCACTTTGGGTTTCATCTTTTCTGCGCTTCTTTGATCGATAACCATCTTTTATGTACCATATTCTAGTGTTACCCTCTTTCCCTTTCTGCGTTGTAGTAATTTTGAACATGGCTTTCTCGTTGTATATGTTCGTAAACATATGGAGAACGTCCATGTACGTCTCCTTTGCAAGAGTTTCAACGTACTTCGGGAAGTGGGGCTGCGTCATATATTTGTCTAAGTTATATTTATGTACGTATTCATGTTTCGTGTATGTGTCACCAGATTTAGTGTTAGAGTTGTTATGGATTATCTCTACATCGAAATCTTCATTTCCTAACTCTTGTGTGTCGCTGTAACAGATGTTAAGTGGAGGTAAGTTCGTTAGCAGTGATAGAGCATAATGCGAAAAATCTTTATTTATAACCAATGATATTTAAAATGAATATAGATTTGATGAACAAAGTAGATACCATTAATGAATTAGAATAAACGTTTATAAAATGTATGACTCTCACCTAGCTGCTACTTCTTCATTGGTTTGAATTTCTTTATCTACACCATCTTTCAGCCCGCTGATCAAGTTCTCACTCACAACAAAACCTGTAACATTTCCATCTTTCATATACACGTCGAAAACTGGCAATAATGAATGTGCAGTACAAGCATTATCATTCGGATCGTTTCCTGTTTGGACCGCAACATCTTGTGCACTTCCTTCATTAACCTCATCATCTACATATTCTACTATATTATTATTTTCTCCAGTTTCTTCGGTTGTATATTCTACATGATTTTCTTCTTCGACTGTATCCTGAGTATTGTCAAAATTGTTCAGAATTTCACTTTGGTCATTAACGTCTTCTTGCGAAATAATTTGATATTCAAGACCTTCTTCCAAAGGATGATCTTGATCAATATATTCTTGCACTACGTTCTGAGTTTCATCGATGTCATCAGTGACAACCGTTTCGTAAGCGATATTATCAATATCGTTTTCGTCAACTTCGGTAGCTTGGCCTTCATTAATGATTTCAACGAGTTCATTACTAATGATTTCATGGTTATCATCATTACAATATTCTATTGTGTAACTCAGGTTCTCGATTTCATTTTGTGCGAGTAAGCGAATGTCTTCGTCTTCTAAATGTTCAACTGTTTGTATATGTACAGTTTCTGCAACAGGTTCGGGATTTATTGCAGTCCTGAAAATAATTGAAAAAATAAGTGCCTTTACTTATCGCAGAAAATTCTATATTTAATGTTTAATAGTAATTAGATTAAAATAATGAGTAAATTATTCAATTATCTACCTATTAGGCAGTACCGGAACGCACTGATCTGCAATCCAAGGGTTTCTTTGTATTTCACATTTTACGGATTCTTGTAAATGCTTCACACTTAGCAATGTTTCATCATTGTAATTATTTTCTGTATGTTCTTGTTTAATTTTTATTCTTTTGGAATCTTCAGAAGAAGTCACTTGGTTCATTTCATTTGGTTTTGATCCTGTGAATTTGAAATTAAGTATTATTAGTGTTAATAAACCATTTTTAAATAATTGTGTTGGTTGGTGCTGCCATTTTACTTACGTCGTTTCAGTGGCGGACTTTTGTTTGATCTTGCTCTTTCCGCGGGTTGAATTGCCCGCCTGTGCTTTATTTTCTTAGTTGCTTCAGTAATATGATCATAATCAGCATCTGAGATAAATATAACAAACAATATTTTACTTCACAGTTTCAGAGCAAAGGATGTCCTTATAAAATTGAATTTGGCGTTGCTCTCAGTGTCTTAAAGTTAAGACTTTAAGACACTGAGACTTAAGATACTGAGAGCAACGCCAAATTCAATTGTTTCAAAGTTGTACAAATAATAATGATGACATTGAACGATCCGAGTCCAAATATCCGGGACTATAAACGACGCGCTAGCGCTTTCTCGTATGCACTTCATAACCCTATGACTATGATAATTCTGTTCTGCGCTTGTCTCCACCTGTCACATTTGTCATGGAAACTAATAGCTGACACTCTTATTTAGTACTTACGATCTTGCATCTGTTCGGCCTGTTCGGCTCCATTTTCTTCCTCATTGTTGCCGTACAATTCATCAACAGCTGCAAATATAGATAAGAAATCGTTATAAATACTAGTGGCAAATTGATTACTAAATTTCTAAAGATTTTGCTAAAGAAAACGTCGATTTATGTGACTACGTGTTGTGTAACCCATTTCGTAATGGGGTGTGTTCCATGTGCTTATTTCGCCTTTGTACGCTTTCTTAGATTTTTGGTACAAGTAAAATTCAATAAATTACCCGCAATTTTTTGGTTCAACAACATCAATCTCTGCTCACTGATATGTCTTTCAACCTCTCTGCTTTTCAAATTCTTTTCTAAGGCATAGAAAAATGGACGACTCATAGTGAATCCCGTTTCCATTTCAACATACGCTCTGATTTTCATTATATCGACTTTTAGCTGCAGGAAGTCCTTTATCTGTAAATAAAGAAAATAATAGAATTTACGAAAAACAAAAAACACTTTTCAAAATTTTCATAAACCGTTGGATACCATAGATAAATATAAAATTGTGGTGACATCATACTTCCACAAACGAAATAAGAGACGCAAAAACCACTGACGTTACGGAATTATACATCGCGCAAGCAATGCTAACCGCCCCTTTGTGAATGCGGTCTTGCGGACGGTACTTTGGACCATATATTTTTCTCCTGCTCCTTGAACACCAAATCCTTCGACCTCTATAACAAAATTTCTAAATGTAACATTCCTCTCCCAACTAACTTCCATTCCCTCTTATGCCACTTCTCTCCCAAAATTATTAATCTTTTAACAACTTTTTTAAAAGAAAATGACATAAAATTGTAATTGGTGCGTTAATAATTATGTAAATAATATGTATTATAATAATGTCTTTGTGCTGTACCCTAACTTACTCATATTTACGTTATACTAACCCTTGTCCTCGTTTTTACAGCGACTAACAGAACCTGTAGACCTACCACAAAGTGAAAAGTCGACGGCCCGCCGCACCGTTGCGCTGTCGTCTAAACGTGACACTGGCAGAATAGTCGACATCGGCTCAATTGCCAAAAAAAAAAAAAAAAAAAAAAATGCTAACCGCGAAATCTGCATACCTATTCAAAACCTGACAAGAACTATTAGGGAGTTGGCCCACCAGAAATAATACCTGACTGGTTGGAGAATGCTCCTTTTGCAATAGAGGAATTTTGCACCCTGTTCCTCATGTCTCCAAAAAAATATTAATTTAAATAAAAATCATCATAGTTTCATTAAGAAATAAGTAACAGTATACTTGTGCACAAGACCTGTCGAAGTGGAGGAGCCTGGGGGAGGCCTATGTCCAGCAGTGGACGCCTTTTGGCTGAAATAATAATGATGATGATGATGATACTTGTGCCAGTAATGACCTATGGTACAGAAACGTGGTCGCTCACAATGGGCCTTATCAGAAGGCTTAAAGTCACCCAAAGCGCAATGGAGAGGTCTATTATGCTCGGAGTTTCCCTACGCGATCGAATCAGAAATGAAGAGATCCGCAGGAGAATCAAGGCAACAGACAGCCTGAAAAATTGCCAAACTTAAGTGGCAGTGGGCAAGGCACATTGCTCGCAGAACAGATGGCCAATGGGGCCGAAAGGTTCTGGGGTGGCGACCGCGTACCGGAAGACGTAGAGTGGGAAAGCCTCCCACAAAGTGGATCGATAACCTTTTGAAGGCCGCGGGTATCCGCTTGATGTGGGAAGCACAAGCCCGGTCGAAGTAGAGGAGCCTGGGGCAGACCTATGTCCAGCAGTGGACGTCTTTCGGCTGAAATGAATGAATGAATATACTCGTAAGTTAGATTATTACCTCTTCTTTTACATACGGTGGTAATCGCCGGCCATGTTGCAGCTTATAAAATTCTTGTAAAGATAATTCATGATCATGATGATTGCAAACGTAGACAACTGTCAATTCTTTCTCGTTGGGTAGATGCCTTAATTTTATTTTACATGGGCAATCAGTCTTCATGTTATTATTTCTGTAAAAAAATACATGAATTTTTTATTTTAAGCGGTAAGCTAGTTCGAAATCAACGAAAAAATGGAGATGGTTGAAATATATAGCCAAGCTGAGTCTTGGCAGTTTATGGTAAGGAATTTGTATTTTCTCCATGTAAAGTATTAAAAAAAACAGTTATAATTATTTCTTATAATGCTCTCTTGTTTATAAAATCAGTAATACAAACCTCTTTCTCAGCCCTTTCTTCTTATACTTCTCTTTATTTCTCAAATAAACACAATTGTATGTATAAGTTTCATAACCAGTGTTAGGTTTACGTGAATCAGAACATCTATAATAAAAGCACCATCTCTTTGCATTCTCATTCAGGTACTGTACGAAGTCATCATGTGAAGCGAATTTGTCACCAGGCTTCACAAGTTTTTCATCTGTATGCAAGAATAATCCTTTGTGATCCGAACAGTATTCACTGTATGGCATGTACACAAGTGCTGAAAATAAACAGTGGAATAATTATTAATTATAAGGTACGGTACCTTTATTTTTCAATAATAAAGTTAATGGTTTTGTAAAAAAAAGGAATAAATGCAGTTTTTAATCACTTTAGATAATAACCAATTGAAGGAACTAAACTTTACAAAATAGAAAGTTTTCATGCTATTACTTATGGGGCATTTAGTGTGCTGCAAAGTGTTAAAATTACAATCGGCTTATGTGGCATAAGTGTATACAGCGTTGATTACAAAGTTTTTTTACCTTTGTTGGCATATTTATTAGTATCTTCACTACTAACAATCATTTGACTATTAGAGCTCCCTGATATATCTAAATACCTGAAAATAAGAAAAAATCTTATTAGACCTGTGTGTGTCTTATTAGACTTTATTCAGTATTAAAATGAAACATACAATACAATCAGGCATTCAAAGTTGCCTTCAACTTTGCAGAGCCCGTAAACCCCGTGGGAAACAGAGGGGTGTTATTAGTTTAACATGTGTGTATGTCAGTGTATCTGTCTGTGGCTTCACAGCTCCCAAAGGGGCAGACCTAATTTTTTTTTATGTTGTTAAGTCTGGATGCATTTTGCTAGACAAATAAAAATTAAAAAAAAAATACATTCTAAATCTGCGTGCTCTTGACCTCGATTACCAATGGTGGAAAGCGATGGATGTGGTCAATGATGAAACGGGAATGAAGTTAGTCACTGGATGTGGGCAGTGCAGAAGTCATAATAAACATCTTCCTGTGGATGTGATGATGATGATGATGATAAATTAATCTAAAGTCACTTCTGCTTGAAATAAGTCTACGAAACAAAGCAAAATGAATAATGATTCTAGCCAGATGAGATGACCCACTGAACCAGTTGCCATTCAACAATTTTTTGCCTAAGTGCCTGTCCCTATGGGTATACTCATGTTTATGGCAGAGTTCTGTAATTCAGGAAATATGTACTTAAATAATTGCTGCAGTAATAATTACCGTATGACAGGTTTTTCAAGGATAGCATTATTCTGAGGAACTTGATAATTCTCTCCCATTATTTCCACATTCATTGCCACACTGTCTGCAGGATCATCCAAATAACAATGGTCTTGATTAAAATGTTTATCAAATCCCATTATTCTGAAATTAAAATACAACTGTTTCAAGAGTCCATCAGGTTGTTTATTACCCATCCTGTCATACAAATTTCAGTGATCGCTCGAGAAGTTAAGATTTTTTAAACAGATCCGTAGTAATACTTGATAGCTCTATAATCACATCATGATAGAACAAAATAAATACCAGATTTGGAAGGTTACATTCGAGTTGCTTTCAGAGATAAAAACTTTGTGCTGTTTCGACTGAAGGAGCTTACCTAAATGCAGTTATACATCAATCTAAATTTTTTGCATTTAGAAACACACCTAGAACTAGAATAAAAATGTAAGAGTAACTAAAGTAGGTACACAATGTTTTCTTTCACGCACTTCTTTCTTCCTTTTCATCGAGACATCGATAATTTTTGACATGCAAACATTTTGACATTTACGTGACATAACTGGTACAGATTAAAAACGTAGACAGGACTAATATTACTATACTCTATGGGACTGGCATACGCATCGTGCGCGTTCGGCCCTGGTGAAGGACCAATCGCAGCGCCGAACGCGCTGGATGCGTTAATGTTCATGGCCTATGGCGCGATTGGTCGGGGATTCCCTCAAAATGTTATCGTTTTATTTAGCCCTACTACACTAACAGCCACACTCAGAAAGGTACATTAACCTGTGGCGTCCAACTATCGTAAAACGTCAAACTTCCGTCAAGCCCGGCGCCGATTTCTGACAGTGACAGCTGACATGTTTACGATTACGAATTTACGACCTCGCTCACAAAAAAAGGTCCACACAAGTTTCTATTGCTTCTAGCTAAAAAAAATAAACAGTGTTGGGTTCTTGAATCACCAGGCCATTATATAAATTGTTTAGCGTACTCAAATTTTAACATCGTTTTTTATAAACCAATGTTGAAAACGGACAAGGGGTCGAAAGTGTGTTTGTTGCCGTAATAGGATGATTTCTGATAAAATTACAGTGTTGGTTTGCAAGAAACTTTGCATGTTTCTTTTTGAATAGACAAGTAATCTAACAGGAGTGTTTTTTTGAAAGTTGAACCTAACATCTTCATATTATTGAAACTCAAACTTCAGACTACGCGGAGCCATTTTTATGAGATCTTGTTTACAACGCATGACTTTGTAAACGCTCATCCGAGTTATTTTGAGTGTTTCAAATAAAAAAAATGGTACTAGAATACTATATAAACCTTTATCTACCGATGTCTACCTTCATACTGTAAAAATATGCCAGTATAATTGTAATAAGATTTTCTGGAAGAGATAACTAATTGGGCATGTTTTTTTTGTATTAGCTAATTTTACATGGTACTATAAGTTTCAAAATTTGAATAATTAGTCTAAGCCGCATAAGAATGAACTAGACTTTATAATTAGTGTAAAAACTTACTCATTGTCATGAAAAAAACAAATATATCAAGCTCTGAAATTACCTATAAAAATGTAGAGTTCGAGAAAATCGTACGGACGTGACTCACCCACTCTACGAAAATATCGATAAGTTCGGTTTAGGAATAGAAGTTCATTGTAGGAAATAGTAACAAAATTCAAGTTACATGATTTTGATTTATTAAAAAATGTATTTTACTATAAATGTTTGTGTACTGTGTATGTCACATAGGGAAGAAAAATAATAAACATTATTCTTGTAATCAGTTATTTTATTTGTACATAACATCCTAACCTGTTGCACATAACATCAAGCTTGTATTCCCTGAAGGAGTAAGCAGTTGTGTATACACCCACATTGATTGTCTCCTCATAAGTAGGTACACAGAATAAAGGTACTTATTTTAAGCTTATGCTTCAACATATTTTCAAAAATTGTGGCAGTAGAATGAACACTACTAAATATAAGCTGCTTATTTCAAATAAATGTTAATTTATTTTACATTGATATTTACAAATCTTGATAAAAAGTTGAAGTACAAAAGTGTTGCTTATTTCTTAAAGTAATAACATTTTCATTTATTACACATTCACATTTTTATGTCTTATATCTCACAATTACACATTCCCATGTATCAAAATAGAAGGTGAAGTACAAAGATGCTGCGTATTGCTAACGCAAAACATTTACAAATGGTGATAAAAATAGAAGGGTGAAATACAGTGCTGCTTATGCCTAAAATTATAAAAAGTTCATCTTTTACACATTCAGATTCACAAAATTTTACATCCCGCAATCTCACATTCAGTTTTATAAATAAAAAATAACTGCCAGCAGAACAGCAAGAGGATTATACACACAGAGAAATATATGGAAATAGGCTACAAAAACAAAGTTGCAGCTTATTTCAAAAGTAATACAAGTTCATACACATTATTTTATAAATCTTATAAAGAACAGAGGTGTTGCTTACATAAAAAAACTGCCAACAAAAATAATGTGGACTCATGATACAATGCGTAACTTACAAAAACGCTACCCTAGCTTCTCTCATTCTGACAATATACATGATCTTCTCCCGAACATCCTCAGGCACATTGTCATCATCCACATGGACTTCTGCCGATCTCTCACCTCTTACCCATTGGGGGTCACTACTAGGCGTTCCGCCCCCTAGTTTGGCCACACTGAGCAATACTGCCGCACCACACTGCACCACCGCACCGCGCTGCATCGCCACGACGCGCATCGCCGAGTCGTGGCCGACGCTGCTGCTGCGGCTGCTGCCACGTCCTTGACCACTTCCTCTTGCTGGAACAGCTGGTACTTGTCAGCAAGAGAGAAGTGGTCCTGCTCCATCGTGATGTCGTCACCCACTAGGGCCCTGATGACGACATCACATCTAAAATTAAAATAGTCAAAATAAATACGAGTACCTAAATTACGAAGAAAAGGTATAAGAGTAATGAATATAAGTTTTAACACTTACGGCATAAGGACGCGCGGCGAGCCTGAACCAGCAGCAGCAGTGGACCCCGGAACTGGCGATGAGGATCTTGGCCTATCAAACAAAGAGATTTCATTTATATTAAAGACAACTTTTTTTTCGAACTTCGTTTATTGTCTCTATAACTGTCAAAGGTCCGAGGGTCACAGTCCGAAATCATTGAAATGTAAAAAATTTAGTATAAAATACACATCGAATGATCAAAACTATTGTTATTATTAGATTTAGAGCAACTCAATTCATACAGATACACTCAATTCATTGTAAAACAGTCAAAATTCATCATAGTAATGACGCCATGAGCCCAACGATTTTTACGTAAAATTTCTTTGGCCAAAAATTAAGTATTTATGATGTTATTTAGTGCAAATATTATCTAAACCGATGTAATAACTAATAATAAATGAATATTCATCCACTTACCGTTGCATATCACCCAAAAACTCACTAAATATGATTTTATTAGACGGAGCACGTATCACAACGTTGACGTGTTGAAGTGTCAGTAATGGCGGCACTTTCAGCTTTTTATTTTTATGTTTCCAGACAATATTTTTGGTATAGAATTAGTAGGTTGAGGAGAATATTTATCTGGCCACAATTTTTTTTTTTTACAGACGTCTTATAACTTACTAATTTTAAATGATTAGAGAAAAATCGCAGGTAGTCGGGGCGGGCCGCGGCGCGGCCCGGCTGGGGCTTTACGGAAGTTACTAGGGCGGGCGGGCCGCCGCGCGGCCCGCCCCGGCCGTTACCGGTTAAATTAGTCCTAACGATTACTTAACTAAGTAGCCTTAAATACATTAATCAACGGTATATCCCAGAGACACAATTTAAGGGTTCGTTAGCAAAGTACAGGTTTAAGTAATCGTAGGGCGAAGCATCTCCAAATCGTCTTATCGATATCATATCGATAAAGCCTTGGTGTAGCCACATTTTAAAACAGTTGATAATAAACCACAAAAAAGTTTATATAAACACGTTGAAAACTATTATTCGTAGTAATTTAAATGATAATCAGTTCTCTAAATGTATTTTTTCACTAAAATACAAAGCGAAACAATTATTTTCACTATACAAGTTAAAGCGATTGTGACTTTTTTGCTATGGCAACCAATTGTCAATGTCAAAACAGGGAATAATAATTAATGTTTTTGTTTGTGTTTCATTCGCCGGGCGAGAAAGTTTTGTGTTGTGAATTTTAAATTTCATCTGAATGTGCAAAACAGCCAATCCCATGGTTTTAGCTTTACATTAAGGTGACACTTGTCCACATTTTTTCCATACAAACTTCGGGAGGGTTTTACTCCACTGTTTGACTATGTACATCAAAAATTAAACATGGCATGGTTTTGTCTCGTTATTATTATTTTCTGTACGAAAACAGAATACTAAAATAAAAAGCTATTAAAAGGGTTATGAGCCAACAAAGATTAGTTTTTCTTGCTAATTTAACCTAACTTTGATCGTGTTTAAGTAATAAAAGGAATGTAAAATCTCCAAAATCAAGACGGTACCGACAAAGTTCAATTTACAATAAGTTCAATAAACTATATTGGTCATTGATTTATGCTGTGGTTTTTTCATAAAACCCGATCTTTTGAAGGACTTTTCTTAATTTTTTCGCGATTTTTTTGCCAAAAACGCTCCTGCATCTCACTCAATAACGTTGTGCGTGTAGACTAGCGTCTAACTGCTTACCACTGATACTATCTCTGTTGGATACGAAGCCTGGTGAGACAGCATGATTTTTAGCCAGGCCCAACAGTGAGTTCGAGCCCGCGCAAAGTGTCCCCTTAAAGATATTTCTAGGTACGTGTTATTTAAGATCTTGGGAAACAAATAGGTGCCATTTGTATAGTAAGCATTTTAGAAAGTAGCCAGATGTTGGGACCTCACGGCAACTCGGGAAGTTTTGGTATTTGTTTATTGCCAATCGTTGTAATAGAATTAATTGTTTAATTATTTCCGTAATGTTTTGTTATTAGTATGAACAAAGATCTTTGTCGGAGCCTATTGATAAAAATATTTGCATTCCCTTTTAGTTCTTTAATATTTTTGACAGTTTGTAATAAGTAACAGTTTGTGCAGGTATTCTTATCCGCACCAGATGTGTTTCTAAAGATTTCAAATTAACAACAACCTAGCGATTACGAAAAAAAACTGCATTATTGGAGGAAGAGAGAAACAAAACATTATTAGCAAAAGCTAAAACAGAGAATTAAAAAAAAAAAACTATTGGAAAACAGTCATCCTGATTTTACGCTTTTTGGTGAAACATAAAATAAAAGTATAATTATTTGATTAATTTGTGCATTTTTATTTAGAAAGGTATCAATTTTAAGTAAAAACCTTTGAAAAAGAAAGAAAGAAAGAAAAAACGTTTACTTGCTGTAAACATGATGCAAAAAAGACAGGAATCCAAAAATAAGAAAAGGTTGAGGGAAACATGCGTCACATCCACGCAAAACGGCTATCGCTCAGCATTATGCTGCGACCCTATGCAAGACAGAGCCCCAGCGCTGGTTTTCAGTGACAGCCGGCTTTGACGTATTGATGTCGCCTTTCAACCAAGGCTTGTCGCACTGTAAAACCATTGCTGTTGGAGTTTTCATTCATTTGTGCTACATCAACAATGTATATCTAAATTTAAATCTATATGGTGCATGGTATTCTTGAATAGAGTAGGTATTTAGTAAAGGGATCAGAAGAATCTCATAAATACCGCTTTGGTCCTACTTCTCTACATCTGGTATGACTGTATTGAGTTTGTGGACTATGGTCCACAAACTCAATACAGTCTGCTAAATCAGATATTATTGCTTTTAAATAAATGCAAAAGCTAATTCACTGGTAAAAATAAAAAATAACCACAATCTTAAATGTCAAAATCAATAATTAACAAGTTAAGTAAAGGTCTTGCTGTACTTAACTTAATTGTCACTAAGGGCCACTAACGAACCGTTAACTGACTCTGAGAGTGAACTATTTTTAATTTTTACTAAGGATCCTCTTAGGTAACCGTTAGGCGTCTCTGAGTGTGGTTGTAACTATGATTGGGGATTCCCCTGAAATAGTCGTTGCTTATCGCCTGTGTCATTGCTCATTTCTTTCGCGAATTTGTTTTTTTCGCTTGAAAATATATCTTGCAAAAAATAAGGTATATTATTTTTATTTTTTTGATCGATAACTGACTGAAAAAGATCATTTAAGTAACATAAAGAAATTCGTTCATAGTACCTATATGTAAATTTCATACTTGGTTGACACCACAATTATGCGCACCGGGTGCCACCCATGCTAGCTATGCCACTGATATCGCTTCATTATAATTCATATTCTTTCAATCAACATAGGGTTGCGCTAACATTAGTCATCATTTAGCGTGTTGCGGGATACAATAATATCGCCCCGCGTTTAGACTGCGGCCAAGTTTTTGTAATAAAGTGTTTTATTGATAGCGTACAAAAAAACGTGCTATAAAAATATATTTTGTAGTCTCTAACACGTCTAATAGTTCATAGAGATTTGAACATCATTTTTACCTCTGCAGTCCGTTCGTCTGTCTGCCAGCGGCTACATCTCATGAACCGTAATAAGTAGACAGTTGAAATGTTCGCAAGGTGTGTAATGCTACTGCCGCTATAATAAAAATAAATTGAAAATAGATAAAAAATATTTATAAAGCAAGTTTCTTGGATGTTTTTAATAAAAATATGCCCGCAGGATCTTAGATTTCAGCACCGAACTAGTTAGGGCGCATTCCGTATTAGACAAATAGTGATACCTAATATCGCGAAGCCAACCAAAATTAAAAATCAGTACTAATGATCTGATAGCTCTTAACCCCTTACCGCATTCCGTCCCATATTTGCACACCAAATGTTTTTGACAAAAATTTAAATTCTTTTCAAGTTTGAGTTATGGCAACATTAGAAACCATAGACTAGATGTGTACTTTGATGTTTAGTAGCGGTGAAATGTTGGCAGTCTTGATAGAAAAAGAATAATAGCAGTTTGAACTCAAACGTACCCGGAAGGTGATTAGCTCTGTATTTGAACCCAAATATCTCAGAATCCTATGAATATTTCGGTTTGTATATATTTCTTTGAATAAAACCATCCTATTTGAATCTAAAAATTGAAGAAACAACCCCAGATCCCCATTGATTGCAAATTTATGCTGCGTTTTTGTTGTGTGCATATTCGGGACAACATGCAATGTTGACTCAATTGTACGGCCCATATGTGGGACCGTATGCAGATAGCGGTAAATTGCAATTGTTCATATATGACTCGGTATGCAATAAAATCAGCGTGGATTCAATTTCATAGACCATGTATGCTAAAGTTCGCACGTTACATATATTTTGTTTTCTGCACTAATTTCAGCATTTTTAGGGAGGTAAATGTTGTATCAAATGTAAAAAGTATTTATGCATAAACAAAAAAGGAATTGTTTTCTGGAGTATCATACTCCTCTAGATCCAGTAATACTTCAGTAAATCTTGTGGTAGATGGGTGTTAATATGTTTCAAGTTATTAGTTTGTTTCCATTAAAGAGGGTATTTGATATTGATTATTGTCATTGATGAGGCGATGACAAAAGTTGGCCTGATTGCATTTCGTCCCATATTTGGTACATTCCATGGAGGTGTTTAAAATGCATGCCGTACCAAATATGCACATTTAAAAAAAATTAAATTAAAAATTCGTGGAGACTGCAAACATTTTTTACTTATTTTTTATGGATTCCATAAACTCTGAAACACAACATAATTTTTTTCCGCATAGATACAAAAGTCCATGCAGTAAGGGGTTAAATTTTTTGACTATTCAATTTGGTCGGGTTCGCGATATTATCACTTTTGTTGCATTTCGGAACACGGCATTAGACGCGTGTGCGAAACCGACCAGATAAAAAAATTACGAATCGGACCACACCAGTTTTTGAAACAGTTCCGTAGTGATGATGAATATTTTAACAGTTTTTATTGGGTTTGGGTGCTAAATTCAACACAGCAGTAACCGAATAATATTAAATTGTGTAGGTAAACAAGCATAATACATAGGTAGCAATGGAAAACATTTTGTCATCCCTTTTTTATGTTGTCTAATGTTCCCCGCGTAATTTAGCTATTCTATTGTAAAGCACTTCATAAAATTCATACATAAAAAACGCCTCCGAGTAAAATAGCTGTGACTTATGGATGACTGACGCACTAACACACACTATTACACTCTTCACAGGGTTCCGAAATCCGTTCTTGCCGTTTCGCAACAATCCGTGAGAAGCGTAATTGTCTATGAATTCTTCTACCGACAAATGTCAGTGTCAAATCCAAAATCAATCAATCAAAACAAAAAAAGAAAAACATGTGAACATCTTGGCATTGTCGGCTACTCTCCACTTTCCAACATTCCGTTGGGAGATAAATAAAGACCACAATATTTTGAAATCTCTAGTCCAATCCGTGAATCATGATCGTTGCACTTCAGACTTTGGTTTTCTTCCGTGAATCCTTGTTTACTGCACTCGACCGTTTAGTGCGGCCTTACTATAAGCAATTGACACTAGGTTTTTTTGCTGGAAGTGGGACTGACTTGGAGGATGAGGAGGCTGAAGACCAGGTGTTTTCGGAGTATGATGAAGAGAAGGGGGTTACGTTCTACCCGCCGATGTACGCCCAGCGCTACGCCGCGGTCAGCGACTGCCTCCTGGATGACCGCTGGTGTGGAAAAATTGAGAAGGTATTGCTTAAAAATATCGTAGTTTATGTTTAATAAATGTTCCGTTATTGTCATCCTAGCCATTTCCCAATTTTGTTCGGGTCGGTTCCAGTCTGACCAGACGCAGCTGAATACCAGTATTTTATATGGAGTGACTGTCTATCTTACCTCCACAACCCAGCAACTTGGTAACACGATACTCCTAGATAAGACTGGAATATAATTGCCACCCTAGTATCCAGTTTGCAGCAGGAACAGGCAATCCTTTAAAGTGCCGTAAGAAACGCCGTTGATTATCACAATGTTGGAAGTTAACTGTAGCTGTAGCCACAACTTATCGAGATAATTTTACAACAACATTGCCATTTGACGTCAGGTGATAACTCGGTGGGCATTGACGTTGACTGTTCTAGTGTGGCCACAGAATTTATCGCTTTAATTATCGGAATCTTTACCGCGTTGTTTATCGCGATTTCGGCATTAACATTGACCATAGTGTGGCCCCAGCATAAGAGTTGTATGGCAAGAACAATAAATAAAATTGTATCTTGAACATGTCTTGGTTTCTTAAATGAACTAACTACTTGCTTCTGCTTTGCCAGTGTAAAGACAGAGTGAGCAGGTTGCTAGTTTGTTGACCAGTGTACAATACATGGTGACCTGGACATCAATGCAAACTGTTACAAATACATGAATTCGGTACAAATTATTATAGAGTCTACCAAAGTGAAATATTTCAATAGTGGTTTAACGAAAACCAATCCATAAGAATACAATCAAAATGAATTCAAATTCAAATTAAAAAATTTATTGCTCAACACAGTACATAATCATACATTTCTAGATGTCAAGTGAATGTGCAGTCGACTGTGTTGAACCAATTCAGGCATGCAAAATTATTATTAAAATTATACCAATATGATTATACCATTTCATAAATTCACATTAATACGTTAGGTATATAATTTCATAAACTCTAAATAATACCATAAACAATGTCATAAATTCAAATTAATAAGTATGTAATGTCAGAATATTTAATGTCATAATAACTAAGTAATGTCTAATAGTCAACACACAATTGGCACTACAAATTAGATCATTTTAATAAAAATAAAAACAAAGACAAGTCGGACTCAAGTGTTCACCGTAATTAGATGTATTATTGTGACATTGGAAGAATAAAATAAAAAGATGAAACTTAGCAGAAACCCACTCTGTGATCTAGCAAAATGACATCAAAATGCACAGATTTTGTCGGAAGGATGGGAATAGGGTATTTGCCAATTTATTGAAAACTATTCGAATTTGAAGATTGGGTTGGGACGAAATATGTAACAGAAAATTAAAAATAAATTGATTTATATCCATTTTCTCAATTAGAAAAGATTTAAATTAAATTTATTTTTCGTTGTTTTGAATTTACCGCCAAAACGCTCCTTTTTTATCACGTGACCACACGTGACGTTAACTTTGTGTAAACTAAAGTTTACTAACTACTTTAGTTTACACAAAGTGAATGTCGAGTTTATAATTAACAAGATTTTTAATGGATAGAAAGTCAGATTACTGGTGTGCTAAGACTTCTAAAACTGCGCCAAATTATGTATTTGAAGGTACACCTGCCGTTTACACAAAGCTGACGTCACGATGTCACGTGATAAAAAAGTCAAAGTTAGGAGCGTTATGGCGGTAAATTCAAAACGAAAAATAAATTTGATTGTAGTCTTATTTAATTGAGAAAATGGATGTAAATAAATTTATTTAAATTTTTCTGTTTAACATTTGTCCCAATCTTCAAATTAAAATAGTTTTTATTAAATTGGAAAATATACTATTAAGCTTGCTTGCTATGTAATGCTTTGGCATGAGTTTAAGTCGAACCCTTATCCTGAGAGTTACTTCATTTTATAGTATTTTTAATATTTTGTTTCACAGGTAGTGGATTTTGGTCACCATGACATGAGCTTCATCAAGTACCTGAAGGAAGTACCTGGTATTGGTTGCATTCTTGGCGTGGATATTGAGACTATACCTCTCCGATGTTCCTCTGATCTGCTTGGTGGCGATGAGTACAGTCCAAAGCGGGAGAATCCCTTGAAAGTCACTGTAAGAAAACTATTTGATTTGTATAATTTTTATTTCCCATGTGAATAAACTGACAAAATAGACCATCTTCCTATTACATACATAAACTCACGGATTCTTTCCATGGGAGTAAGCAGAAACTACAGGACGCTACCTGCTAGGATCCTAACATACTCCTTTATGTTTGTTAACAGAGGCCTTAGTGTGAGTTTCATTTTACCATCTCGATCAAACGCATCGAGCGCGTTTGGCCCTCCGATTGACCCTGAATTGGTGACGGACCAATCGGAGCGCCGAACGCGCTCGAAGCGTTTGATCGAGATGGTTAAATAAAACTCACACTAGGGCCACAGGTCGTACATACACTCACTCCTACTACGTAAAAAAAATCCTGTACGTTGTGTGAAAACAGTACCTCAAATAATGTAGTAAGTACCTACTTAGTACTAGGGGATTATTCAGCTATGGGAAACAGCATCGCACACTAATATAGATATCATACAGCGATTGCAAATGAAGCCCAACGCTGTGATCTGAAAATACCGACAGTCAAAGAGGAAATAAAAATCTAAATCAAGTTATTCTTTCTAAATATGACTTGTCATATTTGGAAAGAATAACTTGCCACTCAAATAACCTGGGAATCTACCTAATGGATATAGAAGGAATGTGCCGGCTAAAACACAAAATTCCACAGGTTGAATGGCACAAACTTAGCTAAATGCTTTATGTACTAAGGTGTTAAAGGACTCATATCAATCACTCGTCATAAAAAAATATATGTCCTAATGCATAGTGATAGATTGTAAGAAAAAGGATACAGAAAAACGAAAACTTGGGAATTAACGTAACTCGCACACACCACACGGCTAAAATAATATCGTGTTCATTTATGACTGATAAGGTGACACTAAACCAAACTTACTGTAAAAGTCGATGTGTCCTATTAATTGCCGTATAGATACTGTACTAGCGTTGCTAGAACCAAAAATCGAAGACATGTGATATGACATTACCAACCCGCACTAGGCCCGCATGCTGGATTGTGGTCCACTCCCTCTTATCGAGAGGAGGCTTGTGTCCCTGCTATGGGATGTTTCCCAGGTTGATTATGTATTTTATGATACATCATTAGCGTAGTAGTTCGCTAGTACTAGCGACCCACCCCAATTTCATAATTTACGGCTTGACAAAAAAAAAAAGCTTAATGCAAACAAACTAATTCATGCAACTTCCGGAATAAGTTGTAAATTATGTGGAAAACCGCATCAAAATCCGTTACGTATTTTACTAGAAAATTGCGGTCACCTCTGTGACCGTAATTTCAAGTGCATTTTCGTCTGTCCAGACGAAAATGGACTTGAAATTATAATACGTACAGTCGCCAGCAGGTCAAGCTATCCCAAACTGTCAAATTTTCCCAATTGAACATAAACCTTATTCTTTTGTAATAAAGTTGAAAAACTATCAAAGAAATTTGACAGATTGGGGTAGCTTGATGTGCTGGCCTCTGTACATAAGCCACGAAGAGTCGCATTGTATGTTACATACAATGCGACGCTTCATGGCGTACTAACTCGAGTTTTGAATCAGTATTTGGTTTTTTGGCTTCACTCTTGGTGTTCCGCGCAGTCAGTCAGATTATAAAACAAAGGCAGATGCCTTTGTTTTATAATCTGAGGCATATATGTACACAAATTATGTTTTTAATTACAGCTATTCCAAGGCAATGCAGCTGATCCAGACTACCGGCTTATCGGCTGTGATGCGGTGATCGCCATTGAGATGATAGAACACATGCTCCCTCATGACCTGGAAAGATTCGTTCACACTGTTTTTGGCTTCATTAAACCTAGGATTGTAATTTTCACTACACCCAATGCTGATTTCAACGTCCTGTTCAAGTCTTTAGAGAAGAATGGACTGCGACGGTGCGATCATCTGTTTGAGTGGACCAGAGAACAGTTTCATGATTGGTAATCTTTAATTAAATTAATTATCACAAAATGTATGTAATAAAACACACATAAAAATACGCCTTGTTTCCCCACGATTGGGGCAGTGTACCTATAGTACACCCTATTTCGCCGGCCGTTATGTTTAAATCCAATGTAATTAGGGGTCGAGCTTATTGCCATCAACCAGGCTCAAATCCAGAGTTTGGCTGCTACTGAGAAATGCCAGATAGAAAAATCCAAAAACATTAATGACACCTGGAAATCAAACTCAAGACTTCATTGTTCTGTAATTATATTTTAATATACATACATCCCATTTCTTCCCGTGGGTGTCGTAGAAGGCGACTAAGGGACTTACTAGAGAACGGGCAGCAGCGTTCTCTATGTAATTTACTATCATACTGCGATCACCAACCCGCCTGCCAAGCGTGGCGATTATGGCAAAACCCCCTGAAATGATGATGATACATATATATTTTAATTTGTAAAAATGTATGTACTTTTGCATACTATAGCTTTTGCTTGTGATTTTGTCCGCACAAAATTTCTTGCACCCCCGACCCACCGCGTGGCATCGAATCACCTGCCCGCGCTCTTACTTTGTTTTCACTTAGCCTCATTCTGACTTTTTTCTTTTGATTTTGTTACTTGTTACTAATAATCACCTATCTGTTTATTTATTTGTTTACGTCGCTGGTCCTAGGTTATCATTTGTGCATCATCATGCCTATCTATGTATAGAATCAAGTCTACCTGCGTGTACCTTTGCACTACAAAAAGTTTCAAAAATAAAATAACAGAATTGTTGGCAGATTTGGTAAACATTTCGATATTTGTCTTTACAGGTGTAGCAACATTGTAGCGAGGTATCCTAATTACACGGTGACCTGTAAGGGTATTGGTCCCGGACCACCTGGGACACTGCACCACGGCTGCTGTAGTCAGTTGTCGCTGTTTATTGCAAAGGACTACAACAAGCAAGCTGACCTCAATCTAAATGCCTTAGCTTCTCAATTGGTCGGAAGTAAGTAATAACAACATAAAAAACTAAAACCCGATTACTGAAAATGTAAAGCCTGGGTCGTATGCCGCTTTGCGCTAACGATTATGATCATTTCCTACTGTTGGAATGTATTGTTAAACTGGCATACGACCACGGCTTCGTGATTGTGACGTCATATACCCTATAACCAGCGGACGATCGTGACGCTTCTGACGATACCTCATTTGTCAAATTATAAAAAGTAGTTTAGAAGGTATGAGGGAACAGATAAACATGCATACATACCTACATACAGTGGGGTGCACAGAGTTTTTAGACAGGTTAGGCAGAAATAAAAACATAAGCAAAAAATATAAAAAAACAATAACCTTTTGCTGTACCTACACCGCATGCAACCTGTGAGGCAGTCAAATGAATCATATTGTTATGTATTGAATTTAGGATCGACTTTACCTTTTGTTTGTATTAATTGCAAACATTGTACATTATGTAGTTGTACACCGGATTTTTTCACGATCACTAGGTAGTTTTTTAATTATTTTCACCAAAAGATATTTTTGAAAATGCATAATTTTTTCATTTCTCTATACACACACACCACCTAAACAAATTTCATAGTGAAAATTATCTATTTTTCACACTATTATCAACGTTAAAATCTTAAACATATGCTATCCATAGCTCACAACCAAAATAAATCAAAACAAACAATGGCGTCGGAAATCGACAAAAAAGTAATGTTAGTTTATGTAGCGACAATTCAATGAAACAATGCTACTTTTAAAAATAGTCTCATAACCAACTTCGTTCGGAAAACTTCGGTAAGTTTCGTAATTCGTCGTGTCAAAAGCCAGTGACTACCCTGTACGGTTATGTGCGTAAATTGTTACATTGTGTGCCACGTATGTATAAAACGCACACACAAAAATCAGCATGACGACGAGAGCACACATACAAACATGAAGCTGCGAATAGTTCGTGTCTCTCCCGAGGCACTCAGCAGCGCTAGTGCATCGCAATGCGAGTTGCGTCAAATTGTATGAACGAACAGGTTTTGTATGGATGATACTAATGATACGACCGACTCTCGACAGGTGGAGCTGATTTATGAATAAAGATTTTTTTAAATTGATAAATTAATATAATTTTAAATATTTATTTGATTTAGGTAGGGTAGGTAGTGTATTTATGTCTTTATGGACTACACCCACATACAAACATACATACAAACTGGACCAAATCATAATCCTCCTTCGATCTTTTTTACGCCGGCGGAACCGGGTAAAAAAGACGGCTCATTTCTACAAAAAATTAAGAATTCAATACTTATCTGTTTCAACCTAGCAAAAAAGAATTTCCCTTATTTTCACGGGTTTTAAAGTTAACATAAAAGCTGTGACTTCTGCAACCATTAATTAAGGTGACACTTGTTCACATTTTTTCCATACAAACTTCGGGAGGGTTTTACTCCACTGTTTGACTATGTACAATCGCGACTTCTTCCGCACGCTCACCTTTAAGGCGATAATCGCGTAGCAAGGCTCACGACTCGATCGCACAATGCATGCGTTTTGACCAATAGAATGCACGAAACATATTTTAGTAGTGTTCGTAGTAATGGTGTATAGAAGTGTGACACTCACACAGGCGCGTGCTATGTTCACTACTTTGTGAGATTATTTTTGAATAGGCACGGCCGGTATGAGCTCTTTATGAATTATTGTTGTTGACAAGAAGTAATTTCGTACTCATATTTATCTTCTTTTTGGTTTAGAAAATGTATTATTGCTATTGCTTTAAGTTAAATGTAATAATTGTTAGGTTCTTAATGTGTTTTATTTTTGTAGGTTTTAGGTTTGTTTTTTATTAGCAGAGGAGAATAAAACTAATTCATGCCTTGCTTGACACGAGACCAGAGAGACGGTGTCACTTTTTTTTTAACCACAGGCAATAAGACATCACAACAGATCAAACAGTAATTGTAAACAGAATCTTATCGATTAGCTTAATGTTTTTTTTTTGTTAGTTTTTCTATTTATTCAGCTACTTACTAGCAGCGCTCCGCGATTTCAACAGCGTAGTTCCCGTTACCGTGAGAATATGGGGATAAAATATAGCCTTTGTCACCCGGAGATATATTCCCTGGTACCTCATTAACAGCATATCTATGTGAAAGTCTATTAACTGCTCTCAATGTTCTTTTTATTCTTTTTATTTTTAAAATGCTGACATATTCTCGTCATTATTTGACATTATACATCAATTTTAATATCAACTATTTTTTAGTTATTGTCATGTTAATCATGTCACTATGTTTAATTAGGTTCATTTTATTTATGTAGATTATTTTACATATTGTGAATGGGAGAACGTTGTAGGCCTTACAGACTGTAGATTTGTAGACGATTTTCTATTCTGGATTCGTCTAAGTACCTGGTACTTATTTACAGGCCTGCACTGTCCTCCCATACATTTTATATCTGAAAACATTGTTAAAGCCAATCATTTTTAAAAGAGTAACCGTGGAGTTTCTTGCCGGCTCTTCTCCATAGGAAACAACATTTTGGAACCGTGCACCTAGCTTCTGACGTTTCATAAGTGCCCATGCAGGTTTATATGAAATAAAAATATTTTGATTTTGATTTTGATAGTGTAGCTTCCCAACAGTGAAATAAATTTTCAAATCGGTACAGTAGTTTCGGAGCCTATTCAATGCAAACAAACAAACAATCAAATCTTTCCTCTTTATTATTAGTATAGATAGATTATTTTTCAATAATTTGGAATAAAAATGTTAAACAACAATTTATATCTATTCTATCAACTTTAATATTTTCCTCTCTCCGACATAATAATGTTCCGTCAGGTCTATAAGTTTTGTTATATATGAACACTTTCACTGCCTCCCCAATTTTCATGATGTCCAATGGTTATGCGATACCGCCGCCATACAAAACGCAGCGGACGCGCTAGGCACGTTGACTGGCACTGCATAAAGTTATAAAATGTTAATAATTATTGTCATTTCTGTAAATTCCGGTTAAGAAGTTACAGCCTTTCAAGGTCAACTTATTAATGCCATTTAAAAAAAAAAGCCTGTATTATCGGCGCGGCGCGTGCGTAAGAGGGACTTGTTACTTGCGCAGTTCTATTGAAAAGTAAAAATCTTTATTACAATGTGTTATAAACTTGAAAATATACAAAAACGAAGCAAGTTAGATATTTTGTTGGAAATTTGCAGCATTTGTTATTATCTTTTTATTTTATTGCTCTATATTATGATTGGAATAACACAAATAGGTACACTTTGCGCAATTCATATAATGTTATCAGAGATTTTTGTTTACTGTTGTCGGAACTCTTGCAACTGCAATAATAATACGTTCATTATCTATACCATTGTTATTTAGTGGGAACTTCTGAAAATCCGGTTTAACAATAGAATGGCTTAAAAACATACTTTATGGCCCTTCTATTGTAGGACCATAAAATACGTTCGCGAAATATTACAAAGAATTTTAAGGTATGCCTACTATTTTATTACCATGTTACCTATCTCGAATGTTTTGCAGGTGTTCCTTATAGGTATGTATATTTTGAATACTTTGAATAGTTCTAATATTCGTTTTATCCATTTATTTATCACACCTTTGATTTTTTATTTAATCATAACAGCAGTTTGTGCAGAGGTTGATTGGTACTAACACTAGATAATAAGTTGTTTTCATATTATGTTACTAACACTCTATGGATTTCTTTTCCGAAATAAAATAAATATTATTATTATTATAAACAGGCGGCTGTCCCTTTAGTGCACTCGTGCGCTGAACTACCAGATTTTAATAGATGTAGAAAGAATCACACAATGTTTAATAATCGCATTGTGGCCACTGGTTGTGGTCTACGTAATATTAACAAAACTGAGGAAACAATATAAGCTCTTTGCTAAACTATTAAGACTCATTTTCGCGGTACAGAAGATCTACAGTGAATGCTCATACATTTCTATGAGATCCGAGCTAAAACGCCTAGCGCGTGAGACAGAAGATAGTTGACATAACTGTATGGAGCGTTATGGAGTAATTTGTCGATTCTCGTGCGCCGCACGGGGAACCGAAGTTTGTCGAATATTACCGAACGTCGCGTCGATTAGCGAGAGCGCCCGAGGTTTGGCAAAGTTTGCATGCCGGCCATAATGAATGAACGACTCATTATTGTCACTGCGAAGTTTAGTTTACGTGGAATTGAATACTATTGTTTATTTTTTATTCGTCTAGATTTAAATTACTTACCTATCTGAAATAAATAAATTATATTTATTTACTTATTACCCCTAATACTTAGTGAGCTAGTAAAGTGCACCACCAGTTCCATGACCTACCAGACGCCACTGCCTATTTTCAAAAAGCCAGGCTTGTGGGCTCCTGAAAAAATAAAACTGTCACTGTGACCGCAGTGAGAGTGAAAGGATTGAAAAAAAGAAATATTAGCTATTAGTGAAATATATATTTTTCAGTTCGTGTTCATTTAATAATAAGCTGTTCAGGATTAAAGATTTCTTATGGTTGATATTTAAACCGTATCTGTATATTAAAACATTTTAGTAAAATATTTTTGTTTAAAGCGAAACTGTCGTCTGCAATCTTCGTGTGAAATCATACAAAATGTGGTAAAATTTAACAACAATTTTAAGGATTTGTAGTTGTGGAAAAGAAGCAATTTAATTTAGTTGAACTTATTTATTTTTAATAGAGTGTTTAAAGATTTCAAAAGGAAATTTTAAAGATTCACCCAGAAATTAATATAAAAAATTACACAGAAATTATCATCAACTTGTATTTATCTACACTCATATCGTAAAGTTATTATTAATAAATCAAGAATAGTGTCATAATGACAGACTTTAAGCACGGGCAATTCTAATGAAATTAAAAAGTTTTATTATAAATTTATAATTTTAGCACACCTTCCTTATGTTTACGTATTTGTGTTTTTTGCAATGTCTTCGCTACTTCTTCTAATACTCCTAGTAATTGTTCTAACTGAGACATTTTTTTGTAAACAACAAAAAAACGTGATATTCTTCAAAATAACGTGATGTTACGATGCGTAGATTCCTTTTGTAATAATATTGTAAATAACTTGCACAAAAAATCCTCAAACACTGCTAATGACGGTCCGGGCTCGCTTCTTATCTAAGGAATGCAATGTCTTTTGTTCTCGACGCCCAGTACGGTGCACTGTATTCCGGCTCGATTTCGACCATGTTTTGATGGTAGTAAGGTTGAAAATTGTTTGTATGGATTTTTGTGGGAACGAAATGCGTACTTTGTTGACGACACCTTTATTGCGACTAAAAAAATGGACATTGGTTTGCGTCTCTATACGTCATGCATTCAACAGACAATATGGATTTGTGTGAATACACTCACACAAATACATGTTGTTTCTAATTGGGCGAAACCAGGAAGGGGTGTGGTTTGTCACTAGATGCGCTGCCACAGAAATATTTTCTTAAGTGAGCATGCTTAAAGTTTGTCGATTGTACATCAAAAATAAAACATGGTATGGTTTTGTCTCGTTATTATTATTGTCTGTACGGAAACAGAATACTAAAATAAAAAGCCATTAAAAAGTTATGAGCCAACAAAGATTCGTTTTTCTTGCTAATTTAACCTAACTTTGAGCGTGTTTAAGTAATAAAAGGAGTGTAAAATCTCGAAAACCAAGACGGTACCGACAAAGTTCAACTAACAATAAATTTAATAAACTTTATTCGTCATTGATTTATGCAGTGGTTCTGAAGGACTTTTCTTAATTTTTTCGCAATTTTTTATCCAAAAATGCTCCTGCATCTCACTCAATAACGTTGTGCATGTAGACTAGCGTCTAACTGCTCACCACTGATACTATCTCTGTCGGATACGAAGCCTGGTGAGACAACGTGATTTTTAGCCAGGCCCACCAGTAAGTTCGAGCCCGCGCAAAGTGTCCCCTTATATGATTAGATGAAAATGCAATCAAATGTAAAGAAAACGTTTGGTCGACGGGTGGGAAATTGTAGTGTTACATACAAATTGATTGATTTGATTATTTAAATAGGTAGTTATACTTATCAAAAAGTTGTGGAACAGGGTTTAGTTCACACGGCATCCCCTACTGTTGGAGTTTCTTTCTCCTCTAAAAGTGCATAATTAAATAGGTACTGTTTTTCTTCAGATGGCCCCAACCCCACTAACTTTAGCGAAATCTTTGATGGCTGCTGGGAAAGTTCGGAATCACCGTCTCCACTAGGACAACCAGCTGAGTAAGTCTAAAAATAACAGATTTTTGTTATTAATACAGCGTTACGCAGTTTGAACTTAGAGATAGACACAAGTTTCGAGTTCGCTAAGCTAACAACACGAAAAAATACAACACCAAGTTTCCAAAATTTCTTCCAAACTTGATTTCTTCCAAATTTTGAGTGAACAAAATGTATCTCTAAACTCGCAAACGTTTATAATCGTATGGACAGCTTCATTGTTTTAATGGCCCCGTAATAAGGAGAGCTAGATGATGTGTTTTCGCCTACTCATCTGATGTCTATTGGTTTGAAGTCGAAATGAAAATAAAAATTCAAACTATGCTGAGAGTCACCACTTTTTGAGCGACTTTACAAAAGACAGTGAAGGCCCGTCAAAACACGCCCTTCACAACTTTCTAGTGCTGTAGCTGGAATGAAGTGGCACAACAAAGTCAATTTAACGTTATCCGAACAATCTCTTGCAACGTACCCGAACACTCCACGGAATCGCTACGACCAGTTATGGTAATAAAAATAAGTTTTTTTTAAAGTTGATCGGGTTTAACTAAAAGCTAAAAAATAATTCGATAAAATAAAATTGTGGTAGCGTAACCTGAGTAAATACATGTCACGCGCCCCACGATTTTATTTTATGCTACGACAGTAATGGTAATAAAAATAAGTAAAAATATTTTTTAAGTTAATCAGCACCCTAATTGCGTAACTCACGATTAATCATAATCCGTTTCAATTTGACAGTTCAACAGTATTCATTGCGTTATTTACGTTGTTGAGCAGACACATTTTTCGAACAAATGAAGTAATGGTTTAACAATCTGTTTCAAAACAAAACAAATTATGATTGATCGTGAGTTACGCAATATTCGCAAATTTTCCAATTTTTCAAAAACTATTCTAATATGAAGATTGGAACGAGATATTTAACAGAAAAATAAACATAAATTGATTTCTATCCATTTTCTCAATTAAAAACGATTTAAACCAAATTAATTTTTCGTTGTTTTGAATTTACCGCCGAAACGCTTCTTACGATGGCTTTTTATCACGTGACGTCAACTTTGTGTAAACTAAAGTAGTTAGTAAGTAAATAAGTGAATGTCGTGTTTATAATTAGCAAGATTTTTAATGGATATAAAGTGATATTACTGGTGTGCGGTGCCTCTGTGCATAACTACTTCTAAAACGGCGCCAAACTGAGTATTTGTACCCCACGATTTTATTTTACCCAATTATTTTTTAGCTTTTAGTTAATACTGTTTAGTTAATTAAAACTAATTAAAAAATACTTATTAATTTTCAAGTTTTTCGTGTTTATTTCGGTACTTAATATTTCACAAACGATTTTTTTTTTGTATTGTTGTCAAAACTAAATGTGTGTACCAAATATCAGATCAATGTGCCAACAGGAAGGGGGTAAAATTTCAAGTACTAAATTTGACCCAAACAAAAAACAAACAGGGCAAGCTAAATAAAACCGTTTAAAAATTCGTGGCGCCGCAAGCGCTTTGAGCGGAAAACTTCTGTCAAGGACCACCTTCAGAGCCATCAGTGTCTTTAATTACGTCATGCATGAGTGTCGCGAGTAAACGGTGACACACTTGGTTTGTATGGGAAGTGGACACAATGGCGCCTCTAGCAGTGCCCGCCGAGGAGTCTCCGTGCTCTATGCACCTGAACTGCGGTTCTACATACGAGTATGCTCTATTCTTTCTTTATTGCGGGTCCGAAGATACGGCCCATCCGAAAGTATTTGATTCTTCGAAATTAACCCTACTTCCGATTAATTAACTTTTTCGGACGGGCAAAACCATATCGGGGACAAGGACAACCGTCAAATTGTGTTGCAGAGCAGAAATTTTTCGCCCGATACACAATAAAAAATCAGCTGTTCCATACATTTTTACCGCGTAGGTATTGCACTTTTCTATGAAACAGCAGATTTTTTTTTGTACAACCGGCGAAAAATTTCTGCGCTAGGGGTTCTAGAATGATATGCTGAATTCATGGTTGCAATTTGCGCACTGGATAAAAACTTACCCTGTATATTCTTTATTCGGGGCCCAAAATAAATTTAGGTCTGTAGGTGATACGGACTAAGATACGCATGTAACCTTGATTTCGGTCTTAGATAGTAGTATTTTGGGAGTTGAATGATCGTGAAGTGCCAGCATGAGATTCATCCGTTAAACATCCTCCACACAAACCTCTTCGTATCCATTGACAGTGGCCCAGACTAATTCCGACTTATTACAAAAAAAAAAAAAAAAAAAAAACGTTTGTCCAAACTCAATCTTTAGAGCCAGATATTGCATTTTGAATTCACTTGTGCTTTGAATAAAGTTCTAAATCGGGTTTGACGTATTTAAATCTGTAACTTTTGTAGGAATAGAGTTCAAAATTTACCTACCCTTTCCAAACCTTATTTTGTAGTAAGGCCAATAATCTTTACTTTTCTGAGCTGTTTGATGACTTTCAAAGATCGAAACCTAAATTAAACCACCAGAGAAAAAAAAAATCGCCATTGTAGCACATTTCAGTAAATCCCTCCAACCTTTCCAGAGAATCCATGACCGAGATCCTCTACCCTGAAGAACAGTCACACATGACTCTCGTATTCTCCTCCACTATATGCAATTCCACATCACCTTTAACCGATAAAACATTTACAATGGAGACATTCTCGTACCGTGACCAGACTCTGCAGTGTAACCTAGATGTTGAATTAGGGAAGAGTTTCATGATGTTTGATTTTCAAGATTACTATAACGTCGTGGTGCCCCGGAGGAGGGTCCGCCATAAAGTTTATGAAATTGAGGATGTTTGTAGCAGGTTGAGATTGATTTTGATGTAGTTTATGCTTAGTAGTGTTATGGAAAGTTTTAAATCGTAGATTTGTTAATGGTATTGTGCCGATAGTTCTAAACTGAATATTATGAGGCGTTAATAAAAAATATCTAAGTACGCTATAGCGTGTCCTTCACCAATCGTCTAAAGGGTTCTGTCGTATTTTTATTAATATTTTATAAAAACACAAGTATATTCAATAAAAAGAAGTGCACAGTGAAGTTACACGAAGATCGAAACTATCAGAGTGGAAAGTTTCGATCTTCGTGTAACAATTTCAATTTAGAAATGATTAAAAGTTTATAAATTAACGATTTATGCTGTAGTGTTAATGGTTTGAAATAGTCACTGCTTCGTTATTTTGAACCAGTAGTACAAAAACTGCCTTCGACCAGTTCATAAGTCTGTATTTTACATTTCAGGTTGAACTGCACGACGTTACAAGTGAAAAAATTCTCAAAAACTACACAAAATTTAATGGCAAAAAACAGAATCGACTCTATAGTTCATACTAGAGAAGTGGTCAATGAAATCCGTCACCTAACTAAGGTGTTGAATTTTAATCATTTCAGTCATGCCGTAGACGGGGGTCATGTCTGGTGTAACATCAACTGGGGGGACAACGCACCGTACTGGAACCAGTACTATAAGATAGTGCGGGAGTACGCTTATCCCTTTGAGGTGAGTTTATACTTTTGAGTTATTGTTTATTTGTGATGATTCTTCAGTTTAGTGACTTTTGATAAACTCCGGTTGCGGGAAGTGAAGTGTGTGTAAATATGCTAGGGACTGGTACTATTAATCCGGCCGTTCAAGGGCAGCAGGGAAACCTGCGTTGAAGTTTTGACGATTACACATATAAAAAAATTGCTGTTGCATACATTTTGACCGCATAGGTATTGAAAGTATTTATTGAGACTTGCACAGAATATCACCCAACTAAACTATAGTTTGACTTTTAATTGCATTCAGTAACTTGACAGTTCAAGCAAAAATAATGTTACCATAGGTACAGAGGCCAGCACATCAAGCTACCCCAATATATCAAATTTCTTTAATAGTTTTTCAACTTTATTGCAAAGGAATAAGGTTCATTTTCAATTGGGAAAATTTGACAGTTTGGGATAGGTTGACCTGCTGGCGTCTGTACTAAGACTAATAATGTGGAGATAGTAAACGATTTTGCATAAAGAGCGAATGATAAAAATGGTTTCCTTTTAAGTTGAACCATTTTTAACCGACTTCCAAAAAAGGAGGAGGTTATATGTTCCACTGTATGTATTTTTTTAAATGTATGTTCATCGATTTCTCCCCTGCATTTGAGGACCGTTTCTCAAAATTCTTTTTTTATTTGAAAGAGTATACTCCTGAGGTTATTGGCACCAAGTCAGGATCTGATGATGGAATCCCAGGTAAATCGAGGGCAACCCTCAAATTTTGTAGGTATTAACAATGATTTTCATATATTTTCTAAAGCTATTGAGACATTTGCGTATTGGTCATGATCATCTCATGACGCTGAGCTGATGAAGGAAGGTACAACTGTTTAACGGTTAGGAGTTAGGTGGAGGTTCGGGCATAACTCCGTCATAAGATCGATTTGCAAAATTCTTTTTTTGTTCTTAAGGGGTTTATTTCGAAATGTTCCCAATTAAATTTCATATAGAAATATCGCATGTAACACATAACTTCAAGTTTATTCAATTTTGTTCATTCTTCTCACCTCACCACCTTTTTTTTTTGTCAAAATCTGGTAATCCTTCAACTGTCAAGTTACTGAATAAATTAAAAATCGAACTAAAAATACACTCATAGAAACATAACAAAATAAAGCAAAATGAAAACAAAAACAAAGCCCTGTATGAGGCTAAAAAGCCCGCTATCTCAGCATTATGCTGCAACATTTAATAATAATAAGTGTACAATTCTAGGTATAAAGGCTTTACTATGCGGGCCAAATAAGAATAGGATCGCGCTTGCTACCAACTTCACACGAAAGCTGTCAAATTAGTACTGCCAGCAAAAAAAAAAAAAACTGTGAACAATTTTATTTTAATTGTTTTTTATTCATAGATTTCATGATTATTTATATTCATTTTTATAAAATGTTATTTCTTGTATTCCAAAAATAAATTAATCTAATCTAGGCCATTTGCAGTCAACCTAGATTTTTGTTACCTACTGGACTTCATTGTATTTTTTTTTCTATCATTATTGACTTTGTTTCTTTATATTTGTTAAGTTTGTGCAAAAAATTATTAAACTGAGTGTAATTTTTCTTTTTCTTTTGCACATCTTACGCTTTGGTAATGGAGTTCGCGAGTATTGCGGAACAAAATGGCGTCTTGACAGTACTATTCTTATTTGGCTCGCATAGTAAATCTATTTTCTCAAGTCAATTTCGTGAACGGGCACCGTCGGTTGAGACTGGTCATCTCCTAACTTCCAAGGCTTATTTTTAATATTATATTTAGAATTGTTTCTTCATTTCTTTGCATTGTTCTCACATAAAGAAGCAACAAGAATAATGTACCCAGAATTTTGTAATAAAATTGATTTAAAAGAGTGCTTGGAGTTTCTTGCCCGTTCTTCTCCATAGACATCTACGTTTTGGAATGAGCAAATAGCTTCAAATTTCCAACTGATCGAGTTTTTGTCAGTTCAAAATTGCCTATAAGTGGTTTAATTGAGATAAATTCATTGAGTTTGAGTTCTCACAAAATCTTATTTTTTATTTTTTCAGACCAAATCGGAGGAGGCTCGTATATTAGACCTAGTGTCAGAGGAGATCAACCGCCTGATAGACAGCGAGAACGACACAGAGTTCTCGGTGGATGTGAACAGGCTGGAGATCCCGCTGTCGCATCTCATGGCAGTTTTGCGGCACATTACCGAGGATGTTGATAGGGTTCGGTTAGTATACGCTTTTTTAACTGAGTTCCAAAGAAGGAGACCACTGTTATTTTAGCAAGTGAAACATAGGAATTTGTGTGGAGTAGGTACCGCTGCTAAAAAGTGAAAAATAAAAAGTTTATTAAAGTAATAATCAAACCGATTCCAAAAAAAAAAACACTGCAAAGGGAAAAAATATTCTCTCAATATTCAATCAACCTCGAAGTCGGTTGCAAAAAAAAAAAGCAAAGACACCGATTTCCGAAATTAAAGTTATTTTCCACTTTGCATTGTTTTATGCTTTCATTATTAATCGGCGCGCGTTCGTCTGTCATCTTACCTGTTGATAAAGAATGATAGAAGTAACTTCTTCACTCTCCAACTCACATGTATCTGGTTTTAACAAAACGCTAAAAATTATGAAAACTCTTTCCGTAACCTGAGGTATTTCCGCTCATCTACTGGCAGAACGAAATACATAATAATACACAGTGCGAACCGAGCTAAGCGCAGACCGAAGGATTCCCTGCTCACGTTGAATAATAAACGTTAAAACGAACGTCATAACGTGCAAAGTTGGCCGAATATCGACGAAGGTATCAAACGATCTTAGGCATTCAGCAATGTATCGGGTTTTGTACTTTATGACGCTGGTCATATATAAAATGTATCATTTAATGTCAACAAAAAACTACTGTTTTACTTGAGGAAAGCCGTTTGAGCCAGAAAACGAAATTGCGCCGCTTTACATGTAGCATTTGTTACCTGTTTTCATTCTTTTGTTTATGTGATTTGTCTATGTGACAGTTAGAGAGATTTAAGCTAATTGAAGGTTCAATTTACTGAGAATCGTTGTCAAAACTGGTAAAGCCATTAAAGGGTCGACTACACCTCCATTCACCTTATTCTACTTTGTGCACCATAATGTCTTCATAATTATGTTATTCTATCACAGGGATCTCTTGGAATGGAACGGCTACGAAGTTGTGGCAGACGTGGTGATCTATTCTCGCCTGGTGGTGGACACCACCTCGGTGGCCACGCACGAGGAAGAGTGGCCAGACAACGACTTCTCTGATGTAAATGTACCAGATTGAACTGTGTAATGTAGATCGATGTCATATAGTATTGTTAAAACGACCCGGTATCGTTGGACCAACCATCTCATTTGTTAGTACCTTTTCACACACTCTGGCTGCAAGGTAATCGGCGTCGGATACCACAGAGCACGGAATTGTCACGTCTGCAGCGTCTTAAGACGGCATCTGCAATACTAATAAAGTACGTTGAGTGCATCACTTAAGTCACCGACTGCCTTCAAAGCAAGAAAGAGTTTTGTTCTTACCCTAATGACAGTATATTTGGGATCGGCGAATCTTGTCTTCTTCCATTCTTATGTATTAGTCGGCATTTCTGTAGTCTCTCTTTTCTAGCCATATCTAGAAAGATCCGTTCGCTCTCAAAGCCGTCAGTTTCAATACGATATTTGTATCGGTAGTGTGAGTAAACGGAGACACGCTTGGTTTGTATGGAAAGTGTTGACATGCCGTCGCTGAAGTATTTCCGTGCTTTGTGCTGGTGACGAAATGTACTAGTAAGTTACGAAAGCATTTACCACCACAATATGGCTTACCAAAACATTCGCCAACGGGTATCTGACACCAACGGCAGCGCCAGGGCGCATCTAGCGAAGCGTGGTTTTCCCTGACAAACAAATATCAGCTCTGCCACAATTGAAATAAGAATCAGAAGAAATTGATACTTATTGCAAAGTTTACATTCAAGTGGATTGAATTCCTGGACCTCACACTAGGATCCCCTGTGTTATAAGATCCAAGCTGCTTCGTTTTGTCACATTTTTGTAAAATAATAATAAAAATAAATAAAGTTGACAAGAAATAAACTTCCATTAGGTCCGATCTCGGCGAGAGATCCATCAAAGCGGATAAAGGTGTACCTCTCAGGTTATTTATTTTCGACTTTATTTTAGGACATCCAATGTTGATATTTGTTTGGCTAAAAATCTTGATGCGCTTCGTCAGATGAGCATGAACTCATAATTATGCAACCTGAGTTTGTGAAAAACGACTAACGTAGTTATTTTATTTTGTGTTGAATTAATTTCAGTCTTTATTTTAAATACTAGACTTTCTCAGTAGGTTAGCCATACTAGTTAGAAACGAATTGGTTATTACTACAATTGAGTCCTCCATTATTTTGTTAATCGATTTGTTTACCTACTACTCGGGACGTGAAATATAAAATGATATTATTAAGATACACTATTTTGTCTATGATTGGTATAGCGTAGTGATTATAAAGTTTATGACTGATTAAGACTTACAATGTACTCGTATGTATGTGTAGTAAGTACACTTCACTTTCACTTCACTTCACTTTTACTATGCCATTATAGGAAGTTTTGGTAGTAACTAAACTTGAATTCAGAATCTTTATTTGTGCTTTTTATTTAAATAACTAGTTTCTAGCCTGGCTAAGCTAGTTTTTCGGACTTCGGGACTTCGTCCGCTTCAAATTTAATATTCTTCTATTACTTCGTTTTCGCGCAGCGTTCTTTGTACTTTTTTTCAAATTCAACCGGTGGTTCCAGAGATAGCACGTACAAACAAAAAAAAAAAAACAAACAAACTCTTTATTGTTAATAATATAAGACGTATAAATAGACACTCAACTATGCAATTTACCGTTACGTATTCAAAGTTGATTTGACTAGGTACGTAATAAACACTAAATAGGGTATTTTCCGATTTGATAAAAACTATTTTAATTTGAAGATTGGGATGATACTCGTATATTTAACAGAAAAATAAAAATAAATTTATTAATACACATTTTCTCAATTAAAAAGATGAAAATCTATTTTTTTATCGTTGTTTTGTATTTACTGCCAAAACGCTCCGTACGATGACTTTTTATCACGTGACATGTGACGTCAACTCTGTATAAACGGCACCGGTACAAATATTTAGTTTGGCGCCGTTTTAGAAGTATTTGTGCACAGAGGCACCACACACCAGTAATATCACTTTCTATCCATTACAAATCTTGTTAATTATTAACTCGACATTCTCTTATTTACTTACTAACTACTTTAGTTTACACAAAGTTGACGTCATCTGATAAAAAGTCATCGTAAGAAGCGTTTTGGCGGTAAATTCAAAACGACGAAAAATAAATTTGGTTTAAATCGTTTTTAATTGAGAAAATGGATAGGAATAATTTTTTTTCTGTTAAATATCTCGTTCCAATCTTCAAATTAGAATAGTTTTTGAAAAATTGGAAAATACCCTATTCCATAGTTGAGTGTGTAGCTATCGAGTGTGGTCTAAGAATCTCAATCCAAGTATAGCTAAAGCCCTACGAGCTTGTTTAGCGTGTGCCCAAAATCGGAACATGAATACATTTTAAGTCACATTTCATAAAACGATTGCACAAATATTTACGTTTACGGCGCCCCCTGTCATCGTCATTTGAGCGCCAAAATTACTTGGAGCAGTGTAATTCCATTCCATACTCATGATTATCACAGTTTGGAAGTAGTTGTAACCAAATATAAATATACCACTGTAAACCTAAAGGCGGAGAATGCCTTACGGCATTAGTTGTAATGTATCGTGTTTTTATAACGCGTTACAGCTCGATGCGAGCATTGCGAGCGTATGTTGACAAACAAATCAGTGCAGGTTGACGCCTGACGCAAGCACAACGTAGCACATTTTACTCTCTTCTATTTAATAAAAATGAATGTTGCTAAGCGCAAATCTCGAAAACGGCTCGACCGGCGGTTTTTTTCATATGTTCCTTGGCACAAGGAAAATTTAAAAAAATTGCGTCGACAATAGTAAAAACAACATTTTGATACTTTTATACCGGGAATACCGGGATAACTTTCGGCTTACACGCGGGCGAATCTGCTGGCAAAAGCTAGTTTCCAAAATAAAATATATTTTTCCAAAGTACAATGAACACACAACCTCTACGTCAGCCATTCTGAATAAAAATAGATCACGCTGAGTCTAGTGCTCAAAGCGAGCGTTCGCCACGTTTGGTGTATCGCCGTTTTGTAACCAAGCTCGCCTCAAACGATACATTACAAACGAACGTTGCAAGTCATTCTTTGCCTGTAGATTTTAATTATAAGTTTAGGTATAAACGTACAGTTAAGGTCAAAAATAAGTATAAGCTTAGGAATTTTTATTGGAACATTATTGTTGAGTATCAATATGTGTTGTGTTTGTTGCTTTATTGTTAAATTTATTTCTGTCCTGCTCAGTCTGATCTTGCTGCGATTTTGCAACAGCAAAAGTTATAAATAGCACAGTAAAAAGTGCATCGTCTAAATATTATTTGTTGCTTCAATTTGATAGTATGTCATAGGTATTAAGCTTGTATCGTGTAAATGGGACTTAATGCTTGTTCAGTAAGATATTGTTTCAAAACTTTGGTGTCATATAATTCATGTCACAACTAGACTGTAGCTCATATTTAGTAGTTCAGATTGTTAAAGCGCAGTAGGATCTAAGTCGATTCACACACGGCACCGCGCACCGCCGCGGCGGCATACAATTCGACCGCGTGGTCGGGCGGTGTACGTGTGTTAGGCATCAACGGATTTCTTAGAGACCAATGCGCCATGAGATCCGCTTCACCGCCTACCGCGGCGGTTTGCGGTGCCGTGTGTTAATCGCCTAACTACCTAATTATCTTTATTTGGAAAGGCTTATTGATACAGCATTTTTATCTCACGAAACGACGCGCGCTTAATTGTGGTAAACAAGTGTAAAATCACGCTGTAGGCGTGCGTGAACACCGAGTAGCGTCAGCACATAACACACACACTTCCGACTTCGCCATTGTCTCGGACGATACAGAGAGCTCCGGCGCCTACATTTACAGCGTGTTTGTACACTTGGTAACCACAAGTAAAGCTAGCTCGCGTCGTGAGATGATAAAACTATACTCCATGCTATTTGACTGTTGAAAGCATTTTGTTTCCTTGTTGCATTTTATTAAGATGTTTTAGTAAATAAGCAATCACATGTATAACTGTGAACTAAAATTTATTTGATTAAATTTTATATTTATGTACATTTCGGTTGTTTCATTAGAGAAAACCCATGTAAATTAAATGTTAATCAAATTGATCACCAATTTTAATCGTATATTCAAACAACTTGGCAAATCAATTTGCCATTTGTAAGGTGTCAATTTGCTTAACAATTATCCATCATTGTCTATTCCATCTGTACATTGAATATTTTCCGATCCTCTATCACTTGGACGCATATTTGCTTTAATAAACTAGTATCAGTTTTTGCTTTGAGTTAGTGTCGTTGATATGAATACATATAAATTGTCAGAAAATGTGCATCAAATTATGACGCACGTTTCTGTCAATTTGACACATGTTTGCTCAAATTCAATTACAGCCCTCTCACAGTAACATTTTACCTCTTCAGCGTCAATAAAATCGGGATGAACCGACTGTTCAAAATGACGTCAACAACTAAGAAAATTAAAATTTAGCTCAATTGGATTAAGTTCTTGTTAGAACGACAGTTGTGGTGTACTGTTTTCATTCTGAAACATTCCTTATGTCATTGAGGTTAATATTAAATTTTCATAGAGTTGTGCTTCACAGTCTGTTCGTCCCGATATCATTGACGCCGGCTGTACCTACACACGGCTACACATCAAGGTATATATTTCCAGTTTACGCTGATCTCAATACGAGATCAGCAGGCTTATACTGGAAATGTATAATTGTATTGGTTATACATCTCAAACAAACGCAAACAGCAACTCTTGACGAGAATGAAGATCACTTTGTTTTTGACAGTGATATAAAGTCAGAGGTAAATTGTGAAAGGAGTGTGAGGACATTCGCTAGTTTCCTCCTTAGCTTGTAGGTTATCATGTCTTTTGTTTATTTGCAGTGGGACACCGCAGATCTTCGTTCAACATCAATATCTGATGGCAGCACAATCGTACCGGATTTACCTGGTTTGAGTTTTTGCCACATAAATATGGCACGGAAAAATAAAATAGATCTTGAGTCTGATGCTGAAGGCAGATTTGTTTATTTTGTAATTTATATAGTAGCTTGGAACTTGTAATAATTTTACACAGATTTTATTTCAGTACCTCTATAACAGGACGTAGAAAATATCTTATTATTTTTCTACCTAAAGGACGTTGTCTACGCCGTGCTCTGGACAAGAAAGTCCGCAATCTTCGAACGATGTTATTGGTTGATGAGGATATCACAACGGAGTTGGATAAGGTTGTATGTCGGCTCATGAAGTTGGCGCTACATTCCAGTATGGGGAGGCAGACTCCCCCGCCTGCTAGGTGGATGCAATGCAAGCTGTTGGATCTCCTCACCCTCACTGAAAAGGCTATAAGCAGACGCAAAAAGTGTTTCATTGAGAACTTTCCATTGCTAGCTGGTACGTTATTTTTGGGCCGTCGAGAGAAAGCGGGCCCATATCTTCGTTATGGAGTTAGAGAGTGGTTCTACTCTCTCTCTACTCCATCAACGAAAATATGGGCCCGCTTTCTCGCGTCCGAAAGTAGTTCGAAATTTCTTTTTGAATCTTACAGCCAATCAACTAACTTTTTGGATGGGCAAAAACGTATCGGGAGTAGGGACAGCTGTCAAATCGTTTTGTCATTCATTCTTAGTTCGGGCTCCAAACAATCTTCTGTCCGTAAGTGATACGGAGTTGGAAACGACAGTTACTTCGACCGAAACGACGGGCTTCGTGCTGGAGTAGACCTCCGTTACATGGGACTTAAACATAATTGGCGAAATGACTGAGTAGGCGTTTTGTTGTTATTTTATTTGACGTTCTTAAGGTGAATCTAGTCAACATTTTTTCCATGGAAACTTCGGGAGGGTTTTACTCCCCTGTTTGGCAATGTAAATCAAAAATTAAACATGATATGGTTTTGTCTCATTATTAATATTGTCTGTACGGAAACAGAATACTAAAATAAAAAGCCATTAAAAACTTATGAGCCAACAATTTTTTTTTTGCTAATTTAACCTAACTTTGGGCGTGTTTATGTAATAAAAGAAGTGTAAAATCTCGAAAACCAAGTCGGTACCGACAAAGTTCAATTATTGGAAAGTGTCACTGATTTATGCAGTGGTTTTTCCGTAAAACCCGATCTTCCTAAGGACTTTTCTTAATTTTTACACTTCTGTTTTACTATAAATGATCCTGCATCTCACTCAATAATGTTGTGCGTGTAGACTAGCATCTAACTGCTCATCACTGATACTATCTCTGTCGGACACGAAGCCTGGTGAGACAGCGTGCTTTTTAGCCAGGCTCACCAGTGAGTTCGAGCCAGCGACTAAGTTTTTTTGACGGGGCGATTTTTCAGTATTATAGTGACTTAGCAGTATAAGCTAGATTGTAATGTGAATAAAGTAGGTATCATCAATTATGATATTTTATATAGTAGAAAAAAAAAACAGACGAGAACAATCACCTGTATTTTTTTAAAGCTTAACTTCATAAGGGACTACTCACACTTATTCAGCTTTTGTCCATAGAAAACAACGATTTTATACAGAGTCCGCTCAGCTTTGTGTCAATGTGTCAATCCTTTCTAAACTAGGTACATTTTCCTTCAAGATACAGGATTCTCCTAGTTTGAAGGGCAGGGGTCTTACTCATCTGTATTAGCAATACCTATCTCTTGCTAAACAATCTCTGATGTTACCTAGGCTAAGTCTTTTGTTAAAAAAATAAACGATTACTTACTTACTTTCCGCGGCTAAACGGTTGCGTAGGTACGCATCTCATACAAAATCTTTGTTGTCTATGGACAAAAGCTGAACAGAGCTGAATAAGGGTGAGTAATCCTTAAAAAGGAAAGGGAGAACGAGGCTTTTTCCCTAGAGCGGGTTGATACCGGCTAGTTACGTTAGATTAGATTATACCCTTAGGTGACTTATTAAGGGTTTTTATACTGTATTAAAAAGAGTATTTAACGTTTCGATTATAATGTCTTTTATTTTCAGATAAACAGCCAGAGATTGTGCTAGAGCAAGATACTAGAGTGTGAGTTCTATTTTCGAAATTAATGTTTTTTTTAAACGTTGGCCCACACTAGGAATTTCTCCGGTATTGTGGGTGCGTTTCATCATCATCATCATCATTTCAGCCGTAAGACGTCCACTGCTGGACATAGGCCTCCCCACAATTTGGGGGGGCATGCCATAATCGCCACGCTTGGCAGGCGGGATGGCGATCGCAGTATGGTGGTAAAATGCATAGAGAACGCTGCTGCCCATTCTCTAGTAAGTCCCTTAGTCGCCTCCTACGACACCCACGGGAAGAGAGGGGATGGGGGTGCGGTGCGTTACAAACATTTAAACTCATACCTACCAATATTTGTTCCATGCGGGAATCGAACCCGTGACACGCAGCGCAGCAGTCAATCGCTTAACCGCTACGACAAACGTGCCGTCGCGTTATGTTGAGAGACATAGGACTCTAACACCTTCTATTACGCCGCGACATTTTAGCAAAAATTCGTTTCTGTGTAGTCAATTGACAGTAGCAAGTCTTCCAGCAGGCTTAGCACGACGCTTTCTATTTCTACTCTACCATAGAATAGAAATCGCTTGTCTACATTTTTCGGTACAAAACTGTCAATTGTTTACACGGAAATGTAATTTTTGTCTACTCTTTCGTCGACAAAACGCTTCTCTACGGTTATCGTGCCAAGCCTGCTGCACAATCAGAAGAATACATAGATAGACCGTCGTCCTTGCGTCCTCGCCGCCGAGGCCCGCCGCGACGTCTCTATCCATATCCGCCCCGACCCTTGCTCTAACCAGCCCGCGCCGCCGCGCTGAGGTTTGTAACCTACAGGGGGTGCCCTTAGCGTTTTCAAGCTCTGGCTGGAAGCCTTAATTTATTGAGGCAACCAAGGGCAAGTCCGGTTATGCAGCCGACAACCTCATAATAATATGTTGACCCGCGAGATGGCATTTCTATGAAAACAATTCGTTTCTGGTAGTTAAATTGCAATGCGACGCGAAAAGTGAGCAATCTTTCAGCAACCTTTAAAAAAAAGCGAGCTCGTTTGCCTGTTTAAAACGCTTCTTATTTTCAATGTAGGTAACATTGAAAATACAAAGAATTCAAATATTGTTTCTGTTTTCAGGAAGGAACTTGTTGATAAGTATCGTCATCTCATTCAGCCAGTAGGTAAGTCGCTTACAAAGTTAATGTAACTCGTGTACGGTCAATGTGATTTGGATAAAACTTTTTTCAAAAAAATAACAACCGACTTCCAAAAAAACACTACAAAGTGCAAAATAACTTTAATTTCGGAAGGCGGTGACTTTGGATGTGTAGGTATTTTAATTCTTTGTCACCGCCTTCCGAAATTAAAGTTATTTTGCACTTTGTAGTGTTTTTTTGGAAGTCGGTTGTTATTTTTTTGAAAAAAGTTTTTATTTTTAACTTTTTAGTTACCTACCCCATATCAGTTCGAAATTTCATCATCCTTGGGGTCAAAACAATGCATATTTATGCGACAGCAGCATTCGCGGTTGATTTGCTGTGATTTTTTGAAGAGTTCCGTTGTCTGTCTTCGAAACGCATCATCAGATCTATATGAAATTTATATGGGACCATTTCGAAATAAACATCTTTCGAACAAAAAAAGAATTTTGCAAATCCGTCTATATACGGCGGAGTTATGCCCGAACATACATAAAAAAATAAAAAATAAAAATATAAACCTGTCGAATTGATAACCTCCTTCTTTTTGAAGTCGGTTAAAAACGATTCTTTTGCAGAGAAAATGACGAACACTGATGATAAAAACTATCTTGTAAATGACGTTGATATTGAAGACGAATTCCTCAGTACAACCAGTAACGAGTTTTCGAAAGGCATGTAAACTGTAATTTATATAGACTTTATTTTTGTTTTGTGCGTGCAGCGAAAGGAGTAAGGATGTATGTAGTTTCTGCCTACCCCTTGGAAAAAGGCGTGAGTTTATGTAGGTACAATTCTAGTGAAAATTCTATTTTCATTCTGATCAAAAAAACATTTTCAGAAAACGAATTCGCTATAGGAATGTCTCCTAGTCTAGTTATTCCTCGGCCCGTATTCAGTACGGAGTCTTTCCGTACGGAGGAGGCATTTAAAACTCCAGAACCAACTCCGGATGCAAACCCATTAGAAAGAACTAAAGCATGGCTAGCCGAAGACGTTAAAGTGGAACCGTATCCAAAACACGAAATGATCTACGACGATATTAGTTCTGGTGGCGATACTGATCATAGCGGTCTTAAGGTGAGACACAAACACAAGAAATCCAGCAAAAAACACAAGACGACGAACAAGAGTATTCGAGAATCATTCGCAGATCCGAAGATATCCTTAAGCAAAACTTCGAGCAAGTTTAAAATTAAACGTGAATTTAGAAAGAATAGTAAAACAGTGATAAAAAATATGGCAAAAAAGAAGTCTAATAACACCAATATTGTTGAAAATCCCGAAGGTGAATATTTGCCTGCTGACTACGGCAACTGTGTGATTGGTTCGGAGAGACTAGATTCTGGGAATCGAACTTTTAACGTGGCAGCATCCAAACCGGCAAGTGATCTTTTAACTAAGTAGGTATTGAAATCTCTAATTCCGCTATTAGCATTTCCCCTTTTATCGTAATCATTTTGTGCTTTCAGATTCCAGAAAGTTTAATAGCACTATGTAATCCAGATTTAAAATCGGAAAAAGGTACAGAGACGCCTGAAGTAGCAGCTAATGCTGGTATAACCAACATCGTCAGCATTCCTAATTGCATATCTGCTCCTGAAGATAGTGTCCACATTGATATTATTATGCAAGACTATGAGGAAACTATAGCTCTGCGAAGAACTATAGGAACTGACTCAGAAGTAGTGCAAGAAATTGAAAGAAAATTAAGTGACGATAATTTGAGCAATGATTTTGATAGTAAATTATGTACTAAGCATGAAGTCAGCACAGAAAATGTGCAGTCGCAAACAATTTTTCTTAACGGTACCTAACTACAATTTCTATCGTATAAACTGTACATCTTAATGAATAGTGGAACCATTTTAAATGAAATTAATTTTCTCCTTTAGATATAAATGAACCTAGTACATCAAAAGGAATTCGTCATAATGTAAGCATGGATGTACAATGTGGCCCCGACTCTGTCGCGGCTTATCCGCTGTTAACTTCCTGTACATCCGCAGTCAAGATTCCTCAGGTATTTTCTGCGGGTATTAAAATTAATGATGTGTGTGCTGACAGTACAGTAAAAGGGACAGATTTTGGCACATCTACCCAAGAAACTGATAATTTCGAAACGATAACACCAAGTTTGGGACTAGTTGGAATCAAAATAAAAGATTCTGATGTAAATTTTTGCACTCAAACTGAATGTTCTACTATGACCATACCTGACTTCGTGCCTCAAAGTCCACAAACGTTTGCAACAGATCACATCTTACCAGTACATAGTGTAGTGTTGTCCAATGGAACAAAACTAATTAAACCTATATCAAGTACTTTGAAAATAGAGGATTCTGGATCAGAATTTTGTGTACCAAGTATCGGCAGCATGACGAAGACGTACACAGATTGCATGACTGCATCTCAAACAACAAGTAATGTTTTGGTGGAGACTTTTGAGACCGGAATAGTTTCAAGAATGAACTCGCCCACTAAAATGTCAAAACTATCCTGCGGTGCTGTCCATATTCACAGTTATAGAGATAAACAAGTTTCTGAAGATGTTGTCTACCAAGGTGCGTGGCAGCGACACAAGCCAAAAGCTAATTCACGGAAAAAGACTTTAAATTTTTCAATGTTGAGAAGAAGTAATGAAGCGGTTACTAGGAAAACTAAAGACCATTTAAAGGAGAAGAAAGTAAATTCCAAGGAAAAAGTTTATAGAAAAAGACAAGAGAAGAAACAAATGGAGGCGGAGCGTATAGAACCTACGCAAATTCGAAATGTCAAGCTACGTAAAGTAAGTCAAGAAGAAAAGAGTGCTCAGGTTAAGAAGCCTCGTTCTTCTAAAAGTGCTACTAAAATTTCAAACAAAACTAAGGGCATCCCTAGGCCCATAAAAACGATTACCAAGGTAATTTAAAAAAAAACAATACTATGATATTTAATCATAGATTTCCCTATTAATATTTTTTTTTATTAAATTACAGGTGGCATCAAAACATGCAATAAGGTATTATTTCTTTTTAATTATGTCAAGTATTGAAATTAACGAATATTGCAACATTTTCTTTTTTCTAGTGCAAATACTTCAAAAAATGCAAAATCTACGTTTACTATTAGAAGGTCTGGAATGTTAGCGAATGTTACTTCTAATAAAAAAGAAATCGATAAACTGCAGAAGCCCAAGAAAAGTTACATACCTTTATATTTAAAGAGAACGTTACACAAAGATATACTTAATAAAAGCTTAGATTCTGCTTCTGACGTCATGAAGGATACTATAGATACATTAGTCAACAAAATTGCTCCCCTGGTGAGATCTAATACAGAAGAAATCAGGAACGATTTACTCAAATTAAGTGACGATTTGCGTGTCACCATTAATTACGTCGTATGCCGTAACGACATAGAAGACCAGATTAAATTACCTGATGAGCAGACTAGCGAAACTAGTAAAGATTACAATAAGAGTACTACAAGGCAGTTAGACATTCTTAAGCGTTCACATAGTCCAAGTCATTCTATCAATAGTTCTACTTGTTCTTCCATGAACAGCGTTGCTACAGTCAAAGCTGCTTCCACACGAACTAAAGTTACGACAAAGAGACATTCCGCTCCACCATATAAGGGTAATGTGACTAACAGCGAATCAGATAATGCCACACCACCAAAGACAAAAAAAGTTGTCAAAAGGTATAAGGCTGCAAAAAAGATGGAAAACAAAGATATTGGCAACAAAGAAAATATTCCGGAATCCACGAAGAACTTTGTTAATAAAGATAAAGAAAAAATAATTAAGTCGCCGTTCACGGGTAGACCCAAAAGTATGTGTATAACACAAGTAGAAACTGAATGTTCGTCACCGCTTTTGGCACGAAAAAAGACACAAGTACCAAATAAATCTAATGTTAAAATGTCTTCACGCAAAGATAGTGACGAGAAACGAAGAGCAATTAGTCCATCAGTTTCCAAGAAGAGGTCACTAAAATCTGAAACTTCTTCAATATATGACGACTTTATTCAAAGCGAAAAGGAGTCTTTTAAGACTTTGGATTCTACGAACATGGTTCTTGTGCTGGAACCACAACAGAATTATGAAGATCTTTCAATGACACGAAATATTTCATGTGAATCATCGGCCGAGTTTGCTATTAAAAGCAACCACAATCTGATGAATCAGTTGGTCCATGAGTCCAGTTTACACAGTGACGCCAGCCGCCGCAATATCTTGGATTCCATGAGACAGATATTAGAAGAAACGCTGGATCGTATTATTATCCCCGTAAATGTGAATCGCTTAATTTCTCAGCAAACAGTGATATTAAGTAATGATGATATTCAGAAAACATACCTTGATAGACTTGCTTCGCCAGAAATTAAAACAAGCGTTGGTCTAGTCGAAACCAGTCCGAGCAACACAAACATATCTTTGCATCGAACTTTTGATTCCGAAATCGGCGGCGAGTCCACGCTGAGTTTAAATGACACCAGGATATCAGTTACTGATTTGGATTTACTTTCATTTAAATCCATCACAACAGAATCAAAATATTCGGAGTATTATTTGGCTGATAACGAATTGAATACCTCTCAAGAACTTGATGAGATACAGTCGGAAAATACGACTTCAGTGCAGGATATTTTTGAACGAAAGGATCCGCATTTGACCCAGGTAGCACTCCATGTAAAATTCTAGTATTCATCTGCACCCAATTAGACTGGAAGCCGACTCGAACAAGACTAGGCAGATGATGACTTAGGAATACTATACAAAAATACTCTGAAAACAACCTTCAAGGCTCTTTTGAAAGCAACCGCAACTGGTCGATCAGTTGTGATTGAGTGGCGTTGTCGCGCTTCCTTCAGTTTGCGGTGGTCTTCAAAAGAGAATAATTAGGAATACAAATATCTAGACTAAGTTACAGACGACTGCGGGTACTCTTGCGGATCAAGCATTCAGTGGATTTTCTCTTGACGCTGCGCTAGTTGCTGGTGATCAACCAGACTCGATTGCTATCATCGAATCGGAGACCGGCAGTATGGCGGTGGAAATTAATAGGCAAGCTGTAAGTACGCTTTTGCTTTTATTTTTACTCTAAAGATCGCCTTATGCGGCCCGATTAGCTTGTAAATGACACGGCAAACCACCGGTTCTATGGTATACGTATATTCGTCAACAAACTTTCATAGAGATTCGTACTAATTCGTACAACAACTGCGAATAAACCGTAGTTATTTATGGCAAAAAAATGCTTGTTTACAATCGTAACTGACGAATAAGAATATATTGTCCAGAGCATGGCTGGTAGCTGTATATGACTAAAAGATACGAAAAGAGTGATGAATATAAATGTGGACGGAAGGAGGAAGAGGGAGAAGAAAGCCAAAGAAATGATGGATGGCTTGTGTGAGGAATTATATGAAAGAAAAGGTAGTGAATGCTAGTGTAGCGGTTGACTGTAACTAAACTGGAGAACAAAATGAAAGATAAAAATATGTTCCGTCGACCCCAAATAACATGGAGCCCTTGCAAGAAGACGATGATGTGATTGTAATTGACTACATTGAAAGTATCTCCAATGGAAGATAATTCGTGGTCTGATAACGCACTCAATATGGTTTACTATTAGATAATCAAATGATGAACATCGTTTATTTTTCCAGACGTCAGAAGAATTATTTGTGTCAGGCAGATCATCGGAAAGTTATGGGTCTTGTGTCTTTGATGATGATACCGTTGTCCCCAATTGGTTGTTTCAATTGATCAGTCAGCAACAGTCCGTAAGTTCCACATGTTAAATTGTCTTTACCCTGTTTGTTTTTTTCTGATCTTAAATTTTAGATTTTTCACTATGGTCCTAAAAGCAAGTGTTGACAGTCCAACTCCTCTTCCCTTAATTTTATGCTGAATGGAGCGCCTAGATCGTTTTCGTTTTTTTTTTCAGGTACTCCATTAAGCATAAAGAAATGTAAAACGCCTGGGACAGCAGTCGCGATCCTTCACATCCCTTTTCTTCTAGCTGACATTATGTAGGTACATGCGCTTTGGTTGTGAGCACTGCACACTAAATTTTAAAGCTTTAATTAGGTGGAAGAAGACCAGGCAGAGCCAGTGCTTCTTGGTCCTGTTGCTGCGCCTCTTGATGAACCGATGTATGACGCGAATGGAAACATCTTAGCACCCCCTTTGCTTGGTGTGGCCGCCGGCGCAGGCGATGGACGAGGCATGCATAGTGACCACTCGCAGGATAGTTCAGGGAGAGGCACATCAGTTAGTTCCAGTGATACCTCCTCCGGACTGCAGAGCGAGGTCAGCGTGAGTAGTCTTCTTGCGTTTGACGTAATTATTATGTTCATAAATAAATGAACTAACCAAGGATTTTTTACAAGACTTAAGTCAGGAGTAAGTGACTGTAAAGTAGATATAACATGATGGAGCTTCGGATGGAGAGTCAAGATATAACCAAGAGAGTTGCACTTGTGGACTTTGGATTTTTTGAGTTGGTCGTTTATCATTTTCTGTTTTTCTTGGACAGACTGTCTTAATGGAACCTTCGGCCCAGTTTGAACTTCTTCGGGATCCTATGACCAGTTCTGCGGTGATGCCGAATAACCATCACCACTCAGTGGATCGCACTTATGTAATTGAAGGTAGAACATTTTCTCAAAACTATACTATGGTTTACTGCCTCGGCTCTACTGGCCGCTTCTGTTGACGATAAGGATTCCAAGGACGTGCAAAGTATTATTCGGTTTTTTCAACTGGAATTTTTCAGTAGCCGTCCAGGGTCAGGATTACTGCCCGATTGATGGCAATAGACTCGTTCCCTACCACATGGGATTTAAACATAACTGGCAAAATGTGCATAAAACTTCAGAACAACTTGATTTATCACAGTTTTAAAACAAACTTTTATTACAGATGACGTCGGTACACGGACAAGCTCGTTCGACGACCGAACGAGAACGATAAACGGGGCTAGTGACGTCGATGCTGATATTAGCTCCATCGGTACCGACGCCCCGGATCTTTCTGATAACTGAACATCTTATCTCACATTGTATAAAGTTGGCGTGCCTTGTTAGAGCTGATAAATTTCTGAGGATTTATCTGGGTGTAAACTGGATAAGTTTTCCGGTTTTTGCCCTTTTTTTAAGCTGGGGGAAAAATTACCTGTTAGGAAATATTTCCAACTCTTTTTTTTTACTGCAGTGTTAAATTAATTGTTTTAAACCAGTTTTGTCAGTTATGGGAATATGACTTCTCGTACAGTGTGTTGAGGATTAAGTGAATCTGGTTGAGAGTAGAAATGGCTAATTTTGAGGCAACGGGCGAAATTCTACATCTTGGAAATTATAGTTGTGATATATTATGTGCGCTGCCTCGGCGCATTGTGGATATTGACGTTCTAATAAATTATTTGTTATCTCGGTTCTGAGTGGTTTTATTTTTCTCTTTTGTGCTAGATTTTTTAGCTATCAGTGAGGAGTAGCTCGTCGCACATCCTCTGTCGCGATTCTTCTTTTTTCCTGTGCATAACAACCTGGTAATATAACAACCTGGTACTTCGAAGGAATAAACCGGTTTTTTAGCTGAGTTTGCCCTAAAAGGAACAGCCAAGGTTCACATGAAAAGAAGGGGCGATTCCTCCGGTCATAATGTTAACACAGCATCTTGCTATATAAATCCAATAATAATTCAGCAAAGGTCACACGGTCAAGGTCTATTATGGTCATCCTTCAATCTGTTGACAAACTTGTCAAGGTCAATTAAGGTCATACATCAATCAGTATAAAAAACTCACCTGGGGTGCCATACAAGGGGGTGATGAAAATTTCACTAATTTTGACCTAGGACGCCCAGTTTTTGAGATAGGTATCTGCGAAAAACTCAAAAAGGGGAATGTACTACTAGGAACATCGTACGACGCGGTGACGTAGCAAACTTTCTACGTAAAACTGTTACGAACTTAACTGCGAAGTAGCGGACTGTTCCGAACTTTGCTACAGCTGCTTTGCGGTCGGAGTTCGGCTACGCCGTAGCAGATGTGCTACGCTGCCCGTAGCAATTTTGTGGTCCGATGAAACACGACGTTTTGGCTCGAAGTCTTACTTAATATTATACAAATGTGAAAGTTTGTGAAGAAGTTTGGATGTTTGTTACCCAATCACGCAAACGGTTGAACGGATTTGGATAAAATTTGACACATCGATAGATTATAACCTAGATTAATACATAGGACTTTTTATCCCGGTAGTACGTTCCCAGCGATAATTTTCGACTTCACGCGAGCGAAGCCGCGAGCAGAAGCTAGTCATTTATTTATTTGATTGCTATTTGCATAGTTTTGTTTTGATTAGCTACTTACTAATTACCTACAAACAGTGTAACTAGGGATGCAGGGGCGAACCGGAACGAAACTTTAAAAATATTTTTTACTTTTAAATAATGTAGTTTGTTGCCAACAAGAGTAGTATATTATTGGGCATCCTACTCCACCTTCCGTTCCATCGGCTCACTTCGTTCGCCTCGTCACTCTCGGTGGAGTAGAATGCCCAATAATATAAATGAAAACCTACATAGTGCAGTAAAATACTGGTTCGGCGCCTATTCCACTCGATGGGAACGGAAGGTGAAGTATGAATTCCTACATAGTGTAGTAAAATACTGTTAGTATCGATGGCTTACCTCTATCAACTAGGTATCGCAGATTCAGATTCATGTAATTATACTCACCAGGTTAAAACAGCTAAAACTTTACTATACCTTGATTCAAACATACACAAACTTTCGTTAACATAATCAGCTCTATATTTGAACGAACCAGTAACCTAAAATTCAGGACAGATTGTCTCATGTCTCTCCACATACTTAGGGATGGTGCATTGCCGCTTAGGATAACACAAATACCTGTTTTCGTGACCAGATTGGCTCGAGGACATCTGAACTTTAAGCTACCGCGTACATTATAAAACTTTACTATCCCTTGATTCAAACATACACAAACTTTCGTTAACATAATCAGGTCTATATTTGAACGAAACAGTAACTTAAAATTCAGGACAGATTGTCTCATGTCTCTCCACATACTTAGGGATGGTGCATTGCCGCTTGGGATAACACACATACCCTGTTTTCGTGACCAGATTGGCTCGAGGACATCTGAACTTTAAGCTACCGCGTACATTATAAAACTTTACCATACCTTGATTCAAACATAAACAAACTTTCGTAGCATAATCAGGTCTATATTTGAACGAACCAGTGACCTAAAATTCAGGACAGATTGTCTCATGTCTCTCCACATACTTAGGGATGGTGCATTGTCGTTTAGGATAACACATATACCTGTTTTCGTGACCAGATTGGCTCGAGGACATCTGAACTTTAAGCTACCGCGTACATTATAAAACTTTACCATACCTTGATTCAAACATACACAAACTTTCGTTAACATAATCAGGTCTATATTGGGACGATCCAGTAGCCTAAAATTCAGGACAGATTGTCTCATATCTCTCCACATACTTAGGGATGGTGCCGCTTAGCACACATACCTGTTTTCGTGACCAGATTGGCTCGAGGACATCTGAACTTTAAGCTACCGCGTACATTAAACTAAAATTTAGAACAGATTGTCTCATGTCTCTCCACAAACATTTGGCTGTGACCAGATTGGCTCGAGGACATCTAAATTTTAATTTAACACATTGCAGACGATACATCCTTTTACATCAACACGTAACAATCAAGTGGTAAATGTGGTCACACGGATACTCCATCCTTGCCTTACATGTATAAAGCTAAGGTGCAGATACACTTGACAACGGCAGCCGGATCAGAAACGTATCTCACATTATTCAATCTAGCGTACAAACTGTGTGAATCCGCAGCTATAGATAGTTCCGTTGACGGTAACCGTATCCGGTGGTTGTTAATTAGATGTAAATTAGCTTTATGTATAAATATGCTTTGTTCGTTCAAATCGGCGAAGTGCAATGTCAATGCAATGCGCGCTTCCCACGCACACATAAATTGCATTCCATGCATTTATATTGTAAGTAACATGAACGTCATGTTGTAAACACTAAATTTGTCATTAATAGAACTTCCTAAATATTAAATCCGGATTTATTTTTGAAGTTTGTAATCGCTTCTAATTTCAAAATGTTTCATTCTTCTAGGTACTACGATTATATATTTATATATATATAATTATGATTTATTTTGTATTAAGTACGACACATACCTATTATTGGTTAAATCATCTGCCACTTGTTATCGAGGGCGATTTAAACTAAGATAAAGATTCCTATTCCACCCGATGTATTGGATGGAACTTATCAACATAATCTTTTCCTTTCACAGCATTTAAATACAAGCAATCAGGAAAGTGTGTTGCATGCTGCAACCAAGGATCATCGTAAATCTCCCAATCTTTGATACTGCCTCCACAAGAAAAACACATGACTTTATCGTTTACACCATTTCCACAATAAAAAAAACCTGCATCAGACATTTCTATCACCAATCTTTTTTGTGAATCGGTTGTCGCCCAATAATGTCTGAACGAGAATACACGAATTTGATGTTTGTTATAAATTTCATATCTAGGACAGTATTTTATTTTATTCATTTCAAGAGCTCTTGATATGTATGTGTATAAAAGTTTAATGAAGACCACTATTTATACTGACTAATAACTATACAATAGAGTTGTGTGGACATATTAGGTAATATAGATATCGATGACTTACCTTGTCCGATCCGTGTATAGGTAGGGTCGTTGCGCCGGTTGGCGGCCTTTTAGTCGCCTTCCCAACTTTGCTCCTTGAAATTAGTGTGATAAGTCCATAATTCAGGTTCTGATTGTTTCTGTAGGCGTAGCAGATATCATCAAGTTATTTTTCGAAGTAAGTATTGGAGGCATATTGTAACAGTTTTTTTTTTTAATAAATAATTACATAAAATTTACTCAAAATGCCAGTTGACGGCCACTTTTTTCAGTTCGCGGCCACCCTAGAGTTAGTTCGCGGCCGCCAGTTTTATGTATACAATATTCGTACACTTTTCACCATTTATTGATTTTATTATAAATTTCCACATAGGGCATAATAATCGCGATTGTCACTTAAATGCTTTTACTCTTAAAAAGCACGTTCTCTTCAATATTCGTCTCTTTCTTGTGCTCTAACCTAACCTTACCTTACACTATTCTAACATCTCTCATTTCCGCAGGATTTGTTCATCTAATCTGGGGTCACGAAGTACAATCTCATCATTCAGGCATTCTAATCTCTTCAGCATTTTACCTTCTCCTCCCTACTCACCTTAATCTTTAATTTCTGCAATTATTCTTCCCTCTTTCCTTCCTCTATTTTCCCCCCTTTCTTTCCTAACTCGAAACTCTTAACCTGTATTGCATTTATTCTTCTTTCATACTTTTAACATAATACACTTTCAGTCATCTATACTGCAGTTATTTTTCTCTCGTTGTTAAACCCATTACATTACTATCTCTACAAATAATGAAATAAAACACAACGTTTTATGATCAATTTATAAAGTTTGGTTAACATTAACATTTTGTTTTTATTATAATTGAGTAACACTCCATAATTTGAGCGTATTAGACTAGTATTTTAAATAATCAACATTTATATATACTAGGATTTTAAATAATCAACATTTATAAATACTAGTATTTTAAATAATCAACAGTTTGTTAACAGTAACTATTAGTAATCAGTCTTCAACAATTTCTATAACGAGTAAACAGTAAGTATCTAATGTAATAATGCATAATTTACTTATCAAAAATATGTAAAGTTTATAACAGTCTTTAATTAAGTACCTACTTGGTACGAGATCAAAATAATCAACTAAAACAACGAGTTATAAGAATAAAAAAACTATTCCTTATCAATGATGCACATGTTCCACTTAAACGGTTTATCTTTAACATCATCATAAGTCAGTCCTATGAAATCAGTGCACTTCAAATGAAACCATTTAGTACAAAAATCACAGCCAACATTTTTGTTTTCATCGTCCTCAGTGTCACTGTTTTAAGATATTTGCGCATTGGCCACAATTTTGTTTTGATGTCTTTAGTTTTAAAAAGTTTTACATTTTTAAGTTTCTTGGCTTTCTGTATTTCTTTTTTATTCTTTGCCTCCTCTTGCTTACGCTTCACGGCTTGCTTTCTAGCTTCTTTATCTTTTTCTTTCTCCTCATTCTTTTCTTGTTTAGCTTTTTCTTTTAGTAGGTATTCTCGCCTTTTTTTCCCTGATATCGCCGACGGAATACGAACTTTCGATATGTTTTGTTTTGACTTTTCTAGAGGTTGGGGTATAAACAGATGTTGCTCGAAGACTGCGTTTGGATCTATTGTAAGTTTGTTGTTGGCGGATGCGGATGTAATTGTGGATGATGATTTCTTTGACAGAACGTCATGATAATCTGAATGTTCTGTTTCTTCTTCTTTTCGGTGTTACTGAGTCGGTGTCACGATTATCAGATCCCATTTGCTCTTTTGGTCTTTTGGTATGTGGAACTACTTCGGAGTAAATTTCCAAACTTTCAGGTTCATCTGTAATCTGGATTTGGTGTATCTGTTCCGTGCATAGAGGGACGTTATTCGAGTCCGGTTTTGAAGATGGAGAGATTTCAATAGGAACTCTCCAGTTCCTCTCTAGTTCAGCACACCCAAGAACCGAAAACTAAGCCCCAAATCTCTATTTGGGGCTTAGTTTTCGGTTCTTGGGTATGCTGGTTTGGAACGGTATGACCAGAATATCGTCCAGTGAAACCACTGTTCCCAACTCAAGGCCGCTAAAATCAGATGTAACTAAATTCGACAAGCCATAATTTGGAATACTCTCAGAGGTACGTTCGGGAACTTCAGCCGCAATAACAAGAGTCAGTGGGGCAGGATCATGTATGTGCGACGGAGCGAGATCGGTAACATTTGCAGATGTAACATCGGAAACATGCGGCGGGTTTGGATCAGAAACGTGCGGCGGAACGAGATTGGAAGCATTCGCAGATGCATGAGCCGAAATATTTGACAAAAGATTAGGAATGCTCGACACTTCGAGTGTTGAGTTTGTATTTGTCTTCGGATGCGGTAATATATTGAGGTTCTCTGGGTTCAGATTTTCTTAGCTTTTTGATTTCCTTTAGGATAAATTTTGTGTCAATTTTCTTCTCTCTTATGACCGGTCTCAAAAGACGAATGACTTTGCGGGTAGCGATGAGGTCTTCATTCGTTATTCCCGAGTTCTCACGCGAACCATTCGCTCGACTAAATTGTTCCAATGTGTTTTGGACACATTTCGTATCGACTGCGTTCGGATCATACGGGAAAAGACCACATCGCCTGAATCCATTAACGATATTGATTTTAATTTGTGGATTTTCGATTATGTCTATAAAAAGAAGACAAAAATTTGTTTTTGTTACAGCTTTGTTTAAATTTTCTGGCTTTGCAAGGAAATATCTGACGTGACTCCTCCACTGGGGTTTTAATGGAGCAAACACGCTGACATCGGCAGGCTGCAGCATGTGCGTAGTGTTCGGGGGAAGAGCATATAAAATAATACCAAGTTCTTCACAGATAGAGCTCAACATTAAAAACATAATTATGCGACTTATGTCCATCGACTAGCAGAAGAACTGGCTTCTTGATATTTTTTTCTGTTATCCAATTATTGAAATCATTAGTGATGTATTCGAAGAATACGTCTCCATTCATCCACCCAGATTCGCTTCTTCCTAGGCTCCAGTGATATGGCATGCTGTCTGTTAAACTTTTTGGTGGTCTAATATATGGAAAAACCACCAATTGCTGGCACATCTCACCAGTAGCGTTGAATGTTGCGAGTATTGTTAGGTAATCTTTCTCGTTGCCGGCTTTAATTTGGTAGAGATTGCGATAACCTTTGGGCCCAAGAACTTTTCCTGTTTTTGGGCAAAGTGAAAAACCACTTTCATCTCCATTGAATATCCTTTCGGGTTCTGTAAATATATCCAAGTGTCCCTCTTGTGCTAAAAACATTTCCAGTTAGCGGAACCACAGTCGAATCAATTCTTCGGTCACCCTAGCGCGAGCTTTGTTGATTCTTTCTGCTGGTCTTACTGATATTTCAGGGTGTCGTTTTAAAAAGTTTAGATACCATGTCTGGCCAGGACGATCATCCTTAAAAGGATTCGGCTTTTTTAAATCTTTGAATTTTTTTTGAACGGTATCTAATAGCTCTTGCTTCTTCACAGGAAAACTACATTTGGCTATCTTTATAGGCCACTCTACAACGTTTTTTTCTCCTTGTTTTCCCAGCACTGGCTCGGGGCCCTGTTTTTTTAGTTAGTCAGTTCTTCTGCCACTTAATCGATCTTGAATTGTACATCTCGGAATACCAAATTTACGTGATGCTTCCCTGATTGGGATTTGTGCTTCGCGAATTTCTTGTAATGCCTTCTGTAGAGTTTCAGGAGTGTAAGTCACAGTATTTTTTGTATTTTTTCGTCATCGAAGTCGACATCTGTAATAACAAAAATGATCTAAATACCAACCAAAACAGTCTGTGTGAAAGAAGTGGCCGTAAACTGACACGTCTATTTTCAAATAGTCAGATAACGGCCGTCTATTTTTCATATGATTTTCAGACGGCCGCGAACCAGATTTGTTTTGTTAGCATGTGTTAGTTTGCGGCCACATCATGCTATAAATCCGTATAAGATTATATTTTGGCGGCCGTGAACTAACCATATAATTTAAACCAACCCCAACTATAAAAAAAGGTTGCACAAAGCGAAGCTTTATTTACATTATTAATAGGAAAGAAAGTAAACTTATCTAATCAGTGAGCTAGTGCCGCGGCCACCCGGCCGTATACCAACTTTACTAAAAATTGATTGTGTTGGTTGGCGGCCACCAAATAAAACTGGTATTAAAGTAATTTACTCCCAAAATAAATGCAAAATTACATGAAACAAACAACTATGATCACTCAAAAACAATCACACTAGTAATAAGTAATCGTAAACTTGAAATACTTACTTTTGAAGCGGGACCTGTTCGCTATTTTTTACGCAGCTTTGCGTACGTGTATGCGCTGACAGCGCGGCTGGCAAAATTGACAATTTATTTCCAGCACATGGATTAGGTTAACCGACCATTTGAATAGGCATTACATTCTGCAACTATCCTAGTTTTTTAAGTGCCACAACGCGTTGCTAAGAATGAGATAGAATTCTTATTATTGCAATATTTATACAGTTGGTCCTTTAAGAGGCCGCGAAACAACGCAGGGCCGCGATCCAGCGTAATGACCCTATATACATACATACAAAATAGTAAACGAAACGTTCACAAAAATCATAACAACATATAAATGTCGATGTAATCGATTAATTGACCCATTGTTGTTATAACCATTTCAATGAGATACCATGAAATTTGTAAAACAACCACATTCGTTAAATGTAAACAAACTTTGCGTTCAGTCTCAGGAAACTGGTTTTCGTCATGGAGAATTATTACCTAAATCCATACGATGCATCATTTGCGGACCGTCAAATTGTGGAAAAACTAATTTATTAGTGGGTCTTCTTATACATGAGAATGGATTAAGATTTCAAAATGTTTATGTTTATTCGAAAACCTTGCAACAACCCAAGTACATATTTTTAGAAAAAGTTTTGCAACGAGTACCAGATATTTCGTTCCAGAAATACTATGAAAATGAGCAAGTAATAAGTGTTCAGACCGCAAAACCAAATTCTGTAATTGTATTTGATGATGTTGCTTGTGAAAATCAAAACAGTATGCGCGATTTTTTTGCAATGGGGAGACATAAATTCATCGACTGCTTTTATCTAAATCAGACATATAGTAAAATCCCTAAGCAACTAGTAAGAGACAATGCGAACCTTATCGTACTTTTTAAACAAGATGAAAAAAATATGAGACATGTTTATGATGAACACGTCAACACTGACATGTCATGGATTGAATTTCGTGAAATGTGCTCAAAAATATGGAGTGAGCCGTTCAATTACGTTGTAATTAATAAGGATTGTTCCAAAAACAGAGGGTGTTATAGAAGTAAATTCGACACGTTTGCAGTCTTTGACTAAGAACACGAATACGTAAGTATATAAGATCATTACCTGCCTGTCATTATTATTCGCCTTACAACGCTAAATCAATTACGACCTGTTTTACCAATATGGAAAAATCATTGAAACGACAAATTGTTGATGCGGCAGAAGCTGTGAAGATAAAAGTACGAAAAATGAGAGATGCTGAGATTACCAATAAACAAGCACTGGAATCTGTTTTCAAACCTGTAACAGAACCTCTCAACCTAATTGCTAATGCAAGTAAGCAAACTCCGTTTCTGCGTGCTAGTAATGATTTTGGTGATGTTCCGTTTACTAACGAAACTTTACAGAAAGAAGGAACTGGAAGCGTAGGAAATAATGATAATAATGATGATGAAGACAAATATGAATCTGATATCAACAGTGAGTCTTCATATGAATCAGTAGTTGAAACGAATCAAGATTGTGATACGTCATCCTGGTCAGTATCTTCAGAAGCGTTGGTAGATATTCCATTTGGGGTTAGAGCAGACCGCGGGAAACTAATGTTAGGTTCTGCTTGCATAACAATCAGCGATCAAAACATTATCGTGGCTGGACGTAAATACCGAAATACCTCTGGTTTAAAACAGTTGTTGCTTAAGAAAGATGTAGATTTAAGTTTGGTTACAGACAGTGATATGCAAAATTATAAGTCGATGCTACTTGATACAAATGCACATCGTCGAGACTATGAGCCAAGTAAACCAATAAAAAGTAATAAAGGACAAAAATATTTGCAAGTAATTAAACCTCTTTTTAAACTGAATAATGCAGTTCAGGGAAAGGGTCTACCGTTACTAAAAAGATGGAAAAAAAACGTAGATTTCGTGTACTGGGATAATCCTAATGAATTAGTGGAAAGATTGAAATTATTAATTGCGTCTAGAGATGCTGGCAACACAGGATTAGAAAATGAAATTATATCTATTATTGAAGAATTGCGTGAAAATAAAGTTATAAATAAATAAATATTTTAAAACGTGTTTATTTTACTAATAGCCTTTCAATACAATACACCTTAAACATGAACGTAGACAAATTCGGGCACTATATTCACAAAAGAATGCGTTTAACAGACTTATTTGAGTTTAATGAGAATGCGTTGTTAAAATCGGAAAACGGAGATTTTGATTTAAAAGCATTAAGATTGAGAGGAATTAGATCTCCAGTAGAAGCAGACGATGCTGTGAACAAGGATTATGTAGATCGTATAAATGCTAACACGTTAAAAGAATTAAATAATTTGGCTGTGAATAAGGATTATGTAGATCGATTGAATGCTAATATGCTAAAAGAATTTAATAATATGATTGGTTCATTACGTTCTCAAATCATAAAAGATGCAAAAGGTGCTGTTCAAACTACTTTAAAAGCAAGAATACCTGAGGTTTCAACTCATTTGCAAGATACGTTTTATACTAAAGCAGAGGTAGATAAATTACTTCAAAAAACTCCGTAATGGTAAAACAGCAAATTGTAAATGAAATACACAAAGCGGCTCGGAGAAATTTCCTTCGACGTTCTGTTATTTTGAAAGGAATCCACGACTTATGGCAAGCAGATTTGATGGACATGCAAAACCTGAAAAAGTATAACAAAGGTTACAATTTCATCTTAGTGGTGATTGACTGCTTCTCAAAATATGCCTGGGCTGAACCGTTAAAATCGAAAAATAAATTTGTCGTTACTCGTGCATTCGAACATATACTGCTTAGTAGTCATAACAATCCTGTTAACTTACAAACTGATATGGGAACAGAATTTTATAACACCACTTTTCAAACACTTATGAAAAAACATAATATTAACCATTACTCATCGTTTTCTACTAAAAAAGCATCAATTGTAGAGAGATTGATTAGAACTGTAAAAAATAAATTATATAAATATTTTAGTTTCGATGGAAAATATAAGTGGTTAGGTTTACCATTGGAAGAAACGATAAAGAAATATAACAACACAAAACATCGTACTATTCAATTTAAACCGGTTGATGTGAATAAATGTAATGAACAAGTAATCAAAGAAAATTTAAAAAACATAAATAAACATGATTTAGTTCAGTGGAAACCTAAATTCAAAGTAGGTGATTGTGTTCGCATAAGTAAATACAAACATAATTTTGAGAAAGGTTACACTCCTAATTGGTCAACTGAATTATTTATTATAAAAAAGGTAAATAAAACAATACCAGTGACATATCATATAGAAGATCAACGAAAGCAAAACATTTTAGGAGCTTTTTATGAACAAGAACTGCAAAGGTCTAACTATCCTGATGTTTATTTAATAGAAAAGGTTTTGAAAAAGAAAGGAAATAAATTGTACGTCAAATGGTTAGGTCTAACCAGTGCAGAAAACAGTTGGATTGAAAAAGCTGCAATAATGGACTAAGATATTATATATCCATTTCTCATTTAAAATCCTATCATTATAATTTGGGTAATGAAGGGGGGTGGACTAGTTAACAGCATAATTAATCGTCTACCATTCGAAGTTCATTTGCCAGGATACAATTATTGTGGACCAGGAACCAAACTTGACAAACGCTTAGCGCGAGGTGACCGAGGTGTAAATAAGCTAGACGAAGCTTGCATGCAACACGATATAGCGTATACAAACCATACAGACTTATCAAATCGCCACAAAGCCGATTTACAACTACTTAACATGGCTAAAGAAAGACTTAAATCAAAAGATGCAGGGAAAGGAGAAAAACTGAGCTCTTGGCTAGTGAACAAAGTTATGAAAGCGAAACTAAAGTCTGGATCCGGCATTAAAACATTTAAAAGCTTAGTTTCAAAAATTAAATCAAAAATTAAGAAACTCAAATGCAAAGATAATAATACTTTAATAAAAGCAGCTTACTTAACCGCAAAAAAGTTATTTCCAAACATTCATCATAGAATTCGAGTACCCCGAGTAATACCCATACCAAAGACTGGAGGAATTCTACCTTTAATTCCAATTTTCGCTGGTTTATCGGCTTTAGGAACTTTAGCTGGTGGTGCAGCTGGCATTGCAAAAACCGTCAATGATTACAAAGCAAGCAAACAAAATTTGCAAGAAACAGAACGACATAATAAAGCTATGGAGGCTTTAGTGTTGGGCAAGGGTTTATACATTAAGCCGTATAAAAGTGGTAAAGGATTGTTTATAACATCTTCAAAAAACTGAAAAATATGCTACCCAATCGTCCACTAACTAATGTAGACATCCAAAAGTTTTCAAGAGACATCCCATATTTTCGTGGGGTTTATATGAAGGATCGACTACCTCGCAAGCCGAAACGCATTGAATGTGGTATCGTTAACTTAGACGATTCTAAGAACGAAGGAACGCATTGGGTAGCTTATGCTAAAGTATATGATCACTGCGAATACTTTGATAGCTATGGAAATTTAAAACCTCCAATGGAATTGATGCAATATTTTAAAAATTGTACTGTGTTTTATAACTACACAAGATATCAAAAATTTAACGCAGTCAATTGTGGTCATTTATGTTTAAATTATTTGGGGGCTTTTTGGAATAAAAATGTATTATAAAATATATGCTTTTCTTTTATTTCAATCATTTGCAAGATGTCACTCACTTTGTCGATAACTGGAGACTCGTCAGTATTAACTACATACTATTCTAATACGTTACAACTAGATGGAGAGTATGAGTGTGCTTTATTACACTTTTCAACTTTTAATTCTATTCCAAACATTGATAAAAGTAATAATAAGTTATATTATGGTTTAAATGAAGTTATTGAAATACCGGAAGGCACTTATGAATTGCAAGATATCAGCGATTATTTAAAATCCGAAATAAAAGATGCAGCGATCAAACTGCGGTGCAATAATAATACTTTAAAAACCACCATATTCTGTACCAAAGACATTAATTTTATCAAAGAAGACTCTTTTAGAAGACTATTAGGATTTAACAAACAAATCTTGAAAGCAAATAAATGGCATGTGTCACAGTCTCCAGTCAACATTCTACCTACGACCATAGTCAGGATTGAATGTGATATTGTAAGCGGTTCATATGTAAACGGCGAACCAAGTCATATTATTCACGAATTTGCACTTAATGTGCCGCCTGGATACAGGATCATAGAAATCCCGAAGAACGCAATATACTTTCCAATCAATCAAAACAACATAAGCTGCATACATATCAGACTATTAGATATAAACAAACGATTAATCAATTTACGTGGTGAAGAAGTACAGGTATATCTGCATCTTAGAAGAAAAAATGATTGACTATAATAAAATTGTGTCCCAACAAGTTAAGAATATCAGTTCTGCTCGAGCTACCTATCAAATAACACCTCTCTCTAAGAAGAAAATTAAATTAACCAAAGACAATAAAGCATTTCTTAAAGCAATCGGATTGTTAAAATGAATATCTTAGACGTTCTATCCGCTCCGACTTACGATAATACTATAGAAGGAATCGAATTTCATTCCTACAAGCCCTATGTAACGAGTTTCAACAGGAACGATGAAATCCGCATACCTATCAACCAACAGGACTTGTACATATTACCATCAGCTAGCACCCTATATTTGGAAGGAACTGTTATCGTTACCAAAAAAGATACGAAAGACATAGCTACTAGTGTCAACTTCACGAACAACGGTCTACTCTACTTATTTCAAGACATTCGGTATGAGCTAAATGGAGTAGAGATTGATAAAATAAAAAATGCAGGTATAACAACAACCATGAAATCACTCATTTCAATGAACGAAAGTGAGTCAAAAATATCGAATGCCTGGGGCTGGAATATTGATGGCATTAAAAATATCAAAGGAGGAAAATTTTCTGCTTCCATACCACTTTGTAACCTCCTCGGTTTTGCTGAAGATTTTAAAAAAGTCGTGATAAATAGTAGACATGAACTGATATTGTTACGAAGTAACACTAATTTGAACGCTGTAAAACTGAATACTGGCGAAGTAGTGGATGATGTTCAGATCAACAAAATCATATGGCGCGTGCCGCATATTAAAGTATCAGACAAAGAAAAAATTGGTTTGTTAAAAGTATTAGAAAAAGATCGACCACTTCAAATGATATACAGAAATTGGGATCTGTACGAATATCCATCTTTGCCTAAAACTACAAAACATACCTGGTCTATCAAAACTTCATCTCAAATAGAAAAACCAAGATACATTATTATTGGTCTACAGACAAATAGAAAAAATAATGCAAGTTCTGACATGTCTCAATTCGATCACTGTCATGTTCGAGACGTTAGAGTGTATCTCAATTCAACTTATTTTCCGTATGAAAACCTAAATGTGAGTTTTGCTAATAACAAAATCGCTTTATTATACGAGCAATACATCAGATTTCAACAGTCGTATTACGGACGTCGGTCAGAGCCCATACTAAGCGAGAAACAATTTAGAGATTTGGCACCGCTGTTTGTAGTCGATTGCTCTAGACAAGCGGATAATCTAAAGACAGGTTCGGTTGTGGATGTGAGAGTAGAAATTGAGAGTGATTCAGAGATACCAGATCATACTTCAGCATACTGTCTCATTCTGAACGATTGCATTGTTGAATACAAACCATTAAGTAACATTGTTAAGAAGATATCATGAATGCAGATACCATTTTATTAGAACTCCAAGGATTTAAAGATTCTATAAATAATTTTATCGTCAAAGAATTGACCATTGCGAGCCAGGATCATTCACAGACGTTCTTGGTAAAACCACCATATTCATTCCATTACCTTACACAAGAAGAAAAAAAGCAAGTGAGGTGGTTAGAAAGAAATCGAGGAATTTACTGGAGTGAGGGGTACATAGACTACAAAGAGTTTCAACGTGTTATTTTACCATACTTAGAAAATAAAAAAATTATCACAAAGGGTTTGGAAAAGATTAAGTGGATTAAAGAGTTATGTGCAAATTGTGAAGTGATCGACATAGGGGAGAAGGGATGTCCTAATTTTGAGACATTAAAAAAAAAGTTCTGTAAAAATAAAACTGATTTTAATTGTGCGAACCATAAAATTAATTGTACATTAAATAATGCGGTGTGTATTAGAAAATGGTATGCTGATAATAATATGTCTGTATTTAATTTATTTTAATCATTATTGTTTGAACAGTTAATAAAAAATGTATATTTACTTAAGAGTGTTTTATTTAATATAATCAGAGTAACCTTCATAACAAACTTTAAATTACCTGCAGTGAAATGATATTTCTTCTTCATTTTAAACGATTATTCTAATATGAAATATTGAAAGCAAATAACCTATAATTATATCATTACACTTATTAATTAAGAGTTCGAGTATAAATAAGTAATACAAAATAAAACATAATTTAAATTATTAAAGAATATATATTTTATTTACTTTCTTACATTATTTACAATAATTACAAACTAATTATAACTACCTACCCAATTATAATTCCTCACAAAGTTATTTAATGTTTTCTATACGTTACAAACTTGTCATCATTATCCTTACTAGATACTATAACTTTCCTACATATATTGTTTAACGTTTTCTACACGTACCTATATACTTAACTTACAAACCTGTGATGTATAATCATTAACCTAACTAGATACACAAATCTTACAATTATTATTACAAACTAATTATAACTACCTACCTAATAATAATAAAATGTAATTTATATATATTTATTGAAATAAGTAATACAAAACATAATTTAAATTATTAAAGAATATATATTTTATTTACTTTCTTACATTATTTACAATAATTACAAACTAATTATAACTACCTACCCAATTATAATTCCTCACAAAGTTATTTAATGTTTTCTATACGTTACAAACTTGTCATCATTATCCTTACCAGCAGGCTTAGCACGAGCACCGATTTGTCGATGGAAGAATAGACATGACTATTAAATAAATGATGTACAATAGGAGAAGATAGCTATGTTTTTCTATTCATTATCACAGTTATGCGTTCTAAACGAATCATGATTTTGCAGATAATCGTATATACTTTGTGGCCGTCGAGTAGAAAGTTTTGTTGTCAGTGTGATTTTGACAGTTTGGGAAGAAGTATTCTTCTGAAATAGTCTACATTTATAAGGACCTAGACAAATATTGTTAGGAACGAAAGACTAAATGACAGATTGTAAAAGGATATCTACGGTACGATAACAATAATGTAGGAACGAAATGTCACTTTGTATTGAAAAAGCACTGTCTATTCTTCGTAGAAATACAAAGCATCATGCTAAGCCTGCTGATACTATAACTTTCCTACATATTTTATTTAACGTTTTCTACACGTACCTATATACTTAACTTACAAACCTGTGATGTATAGTCATTAACCTGACTAGATACACAAATCTTACAATTATTATTACAAACTAATTATAACTACCTACCTAATAATAATAAAATGTAATTTATATATATTTATTGAAATAAAGGAAATAATAATACATTTCCCCACATAGATTATTTAAAGTTTTATATACGTACAGACTCAGCACATCAACCTATGCTAATAATCTGTCAAACTTTTATAGATTTTCATCTTTATACATAAGTGTTAAGTAATATGGTTCATGTTAAATTGGGAAAAATTTGACAGTTTGGCGTAGCTGACGTGTGTACCTACTTAATTAACTTACAAACTTATGATCATTCCTAACTAGATCTAGATACACAAATCTTACAATTATTACAAACTAATTATAACTTTCCCCATAGTTTACTTAATGTTTTCTATACGTACTTACATACTTAAAATACAAACTTGTGATGTATGATCATTAACCTAAATAGATACACAAATCTTACACAATAACATATAAAGTAGGTACTTACAAAATAAAGACACGTTAACACACGTTAATATTATAATAACAACTGTCCCCACAAAGTTTTTTTGATATTTTATGAATTAACGATTGCGTCTCCTCCATAACATGGTCCGCCGATTCAGTCACTATATACTGCGCACTTAACATAACCACGTCCTGATTGTCACTTGCAGGTTCTTGTTGATCACTAATATCCAACACTTGTACCTGGATCAGTCGTAAACCTTTTTTCTTCTCATTGTTTATGACGAATGATTGACATGTAGGCTGAGATGGTTTCTGTTTTAAACATTCCCGTCTTGTTCTAGACTTCTTGTTGCCAGGTCCGCTGTCTTGTCTTGCTCTAGGCTCTTTGTTGAGAGGTCTTTGTTGTTCTGGGAAATCAGGGATATGCCAGCTTAAACTCGGAGTTGGGAAACCTTGAGCGTATTGTGAGAAGTCGATAATATCCGGAGAATCACACATTATCAATGATCTGAAACAAGCGAAATGATAATTAATTTTAAGTACCTACATACACAAAACAACATGATGAAATATCGATATAGTAATAGATTGGTACTTTTACAATACTTACAATTAGTTTCGTTTTTATTTGACGTGATTTGACTGCTCCGACTGTCCACCTAATGAGGAATGTTCTACAAAGTAATATTACGGAGGAACGTAGCTAATATTTAATTAAACTCTGATTCAATTTCATGTTGCAACATGTTCGAGCTCATGCAAGCGCACCTGTTCGGTGTCAAATTCTACGCTGCGCGTGCGAATTTCAAGCCAGGAGTGTTTTGTTATCAAAAATGAACATTACATGTTTTAACAAGTTGGAGCCTGAATCCTCGTGCGCAAAACACTGCGAGCCCTGTGTGCTTTGTCATCAATCCGGAAAGGAAATGAAACAGATATAATTATGATAATAAAATACTATTACGTGAGAAATTAAATACAAATCCAACTTCTCGGGTGAAGTCGACACCTGGTTGTTACTTATAATTATTGTAAGAATCAATCATTTGTAAAAAGTTAACGGAATTGGTAACTTTCTTATTTAAGTAACACTCCGACCCCAGTTTGATGAAGATGATTATAGACAAATCCCTCAAACTCTGATTTTAATTACGAACTACAACATTTACGGCGATCGTCTTACAATACAATAAGTTCGAATAAGCAAATTGATGCATGATGCAATTTTGCTGTCTTTGACATTGTTAAGAACCATTTATACATACGCGACGGCTACCTGATACGTTTCTAGACGCTTATTGTCAGGCGTTTCACGAATGAGGACGGCACAGCAGCTAACCGTTGAACCGCGCATGTTCCGTTTTGACGGTGATTATACGGGCGTACTAGACGGAAGGATGGCAAGTGTATATGCATGCAAAACCAGTAGAATGTACGAACCTTTGGTATATAATCAAAGGCTCGGACAGCAGAGTGTGATAGAACTACTCAATAAATAACATGTAACGTTAACGTGTCAGGTATGTCGTCTGTTCGAATTCATTAAATTAAAATTTGGATGTCCTTGGGTGCCCAATCTGGGGTGATAGAAATAGATTGTGTGTGGATCTGAAGGTGCATGCTATATCTTGCTCTGTGAAGAGACATGAGACAATCTGTCCCAAATTTTAGTTTAATGTTTACGGTATCCTAAAGTTCAGATGTCCTTGGTGCCGAATCTGGGGTCATAGAAATAGATTGTGTGTGTGCCGGCAGGTTTATGCTATATCTTACTCTGTGAAGAGACATGAGACAATCTGTCCTGAATTTTAGGCTAGCAGTTCAAACAGCGAGCGCCCTTGTTTGTTAACGTGTAAGGTAGTGTCGTTGGTTCGAAGGAATTAAATTACAATTTGGATGTCCTTGGTGCCCAATCTGGGGTCATAGAAATAGATTGTGTGTGTGTGCTTGAAGGTGCATGCTATTTCTTGCTCTGTGAAGAGACATGAGACAATCTGTCCCAAATTTTAGTTTAATGTACTCGTAGCTTAAAGTTCAGATGTCCTCGAGCCAAACTGGTCACGAAAACAGGTATGTGTGTTATCCTAAGCGGCAATGCACCATCCCTAAGTATGTGGAGAGACATGAGACAATCTGTCCTGAATTTTAGGTCACTGGTTCGTTCAAATATAGACCTGATTATGCTACGAAAGTTTGTGTATGTTTGAATCAAGGTATGGTAAAGTTTTATAATGTACGCGGTAGCTTAAAGTTCAGATGTCCTCGAGCCAATCTGGTCACGAAAACAGGGTATGTGTGTTATCCCAAGCGGCAATGCACCATCCCTAAGTATGTGGAGAGACATGAGACAATCTGTCCTGAATTTTAGGTTACTGGTTCGTTCAAATATAGAGCTGATTATGTCAACGAAAGTTTTGAATCAAGGTATAGTAAAGTTTTAGCTGTTTTAACCTGGTGAGTATAATTACATGAATCTGAATCTGCGGTACCTAGTTGATAGAGGTAAGCCATCGATACTAACAGTATTTTACTACACTATGTAGGAATTCATACTCCACCTTCCGTTCCCATCGAGTGGAATAGGCGCCGAACCAGTATTTTACTGCACTATGTAGGTTTTCATTTATATTATTGGGCATTCTACTCCACTGAGAGTGACGAGGCGAACGAAGTGAGCCGATGGAACGGAAGGTGGAGTAGGATGCCCAATAATATACTACTAACAAGGGCACTAAATCTATATCTATATCTATATCTATACATATAATAAATCTGTAAAGGAACTTTTTCTGTACATTTAAAATATTTCGAAAATAATTGCTTGGGGTGGTAAGGGATAATCAACAGATGACATTTTAACCCTTATCAAAATTTTTGTCTGTAGCTCGGTTTTTCAGTTTCTATGTTGAATAGATCAAGTATCACGTCAAAAGAACGAAACTAATATGGTTATCTTTCATACTCAAATATTGTTTATAACTCAGAGTTTATATTAGTCTTTGTTTCATCGCAATCGCTTCGGTCAAACTATCTAAATAATTTAAAGTGTTCAAGAAGAATTTATTTACGTAATGTTGAAACACTTAGCGACATCTATTGGCGTGAAACGGTACTAACGAATACTTAATATTAACACGTCATTCTCATTTAAGTTACTTACTGTGTCTGTGTTATTTCAAAAAGTAATGATACTGATTACTAAAATCGCTTTCCGTTGGTGGTTGATTCCCACGAATCAAAAAAGCTAAAAGAATTTCAAATAAAAAGTTGTGATAATATTAACTGACGTGGTGTTCTGAGTCATATACCTAGAATGCAATGTTAGATAAATATTTATTAGTTTTATCAATCAAATTAATACAAATAGAGGGGAAGAAATCTCATTTTTAATTGTGATAAAAGTCTTAGTAGCGCCATCTAGCATAATATAGCAAAATTAGAGCGGCTAGAGGAACATCTCCATAGAAATTCTTAATCTCTAGCGTCAGTAACGCCATCTAGGTTTGAATAGCAAACATGCAAAGACAACAACTTGATTTTGCCCGTTTTACCTATTGATTTTCTATCGAAAATACGTATATCCGATGTCCAAAATCCGTAGATCTGGATAAACCCGTAAATCCGTAGGTCTGGCAATGCGGGGTAACGCTAGGTACAACTAGAAGCCTGTGGTAGGAATGTTACCATTTGGATTTATGGTAGGTAGGTATCGATAATATTGTTATCTTTGTATGCAGTCGTTTTTTTTTTCAGTGTTTCCGAAGTATAAGTCTGCTTTTTTAAACTACATCGAACAATATTTTGACGAAGCAGATGGAAGATAATAGGGTAGGTATTTTACTACTTAGACATCTAAAAATGTATTATTATGATAGCTTAGGCAAAAATCAGTCGGAAAATGTTGGTTTTAGCTCATGAAATAACAAAATAAATTTTAAAAATTTAATTCAAAGATTTCAGTTATATAAGTAGGTACCTACCATATACTGTTCTTGAACACCATGAAATAATATCCGACATGTTATTACGTCATACCGCTGTTACTAATCAACTGAATAACTTTGTACTTTTATTATTTTCGTAGGTAACCAAAGTATTTTTTATTGAAATAATAGCTTACATTCAGGAACATCAAACCAAGGATAAGTAGAATAATAACTCATTTTAAATTATAAATTATTATCATACAAAATATCAAAGCATTTGTTTGCACAAAAAACCTACAGAGCAATTTATTGGCATCCACTGAGTCCAGCATTTTCGTCAAAATACGCGCGAAATATAATAATGTTAAATTTAAATGCGTGTTTACAGCATTACTCGATTCAAAAAAATGGGAGTTTTGGGAGTAAAGAGTTGTAAATACTTATGTGCTAATTTTCGTGATGTTAGATTTCGAGGTGGGGAGGGGTTCAAGCGAGGTCGGATGGTGAAAATCAGGAAAAAAAATCCAAAATTGCGACCACAACTACTGGTGGATTTGAGTAAATATTTAGGTTTTCACACGGGCAACTGTAGTTATGTCGATGCTCTTCCGAGCAACATCGCTTACAGAGAAGCATTTTCTTAGTTAAATCAAGTTTAAAAATGTATTTATTTATCCATTTGGCATCTCCAACAAAGGATACATTACCTACATAGGAACAATAGAAATCACAATAGTAAAATATTGTCAATTTTAAAGTCGCTTCTTTAAATATAATTATTTATTGGTCTACAAATAAATGTATGGCTGAACAAAAGAAACACTGAAACATTTTTGATTACAATTTACAATAAAAAGGCATCGCAGCTGAGAGTCGCGGAGGATTGCTCTGTTACGTCCATTATCCTCGGGATCGGGCTCTCTCTCTTCCTGCTGCCTGCGTCAGCAGCGGGGAGAGAGGTGGGGGCGCGCGCGGTATGGCACTACGTAGCAACAACATCGTACTTACTATGTTCATAGAAAACCCGTGCTATACAATTAAATAGTTTTTTTTGCCTGATTTGGTTTTTTTTTCAACAGCGCTTTTAATGTGGACAATGACCGACGTTACGGGGCGTAGGTAATGTAACATTCGCAGCGAGCATGTCTTTACGCCGTGTGCTAAAATCAGTGTTGCTCGCTCGCATGTTTTGCCGTAGGTACTACTGACTGCACGAATACTTGCTTGGTAACATATTAGGTGCATTTTGACCCGTGACGCCGGTCAGTATCCACCTTTACAGCGTGATCTTTCTTCATCGTGATAACGCCATGGTCCCACGGGCCGTTAACTGACAGGTGGCGTCAGGTGTTACTGCACTGCTACCTGTCGAGGCCTATCGCAGCCCGTGCAGAGCATTCCCACTGCTGTGGTTTTATTCAGTGGTCAACGTTTGATAAACAAAGCTAAAAGACACGCGCCTGTACGGGCCGAGATAGGCGCCCGCCCCCGCGTGGAATAATGCTTCAGCACACTCAACCAGACGCGCAGTCGATTTATTGAGTAAGTACAGTAAAAGCTCCTTATTCGTGCTTCCTTCATTCGCGTTTTCACTATTCGCGGATTAAAAAAATGCGACCCAATTCCTATATCCGCGGCTAAAGATTTATTTATTTGCGGGTCTAAATGTGGGTGAACTTGGCAGATCATTTCCCAGCAGAGCATAAAAAAATGTGAGTTCTATTGGCATGCGGATGAGTTCTTGAGTTCCTTATACTTAAAAAAAATAGTTCAGGCGTTTTTGCCTGATAAAAAGTCGAATGAAAATATGCTCTGCTAACTTCCGACAGCAGATCATTTTTTCCAAAATTAAAATTTTAAAACTGGTTTCGGCACACAGTGATGAGATCTATAGTTCCTTATACTTTTCCGGAAGAGTTCTGCCGTCCTAAGTCATGAAATAAATAAAAAAGAAAATGTTACCCGCTACACGAAAAAGACAATATTTTTTTAAAGAGGCGCCTGATAAATTTGCAGCTTCTCGTAGATTCTAAGTTTAGTAGCAGCCAAGACCCCCGGGAACATAAAAAAAAAAACAAAAAGAATGCAGATGTCCCTAAAAATTATCAGCAGTGCCTTATGAAAAAGATAGACTACAAGAAACCTAGATTTCAAGGAGAGATTAAGTTGGGATGATAAAAAAAAAGTTTGTATACAACTGAGGAATTCCAAGTTTCATGTTGCAACTATAAAATAACTATACCAAAACATTCAAAGGATCCCAGAACTCCGACTCAGGTATCAGCAGAGCATGGGTGAATATATAAGATAATTTAAATCGTAATTTTAATCAGGGGTATAGGAAGATGGTTCACACAAATAATTGAGTGGCCCTCCGGACCGGGAACTCCACGGTTTCTCATGCAACACTAAAAGAGCTATCGAAAAATATGCATTGCTGCCCCAGAACTCCAACTTAGGTATCAGCAGAGCATGGGTGAAGATATAAGATAATTTAATCAGGATTTTAATCAGTGGTATAGGAAGATGGATCAAAAAAAATTATGAGTAGCACTCAGGAGCGGGAACTCCACGGTTTCATATGAAACACTAAAAGACCTATCCAAATATATGCATTGATGTCCCAGAACTCCGACTCAGGTATCAGCAGAGCATGGGTGAAGATATAAGATAATTTAATCAGGATTTTAATCAGTGGTATAGGATGATGGATTTAAAAAAATAATGAGTGGCACTCCAGACCGGGAACTCCAGGGTTTTATATGGACGACTAAAAGACCTATCAAAATATATGCATTGATGTCCCAGAACTCCAACTCAGGTATCAGCAGAGCATGTGTGAAGATATAAGATAATTTAATCAGTGGTATAGGAAGATGGAATAAAAAAAATATTGAGTGGAACTTAGGAGCGGGAACTCCACGGTTTCATATAAACCACTAAAAGATCTATCCAAAACTATTCATTGCTGCCCCAGAACTCCAACTCAGGTATCAGCAGAGCATAGGTGAACATATGAGATAGTAAAGCACAGGATTTTAATCAGTGGTATATGTAGATGGATCAAAAACAAATATGAGTAGCACTCAGGAGCGAGAACTCCACAGTTTCTCATGCAACACTAAAATAACTATCTAAAAACATGCATCGGTGTCTCAGAACTCCTAATCAGGTATCAGCAGAGCATGGGTGAAGATGTAAGATAATTTAATCAGGATTTTAATCAGTGGTATAGGATGATGGATTAAAAAAAAAAAATGAGTGGAACTCCGGACCGGGAACTCCACGGTTTCATATGAACCACTAAAAGACCTAACCAAATATGCATTGATGTTCCAAAACTCCGACTCACGTATCAGCAGAGCATGGGTGAAGATGTAAGATAATTTAAACAGGATTTTAATCAGCGGTATAGGAAGATGGAATAAAAAAAATATTGAGTGGAACTTAGGAGCGGGAACTCCACGGTTTCATATGAACCACTAAAAGACCTGCCCAAAAACGTGCATTGGTGTCCCAGAACTCCTACTCAGGTATCAGCAGAGCATGGGTGAAGATGTAAGATAATTTACTCAGGATTTTAATCACTGGTATAGGAAGATGGAATAAAAAAAATATTGAGTGGAACTTAGGAGCGGGAACTCCACGGTTTCATATGAACAACTAAAAGACCTGTCCAAAAACATGCATTGGTGTCCCAGAACTCCTACTTAGGTATCAGCAGAGCATGGGTGACGATGTAAGATAATTTAATCACCATTTTTATCAGTGGTAAAGGAAGATGGAATAAAAAAAATATTGAGTGGAACTTAGGAACGGGAACTCCACGGTTTCTCATGCACTACTAAAAGGGCTATCCAAAAATATGCATTACTGCCCCAGAACTCCAACTCAGATATCAGCAGAGCATAGGTGAACATATGAGATAGTAAAGCACAGGATTTTAATCATTGGTATAGGTAGATGGATCAAAAAAAATTATGAGTAGCACTCAGGAGCAAAAACTCCATGATTTCTCATACAACACTAAAAGAGCTATCCAAAAGCACGCATTATTGTCCCAGAACTCCTACTCAGGTATCAGCAGAGCATGGGTGAAAATATAAGATAATTTAATCAGTATTTTAATCACTGGTATAGGAAGACGGATCAAAAAAAAATATGAGTAGCACTCAGGAGCGGGAACTCCACGGTTTCTCATACAACACTAAACGAGCTATCCAAAAACATGCATTGGTGTCCCAGAACTCCTACACAGGTATCAGCAGAGCATGGGTGAAGATGTAAGATAATTTAATCAGGATTTTAATCACTGGTATAGGAAGATGGAATAAAAAAAAATATGAGTAGCACTCAGGAGCGGGAACTCCACGGTTTCTCATACAACACTAAACGAGCTATCCAAAAACATGCATTGGTGTCCCAGAACTCCTACACAGGTATCAGCAGAGCATGGGTGAAGATGTAAGATAATTTACTAAGGATTTTAAACACTGGTATAGGAAGATGGAATAAATTGAGTGGAACTCAGGAGCGGGAACTCCACGGTTTCATATGAACAACTAAAAGACCTGTCCAAAAATATGCATTACTGCCCCAGAACTCCAACTCAGATATCAGCAGAGCATAGGTGAACATATGAGATAGTAAAGCACAGGATTTTAATCATTGGTATAGGTAGATGGATCAAAAAAAATTATGAGTAGCACTCAGGAGCGAAAACTCCATGATTTCTCATACAACACTAAAAGAGCTATCCAAAAGCACGCATTATTGTCCCAGAACTCCTACTCAGGTATCAGCAGAGCATGGGTGAAAATATAAGATAATTTAATCAGTATTTTAATCACTGGTATAGGAAGACGGATCAAAAAAAATTATGAGTAGCACTCAGGAGCGAAAACTCCATGATTTCTCATACAACACTAAAAGAGCTATCCAAAAGCACGCATTATTGTCCCAGAACTCCTACTCAGGTATCAGCAGAGCATGGGTGAAAATATAAGATAATTTAATCAGTATTTTAATCACTGGTATAGGAAGACGGATCAAAAAAAAATATGAGTAGCACTCAGGAGCAGGAACTCCACGGTTTCTCATACAACACTAAACGAGCTATCCAAAAACATGCATTGGTGTCCCAGAACTCCTACACAGGTATCAGCAGAGCATGGGTGAAGATGTAAGATAATTTACTAAGGATTTTAAACACTGGTATAGGAAGATGGAATAAATTGAGTGGAACTCAGGAGCGGGAACTCCACGGTTTCATATGAACCACTAAAAGACCTGCCCAAAAACATGCATTGGTGTCCCAGAACTCCTACTCAGGTATCAGCAGAGCATGGGTGAAGATGTAAGATAATTTACTCAGGATTTTAATCACTGGTATAGGAAGATGGATTAAAAAAAATATTCAGTGGAACTTAGGAGCGGGAACTCCAAGGTTTCTCATACAGCACTAAAAGGGCTTTCCAAAAATAAGCATTGCTGCCCCAGAACTCCAACTCAGATATCAGCAGAGCATAGGTGAACATATGACATAGTAAAGCACAGGATTTTAATCCTTGGTATAGGTAGATGGATAAAAAAAAATATGAGTAGCACTCAGGAGCAGGAACTCCACGGTTTCTCATACAACACTAAACGAGCTATCCAAAAACATGCATTGGTGTCCCAGAACTCCTACACAGGTATCAGCAGAGCATGGGTGAAGATGTAAGATAATTTACTAAGGATTTTAAACACTGGTATAGGAAGATGGAATAAATTGAGTGGAACTCAGGAGCGGGAACTCCACGGTTTCATATGAACCACTAAAAGACCTGCCCAAAAACATGCATTGGTGTCCCAGAACTCCTACTCAGGTATCAGCAGAGCATGGGTGAAGATGTAAGATAATTTACTCAGGATTTTAATCACTGGTATAGGAAGATGGAATAAAAAAAATATTGAGTGGAACTTAGGAGCGGGAACTCTACGGTTTCATATGAACCACTAAAAGACCTATCCAAAAATATGCATTGCTGCCCCAGAACTCCAACTCAGATATCAGCAGAGCATAGGTGAACATATGAGATAGTAAAGCACAGGATTTTAATCATTGGTATAGGTAGATGGATCAAAAAAAAATATGAGTAGCACTCAGGAGCGGGAACTCCACGGTTTCTCATACAAAACTTAAAGAGCTATCCAAAAACATGCATTGATGTCCCAGAACTCCTACTCAGGTATCAGCAGAGCATGGGTGAAGATGTAAGATAATTTACTCAGGATTTTAATCACTGGTATAGGAAGATGGAATGAAAAAAATAATGAGTGGAACTTAGGAGCGGGAACTCCAAGGTTTCATTTGAACCACTAAAAGACCTGTCCAAAAACATGCATTGGTTTCCCAGAACTCCTACTCAGGTATCAGCAGAGCATGGGTGAAGATGTAAGATAATTTACTCAGGATTTTAATCACTGGTATAGGAAGATGGAATAAAAAAAATATTGAGTGGAACTTAGGAGCGGGAACTCCACGGTTTCATATGAACCACTAAAAGACCTGCCCAAAAACGTGCATTGGTGTCCCAGAACTCCTACTCAGGTATCAGCAGAGCATGGGTGAAGATGTAAGATAATTTACTCAAGATTTTAATCACTGGTATAGGAAGATGGATTAAAAAAAATATTCAGTGGAACTTAGGAGCGGGAACTCCAAGGTTTCTCATACAGCACTAAAAGGGCTTTCCAAAAATAAGCATTGCTGCCCCAGAACTCCAACTCAGATATCAGCAGAGCATAGGTGAACATATGACATAGTAAAGCACAGGATTTTAATCCTTGGTATAGGTAGATGGATAAAAAAAAAATATGAGTAGCACTCAGGAGCAAAAACTCCATGGTTTCTCGTACAACACTAAAAGAGCTATCCAAAAGCATGCATTATTGTCCCAGAACTCCTACTCAGGTATCAGCAGAGCATGGGTGAAGATGTAAGATAATTTACTCAAGATTTTAATCACTGGTATAGGAAGATGGATTAAAAAAAATATTCAGTGGAACTTAGGAGCGGGAACTCCAAGGTTTCTCATACAGCACTAAAAGGGCTTTCCAAAAATAAGCATTGCTGCCCCAGAACTCCAACTCAGATATCAGCAGAGCATAGGTGAACATATGACATAGTAAAGCACAGGATTTTAATCATTGGTATAGGTAGATGGATAAAAAAAATTATGAGTAGCACTCAGGAGCGGGAACTCCACGGTTTCTCATGCAACACTAAAAGAAGTATCCAAAAATATGCATTGCTGTCCCAGAACTCGAAATCTCGATAATTAAATTATCTTATCTTATAATATCTCATGCTCTGCTGATACCTGAGTTGGAGTTCTGGAGCAGCAATGAATATTTTTGGATAGGACTTTTAGTAGTGCATATGAAACCTTAGGAGTTTCCGCTCCTGAGTGCCAATCATAATTTTTGATGATCCATCTCCTATACCACTCATTAAAAGCCTGAGCTTTATTCTCTCATATACTCACCCATGCTCTGCTGATACCTGAGTATGAGTTCTGGGACACCAATGCATGTTTTTGGATAGCTCTTTTAGTGGTTCATATGAAACCGTGGAGTTCCCGCTCCTAAGTTCCACTCAATATTTTTTTTATTCCATCTTCCTATACTGCTGATTAAAATCCTGATTAAATTATCTTATATCTTCACCCATGCTCTGCTGATACGTGAGTAGGAGTTCTGGGACACCAATGCATGTTTTTGGATAGCTCTTTTAGTGGTTCATATGAAACCTCGGAGTTCCCGGTCCGGAGTTCCACTCATTGTTTTTTAAATCCATCATCCTATACCACTGATTAAAATCCTGATTAAATTATCCTACATCTTCACCCATGCTCTGCTGATACCTGAGTAGGAGTTCTGGGACACCAATGCATGTTTTTGGATAGTTCTTTTAGTGCTGTATGAGAAACCGTGGAGTTCCCGCTCCTGAGTGCTACTCATAAATTATTTTTGATCCATCTACCTATACCAATGATTAAAATCCTGTGCTTTACTATCTCATATGTTCACCTATGCTCTGCTGATATCTGAGTTGGAGTTCTGGGGCAGCAATGCATATTTTTTGATAGCCCTTTTAGTTTTGCATTAGAAACCGTGGAGTTCACGCTCCTAAGTTCCACTCAATAATTTTTTTATTCCATCTTCCTATACCAGTGGTTAAAATCCTGAGTAAATTATCTTACATCTTCACCCATGCTCTGCTGATACCTGAGTAGGAGTTCTGGGACACCAATGCATATATTTGGTTAGATCTTTGAGTGTTTCATATGAAACCGTGGAGTTCCCGGTCCAGAGTGCCACTCATATTTTTTTTGATCCATCTACCTATACCAATGATTAAAATCCTGTGCTTTACTATCTCATATGTTCACCTATGCTCTGCTGATACCTGAGTTGGTGTTCTGGGGCAGCATTGCATGTTTTTGGATAGCTCTTTTAGTGTTGTATGAGAAACCGTGGAGTTCCCGGTCCTGAGTGCTACTCATATTTTTTTTTTGATCCATTTACATATTCCAATGATTAAAATCCTCTGCTTTATTTTCTCATCATGTTCACCTACGCTCTGCTGATATCTGAGTTGGAGTTCTGGGGCAGCAATGCATATTTTTGGATAGCCCTTTTAGTATTGCGTGAGAAACCGTGGAGTTCCCGCTCCTAAGTTCTACTCAATATTTTTTTATTCCATCTTCCTATACCAGTGATTAAAATCCTGATTAAATTATCTTACATCGTCACCCATGCTCTGCTGATACCTAAGTAGGAGTTCCTGGACACCAATTCATGTTTTGGATAGGTCTTTTAGTGGTTCATATGAAACCGTGGAGGTCCCGCTCCTAAATTACACTAAATATTTTTTTTATTCCATCTTCGTATACCACTGATTAAAATCCTGATTCAATTATCTTTTATCTTCACCCATGTTCTGCTGATACCTGAGTCGGAGTTCTGGCACATCAATGCATATATTTGGATAGGTCTTTTAGTGTTTCATATGAAAACGTGGAGTTCCCGCTCCTGAGTGCTACTCATAAATTTTTTTGATCCATCTACCTATACCAATGATTAAAATCCTGTACTTTACTATCTCATATGTTCACCTACGCTCTGCTGATATCTGAGTTGGAGTTCTGGGGCAGCAATGCATATTTTTTGATAGCCATTTTAGTACTGCATGAGAAACCGTGGAGTTCACGCTCCTAAGTTCCACTTAATATTTTTTTATTCCATCTTCCTATACCAGTGATTAAAATCCTGATTAAATTATCTTACATCGTCACCCATGCTCTGCTGATACCTAAGTAGGAGTTCCTGGACACTAATGCATGTTTTTGGATAGGTCTTTTAGTGGTTCATATGAAACCGTGGAGGTCCCGCTCCTAAATTACACTAAATATTTTTTTTTATTCCATCTTCGTATACCACTGATTAAAATCCTGATTCAATTATCTTTTATCTTCACCCATGTTCTGCTGATACCTGAGTCGGAGTTCTGGGACATCAATGCATATATTTGGATAGGTCTTTTAGTGTTTCATATGAAAACGTGGAGTTCCCGCTCCTGAGTGCTACTCATAATTTTTTTTGATCCATCTTCCTATGCCACTGATTATAATCCTGATTAAATTATCCTACATCTTCACCCATGCTCTGCTGATACCTGAGTAGGAGTTCTGGGACACCAATGCATGTTTTTGGATAGTTCTTTTAGTGCTGTATGAGAAACCGTGGAGTTCCCGCTCCTGAGTGCTACTCATAAATTTTTTTGATCCATCTACCTATACCAATGATTAAAATCCTGTGCTTTACTATCTCATATGTTCACCTATGCTCTGCTGATATCTGAGTTGGAGTTCTGGGGCAGCAATGCATATTTTTTGATAGCCCTTTTAGTTTTGCATTAGAAACCGTGGAGTTCACGCTCCTAAGTTCCACTCAATAAATTTTTTATTCCATCTTCCTATACCAGTGATTAAAATCCTGATTAAATTATCTTATATCTTCACCCATGCTCTGCTGATACCTGAGTAGGAGTTCTGGGACACCAATGCATGTTTTTGGATAGGTCTTTTAGTGTTTCATATGAAAACGTAGAGTTCCTGCTCTTAAGTTCCACTCAATATTTTTTTTATTCCATCTCCTATACCGCCGATTAAAATCCTGATTAAATTATCTTATATCTTCATCCATGCGCTGCTGATACCTGAGTCGAAGTTTTGGGACATCAATGCATATATTTGGTTAGATCTTTAAGTGGTTCATATGAAACCGTGGAGTTCCCGGTCCAGAGTGCCACTCATATTTTTTTTGATCCATCTACCTATACCAATGATTAAAATCCTGTGCTTTACTATCTCATATGTTCACCTATGCTCTGCTGATACCTGAGTTGGAGTTCTGGGGCAGCAATGAATATTTTTGGATAGCTCTTTTAGTGTTGCATGAGAAACCGTGGAGTTCTCGGTCCGGAGTGCCACTCATTTTTTTTTTAAATCCATCTTCCTTTACCACTGATAAAAATGCTGATTAAATTATCTTACATCGTCACCCATGCTCTGCTGATACCTAAGTAGGAGTTCTGGGACACCAATGCATGTTTTTGGGTAGGTCTTTTAGTGTTTCATATGAAACCGTGGAGTTCCCGCTCCTAAGTTCCACTCAATTTTTTTTTTATTCCATCTTCCTATACCACTGATTAAAATCCTGATTAAATTATCTTATATCTTCTCACATGCTCTGCTGATACCTGAGTCGGAGTTCTGGGACATCAATGTATATATTTGGATAGGTCTTTTAGTCGTTCATATAAAACCGTGGAGTTCCCGGTCTGGAGTGCCACTCATTATTTTTTTTAATCCATCATCCTATACCACTGATTAAAATCCTGATTAAATTATCTAATATCTTCACCCATGCTCTGCTGATACCTGAGTCGGAGTTCTGGGACATCAATGCATATATTTGGATAGGTCTTTTAGTGTTTCATATGAAACCGTGGAGTTCCCGCTCCTGAGTGCTACTCATAATTTTTTTTGATCCATCTTCCTATACCACTGATTAAAATCCTGATTAAATTATCTTATATCTTCACCCATGCTCTGCTGATACCTAAGTTGGAGTTCTGGGGCAGCAATGCATATTTTTCGATAGCTCTTTTAGTGTTGCATGAGAAACCGTGGAGTTCCCGGTCCGGAGGGCCACTCAATTATTTGTGTGAACCATCTTCCTATACCCCTGATTAAAATTACGATTTAAATTATCTTATATATTCACCCATGCTCTGCTAATACCTGATTCGGAGTTCTGGGATCCTTTGAATGTTTTGGTATAGTTATTTTATAGTTGCAACATGAAACTTGGAATTCCTCAGTTGTACACAAACTTTTTTTTATCATCCCAACTTAATCTCTCCTTGAAATCTAGGTTTCTTGTAGTCTATCTTTTTCATAAGGCACTGCTGATAATTTTTAGGGACATCTGCATTCTTTTTGTTTTTTTTTTATATTCCCGGGGGTCTTGGCTGCTACTAAACTTAGAATCTACGAGAAGCTGCAAATTTATCAGGCGCCTCTTTAAAAAATATTATCTTTTTCGTGTAGCGGGTAACATTTTCTTTTTATTTATTTCATGACTTAGGACGGCAGAACTCTTCCGGAAAAGTATAAGGAACTATAGATCTCATCACTGTGTGCCGAAATCAGTTTTAAAATTTTAATTTTGGAAAAAATGATCTGCTGTCGGAAGTTAGCAGAGCATATTTTCATTCGACTTTTTATCAGGCAAAAACGCCTGAACTATTTTTTTTAAGTATAAGGAACTCAAGAACTCATCCGCATGCCAATAGAACTCACATTTTTTTATGCTCTGCTGGGAAATGATCTGCCAAGTTCACCTACATCGGGTCTAATCGGTACATCGGTACATATGTACATATTAACAAATAACAAAAAGGATTCCAATAGGTATCCAACCCAATATCCTTTGTAAACGCGTCGTCAGATGGAATATAAAAAAGTGAAATAGACCTTATTACAACTTCGCCTAAAGTACATTGTCAAATGATATCGCCGATGTATTGGTTCGGCCTTTGACATCTACAATAGCCGCCTTCGCCGCGGTCGGTGTTTTTAACCGACTTCAAAAAGAAGGAGGTTATCAATTCGACATGTTTATATTTTTAATGTATGTTCAGGCATAACTCCGTCGTATATAGACGGATTTGCAAAATTCTTTTTTTTTTTCGAAAGGGGTTTAATCCGAAATGGTCCCATTGAAATTTCATATAGACAGGGCCCGATCTAGCTATTTAGCCGCTCCGGGCAAAAATAACATTCGCCGCCCTTTGCACTAACACCATCAAAGATGGTATGACCATAATTACGTGATATTCTTTTAACTATATAATATTCACATACGTTAGTCTACTACGGCTTCTGAACAAGTATACAAAAATTCATGAGAGTAGGTATGTTTGTAAGTATACATTTTGCCGCCGCTCATTTTTGCCGCTCTGAGCATTTGCCCGGCTTGCCCCCCCTTAGATTGGGCCCTGCATAAAGATCTGATGATGCGTTTGGGAAACAGACAACGGAACTCTTCAAAAAATTACAGCAAATCAACCGCGAATGTTGCTATCACATAAATAAGTATGCATTGTTTTGACCCAAAGGATGATGAAATTTCGAAGTGAAAAATAAAAACTTTTTTCAAAAAAAATAACAACCGACTTCCAAAAAACACTACAAAGTGCAAAATAACTTTAATTTCGGAAGGCGGTACAAATATTTTTTTGAAAAAAGTTTTTTGAGAATGTAAACAAACATAATGAAACCAACCTCATCACCATAAAGTATATTTATATATCATCATCATCATCATTTCAGTTGAAAGACGTCCACTGCTGGACATAGGCCTCCCCCACATTTATAAATGCTGCGACTTAATAGACATTCCATCCTTTGGTACGAGCCGCTTTGCGTGTTTTAACTATTGTTTCATCTTTCCATTTATTGCAAAATTTTGAAATTTTTTTTTTACTTAAAAACGATTTTCGTCGCGAAAAAATCTGTTTAACGCATAGAAATGCTTGATCGTTTACGCCTTGGAGAGTCGCTTGCATCCATATCACGCTCATACAATTAATCAATATGGTCAAAAACTTCAATTAAATTGTTTTTTTTTGTCACTTAGGAACGTATCCTCTATAATCCCATATAAATTACCATTCCATAGTCACGGTTTCTGTATTCGCGGTAGGTATTTTACGGAACGTATACCTCGCGAATAAAGAGCTTTTACTGTACCTACGGCAGGTGCACATTTATTATAAAATGAGCCTCGACCAGGCGCTTTGATCTATATTTATTCTTAAAAATCTGAGTGAGACTTCGTCGCAATATCATTATAACCCCTAAAGACGCCTGCAGGCCTAGACAAAACACCTTTCTGTTAACGTTCACGCTAAACTCTACGCCAGAATATATGGGAATGACATTACCGTGTCCTTTCCGCAGGTAATGTCATTCCCATACATTTTGGCGTACCGTTTAGCGTGAACGCCAAGAGTAATGTGTTTTGTCTCTAGGCTCTGGACTGCATTCGAAAGCTGTGGTAGATTCCTACCAGGATAGATCGGAAGATCGGAGGAGTGGTACCTACACCGTCAAAGCGACACATTATTGTTTTCCGACATGCACGCGAACGAAGTCGCGGGCACAGCTAGTCGTTAAATATAATACAGTAAACGTACTAGAGTCCTTTGTGGCATCAAAATATATAATGTCAATGTAAAAATCTGTTTTAAAAATTCGTCCCTATTCATCCCTGCATCTCTATTCACCCCGTTTGCCGGTACGTAATTATTTTAATGTAACTACATAAAGAAAAAGTTTTTTATTATATATATTATATTGTTGCGCGGTTACCACTAGCGCCATCTAGTGTCGAGTAGCAAAATTAATAGTCAAGATACGGTACGGTACGATACGGAAGGTTCTGGAACTATCCGAGGCCCCTATATAAGCGGGAACGAAGCGCGTTCCGTATAGTTTTTGCTAAGCGATACATGCGAGAACATCTAAAGTGATCTTCAAGTGCGACTTAAGGTGACACTTGTCCACATTTTTTCGATACAAACTTCGGGAGGGTTTATTCCACTGTTTGACCATGTACAGAGGCCAGCACATCAAGCTACCCCAATCTGTCAAATTTCTTTGATAGTTTTTCAACTTTAATGCAAAGGAATAAGGTTTATGTTCAATTGGGAAAATTTCACAGTTTAGGATAGGTTGACCTGCTGGCGTCTGTACATCAAAAATTAAACATGGTATGGTTTTGTCTCATTATTAATATTGTCTGTACGGAAACAGAATACTAAAATAAAAAGCCATTAAAAACTTATGAGCCAACAAAGATTCGTTTTTCTTGCAAATTTAACCTAACTTTGGGCGTGTTAAAGTAATAAAAGGAGTGTAAAATCTCGAAAACCAAGTCGGTACCGACAAAGCTCAATTATCGAAAAGTCCAATAAAATTAATTGGTCATTGATTTATGCAGTGGTTTTTTCAGAAAACCTGATCTTCCGAAGGACTTTTCTTAATTTTTTACGCGCCTGTTTTACTATAACTGATCCTGCAGCTCAATCAATAATGTTGTGCGTGTAGACTAGCGTCTAACTGCTCATAACTGATACTACCTCTATCGGACACGAAGCCTGGTGAGACGGCGTATTTTTTAGCCCGGCCCACCATTGAGTTCGAGCCCGCGACTAGTGTACCCTTAAGAGTGATCAGTAGTGCAATTGGGTTGTGTAATTAGTGTGATGAATTAAGTTGTCATTTTTGGTAATATAAATCAGCGGTTTTTAACTGTCACGAACCCCAAGCTCGTAACAATATTTACTTATTGTCTCTGCTATTTGGACAGATAAGCGATTAGATGTTCTTCTGCTTATGATGTTCACACTTCTGGGACACAGGCCTCTGTAGGGGGGAGTGAGTCGTAATTCACAACGCAGGCTCAGTGCGGGTTGGCAGATGTCACATCTTAATCAAGTTTTGGTTCTAGGACATGCCGGTTTCCTCACGATGTTTTCTTTCACTGTTTTGGGAGCAGTGGTGATGAAATAATTTACAGAAAGTAAAACACCTGTCTGGGTACGAACCTACGATCTTAAACTCATAAGTCGCGGCTGTTACCACTAGGCCACCACTGCTCGCTAGGCAGTAGTTTTGGCTCTATCGAAAACTACTTGAAAGAACACTTATTAAATGGGGCGGGCGATAACACTTTTAACTGATTCGTTGCGATCTCTAATTTCGCAAACTTTTAACTGTGGCGTCGAACAAAAATACGTGACACGGCTGCCGTGCCAAGCGCCATACGAATAGATGACACGTCTCCTGTGTCTTTGACCACGCGGAAAAGAAAAAAGAATTTTGACCATTTTTTACATGTTCTAAGTTGAATACTTTTACTTTACATTCGAAATCTAACGTAAACGGCCAGGAAAATTGTTTCAAGTGATTAGAAGTGCCAAAATAAGTGTAGGTATTCCTGGAAATGGAGGGTGAGTGATTTTTTTAATACAGATGTGCTAAACCTTTCCAATTTATTTTCTATTTTCGAATGGTTTGATTGATTATCAGATATATTAAATTAGTTCTAAAAATATTGTTTTGGTTTTCCTCAACAAATTTTTACTATGCAAATGAAAAACTGCCAACTGCTAATGGAGGGGACCCCCCCTCCACCCCAAAAAACCCATTATTTTGCTGTCCAGTATAGTACAGTTTTACCGCAAAGTCTATACCTATTTGTCAGCAATTTCTATCATCTTATTAATAGATATAGAGTCGCGAAATAACTAAGTTCAGTATGGAATTTAGTATGTGTTTCTGTGGTGTTACCATATAAAAGATACAGTGGCGACGCCAATACAGGTTTTTTTTTATTATCCTGGTCAGGATTTATTTTAAAATAATGCAACATTAAAAAAGGTTGGTTACCCCTATTTTCTTTTAAATCTTACAATATCCAGAAACGAAGGCTACGAGCTTAATTTACGTGAAAAATGAATATTGTTTTGTTCAGGGTAGATCTCCTAAAAACTTAATTTGAAGGAGTTATCATCGATTTTGAAATGACACGTCTCCCGTGTCTAACGCCACACGCAAAAAAAAGTGATGACACGGCAGAAGTGCCATCCGCAATGAATCGGTTGGGGAGATGACGAGATTGATTTTAGAATTGATAGTTATTAAGGTCGAAATTCATTAAAATAGCTTTTCTAAAATCAATCTAATAAAAACACACATTATCGAGGAAATGTCTTTTTGCATTTATTCATATTGTACAATCTTATAATATGATTCATTCTGCAAAATTTTACAGGCGAGCAAGAATTCATATATAAAACAGTAGCTCTTTCGTATTGTACATAACCATTTTACCAGTATAGTGAAAACATGCGTATAGTTTTTTAGTTTTAGGATAATAAATTACTTAAATACTAATTTATGTTTGGTTCTTTATTAATACAATATCATTAGGATTGCACTATCCTGTAAAGTTATTGGAACGTACCAAAACACATTCTATGGTGCTTCATTCGATGCTGCCGATGAACTTTCTATGCTAAATTTACAATTATAATTATAATATAAAACATGATCGTCGTGAAGCGATTACACAGATACAAGGCAGGCTTGACATCTTGGCTCAGACTTTCTCATCTCACTTCAATAGTTAAATTTATTCGATAATTAATAGGTAACGAGCACACGAGCTTATTTATATCGTAGTACTATCATAATATGAAGTTTCAGGGCCACATTGAATATCGCAAATGAACGGCTCGTCTGCAACGTCCTAAATGAAGGAAGTGAGCTAAGAGAGTGTTTATATTAGTTATAATTTATTTATTAACAATTTTATTACACCTTGTTTATTAGATGCTGCTGTTATATCAGTGTTCGTATTATTTTTTCTCTATCGTTTAACCAACTAATTACTTTGAACGTAAACCTCTGTGTCGTTTGTTATTAAATACTATAGTGTCGTGAACACGGAACAATAGAACGCATTAAAACGATTGAAATGCCACTTATTTGTAGTAGTTAAGTAACTATTACATCGAATATTTTCATTATTATTTTAAGGCAGTGAAACACCCAACTTAAATTCAAGGACAGTTGGGGACGAGATTACCTAGCTAACATTAACTAGTAACATATCACTAGACATTTTCACACGCGACCTCTACACAACGGTCGCTTTATATTTTACAATATTTACACATCTTAAACACGTATGTTAGTGAAACATTGTCGTAGTCAATACGAGGGAGTCACGAACACTAAAGCGGGACGCACTCGGTATGTACTCTAAAATACCACTCAGTCATCGAAAGTCCATCGGCTTATTGTAGATATCATCCTAACACCCCGATTACAAATGACAAAACGAAAATACCCATACGTCTATACAATAACAATATAAATATTTCTCATGAGTCAATCTTGTAAAATAATAAACCTACATAGAAGAAATCTAACACTCTGAAATCGATGGCAACAAGTTTATATTTTGTGAGACGCATTCGTTGCGAACACTTAAAAAAAAACATTTTTTATGGATTTCTTTTATTACGACTAGATTAGCATTGTAATTATAACATTAATAATATCAATTGTTCAAAACGATCGATCACATATATGTGTTTAGTTTAAACGGAATTATGAAAACAGGTATTTATTAACAAATAGGTATATTATACTTGGACAAAAATGACACGAATCGTATGCCAGTGTAGACATTTTGTACTCGTCACTATAACAGAGGTAAAATATAAAAGCTATCTTATATCTCGTTCCTGTCCTTCGTAACAAACAACAGCGATCTAAATACTGAGGGAGTAATATCCGATTCGACTTAAGACGTGCCGCGTGTTTGGAAGCAACAGGTATATTCCGAGTGGAACATCGCCTCTTCCGAACCTTTCGATGTTCACACCATTATTCTTAAACCCAGATTTATACTGTGCGATCTAATTGCCTCCGGCATAGCATATCTAAGTTGAAGCAACAATAAAAGTTACATCGTCTAAACAGTGTTTAACAGCAATTTTGTTGCTTCAATTTTATGTTCGCCACCGGCAAGTAACTTGCATCGTGTAAATGGGGCGTTATAAATCTTAAAGGCATATTCGGTGCACATGTACTATATCTATCAAAACTGAATAACATCTGCAATATAATTTAAATCTTTGTTTTATATATGTCTTTAATTTTTAGGTCACAGCACTTTATTATTTAATGAAAATGCAACCTATTTGGTGCACATTACTATATCTATGAAAAGTGAATAACATATGCAATATAATTTAAATCTTTGTTTTATTTATGTCATTTGACGGGCACAGCACTTTATTATTAAATGAAAAGGCAACCTATTCGGTGCACATGTACTATATCTATGAAAACTGAATAACAAATGCAATATAATTTATAACTTTGCTTTATATATTTCATTTATTGGGCATAACACTTTATTATTAAATGACACGCTAATATCCTTCTATGTAAAGTCGACGATCCTTATGACTTCTCAGTTTATGCCAAACACGCGTCGTCCCTTAGAGAAATGAACAACACCCCTATGCAATCACACAGTTCTAATTATAACTCACATTTTTTCATCATGTTATCACAGAAAATTATGTATTTACAATTTTGTCGTACTAAAGTAACCTACATCATGCTTGCAACAAATGTGTTTGATGGTGTTGAACGATTTACTCCGTTGCGACTGTTGTACTTGTACTTGTGAATTTTAAGAAGTGAACTTTATTGAAAAGAATACTGAGTTATGTTTCTAATATTTGACGATACACGTGGTGTATTTGCAGAAGGTTTGATGTTTCCAGCACAAAAGTCGCAGCAAAGATGACAGCTAACAAGTGACTAGTATGATAATGGCATGAAGTAGTTATCAAGTGGGATTAGGACGAATATCGGATTTATAATATACGGTACAATCGTCCGCAGAATTGGTTTCACCGCTTTTGCATAGGTGTTGATCAATGAAGATGATTCTTGATTGATTATGATTCTTCTTTGCATGGTTAACCTTTCCTTATTATTACTATTTATTTAATATGCTTAACACTAAAGTTGTAAACCAATTCTGTTGTAGAGCGTACAAACAATAGCTCGATTTTGTGCCTGGTGACACTCGTTTGTTTTGCATGAAATAATCGGCCATCGACAATAGATTCCTTAAGCGTAATAGGTAATGCCGTGTGTCTTTTCAATGATTTTTTTAATCTATGAATTACCTACTTTTAACATTTAAATTGAAAGTCACTCATATTTGAACTGTTGAGACTTACAAGTAGTTATAACTCATACACCTACTTTTAATATCGCTAACGTTAAAGGCAATTAATCAAAATGTCGATGACTGTATCATTCTTCAGTGGGAGTATCCTGTTTTTCCTTAGTATAATAATAATTTATAGTCAACAAAACTTTGGCTTGTCTTTAATTTACATCCTAATATGGTAATTTGAGGTATATTTTAGAGTTAACTCACAAAGCAATAAGATACTCCCACTCGGCACAAAACGACGCGTCGTTATACATTACAAGTACATAGCTCTATGTCAAGTATTAACACTTAACAAACCAGGCGACAAAATCTTTTAATTAAACAGTACTCAGTACAAGATTTAACAATTTGGGTAATCATTTAATGCAGAAATATATTTTCAAAGTTTACACACAATTCATCTTTATTTAGTTTAATCGTATTTAAATTTAAATAACGTAGGTATAAAGCACTTGGGGGAAGGACAGCAAATTCAATAAAAAATGTTTAATTATTTATTTAGTATATATTAACTAAGTAAAAATTATTCGCTATGTAAATATTTTATACAATACTAGTATTAATTTGTCTGACGATGAATCGCTAGTGTTCTCCCAACGTGTAACTTGAATACGAAACGGCGTCGGGCGGGGTGGGGCCGTGGCCCGCGCCCTCACCACGCGATATAACGTAGACTTTACGTAGTGCAAATTTAATATAGAAAGTTTACTTTTACAATACAGACTAGTAATTTCATTTTATGTAAAAATCCTAGCGCAAACGAGTCGTCCGGCACCGTCTCATACCTCGATCGCCCTAACCGTATTACAAATCAAGGAGTAAAATTTTAGCGAATTAAAAATTAAATTTTCCAAAACTTCGTAAATACTAGAATTCGGAGGCGGGCCGCGGCGGGCCGGGAGCGACGTCCGAACCGCTGAGCAACGGGAGTCGTCTATGTACACACGGTCGCCGAGTATAAAACGAGAACGTTCGTGGCGCGGGGCGCTCGCGGGCGCGTCATAGGGAGTGCGGCGAACGGGGCGCGGGGGGCGCGCGCACGTCCCGCTGCGAGCGCGCGCGGCGGCGCCGCTAGCACCAGTCGTCCTCGTCGGAGTCGGAGTGTCTCGCGCGCGGCTTGTACCCGTTGGGCAGGCGAGGCGCGGGCGCGGGCGAGGGCAGCGCGCGCGCGCCACCGCCTCGCCCCAACGCCAGCGCCGCCTCGTAGCTCAGCGGCGCCTCGTAGGCGCGCGCCGAGCCCCATTCCGCGTCGTAACCCCGGCCGCGTCTGCACACGCCCAGCGATTAAGCCATCCTCACACAGCACTTGTTTCGATGCTATATTGCATGCGGGGACGCCACAATACAGTAAAAACAAAAGAGCTACAATTTACTGAAAGGAGGTTAGCGAAAGCGGAAAGCGCTAATTACCCAGTTATTTTGCATCTACTTCAATCTTACCTGAATGGGTGCAACTGGGCACTGAATAACGGGGATCTGGCGACCCTTATGCGCTAGAAAACGATTCTAGCTTTTGCAAGTGACCAAATAGTTTCACAAAAGTTATGAAGCTCATGTCTAGCAAAAGACCGCCAAAATGCGCCATCTAGCATAAGTAGCAGAGCTAACTAATTTATAATAATAATAATTCAACTACTAAAAGAATGTAGCAGAGAAACAAGTCTTGTGTTTGGCGCGCTTTAAATGACTAACCAGAATATCAACACTATCTGATATAAAATTTGTGGACCTTGACTGGCGCAGTCACCAATCAGATAGGTCCACAGTAATTTCGTCCAAGAAAAGATATCTTTCGAAGTGTGTACGTACCTCTCTCTAGATCTATAATCTCGGTGTATCAGTCTTTCAACTTCTCGGCCGTACTCGTACTCATCGTGTTGAGGCTCCAACGGTTCTCTGACGGTGTGCCTCAGCGATAACTGGAACAATTGTTGGAACACGCCTGAATTTCCTGATTGCTGAGGTTCACGTCATGTTTCGAACGAAATTCACGACGTGAATTATACAGTTCATTCGATTACTGTTTACATAGTAGGTACTTATCAGTGGTCGTTTACCAAAGTATACCAAAGATCAATCATTGATGCTTAGCCACCAATCATTGCAGTCGTGTTTTCCCGATTACAGGATGCTCTTGTAATTTCGTTGCTAGGAGATTGGAAAACGCGATAGATAGGAACACGGGTTTTCTTGGTTAGTTACTCACGTGCGAGGGGCTGTGGCTGATTCTGGTGAAGGGTGGCTGCTGCTTGACCTGTAGCGTGGACGGCTTGGTGGGCGTGGGGGGCAGCTGCCGGCCGCGGCCGCGCCGCGCGCCCTCTCGCTCCCACGACCGGTCGCGCCATTCCCGCCACTCCCGGTCCCGCTCCCGATCCCGCTCACCTATCGGGGCCCAAACTGCGCTCTGAATGATTTGATGTTCTACACCCCACCAACAATAAATTCGAGCTATGCGGTAATGATACATATGATATAATAATCCATAAATAACAGGACGTTCGAATCAAATCAAGGAAAATAACAGGGATCATAATCAAAGTATAAGTATACCTATTCAGATGAATAATAAACAGATGTGCAAACAATTTTCTCGTGGATATCCACCATGCTCTCCGTCTACACTCGCGCCGCTTTCATACATCTACAGACGTGCAAAGCCGGATCGCATCAACATCGATTTACTAATAATTTTGACACATTGCTATTCCAGCAAAGGGTCTTATGGATCTAACAATTTCAAATATAGGCGCCAATTGGAATTTTGGTTCAGACCCTTTGCTTTACAATCAATGACATTGAATATAAATAATAACGCCCGACTGAAAATTATGACAACAGTTTGAAGAATATGTTGGTGTTGCTCATAGCTGCTTTTCAGTTTCGAATTCGGGTTGAGGATGTATTCCCTAGTTTTGTTCAACGTTATTAAGGTGATGGTTTGTTATGTTAATGTTAACATATTTTTGACGATTTTAGACCTAATCATAATTATATTAACATTGGAATAAGTTACCGTAACGTGCCTGTTCTTATACCTAAGTATTGAATGTTTGTTGTCGCAAAGCGCTTATCGTGATGATAGTCAGTGTGGTATGTGAGGTCCGTAGTGTGTGGCGAGTGGATCTCACCGTAGGTGTGGTGTGGCGGGCTGGGCGACCGCGAGGGCTGGCTCAGGCTGGTCGTGGGGTGCGGCGCCCTCCACTCCTTCCCTGCTGTCAGGAATACCTTCATGTACCTTCCACCACGGTTTACCCTAAGCCCGTCGGACTACCGACCTTATTTCCTTACTCACAAAGGTGACTCTAAAAGTTTTGGGTGTCTGTCCTACGTGGTTCCAAATGTAAAGGTTCATGGACACGGTTTGGGATAAAAAGGGATAGGTTTCTTGGTTGATTAGCTGTGTGTCCAAAGTTGTAACTACAATTGTAGGAGAACCGAGAGCATAATACTTTGATACAATTGGTAAAAGTTATTAATTACAACATGTGATAAACTTCTTTGATGTAACTATAGCAGACTACTGCAGAGAATACAAAAATAAATACAAAACCATTGTGAAGCTTTTGCATGCTGCATGATTTACGTGATATCTTTGAAGTGCATGCGTTTCAGGTAGCTCTGTTGCGAGGCACCCATGATTAAGCAGTCAAATTAAGTGCAAATAGGAGCAGATATGTTTGGTTGGGCACCAATATTTTAGCATGCAGCAGGCAAATTAATTCAATTTGTTATATTATAATACCGGCCAATTTATTTCAACTTTACAATATTTAACGCTTCATTAGATTATGTCGCGGCTCAATCTGTAATGTACTTACAACTAATTATTATGAATGGCCTGATGAATAAAATATTAATGATAGGTACCGCTAACAATATAAGTCACGAGCATAAAAGAGCAGTTATCAAATCATAGCTAATTAGCTACAAGTATAATGTTACAAGACTAATCTTGTGAGAATGTTCAATTATTAGCTAGATATTCCAATCCAATTCTAAGTTCATGATTATCATTTACAGCAGTAACTGCTTCGCTCGTTTTCCTCTTATAGCTACAACTACGAAAAACATGAATATCTACAACTACTGTTAAGCTATTCTTCCCATCTTCTCACAAAACTTTCAGAGTACCTTCATGAGAAGAAAAATGTTTGCAAAACTGTTTCAATTTGTTAATTGAAGCTAAATAAAATATATTTGGTATGTTACGGTTAATGTTTTAAGTATGAATAAATAATACTACAGGAATAACATAAGAATAAATAGTTAATAGCATGTAGCTCGTTTAAAGGCTATATATTTTTATACGTATGATATATATCTATATATTATTAAAACGCCGATGTATCTCATCGAAAATTGCAATAGCATTAAGCCATAAATACTTGACGAAATGGCAAATCTGTTGATATGCTATCAAACAAAATAAGAACACACGGTATGATCTAGAGTGAACATCTAAGACACTAGATTATCTATTTGGACCATATCAAGGTTTATCACCAGATTTGCCTGTAATACATAAGTTTACATATCTGTCGTTAGTAGATACTTGGTAATAGTTAGATCAGACTTGTTTAGCGGGATAACGAAATGATCGCTTACCATGCGGGTGGTAGTAGTGGGGAGCTCTGTGCGTTCGCCCGTGTCTTTGATGTTCGTGCTTTACTATCTCGACGACGTTGCTGACGGTGTCGGAGAATCCGATATCATGATGATAACCTCCGTAGTGGCCTCGTCTTCTCGGACTTGGTGTTCGTCTGTAAATAAACCACGGTTAGCAAAAAAAAAAATTACTGGCAACGTTCAATTACCATGCATGTTACCAATCATGCAACACCGAGAAGATCGGGGAATGAAATTGGTTAGTCCTGTAGAAAGTACATTCGGTTAGTAGAAGATGTGTACATAGCACATACCATTGTTCACTACGATAACTTTGAGATCAATGGACTCTTCTTCGATGACACTATAAACATAAAAAGGAAATAACAAACTAAATAATAAAACAAACAAAAAGTGATCTTGATTTGCGGTTTAGGTGTATTTACCTTAAACTGGAAGATCTTCCGTGGTGGTGGTGGTGACCATTCTGGTATGTGTGAGGTGCTTGTAATCGCCCCTCGTCCAACGACTCCATTGAGGCGTGGTGCGATCCTTGCAGTTCCAATACCTACAACATTAATTGTATTACAATCCCGTACAAGTTTAAAACAGGCAAAGCGTTCATCTGCAAGCTAGTTTAATTTACGTTTCATTAGACTTACTGTCCCATATTTACAAAATTTTAGATTGCCATAAAATATCAAATCATGCACACAAAAGTGTCAAACTTTGCATTCCATGCAACAGTCCGTGCTTGTGCAATATTGTACTTTGAACTACTTACCGATTCTGTTTAGGAAATCTATAGGTATTTTAATATCTAGAAACATGCTAGGTTTCGTTAAGTTTGCATGCAATATGTATTCCGGCAAGAAAAACGACATGTCCTGGTGTCATGTTAGATATTATGACTGTTATGTAAGTATGTTCATGTATTGATAGTGAAAGTGCTATGTCTAAGAAAACTTTCAAATAGTCATCCCCAATGACAGAAGAGTCGTTTAAAAAACCATTCCCTATCGAAGAAAGAGAAAAGACAAATGTTCTACAAGATTGACATAAAAAAAAACAATCATCTATTACTGAAATTCTTTACCTAAACATCAACAACCATCTGTAAACTTTAAATTGTACGATTAAAACTTTCGAATGTACATCACATAAATTGTTTCACTATGAGCCTAAGGCCCTAAGTTACTTTGTTTACGACAATAATACCTAGAAAAACGGTTAATATTAAGGGCTAAGTTGTAACAACAAACATTAGTGTCCTATGATCATTTTAGTAAACACCCAAAACAAAGCTCTGAACATAAAATTACAACATCGACTATCTATGACATAAGAAAATGCATCGATGTATAGTAGTACTAAAGGGGGAGACCCATTTAGCGGATATACATATAACATCACATTTTCGACCAACATCACGTATGTACGGGGTAAATTTGGACAATTTACCCCGTACATACGTGATGTTGGTCACTTTGTCACTTTACTCATAAAAATTGTTACAAAAAATTTTGTTTGTGATAATGATATTGGTGGGAACATCGGTTGCACTAGACAATGGCTATCATGGCTCTGGCTGATCAGGTTTACAACAGTAATGATCGAGTCAATATAATCACCGTTTCATTTAAGGTTTCACACACCTTTTTATTGTTCCTGTAACAAAAGAGAACCGTGATGAAGGGCAAGTAAATTTTTGCATTTTTTTTATTTGAAGTCAGCCTTTTCTATCCTAAGGTTTATCCTTTAATCCTTTAAACCCATTAGGGTGATCACCAAAGGGATTCACACTAGCGCACGCCGTTCTAGGCATAACAACCAACACCTTTGTTTATTATGTCTACTGCCATCACTAATCAATCCGCCATGCGTCTTTTGACGGTTAGGATCAGATAGTTAAATTGATCAGTTATTTTAAACTCTTTCAGTTCTTTGTAAAATGCACGACTGTCCAAGAAAAGATTTTGCAAACTCAAATGTACTTTCACCACATTAATTTACAATGATAAAATTTGCTGTTGCTGATATTTTAATGTAAGATATACTTGTTTATGAAATGTTAGTTGAAATTATACAACACAACTCACTTGAGCGATTTTCTGTTGCCGCGTCTGGCGAGGTTGGCAAGAAGATGTGGGTCGTCCTGATGTCCATCAGCGTTGACGGGCCCTTCTTGGCTGAGCGAGCCTGCCCGTGAGCCGGGGCCCAATCCCGCCGCCACGTCCATCAAGCAGTTAAAGAGCGACGCCTTCTACACACGCACCCCACATCACGCATCCCCCCCACACACGCACACTTGCGCATGCTCATGTCACACAGCGTCAAAGCGCATAGGACTCAATAGTCACTAACGGCTAAAGCCTACATGAGTTTGCGCAAAAATCCCATACATCATGTCCATGCTGGAGTTCTCTTTAATTGTGTTATGTGTGTATCGTTCGTGTAAGAGATCCAACGAATGGACAATTGGACATATAATCGAATTGAAAATGTATATATATTCTGTAGTGTAAGTGAGGAATTCGGCTACAGGTATCTGAGAAAACAACTATCACACTTTAGTTGTATTATGTATGAGTAAATTTTGTTCAGTCCATGTCGGTGAAAACGAGAAAGAGCTGAAATTACAAAAGCATCTTGTTTCGAAACGGGTGCTATTATAATTATAAAACCATGTGCGACAAATTTGAAGCCAGAGGCAGAGGTTGCGAGTTCACGTTTGCATTTTATCTGAGAAATATGATTTGGTAGTCGAGTGACTAAGTTTTTTTGTTCTCCAGCATGCGCAGACTTGAGAATAATGATTTTTATTTTAATAAATTCGTATGCTATAGTATAAAATTACAGGAGGCAAATAAGAGCGTAGGTAGCAAGAAAGCGTAATATTTTAACGTTTCTTATATCACCAGGCGTCTAAAATGGTAAATATCGATTGAGCCAAAATGTAATCGAAAGTAAATTATAGGATATTAAAAGCGAAATAATGAAATAAATATCTGTTGAATAGTTTGAACATTTCACCATGCAGACTACCTAAAACTTGTATAAAATAAATGGATCACAGTAATCTAAAATGCAAAGTGAAATATTTAATATTTTTTATAGGAAGTAGCAAGAGGCAAAGGGGACGATATGACACACATTGGTAAGACAAACAAATCTACGAACAGTAGGATTTCTATCTACGAGACACGGTTTCAAACATTGTAACACACATTCGTTAACTACTACATTATTTTGCAACTATAGGACAGGTTTTATGTTGTGGTTTACAAAGCCCTGACGGACACTTGACAGACAAACGTGCCAGACCTGCACAAGTTTGCCAAACTAATGTGTTATCAAGTGCGTCACTAGTTCTAATTCTAAATTCATTAATTAATTTAATCTCTAAACTACGGTTTTTATTTGTTCATTTTATTTCTTGACCATCCATTTAGTCTATAGGCCATCGTGTATTATTTAATGTTTGTTTTTTTAAATAAATGTATTTAAACACAATGCGAGAAGAAATTTATGATAAAGAAAAATATCTAGAATAGTGCAAGAAAAAGTATTCAAAGTTTCGTTCCGTAAAATATTTTAATACTACCGGCTGAATGGCCGTAGGGCTATTCTCGTTGAATGCCTGAAAAGTAAACCACCAATGTAGTCGACTCGTTAAGAGTCGATTTCAACTAAAGTGATTCTGTATTGTTGTACTCTTTGTTATACAGACATTTTGTTATTAGGGAGCCAATACCAAGTTAAGTAAACTGAACACAGGAACAAATGGGTTTCGATAGAATTTGAAGTTTTTTTAAATATGGTTCTGTAAATGTACACAACAATACAACCACAGGTAGACAACACAACCAACTCTATAGAACTAACTATAATGTTCCAAATTGTAATCTAATGTGGGGAATTATAGGGGGCCATCAACAATCACTACTTGAAAACGTGTAGTTTTACCTACCCACGTAATAGTTACATTTGGCTCAAAGTGTACATACATATATACATATTGGCGTAAGCCACACGAAATTACTCTGGCTTCATTTGGATCTACTAAAGATACTAATTTTATATGTTCATCAAAATTTCCATTATTATACATAAATACAGTGTTGAAAACAAATTTACTGAGAAGTGCGTTAAAATGGCAGTTGTACTTACCGGAACACCGTTCTGCTTGAACCTTGTCGATCTCCAACTTTCGAGGATCAATAGACCAGCGTATATCTTCCCAACTGTCAGTTTCCCAGCGTTGAGTACATCGTTTCGAGGCACCAGCAAGTCGAGCATCTTCTTCGCTTGTAATGGCCATATATGTGTTATCGTTTCTCTTAATTCCTCATCTGCTTGGTCCATTTCCTCTGCTGCAATTTGAAATTGAAATAATTTAATATTAAACTACCGTTTTAATTGCCGTATAACCTATGGTAATTTTCAGTTGAAGGGTTCGACCCTTCCGTTGCAAGCATATGGTCTTGTACGTCTTTTGCTAGTGCAAAGTGAACAAAAGTAGTTATATTGTCATACTTACGAGATCTCATTTTGATGTTTAAGTTTTCTCGTATTAAGGCAAATAGTGTTGTTGTAAAATTAACTTTCCCCTCATCGTCTAGCGGCATATTCATTCTAATAAGCTTCTTATATGCTAGTCTATTTGGACATTTGTTACCAAACCCCAGTGGAGGATCCATATTCTTCAACATGTCATACATTTCTGTATAATGGATCTTACCCCTGAAATTATAAATATAATGGTGTTAGATCATTGACTATGAAATCACGAATCCTTGCAAATCATAAAACGGAAATCTGACTACAAGTATTTTCAAACATGTACTGACGTGGCATTTGGATCGTATTCTGCCCATATTCTAACAAATTCATCAAGGTGATGTGCGCCGAGGATGGACGAGTCCCTCGTTAGGTAGTCAAAGTTATCCATAATAACGGCAACGAACAAATTCAACATCTGAAAGCAGATTACTAGTTGAAAAGGTATACAATTTAAAAGGGGGAATTTCCAAATTGATGAATGATATACTCACAAGAAACGAACAGAAGAATATAAAAGATACGAAGTAGGCGTAGGCGAGCGTACTTCCACATTCTTCGTTGGAGGATTTTCCTGCTGCTATGTCGCACTTGGCGGGTTTGCGGCAAGCCAACATTATGTTGGGCCACGACTCGCCCGTCGCGCATCTAAACATACAGTGACTCACAGAAACCGCTCCATATTCAAAAGCCATTTCAAAGAATTCTTATAAAATGCAATGAAGAATACTATAAAAAGAGCATTTCCAGAATTAGTATTGATTGATTTAGTATTGATCAATTATGGGAAAATACACATTCGGTTTGCACAAAACAGACTGTTCTACACGTTTCACAACTAAGTAACAGTGAGTGAGTGATGAAGTAACTCTTGATAGTTGAAGTGCATGCATGAGACGTGCGCGATGATACACAAATGAAATCATTCTAAAGTACTCCCATAATACCATTGAGAAGCTTACTTGTTACTCTACGGGTTCTTAACATTTCAACTAGATTGCTTCTGGATTAAATTGATTAGAGCAGTCTAAATGGTGTTTCGATAAATGTTTGTATTTTCCTATGTTTACAAAAATTTACAGTATATCTTCAGGCTGGAGTAACTTGTATTCGACGTTCCTTACCTGAATAGTAGCATGAGTGCTTGAATGAAGCTTCGAAAATTGTTGTGTCTGTTCATGTCAGACTCTGGTGTTAATTCTATATTGCCAAACACCTGTGTCCAAGCAGATACAACACAGAAAGTCAGCTTTGTTTGCAAATTATAACATGTAGCCCGACTCCTATGCTTCATCCCACAAAAATAAACACTCTACCTAATGACGTATCTATCTATATATAACTAGAACTAGGGATACGACAAACGATATCAAACAAGGGTACCAAACTATCTAGAGATACAAACATAAGAAGCAATCTCAAAGTTAAGGACACCAATCAGGATATTGTCACCACTAAGGATCTTCTAAATCTACGTTCTGATTATATGAATATACATATTGATGATAGTAGTATTGCCAATGATAATGATAGTAAGTACATATGTAACACTGATAGTAGAGACAGATTTTCGGCAGTGGCCGCAAGACTGAGTTACAGCTACGTCTTTTGTACTCTCACCGAAATAGTAGCAAAAGTGCCGCCACGAAAGATTGGAAGTTGTTATGCCTGTTGATGGCATCATCTGGATCATATTGTATGTTTCCGAAAACCTGTCATTAGAAACTTATCAATACTGGTTTTGTATTTTCTTAATCCAATCTTATGTATAATGTACTCACTACTCATAACTATTATGAGTCCGTCTAAGATGAATTTTGCTAATTCATCTTAGACTGGCTTATTATATTTTAGAAAATTTTACTACACAACTAAATACGATTACATTATGGAAGAAAATTTGGATTAAGGTTGACAATACTTGGATTATCTAGGAATTTGTTATTTTTAGTCTATTATTTTATACTAGGATTAGTAAATGGACTAATTTACACCATACTCGTCTATGTTTTTCTAAGCATATGATAAGAGGAATACTAACAAATATCTGATGCTATACTGATTTTGAACTAGCCCCTCAAAAATATTCTATAGTACCAGGGGTGGATTATTACGACATCATCACAAAAGGATTAGAACCCACGATATTTCTATCGAAAGTTCGTCACCTAGCATTACGCTAATGATACTAAAACCTATGGTTATTAGACCCTAACGCTACCAACTATTATTATAAAATGAACTAGGAAACTTTATTATAATCAAAACTAGTTTCACTAGTGAACAAATAGTTTACGTATTTAAAAAATCTATGAAAAATACTATTTTCAAGTAAAATACAAAAATTACCCCCAAAAAAGTACCTATCAATTATGTAATTTTATTTCCTATCATACATTGAGTAAGTATCATAATTATTCTCAATTTTTAAATTATTAGTAACGATATTAATATTAATCAAGTAAAAAAATTAATTAGGAATTTCATGTGACAAGGAACAGGAGGAATTCCAACAGACCTGCATCCCGATGATGGCATAGATGAAGAATAGCATCGCGATGAGAAGGCACACGTAGGGTAAGGCTTTGAAACTCTGCACGAATGTCCAGAGTAGTATCCGAATAGTGTATCCCTGTCGGAGCAGCTTGATCAGTCGCGCGGCTCGGAACAGGCGAAGGAAACCGACGTTGAATGTGTTCTCCTGCGAATGATATACACATTTACATATTTGTCCCTTTCATAAAGTCTTACACAAAACATTTCATTAAAACATCACACGTTAAAATCAACCAATATCTTGGACAACATGTCTGGTACTCAAACAAGCTGATGTTCCAGCCAGGCATACTCCAATATCTAGTAATATTATGAGTTAAAACTAACGACAACGTTTAAATAAAACTAGATATATAGTCAATGAGATAAGATGTACAAGATAAAATCACGAAATTAAATAAAATAAATTATATTAAGATTACGTAATGAAGAATATGAAAATATTAATGTAATGAATATAATAATTGTATCAGCTACTTGTTTGTACAGTATTGAACGAATTTCAATACTTTATCACAATGTAAAATATGAAAAATCTAGCAATATTTACGAGAAAAAATTCAAATTTTCTAGGGTTTTATGGAAATTAACACACCAATGTATTATTGTCATAATATCTAAAACAACCCCAAAAACAATTGGTCCCTAGCGAACAATCGTACATATTTTAAATAAACTACAAAACTTCTATACATCCTAATATTCTAAAAATATTCTCTAGCACTACTAATAGTAGACCACTGTCCAACAGTATGTACACACTCTGTCTAAACCATCGACCAATCCGTTACAAAAATCTAAGATTCCTAGCAATCAAATAGTTGATTTGTTACCTGCTGACAGGATATGTCAGCACAGTTTTCAGCAAGGTCGGTCTGTAATCAGGATAGATCCTTTATCTTCACTTTCATCAAAGTCAAAAATAATTACAAAAATTGCCAGCAGCAAAGAAGGATCGAATAGGCAAAAATGAAATTAGTTTAATAAATGTAAGTATAGAAGCTGAGAAAGATTAGGGTAATTCAGACGATGACGATACTTACGCCAAACTCCATAATGAGGGCGTCAATAATACTTCCAATGACCGTAATGAAATCGAATGTATTCCAAGGGTCTTTGAAAAAATTCTGGAAACAGACCAATATGTTAGCAAAGATTCTGTAAAAAATGTAAGTAATTTTAAAAGAATTTTAGAAAACGACTACTATACAATTTCAGGGAAAACTGTATACAAATGTACACTTTCCATTCTTAGACTGTTTTAAGATCAAAGGACTTTATGAATAAGGAAAGGAATGAGGAAATCTCTCTTTATTTTTTAAATCTATGCAAATACATAAAAATATGTTATTCATAAATCTAAGAAAAGTTAATGCATTTAAAAACCTATGTCAATTAAAAAGCGTTATCTCGTAAATTTTCTATAAAAATGAGTTCTAAATTGAAATATATTCAAGTCAATATTGAATATTAATAGCTAGGCTAAAATATTTATAAAATAATGATAGTGTATTAGTGTTAGGCGCACACGATTAGTTTGCACATTCCAAAATGCAGTCATATTATTTTAAATACATTTGCAGCACAAAGTCATACATTAAATCTCAAATGATTCAATACATTAGTTTAGCTCATTTTCACACCTACAATTGATTTTTGTCTTTACATACCCATGGCTTCTTGCATATTTTATAGAAATAAAGCTATCATGTTTTTGGTAAATGATAAAATAAGTTTTAATTAATTAGGTAATATAAAATTCAAAGTGTGTCAAATTCTTACCGTACACCCGAAGGCGATCAGCTTCAAAACGGTCTCGAGAAGGAAGAAGATCGTAAAGACGAGGTTCATGAATGTTAACATGTCCATGAGTAGTGGTGGAGCCTCGTGAAACTACCACAAAATCAATACCAGTCTTTTAAACCTTAACTCAAAACATTATCAAATTATTAAAAGTTAAATGCAAGATCAGTGCAACTGTCTTTTTCATTCAAATATTCAAAAATATCCATTTGCTAAATGGATATGTTTTGTTCTAGCATTTAACTTTGTATGATTAAAAATATTTTTATCTAGCCGATATTATTATCTAATAAAATAATGTTTTGTTATGTAAACATTTTTCATGTAGAAGTGAGTGTGTTAGTATTTGTGTTATGTTCCTTCATTGTCGATGAGTATCATGTTATTGAGATGTATTGCGAGACATGTGGCATAGGGTGCACGTGCGGCATGCTGTTCCGAATGTACAATCATGCGATTAGGTGTTATGACGGACAACATTTATTACAGGAAAAATATAAAATTACACTGACCTCAGAAACTGCAGATCTCCGCCAGATTTTAAAACATCACAGTACTTACCTCATGAAAACGCTCGGCAAGTATAGATTAGTAAAATCGGGAGAAAGTTAACATTATAACGCGTGTATTCACATACAATAGTGCTACATGCAGCAGGAGAAGAAGCCATGCTTTACAATTATTGCAAATAAACCTTTACAATCATCATCGTCGTCAGAGAGAAACTAGTACTGGATACTTGGGAAGGGACAATAATTACACGGCTGGAAATAATCCCATACAGTCATGTAAATAGATAAAACAATCACGTTAATAGCAGAAAGAGTACATTTGTACCTATATCGAATTTATTTATATTTCATTATGTACTTGTACTATGTGTGGGTCGATACTTTGTGTTTGTGTACTTACTTTGACACCATAAGCGATGATTTTCAACACCGTTTCCACAGAAAACATTCCAGTAAACCCCATATTCGAATACTTGAGGACATCCGCGTAGATGTCATTTTGATTATAGTACTGCCATTTTGTGATGAAGTGCCGGACGTTATGGATAAACCCATGGCAATGAAAATACATAATTGTTACTTTATAAATTACCTCATCCATAAGAATTAGTATTTTAATGTGATGTACAAAATTGAAATTTGTATGGAATCAATGTAAGTAAGTAATTAGTTATGTTACGGTTCATGTAACAGTTAACAGTAATACATAGTATATAGTAGAAGGATAAATATATCAAGGGGATAAGTGACAAGAGTTTGGTAAGGATATGTGCGAAGATCTTATTAAATTAGATGAACATAAAATTAAACAGGGTCACAGTGAAATTAAAGCTAAACAATTTCATAATACTATAGGAATATATAGGAAAGTAAACATATAGATCTTAAAAATAATATGAACATAAAATAAAACAAAATTGGGTAGAACAAAAATAGTGTTATAATTTTGACCACGTAATATAACTTCAGTTCCTTTTAAAATTTTGTCTCAATTAGAAAAATGATCAATTTTGTCAATTTTCCAATAAATATACAAAGCAGCCCATAGCCACCAACAGATCACGCCTGGCAGTAGGCCATTCCACCAAGCATGCACAATATCCACATAAAGACAATTAGGAATAGGTCTTAAATAAGATCATGCAACACGAACAACATATATGGCCCATGCCACGTCCTATCTGTACCCAGAGAATGTTGTGCATTCACAAGCACGAATAACCGAATAAAATGTTTGGTGTATCTTGTGCCATAAATGTGCTGGAAGGACAGGTATATCGTGCAGTAAACACCGATACATACATATTTAATTAATAGCAAGCGAGGAGTAACGAAAGGATTATCCAACAAAACACAGGAGAAAATAAAATGATATTTGGCGGTAGGTACATTTGACGGGATAGGCTCGGTAATAATTTTAAATACGGCGCATTCCGATGCAGTGTATACTGACGCCGAATAAGTACAGTGATATCGTAGACACTTTGTATGTTGTGTGTATGTGTGTGTTGTGATTTTTGAAAAACCTAAACTAGTAGGCAGTACTAATGTCGTGCCAATGATGTTCTTGTATCATGACGTCTTCTAGGTTTAGTTCAACATTTAAGACGTTACACAACTAAGAAATTAATTCCACTAAAAGGATCTATCAGGTGCGAACATATATTAGACGCATATACGACACGGTCATGTCTTATTATAAGTTTTGTCCAAACTAGAGAGCTTAAGACTTACATTTGATGAGCTCTCTAGAATGGTACTGTGCAGGCTTCAAGGATAGGTTGCTAATCTAAATTGTCACAGTTCTGTGCCTTGTGAGACAGGCTGGGTTTTTCAGCAACTACCTTAAATAAGTGACCATTTTCTACTTTTCACATTTAGTGCTTCTTTTGTTTATGTATTTTGTATGATCACTTTTGGAAAAAAGTGTTTGTACTTAAAATTAATAGAGCTTTATTATAATCAAATTAAGATTAGTAGTAGTAGATCTTACATTAATTATTCTAGTACAGTCAGAAGCGTCGGTGATACATACCTTCATCATGAGCAACAATGTGTTGAGAACGATGAGGGTCATGATGAAATACTCGAAAGGCGTAGAGACGACTATTCTCCACACTTTGTACTTAAAACTCGTCCTTTTGCTTGGCATATACCTCTCAAGAGGTCGCGCTTCTATCGTGAAGTCTATACACGATTTCTGTAAACAAAAATGTAGGATCACATCCTCATCGGGACTAGCTGGTGTAGATTTTACTTCAATTTTATGTACTGCCATATCATTGGCAACTACATGGAGTCAAAATTTTGTTAATTGACTCACCTGATTCTTATCAATTTCACCATCCTGCAGTTCAGCTTCACCCTGCTCTTGAAATGTGATAATTATCAGAGCTACGAATATGTTAACAAAGAAGAAAGGAAACACCACGAAGTAAACGATATAAAATATGGACATTTCTATTCGAAAATTTTGTATGGGTCCCCTGTCTTCGTAGGTGGCGGCCATTGAATTTTGTAATACTCTGTAAACAAAGAATAGTGTTAGTGTCTTGTTTTCTGATAAGACAATTACAGACTTAGGAATATACCAAATTTTAGTCGGAATCGAAAGCACATTTAAAAGTGCGAGAATCTCTTTAGTTATTGACCTAATTAGAAGTTCTTATAACATATTAGATCTTGTTCCAACAGTACAAGAAGTGAATGGGAATAAAATAAAATTAATACATTTCTATTTTGTAGTTTTTGACGTCACTGAAAAATCGTTTTAGTTAAAAAAAATAAGGGAGTTATTATCTGTTACTACAAAAGCTAGACATTGAGTATATTTACACATTCAAATGTTATAATAACTTCTTCGTAAAATATATTATACTTACTGAGGCCACCCCTCCCCGGTCTGCACGGCAAACAGCGTAAGCATTGCCACTGCTACGTTGTCGTAATGGAAGGATTGCGTCGTCCACGTGCGCTGGTTGACTTTCGGCAGTAAGGTGTTAGACTCGTACACGAAATACGACCCTCTGTCACACACAATAAAGTTTGTATTAGAATTTATCCTCCAGCAACAAATAAGTACGTGTTTAATTTATTGTTTTCATCTATCAAACTTTGCACGATAAGAAATTGTAATGCATTTACCTTCATGCATATGACAATTTCTTCATCTTTGACGATGCATTACATCAAAACGCTAATCGATTCAAAGGAAAGACATCAATCTCATGTGTCGAACTAGAGTATAGGTTTAGAATGGAATAATACATAAATAAATACACAAGCTGAAATTTAGGTTACGAAAGTAAATAAATAAAAACTCAATACTCACTGGCAGTCTTCAAAAGTATTCTTACTGATATCGTTGCAGTGAAAAAATTTACCATTAAAAAGTTGAACTGCAATTACAGCGAATATGAATTGAAACAATATGTACACAATGAGAATGTTAATGACGTTTTTCAAAGAGTTCACAACACAGTCAAACACTGCTTTTAACTTTGGAACTCGTTTTATAGTTTTCAAAGGTCTGAGCACTCGTAACACTCTTAACGATTTTATTGTGGACAGATTCTGCCCCGCACCCTTTTTCACGCCTCTGTAAAAAGAAAATTACATTTACTTCAAATGACAATAATAATGTGAATAATTATAACGAACATCAAAGATATAAAAAAAAATAGGAATGTAACAGAGTTTATTCCAACTTTCATACTCTAAGTCGATCCACCGGCAGGATATGCTCAAATTTTCCCAAAGTAAAGTATATACCGCAACACTTTACTTTAAGTACTTATTGACATGACGTATTCGATTTATGATTTAAAAAAGCGAATGATCTATTATTTACAATATTCTTAATGCTGTACAAGTTCATGGTAACCATATTATTTATGATGGATATGTCATTGAGATAAAAAAAAAACTAAATGCAAAACCAGCTATAATTGTTCTCACTGCTGAGACACAAGCTTCCTCTCTGTGAGAGGGAGTGGGCCGTAATCCACCACGCGTGCCTAGATGCGTGTTCCTAGATGTCACATGTCTTCGAAATTCTGGTTCTAGAACATGCCGTGTTTAAGGTCATTCCTTCATTGTTTTGACAGCAGTGGCGGTGAAATAATTTAGGTAAACAATGTAAAGTACCCTGCTTGATTTCTAACCCACGATCTACAATTCTTCAGTCGCCGTTACTACTGGCCCACTATTGCTCGTTCTTTGTGCACTTGATTTTATTTTCGAAACTGGCAAGAATGCTTATGACGTCACCTAAATTCATGATTTACAAAACGTTCATCATCATCATATTTTCAGCCGAAAGACGTCCGCAGCTGGACATAAGCCTCCCCCAAAAAGGGGGTTTTGCCATAATCGCCACGCTGGGCAGGCGGGTTGGCGATCGCAGTATGGTGGGTAAAATGCATAGAGAACGCTGCTGCCCATTCTCTAGTAAGTCCCTTAGTCGCCTTCTACGACACCTTCGGGTAGAAATTGGATGGTGCTATTATTTTACGTCCGGTACCATACGGAAGGCAAAACGTTCACTCTAATTATATCGATACGGACGTCATCAAACATAAAAATAACATCCCAAACGTACCCGATCTCAAATCCGAAGCTGACTAGGGCGCATATAACGACGGCGGCATCCATAATGTTCCACAGGTCGCGTAAGTACGCGCCCGGGTGGAACAGGATGCCGAGGTCCACTATCTTCAACAGCATCTCCACGGTAAACACGCCCGTGAACGCGTAATCGAAGTAGTTCAGGATTTTGTTCCTGTGTGATGGATGAGAGAGTAAGATTAATAACAGAATAGTCACGTGATTCGAAGGAAGTTGGGTCAATTAAGGAAAGTCCTTTTTATATATTGTTAAGTTTTGGAGGCACTCAATGAACTCAGTATCATACGTGACAAAACTCAAATTCAATTACAACTGGGTTTTGCAGGACCTCTTTTACTAACAGTAAATTAAAAAATCCACTTAGACTAAATAACGTTAAAGTAGATAGTTGAATTTTCAAGTATAAGTGGATGTCAATTAAAAATTTAGAAGGAAGAAGTAATATTACGTTCAGAGGATGACAGCTTTGGTAATGGGAATTAACAATATCTAGAAATATAGTTTTGATAGCTGCTCTGCTAGATAAAAAATGGTTAAAGTGATTGTTTCCTGTTATCATTGGGACACTTGACATATATGAACTACACACAACGTACCTGTCACTCTCTTCCACTACGGGATCTTCAGCCGCTAAAGCCGCAGAACTCATACATATAACTACCATGATAAAAAAATCAAAATATCTTAAATTTACAACCCAGTGTGCGCCTCGCCTAATTCTGTAACACGAAAATGTCAAACCATTACAAATAAAACAACGTCATATAGAAAAATAAAACGTCAATCACATGAATATTACGAGAAACTTACGGATTAGTAGGTGACAAAATAAACATGGACGAATATGGCAGCATTGGTTTTGGTCCATCTGGTACCTCATCATCATCATCTTTTTTGGCCTCTTCTTTCTTTTTGTTCTGAAATATTTCGAATTCATAATAATATACGTCCTCTATAAAGTTTTTATCTACGTCTTTCCACTACTTTCTAAGTTCTTACTCTGGTTCTATAAGAGTTCTTTAAAAATGTCGAAGAAAACTACACTAGATTCAGTAAAAAAAGTATGATAAATTACATGATGATGTTTTTTAGCACGTGATCACTATTATGACTTATTAATTGAATAAGTACATAAATGAAATCATAGAAACTTATTACTAGAAGTTTCACATTTAGATTTAAAAAGGTAAAGACTAATACACAAGCCATTACTGATGAATGTCGTGGTAAAACATGCGTTTCAAATCAATGTCGCAAACAGAAATAAAAAATCAAATAAGTGAAAGGAAAGAATGATCCTCAAGCTAGAAATAAATCATGTATTGAAATTAATGAACCAGTGTGTGTTTTAAGTGAATTAAGTAGCCACCTAGTTGAAGTTAACTTAAAAAGTCAAGTTGATGTTGACATCCATTAGCCATCTAGAGATAAAGATCATAAAGATTTGATAAAAAACACCTATCATGACATTCTGCTCACATAAGCGACATCGACCCGTCTAGCGTACTTATAATATTGTTGATATCGAAGTCATGAACGAACACACATAGGAAATAACAACACATCAGACAGCGTGCAATGTCATGCAGTGTTAAGAGAAGCTGTAGAATGAGATCTTAGAAGAATTCAATGGATATAGTGGAAGTTATAATATCAACAATATTTTAAGTCGTCGACACCAATACATTTTGAAGCATAGCTTTGCCAATGCCGAGCTCTTTTTACCTTCCTACTCGTCGGCGAAGAGGGACTTAAGTCTACTCCGGTTGGAGAGCCGTCCACCGCGTGTAATGCACCCATCTCTTTCTCCAATTCCTAATTATCCGGAATAATGTATGAAATATGTACAAATTTCGTTCAAATCAACAGCTTAAACCAATTAGTACAACCGCTTGAAAGTAAATGCTTGTGGAAGAGTGGTTGAACATGCTATGGCTTTGAGATTGTGATACTATCAACTAAACTCCAAAGCATCAGAGGATGATTACTAGGTACTATAAACAAAAAGAAGCTTGAGACTTACTTGGAGCTGTTTTTCCTTGTCTTCCTCGACTTGTTCCTCTTCTGCCGCTGTCAATTCCTGTAAATACAGATTTGCAACATTTACACGAAAAGCGGCGTCAGATTTACAAGAGCGCGATGACATCAACAAGTCACCATACATCAAATTGGCGAACAGTTTCCTTTGTGAACACATACATTGATATTGATTTGCGTTAGTTGATCTTAATCCTATGGTAACACATAAACAAAGTATGAGTTAACTAATCATTTTACTTTTGAATATTATAGGAGATGAATACAATCAAAGAAGATCAAGTAACGCAAAACAAAGCACAGACAGAGAAATGCACCTGGGCATTAGCCAAGTTGTCGACAGCGATGGCAAGGAACACGTTTAGCAGCGTGTAGTTGCCAAACAAGACGAGGATGACAAAGTACAGCGAGTAGATCATGCCCCTCTGGATACCGCCCTGAGACTGGATGCCATCATACATCACTTCGTTCCAATCTTCACCTGTTAGAATCTGGAAAAAACACACAACAAGACATTGCTTTATTTCAAATGTCAAAATTATACGATGCAATCTCAATCATTGTCCCAAGATCTATCGCAATGTTTTATTATACATTGTATTTCCCAAATCTGTAAATAGTCTTGAGCTATTAGATAGTTGTAGTAAAATAAATATAGAAATGGCTAACTGCAATTCGCAAAATTGAGAGAACAAGCAACAGGAAGAATATAATGTCGTATTCTTGTGAATCCATCGAATTTCACAAATGGCAAAGATGCAATGAAATAAAATGCCATTTGTAAAATTAGGAGCATTTTCCGATTAGGATATTACTTATGCACCCTACATATGCATCAAAAGAATCTTCGTAAAGAAATGGTAAATAGAAGGTAAAATTGATAATTACCTGGAAGACAGTTAGTAACGCGATAGGAAAGGTGTTGAAGTTGGTCGGCGGCGTGCCATCCTCGAAGTTGAACTGTCCTCCGAACAGTTGCATGCCGAGCAGTGCAAAGATGAGAATGAAGAGGAAGAGGAGGAACAGCAGCGAGATGATGGATCTCATTGAGTTGAGGAGAGATATCACCAGGTTCCGAAGCGATGACCAGTACTTGGTGACCTGGAAAATACAAATAATGTATAAGCGTATGAGTTGTGTAGAGTTTACATTATCAAATAAAGCTTACACACAATAAGTTAGAAAACAAAGAATAAAATAATACGGTTGAACACTTGCATTAGTTAAACAATAGTACTGAAGTACCTATAGTAGTATGTTACATAATATCGTCAAAAAGACGCCCAATGTTGCACTTTTATTTTTCTGATTGGTTGTGATAAATATGGTCGCCGGATAATATTTTAACACTCTTGTAGGTTTCAAATTGTAACATAAATCTTTACCTTGAATATCCTCAGCAGTCTTAGAGCTCTCAGGACAGATAGACCGAAGGAGCCACCCTTGACCTCGGACCAGACGACCTCGAAGATGGAGCCGGAGATGACTACGCAGTCGAACCGGTTGAAGGACGACTCGAAGTAGATCAGCGGCCCCAGCGCGTACATCTTCACCCACATCTCCATCATGAACAACCCCAGGAACACAAATTCGGCATAGTCTGTGGACAAGAAGATTGTTATATATTAGAAAAAAAAAAAAGTTGTTTTTAACTGTGCTCGAAACAATAATTAGAATTCATAACAAGCTAGAATTAGTAATCAATAAGCACAAATCAAGTAACTTGGTAATTCTTGTTATCTGATGGATAACTAACATCGATATCAAAATCTCATCAAGTGTTTGAAATCTAAAACAGCAAATCTACAATGAATAAAGTGGGGCACAAGCTTTCATAGCCCGACGTCATTGCTGGACATAGCCTTCATGTCTAGCAGTAAGAGAAGTTGGGCTGTAAATTAAATACATGAGTGAAATTGTTTACAAAAATATATGAAACTAACAGCCTGTCCCGGTTTCGCACGGGTGTACATTTATTTTTTAAACATTTCTAGTAATAAATACAGCTTATGTTACCCACGGATAATGTAGCATTCTAATAGTGAAAGAATTTTTAAAATGGGTACAGTAGTTTTAGAGTTTATTCGTTACAAACATTCAAATTTCCTATTTAAAATATTACCAGCCTTCAGCCTTCTTGCCTAGCAGTAAGAGAAGTTCGGCTGCAAATGATGATACATGAGCGAAATTGTTTACAAAAATGTATGAAACTTACATAAAAACGAAGTCAGCCACTTGGGTTGTCTGTAATGCTCAACAGCCACGCAAATCGTGTTGAAAAGCACCAAGACAATGACGAACCAGTAGAACCACTGTGTCTTCACCGTATGTCTGATCCAAAACCGAAACCTCTTCTCGGCTCGCCAGAAGTCTGCAAACCTCCCGGCTGACCGTGCTTTACTTTTCAGAAAACCTGTTGTAACAAAAACAATGTTACTAAATGTCTTGATGTTAAAGTTGCCGTTGATCTTACAATTGTCTGACAACACTTTAAATTCCGCATCTTGTTTCATTTATACAATTTTTAATATAACTCAATTTTTATTATACTAATGCTGGCTACAAAATATGAGCCACTTTTAAGCACCAAGTTTCTATATTTTCATTATTTAATACATCGCGTGTAAATAGCCGTGTTCTTTACCAAATATCGGCAATTTAAAGGGTCTAATGTTTATTGCATGATCAACGGCATTTGCATTTAACTAAAGGATTCGGGTTTAACATTCAGCTAATTGTTTATTAACTCTAGCGTACGCACGTCACGATAGCAGTCCTACTACGTTCACAGATTTGCGACACAAAAATGCTCTTGTGCTTTTTAAGCTGGTTTTTGATCGTTAAATTTTATAACACGAAGTAATTGGACAGTATGGAAGCGGCATCGAAATTCAATCGGGGTCGCAATCCGATACTTCGTTCGTATAAGTCACTAACAACCCTCTTCTGAGATACCGTCATTTTATCCCCAGAAATATATGTTACGTTTTATGGTAACTTTTTGGTGAAGCTCACGCTGTACAAGCTTTGGGTGAGGGTGGTGGAATTAGCGGACCTTAAGGTAGAAGATTAGCAGTGGATAATTACGAGGGCATTCTGACGTCTGTACGGTAAAACAACGAGTCCGAATCACGTAAGGCAAATGGAATATCATTCCTACATTTAGATAATTTTGGGAAACACGTACAAACGTTTTCATAATTTGGATATGGGAAGGGTACTATTCCAAAATCTAAGGCTAGTCTAGTTTGTCTACTGTAGAAGATGAAAAGGAATATTCTACCAGCATCACGTTTGATCCCATACCTTGCTTTTTCTTTGGAACTGTAAACAACCAACACACAAATAGAGTACGAATACGCAATGAAAATGGATGAAAATGAAATAAAAGAGTTAGTTATTGAGAGAATATCATGCAACATTCATGAATTTACAATATTATAATTACGTGAAAAGAATAGGATAATATTTTAATGGTTACAAATGTGACTAATGTATGTACCGGAAAGTTAAAAGGTACCTATCCTGACTATTAATAATAGTATTAAAGACGAAAAAGTTAACAAATGTATAGAAACTCAAAACATGCTTCTAAAATTTGGTTTCTGCTTGATTGATGAAAACGAATTAGTGGTTTTAATAGAAAATTCGAATATATCTTTATCTGTAGTAGGTATACACACAACACGACACTCAGATTACAGAATATGTAACATTCATGTGACAGGAAAATAATACTGACCGTCATCACCGCAGTCTTCATCCTGTTCTTCCTCTTCTGTGTCTGTGCTTTTACTTTTACCAAGGTTTTTTAACTTCTTTTTGGCCGCTGCTCTTCTCCGCGCTAGCAATAAGAACAAAACATGTTATACCTTCAAAATAATCAACAAATAAAGCTTTATAGATTTACTTGTCCTTGTCATCACGATTTAGAAATCATTTCAAATTCTACCAATCTTCTTACCTTCTATTATGTGCATTTTTTCTTCTTCTGTTGTTCTTTCTTCTGCTAATATTACTTCCTCTGTAAACAATATACGTAGTAGTATTTACAAATTTTATTTATAACTGTTACTCATTATGTTTATTGATTATGTCGTATGACTTTAAACAACATTAGTGCCTAGTTATGCAATTACTTACGCGTTTTGTTTACTTTCTATGGTTAGTGCCAAGTTATGTATACGTATATGTTCCACACTTACCTGCTTTACATATCCACTCAACGTAACCATTGAGTTCTCTCTCGAGTTGCTGCTGTCTTCTTAATTTAAGAAATTCTTGTCTATTTTCTACTTTCTCTCTTTCTTTAGCGAACTCACTGCAAACATAATTACGCGTATTGGAACTAATCTAGCACAATACATGTAATAATATAATGACATAAAAGAAAATGGAGTCAAAAGTTTGAGTAAGCATAATCAATACCATTTCTAACACGTAACATAAAAAACTGTTGTTAAATAGCAAATACGATTAGCCAATACGTAGTTTTAGTACATGATTCATAAGGGTCAATTCATAGTCAAATACGTTTATGATTTTTCATACATCTTCTACCAAATCTTTAACTACAATGTTTAATTTACATTTGTCTCTAGCATTACTTGAGCGCAGAGCATCACTAATCAAAAGACCTGCTTCAGTTATCCAGTTGAGATATGCATTGAAGTCTGCGTTGAACATTGCACGAGCTCTTTCTTTTACAAACTGAGCCCTTCGTTCTACGCGCCCTCTTTCATTAGAGAACTCTCTGGATATCAATGGTAATAATGAAAATATAAATAAAACAAATAAATTATAAAACAAAATAAAAATGTATGCAGTAGATGTTAATATTGGTTAAAGTGTGTTGACTTACCCGCTAAGGACACCGAGAACTAAGTTGAGCATAAAGAATGAACCCAATACTATGAGAGGCACAAAGTAAATCCAGTTGAATGCACTACCTAGCGCGTCATTCGTCTGCAACAAATGATCTTCATTAGAATTCCTAATTCAGCAGGCAAAAGAGACCATGATTCAAAGCAGTATAGTGTCAGTTCTTGAACAAAAGTTTTACCTACTAAGTTTTTAATTTTAACGCTTATGAAATTCACATTCGTTCAAATGATCAATAACAGGTTTCTCTGTGATAGATTTTGACATCAGGCTTAACAACAGTGTCCCCTGCACTGACCACAGAGTAAGAGTAAACAATCTAGATAAGGCCACTGTGGGAGTTGATTTAGAAATAGATAACTAATAGTAAGTAATTCCACATACCCAATAGAGTATGGCAGTCCAGCCCTCCATGGTGATGCACTGGAAGACGGTGAGCATAGCGAAGCCAATGTTGTCAAAGGACGTGATCCCTCTGTTCGGCCCCTCCCATTTCTCTAGGCACGTGCTCTTCTCGTACTCACACACATTTGCACCAAATGGCGCTAGGCTAGCGTTGTCCGCATTGCACGGCGTCGCACTGTCGCCTTCGTTTACTATTTCACCTGGGGAATTTAAAAAGGTTTTAGTTACTGGTTTGGAATGGTCGTTTTTATAGGGAACTGTTATCGCTTACATAACTTTACCTAAGTGACGAATAGTTCGTAAACTATTGGTTACTAAAATTGATGTGAGTGCCGATGCGTTGCCAGAAGAAGGGTAAAATATTTTCATGTATCTAGTACCCACCTACGTGCATCTACAGTACCTAGGTACACACAGAACCATATTATTGAAAACATGTATCGCGAATAAAAAGGAAACTTGGAGTAACAAAGGGTCGTAACGTCTTTTGGGCGTAATCGGTTACACGTAGTTTCGTGGTTATGAGTAACTAGTTTCAAACCCGATTATTTTTGTAACTAGTTACTTTTGTATACAGTAGGGCGTTCGTTGGTTTTGCGTTTGTATTATGTTATGATTACGAAAATGTTACAGGTTATACGTATTAATATTAGTTTTACTTGTGCGATAAGTTACCTATAATTACGAATATGTAACAGTTTATAATTCCGAAGGGACTCTTTACTCTCGTTGTGCGAGTAGTATTACGTAACGTACCTATAATCATTTAAATAATAAACTGTTGAACGAAACGCTTCCGCGTACGCCACCCGTTTATGCGAGTGGCATGTCAACTGTGAACTACGTACGTAAAATAATCGTTACAGTTTTGTCCACGAAACTAGTTAAACGATTAAACTCCGTGCACGATTATCAGCCTCGTAAGTAGTTTCTGAAACAGATTACGTTAAATAACACACACCTCTAACTTGGAGTGTTAGAAAGATATGTCACAATTAGAGTCAACCCTAACTCAATTTTAACCGATGATGGCTATTTGAGATACATAAATTTTTCTCACTTTTCTTGAGTTCTGCATTACTCAAATAATGTTTTTACGTATTTACGTAAAAAAAAAACATTGCCCCATTATGTTGATATATATCTAATCTCTGATAAAATCAAATGACGCCCACATTCTTTAAATGCAATACAAACACTAGTTTCTGAAGGCATTTTAATAGCAAATAATTAAAACGTTGAAAAGTTTCGAACTTCTGCATATTGCATTTGAAGTTTAGCCGTTAATTTAAAATTCCACATGCAATGGTGTCGCCTGTTCGTGAGTTTGTGACTGCGCGATAATGTCGTACAAACTTTAAGTGGGTTGCTAATATTTACCCATAGGTAACCTACCAAAGTTTAGTGCGAATCGATATAGTGTGTGTATGTATTTGCTTCTTAGAAATAAAGACGACGCCCCTCACGTAGAGTTGGGCAGGACATGTAGTTAGATGAGGAGATGACCGATGGAGTAAAGCTATGATCGAATGGTGACCAACGTTGGATCAAAGGATGGGTTTATGATATCGTCAAAGTCGCTGGGAACACCCTGATGACGGACGCATAGAACCGAGAATTATGGCAGAAAAAAGGGCCGTTCTGGGCTGAAATGATGTGATGATCCAATGGAAATAAATGCGTTATTTCATATGTGCACAAGCCAAGTATTTTACGTTCTAGAGCTGTATACAGCTTCATTTTCCTTCAAAATATAACATTGGTTGCAGACGTGTGATTTGTAACTTAAGCAGTTATCAAGAACGTTTTCACGACGTGTTAACACTTTTTGGGACATGGTATGAACTGTTTTCATCAAACACATACCTCAAAAGATAATGTATGCCATGAGAAACAGACAATTTTGAATGTAAGCAGTCTTTAGCTCTGTGATACACAATCACAAAGAACTGTTTTAAATACGTTTATTCCTATTTTATGGGGTATAAAATATTTAGATATATAAATAGATACTTACTAATATCTTCTAAATTATAACAAGTCTTATGCAGCGCCCCTGAGTAGAACTCGAGGCCGATGATAGCGAAGATGACTATCGCGAAAAGCACCAACAGGCCGATCTGCAGCAGCGGCGCCATCGCCTTTATAATGGACTTCAATACGACTTGCAGACCTATACGGAAATGGTATTTATATGTATTAATCAATAGGGCTCAATATCTCGTGTCGTGCCCTGTAATTTATAACCGATTAGCCATTTGGTGAATTGTTTTCTTGAATCTTGATAAGCCATTTCATGCATGAATTAGTTGTAAATTTAAGAGGAATATCAATTTCCCATGACATCAGTGTGATCAATTTGGTGGAAAATTAAAATATGGAGAAGCAGAATTTTCTTAAAATAAAAGAAGCTTGAACTGAGTAGGCATTTTCATTGTGTGTAACAACGTTTAAGTCACCACTGTTAACTCTTCCAATTGGTATTAGAATTTGGAAGATAAGCAAAAATATATTAAATTAATAAAAATAAACAAAGATGAGAAGCGAAAATAATTTTATCGAGTTTTATAAATTACAGGGCAATAATACCGTATACGTTCATGAAATGAAATTTTGAAGGAGAAATTTCAATAGTCTTTTGGAATTTGTTTATCCTTGACATTATAACTAAATTAGATAAAACAAGAGATAATTACCAAATATGTCGTTTATTTCTCGACGTTAGTAGCTAATTTTATCAATGATAACATTAAAAGAAAGTTTTAGTAAAGATACAGACAACAAGAAATAGATTTTCTGACTAAATGCCATATATCTAGAGATGAAAATCATTAACTATTTATTGAAAAAGATTTAGAATAATGATAACACAATATAAAATCAAAAAGTTATCGTGCACAATGATTTTCACTGTTGCATAATTTTATTTAAAAATGGCGCCAAATTTAATTTTTTTCTCACACATTAAGTATGGCCAGTATTTTTTACATAAAAACTTTTCCAATAAACGTTTCAATGTAAATGTTTGAATTTCATTTTTTTTCATCCAGCCGGTGTTTTTAGAAATAAAATTATGCAACAGTGTAACTAGTGGAACTACAATACGATTAACTAATCTATGAATGTTCTAGAACTCACTAGGAACGCCCGATACTAATTTAAGGGGCCTCAGCACCCTAATGGCACGCAAGGTCCTGAAGTCGACGTCGGCTGGCGCGATCGGCAGCTGCGTGATGATACTGCCAAACACATATCACTCGATACTATAGCTTGAACTAGCAACTAGCTGAGTAATAAATTACTACTGAAGACTGTGCTTTTGTTTAACAAATGATTTTAATCTTCAAAACAAAACAGGTTCATAAGAGATGTTCGCTCACAGTCGAAATTGGTAAGGTTGATTTTTCTGAGTGTCAACATATCTTCTGCCAATGCATCATTACCAACACAGATTTCTGATTATAAGCCTATGTTGATGGAAAATGAATGGTTGAAAGTTATATTTAATCTCGGAAAAATCACAGTCGCTTCTTTTCCGATTGTGAGCGTGTTACATGGTTACTTCGCCGGTTATCCTTGATGGCTCGAACAAAAATAAAATAATATAATTTATGACCTCTAAGAACACAAACGGAAAATTAATTAACCAAAACGTAGGTGACAAAGCACAGCCTTGATTTTATGTAAAAAAGAACTACAATCTAAATATCGTGTATCTAATTATTTCGATTATTAGGTATATGCTAAGTAATCATATTAATTTTACGCATTTTAATCTAAATACACCATATTTATTCACACCTAAAACCATTTCTTTATCTAATTTCTTACGTATTAGCTTTTATATTTGATGTAAACCTACACAATACACAAAAATGTATAGCAAATCTTTACTATTATGCAACACGTAGCTTTAAAACATTAAACATTTTCAATAAATCACATATTAATTAAAATTCACACATTTTCTAATCTATGTTAAGTATGTCAATAAACATGTCGACAATACGAGGCTACGTATTTGTTACTAATAATTATAAAAATTCTATTTTCCATAACTAGCTGTAGTTCTACATTCAAAAAAGTTTCAAAATTCGAAAACATCTAGCGAGTAACGTCTATAACAAATAAGGTAGAGGTATTATGTGAACTTTTCGCCAATTACTGTGAATTACTTGGTATCCGCGAGACGAGCTTGAGCGGTCGGAGCACTCTGAACGAGCGCAGCATCCGGAGGTCAACGTCCACGTTGTATTCGGCGAATATCGTCATCGACCTAGTTTTTGTTATCGAATATTCAATAATGTCAACTCCTCTTTGTGTTTGACAAAACCTAGTGTCCTACGTTTTAGTGTCAACCAATTGTGTGGCCTAATAGTTTGTAAATGGTAATTTGTATAATTTAGATAACAATATGACGGTTCACTGTTAGCAGCCTCGGTGCTTTATAGTTGAAATATTAATTCGAGCAATCGAGGTTGCTTTATTGTAGTGAATAATAATTTTGTGAAATAAAAGTTATGTAAAGAATAATAATTTAAGGAGCACGTAACTTCGATTTTAAAACTTTTTGTCTGATGTTATTACGAGTAGTCAATGAAAATAACAACAACTGATCGTATATAACATCTGACAATCGATTAAACGAAAGAGTATCAAGATTCTTTACAATAACTTCATCAATACCTCTTATCGAGTAAATTAACACTAATAAAGATGACAAAATATGAAAAACAACTCACCCAGTTACTACTACGAAAAAATCCATGATGTTCCAAACGTTTCTAAGATACGATCCCCTGTGTAAAACAAAACCTAAGGCTAAGATTTTTAACGAGGCTTCTACACAAAATATTCCTAAAAAGTACGCCTCGGTCTTTTCCTGTAACAATAGAAAAAGTGTTCAGTATAAAAATATTAAATCATGACATACATTTGAGGATAGCATATTTAAGCAGCATATTTAAAATAATAAAAGCAACCATCGATGCGTCGATCGTCATCGATTCATGGTTGCAGCATGAATTCAGCACATTATTCTGGACCCCCGTTGTAAAAAAACCAGCTATATTTCTCAAAAGTGCAATACATGGTAAAGGTCAAAATGAACGGAACAACAAAGTAAAAAAAAACAGTGGCACTCCGTGAGTGAAAATAAAAAAAAATATGTGTTTATTTTTTGAATCGTCAATACACCATTTCACGTTATTTATAATCATAATTTTGGTCATATCTTGTAAACGGGTTATCCGATTTCCATAATTCCAATTGGAATATTATTTCTGGACCTAAACCTATTTTCGACACTTCGATTACTGAAATACCTTCACTAACAGAGGTGTCGGTAACGGTGTCGCAAGGTCATTTTTTTTCTTGTCTCAAAAAATGCTTAACGCGCCTAAAGAAGTCTTCACTTCAAAAAAAATACTGATGTAAAACTGCAACGCATGGGGAATGCATTCACCAGAATCATCACTCAACAGGTTGCGCGTTGATGTCCATGCCACCCTGTTTGTATGTATAATCAACCATTTAAATTCTAAGACGGGTATAAAAATCCCAAAAGCATACATACACTCGGCGAAAAACATAAGCCTTCTTGACAATGGTGTAGTAAAAAATGATTACGTTGTCAGTATTTGCACAGAAATCATTAGTTTTAATGTACATAATGTTCATAATTATCACGGCGTATTAATTACTTTTTAGACTGCATTAAGGCGATTATGTGGAAATCGGTTGTCATGGTATGAGCATGTGATGAGGTAAATGAGGTTGGGAAAGTTTTGAGTATGTACAGACGCCAGCACATCAAGCTGCCCCAATCTGTAAAACTTTCGCAATTGAACATGAACCTTAAGAGTATGTTATAAAGATGAAAATCTATCAAAGAAATTTGACAGATTGGGGTAGCTTTACGTGCTGGAGTCTGTCTGTACATAGTTATAAGAGTCTTAGCAAATCAAAAGTGACTGTAAACAGTTTAATTAAAATATCAGCTTTGATTGGATTTAAGTAGACGAAGAACTAATAAATGATGGTGGGATTGTATGAAAGATGATATGGCTAGAAATGTTGCTACTGAGGTTATTGGCTTATGAGGATGAAGCTGTAAAAGAAGACACGTTACACGTCGCTCAAATAAATTAAGATGGCGGCAGTACGATGATGATGACGAAGGCGTGTGTTTAAAAATCATTAAATTTGTATTAATTAAAGTTGCACACAAAATCGCACAGCTTGCGTGATAAAATGCTGAATAGGTACGTAGCGATATAAATTGTACGAAATACAAATGATGAACATACACATTAATTGTTTTAAAACCATCAATATGTGCACGCTATCATCATTTTTAGTTTATTTGATGGTATCAGAAAACTCTGGTTCGCTTCTTCAGAAATGAAAAAAAAAAAAAAAAATGTTGTATGACCATCGACGCCCAACTTGTTACAGATTCTGAACTGTAAAAAGTTGCTTCTGAACTGGAAATTGTTCGACGGTTATTAAAAAAAACAAATAGCTGTTCACTACATTTTGACCGCGTAACAATTGATAAAAAAATCTACGCAAAATCATGTACTGAATTCATACTGAATTCAAGATTATGGTTTGCGCGTCACGTCCATGCCACCCTATACATGAAAATAAGTTTAAAAAGAAAGCAATTTTACAGTATAATAAAATTATAAGGTTGAAATTACCAGATTCTGTGCTAAGATGGTCTTATCGCCGTTGGGCAAATGCTCCTCCAGCGCCAGCACCACGCAGTTGGCGATGATGGTAAGCAGCACCGCGTACTCGAAGGGCGGCCAATCGATGATGAACTTTGTGGACCTGGAAATAGAATATTATTTTGATTAAAAACTGAATTTATATTTTTTTTTTAATTAATAAGATTTTTCCCTATATTCGGCCAGGAGTGACTGAATGGCGTATCAAAATCTAAAATAATCTCCGAAATTCAGGTTCAGTTCTATGAAACACAGCTATGTCAACCTAACGTCAAACCTATGGGGTCGGCATGCAGTCTAACCGGATGCAGCTGAATACCTGTATTTTACATGGAGTGACTGCCTATCTGACCTCCACAACCCAGTTACTGGGTAACAAGATACCCCTTGGTAAGCCTGGTTGTCAGATTTCGGGCTTCTGACGACCAGTAAACACATAGCTATGTATGATATAAAAATAACAAAGCCTTGCACCATTTTATCTCGTTAAAGTTCAAAGTAAACAATCTTTCTCAATTACCAAAGACACTTTAATGAAACGTAGATAATTTCCTCTCACAACTAGGCAAGGAGCTCGCGTTATAGGTAATACAAAATATTATCAGGTTACCTTCCGATCAGACGCGATAATAGGGCAACTGTGTCGCGTTCCGACTATTATGCGATCATTAGGTAATGCAGTTAGCTTTAAACGCTCACACGAACGTTATTATGTAGTGTAATGTAAAATTGTTGATAGATAATCGAGACAGGCGATCCTTTTTGTTAACCGACGAAAAAACGGAGGAGGTTACTCAATTCGACGATTTTTTATGTATGACCACGCATATCTTTGTACAGAGTAGTTCGATTTTGACAATCCTTTTTTATTGGAAAGGGTATATACCCCGAAGTTGGTCCCATATAAATTTTGAAAAAAAAAAAAACCAACCCTAAGGGTAGGAAAACAGGGATGATTGATTGTTCACTCACAGATTTTAATACTGAGTTGTGTATTACAAAAAGTAATAAAAAATTAAGCATAAAGTAGTTAGTAGATTATAGCCACAAACAATTGTAAAATAAAAACTTTTGAACAAAAAAAATAATAATTAATTAATTCTTTTCAGTTTTTCGGCGGTTAATTTTTTTTGTTAAAAAGTTATTTTTTGTATATGTTGTCTATTATGTCGAATTGAGTGGAATAAGTGTATGTTTGTTCATTAATTTTATTTAAATGTTTGTAATTAACTTCCTAGTCAATTACATTAACATTACATTAATGTAATGTCATGATGAATTTAAAGTGCATTTTGCCATCTTGGACATATTTTTGTTAAACTAAACGATAGTATAGGCTGGCCTGAAGGTCACGAAAACAAAACATGCAAATCACGTAGCTGCCATTTAGGGGATTGTACACACGGCTACACATCAAGCTATACATTTCCAGTTTACACTGATCTCGAATTGTATGGAAATTCTATACAATGCGAGATCAGCTTTTACTGGAAATGTATAACTTGATTTGTAGCGGTGTGTACATAGGGACGGTCGATATATATGGTCTCCTAACCATATGGCTCGATGGACTGGGAGAGAATGCCTATGAAAATCAAGTTTGCCTTATGTACATCTGTTAAAAACATAACATCACGCCTCGTTTCCCCGAAGGGTTGGGCAGAGTTGTACCTATAGTATACCCACATTTCGCCAGTTATGTCTAAGTACCATGTGATAGGGGGCGAGCCTATTCCCAACATCTGGGCACATATTCAGGCTCCCGGCTGCTAATGAGAAATTCCAGATTATAAAACTCAACAACACTGCCTGGCCAGGGGATCGAACTAACGGCCTCATGCTGGGCAGTAGTGCTTGCGACCACTAGAGCAACGAACCAGTCAAGTAAAATCTTTTTGTTTCTGCAAAATCATTCAATATCGGTAGACCAGTCTAGTGGAATTAGCAGCAAATCTCTACGTACTCGAGATAAACGCTGATATTGTACTACAGATATTTTTCATAAGCTTTTGAAAGGCATTACACGTAATAGAATATCGATTTTTGCCTATTCTTCTGCTCAATGTATAGATGACTCCTTTCACAATTATATCACCACTGATTTCGCATTGCTGTTAAAATCATATTGATCTTAATTCTAGTTGCAATAAGGTAGGGCAAATCTTGTTGGGTTCACCGTGAAATTTCTGCAGCTATTGCGTCAAATTATTCACACACTGACATGGCGGACACTTTTGTTAAATTAACATTTGAAAGCCCAGTTCCCAGTCCCAGTTTTATTTTGTAAAACAGAAGAATAACACTTAAAAAAATAAAATCAGAGCTCCTATACAATGAAGTTCCCATATAGTGCACATTCCATAGCAAGTTTCTTCATATCTACAACAATTGTCAACATTTAGAGCTATGAGTGTTCCTGTATATCTTTACAGGAACATTTGTAGCTAAATGTCGACTATGGATCGCCGACAACCGACAATGTGCAGTGTGTACCTCTTAGTCCTACGAATCTTAGCCAGGTGTGAAAAGTTTCACAACTTTAAAGGGTTTTCTTGCAACATTCTGTCGAAAGGAGAAGCATTTAATACAGTTCGTGGTTACGTACTGTTTTATCAAAAATAAAGTTTTCTTTTTCAATTTATATATGTTTTTGTAAAACTAAAGATGCACTAAAAGAGCTTCTCTGTTTTCATACATAGCCCTACAAAGCTACTATAAAAAAAAATCGTCAGATATTTACTAAGTAAACTTCACTTATAAAATTTTGCCAAATTTTATATCTGTGAAATTTTTATTTTAACTCAAATTAAATTCATAACCAAGGATAGTTTGGAATTTAAAATACCCTAATAACGAAATTAAATTCAAACAAAATAGAAAACAACAAGAAACTGTTCGTCAACTAATCAAGAATATGTTCCTTATGCGGCGTCCTATATACATAATTTAAAGTTGCCATCATGAATTTCGTGACGACACGGAAATATTTCAAACGAAAACGTTTCAAAATTAAATGACTGATGTGTTCGAGGTTCGGGGTTGGCTTCAATGGAAGTCCAATCGATTCTTTTTTGTTTACGTTCTGTTATCGTTGTTATTTTTCTTTCGAAAGCTTCAGTTTCTTGGGTAGTGTGACGTTAAAATGTCAGGTTTAGTTAGTAAAGCATTCTTGCGTTTTATATGGTTGGTACGGAAGCTTATTATTTTAATTCGAGTGTAGTAGTTCGATAATTACCATAGCCTGTTACCCTCCACCCTGGAAGGGTTGCCAACGTAGTTTCATTTATCTTACATTTGTTGCAATTTGCAGGTTGTATGTTGAAAAAATATATATGATTCACGATCATAACACGTATGTATTAACATAATTATAATCTGAGGGACAGTTCCCGTAATTTGAAGAATGTTTCTATGTCTCAAATAAATATCTAGAGTAGAATATAAAAGTAAGAATAAATATCGAATTATGTATTTAGTTTTTGTAATGTTTCGGTAATTAATAGGTTTACCTTTGAACACTAATAATGTATAGAGGGAGCCACCCAGTGACATCTATCTGTTTTAATATGGATAATGCAGTGGGCTTCAATATTGTCAAACACTTATAATTATAAGACTTTTAGTATTAAGATGTATATTGTATCTGTTTGTTATCCCATTATAAATAAAATAAAATAATAAAAATACTTTGAGTTTCCATACATTTTCGACAATTTTTAGACATTTGATTGTCGCTGAAATGAGACTGCTACTTGACTTTGAAAAAAATTTATTACGAGAATTGGTATTCTGGTAAAAGGCCTAAAAGTCCTTCAATGAGATTAGATGAACTTAGAGACTTGTTTTGATGATAAATTAATCATTATAATTCTATTTCGCGGACTTAACCACGGGCCTTATCAGAAGGCTTAAAGTCACCCAAAGGGCAATGGAGGGGCCTATGCTCGGATTTTACCTACGTGATCGAATCAGGACTGAAGAGATCCGCAGGAGAACCAAGGCAACCGACATAGCCCGAAGAATTGCCAAACTTAAGTGGCAGTGGGCAGGGCACATTGCTCGCTGAACAGATGGCCGATGGGGCCGAAAGGTTCTGGAGTAGCGACCGCGTACCGGAAGACGTTAAGTGGGAAGGCCTCCCACAAGGTAGACCGATGACCTTGTGAAGGCCGCGGGAATCCACTGGATGAGGGAAGCACAAAACCAGTCGAAGTGGATGAGCTTGGGGGAGGCCTTTGTCCAGCAGTGGACGTCTTTCGGCTGAAATTATGATGATGATAATTAATCACGACTTTAATAACCTTACACCTGTGTGACTGAGCAAGTTTATGCTTAGCAATTTTAATTTGTTTCATTTGTAAAGGAAAAAGTATAGTAAGTTCATTGATATTGATTTGAATGAATGAACGGCAGTAACATCGAATTCCTTTCCAATTCCACTGCCATAATTCCGCACAGTTTTCTAAAACAATCTAAACAGAATCATACAAAGAAAAACGAACTGAAACTGTGTCTCGTTCCGCAATACAATCTCTTTTTGTTATCAAATTACGAATACCTAGTGTAAGAACGTTCTTGTTTACAAAATGCATAAGGGGCAAATAAGGTGTGCGGTTAATATGTATAAGTGGGGGCAATAGCGACCCGCCTTCGCTTGCTCCATGCTAAGGTCTGGCCAGATGTTACGCAGGGTTAAGTCGTAATATGAAGACGATTGTGGACTCTTTTGGGGGTTGGTTTAAGTTGTCTCTACGGTATAGAATGCTGGCTGGTTTGTGTTCGCTTTAATTGGGTTTTGATAATTTGAATTAAAACTCTTGCATCTAGAAAGTATTTGAGAAAACATGAAATTGAAAGTTACAACGGCCACTGAATATAGCCGTCTCACAATTATTCCAGATTGTTAGACATCAGAAACGAAGTTATTCGGAAAAGAACTGAAGTTACCGACATAGCTTGCAGAGAAAGCAGGTTGAAGTGCCAGTGGGATGGCCATGTTTGTCGAAGGACCGATGGCCAGTGGAGCAGACGAGACTTGGAGTGGAGATCGCGTATCGGCAAGCGTAGTGTGGGACGCCCCCGACCTAGTTGGACCGACGATCAAATAAAGTTGGCTGGGACAGAATGGATGCGGAGGACAGGGTGTTATGGCGCAGCATGGGAGAGTTCTATGTCCAGCAGTGGACTGCGATAGGCTGAGTTGATTGGCAAAGATTCCTGTTTCAAACTTCCACCATTGCTGGTTCAACTAAATTTACTAGGACAGAATTCTAAGTAAATAGCAATGACTTCCAATAAAAGAAAATAGGTAAAAGTAAGTACCTGCATAATAACTTGTGTTAATTATTTCATAGTTAACAACAACGAAAACAAATAACAAAATTACAGTTCACGTCACTGTTATTAACTTTCCAGTTTTGTATTTATTTGCGTTCCGCATAGACTGCCGGCACCACGCATATCGGATGCCAAACTATGTCCCGGTGAATGACATCCAATTATCTACGCCTACCTTTTAAAACAAAAATATAAACCTTTAATTTTCCCGCTTGTTTTTCGTTCCATGGCTGTCAACCGTGATGTTTTAAATATTTCCTATTTTTGATAGATATGCTTTTGGATGTTTGTTACTCAATCACGCAAAAGCGGCTGAACGAACGGATTCAAATGAAATTTAGCACACATATTGCTTATAACCTGGATTAACACATAGGATACTTTTTATTCATGTAGTATATTCCCGCGTGGGATAATTTCCACATCCATGCGGGCGAAGCTGCTAGAAAAAGCTAGTTTTAAAATAAAAACATTAAACTTCAATTTTCCCGCTTGTTTTTCGTTCCATGGCTATCAACCGTGATGTTTTATTCTATCATTTTTACTGGCTGCGTGAAAATAGCAGTTGATTTTCTTTTGTTTTCAATTTTATAGTTTTATACGGAAATATATTTTCAGTTCTCCTGAATAATGGTGTTGCAGTTTGTTGGAAAAATTCTCCTCAGATAAATGACCATGCCTTTTTTATCTGCCTTTAATATTATTTTTCGTTTTGGTAAGATTTCAAGTAACTTGTGTGTCATACTACTTTATAGATATTTCTCTACATAGATTTTTTTATCATGATAAAGAACGTAAAAGAAGCGAAACGTCCCGTTACGTCCGCAATCGAAAAGTCTCTTTCAAGCGAAAAACCTTTGTTTCAAGAACAGTTGTGTGCTCATTAGCAAGCATTTAACTAATTTCTACTTTCCTAATAGGGCGAGATTATGTACAGTCGCTTAGCTTGACACAGTTACCGACTGAATTGTGTGATTCGAGTACTGTCGAGTTGCAATCGTTTTGTGTGTGAGAGGAAAGGTCATTAAACTGCGCTTGGTAACAGAAATATCTACCAACAAAAAAGGAAGATAGATACAGTTTACGGATTAAATAATCACCATGCTCACAGAAAGTAAAGAAAAGCTGATATAGATAACACTTTCCACAGATAAAAGTTTGTTAAAAAGGGCATTGCCCTCCAACTGGGGTAGTCGGGTATCTCAAAATTGTTATGTCAATTGCACTGATATACAAAAACTAAAAAAAAAAACCGCCGAAAAACCGAAAAGTAAAAAATAATAAACTTGCTTTGTCCAACCCCATTAACTAAATTCGGAAGTCGTTGACTTTGTTATCAAAAAGTTTTTATTTTATATTTTTTTGTGGCTATAATCTACTAATTACTACATGCTTAATTTTTGATTACTTTTTGTAATACACAACTCAGTATTAAAATCTGTGAGTTAACAATCAATCATCCCCTGTTTTCTTATCCTTAGGGTTGGAATTTTTCTTCGAAATTTATATGGGACCAATTTCGGGGTATACCCTTTCCAGTAAAAAAAAGAATTATCAAAATCGGACTACTCTGAGAAAAGTTATGCGTGGCCATGCATAAAAAAAAATACGCGTCGAATTGAGTAACCTCCTCCGTTTTTACGTCGGTTAAAAAAAACCCAAGATGCACAGTCTCGAACAAAAGTAACACTCAAAACTGTCTCCAATTAGACGTCAGTTACGATAAAACATTTTTTTGTTGGAAATTCAACTTTACACGCATGACATAAAGTGGTTTTTACAAAGCAATGTCCAAAAAGACTGACTGAAAGATGACTGACGATATTATTGACACAAGCGCACATTGCGTCCATTATGCGGACGTTTTTTAGACGCTGATTGTGTATCTTGGGTTTTTTGCATATCAATGGTCAATTAAGAAGAATGGGTCAGAAACAAATGAATGCGTTTAATTTCAAACGCTTTTCAGTTGCACAGTTTTCAAAAGATTATTATGACTATGTGTTATGGCTTTGGTAGTACAAATAGTTCATGGTATACTTACTTCCGAATAGGATTTTCGTCGGAAAATATAAAGAGTGAGCTGGGCCCTGGAGTAGTGGGCTGGTGCGCGCCGCCCATGGTATCAGCTGGCGCCGCGCGAGCCTGCGCCCCCGCCGCCTCCTGCGCTGCCGCCAACCTGGAACGTAACAACGTATAGTTAGTAAGTGCAACCTGCTGAAGGATATGTGCTCCTAGTAACAGGTAGCTGAGTTCTTGTGTAGCTTTTGTCTCATTTTGCAGGACTGGACAAGGTTCTCACCATCTAAACTTTTGTTTTTGAGGGTCTAATAACTTCTCCAACTCTGGGTGGAGCAGGAAGGCGTGTCAGACTTTTACTGACTCCACCCGTGTTCCTTCAGTTGCCTGTGTGCTACATATCTCGTTCGAACAACCCGCACACCTGGCAGGCAGCGGACCTTGCAGACCCCACCAGTTGATGCTGACATCGTGCCGGACGGGTATGTGGGGGCGCGCCGCCGCTCTGCTTTGTTAGAGGTGCCATGGGCTAGGACAAAATTAAAGTTTGCCCCTTTGTCAAGGGCCGCTCATATTATTAATAATATGCCGACGGAAGATGTTTTCGATGACCTGCCGAAATTTGCATCAGGAGCACAAAGGTGCATCGAAGAAGGCGTACATATGTAGTTGTAATTTTTATTTAATTATTTGTTTTTATGTTCATTGTTAAATTTTATGTAAGTGTATTTTATGGATTGAAATAGTTTAATATGTGTGTATAACATCGTCCTGGGTAACTGTAAGATGTTGTACTTATTGGTGTTAGTAAATAAATAAATTTTTGTTGACGTCTAGACGGACGCAATAAAGTGGCGGGATATTTTCGCGCAATGGATCTTCAACGTACTGCTTAGCGCCCAGAGTTCAAAATCGAACATTGTGTATTTGTGACGCGCTGGGATGCACTCTATACGATTTCCAACTGTCGTGGACGTCGACTAACTTAGTCAAATTGTACCTCCTATAGTTGTATGTGCTCCTAGTACAAACGCTACCACGTCAAGCTAACTGTCAAATTTTCCCAATTGATCATGAACCTTATACTTATGCTGTAAAGATGAAAACCTATCAAATACATTTGACAGATTGGGGTAGCTTGATGAGCTGGCATCTATCTACAAAGGAGCTAAGTTTTTGCCAGGACTAGACAAGGATCCGTTGTGGAGCAATTACCACAGAGTATAAGTTGTTGGTTAGGTAAACCATTTTAAAGAAAGCAAATAGATAATTTATACTTTTTCAATTGAGAATGAGAATGAGAGAATGAGTTATTCTTTACATCCTTTAAGAATAATGGATCACCTTAACACAACTCGCTATATTTTATTAACAAAATACAATAATCATATTAAATTTTATTAAAGTTATGATAAAAACGTTACTTTTCTGTATCCCAAAAAATACATTGAAAGGTGAGATATTAACATTATTTATTATTTTTAACATTTTAATAAGTTTCTTCCACCAACTTGCACTAGCCCTGCGTGGTGGATGATGGACTCCCCTCTCAGTGCAGCAGTGGGAATAATATAATCTGTTTATGGTAAAAAGCTTCTTTAATTTACCGTACACACCATAAACATCGATCTACATACTCATCGCAGAAGATCTAACCAACCGAATTATTCAACCAAGAGGTTAGGTGCACGTTCCAAAGACCAGAGCAGCATAGGCTAGTAGTACCTATTATTAAGAGCGTAAAAAAACTTAGGTATTTAGGTATTTCCTTAATATTATTAAAATAAATACACATTTTGAAAATTTTAAATATATTCGTTATAGAAAACGTGTAGTTTTGTTATAATTAAAAAAAAACTGATGACCTTCCGTGAAGTATTTACGCCGTATATTATGTTTTCTAGTGATTACTTTGGATATTTTCCTATGAAAAAAAAAAAAACTACCAGTACCTAATCGTGTTACTAAAGTGTACTATATAAAGAGTGAATCCTTAAATATCTTTCATATTAATTGCTTAACTAAAGGATAATATTAGATAACAACGATGCAGCAAGGGATCAAACGAACGCAATTATTTCGCAATTACGTATCGCTCCCTTGCCCTCGGTACGCTCTTAATTCGTTGCGCCGTAGCGTGTTGCAATATCATTAAACAGTTTTGTGCATGACTGGGAAGGCTCGACTAATTAATGATGTCATTATCACTTAAACGAATATTTAGAAGTTTCTATGATAATTTTCAGTTTAATATTCATTCAAGACATGCGGTTGGCCACATCAGTAATTTTTATTTTTAAGATGTTGAAAATTAAACAAACGAAGAATATTAATTTTATTATTATCCTTTTATTTGGTAATCTATTGTTAGAAAAAGGTAAGCAAAGCAAAAAAAAAGGAATTCGTAAATGCAAGGCCTTATTTGTTACCTACGCCTTAAAATCTGTAAAAAAGTGAATTTAAAAACCTAATTTAACACGCTACACTGGTTACCGACCTTCAAAGCAGCAACACCAAAATCGGAAAACCGCGGAAGCCGGAATGTTTTCTTCACAATGGTAATTGTATTACGACTTGTACTGACACATTATATATTACGTGTGTGGCAAAATTGAATAGACAACATGCAAAATCTAGGTCAGTACCGCAAAAAAGTACAGAAGTTTGATTCCATATAACGAGCGAAAACGCGCGCACGCATAGACAAGCTTCACGCACAGCGAGTGCGAGCGCACTCGCGAGAGACATTTGTCCACAATTTTACTGAGAACTCTACAGAGAATGCTATCACATCTATGGAGTAGGGAGGGGGGGGGGGGGGAGATCGCAACCAGTGAGCAGAGTTTCTGAGGTAGACTGAGGCCAAAATTTATAAATTTACTTGAAGCATTAGTCTGTCATTGTCGCATAACTGTCAACAGTGCAAGATAGGGACGCGAATATATCAAAACATAAGTAACGTTTATAGACATCGGCCTGAGATCACCTGAAATTACATATAAATTTATTTATTTTATACTTTATACGCACACACAAGTACAGAGGCGGATTTAATGCCATAATAAATCTCGCATGTTTACGCTCGTTACATGAAGTAGACCTTCTGTAATATTCTGTGACACTACGTAAGTATATCTACTTTGAACACGTGACGGTAGAAAGGGAAGCCACGGTTTCAGTACATTAGATTAATTAATACGCCAGTTTTCGACTGATATCAGGGTTTGCCATCTAAATGGAAGCTCTGGGAGGCAAATAAACAGTAGTAAATTGCACGCAATTCATTAATAGCAATACTATTTCGATTTTTAGGGAGTTTGTCATTTTAAAAGAGTGTAGAGGCAGTAGCAAGTAGCTACTAACCACTTAGTGTTGACCACACGAGGCGGACTTTCGGATCCCATGACCCTCTATTCGGATCAAACGATCATTACACTATCAGTTCAATAAAATCTAGGGGAGCCCAACTCTCTTAACACAATTCTTGATGTGTTCACATTCGGTCCCCCAAACCGGGAGTGTCTCGCGTCCAGCTAATGTGGCTGACCCCTTGACTTGATCTAGGTCGGCAGAACAACTAAATAAAGAACACTGTTACAGGTTGGCATTCATTTGTATTCGGCAGTTTTTTTTTAGGTAGTTTTTATCATACGAAACGACGCTGTCTATTTTTAAACACATTGAATGTTGTACATTTACAGTGCGTACTTAAGGTACATTTAAAGCCATGGACAAAACTATGAAGAACTTGTTAAAACCTCCTTGGCATTGTTTGTCCGATCGTCAGTCCATTTGTCCGTCAGCGGGCTGTATCTCCTGAATCCTAATAGGTAGACTGTTGAAATTATCACATAGTGTCTTTTTATATTGCTGCTGTAACAAAATATAACAAAAATAAAGGTAAAAATGAATGTGGTTTCCAAACAAGAACCGTGTTTTTTCGGGGTTTTTTGCTTTGTCGTACGGACCCTTCATATTAAGAGTCCGACTCGCATATCGTATGGTTTTTTAAGCTGCTTAAAAAGAACAATGATTTCGTCTTGAATGAAGAAAAATTGCAGACTAAAAGTTATCCAAAACAAATCACAGGTATAAAAGACAAATCACACTCATTCGGAACTAATGTTATGAAAACTTAACACAATTTTGATGAAAGAACAGGCACCCGAAAACCTCATGAACACAATAGAGAGGCACGGGGAACGGTGCGGGGAGGGAAAGAGGGGGTAAAAGGGAGGCAGGGAGGGTAGGGAGGTCGAGTGATCGGCCGGTACTAAGGACATCGGCGCATCTTGCCCTTCCACTGCCTCATTAGCTAGAACACTCGAGTTATTGTCGTCTGAATATGAGAATAGGGGGGAAATGTCGGTCTTATGTTACTGGGCCAACCGTGTTGGCACAGCGGTAAAGTGTGTGCTTGCCTTTTTGCTTGCGATAGTTGCGTCAATGGGTGGTCGCTGTACATTGTAGGTAGGTCTGATTTGTGTAAGGAAACCTGTGTTACATTGGTGACTGTTAATAGTCAAAAACTATGATACGGTTTTTTTTTTGGGTGGGAAATCATCAAATAACTTCTCCCGCTCTGGGTGGAGCAGGAGAGCGTGTCAGACTTTTACTGACTAAAACCCACCCGTATTCCCTCAGTAGCCCGTATGCCAGGGGCTGTGGTATTTCTTCCTTCGGTTGAGTTATTATAAATACAACATGTAACGTAATTGCCGCTAGACCTGAAAGACCTCAATTAGAGTATCGAGTTAAAACCGTAATACAATAACCTATTTTGTTTTTTACGCAACTATCAGTTATTATTCAGAAAAACGTGTTGACCCTAGCATTACTTCAGGCATTTAAATTTGAGATTTATCGTCTTGAAATAAGATGGAATTTTCTTTGGCTTAATCGGCAATAAGTATGGCAAAATACATTATTAAAAAACCCATATTAAAAATTACTGAAATCCATTGAGTGGTCAATTATGAACAAACTACTTTCAAATCAAATCATCAAATCATTTATTGGTTTGCAAACATGGGTAATAAAGTACATACGAGTAGATGTTGTATTAATTTTATGAGTTCTCCATATTCTACCGTCACATGGGCATGCAAATCATATACCTATTATATTATTATTGAAATTACACAAATTAATAATTTTAAAATAACATTAAAGAAAATTAAATACTACAAGCTACAAACTTTCAGCACTTACGTTTATTTTGGTACACCTTGTATAAACCTAATGTTTCGTAACATGTTTGCTAGTAAATGTAGTAAATGGATTGGTAAGCATGTCTTATTGCTGGTCTGTAAACATCTTCTACATACATACATACATACTCAGCCTATAAACGTTCCCACTGCTGGGACACAGGCCTCCTCTCCATGAGAGTGAGTGGGCCGTAATTTAGCACGCGGGCCCACTGCGGGTTGGTAGATGTCACATGTCTTCGAATTTTTGGTTCTAGGACATGCCGGTTTCCTCACGATGTTTTCCTTCACCGTTTGAGAGCAGTGGTGATGAAATTATTTACACAAAGTAATGCGCCTGGCTGGGTGCGAACGCACGACCTACAACTCGTAAGTCGCGGCCGTTACCACTGGGCCACCACTGCTCTTCATTCATTCTGCTCTTCCTTCTTCAAACATCTTCTACATACATTTGATAAATAAAATCGCAACTTCCAGAAGTGGAAATGAAACGGCATCACAAACAAAGACATCATTCATACAAGCAGAATAATATGAACAAAGATGAGATTCATTGTGATATGAAACTTATTATTGCACTCTTCAGAAATCGTAACAGCACACAGGGAAGAAGGAAAAACCAACAAACAAGGCACTTATCCCTTATCTACAACGTGGAATTACATAGACGAGACTTTACAGTTCAATTCCTTTCGGGGATCACAAACAAGAAAACATCCTAATTATACAAATGTCGGCTCGCAAATTAATTTTGTTGTACTCACCATACGTTCTAAAATATGTTCTAAGTTTGAAGTCCACACAACTATAAATTGTTGGTTAAACTATAGGTAAGTTGAACAACTAAAGTGTTGGCTACGATGCTTGACCTGCCTTAATACTTGCAATTATTGTAATTGAATGCTTTAGATGCGTTATCGGCGCGCTAAATATTAGCAAGATAAATGACAAGTAATTGCCTGTCGTGTTATTGTTTGTTAGTCATGTAGTAAGTAGTAAGTAAATATGATAGAGGGAACAAAAATATCAAATGAAACTCATGTGATAGCTTTGAACATTTGTACACATATCTCTACGTGGTGCACCAACAAAAAAAGTTCAAATATTTAATCTTATTAAGGTCGTTTCTCAAATTGCGTAACAAACTCAATCTCAAACTCAAAGCATTTATTTCAATTAAACCTTTTACAGGCACTATTGAACTGTCAAAAAAAAATCAAAGTTGAAGCTAGGTGCCCATTCCAAAACGTAGTTGTGTATGGAGAAGAACGGGCAAGAAACTCCAAGGAAACTCTTTTAAATCATGGTTATTACAAAATCATGGGAACATTATTGTTGGTGCTTCTATATGTGAAAATAATACTGTTCATCAGAATCGGAATAATTTAGAAGCTTATTGTTAATCCGTTGCTTCATTTGTTTGCACAATTCGTCTGCTCAACAACGTAAACAACGCAATGAATGTTGTAGAACTGTCAAAATGACAGCGATTCCTACTGATAGTGGATACGCAATCACCCCACTCAAAATCAAAATCAAAAGTCATTTATTAAAATAAGGCTGAGAATCAGCACTTTTTGAACGTCAAAATTCATGACAGTCTTCAAAATAGTACCATCCCATTTTTTCCCGTTGGTGTCGTAGAAGTTGACTAAGGGACTTACTAGAGAATAGGCAGCAGCGTTCTCTATGCATTTTACCACCATACTGCGATCGCCAACCCGCCTGTCAAGCGTGGCGATTATGGCAAAACAGTCCTTTTGCGGAGGCCTATGTCCAGTAGTGGACGTTTTTCGGTTGAAATGATGATGATGATCATCTGTTTTTACACTGTATACGATCAAAAGTGTATCCAATAGGCTGAGAGTCAGTCGAACGAACGAGTCTTTTTGAACGTCAAAATTATATAAGACAGTGTCCCAAAACGCCCGCCTTAAACCACTTCCTAGTGCTTTAGCTGGGAAGAAGAAGTGGCGCAACAAACTCCCCAGCAGCACAGCTGTCTGTTAAGTTAGAAGAACTTGATTTTATACAATAGTAGGTAATAGGGTATTTTCCAATTTTTCAAAAACTATTCTAATTTGAAGATTGGAGCGAGATATTTAACAGAAAAATAAAATAAAATTGATTTCTATCCATTTTCTCAGTTAAAAACGATTTAAACCAAATTTATTTTTCGATGTTTTGAATTTACCGCCAAAACGCTTCTTACGATGACTTTTTATCACGTGACGTCAACTTTGTGTAAACTAAAGTAGTTAGGAAGTAAATAAGTGAATGTCGAATTTATAATTAACAAGATTTTTAATGGATACAAAGTTATATTACTGGAATGCGGTGCCTCTGTGCACAAATACTTCTAAAACGGCGCCAAACTAATTATTTGTACCGGTGCCTTAGAAACAAAGTTGACGTTACATGTCACATGATAATAAGTCATCGTTAGGAGCGTTTTGGCGGTAAATTCAAAATAACGAAAAATTAATTATATTTTAATCGTTTTTAATTGAGAAAATGTGTATTAATAAATTTATTTTTATTTTTCTGTTAAATATATCGTCCTAATCTTCAAATTAAAACAGTTTTTATGAAATCGGAAAATACCCTATTAACATAACGAAACACAAGAAAACACAAAAGTTGCCATATGCCAGCTATCACACGCCAACAAAACATTGAAAGCGATAGGTACTCAAAATCAATAATTATTTAAAGACTATCATCTGGCCCGCCCTTTCTCAAATAGTTGGTGCCGGCTTTTGCATGAAGTGACTGTCTCTGACCTCCACAACCCAGTAACTGGTAAGACCGGTTGTCAGACATTCGGGCTACAAAGGATGTCACAGATCCACAAATGACAGCCGGGACCAACAGCTTAACGTGCTTTCCGAGGCACGTAGGGGTTTTGGTATGTAAATTTGGTCACCCATCCACGGACCAACCGCGGAAAGCGTAGCTTAACTTGATCGATCGATCCGTGCGGCTGTTATTGCTTAGCTACAAGCCCCTTATATCGTATAATCTATCTGTATATATATATATAAAAATGAGTTGCTTTAGTCTCGCTAAAACTCGAGAACGGCTGGACCGAATTGGCTAATTTTGGTTTTGAAATATTTGTTACGTGCAAAAAGAGATACCTACTATTTTAAATGATGCACGTGATACGAAGTTCATCGGGTCATCTAGTCATTTCAGTGAATAAAAATAAAAAATAAAAACAAAAGAAATCTACTCACGACATGTTGTCTGCACATTCATTTGCCAACTAACACAAGTGCTAATATCACTTTGTTTATTTAATTACACTTCTTAATCTATATTCAATTACAAATGCTTAACTACTTATTGACTAAACACTTCTTATCGCTAAACATATTCTTGCTTACTGGCGATAGGTATACTAATTATTTTTGAATACCCTCCATGTGGCAATAGCTAATAAAATTAGTTTTTTTTTTTTAAACTACCTGCGTTTATAATAATATTAATGTCTGAGTAGTTCAGTAGAAGTGTGTTGCCAGCATTATAAAAGCTACATAAACAATTATATCAAAAGTAAACTCGGGTAAACAAATTAAAGGTTTAAGCTGTCGCTTTGTAATGTAATAAAATGTATTAAGTAAAAAATATATAGAAACTGTATCAAACATACCTAACTATATCGTAATGTGCTAACTGCTGAAACACAGTCGTCCTCTCAGTGACCTTCTCACTGAGAGGATGCCGTGATCAACTCGCGGCCCAGTTGTTAGATGTCACATGTCTTCGCTTTTTTGGTTCTAGGACATTTAGGACGATTTCCTTCACTGTTTTGATAACAGTGTTGGTGAAATAATTTTCACAAAATAAATCGCCTATCTGGCTTCGAATCTACGACCTGTAAACTCGTAAGTTGAGGCAGTTATCACTGGGCCATCACTGCTCTCATTCAGTATAGTATTACGCCGTACGGACCTATACAGCAATGCGTATAATATATCATCGTAATAAAAATAGTTACTATAATTTTCTTAGTAAATCGAGGCCAGCAGTATATCCCAGATACCTAAATTACATACACATGAGATTTTCTGCCAAGTTGTTCACAGAATTAAAAATAATGCGTGGTTATGGCATAGAGCAGCCATATATGGTATCGCCAAGTTTCGTTTATTCAAGGATTTACAATGGGATATATTTGGCCACTTTCCATTTTGTCCGATTTTCACGAGGCAACGTTACATTTTGGCAACTCGGTCAGTTCATTTAATTAAAATTATTCTATGGTGTAACCGCATTGGACTACAGGATACGTTTTTAAGCAGTGCGCAAACCGTAACCATGAATTCAGCATAATTATCATTCTAGACCCCCCAGCGCAGAATTTTTTCGTCGGTTATACAAAAAAAATCAGCTGTTCCATACATTTTGACCGCGTAGGTCACTTTTCTATGATTTATACTGATTTATTTTTGTATCACCAACGAAAAATTTCTGGGCTGGGGGGTTCAAGAATGATATGCTGAATTCATGGTTACAGTTTGCGCACTGGTTAAAAACTTATCCTGTTTAGGGGAATCGGTAAAATATGTGTAAATATGGATTTTATGGAGATATAAACTTGTGGATATTCGGCGTTTAAATAAACAAAATAATTAATTCAATCTACTTAGCTTTTCCTAATTATGTTGGAGTCGGCTTGCAGTCTAATCGGATGTAGCTGACTACTAGTGCCTATCTTACCTCCATGACCCAGTTAACCACGATACCCCTTGGTAAGAGTGTTTGTAGACTTTTGGGGTTCTGACTACCCATAACGACTTCCAAAGAACGGCTTAGGGCGGATTTCACCAACGAGATCAAGACCTGTCAGTGTCATCATTGTTCAACAATATTGACACTGACAGCTTTTGAACGCAGTTAAGATGACGTGCTGATCACGTTCAGTTTCATTGTTGAAATTGTCTCTTAACGTGCGTTACCAAGGTGGATAGCTGCTACCTACATATGTTCATCACGATAATGCTATAACTAATTTAAAACGTAAAACCCGTCGAATGCTCAACCTCCTGCTTTTTTGAAGTGGATTAGAAAGAACCAGCGTCTTCTGGTCTTGATATCTGTATGTTGGAAGATTTAAAATTAAATTGAATGTATTTAATGACATGGCTTCGTATTTTGGATTTTATGTATCATCATCATCATCATCATTTTAGCCGGAAGACGTCCACTGCTGAATATAAGCCTCCCCCAATTTGGGGGGGCTTGCCATAATCTCCACGCTTAGCAGGCGGGTTGGTGATCGCAGTATGGTGATAAAATGCATAGAGAACGCTGCTGCCTATTCTCTAGTCCCTAAGTACCTTAGTCGCCTCCTACGACACCCACGGGAAGAGATGGGATGATGCTATTCTTTACGTCCGGTACCACACGGATTTTATGTATATTTTGGTTTTATTCTATGGTTTTCAGGTCATCGTGCGCAAAAAAGTAGCTTCTCTGCTAGCCCGTATACGGGGTAGCAACAATGGCATTCTGAACGCAATAGATGTACGTTTTGACTGTCCCTTTCAAAATTTAATAAACATTCCTAATTACAGGCCGACCACCAAGAGGCACGCAGGATACGGAGACGCCCTGGGCGTCGGGAATCCCAGGCAGATTTCCGGCCACCGTAGGCATGAGCTTGCGGACGGCGAGTAATGGGTAGCTCGCTGTCCGGTAAGGACCAAGCCCAAGTTGACAGCGCGTTGTGTTCCACGCGCGCCTCAAAGAGATGTCAGCACAAACCGAAGGGGCCCGCAAGGGCCGATGCCTGTCAGGGGTGCGGGTTTGTTCCAAAGAGATACCACAGCCCCTGGCATACGGGCTACTGAGGGAACACGGGTGGGTTTTAGTCAGTAAAACTCTGTGGCGGACGGACTCCCGTCGCCAGCACAACACTAGCGCTAGCTACAAACATCCCTATGCTGAACCGGTCCAGGCGTCGGCGGGTGGATCCACGACACGCGGGGCACAGAGGCGAAGGACCTGCTCCCAGTCGCCGAGCGCCCGCGCCAGTGCGCAACCAACCTTCCCTGCGCACACCCATGTCGCTTTACGCTCTGCTCATGCCTACACATTCTTCCATATTCGAGTGTTTAAATTCATCCCTCTCGACTTTTCTGTCTTGCCTAAATTATTGCATTAACTTAGTATTGTATCGATTATCATTGCAAGCTTGTGTTCGCGCTTATATCCAAATAAACAAATATTGTGTGAAGCTACTGCGTTTACATTGAAGACACCCCGCAGCATAGCACCCATAAGTCTGACACGCCCTCCTGCTCCACCCAGAGCGGGAGAAGTTAAAAAAAAAAACACCAAGCGGCACGGCGCAGCATAGCAAAGGATTTTTGTAAGCGGATTTCCAAAATGATTATGAATTTTATTTTCATACCCATAGCACTCAAATTTTGATAATATTGTTATAAAAAGACATGTGAATAGCACAGGAAGCTGTGGCATGCTGCGGAAGGCTTCGGCATCGGCAGGGCAATACAAATTTTAATGCTTTGCCGAGCCATGCCGAGTCGGGCCTATTGAGAGCAGCTACAGTAATCAATCTTGTAAGCAAATTTCACAGTGGGTTCAATGAACTCTGTTAAGCTGGTGAACTTTCAACAAAACAATGTGAGATGGTAACTGATGTATACTGTACATACATCCTAGTTCATAGCGTGAACGTGCCAGTAAACGTATAATGTAAAAATATGCATTGTGGCTGGGCGGTAACCGCCGCAAGGGTAGATCGATCAGGTTAAGCTAAGTGTTGGCCCGTGCATGAATGCACCATTTTTACATAGCAAGATCCCTCCGTGCCTCAGAAAGCACGTTAAGCTGTTGGTCCCTTGGTTGGTGGATATTTGACAGTAGTTACGGGTCGTTAAAAACCCGAAAGTTTGACAACCAGTCTTACCAAGGGGTATCGTATTACCTAGTAACTGGGCTTTGGAGGTCAGATAGGCCTATCGACTCCATGAAAAATGCTGATATTCAGCTGCATCCAGTTTGACTGAAACCGATCCCAACTATCATCTTTCTAGGCTGATTTATTTACTATAAGGTATCTTCACAGCTGACAATGTTTTCAGTTTGCGCGTCGATACCACCCACAACATTCATTTTTTGTTCATAATCATCGGCGCCATGGATCAATTACTTATTTGGCTCATACATCAGATCTATGTCTGATCTAAAACAAGCGCCCTCTTATTACAAAACAATGTTTACTTCAGATCAGGTTTGAACCACCGAGCCAGTTATTCAATTAAGAACCTAATGGTTAGAGAAATGCAGTTCTTTTGTAAAAATGACAGCTAAGTTTGGTGGTAAGTTGAAATTTTAGAATTAAGAACTTTACCTTAATCGAAATAAAGTTTGAATTACAAATACTGGCTCAAAGATTTTGCTAGAACTAAAGTTAAATTTCGTTTTGTAATAGACGGGCTAGGTTTATAAACATTCTTCACTAAAAAAGGACCTAAAAATAGAGCAGAGATAAAAACACAAGAAAGCTTAGTAAACAGAAGATGTTATGCTTAAATCAGAGCACATTTTTCAAAAGGACATGGTTGAGGAATTTTCAATTTACTGGGAGAGCGGAAGTAGGAAAGGCAAAATATTATTGTAATGGAATTATTAAACGCAAGTACGTGAATTAAAGTTGAAGCAGGTACTTTAACATTTGCACGGTTAATATTACGGTACGACGGTTTAATGGTATGCAGAGCTAAATGTTACTAGATTTGTAAGAATAACGGAGTTTAAAATACTATTTTAAGATTGGTTGTATGATACTGATATGTGATTTTAATTATGTAAGTAGTTGTGTATAAAATCTTTGACACGTCAATAATGTAATTCAATAATTTTTAACTAGATGACGTCGGCGTTTCCTATTCGCCTACTCTGAGGGCACAGTCGACATGATCTTGGTCAGATCATGTGAAGGCGAAGAATATTGATGTCTGAAATGGTCTTTTGAGGCAAGTGCACGCATTTTTCAGTAATTGTGCAGCTCAACTCAATACTTAAGGAGTCGAATCGTTGGGTAATATGGGATACCAAAGAAAGGACATTTGGGTTGGCCGCATAAATTCCTCAAACTGCCAGACCATGATTAAGATTTAAACTAACAAAGAAATTAAAAAAAAAATTATAGTGAAACCCTGGAAACTACAGAGAGGAGTCCTGTTTTACAGTCTTGCCTAAAATCATAACAACCAAAGGATTTACAATACATACGCTACGGCACGATACGATTCTCAGATACAAAAAATCATTAACACTTTTTTACTTTCCCGCCATCAAGTTAAGCGACACAACAAACTTAACGATGATGAAAATACAAACAAAAACGTCCTTAACTTGAGAAAAATGACCTATCACGCAACGACACTGACAAATTATAATATTTCCTACACCATAGGGTGTTCCCGGCCCCATTAACATAACAGGCGGGTGGCCTCGAGGCCTACATCTATAGGCAAAAAATCTCTGGGTGTCTTCCAAGGCGCCAGTTTATCTGGTTTTTTCGAAGATGAGGCAGACGAGACGGCGCCGTCGCCCCGCCGACCGGGCGCCGCGCCGAATTGGGCCACCTCCCTCGTACCAGAGCTTTATACCCTGTTTCATTTTGGCTACAAAACTATTGCTTGAACCCGTTCGGAGTTCGACTTGAACTTTGTAAATGGTTGTGAACCGAATATAATGTAAAATAATATAGTTGAGTGGGTGAATCTGCAGATGCAATATTAGATAAGAGCAATACAAAGACAAAGATACTTAACTTAATAAGCTTGTGGGTCTGAATATTGTGATTTAAAGTCGAAGAGATGCGACTACTTTAGGAATAAAAATGGTTTAAACACCTGTTCTATTTTTGAATTTGATTTTAGTATGCCAATCTAATATTTAAATCAGTCTCATTCTGTTTACGTATAACGTTCAAGACGGAACGAAGTTGTATTTTTTAAATATTTTCCGATAGTTCTGTGAACTAAAACCATCAAGTAAGTTTTAGAACTTTTGTAAATGAACCCACTAACACGTTAGCCGAAATATCTCAGCTTTCATTAATACTTACATAATCATTTAAACTGAATCTGGGATTCATAGTTGCAGTATTAATACTATTAATTAATGGATATCATCGGCATTTAATTGCTCGAATACTGATATTTATTGAGTGATGCAAATTAGTGGTGATATGATAATATGGCTTTATTGGTTTTCAATTATTGTTAATCCGCGTTATAATAAAACCGAAATGAACGGTTTCAATTTGAATTGAGTGTTGGGAATCCTGGATTTTATCGATATGAGTAGGTCAATAATTCGTTTGGAATTTATAAATTATCTTATCGCACAATTTTAGCGTTCATTTGTAAATGAATACAAAAAAGCGTTTTGTAAATCTATATAAATAAAAGGAAAAGTCCTGACTGACTGACTGACTCATCAACGCTTAGCCCAAACCCTTAGACCTAGAAAGCTGAAATTTTGCACAGAGGTTCCCTTTATAATGTAAAAAAGGAATAAGGAAGGATTTTTCGAAATTCAACCCCTAAGGGAGTTAAATAGGGGATGAAAGTACTGCGCGGGCGAAGCCGCTGGCAAAAGCTAGTATAATTTAATTTTAACCAAAAAGAAGGTTCAGGCGTCACCTTTCGTGAGTGACCTAATAGTTGTCATGCCATAACTATATAAGTATGTCGAGATTTGCAGTAGAATCTTTATTTACGTCTATAACAAAGTACGACTATCGACTGCCAAAGCAGAGGATTTTTGGCTGCATCGCTAAGAAAATTGTTGAAGACTTGCAGCAGGTTCTCAGCTCTGAAGTTATGTAAATGCGCACTAGACGACACATTAAAAAAGTCGTGTAGTCAGTAATATAACAGCTAAACCACTATCTTCTAATTAAATTTCACATAAGTGTAATTACACCACAGTACTAGTTACCCGGTATTTAAACTAGTACAATACATCTATTCTAAGAACAACGAAGAACCTTTCATGGAACTAGTGGAGCCGTGTTGTTGTGACGCATTTCTAGCGTGGGCGTCGTAAGAATGAGAACGCGTCACCCGTTGATGCAAACGTGAGGAGCAGTTCCCGAATTTTAAGAATGTTCACTAATCGATTATTAGCGGTAATCTAGCGAAAACTACTGCATTTTTATATTGTTTTTTGGTATTGATCGGTGCTGAAATGTGATTATGACTAGATTTAGAACCTTTACAAATAACACGTAAAGTAATGTTCGTCACTTTTATTTGTGGGTTTATAGTTACACCGCTGCCCAACCGTTTGGGTAAACAAGGCGTGGTGTTATGTAATGTATAAATAATTCCTTTGTTTTTTTTTTAAGTCTATCATGCCCACTTTCTTTTCCAACTCACTTTAGAGACAGAAGACAAAAGACAACTGGCCAGTAGCAAAATGTTCGATTTCGATTTTGCTCATTACAAAAAAATTGAAGAAAATACGTGAACTTGCGATGTTTATTTATGGTGTACTATATCTGTACATTGTGATTGCGTTCGCCATTGAACTTCCCTCCTGTTTTTCCTAGAAATCTCAGAGTGTTACCCGGTGCCCTACTTTTCACCGTAACTTTTTTATTTCACAGGTTTCCCGTTGAGTCTGATAGGCAGTCCATTCAACTTTTATATAAAAGCAGATAGAATTATATAGTGTAAATAGTGAGCAAGAGTTGAGGAAATTGTCATGTGATTAATTAATAAAAAACGAAAGATAAAATGATTAAAAACGTGCTCGTGCCTTAGATTTTCATTTATAGGAATAACTAAAAGATATCTATTAACATATTGGCTGTTTTCCATATTAAAAATATTATTTGCACTAGCTTTTGCCAGCGGCTTCGCCCGCGTGGAGCTGGAAATTATCCCACGGTAACGTATTACCGGGAAAAAATTATCCTATGAAAATCCGACCCGCCATTTTTGCATGATTGAGTAACAAACATTCAAACATCTAAATATCCAAACATAAAAACTATCACATGTATAATATAAAAAGTAGGATAGGATTCCTTTCGTAACTATCGGCACTACCTCAACTTTATGAACTTCATTGTTAATTTATAGTTAAATGATGCATTATTATGTACGAAGCTACCATCCTAATGAAAACATCTTTCCAATCCAGGACCTATAAAGCGTGATGACGTAACAAGCTCTGCATTGTCTGGAAAACAGCCAGTGGGTTGTCCTTCGGTCCTTGGCGGGAGAAAGGGCGACGGCGCGGCGCCATGGCGTTATAGCATTATGGCGCTTTCGAGGTCAACCCTCCATTCCCGGGAATAGTACTGTGATACCGCATTCTGACTAATGCGGGAATGTGTGGGCTTGTGGAAATGACATTCGAAAGTCAGATTCTATTTTTGTGTTTCAATAACTTTTTAAAGTCAGATAGTTGAGTATAAAATGAAATATATGGTACCTACTTCAGACAGACATTTTAAAGATAAGATAGAATAGATAAATAGATAGAATAAGTAATTACGTTCACCAAAAATAAATTACAGACTTAAGAAACACAAAAATTCGCAAACTTTATGTTGCTGTTATTTGAATTGCAGTTTCAAATCAGCACAAAACATCCTACTATCCATGCAAATATTATACATATGAAAGATTGGATGTTTGTTACGCAATCACGCAAAAACGGCTAAACGAATTTGCATGAAATTTTGCACACAGATGGATTATAGCCTGGATTGACAGCTACTTTTATTTCGGTAGAAAGTTCCTGTGGGATAATTTCAACCACCACGCTGGTAAAAGCCACTAATATTCAAACCAAAACTAGCTAATTTTACCTACACGCTACAAGAGTATAATAGACACAATGTTATAAGGCTCGGAGCACACCAGCGGGAACAAAATTAATACAAACGGTGGAGCGCCCACTGCTTCACAATATATGACCCACATTAGCAACATCACTCAGAAAGAATGTCCAGTTAACAACGGTGCTAATGAACAGCCCCATTTATACTTTTACTTGTAATAACTTATTTGGCTAATTTAAAAAGTTATTACAGACGATTTGGGTCACTGCAGTTTTGAAGTGAAAATTTCTTTAGGCCCGTTGAGCATTTTTTGAGATGGGAAAAAACAATTTAACTCGCGACTCTGTTACCGACACCACTAACACGAACGTACGAACGAACAACGTTGAACCTTGTTTAATAATCTGACGATTCAAAAAAACTTCCTGACGATTCAAAAAATACCCACGTAATTGTTCAAGTTTTCACTTCTGTCGGCACTCCCAGAGTGCCACTGTTTATAAGATTTTAGTGTTTTATGTCGTAGATTTTTTAACAATTTTTTAATAAAGTAATTAGTCTTATTTTGTGAAGAAATGAATTTGGTATTAAAGTACGTAAGTGCAGCTTTCCAGTAACTAACTATACGACGTTAGTTGCTGAAAAAAAAAAAACACACACACAGACATGTTCCAGGGGAGCGGGTTGTTCGAAAGAGATACCGTGGCCCCTAGCACAGAGGCGACTGAAGGAAGGTGGATTTTAGTCAGTAAAAGTCTGACACGCCCTACTCTCACTCAACCCAGAGTGGGAGAAGTTATTTGATGATTTCTCACAAAAAAAGGTACTAGAAAGAAAAAATCAAATTTTCTTACTTTTTGCAATTTGCAGGTTAGTGTCAGTTCGTATTTTGATTTAAATATGATTCGCGACCATAACATATATAGACAACGGAATTTTAATCATTAAAACCATCAATTCCGCCTTCTAAGTTCATTTAATCCCATTGAATTAAATGTACATTAAATAAATTAAATCATATTTCATGAAAAAGTTAAAAAAAATGTGAACTGCGAAAAACGTTAGAAAATTTGAATTACACGGGCAACCCTAGAACTTTTACCTTTTCTATAAGCATATAATGCGTGAGTATCGAAAATTATAAAAAAAGCTGAACAAATTTATGCAGGACGGAAATGACGATAACAAGATGACAGTTAGAGACGTTTTATGGTTTTAATTTTGTAAGTGTTCGTTACAATTTTATACAACGACAGATTACGTCACAAATAGACAAACATACCTATTGCAAATCCACTACGAATCAAGGCCTAGTTACGTCACTCCCTTATTAACCAATTGTGACAAGGCTTGAACAAAACAAAATTACGAGCCAATCTGGTGTGCTTTGTGACTTTACAACTGCATTGATATACAGAAGTAACTATGAAGCATTACCCAGTAAAACAAAAAATACCCTTTTATTCCATACGAAATAAAAGTCTTGACACGGCAGTGTCATAAACCATGTTCGGAAAGCACAATCATCGACAGCATTCTTTAGAAAAATCCATATTTAAACCTGAAAATCCACCACGTATCACGGTCGAAACACGTCACAATCACGTCACTTACCTATTAAACAATTGCGACGAAGCTTACACAAAATTACGAGCCAATCTGGTGTGCAACGAACTTTACAACCGCATTGATACACAGAGGTGACTATGAAGCGTTATCCATTTAGGTGTAAGTAACTCATTTACCATGGTTAACCGGGTTCGATGATGTATTTATAGGCATAGGGAGCGGGGCTTCGGCGTTTAAATATAGGCGATATTGTTATACGTATGAGGTTATATGATTGGAGGGATTAATGTAGGTTTTTTAGAATGGATTTTGATTTATATATTACAGGTGGTTTTAAAATGATGTAAAAACGTTGTTTAATTCTGCTCTTAAATTTCAAAAAACTAACGCGGGGTTTGAGGTTCACGCTCTGCGAATATTTTTGCTTAAGGTACGCACGACGACATGTCAAGCTATACATTTCCAGTATAAGCTGACTTCTCACTGTACGAAATTCCTGTGCAATGCGAGGTCAGGTAAATCTGGAAATGTATAGCTATATATGATCTATATGTAGTCGTATGTACAAGAAAGAATTGGAAAGGGTTGGTAATGATGTCTTGACTTAATTAATCTTGAGTAATTTTGTAGTATCATTAAAAATACTTTCTTGTCTTACAAATTGAATAAGCAGATTAATCCAGTGTACGACTAAACGCCGACAGACACTACGCCGAAAGACTGAACACCGACAAGACTTTACTTCGACGGGAATCTTTACTGACAGGATACTTCGCCGACAGGACTCTCCGCCGACAGGGCTCATCAGGTAGGTAATAGGTTAGGTAAGGGTAGAATTGCAACCAACCGCGCGCGAGCTGAGCGAGCGTAGCGAGCGGTGCCGCGGCAGCTAATTCCATGTTAGTGGCAGTTACTTGACTATTTAGTAATAGCGCAAGGACGAACCCCGTCGGCGAAGTGTCCTGTCGGCGAAGAGTCCCATCGAAGTAAAGTCTTGTTGGTGTTCAGTCTGGCGGCGTAGTGTCTGTCAGCGTTTGGTCGTACACTCAGATTAATTGGTTATAATCGTCAAACTAAAGGTTTGACGATTATAACCTGACCTGTTTTTCAAAAACTGTTATTTCAGCATGACTGAATAAAGTAGGCGAGCGTTGATGGCCCAGTGGTAACGGTCGTGACTTACGATTTTGGGTTTGAATCCAGACAGACGCTTTAGTTTGCGTAGGTAAATATTTTAATCACCACTGCTCCCAAAAAGACAAAGGAAAACGTCCTAGAACCAAAAATTCGAAGACATGTGACACCTACTAACCCGCACTGGGCTCGCGTGATGGACTCTGAGAGAACGCTAAAGTCCCAGCAGTTGGAACACTAGGCTGATTATGTATGTATGAATCTAGCAGCACTAACAAGAATAAATCAGCTGTTCCTTACATTTATGTTCGTATAACTCAACAAAATGTAGGGAACAGCTGATTTTTTTTTGCGATTTCAGGTTCGGTCCCATAGTAAAAGTTGTAGATAGGCAGTCGCTCCATGTAAAATACTGGTATTCAGCTGCATCCGGTTAGACTGGAAGCCGACCCCAACATACAAGTTGGGAAAAGGCTAGACAGATGATCTATCCATGACATAATAGGAAATCACGCCTGTAATCCCCGAAGGGGCAGAGGTGATCTACAGACGCCAGCATATCAAGCTACTCCAGTCTGTCAAATTTGTTTGATACTTTTTAAACTTTATTTCAAACGAATAAAGTTCATGTTCAATTGGGAAATTTTTGTGCTGGCGTCTGTACCTGTACACCCAAATTTGGCAAGTTAGTTCGGTTTCTAATTAACAGCTAGTTTCAGTCACCTTTTTAACATCACGCTACGACACATAGAAGTCGAGCAAAAATTTAAAAGTCTGACAGACTGCTAAATTCTCTATGACCTGTGTAATAACAAATATGACTGCTCAGAGTTGACAAATAAATTGTGCTATGTAGTACATAGAACTGTTACGCGGCGTGGATTGTGAGGACGCCGGCTATTTGCAGTGTCCTCTTGTGGCACCAACGCGGGAGTCCGTGCACCTCTACGACGTTTAGCAAAAATGTATAACACCCTTCTTTCAGAATTAATTTATTTTCTTTGTCAGCTAATAAAATTCGCATTGATCTACGTAGAATGATCGAAAAACAAAAGATTACCCGTATTATCAATCCCAGGCTGATTTCCGGCCACCGTAGGCGTGGGCTTGCGGACGGCGAGTAATGGGTAGCTCGCTGTCCGGTAAGGACCAAGCCCAGGTCGACGGCGTGTTGTGTTCCACGCGTGCCTCAAAGAGATGTCAGCACAAAATTGATGGGGCCCGCAAGGGCCGATGCCTGCCAGGGGTGCTGGTTCGTTCGAAAGAGATACCGCAGCCCCTGGCATACGGGCTACTGAGGGAACACGGGTGGGTTTTAGTCAGTAAAAGTTTGACACGCCCTCCTGCTCCATCCAGAGCGGGAGAAGTTATTTGAATTAACACCCAAAAAAGAAAAACGTTTTATCAATAATTATGGACCTAAATGTTAGTATTATAAGAATACGATTTATTAATTTTCATGATTAATGTACTAGTGCATTTGCTTTCAATTCGATTATGTAACATGTGGATAACGTATTAGTTACTCACTGATAAACCTAGATTATAAGCTATTGTTAACCATGTAGGTATAGTGTGTAATTGTTGGTTTTCACTAATAAATAAATAAATAAAAAAAACGAAGGAAAAGAAGTAACAGCGTGGCCAGGCGATGTTATGCGACGCTGCGCGCTGTGGACTTGGGTCCGAGGGTATTTTACAAAAATGTGTCTGTTATTTTAGTATATTGTGTTGTGTATTTTACGACTACCACGCGGACACAGTGGCGACCAAAAGCTAGTTCTCACATTATAAGAAGGATTTCTTTTCCTACTTAAGGCGACGATAGCTGACAGCTACCTACAGCGATGCACTGCCGCCCGTCGCTCGCAAGAGACCCCGCCTGAACGCGCATCAAGTTTTTCGAAAAACAACCCATGTTGATTTATCAAACACATAACAAAGAAAAACCGTATTCTAAATTTTGGGTGATTAAATTGTCTTTTAGATGGTGAAAGTTTCATGGAAATACTCCCGATAGTTTTTGCGTGATTATCGTTTTTATGTCCGCGATATACATTACTTTACCAATTAATTACATTATGTTACAAAAATATTATTTAAAATATTCACATATCAAATGATAAAAAATATTGTCTAGTTTCACATATAATTTTTTCAAATACATAAGACAAGCCGTTTAGGCGTGATCTTCAATAAAAAGTCCTTAAAAGTCGGCTGTCTGCGCCTTAAGAAATATTTCTGAAGCCAGACTAGAAAACGTTTAGCGGTCTTAACCTAGAATTAGTATGTTAATGTATGTAGTTACCAGTTAGTCTATTTTTAAATCTGACTTACGATTTGCATGTACATTGTACCGTGGTGCTAGTATTTGTTACTATTTATGTATAGTCTGCTTCAAAATTATGTATACATCGATAAATGTTGTGTCCCGTATGTCTCGCCGGGCGTAAAAGAATAGCACCATCCCATTTCTTCCAGTGGGTATCGTAGAAGGCGACTAAGGGACTTACTAGAGAATGGGCAGCAGCGTTCTCTATGCATTTTACCACCATACTGCGATCGCCAACCCGCCTGCCAAGCGTGGCGAAACCCCCCAAATTGGGGGAGGCCTATGTCCAGCAGTGGACGTCTTTCGGCTGAAATGATGATGATGATGATGATAAATGTTCATTTAGTTGACTAAGTCAATCTGTGTTCTGTAATATTGTTTCAAATTGTAGCTAAAAAACTTATTGTATTTTTGGTGCTTAATTGTCGCTAAACATTGAAACAGTGTTAGGGAACACAAACTCTAGAAAATCATTTAAATTATTGTCGATGATTAACATCTTTTTGGGGCTAACTATGCTTTCGCCTATGCTTTAAGCGGATCAAAGCCTTGCATTTACATATAGATGTGGTTAGAAGTTAAATTTACAGCATCACATAACACGCTTCTAATTTCTTTTTCTTTATTAATAAGTACTGAAGTTCTTAGTAATATATTACAATCTAGCCTAATACACTAAAAAGTATTTTAACTCGATCGCACGCTTTTAAATGCTTTTAAAATTTCGCAGATTTATGGATTTAACTAATCGTTTCATAGAACTATGTAATTTGGGTGTGTTCTTGCATACAGGGTGAGTTTTTATTCCTATCTCCAATGGTTGCCATAACTTCCATAGTGATCCCTCCACATAATCTATACAAATAAAAAGGAAAGTCCTGACTGACTGACTGACTCATCAACGCCCAGCTCAAACCCTTGGACCTACAAAGCTGAAATTTGAGCCCAGTACAGTACAGTTTTGTACAGTAACCCTTCATAATTCAGACAAAGAATAAGTAAGAATTTTTCGAAATTCAATCTCTAAGTTAAATAGGGGATGAAAGTTCCGCGCGGGCGAAGCAGCTGGCAAAAGCAAGTTCAGTAATAAATAAGTATCAATTTTGTAACGAGCATTGTGCACAAGACACCAAACAGATTCAAACTAACATCGAAAAGGCTTAACAAACCAAACAGCTAAAAAAAATTAACACCCAATATATAGTTTACAGGTACTTTACAAGTACTAAACACGTTACTATAGGCATACTAAAAATGATTGCGCAAAGAAATCTTACAAGTGAAGGCCAGATTACATGAGGCGTTGCTGGAACAGGGGGCAATGACCGCTACCGAACGCGAAGCGAAGACTCTGCGGCGCCGAACTGGGTGAAACAGCTCGATAATATGCGACGTCGAAGATGTAGTTTGTTTTAGCCACTTTTGGCCCCGGTTTTTGAAAGCCTGTACGAGTCGATGATCAGTAATGTTAGTTCACTCTAAATCTTTTGAGTTAGTGTAGTGTAAAAAGTGTAAAAATAATACACAATAAGCACATGAACAAAGTGTTTATAACATCATCATATCGGACTCTAAGAAAGTCGAACGAACAAAAACAAAGAACAATCAACACTATTTTTATTACTATGAATTTTAAAATAATCATCATGTAAAAAAACGTGGGATTAAATAGATTGTAATTAATTATTAAGAAGCAGGTTCTCTTTAATAAAGGATTTTAAAAAAAAAGTTGCACGTGCGAACTAACACACAAAACTAGTAGTCCTTGTAGAAAGATATGTTTTTAGAAAATTAAAAATGAGGTTATAAACTAATAATATTTATTTCAGATACCTTTCATTATAATTGAGAATTTAGAAATACGCCTTATCTAATCAAAACAAGGGTGACATGTCCTAATACATAATACCTTTGACGGTGGAACTAGAAGTCGTAACTTCAAGTGTAGAAATACATATTTTATAAGAAGTAATGTTGTCATCCAAAACCTTAATACTTATACGGCTAAACGGTGAAGTTCAATAAAATCTATTAGTTTCAAAATGTTACATTGAGCATTTTGAATTACTGGCCCTCTGTGCAACACAGTCAAAACAGCAACCAGCCAACGGTGTCTTGTGAACTTGACCTCAAAGCTTTCAATGTGAAGTTGTAAACTATATAAATACCGAGAAATTTACTCGCATCAGACAGAAGCTTTCCCTTTCAAAATACTGAGAAACGAAGAATCTCACTGCAGCTGTTTCGTCTGGGTTTCAATTCGTAGAACTGACGCTTATTGAGATGCGCTTGCTACGGCGTAGCCGGCGTAGCCTTGCTACTGCTACGGCGCGGCGTAGCGGCGTAGACAGCTAAAGACTACGAGGTGTCGACGTGAGAAACAATTAAGCTATAACGTTGATATCTTAAATGTAAGGATTTTTATATCAATCAAGTTTTAGTTTAACTTAAATATAGTGTGGGACACTATAGGAACAGATCCTATAAAAATATTCTTAAAACATGATATAGCTAAGCTTTAAAACTAAAGCTCATTATTACCATGGCTTACAGTAACTTTCTCTTACATAAAATGAGAGGCTGGTTCTTACTATATTTACATTAAAACTTGCCTCTTAAAAAGCTAGTTGGTAAGGCTAACTAAATAGGTAAATAAAATACTAATTGAAATACTTATAGAAACAGTCATGAGAAATTGAAATTTTTTCATTTTAATTGAAAATTTATCTTGAAGCAATGATGAATAATATAAATAACTAGGTTTTGCCAGCGGCTTCGCCTGCACGGAAATTTCATCCCCTATTTAACTCCCTTAGGGGTTGAATTTCGAAAAATCCTTCCTCATTCCTTGTCTAAATTATAAAGGGAACATCTGTGCAAAATTTCAGCTTTCTAGATCCAAAGGTTTGTGCTGGGCGTTGATGAGTCAGTCAGTCAGTCAGGACTTTTCTTTTTATTTGTATAGATAGAAATTCCTCTTTACATAAGTAATATTACATTTATCAATCCCTAATCATTGCACAACACTAGCACAGGTAATGTAGTAAGTGACCGTCTAAGCAAAGTCTAGACAATCATCGTGTCATCGTTTGCATCGAGTTCACATTATGGCAGGGAAGACTAACCACTGATAAAAGTATTGTTTTGCAGTGTACAGTCACGAGCATAAATACCTTACATTTGTTAACTGGCCTACAATGTCCTCTGTTAACAGTGTAATTTTAAAACATTGAACAAGCCAATTATTTTTAAAGAGTAACCGGGAGTTTCTTGCCGGCTCTTTTCCAAAGAAAGCGACAAATTGGAACCGTGCACCTAGCTTCTAACGTTTCATATGTAAACCATTATGAATTTGACTTACAAAATTCAAAAGTAAATTTCTCGTGAAGCTATGATTACAACTGTGAAAAACAGACCTATTTCACATTAGTATGGTTACAAAATAAAAAAATTTGCGTAAGACCAGAATATTTCTATTAAAACTTTAAAAAAAAATCGTATTTGAATACAAAAACCGCCCTTACTACGAATTAAAGATGCAGACGAATTCAAATTGTTACCGTAGACGTGGAATTGTCTGCCAGGGGTGCGGGTTTGTTCGAAAGAGATACCACAGCCCCTGGCATACGGGCTACTGAAGGAACACGGGTGGGTTTTAGTCAGTAAAAGTCTGACACGCCCTCCTGCTCCACCCAGAGCGGGAGAAGTTATTTGATGATTTCCCACCCAAAAAAAAAAACAATGCAGGGCCTTTTGAAGAACGAGCCATTGTAGACATGTTGTTTGAATAAATTGCCAAACCGTTCGTCTTAATTTAGTTTCATAATTGAGTATTATTTAGAACGGTACGCATTTCAATTTACATAGCCTATAGTTTTTGACATGGAAAACAGTCAATAGGAGTTTGCCATGCCGTGAACGATTATTGTTCACGCAATATTTTCCGCGATTAAATAAATCCTAATAGAATTTGAACATTAATAGTAAAACACAATTAATAGCATGCATAAATAGGTAAAGATTTCGGTTTGTAAGTACTGTTGGATTTAGAGAGTCCTAGGTAACCCGGGATGTAACTAAATACTAAATAAAACGCTATGTGCTTATAAATATGGACTTTGGGTTTTATTCCCGAGAACTTAACAGCTCCGCGCCTGTCAATCAATTTTTATCTCCGAAACAAAACCTATCCTAATCAATTTGAAGGATAGAATCTAGACTCATCTTCTTGACAGTTCAAATGTGACAAAGACATAAAGGTGGCATTTGATAGGCAACCAAAATTTCCAGGAACGCCCGGGTGTTTCCACTGCGAAGATCGCTCTAAAGACACGATGAAGCATACGGTGGAGGTAGCCCGGCTTGGGCGGAGCACTGCCATGTCCACGTGGAGGAGATCGGCGGCGGCGATCTCTTGCGTCTCAAATCAATAACGGTGTAAGATGCTAAGTATGCATTAATGATGGATCATGGATCACATGTGTCTTTTTTTTTGGAATATGCGTCTTAAATATTTTTTCTTTCTGTCTTTTTCTTTTTTTCTTTCTATGTACGGTGGAGGATCGGTGGTGGCCCAGAGGTAACGCCCGTGACTCACAAGTTGTGTGGGTCGTGGGTTTGAACCCAAAGAGGCGCTTTACTTTGTGTGGATTATTTCATTACCACGGCTCTCAAAACGGTGAAGGAAAACATCGTGAGGAAACCGGCATGTCATCATTTCAGCCAAAAGACGTCCACTGCTGGACATAGGCCTCCCCCAGGATGGGGGGATTTGCCATAATCGCCACGCTTGGCAGACGGGTTGGCGATCGCAGTATGGTGGTAAAATGCATAGAGAACGCTGCTGCCCATTCTCTGGTAAGTCCCTGTAGTCGCCTTTTACGACACCCACGGGAAGAAATGGGATGGTGCTATTCTTTTACGCCCTGCGACACATACGGGACCGGCATGTACTAGAACCAAAATTTCGAACTCATGTGACATCTACCAACCCGCACTGGGCCCTCTCACCGAGAACATTTCTATGTCCAATATAGGCTGATGATGTGAAGTAAGATGCTAAATAAGTAATATTATAATGGCAATCGAGAAGCTCAGAAAGTTTAATGATCGTGATCAATGGTCAGCTAGTATCAAGGCTTAGGTATTTCCAGCAGCGGATTACTTCAGGCTGATGACAACATCGAAGGCCACAACAGGATAAAAAATGCGGTAAAAATTACCATCGTCATTGATATCAAGTAAGTAGGTAATATTATCTATGTGACATTTTACGTCGTTAGTTTTACGTTAAGTTACCATTAGTGAATGGTCGCTGGCGTTGCCAGGCGACTTATTGCGGGTTGGCACGCCAGTGGGGCTTGTAAACACGTCGCCATGGAGGCTACAGCATCTGCAATGCTAACTAACGTTCTCTAGTCTACTCCGATCGTGTGAATCGGACCGTTTACTGGCAAAATTTCAAAGCAAAATGTTTTTTTTTTTAATTCTTGGATTGGAATGCGGAATTACTTCCCATCTTTAATGTTCCTTTCAAGAAGGTAATCTATACGATACCACGTGGGCTCAGTGCGGGTTACTAGATGTCACGTTTTTAATTTTGCGTTCTAGGACATTTTCACCGGGTTTTCCCACAATGTTTTCATTCACCGTTTTGAGAGCATGGCAATTAAATTATTTACTCAAAGTAAAGTGTCTGTCTGGCTTCGAACCTACGATCTACAACTCGCAAGGCAGGCCGTAACCACTGGGCCACCACTGATTAAAAAGTTATTATTAGGTCTTTACCTATGAAATTGCCGTTCTGCAGTACTGGCCATTTCAAATCAAAATAATTTTTGTTTGGCTAAGAATTCTAATTTCAAATTAATTTTATTTTAAAAACATGGATTTTTTTTTCTAAAAGTAGTCATTTCTTTATTGATTAGTGTTACATTTTCATCGCATTTCAATCTTTTTCGTCATCATGGATACGTTAAAAATTCGAGTAATTATGGAATATGAGTACCGTCGTGGCAGCAACGCGGCACAAGCGGCACGCAACATCAACGACGTTTACGGAGCTAACACTACAAACCAACGCACCACCTGTCATTGGTTTGCTCGCTTCCGTTCTGGAAATTTCGACCTGAAAAATGAACCTCGCGGTCGTCCGAAGACTTTGGTCGACAATGACGAATTAAAGGCGATTGTGGAAGCTGATGATACACAATCTACGGCTGAATTAGCAGCAGCTTTCGACGTTAGCGTCAAAACAATATTGGTCCATTTGCGTCAAATTGGCAAGGTAAAAAAGCTTGACAAATGGGTGCCCCACGAACTCAATGATCGCCAGCGCGAAGTACGCGTCGAGACGTGCCTTGCACTGCTCAACAGACACACAAATGAAGGAATTTTGAACCGCATTGTTACCTGCGATGAAAAATGGATTCTGTTTGATAACCGTAAGCGCTCAGCAAGTTGGTTGGATCCTGGTTCAGCACCTAAACAATGCCCTAAACGAAAACTTACCCCTAGAAAAGTGATGGTCACTGTTTGGTGGTCTAGCGCCGGTGTGATTCATCACAGCTTCTTACCAAACGGGGTGAGCATTACTGCAGATGTGTACTGTGAAGAACTGAACACAATGATGGAGAAGCTGGCGCATCTCCAACCAGCATTGGTCAATCGCTCGTCTCCGCTGCTCCTGCACGACAACGCGCGACCTCATAAAAAATTCATGAAAAAAATTCGTTTAAATTTTTTCATACAAAACGGCAATTTCATAGGTAAAGACCTATTATATTATTTCAATACCAAGTAAAGTATTATACTTTACAACATATTTTACTGTTATAATAGGTCTTTACCTATGAAATTGCCGTTTTGTATGAAAAAATTTAAACGAATTTTTTTCATGAATTTTTTATTTGTATTAATCGAAGTAATCACCCATGCAATCAATGCATCTTTGCCATCGCAGTGGCAGTTTATTGATGCCCTTCTTAAAGAAATCAGCTGGACGGGAGGCAACAAATTCTTCAAAGGCATTTTGTACTGCCTCTCGGGTATTAAATTTTTTTCCCGCCAAGAAGTTATCCAAATTCTGGAAAAAGTAGTAGTCTGTAGGCGCAAGGTCTGGTGAGTAGGGCGGATGACGGAGAGCTTCCAACCCCAGTTCTTGCAACTTGGAGACCGTCTGCTGTGCAGTATGAGGTCGCGCGTTGTCGTGCAGGAGCAGCGGAGACGAGCGATTGACCAATGCTGGTTGGAGATGCGCCAGCTTCTCCATCATTGTGTTCAGTTCTTCACAGTACACATCTGCAGTAATGCTCACCCCGTTTGGTAAGAAGCTGTGATGAATCACACCGGCGCTAGACCACCAAACAGTGACCATCACTTTTCTAGGGGTAAGTTTTCGTTTAGGGCATTGTTTAGGTGCTGAACCAGGATCCAACCAACTTGCTGAGCGCTTACGGTTATCAAACAGAATCCATTTTTCATCGCAGGTAACAATGCGGTTCAAAATTCCTTCATTTGTGTGTCTGTTGAGCAGTGCAAGGCACGTCTCGACGCGTACTTCGCGCTGGCGATCATTGAGTTCGTGGGGCACCCATTTGTCAAGCTTTTTTACCTTGCCAATTTGACGCAAATGGACCAATATTGTTTTGACGCTAACGTCGAAAGCTGCTGCTAATTCAGCCGTAGATTGTGTATCATCAGCTTCCACAATCGCCTTTAATTCGTCATTGTCGACCAAAGTCTTCGGACGACCGCGAGGTTCATTTTTCAGGTCGAAATTTCCAGAACGGAAGCGAGCAAACCAATAACAGGTGGTGCGTTGGTTTGTAGTGTTAGCTCCGTAAACGTCGTTGATGTTGCGTGCCGCTTGTGCCGCGTTGCTGCCACGACGGTACTCATATTCCATAATTACTCGAATTTTTAACGTATCCATGATGACGAAAAAGATTGAAATGCGATGAAAATGTAACACTAATCAATAAAGAAATGACTACTTTTAGAAAAAAAAAACCATGTTTTTAAAATAAAATTAATTTGAAATTAGAATTCTTAGCCAAACAAAAATTATTTTGATTTGAAATGGCCAGTACTGCAGAACGGCAATTTCATAGGTAAAGACCTAATATTCAAAATCGTTCGCAATATTGAATTTTCAATATAAACCTACTTTAAAATATTTATCGTTATGTTTGTCTCAAGTCCAAACGTATAATATTTTACGACTGGACTTTCAAGGTGTTCTGACGCACAAAAATAGATATGGAAAAGTTTTCTTTTTAGATCAGTAAAATAAAAACTGAGTTATAAGTCCTTCACTTTTCTTTGTGGAAAATATTCAAAAATCATAATGGTGGCACAACAAATGGAATACTAAGCGAAAGTACAAAAAAGTTTTCGATACAAGCAACGCGACCCACATCCATAGACCCACTTCGATAGTTCCCATAACAACGCAAAAACACAGTTTGAAATTGAAAATTCCCAGCTCAAAAACAGCACTAAAGCAAATATGTCAATCACTGCACGAAAAATTCATAGAGGCGCAGTATCCAAACGACGTTTGACTGACAAAACAAGTCGCGTCAAGGTATCGACGATCGTCGGATATGGGGCAATTTCCCGCCAAAAATGACCGCTACAGAGCTGCCAACGATACCGTCAGGTGATGGAGCTGGCGCCAATGACAGCGGGGATGTTGGCTTGCGGATTAAAGATTCAAATTTCGAACTGATTTTGAATTTGGATTTTAGAGTGTAGAGATGAAGGGAAAGAAATGTGTGTTGTTACATTTTTTCGATCCTGTTTTGTTTTTCTGCACATTCATAACATAAACTCTTTTAACCAGTCTTAATCATTTATATCGCGTTACCTAGTTACTGAGTTGTTGAGAGTAGCTATGCAGTGGATTTATGTAAAATACTAGTATTCAGCTGCATGTGATGAAAAGCCGACCTTATCATAACTGAGAAAAGTTTAGGCAGTAATTTTACCGGCACCACATACCATTACAGTTAGAAAACAACATTATTTGATGGTACAAATATATGTGCATATTAGTACGACCTATGTTTTAAGGATCTCTCCAGCAGCAGCGTGTATTTTCTAGAATAAAATCCAAAACATGCGTGAACATTTTTCACTGTTCTTATCGTCCTAAATATAACAATAAACCCATCGACCTATAAACACGTTTCCATGCAGCTAACAAATACGACTTAACCCGTAGCCGCCACTGTTCAAGCCATCAGCTGTTCACTCACGTCACAACGTCAGACGACGCAAAGTGGATTACAGTACTCAGCGGCGACTCAAGTATCCATGGACGTCATACGCGATATTTACTCAACTTAATAATACTTGTGGACGCCATTGTACGATCCTCTGTTCACTATTGCAGTTGGGTTAAGCATCGTCTGTCGCTTCCAAGTGGACGAAATACAGAACACTTGTGACCCACAGTGTCATGCACTTGTAGATGTCACTGTACTGAATATTACTTGTGGATGCAACTGTACTTAGTGCTGTAGTTTATTGAACGTTTTTGCTATTGTAAAGCAGTCTTTATATTACAAAGTCAAATATTTTATTTCAATTAGACAATTACAAAGTACTTGTGAACGTCATGAAACAATAAATAATAAATGCTTGAATCAACATAGTTGCCCCTGCCAGAAGGTAGTTTCGTCTGGAGAAGAATTGGCAATTATTCCAAAGTTACACTTTAAACGAAATGAGTGGGCTATGTATGTCTATACTAATATTAATAAAGAGGAAAGATTTGATTGTTTGTTTGTTTGCATTGAATAGGCTTCGGAACTACTGAACCGATTTGAAAAATTCTTTCACTGTTGGGAAGGTACACTATCCCCGGGCGATATAGGCTATTATATAATTATTATATTTTATCCCCGTATTCCCACGGGAACCGGAAGTACGCGGGTGAAACCGCGAAAACCAGTGGTGCTAGTCCTTGTAACTAATATGTTCATGCAACGTGTGTACAGTGCTATACAAAATAATTTGTTCGAAGGGCCACCACCTGTTATTGCACACCTATATGAATCTAAATAATTGCCCTTTCGAAACGGAGAAGAATGAACAACAGCTCCAAAGTTACTCTTTAAACAAAACTTGTGGGCTATGTATGTAAGTAATATGTATATGCAACGGATGTACGGTACTGTTTAAAAAAAAAAATTCCCGAAAGGCCACCACCTGTTATTGCACACCTGTATGCCTATTATCTTTATTCTCGGTAAAATGCACAATTCAACATTGTTATTTAATGAATAGAGTTTTAATTTCACCAAAATTGCTGTAAAGTGCAATAATGCCTTTTCACAGCCAACGACGCGAAGTTAATATTTTTTGGTGAGCAAGAGAAATATCCTGTACAAGAAAATATGTTTGAAAATCTAATGCATTGACAATATGTAATGTATTCACGTGTAAAACTGTTATTGACGTGTACTAACAGAAATAAATCATATAACATCTAAATACAGTTTATTTAGCAGTTAAAGTTATAGTAAAAAAATAAAAAAAAAGAACTATTGTGGTATTTTATAAATAAAGGAAAAAAAAGCGAAACAGAAGATATAAACTTTTATAGGAAACATGGACTGGAATCATTGCTTTCCATAAGTAAAAAAGAAGAATTGTCGAAATCGGACTACACTGTAAAAAGTGATGCGATACAAAAAAAAAAAAACGCGTCGCCTCTTCGAGATCCTCCTCTATTTTGCGTCCATTAATAGGGATTGGATTACTTTATATAAGTCTAAATAATTTTCATGCTATGAAATATCTTCGGAAAAACGCATTTAAAACTCTGACTGAAACTTACTCACAACCTAAAACACATTAAAAATAATAAAATTAAAACAATTCATAAATAAAATGCAACAAATTCAGCAGTGTAATGTGAAATGCGTTACAATTATACCGGGTCAGTAATTAAGAGGAGAAGTAGGGCGGGTGTGACGAGTTAAGACCATTACTTGCACGGTAACATAGGGGAGGTGTGGGAGAGGGGGAGACTTCAGCTGTGTAACAGTTTTGTGGGCTATGCACCGATAGTGTGTTTTGTTCTAATGTAATGTAGGTGAAGAGTAAGTATTGTGGTAGGAAAGAAACTGTTAGAGGCATAAAACATCGATATTTTTTAAATTTGTTCAACAATTTCTGTGAAGATTTAACACCTAATAAAATATATTTTAGAAAAAATTCTTGTGCCTCGCTTTTCAACGTTTTTCCTTCAAAATAACTGTATATTTTATCGTAATTCAATGTATCTAAAGCATAAATGAGTGCATCAATTTGTATTATATTTGAAAACAGCAATGCGCAAGAGTTCAAATAATAAAAAGCCGAGTCATTCGCAATCCTCTTGTTTTATTTGTAAATCGCATCAATTTATATTGAATTGCAATTTTAAAAATCTCCACTTCTGAACGTTTTCATATTATGATGTTACTTAATACGATACCACGAATGTATTTAATTTTGTAGAATGTGTTGGTTGAACCAAATATGAATGGAGCGAAAAAGTATATCAAAATGTGAAAGTTCACATGGCATGCGACATTTTGACGAGGTTAGCGTTTGATGACGAGGTTATCCTTAATTGTGTAACGTTCAATGTATCAAAAAAGCATATGACATTACGTAAGAACATAACTTGTGAAGTGTACCTATAGTACACACACATTTCGTCAGTTATGTTTAAGTCCCATGTACAAGGGGGCGAGCCTATTGCCATCAACTCGGGTCAAATCCAAACTCTGAGTTGCTACTGAGAAATATCACACAGATAAATCGAATAACACTTAGCCCTACAGAGTAATCGAACCCAGGACCTTTTGAAAAGTATAAATACAGGTGTAAGTGGAACGCTTCCAAAGCCGGAACGTAGGTTATATACAACTTAAATGCAAAGGGATACCAAAACCTTTGATGGCATGACAGCCAGGGCCAACAGCATAATGTGCTTGTCGAGGCACGGAGGGCCTTGGCAGGTAAAGGTGGTCACTCATCCATAGACCAACCGCAGCAAGCGTAGTTTAACCTGATCGACCGACCCATGTGGCTGTACGCATACGAAAAATGAAAATGTACAAGAAGAAGTAGAAGCCAATACACATATCTATATAAATAAAAAGAAAAGTCCTGACTGACTGACTGACTGACTCATCAACGCCCAGCCCAAACCCTTGGACCTAGAAAGCTGTAATTTTGCACAGAGGTTCCCTTTATAATGTAAAGATAAGATAACCATTTATTTGCCCAAACATGAGTACAAGACATACAACACAAATTGTCAGCATGCAAGAGATGTTAATAATAAACATAAAATAGATCATCACGTTTGCCTTAAACAATGGCATGCAAATATTAGCTAATACAATTATAAAATTTATGTCACTCCTAGTCAAACTATTAAAAAAATTCATAATAATAAAAGAATATTTAAAAAAAATGATTAAACAAGGAATAAGAAAGGATTTTTTGAAATTCAACCCCTAAGGGAGTTAAATAGGAGATGAAATTTCCGCGCGGGCGAAACCGCTGGCAAAAGCTATTCGGTCTTAAATACAAACTTTATCTACTGCAGTTTAATTGTAAGAAAACAATTTAAAGAAACACCAAATTAATAAAATTCAGCAAGGCTCACCCTCGGTTTCCGGAAGCCTAATTAAGTCCCTAAACAGTTAATCAGCCGCCAAATCACACTCGAGCCAGTTCGTTGTAGCTTGATCAAAACATTCCATTAATCACATAACAGTCCGAAAAACTGTTACCATTTGAATAAGCTTTTGGAAGATGGCGGTTAGTTGAAAAGCGAAGTTTGGCAGTGGGCCCAGAATAACATGAGATAGAATAAGTCTTAAAACATGCAAGCATTTGTGGAGCAAGTCGGGGAGGGATTGATTATTATTTTCGTTGCTCTTTTTGCTGTGCCCAGGCTTTTCAAGTCATGCATATTTGTTCACGCACACTGGTTTGCTCTGTATGCGTGGCACCCGTATTGCTTTTTTAATTTTCTTTGGACTGAAGCACTCGTGCATAGATACGGGGAGCAATCTGGCGTGACGCAAAACTACAGGACTTGCAATTCAATATGGTAGGACCATCAGGAGTATCTTATCCATCAGTGCGCAAACTGTAACCATGAATTCAGCATATCATTCTAGACCCCCGGCGAATAAATCCTTCGTCGGTTACACAAAAAAAATCTGCTGTTCCATACATTTTGACCGCGTAGGTATTACACTTTTCTACGAAACGGCTGATAATTTTTTTGTATGTATAACCGACGAAAAATTTCTGCGTTGGGGCGTCTAGAATGATATGCTGAATTCATGGTTATAGTTTGCACACTGGTTAAAAACGTATATCTTGTACATAAGACCTCGTATCTTTGGCAAATCCAGATATATACGAGTTTAAATAAATAATAGTTTAAAAATCTAAAAAAACACGCTTTTATTGCTGACCGAACTAAAAAGTAGAAAATATTTTTTAATTACAAAGAGTTTATGTTACAGTAGTAGGAAGTCAATAATTCAATTCAGAGTAAAAAGCGTGGGGTGCATTTTCCTATATTTTCATGACTCTCCTCTCATAGATGGTTGCCAATAGAATAGTTGTAATAATTAAAATATCAATTCCGTTACATACATAGATACATACATGTATACATACAACCCGAGCTAATAAAAGCGTTATAAAAATGGGGGTGTGCACCTTAAAGAATACCCCGCTGACATCATTTTAATGCCGCCATCACTGTGATGGTCATTATTTGGCGGCCACCGCTCTTCTAGGAAATAGTAGTCTAAGCGAACAATTCTGAAGAAATAGGTACCCCTAAGTAATGCTAAACGTTGATGTAGCCTAATGTTCCCTGTGATTTTGTATATTATGTACGGTCACCAAAAGAGATAAGTAACCGGGATCAAATGTAGTAGAACTTTAGTAAGAAAACGTTGGATGTGTTTGAATAAAAACTTCATATTTTATTAATAGAAAACAAATTATTTAATTATCAAATTAAATTTCATTCGTAAATATCTATCGGTTTGCTACCAAACTTCAACTATATCCGACGACCCTAGTAACTTATTTTTTTTGGTGACTGTACCTACGCCCGGTAGCCTTTACAGAATAAACTATTGCTAGTATGACTATGTTTGTATAACCGTCGGCTCCGTTACAATGACTTATCGGGCAAACCTACGTTTTTATTCAGTACTAGCTTTTGGCCGTGGCTGCCGCGTGGATGTCGGAAAGTATCCTATGGGAACGTAATACTGGGATATCATATATGTTAATCAGCAGCAGCAGCGTTCTCTATGCATTTGACCACCATACTGCGATCGCCAACCCGCCTGCCAAGCGTAGCGATTATGGCAAAACCCCCCTTTTGGGGGAAGCATATGTCCAGCAGCAAAAAGCGGCAGAAGAAACTTCAGAGCGATTTGGATGACATTTTATGTCATCCGAATCGCTCTGGCGTTTTTTCGTGATTGAATAATAAACATCCAAACATTATGATATCTATATAACAATACTAATAATACAGCTGCAAGGTTTTCCTTCACCGTTTTGAGACTGGGTTCGATCTCACGAACAATACAGTTCGTAAGTTGGTGCCAATACGTCCGGACTACCACTGCTCCACATTGACATGAAAGTGTAAAAAAACGATCTATATTTAGACAGCCGTTATTATGTCTGATCGTCCTGCCAGGGGTGCGGGTTGTTCGAAAGAGATACCGTGGCCCCTGGCACACAGGCAACTGAGGGAACACGGGTGGGTTTTAGTCAGTAAAAGTTTGACGCCAGATCCTGTGATCCTGTTCCACCCAGAGCGGGAGAAGTTATTTGATGATTAACCACAATCAAAAAAAATGTGTGACCGTTAACAGGTTTCATAGGATATCGGAATCAATACTGATATTGTGATATCATCTATACTAATCTATACTATTAATAAAGAGGAAAGATTTGATTGTTTGTTTGCATTGAATAGGCTTCGAAACCACTGAACCGATTTGAAAAATTCTTTCACTGTTTGGAAGCTTCACCATCCCCGGGTGACATGGGCTATATTTTATCCCCGTATTCCTACGGGAACGGGAACTACGCGGGTGAAACCTTGGAGCGCTGCTAGTTATCAATAAAATATCATGTTTCTATGTTACTGTTACTGCCTCGTTCGTCTAGTGGCCACAAGCGCTACTGTTGAGCATGAAGTTCTGGGTTCGATACCCAGGTTGGGCGAAAAGTGTTATTGGGTTTTTCTATTTGGTATTTGTCAGTAGCAGCCCGGGGACTGGTTTTGATCCCGGTTGATGACCCCTATTACATGGGACTTAAACACATCTGACTGAAATGTGAGTGTGCTACAAAATCAAAATATTTTATGTCACATAAACCTCCATGGGCACTTATGAAACGTCAGAAGCTAGGTGCACGGTTCCAAATTGTCTTTCTATGAACAAGAACCGGCAAGAAACGCTACGGTTACTCTTTTAAAAATAATTGGCTTTTACAATGCTTTCAAATTACAGTGATAATAATAGGTATGGGAGGACAGTGCAGGCCTGTCAATAAGTACCAGGTACTTAGAGGAGTGAAAATACAGAATAGAAAATCGTCTGCAAATCTACAGTCTGTAAGGCCTATAGGTGGTACACCTCTGCGCAACCCTTCGGGTAAAGCGTGAGGTTACATTATGTTTCTATGTAAACAAGCCTCTCTAATCGTCCAACATTCAATTGTAACATTAAAACTATACAACTATACAACATTCAACAGTACATACGTACCTACAATAGGTACCAACATTCTATACCAAGGTCATCAATACGTAGGTCAGCGTCCATTATATCCTGCCGCGTTCAAATTGAACCGATTATGTCATCCTTCGCGGTAGTTAGCCATTCAAGCCTTCCGAGAATAATGCATTATTAACAAACTAATTAATTAAACAATAACGAGAATTTACTGAGTTCATGTAAGTGAAAATGTTTATATATCAAATTAGTTGAGTGTTTGTTAGTAAACTAGAGTTAAATACAGTGTATTCTATTGTAATATTTTTAAAATAAAAGTTCAAATTCAATGAGAAAATTCAGGTAAAAGCGAGTCGGCCACCACGTGTATCGGGCCGGGTGGTAGCGTTAAAATAAATATTAGTAGCGTATTTCGGAACGGAGCTTTTCACTGAGGCGAAGGTACGCAAGTGCGAGCGGGATAGCGCGAGATGAGATCACAGGAGCGAGCGAGATGACACGAGCTTATCCGATCGATAGCCGCAGCCGCAGAGTGTCGCGAGTGACGTCAGACGCCCGTCTCGTCATCTTTGACTCTGTTCAAAGAATTGTCACTATATTTTTGTATAGAATGAACGCCATTAACAGTTCGATATGAAAACGAACTATTGTATGGTATAGGTAGTGTGCCATTGTGCTCTTGGTGTTTGAATAATAATGTTATGAACGTCACGTAGGCGACGTAAACATGTTATTGAGTGATTATAATCTCATATAAGGATATGAGAGAAACTGAAGTGAATTTATGAAAATGTATCCTATGAAAAACAATTCCAGGAATTTGTAATTGCTAAATTCACCTCCTTCCTAAACGTAAACCTAACCTAAACTGAAAATAAAAAAGTGTAAGTCTCAACTGTAACATATACTAACAACGTTATTACGAACAAACAGCTTACTAGTTGCCAAAGAAAGTGAATCGATGAAAATAACCCAACATAAATGAATTAACAGCTCGATGATTAATTTGTACGCTACGAACTCGTAGACCGTCTACGAGTTTCGTAGCTCGTGCTACGGCGTAGCGTTTCACTTTCATGCAGAAAATGCGGATAATAAAACTTTTTAAATTCAAACCATCTACGCGTGGTTCCAAAAAAATAAAATATAGGGCATTTCATGTATTTTTCTCTATGGGAACCTTAGTTATAGAAAGGGAAGGTTTCGCCATTGCGTCATTTAGGTCATTCGTACGATAGTAGTTTAATAGTGTGATAAGGTTGTAAGCTTTCTTTTGTATTACACGCTTCGGAAATTGCAAACATTACGAGTAGTCTTACAATTTAATTAAAGTCCATTTAAATTGTTCTGTTATTTTTTATAGCTCGTAAACTTCTGAATACTTTGTTGTCAGGAAGCAACATTGTAAGGTTCAATTAATGTTTTGCTCAAAAATTATTAATAAAGCATTTGACTTTTATCATCCGAAAAAAACATTTTGGAAAATGTATTTTCCTACAAATAAAATATGTTGGACTTGTATTTGCAATTTTCGGTAAATAATGCTTCCCGTACTTCACATCAATCCAACCATTTTCAGCTTGTATTTATTTGTATTGAAAATTGGAGTTCAAAGTTCTCTGAAACACGTTATTTAACGCAATCTCACAGCTTCGATGTGCAATTTATTAATTGTACTTCACTATATTTCTACCAAATATTCCATTTTTTTTTCTGGCAACAATTTTATCGTTTCCAGTTTTATACAAAAATTGCGTTCGCGTGAACTTTCTTGTTCCCGACCCATCGTGTCACATTGCGTCGCTGCCCGCCCACGCCATTATTTCATTTTCGCTTGGCGTTCTTTCCTTTTTTTTTGTTTTTTGCTTGACTCTAAGGCCGTCAGCGTGATGTTAAAAACCCTAAAACCTTCTTCAAGAATCGGACTATCAAATACGAAAAGATTTTTTCAAATCTGACCAGGAGTTTCAAAGATTAGCGTGTTCAAACAAACTCATCACCATCTGCCTAGCCTGTTCCCAACTACGTTGGGGTCAGCTTCCAGACTAACCGGATGCAGCTGAATACCAGTATTTTACATGGAACGATTGCCTCTCTGACCTCCACAACCCAGTTACTGGGTAATACGATACCCCTTGATAAGACTGGTTGTTAGACTTTCGGGCTTCTGACGACCCGTAACGACTGTCAAAGATCCACAAATGACAGCCGGGACCAACGGCTTAACGTGCTTTCCGAGGCATGGAAACGTCTTGGCATGTAAAGATGGTCACCCATCCACGGACTAACCGCGGCAAGCGTAGCTTAACCTGATCGAATGACCCGTGCAGCTATTGTAACTTAGCCACAAGCCCCTCAAACAAACCACAAACAAACTCTTTAGCTCTATTGTGTTAGCATATACATATATAGGGGTAACATTCTGACCCATTTACCAAATGACCATTCACAATCAACACATCCATGATACATACTCCAAATAAAGATTATACCATAACTTTAATTTTTAAACGCGTCCGGTCCGCTCCGGCTATAAACCTCTTAAAATACGCTAGAGGGCGCCCTTCGCGCATTCTAATTGGTCCATGTTAATATTATAGACGATGTTATTCCGTAATTTACTGGCTCAGTACTGTGAAGTGTGTATAGGGTCCACGTGTAAGCGGGTTTGTTTTGTTGTTTTTTTTTGTGTAAATATTGAGCTTATACGCAGTTGTGATCAAAATTTTGGCCGTTGTGTTGGTAGTGGGTACATATGAGAAATCGGAGAACGTGTCTTCATTGTATAAGCTATCGAAAATCGTCAAGTGGATTGTCTGTTGAACTAAGGTTTAAGGGTAAATGAATATCTTATGTTACTAAAGGCTGATTTATCAATACTCAGATAAATTTTATCTGAGGATTTATTCTTCAGATAAATAAAATATTTTGATTTCAGACAAATTAATTATACTAAAACTACAAGTGAAGTGGTGGCGAGGTGCTGCATTCCCAATTAAGTTATAGAATAACCTGTATAAGGTAGTACGGTGCCAGTCCCCATTGGGTATGATGATACAATAATGCACGTTTTCATGGAAGTACTTAATCTATTCACTCAATAGGGTGCCTCATAATTAGTGACCTATATTTAAACACATGTACTCATTATAACAAACGAATTTCACAAAGAAACGATATTTTTTTATTTAGCGTATTGACCCCAATTTTTATTACCCCAATTGAATATTGAGTACCTACCTAACAAGAATTGACATGACTTTGTGTTTTTTCATTAATTTAACAACGGATTTCACGCGCGCTATCAGCTGTCAGTTGCTTGACCCCGGGGTCAAGCGTTTTATAAAGAATAAAATTTCTTTAAACCTATTCTTTTTTAATCGTATCTTTGGAAAAGTTGTTTGTTATGCTACGTACAATCATGTGTTTAAATATCGGTCACTAATTACCAGTCACCATATATATATATATATATATATGACGACTTACCTCTAGGTACCGGGAAAAATACTCGGGAAAAATACTCAGAGTGTCTGGATTTCATTTCAAAAGGTGCAAACAACCAGTCGACACCACAAACCTTATGGTGCGTGTCAGCCAGGTTTAAGCAACCTACCTTCTCAGGACAGGGGAGGTTTAAATGAGTTCTGTTTATACAATGATTTCCTCGTTGTTTCGAATAAAAATATGAAGTACACGCAATCGCATGACGGCAGGCTACTCCGATATTTCGGCATTAAAAATATCGGATAACGAGGGTAGTTCAGTGTTTTGTCAGGTGTAAAGTGAATTAGGAAAATGGTTGTTAAGTTTTATTTAAAAACGTAAATACATTTTTTCTTCGAAATTAATAATTCACATGATGTCGAAGAGCAAACAAAAAAACGTTTACACAAAAAAAAATATCAACCAATCCTTGTCTAATTAGGTCTTGATTGACTTTATTTTCAAATATTTCCTAGGATTTTTTTTTTTTGTATTAAAGAAAAGTTTTAATCTGTCTACTCTATGAATATTCGTCATCATTTCAGCCGAAATAGGTCCACTGCTGGACATAGGCCTCCTCCAAAAGGGGGGTCTTGCCATAATCGCCACGTTTAGCAGGCGGGTTGGCGATTGCAGTTTGGCGGTAAAATGCATAGAGAACGCTGTTGCCCATTCTTTAGTAATTTCCTTAGTCGCCTTCTACGACACCCACGGGAGGAAAAGGGATGGTGCTATTCTTTACGTCTGGCACCACACGGAACATATTCACATGCACGAAACTCAGAAGATGAGAACTAAGACAATTATTGGTTTGGTGACTAAAGTGAACCTGTTATCAATGATTGTGGGAAAACCATGGCCCTTGCCTGACCAATTTTTTAGAAATACATGGTTTTTGTTAAATAGCGCCCTTCTCACCGGGGGACTAAGTTTCACCACGTTTTTACTAAGTTAACGCAATTAACACTAAACGCTTCGCTGGACGTAACACTGCACAATAACACATTTTATATACCAACCCCATGGGTCGTTATTACGAACGCATAAAACTCACATTACAGAATTAAAATGATGTGAAATTGTTAGTGTATTATGGGCTGGTATTCTTTTATATCTAGCTTTTAATTAAGTGATAACATACCTATTTCCTGGTATTAAACGGGATATTATCGTTGGACGGTTTGTTAATGGCTATTTCATACAGGCACCATGCGACACTTGTAGAACAATTTCCATGAAGAGTAAAGAATGTTCTACGTGAGTAGCGTTGCGGTGTCTGCAGGAGCCTTAATAGGGTTGTCATGGGTGTATCATGCTGCAGATTATAATTGTAATTCAAAGCCATCTACGGTGTTATGCTGTCTTGCAAAATCGTCGGCGTTTAACCAAATTTTGTGTTTGCTTGTATTTATCGAGCCATTATGCACTTGCTTAAATATTATTGAACAGACTAATATAATGATTACGCTTCTTTTTGTGGATCTCAAATAACGTGTATTTTGTCCTACAATATAACATTAACACTATATAGCGACCAACTTGGATGTAGCGGTTGGTCACAGATAACCTAACGTTTTTGGCCAGGATGATCTAGCTCAGCTATTGCGGCCAATTGTGAGAAACGAAGTCAAAAAGAGGAAAATTATTAAAAGTCAATACAAAGGCAAAAAAAGTTTTTATACGTTAATTAGATTTAAAAACTGGCCATTATTATACGGTCAGTAACTGTCTAGAGGATCAGTTTCATATTTCACTTTTGTCTTCAGTTTTGTGTATTTGTAAATGGTAAGCCACTCATATCTGAGTAGTTCTTTCCTCAAAAAAGAATTTCAGACATTGCAATCTACTTAATCCTCACATGAGATCTGACTTAGATCTTGTCTAAACTGTTAAAGAGATAATGAACTCTAAGTTAGTTTCCACCCTTCATAAGAGAGTATTAGAATGGGAAACGTCGACTTCATCTGGTGTTCGAAACATGATTGACGTGTCAAAGTGTATGTACTCGTATATACGCCAGCACATCAATCTACCCCAATCTGTCAAATTACTTTGATAGATTTTCAACTTTATATCATAAGCATTAGGTTCATGTTCAATTGGGAAAATTTGACAGTTTAGGGTAGCTTGTGCGCTGGCGTCAAAAAAAAATGTACTGAAAAAGTGACCTTTTTAGTGATGTTATTTAGAGAGATCAGGTGCGTAATACTCGCAACCGGCGTGCGTGTATGTCCAGATGAATGAATGTAAACGAGGCAAAAAAGTATGTGGGATCATAGCATGTGGCATTCTATAGTTTCTGCCTACCACCATAAGAAGAAGGAGTGAGGTTATGTGTGCAGGTATGTATTGAAAAATAAACTTTATGTAGTCTAGAATTTGAAAAATATATCGCAGCTATCTAAAACTAACTTATGGGTAAGAACACGCTATCAGGTGATTATGTACGGTTTTAAAATTGAACCAAATGTGTGTCTGAAAACTACAACAGAGCGTTTCCACAAGTTTCCATATTATGTTGGTGCTGTTCATTCTCTAACGCCATGGAACCACGGGTAATTAAAATTACCCGTGGTAATGGGTCACCCATGGAGACCAAGAGTAATGGGTGCATTTTACAACAAGAATAAGTTAGACTTCGCTATTTTCGCGCAATGGATAATCATCTCACTGCTGAGCGACGAGAGTTGAAAATCCAATGTGTGTTGTTTTGATGCGTTGGTATGCACCCTGTTGGATTTTCAACGCTAGGATCGAAATTCAATGCGTACTATAATCCCGCCGCGATTTTTTGCGTCCGTGCAAAACGTAGGCTAAGGGACTTTGATCCCCCCCAAGTGGGTTCCCGCATTGTCGTTGCGGGGGGGCTTAGTAACCGTGGTCTCCCACCCACGGTGAAGCCAAGAGGAACCCAACGGTGGGGCCGCTCGTCAGGGCTTTTGCCTTCAAGCCATTGACGTAGCGGCCAAAAAGTAGGTTGCGGTGAGGTGCACCGCAACTGAGGTGGGCCGCGATGTCGAATGGGAGGCATCGCGGCTGAGGGTTACGGGCTGCGGTAGAGGAGGAGTGCCGGTGCTTCTGAGCAGCGCTCTTCCCTTCCGTGGCCTGGACGGGGCCGCCACCGTTTGATGGCGGACGCGGTGGGGCCGCAGGGGAAGAGGAGTGTCGGTATAGCGTCAGCCGCTCTCCCTATCCTCTGCGGCCGAAAAGTGGTAGACGGGACGGCGCGTTGTGTTCCACACGCGCGCCGTCAAAGATGTCAGCAACCACTGGTGGGGTCCGCAAGGGCCGATGCCTGCCAGGGGTGCGGGTTTGTTCGAAAGAGATACCACGGCCCCTGGCATACTACTACTGGCTACTGAGGGAACACGGGTGGGTTTTTGTCAGTAAAAGTCTGACACGCCCTCCTGCTCCACTCAGCAGGAGAAGTCATTTGATGATTTCTCACCCAAAAAAAAAAAAAGAAAAAAAAAGGGACTTCGATTGAGAAAAAAAAACCATTTAGAAATAACAAGTAAGTTGTATAGTTTTACATCAGCGGCTACTTTTGATGCTAGATCATATCAGTATAGTAATGATGTATCATATATGTACCTTTTGTTTATTTTTTTGTGTGCCAGGGACCTCGGTATCTTTTTCGAACAATCTGCACCCCTAGCAGGCATCGGCACTTGCGGACCCCACCAGTAGGTGCTGACATCTCTTTAAGGCGCGCCTCGAATACAACGCGCCGTCGACCAGCACCCTAATTGCGTAACTCACGATTGATCATAATTGGTTTCGTCTTCACAGTTAAACAATATTCATTGCGTTATTTATGTTGTCGAGCAGACACATTTTTCGAACATATGAAGCAATGGTTTAACAATCCGTTTCAAAACGATACAGATTATGATGAATCGTGAGTTACGCAATTAGGGTGCCGGACTTAGTCCTTACCGCATAGCGAGCTACCCATTACTCGCCATCCGCAAGCCCGTGGCTACGGTGGTCGGGAATCAGCCTGGGATTTCCGACACCCATCATATATGTACTTTCAGTTGAATGATTCTGGTCCAATTTTGAAGATGTAAAGTCTTTTGAAATGTTTAGGTATTGTAGCCAAAAATGACAGGAGGGCTTTGACTGCTACCTAAAGGGTGTAAGTTTGTGTGACTTTCACTTTACAAAATAGACTCAAAAGTACTATATTTCAGGCACCAATCTATACATAAATAGTATAGTCTCCACATGATCTAACTAGGATTATATTTGCGCTTTAAAAACAACTGTGACCTCTAAATTTATTTCAACCTTTCTTCTTAGAGTAGTCAGATAGGAAACGCTGATTTAATCTAGTTTTAAAAATATGATTGTCTCGTAAAAGTTTTCCAACAAACCTCTTTATAGAATTATAACATTTATCATTTATGAAATTATGTCTTCAATTTCCCATCAACATCTATCATTGCTCGATAAAACAGTTGAAAATCATTACGTTTTTACACAAACGAATTCCCAAAAACAATTGAACACCGTTCGCCATACTTGTGATACACGAGATAACAAAGCACACTTTATTGTTCTAATTGATGGATTGACGCGGGCATGACGTGTGGAGTCGCCTCATCGGTTGACCAATAAAAAGTATGGCGGTTTTATGTCGTTATAAAATCGATCAACACTGTGTTAATTAATATCTGGAGCGTTATTTATGCAATGGAAGTTTTTTGAAACTAATTCATGATTTAAAAAAAAAACTATTGTTTTTATCAAATACCTGTGTGTTGTTGCACATACCTTTTTTTTCTTGCTTTATTTACGATGCATTATGCTTGATAATGCTTGATAAGACTGGTTGTCAGACTTTCGAGCTTCTGACAGCTCATAACTACTGTCAAAGATCCACGAGTGACAGTCGGAACCATATAATAATGTGCTTTCCGGGGCACGGATGTTTCTAGGTATGTAAAGATGATTGCCAACCGCAGCAAGCGTACCTTAATCTGATCGATTGACTTAGCCTTATGGTTAAGTCATAACAGCAACACGAGCCCCCAACAGTGACTGTAACAGCGACCGGCCCCTTATTCAATTAAATTAAAACCATTATGAATTTAAAAAAAAAATGTATTGCGGTGTGGGTCACTAGTTGAGATAAAAGAAATATTAAAATGGTAATATCTATAGAAAGAAATGTAACCAATCCATCAAATGTATCTGCTACCATACAAAATACTAACAACCATATTTATCTAAGATCTGTGGTCTAGCTTCACTTCTACGACACTCATGTTCAGCAACAGACGTCATAAGACTGTTATGTAAATACGTGTGTGCAACATCGACCGGTCTGTGAATAACTTTACGTTGAGCCAATACCGAGCAACCGACCGTTATTATACATATTATGTCTACAGTTACTAGTTGATAAACAACATCTTACAAAATAAACACAAGTTCTGTACAAAATCGATAACTGAATTGATTACAGAAAATTTTCTTTGTTTTGTGGTTTCGAACCCAAGTGTTTTATTACTGTGTCCCTATTGCTAAGTCTCTGCTGTTCGTCCATCTGTTTGTCAGCAGGCAAAAATGTCTACCTTTTCTCATGAACAGGTAGACATTTACGGTTTAAGACATTTTATTCTCAAAAGATTTACAAAATCACTTATAGAGAACATATAATTATTAAAATTTCATTTCCACTTATGAAACTTTTTTTACGGCGTTTTTTGACTTGAGGTACAGAACACTTCATTTGTGAGTCCAACTCGCACCTCGTCGGGTTTTTTAGCCCCCGACGCAAAAACGACGGGGTGTTATAACCTTGATGTGTGTGTGTGTGTGTGTGTGTGTGTGTGTGTGTGTGTGTGTGTGTGTCTGTCTGTCTGAGGCATCATAGCTCCCGAACGAATGAACCGATTTTGATTTTGTATGTTTTTGTTTGAAAGGTGAATTGGTCGTGTTCTTAAACATGTTTCATCAAAATCGGTTCAGCTGTTTGAAGATTATATGCTCTTTTCTGGTTTATGAAGGGATTTAAGCATCTTCCACGGGTCTGATCAATTCGAAATTTGGCATACTAATGAAAATGCTAGGCCTCTAGGCTAAAATGCTAGGTTCTGTTTGGCGTTTTCATTGACCGTCCCCCGACTTGACAAAGCCTTGATAAAAATATTACCTACAACTTAAAAGGCCAATATTTTTTTTTTGTTTTTAGAGTTTTTGTTTGTGTCCGGGGTTTTTTAAATTTTTAGTTTATTAAACTTTAGTGACGCGCGACTTGGCAAATTCATCTTTATTATAATGAAGTCAATATCAATGTATTACGGCTTTATTCTCTTTTATTTCATGTAAAACATCGAAATGCTTACAATGTTTAACACCACTACCTATTTACAGATGGCAGTAAATTAAATACACACTAACCTTTCAGAATATATTTCTCTGAATCAATTATGTTGAAAAGACATCGAAATCTATTACGTAGTTTTGCAGAACTAAGAACACACACAGAGACATGAAAACCAGTTTACACTTTTCATAGATAAGTCACAACTAAAATAAAAGCTCGACATTTACGAAAAAGCAACTAAAACTCCATATTATTATGGTTCAAAATGAAAAACATTTGTTTCACGAACTTAAATTATAGAATTAGTTGTTGTATTATATAGTTTATTCATTTGACCACATATTATAATACATATTTAAACATTAAAAACATTTAAAAATATAGAAAATAGTGATCCGCCAATAACGGGAGCAGGGTCCAAGCTACCGGTGGTTAGGGCTCCAGAGACAGGAACCTCCTCAAAATGCGTGCCGTATCGAGGAGTACTGCCTTCTGAATCAGGCCTTTGATCCAACCGCCTAACGAGAGCCTCGAGAGATGTTGTTCGAGGCTTTCGGCCATCAGTCCATTGGCTGATATGACAATCAGCACAATGATGGCCGAGTTCACATTCCACATGTCAACAACCTCGTGTGCTAAGTCGAGATATTTAATTTGCTTCTCTTTCTCAGCTTTCACGAGGTTCCCGTCATGCGGAATGGTGTGTCATGTATATTATTGACTATTCTCATTGGTGTGTCTGAGGAGTTGAGGTTATTCTGTTCCTCGTGGTATGAACCGTTCGTAGTAGAAAGGTCGACGTTCCGAAGAACGTCTACCGGCGGTTGATCGGTTGGCATAGGTAAGGTACATTTGCTGAACGAAAAGTCTACGCAGTTTTGCAAATACATATTACGTAATGTATTTTTGACACATGACTTCATACTTTTTCAACATAATTTTTTAGCTAAAGATTAGGTAATTCCAAGTTTTTATAATTATCTTGCCCAAATCTCAATTTATTAGGGGTCAATGCAGCATGTCTACTGCCATATTTTCCATTTGTTGTCATTTTAGTGTTAGCCGCCTTTCTAGTCATCATCTGTCACAGTCTATCCATCTTTTCTTTTGTATTTATTTATACTAACGCCTCGTACAGTCACGAGCATTAATATGTATACACATCGCCAAATTCAAAAGCGATTTTCTTTTAAATAGCGATTGCAACCTTGAGATAACTTGGGTATTTCATTATAGGTAGTGTGGGTTCCAAAATATTATTTTCATAATAAAATGAGATTACAATTAGTAAAAGTGGAAAAAATCACTTTTAAAAGTTGGTAAGCGTATACATATTATTGCTCGTGATTGTACATAATTAGGTGCAAAGGCGGATGTATTTCTCTGTTAGACAAATTAACCTAAGGGGTGAGTATAAAGGTAAGCACCTTTTCATTCCGCGACTGTAAATAGAAAGTTACAGAAGCCGATCAATACTTTGCCAATAAATAGGCGAAGGCTGTTGTAGCATAGACAAATACATCAGCGGGACAATTAAATCGTTGCATCGCATTGGTGCGGTACTGTTGTGTGTTACCTAGCCGCTGCCCTCGGCTTCACCCACGTGGGTGTTGGAAATAATCCCACGGGAATGTGCTACCGGGATAAATAGCCTATATGTTACTCCTTATAATATTAGCGATCTGCTAGTGAAAGTCCCGTCAAAATCACTCCAGCCGTTTCAGAGATTAGCCGGAACAAACAGACAGACTAACAGGCAGACAAAATAAAAAATTATACGTACTGTATTTACTTTCATACACATTTAGTAAAAAGCTGTTATTTTGGTATTAGAAACAGACACTTCAATTTTATTTATATAAATATATTTATACATATACAGGGTAAGTTTTTATCCAAGTCGCAAATTGTAACCATGAATTCAGCACATCATTCTAGAACCCCTAGCGCAGAATTTTTCGCCGGTTGTACAAAAAAAAAAAATCTGCTGTTTCATAGAAAAGAGCAATACGTACGCGGTGAAAATGTATGGAACAGCAGATTTTTTTTTTTTGTACAACCGGCGAAAAATTCTGCGCTAGGGATTCTAGAATGATATGCTGAATTCATGGTTACAATTTGCGCACTTTATAAAAACTTTTCCTGTAGATATAGATGTAGTAGAAACTAGGTGACCCGACCGACGTTGTCCTGTCAAAATTTCAATACTGCATACAAAAATCTTATAGAAAAAGACAATTTCAGTTTTCCCAGTTTTCTTTCCCCATCATTCGGATTTTATCAAACATTTGAAAATAATAATCAATAGCCAAATCGGTTCAACCGTTTTCAACTGATTAGCGCTTACCAACAAACAATCGTTTATTTATATTAATTAAATAGATATATTAGTGGCGGACTGACCTTCGTGTTGTGATGAGACAGTTTTGACATTCCATGTCCAATTCGCGGACTTGCATGTTACGTTTCAAAACGAAATACCTACATAATTTTAGCGCGTAAAAAAGAAGCTGTCTGCTGAGCTTAAAGTGTTCCTGGTTTCGACACCCAGGTCGGGCAAAGTCTTATTGACTTTTTCCAGAATTTGGTTGATGGCAATAGGCTCGCACCCATAACTGCTGAAATGTGGAAGAAGTATACACCTGCCTAACCATTCCGGGAAATACAGGCAGAATTTTATGTTATCTAAAAAAAACAACTTTGAATTAAAAGTACTTCCAGAAGTTGTCAATCTACAACTACATTGCATGCTGACTTATTTACGAGTATGTACTATGCCTTCAGCCAGCCGTACCAGTGTGACAGGAAAAAAAGTTAAGTAAACGCTTTCGTAGTGAATTAAATGCAAAAAAAAAAAATCTTTGATGATTTTTGTGATATGATTGAGATTAAAATTTGGATTAGTATTGTAGTTAAACCTTTTTAAAAGAGTAACGGTAGAGTTTCTTCATAAAATAAAGAGAGTACAGAAGGCAATCACATGTATGTAGGTACTTCGATTTTCATACCTACGTTCGGCGGTCGCGCTAGGGTTGTCAACTTTGGCTTATGCACAAAAATCTATCGTGGTAGTGGCACTCATATTTAGGTCTTTGCCATGATCACAATTAATCTCAACTCTAATAGTTATGTACGGCGGCGGGTGGCCCGGCCGGCTCGCCGAGCAGTTCTATCTTAACTATTTATAATGAGGAAGATGAGCGTATTTTTTAGCTTATAAGTACTACATTAAATACCTAATATAAATTGTAAAATACTCCAAGGCCACAAAGTCATTTTCGCTTACCCACAACTAACTAGGTATTCTGTGTTACGTTAAAACGAACCATCGAAACACGAGCAAATACCTAGGTACTCACCTCTCTGGTCAACTCAACAACTGGTAGCTTAAAAAAAGACAATTCACAGTATTTAAACAACCGTCCACTGAACAGTTATAGTAACTTTTTTTGTTGCTTCGTTTTTGCATTTCACAGACGCGTGTCTCAGGGGCTGGCACTCGCGCTCGCACTTGTCCCAACCGGTCCGAGATATCGTGTCCGTGAGCGGTGTCTATGTGTGCGTTGCTCGAGTGCACTTTGTATGTACATTGCCTTCTGTACTCTCTGTATTTTGTGGTTTCTTGCCCATTCTTCTCCATACGAAACTACATTCCTTCAGTTGCCTGTGTGTCAGGGACTATGGTATCTTTTCGAGCAACCCGCACCCCTGGCAGGCATCGGCCTTTGCGGACCCCACCAGGTCTATATTTGTATATTTATTCAGCTAAAGTTGAGATGTTAGCTAATATGGAATGTGCTTTTGTATCGTGTTTTGAGTGTGTTTTTTTTACTAACACACACCACTCCTTCTTACACCCTACATACGCATATTTGCATCGGGGGTTAATCATTAATTTTAAATAAAATATGCATCTGAACAGTAATGCAATCGAACCATCCTCGAGATTTTATATAAATATTTTTTACAAGTCGCTTCCATTCTAAACATCTACTACTACTACGAGTAAGAGTTATGCATTCCCGCAGTTTCTGGCATCCCAATAAAACAAATATTAATTCATACTCTCATAGCTTATAATTAACTTTGGGGATATATGTATCAGAATATGCAATCTCTGCTCATCACACACACATTATGACCAAGAGTAAGATCAATTTCGTGAGGTTCACAAATGTAACTTCGGTATAAATGCTGCCTTAGACAATAAACGCTTAGGTTCGCTTTCTCTTGAAAGCAATATTTGGCTACAGCCCGTAGACTTCTCCCAACATGTTTGTTTATAACTCTATTCAACAGTTCTAGTGCAACGTTCGAAACTCCAAGTAAATTGGCAGCCAGCAAATGTTTGTTCCAATATTTGAACAAACGGTGAGTTGTGTTTGGGCTAGTTGTGACTGATAAATTCTTTATTCATAAGTTGTGCTTGATTTTCGTAACACTAAGGTTTGACTTATCGATCATGTGTAATGTCGGAGTTTGTTCGGAAATTGACTGCCAACTTAAATTGTCCGTATATTTTAATCACAACTGTAATTGTTGACAGTTGTATAAAATGGCTATTACGCGGCAAATTAACGTAGGGTGTCATATAATCAAGATCAAATGTGAGCATGAGAGGTAAAGGAAAATATGAAATTAATTTAGATCGATTAATCTGAATTAGTTACCAAAATAACTATGAACAATTTAGGCATCAAGGGTTGCTCCTATTTAGACCAATGACGATTTTCTTTGAATAATTTAAGTTTGAGCTGTTTGCTTTGAAAGCTACATAAATAAAGCGACGAAAACTGAAAACGTAATTTATTATCCTGTAAGCTGTAAACCACTTGTTAGTTGATATGTTTGTCAATGAGGTCGATCAATCTAATTTGGACTTTATGTCAGTGTGATAAAAATCACTTAGCACGTCATACAATTGAGTCATGCATGACAAATGTGTGATCGCTTGTTATTTAAATTAGTGTTACTTTATTTGAATTTAATATTATGCACAAGAAAATGTTGTGGATTTGCATTAATTAAATGCAATTAAATCTCTTATGAATGCGATGACGTATCATCACATATGAGCTATAATGTTAAAAGATAAATTTTGCAGTCGCATATCAGCATCATTATCATCTGCCTAGCCGTTTCCCAACTTTGTTGAAGTCGACTTCCAGTCTAACCGGATGCAGCTGAATACCAGTATTTTACATGAAGCGACTACCTATCTGACCTCCACGACCCAGTTACAGAAATCTCGACGTTTTGACTTACACACTAAATTGAATCGTGTATTCCCGTTGTCCCCATAATCTGTCTCTCCGTCACGGGGACAACGGGACGTCAAAAATTTCCTTACCGTTGTTCCCGTTATATACATACGGAAAACAGGGACAACGGACAGTTAAGATTACACGTATCGTTGTCCGCTTACATTTTTTGCTTCTTTTTTAAACGTGGATAGCGGCAATCCTATAACTAAAATAAAAGGCATTTTGTACATAATATATTGTAATTTGAAATATAGAAGCAAAAAATAAATATGTACTTTATATAAGTAGATTTTTTTGTAAACTGGTGTCCTGCTCGAAGTACCAGGTTGTCATAACTTGGTAGATGCTTCGATAATTTTTATTTTTTTATGCGTTTTTGTATAGGCATAATATTCTCTCTATTATGACACTCTCACTAGTAATTTGAACGCAACGGGGACATCGGACATGAAAAGTATACACATATTACAATAAATTAACGGGGACAACGTGATTACTTTTAATTATTTTACTAAATTTCCTTTGTCCCCTTAACGGGGACATGGTCTACCGGGACATCGGGAATACACGCATTGGATTACTCATTTTAAGAAAAGGCGGGTCGCAAAAAATACCGGTCGTAAAATTATTAAAAAAAAGAACCTTTTTTTTATTGAACTCATATTGGACCTTCCAAACTAACAAGCTCCAATGGCCTCGTTGCTTCAATACCAATCAGTCACATCGACAACAAAAACAAATGCCATACAACAATAGAGAACAACACGTCATAACTCAGCGGTGACGTCACGACATTATCAGATGGAACATGTTACTCCGCTTATTGTCAACTAGACTTTAATTACTTAGAGCAATCAAGATGTCACTGCACGCCACGCCACCGTTATTAGGGAATAAAAAGCGCTATGACGGAATCCTAACAGGGCTACATATGAAAATAGTATTATGAAATTACAGGGACACAAATTTTTCAATTATATATCTAACACTGAGACGCCTTGGCACTGAACTGAGTCGTTCATATACAACATGTCCCGGAATTTAAGCACAATCATAGTACATACAATTAATTTTTACTATACAACATGTACAAAACATTGATTTTTATTTATTAAATTAGTAATACCGATTGTGGGAGAAAATTGTAGTCACAGTACAAATCTATGCACACACACATAAGGGCTTTAGCGTAGAAAAGTTTTGATTTTACAGCGGAATGTAAATTTAATTTGTCAGAAATCGATACAGTTTACGATTTTGAACAAACTACTTTCATTATGTGCAATCATTCGGTTACACATTGTATAGACAAAGTTTTCTGACAAAGAAACCGCGTCATTGTTTACACGCACCACGAGACCAATGACGTATAAACTGACCGCTTTGAAGGCGATCTGTAACACAAGACTTGCGCGTAAGTCACTTTGGCCCCACGACTTTTCATTACTTATATTGAGTATTTTGTATTATTTCATTTTCCTTAAAGTTATTTAAAATATCCTTAACGAAGTGGAAATTCAATAATAGTCTAATAATACTCACTCAATAATACCTTTAAACGAGCAATTCTTGTATATACGTATGTACTCGTATATTTATTATAATCTGAATCTCGGAAACGGCTCAAACGATTTTCATGAAATTTAGTATGCTGGGGGTTTCGGGGGCGATAAATCAATCTAGCTAGGTTTCATTTTTAGAAAACGTCAATAAAAAAAATAAAAAAAACGAGCATAGCTCAGTCATCCAGATATTAGTATATATTTTATTTGCATGCTCATGTGACGTTAGAACCTGGAGGATTTGTAAAACAAAACATCTATGTACTAATTACCCATGTTTTGCAAACCAATAAATGATTTAATTTAATTGGGTACTGTTTTCTGTGTTATCTAAATATAATAATGGTAATGCTTTGGGTATTTCAGGTGTCCACAGGCAGCACTAACTATTGTGTCCATAGAAACATACATAGGTAGGTATAGCACAATTATTTTGTTAATGTCCCTCGGCAAATTTCGTCGGTCGTCAGTCGTCGGATTTCTATCAGTTGTCCTTTGCACTTGGTGCAGACCGGACGCTCTCATTCGACTTGGAAGTATTTAGAGTTGTTAATACTCTTTTAACGTAATGTAATTTATTTTGAAAATGAGAGGAAAGCTCGTTTGAATTGGGAAATGCGATGATTCTCGAGATACATGAAGCAAATAGTTGTACTTTTTAGTCTACCTTTCCAAAAACAACTATGTGCTTATATTAAAATTGACATCAAATCTACCATCTACTCATAGCAGATACGATTTTACACTAAGCGTGAATAAACCCAGTAAAATATTTTCTTTAAAGTTCACACAGGATTAGTATATGATAATCAATTGATTGCCAACCTTCAGTAATTGAAGAGACACTAATAGAAGAAGAATAAGTTTTTAAATCCTATGTTTAAACGTGAATACACGTAACAATTGCACTTGTGGCTCAACTATTAGGTCCTAGCTTCTAATAACTGTGTCACAAGGTTTTATACAACCCACGCAAAGAACCCTACACATCAGAAAGTTCTGCTATTTAATTCAATCGATTCCTATACGTCTGATGGCCACTTAAACTACGCTCTTCCGTAATGGTAAAAAGTTATACATATATACGGACGATCAATGTTCGATGACGTCACATCGACGGCCATATTCTCGTAGGTAGCATGTTGTTTCAAATAACTTGACCGCGTATTATGTGTGCAATTTTCTGATATTAGAATAATCAAACAAGTATAAATCACTTAAGTATAAATCATCATCATCATCATTTCAGACGAAAAACGTCCACTGCTGGATATAAGCCTCCCCCCAAAAGGGAGATTTTGTCATAATCGCCACACCTGGCAGGCGGGTTGGCGATCGCAGTGTGGTGGTAAAATGCATAGAAAACGCTGCCGCCCATTCTCTGGTAAGTCCCTTAGTCGCCTTCTACAACACCACGGGAAGATATGGGATGCTTCTATTCTTTTACGTCCGGCACAACATGGTATAAATAGGTAGCATTTCTTCAGATAAAAGTTATCTGACTACTAGAAAACCAGCCCTAAGAAACAAATGAAGCGATGGGAGAAATATAACATACACTATCTTTCTATGACAGAAACTCACGCTTCATCTAAACCACTGTAATTTAATATTACGGTATATTATTAGAGATGGGCCGACTATGAGTTTGACCGACTAGCCGACTAGTCAGCTGTAAAATGGCCGACTAGTCGGCCAAGCCGATTATTGCTTTTGGTTGGGTTCGGGAGACATCAGTAATGTTCATGACTACGCTTTCAGCTCGTAGGTGCGGCGTTCACCGCGAACGCGCCCGGCGACCAGGCGGAATTGTCAGGACAGGTTTTTATTTGCTTTGCATTTATTCTATCATTGTTTAAGTGCGAGCCAGCGTTTCTTCCTATTCTATTTTATATTGCACTGAACGAAAAACTGTAAAACTGATTCTATAATAAAAATAATAACAGTAAAGATTTCAATTTAATTTTAATCACCGTCTTTGAAATTTTTAAGCATATTAATAGGAATAAAAATGGGCCAACTAATAGCCGACTACAAATATGGCCGACTAGTCGGTACATCTACTATATATTTTACAATGTTTTTTTTTGTAGTGTTTGAAAACCTTATCCTTTGTCTTCATTCATGGAAATATGCTTTTGGCTTGGACGTTTTGAGGGATTAAAAATACCAGTAAGTATCTAATGAAAATATGAAATGACAGAATGAAACCGAACAGAAACCAATAATATTGTAGCAGTGGCCATCTTAATTTATCCTAACAATGCATAAACGTTATTGACCAGAAAATACTTCAACCAATTCACTCACAGTTCTTCATTCATTCACAATCTGGACCCTATTCCGATTATCCCACGCTGTAGAGAGACTCGTCAATGCATCAGTCGCAGATCTAAGTTTAATTGAAAGCGCAATTTATGCAAATAGAATTGGCCGCTAACTTCATATTCCCTCGGGTGATGTAATCCGGGATATCGCTCGATAATTGTTCTCTATCCGAGTCGACCATCTGCTGTTTACATTAGAATAGGAACCTTTTAATGAGGACCGGTTATGACTTGCTCTTCTAGTTAGGTGAGTGAATAAGTTATTTGAAAAAGAAAAAACGATTTATTGCCACCAGCGTAGACTATGAATTTTAAAAGCAATTTGCACTAAAACACATAATAATATTGAATATTAGACTTTGCCAGCGGTTTCGCCGGGCGTGGAGGTCAAAAATTATGCCATGGGAATGTACTTCCGGGATAAAAAAGTATCATCTGTGTTAATCCAAGTTGTGAACTATCTGTGTGCCAAATTCATTCAGCCATTTTTGCGTGATTGAGTTACAAAGATCCAAACACCTAAACATCCAAACGTACAAACTTTCACATTTATAAAATTGGTAGGAAACAGGAATAGTATTTTCACAAAAAAACCTAAAATTAAATTCTTTGTTTTTAGGTTGTGGAACCACATGATTGTGAATGGTTTTGATTGCCTTAATTTACTGTGACGTCAAATGTCTATAAACATCCATATGGTCATTGCTTGCCGTGTGCCATGATATACAAACATGTGACGTCACGCGTCAAACTCGACGCCATGTTGCCGTAGCGAGCGTTTTGACAGCTTAAATAATCAGTGTATTTTGTAATGGCTTTTTGTAAGGAAATACTTAAAATACATGAAAATAAATATTATTTGTGCGGTCTTTAAAGACCACTTAATAATATGAGGTGTAGTTGAAAAGTAAATTCAGCTGCAGTTGCTCGTTTTAATTGGTCTAACAATCCGTAAAATAATATTTACTTCGTCGTCTAGTCTACGTACAATTTTTTGTTGGTTTAATACACCTGAATGTAACAAAAAAAAAACCGCTAAATTTTAGTAAAAAGTATCTTACGTTTTAGATCTTAAACTATTTCTATAGAAAATTTCATCCAAATCCGTTCATCCGTCTTTGGGTATTTGGGTAACAAATATCCGAATATCTGAAAATCCAAACATATAAACATTCACATTTATAGGAAGTAGGATAACAGGATACGGCATGTGAACAGCAAAATAGGCAAAAAAATCTCTTCCAGCATACCCACGATCGCAGATTTGTAAACGGTTTGTTTTGTTTTTTGTTAATTGATTGATGAAAGGTATATTCTGGTCAATCGTCGAATCCGACTCGGCTGGGCTGCATTCGCAATATCTTCTCGTCTCACATACCGCAGTATCTCAAGACGAAAGTGTTTGACCAGTGCGTGTTGCCAGTGATGACATATGGAACCGAAACGTGGTCGCTCACAATCACAAAGGGCCTCATAAGAAGGCTTAAAGTCATCCAAAGGGCGATAGAGACGGCTTTGTTTGGAGTTTCCCTGCGTGATCGAATCAGGAATGAAGAGATCCGCAGGAGAACCAAGGTAACTGATATAGCGCGAAGAATTGCCAAACTTAGGCAGTCGAAAGGTTCTGGAGTGGCGACCGCGTACCGGAAGACGTAAAGTTGGAAGGCCTCCCAAAAGGTGGATAGATGACCTTGTGAGGGCCGCAGGAGTCCGCTGGATGCGGGAAGCACAGAACCGGTCGAAGTGGTGGAGCTTGGGGGAGGCCTATGTCCAACAGTGGATGTTTTTCGGCTGTAATGATGATGATGATGATGTTCTGGGAAAACCCAGCTTCACAAAAGCAACCACATCACACATACAAGTTAACAACTTCATACAATTTTCCATATACCTAACAATAATCAACATCAACAACATGAGCTTATCAATTGACTCCCAGTTATCGTGGTGACCGACAATCAGTGCAGTGGGTGCGCTGGGTACCGCACTGAAGTGTAAATCGATTGGCTAGTTAATACTGTCCTCAATCGTTCGCTGTTGTGGCTTTATCGGATTACTTGCTCGCTTGTGGTACTTGGGTAATAGAAAGTGAATGACGGGTCACGTCGATGCATGTAATTTTTTAAAGTTGTTAATAAAAATAAAAAACAAAAGTCATGTATTCTTTCAGTGCATCCAAAAGTTGTATGTAAAAGATCTGATAAGACCGCCCATTGTGTTATCCTATGTATTTTACATTTATATCTGTAATTACTATGGTGTATATTTTTTTGCGATAGCTAAAGTCACACACAAAATTTAAATTAAAGCACAAAATACATCTCAAGATCTTAAAGACCATTGTTTGTAACATAGTGTACGCCTCAAAGAGATGTCAGCACAAACTGGTGGGGTCCGCAAGGGCCGATGCCTGCCAGGGGTGCAGGTTGTTCGAAAGAGATACCGCGGCCCCTGGCCCACAGGCCATAGACTTTCCTGCTCCACCCAAAGCGAGAGAAGTTATTTGATGATTTCCCACCCTCGAAAAAAAAACCTACTACCTATCTACTACTACTATGGTAAACATATCAATTTCGACCTGAATATAATTGATGGTGCGAATAACTCGAGTCTGGAGGAGTTTTGGCCAGCAAGTTGGTCATGGTTGACGGTACGACCATGGTTATAAACTGGTTACCTGTCTGTTTTAGTATCGATGTCATTTTCTATAATTACTACATATTTCTTGTAACAGCTTGTATTGCATAGCGGCTAGTATGGCTAGCAATTTTAATAGCTATTAACATTTCTCTAAATTCTGTGGGTTTGGTTCCACTTTCATATTCCTATAATTTACACCTAGCGGGTGTGGGAGTGACTAATTGCATCATTATACTGTCTACACGTCTTTAAGCCCACACAACGGAAACAAATCACATCTCAGTAGGTACATCAATTCTAGTCAATAAATTAAACGACCACAAAACGTCAACAGACCATTACGCTCGGCTTATAGCGCCGTCATTATCGGCTAATTGGTCTAAAGGCTGCGGGCGTATTGTCCGTGCTCGCTCCATTAGCCCAAAACAGAATACCGGAATAGATTTTGGTGCATTTTAATTTTAAAGCTTCAGCGACGTTTGTTAGCGGCCGCTGAAATAAAGCGCTGTAAATTAAGTGATTGCTTGCAAGGCTTTTTTTGCCATTGAGTTCTTATTTTGAATTCTAGATCGAATGACTTTGGTTTAAATAGAGGTTTAGTGATATTGATGGAATTAATATACAATTTTGAAAACAAGTGGTTTTCTGTAAGAGACTTTATGCATGTTAGTTTTAACTACTGACTGGTATTTCTTTTTTAATATTATATTTAGTGTTATATGTTGTAATGGATTGAGTGCTAAGAGAGTATTTTTTTTAAATATAGGTACTGTAATAGTACATTTATTTGTCAGAATATTGTTGAAGAGATGTCACATAGTTTTTAAGTTCATAATTTCCTGCCGTTTCCCACTCACAAATAAATTTTCAGGATACTGGTGAATTTCTAAAATATAAATTAAATTAAATAAATTAGAATCCTAAATTCGAATGTCCGAACCACATTTAAATTGAAAAATAGTCAAATATTGGATGAATAAATGTCAAAAAGTTGAAATTAAGTCAAAGAGTTATTTAAGAAGAGAGTAACATAGTTAGAATAATTTTCTAATAATTAAGTCAACTCTTCTACTTTACTACTTTTTGCTACTGAAGAATAAAAACCTGAGGGTCTTCAAACGAATCAATCATTACAATTAAACAGAACGACGTCTCCCACAAACAATATAACATTATATTCCTTACAAATCCCTTTAAAAACATTGTTATTAAAACAGTACTGCAACAAATTGCCCCATGATCCTCGAGGCTTCAATTCTATACATGTTTACACGGAAAAACAAACAACGGTGAACTAGGTCAGCGTATAACCAGCCAGCATTTATTGCAAAAAGCGGGTAGCTTGCGAATCATCGTTGCATAGGAAGTATCTGCATGTTTTCCGTGCTGTTCCCCTTATTGTGGACTTCAGATAAGTTTTCTTGATAACAAAGTTTGAAATGCTTTTGTAATTATGTTGTGTAGGCAACGTAGAAAGAAGTTGTATAACGTAATCTGAGTTACTTTTTACTGGTGCTAATTAAAGATAAGGCAAGATATAGCTTATGTAATGGGATTGCAACGCGGGCCTTTATGATGTACCACAACAATTATATAACTGATCGCAATATACTTTATCAATGTTTACGATAAGATTATTTATAAATTGTTGATTGTAATTTGTTTCTTATTTTTTTTTTTTTAATTCATTTTTATACCTTTTGCGGGTCCGTAATTGTACTTTAGCTTTAAGCCAAATGTAAGACCTTTATGGGAACATTATGGGTTGCAAATAAAGCTATGAATATGAATCCTACGCTTGCTACTTACGGAGGTAGGATGAACATCTTTCTTTCTCCCTGACTAACATTCAAGTGGATTTCCTTATGTGACATTTAGACTTATTTTTAGACAGTATAAAACAATAAGTGAATTTTAAATATTTATACACGTGAGTATAGGCCAGCTGTCGCCATCCAACAAATAAAAATTTATAGAGTCAGAAATTGTATATTTTTTTTCAAATAACCTGGTTCTTTGGAATGAATAACTTATTATTTTTCTAGCGAATTACTTATAAATAAATATACAGTGAAACTCACAGAAAACCTTATTATTACCTAACTCAATTCACACAAAACTATAACGTCAGCAGAGAATGGAAAATGAAAATCTGTATTAAAAGTAATATAGTAGGAACCAGCTTTGAACTGAGAAATTGCAAATTTGTGTTATAGAGAACTAGATACTAAACTACTGGGGCTCAAGTCTGCTATTTTTATAAATTCGTCATTCCAACACGATCCCATGGTAAATTTGCTAAAAGTTCGTAATCTGCTAAATACATAATTGTCGATCATTGGCCAGTCAATGGTCTCGTAATAGAATTGTGTTATAATGACATTGTTGTATTGGCATTATTATAAATTCCATTAGAAGAAATGTTTTTCGAAAAACTACTACTAAATTTGAACATTTATTACGTTATAATATTAAGAGATCAAAGGAACTGTCAATTTTTTTTAGCAGATTACCGCCTAGGTCAGTTATTCATTTGTCATTATGTACGAGATTACCAATAAATATCATTTCTTTCAATGGAGTGTCAGTGGCTGACCATTGGAAGGTCATAATGAAGCCATTATATTAGTAGATTATCAAACTTGTCAAAATCAACAATTATGAAATCAATGATAGACCATTCTGATACTATTGTAATAGCAGACTTGAGGCCCTGTACGTTAGTTAGTTATTTCTAGTCAATATCTGTAAACTACACGACAGGCATTACATACAATCAGGGAAATTCATTGCTTCTCAAATTAACTACAGACTTAAGTTGTCCGTATCATAATTATAGATTTTTATTATTTTCTCGGCAACTCATTCTAATACACAATTTTAAATAGATAAAGTTGTCTGAGCTAGGATGGTACTAATTTATGGATCACCCGACTCTCTTCTGTATTTATACATCACCGTTGTCATTTTTTAACAAGTCTATTAAATGCTATAACACGGAATACCTCTTGGTAAGACTGGTTGTCAGACTTTCGGGCTTCTGACGACCCGTAACGACTGTCAAAGATCCCTAAATGACAGCCGGGACCAACGGCTTAACGTGCTTTCCGAGGCACGGAGGGGTCTTGGTATGTAAAGATGGTCACCCATCCACGGACCAACCGCGGCAAGCGTAGCTTAACCCGATCGATCGATCCGCGCAGCTATTGTTACTTAGCCACAAGCCCCTTAAATTAGGGATATAAATTGTTTATCAAATTGACAAACTACGATATCGTAGTTTGTCAATTTGATAAACAATTAAGCTAGGGTTAAGCTACGCTTGCCGCGGTTGGTCCGTGGATGGGTGACCATCTTTACATACCAAGACCCCTCCGTGCCTCGGAAAGCACGTTAAGCCGTTGGTCCCGGCTGTCATTTAGGGATCTTTGACAGTCGTTACGGGTCGTCAGAAGCCCGAAAGTCTGACAACCAGTCTTACCAAGAGGTATCGTATTACCCAGTAACTGGGTTGTGGAGGTCAGACAGGCAGTAGCTCCATGTAAAATACTGGTATTCAGCTGCATCCGGTTAGACTGGAAGCCGACCCCAACATAGTTGGGAAAAGGCTAGTCAAAAATTAGTATTTTCCGCGGATAGCAGCTATTATATATCATAAAATTGCATCTGAAACGCTAATCTTTAAACACAATTTTTGACCGAAATCCTCCGTCTACTCACAACAGAACTTATTAAAAATTGACCATTGCTGTCGAGATAGAAAGTTTATTGTTATGAAATTGCAGTACCGTACCTATTAGATTTCCTGGAAAACTCCGCGTTCTGTCTGCGTAGCTAGACGAATCCTTTTCAATTACTTCCACTCTCTCTACTATGGAAGTTAATGAACTTGTTCGTAGGTGAATGAATGAATGAATCGATCGATTAAGAAGAGTCAATGTTACAATCAATCAGTCTGAAATATTCTTTTACATTAAACAAAAAGTTCAGTAGTATTACAGTATTCCACGACATTGCATTTGTTTGAAATTTTATGGGATTATTATCAAATGGTGTTTATGCACGACATCTTTAAAAGTTGAACTCTCTGTTTTTATTCTCTAAACAGAGTATAAACAGAACCACACTTCCTCTGTCCGTGTGACCGCTTGGATCTTTATAACCACAAAACAGATTTTGATGTATTTTCAACCATGATTTGGAGACCTTCTGGACTTCTCTACATTCCGAAAGGAATAGAAATCTCGATGATTTGACGTGTACAAAAAAAAGAAGAATAAAGTTTACTTGGAACTATGTAAGGTATGGTAATCAATTAAAATGGCCCCTGACGACAATCTATACTAGATTTGATTTTTTGTTTGCTTGCATTGAATAGGCTCCGAAACTTCTGAACCGATTTGAAAAATTCATTCACTGTTGGGAAGCTACACTATCCCCGGACAACATAGGCTATATTTTATCCCCGTATTCCCACGGAAACGGGAACTACGCAGGTGAAACCGCGGAGTGCTGCTAGTAATTTATAATTTACTAATTTCTCACCACAATATCCTTATATAAGAGTTACATAGAACAATATTGTGCAGTTATGGGCTCATAGAATACTAGGAGACATACACAGGAGACTGATGCCTAAGCTAACCTGTCTTTCAGGCTACCAGGTCTACGCCCCAAGTACCTACACAATTATGGTTTCCCGTAAACTAAAATTAGACAGTAATAAATTTACATTTGACAATTAGGAGTGATCGTGTGGTGAGTAGTTTTGTCAGTGTGAGCGAGTGTAAGTGTGTACACTTTTACAATGTATATGTTCGACGCGCCTCGGGACGTCGACTCAGTCTTACTAGAGAGGTAGTTGCTTAACACACTCACTGTAGGAAAGGGTTTAATTTTAACAGTTTAACGACATTCATTGCGTTATTTACGTTGCTGAGCAGACAAATTTTTCGAATAAATGAAGCAATGAAACGGAAAATATTATTTATATGTTGATAATTATTATTAATATCTGGATGACTGAGCTATGCTTGACTTTTTGTTAGATATTTTCTAAAAATGAAACCAAGCTAAATCGATTGATTGCCCCCGAAACCCCCTGCATGCTAAATTTCATGAAAATCGTTGGAGCCGTTTTCGAGATGCAGATTATATATATAGGTATTATACTAGAATTGCTCGTTTTAAGGTCACGTTCAAAATACACACACAACCCAATATCATTCACACTCTGTAACATATACTCACACTTACACTTCACTTTTTTTTTTCAAATAGATTTTAAGATATCTACTACCTAATTAATTCGATTTTTGTTGATTAATATTCTTGCTTCGAAATTATTAATAATTTAGTTTTACTAAATTGATCTGATATTTATTATTTTGTTTTGCCTTGAACTGTGAACTCACGGTTATAGAAAGGTATACTTTAAGTGTTTTATTTTAATTGATTTCAGTTTTGTTAATTTTTTTCTATAGCTTATGTTTTCCTGTTATGTACTTCACTATGAAAATGTCGCAATTCCGACCCCCAAGAAACCTAACCTAACCCAAATGCCTAGTTTGGGGTCACCGCCCACTCTTTTTGTACAATAATATTACTTATCAATAAATAAACTTGAAATTTGAAAAATCTTTCAAATGATTCAGATTCTGATTGAGGGTCACCACCCACTCTTTTTATACAATATTATCACTTATCAATAAATAAACTTGAAATTTGAAATATTTTTCATAATAATTCAGATTCTGATTGATAATGTGTTACACAATTAGGGGCGTATGCATGTTGTTCTCGTGCAGTTCTTACTGATATCAGTGGGGTAAAGAACCAATGCGTATGAATTGACTCTCAGTTCAATGACCTGCCAGTGTCAGTCCACGCCACGGCGCATACAGCTTTACGTTAGTGTGAGTGCACATACGTATATCAATAATAAATTGATGACATGGAACACAAAAAGAATAAGGCAGATAACGATACCGGTCGGGGTGCGGCGAATGTACAAGTATCTCCCAGGCCCCCGACATAATATGGTAGTAGAAGGAATAGTGGGGATTTAGTTGGTAGGAATCTGACATAACCCTCCGTTTTACTCAGAAAGAGGGTATTTCCCATGGAAAAAATGGCCTACTATTTCCCAGGAATAAAAAAAACATAACATCAAAGCTGTAATCCACGAAGGGTTAGTCAGAGGTATGTTATCCACCCACATTTCAGTGGGTACAAGTCCCATATAATAAGGGGCGAGCCTACCACACACACACACACACACACACACACACACTAGTAGTAATAAAAACGCCAGTAAAAATTATATTTCAATGCAATTTTACCTTACCGCAAACGGGTACACTGCTGCTAACAACACTGTCAAAACACGTGTATCAATTCCGATACGTGATGGATGTGAGTTACGATACGACTACACTATACAGGATGTTCTGTAGCACGATATCAGTGATAAAAGGGGAGGGGATCATTTGAAACAAACGTGCCATTTTGGTTAAAATGGATCAACTTTCAAGAAAGTCCCAATAAGGGCCTATGTTTTGCTAGCAAGTCAATTGCAATGTTATTAATGAGAAAGAAGTTTATTTTTCTCGCTTTCACGCAAAAACGGCCCAACAGATTTGGATGAAATTTGACACACAGATATACCATGATTTATGTAAGGACATAGGTTACTTTTCATCCTGTATTACAAACAAAATCGCAGGCAACAGCTAGTATTTCCATAATTCAACCTCCTTGACTACTTTTAGCAAGTGTCCAAACAAGTATTTTGAGATTCTATGGGTCTTGTCCATCTATTCTATCCTGAATCGACAATAAAAAGTCATATACACAAGCATCTTAGGCTATCGTGTCGTATCACTCTCAAAAATTACTGATTTTACATGCCATCTGTACCAAACGCCCTATATAAACTCTCTTAATACAACAAAGTGACCGACAATAAACGCATCCACATTCACAGAATGGTGATGGATCACATCCTGCCATTTTATTCCCCAGTGGCTATGTAGTGTTAAAACTGTCACTAGGACAATGTGAAAAAGGGATGCAAACATCTGTCCCATAGCTTCTTCTCTTTCCCGTACCTAGTAGAACATTGTCTGGGTCATAACTGACATAATACGGCCATACAACTGCCATTATGTTCTTCTAGTTGCTAGTGTGTCCCAGTTTCTGCGGGGGTCCGACGAGTCACGTTGTCACAAAAATACCAGCTAGTTTTGGACTTCTGACCTTAAAGTGTCGCCACCAGTTGGATAAAGGTCAAATCGTAGTTTCAGAGACTGTTGGTTAACTACAAAATATACAGGATTTTATGTTTGTTGTTTCGTCTATCCTAGTAGTAAATGTTGGTAATCGGTTTGGAGAAAAATGTCTCATATCGCTTAACAAAAGATCAATCAACCTTAGCCCAGGATGCTGCGGTAAAGGAGGAGTGCCGGTGCTTCTGAGCAGCGCTCTTCCCTTCCGTGGCCTGGACGGGGCCGCCACCGTTTGATGGCGGACGCGGTGGGGCCGCAGGGGAAGAGGACTGTCGGTATAGCGTCAGCCGCTCTCCCTATCCCCTGCGGCCGAAAAGTGGTAGACGGGACGGCGCGTTGTGTTCCTCACGCGCGCCGTCAAAGATGTCAGCAACCACTGGTGGGGTCCGCAAGGGCCGATGCCTGCCAGGGGTGCGGGTTTGTTCGAAAGAGATACCACAGCCCCTGGCATACGGGCTACTGAGGGAACACGGGTGGGTTTTAGTCAGTTAAAGTCTGACATGCCCTCCTGCTCCACCCAGAGCGGGAGAAGTTATTTGATGATTTCCAACACAAAAAAAAACCTTAGTCCAGGATAGCAACCGTACACAATACATATTATGTATTTTTCATTGATAAAATGCAGTACAGACATCATTACAATATTTTATTTACTAAGGCCACCGAACTACGTATGTAAATACGAAAATATTTCCTGCTGAAGATAAAGCAAGCTCGTTTAAATATTTTAATTAAAATCGTAATGCGGTCAATAAGCACTCAAGGGATTACAATTTTCATTTATAAATATATGTGGTTACAGATGATTTTCGCTTGTATTATATATGCAGTTACAGGTGATTTATTGTTTCTCCATTGAATGGGGATCGGATGAACAGAATTCATGCGATATTATTTAGGTCAGCAGGGAAATGAGTTATTTATTACGTATGGTTGTTTGTTTTGGGACGTAGTTGCTATTGATATTTAGAGCAAACTATTTGGACACAGAAGCAGTGGCGAAAGCACCATATAACACGATTCCTACCGGCTTCCCTTCGGGGATTCACGTGGATTGGGGTTCTATATTAGTTATTTCTATATTCGTTTTGAAATGATAGTAAGTATTCTTCCTCACTTAATAAAATAAAGTCACTTTTAGTGTTTAAATTACGCAACGGTTTTGAATGCGGTTTTCATCAATAGACAGAGCGATTCAAGAGGAAGGTTTGTATGTATAATGCACCGAACTCCACGCGGGCGAAACCGCTGGCAAAAGCTAGTTATTGATAAGTCAGTAAGTTAAAGCCGACTTCGCTTCGGCTTCTCTTTTAGAAACATTAACACCTCGCCACTGCAAAGAAGTGATTCTTATCGTACTGTTAGTTGTATTAACGAGATTGATCAGTGTGGGTTATGATCAACTGTTTTACAACATGTAGATATAGAATACATGTTGTACAATAATTTTGTTATAGCTTCGACGTGTACACGACGACGTGGAATAGGATTCTTGAACGGGGCGTGTGATGTGCACTCTCGAATCACTTTGCGTATTGTTAAGCTTGTCTTTTGAGAGTAAGTGTACCTACATCCTCGTGGAGGCGATCGGCGGCGGCAATCTCTCGCGTCCGGCCCTGGTCCAGGCCATGGTACGGAGCGAGAGGGCATGGAGATCCGTCACCTCCTTCAGCGAAGCAGTAATGCTCGCGAAGAGGGAGGCGGCGTACGTGAGGAAGAGGCAGCATATGCGCCCTCGCGACCCTAGCCGCCGCAGGATACGGAGACGCCCTGGGCGTCGGGAATCCCAGGCCGATTTCCGGCCACCGTAGGCATGGGCTTGCGGACGGCGAGTAATAGGTAGCTCGCTGTCCGGTAAGGACCAAGCCCAAGTCGACGGCGCGTTATGTTCCACGCTCGCCTCAAAGAGATGTCAGCACAAAAAATTATGGGGCCCGCAAGGGCCGATGCCTGCCAGGGGTGCGGGTTTGTTCGAAAGAGACACCACAGCCCCTGGCATACGGGCTACTGAAGGAACACGGGTGAGTTTTAGTCAGTAAAAGTCTGACAAGCCCTCCTGCTCCACCCAGAGCGGGAGAAGTTATTCGATGATTTCCCACACAAAAAAAAAAAGTGTACCTACATATCTCTAAATAGTATAAAGTCGCTGTTTTCATTATGTCTCTTTCTCAGTTTACTTCTTCAAAACCACGCAACGGATTTTGATGCAGTTTTCACTATAATTTAGAGAATTTCTTCCGAAAGGTTTATGTATACATTTAGCATACAATATATTGAAGAAATGTTTTGGCAAATCGAAAACATTGTGCGCAGCACTGGTGGGAATTGAAAATACGGGGATGATGTTGCTGACTACATGAATACAAGTTCATCGACAAACCGAATCGTTTTGAAGTCGTCCAAAATCGTGAGCATAATCGATGAACCGCTAAACGAGCGTATCTCGACTTTGTCTACAGACAATATCACAAACTCAAACTCAAACTCAAACTCAAAGCATTTATTTCAATTAGACCTTTCACAGGCACTTTTGAATTGTCAAACAAAAATCGAAGTTGAAGCTAGGTGCCCATTCCAAAAACGTAGATCTCTCTGGAGAAGAACGGGCAAGAAACTCCAAGGACACTCTTTTAAATCGTGGGTATTACAAAATTTGTGTGTGTGGGAACTTATTCTTGGTGCTTCTATATGTGAGAACAATGTAAAAAAATGTAATAAAATAAATTAAAAAAAATAAGATTCAAAATAAGCCATGGCAGATAAGAGATGACCAATCTCAACCGACGGCGCCCGTTCACGAACTTGACGACACTTAACTGACCCAATTTCTAAAGGTTGCATCTTGTCCTAATTCCGTTGTGGGCTAAAATGTGATTTCATTGGGCTAGCAGTTCTCAGCTAAATATCAAAATAGCTCTCTAAAGAGAATTTATTAAGTGCTACCTAAGTGAATTGTTGAATGTCTGTTAATATTAATACTGATTTAGTTAAACTGTTATCGTTTCTGAATAAAGTAGACTTTTTAAAAGCTGATCTAGGGTTTGTGGTTAGTACAATGTTTGGTTATTTCAAGTTGTTACTTACAATCTGACTTCTGCGCTGCGTGTTGCGGGTTCGATTCCCGCACGGAACAAATATTTGTATGGCCTACAAGTAGTTGTTCTGGGTCTGGCCGTTTGTGTATGTGAGTTTTAAATGTTTGTAAGCGCACCCACATTACAGGAGAAATTCCTAGTGTGGGGCAACGTGTTAAAAAAATCTATGAGCACAAACTTCGAGACATTCTGTTAATAAAAAAAGAGAAAAGTATCACTATCTTTTTGTACCTATCTTCATTGTCAATACGTTACATAATAAGCATATTTGTGGGACGTTCATCAAGTTTATAGTTTTGTTAGAGGATTAAATGAATAATTGGTATAGGTATCTTGAATTAATGACAAATTAGGAGCAGATAGATGAACCAGAAATAAGAGAATAGGTCTCTCATCTTTTCATTACTTTATGACAAAATTACGATTTATTATTCAATCTAAGATCTCATGAAATGAGTTTTAGAAGCTAATGTTGACAGTGAAACTCCACAGGCTATTATGGAAACTTTTACTCATATTAATAAATGATAGCCATAGTAATAAAACTACAGTGTTATTGCTTTACTGTGACGAAGGATGGGTAGGTGGGCATTTATGGCTTGGTAGGTTTGAGCTGTAGTAATTAAATGAAGATTTTCATTCATGAAACAGTGAAAGATGATGTTTGGAAAACGGGTTTGAGCGTCATAAATAGCCAGAGATAGTGGACATTTAATGGAAATTTTAGGAAAGTAATGTTTACTGAATATGCTGTGTTGCAACCTCTAAAATATGTCATATTATAAGATGCAGTAAGAAATTGTTTGCTAAAATAACTAGGCTTGATGCCAGGATTGGTTTAAATGGTAATATACTTTTGGGGTGATATTTCCGTCCTTTATTCTATCTTATACTTTACACTCTGAAAAGAACCAATAATACAAATGACATATAACGACGATCCAACCAATTTCCTCCACAGACGAAATTACTGTTTGTGTATAAAATCAAGAACAAAGAATATATCGCTGAAAACCTAAAAAAAAAACATTTGAACACACTTTTATCCGACATTTGAACTTTAGGCAACTAACCTACAAAATATCCGTGGCAAAGCATTGCAAACTGAACAAGCATAAAACATCATAGAATTTTCTGTATAACACAACGAAAAAAGCCCTAAAATAAGCTAAAGCCTTTTGTACGTATTTCTGTATATAAAAGCATATATTTTCAGTCGTCGTTCGTACCGCCATCTTTAGCTGAATCTAAGAAACGTTTTTCGGAGGGCCGTGAAGTTAGCTCCTTTATTATAAAGATTAGGACTATTACGGGTATATCTATAAAGAATATAACTGCTGTATATGCGAAATGTATATAGAATGAAAAATATGACTTTTCAGGTTATTTTCAGTCTCTGTCATAACCTGTTTATTGATCATTTTGTGATAAGAAACACTTGGTATATGAATACTATATCATTTTTATCTAATCACTTTATGTTCACGTGTGTCCTACATTGTATGATTGCAGTTCTTATTCACGCGACGAATAAAATATGATTAATTACTCGTAACAAAGAAAATCGTAACGTATAAAACTGAACAAACGTTGTTACTTTAATAAATTAAATAAAGGACGAATTGTGTTTATAATTAAATTAATTGGATGTGAAATGGCTGAATAATTACTGCGGTGTTGGTATGATCCACACGCAGTCCCGAGGCACACAACATTACGTATCGACGCAGAAAATATTGTAAATACACTTCATCCACTTTTGTTTCGAAACATCTAAGTTATTGGCTTGGGTGATAAAAACACCTACGCGATATTTCACGCGAAAATGGTACACGAAGCCTTACAATCTATCACTCACCAGAGTTAGGGGCATGGGCGCGGCGCGACTCAGCACCCACCGCACTCCTTTAACTAAATGAATCCACGACTATTTACTGCTTCGATTCTCGCCATTTTCTCAATAAAACCACCGAACATTTAGCTAAAGACTTAAGAAGATGGTTGCCCTCGCCGTCACCGTTGTTGCTAGGTGCAGATCAATTGCCAACCCTTGTAGGTTACATGAATGAAACCTACACATTTTCGGTGCGTCATAGCTATCATATCGCTCGCACCCGACGCGGACCTTCAGATACGCCACGATTGTACTAAAATTACAGGATATTTTGTAAACGTCTTCAAAATTCAGTCGATTGAACGTGAACGTCTCGTTTTGGATTTGGCACGTAAGAGGGGCGGAGGGTTAGTGTAGAGCCTGACGTGTCAGTGTCGTGTGTCGAGCGAGTGGTAGACGGCGCTGACGGAAGGTCGGGGAAGCCGGGCCGTCGGCTGGGGCGCGAGCCCGGGCTCCGCTGACGTCAGCGACGGCTCGGCGCCGAGCGGCGGTGCTCACCACCGGCCTGCCAATTATTATTTTATGTACACGAACGGCGCGAAACAAAAGGCGGCGACGGCGACGGCGGGGCGCGGGCGGAGAGCGCTCGCCGCAGGAGCGACTCCAGGCGCCATCTAGCGGGCGCGCGGCGACCACTCGCGCCTACTCCTTTCGGTCTGCGGACGATCGAATAGGGACTAGACCTTTGCGCTGACCGACCCTCACTGGCCTACCGGACTCCGGCAAAACTGTCACTGATCGGGAGTAGCGCGGAGCGTCGATGGGGGTGGCGGATACGCTGCGGGTTTGGAGGTCACGTTTCGCAAAATGCGTTCACTGATGCGTACCGTCGTCAGAGCGTGGCTGCGTGTGATGGTGGCGGTCGGGTGGGCCATGCTGTCAGGCGGCGCGGGATAAGCGCGGGCCGGGCATGGCGGGCTCCTGCTCGACACTGCGGTGCGGGCGTCCGCGGCGCGCGCTGCACGCCACTGACCCGCGCACCGCCCGCGCCCGCCACGCCGCCGCCGCTGCGCGCGCAAGCCCGCACCGCCGGCGGCCGCACCGCGCGACCGAGCTTTCGGCCTCCGGCCTGCACCGCGTGCACCGGCACCACACCGCACACGGTCCGAGCAACACAACACACGCTACCTATCGATTCCACTTTTGGGTTTTGCACCTGTCGAAAGGTCGTCTCCGTGGCCTCTCACTTGGAAGCAGATTGACAAGTGTAAATAAACTCAACACGCAGACTGATTGACGTAATGACGTGGTTAATAATTATTCGTGTTCTTTGCCTCTACCTGGCCACTCGGAATACAGAGCATCATTTTTCATTTCAAGTAACATTGACCTTAATAAAGGTGTACAATAAAGTGGTTATTTACATACTTACGGTACGCATTATAAGTAGGTATATATCGCTAGCTGTTGGTGTCTGAATCCAGTTCGCTTGCAGCGAGACACGTCGTCGCCGCGTCGTCAAAATTTTACGATTTCGCTCGAGAGTGTGCTCACCCAAACAGATTCTATCTGGCACAATGCGATGCAGGATTTCCTTCCTGCTAGCTACAGAGCACCTCATCATCTCATATACGATATCTATGGAGGATCTTCCTTGCGTTTATCTTATCAAAGGTGTAGTCATGAATGTACAAGTTACTTATAAATAATAAGTAAGCTTTGTGCTGCTACGATTGTATTAAAAATAATACTAAAGATATTTTCAAGTAGATAGTTTCATAATGTCAGTAGTGAGTTAGTTGTGTTTAACAAACCGAAGTAACTTTAAAACAGTTCCTAGAACAAAGCCAATTACAGCCAACACGAGCGCACCTTTTGACACAATTCTTTTAAACCGGATTCTCCGCTTTGCCTTATATTCTGCTTATCCTGTTATTTTTAAATCGACACACGTTTTCTGCTTGAATTTTTTGCACTTCCCCTTACCTTGTTTATGTATGTACATATATTGCTGTTACATATTCTATAGGGAACGGAGGACTTGTTTTGTGACTGTTATTAAATTGCGCATTACTCCGGTTATAGACACTGAGCCTGGAAAATGCGAGAAACTAATCATTATGTACATCTTCGGTTTACATGTACTTAGTATCCATATAAAGTAGCTGCAAAAGGTAGGTACCTAATATCCTTAATGCTTCGGATTTCTTCTTGGATTCAAACTTGGAACAACGCTCGTGCGTTGTTTCACCGTTAAGTTTTCAAATAAATGTTCGAATGACTCCGCTTTGAATCGCGTCTGAAAAACGTTAGTCTAGTCTGTAAGTATTAGATTTGGATATTTTCAAGAACAAGTCAAATGAAACCTTAAAATCTTAAAGAGATAAGGTTGACTGTCCACAGAGTCGCTGTTACAAAATTTCACGTCGATGACCTGCCGGCCTATATTCTATAAAAATCTCACCGTGAAACTTAAGTGAAGTGAGCTTGATTCCACCTGATGCTGTAGGGTTAGACAGGATTGACAGCTGGCTTCGCTTCACAAAAAATTTCACGGTGAAATTTTGACAGGTACGTCGGATTTTGTTTACCATGAAACACATACTCATTCATAGGCAAGTCACGTAGTACGTACAAAGAAATAATTCAAAACAAACTTTCTACGAACTAGAATATTGAAATTAAAATATCCAAGTAACTAAGCTCATCAGCCAAGTATCCAAGGAAATTTGACTTATCACTTAGATCCAAAATTACGTGTAACTGTTCTAAAAACTGAACGCAATAAAAACGTGTTTCTAGAAAATTGAGATTTCTGTGCTATAACTAAGTTAAAAAGTAATGTATTATACACATATAAACCTACCTGTATATATCCTCTTAATGATAATGAAAACTGCATCAAAATCCATTGAGCAGTTTAAAAGCAATCGGCAGTCATGCAGACAGACTCGAAAAGCAACTTTATTTTTCTAATATTTATAGATACAGATTAGATAAGGCTTGTCCTAGGTGGTGAAACAATATATGTAAATAACTTGTGGTGTTTTTGCGCTAGTTGGAAGGTGGTAGGTCGAACTCACTGGTGGGCCTGGCTAAAAAGCACGCTGTCTCACCAGGCTTCGAGTCCGACAGAAGTAGTATCAGTGATGAGCAGTTAGACGATAGTCTACACGCACAACATTATTAAATAAGCTGCAGGATCAGTTTATAGTAAAACAGGCGCGTAAAAAATTATGAAACGCCTACGAGACTTATGAGACGACCAAATTTCACCGTGTATGGGACACGGTGAAATTTTGGTCGTCTTAAAAAGATGGTCCACTCAATGTTTCCGGCATTAAATACCTCTAGGCGCAATAAAAAATCGTTACCATTAAGATAATAGGTACAAAGAATAATAAATAATGCTTTAGACTTATGAACCACCCTGTTGATAATGTTTACGTATGAAAGGATAGAAAATACCTATACCATTACATTCCATCTCCATATCAGGGTGTTTGAAACTGCGTCATGCTTCTTAGTGAAGATTTTTTATTTATTATTATTCATAAAAGTTCCAAAACATATTTTTTTTATTTCAATGTATTGTAGTCATTGGATACATGAAGTGGGCTGCCGTTGTAAGACGACTAAAATGTCACGGTGTATAGTTTACAAGAATATATTTTATGTGTAAAAGTGTTTGTACAAACCTTCACAGAGAAATGAAAATCATTTATCGTTTATGTAGGTAGTTGATAAGCGTCACACGTACCTCGATCACAAAACTGACTTCATACAAAATAGTTATTAAACACGCATGTCAATGTATGCAAAATGAAGCAGACAAATTTTATCCACTGCCTGCAGTTTATAATGCAAGAGTTCAAGCTAACAAAGTTAGGTGACAACATTGTCTGGTGTAGAGCAGGTTTCCGTTCTCTGTTTAGTGCAATCTAATCTCCGAAGCACGTGGCTTCGAAGGCTTGCTCGATTTCACGCCGGGTGCTAAGCTATAAATCTGTGTAAAGCTTGTTAATGCAAAGTTGCGGCTGCGTATTATATGAATACATGCTGTATATTTTCTGTCAGAAGAAATGTTGTTTTGAGTGAATCTTCTTTGTTGACGGATACAGTGACAGAAGACAGTCAATACAACAGAACTTTCTATTTCATAGATTTGGCCCTACATTGGAGAAAACAGGGCAGCTAGGCATGTGTAATATGTATGACGGAGGATAGAATCCCGAATACTTGGAGAAACGACGAGAAAATTTACATTTACGCATACACATATACATAAACTCACTCCTTCTTATATATGTGGTCATACACACACGCCAAAATACTACACACCAAAATAAACCTAAATATGTAACTAACCCCGAATATTCTTGGGCACGCCACGATTGCGGCGGTAAGTCCCATCTTTGAGGAGTGGTTTGAGAGGCGGCATAGCGTCTTCACCTTCCGACTGACGCAGGTCGTCACCGGACACGGTTGTTTCGGGAGGTTCCTGTTTCGGATAGGGCGGGAGGAAACGCCCGGGTGTTTCCACTGCGACGATCGCCCTGAGGACACGGTGGAGCACACGGTGGCGGTCTACCCTGCTTGGGCGGAGCACCGCCGTGTCCTCGTGGAGGCGATCGGCGGCGGCGATCTCTCGCGTCCGGCCCTGGTCCAGGCCATGGTACGGAGCGAGAGGGCATGGGGAGCCGTCGCCTCCTTCAGCGAAGCAGTGATGCTCGCGAAGAGGGAGGCGGCGCACGTGAGGGAGAGGCAGCATATGCGCCCTCGCGACCCTAGCTGCCGCAGGATACGGAGACGCCCTGGGCGTCGGGAATCCCAGGCCGATTTCCGGCCACCGTAGGCATGGGCTTGCGGACGGCGAGTAATGGGAGCTCGCTGTCCGGTAAGGACCAAGCCCAAGTCGACGGCGCGTTGTGTTCCACGCGCGCCTCAAAGAGATGTCAGCACAAAAAGTGATGGGACCCGCAAGGGTCGATGCCTGCCAGGGGTGCGGGTTTGTTCGAAAGAGACACCACAGCCCCTGGCATACGGGCTACTGAGGGAACACGGGTGGGTTTTAGTCAGTAAAAGTCTGACACGCCCTCCTGCTCTACTCAGCAGGAGAAGTCATTTGATGATTTCCCACCAAAAAAAAAAAACCCCGAATTTTCTAATAAATCGAAAATGAAACCGATAACTAATAATCTTAGAATATATCCTGGTTATAAACGCAACCTATTTTGTGTTATGACGGATGTCAGTTGATTTTGACATGGCACACCTTCCTCCGCTTTTGGTTCATGCTTTGTATAGTACTGTTTTACTGTTTTTTCCTACTATATATATTTTATTAACGTTACGAACTGTTTTCTTTCTGCTTTCTTTCTGCCGAAATATCCCACATATCTGTGTTGCGTTAGTGGCAATTGCTAGACGTCAATCGTTCACTTGTATTCAAAGCAACTTGAAGCTGACCTGAACTTTACCTAGAGGTTAAGTAAAACAAATCCAGTTTGCTCAATTCATTGGAAATTATAGACAACAATATTTCAAAGTAATATGGACATTAATTCGTTATATTATGGTATAAAATATGTCCTTTGTTCAATGCAACTAAAGTAATATCATAAATAAAGAATTCTATCGCTGCATCTCACATTATGTATGTTCTTATGAGACGGGAGCCCGTTTTAAAGTCACATGTAACCTATTTTTGGTTGAAAGGATACGCATGAGAAACATCATAAATTATGCTCCTCGTGTGTTCTCAGGTTTCATTCGGAGCATGGTTTAAATTACATACATCCGAGCGACGTTCTGAATCCAAATTTTATGTAAAATTCCAAAAAGCTTGGGGTAAAGATGAACTGAACGAGTTAAGAATATGCACTTTTATATTTCAGAACGCAACCTACTAACAAAATTTGGATTTGCGTGGAAATATTTATCTACGTCCTGCCCCAAGAAAGTGCTATCATGAGTGAACTTCCGCATCAATCACACGTTTTAAATTATTTGTCTTGATCTTTTAAAATGATAAAGTATGTTAAGAATTAAGTACCTACATCAAAAACTGCTTTTAATTATGTAATCATTTTTGAACTATCACTACATATTATAAAACAAAATCCTTTGCCGTGTCTGTCTGTCTGTTCGTGATAAACTCAAAAAGTGCTGAACGGATTTTCATGAGGTTTTTACCAATACAATTAATGATTTTGGAGGAAGGTTTAAGTGTACAGTTTTTTAAGGTTTTATGTAAATTGGTTAACGCAGGCGAAACCGCTGGCAAAAGTTAGTATGAAATATTTGTTTACCAATTTTTACAAGAGTAAAACATGCTATTTCTTCGTACATCCTATTTACACACATGACAACAACAAACAAGACGGGAACATCATCGTCGCACCTTGTGTCGCAGCATTGAATATTGTATGACCAAGAAGACGTTTCGCAAACTGCGCCCACTAACCCGAACAGCTCACTTCGTCTTAGAAATTACCTCATTGGCCTAGTATCCGCAAGAGGTTACTAATCGTGAACACCTGGATTCGATACCCATGTTGTGTTACTCATTTATTTTTTGCTAAACTCTTATGGCTGATTCCTATTAGGTATATTCGGATCATTATTGGTTAAATTTAATACTGTTGTATCCTCAGATTATAATACAAAGGCAGATAGACCGCGCGGAACACCAAGAGTGAAGCCAAAAAACGAAATACTAAAGCGTCGCATTGTATATAATGCGAGGCTTTAGTATTTGTTTTTTTGACTCTTGGGTGTTCCGCGCGATCTACCTGCCTTTGTTTTATAATCTAAACCAAAAAAAAAAAAACAAATACTAAAGCGTCGCATTGTATGTTACATAAAATGCGACGCTTTAGTATTTGGGTTTTGGCCTCACTCTTGGTGTTCCGCGCGGTCTATCTGCCTTTGTTATATAATCTGAGCTTGTTTGCATCTTTACCAATTAATCAAAGACCTCATAGCTTCGCATAGTAGACCCTCCCATTAGGAAGTAGATATCACAGACAAAATTAGCTTACGGATCTATTTACATACCCACTTTGACAATAAAAAATACTAACATTGGTAAGCAAAACGACTCGTTTTTGTTTATAGGAACCGAGCATTAGTTGATAATTGACTTATTGCCCATTGGTTGTACTATAGGTACATCATCATCATCATCATCATCAGCCTATAATGTTCCCACTGCAGGGACAGAGGCCTCTCTCGGTGAGAAGGAGTGGGCCGTAATCCACCACGCGGGCCCAGTGCGGGTTGGCTATCACAATATGTCTTCGAATTTTTGGTTCTACGACATGCCGGTTTCCTCACGATGTTTTCCTTCACAGTTTCGAGAGCAATGGTGATGAAATAATTTACACAAAGTAAAGCGCCTGTCTGGGTTCGAACTCACGACCTACAACTCGTAAGTCGCGGCCGTTACCACACAATTTTTTCTGGGGAAACAGGCGTGATGTTTGGTTATAATATGTGACACTGACTAAACGCTCGTTAAGATACAGAGGATTGAAATCAGGAGTGAAACTTAGGAGAGACGACTAACGATTCCTTACTTCGAAACCATGTCAATTCCTTTGATCACACACGAAATCTACTAATATCGTAATAGATTTTCGGCATAAATAATGCAAAATTCAACAGCAAAGTGTTCGTAAATAATAAAATGCAAAATGTAATGATCGATCGGTAGGTAACCATCGGTTTAATATGGACAAATTGTCTTGGGACATTCAGAATATGACGTTTCGATTCCTTACCGTTACTTTGGTCTAGTAGTTTGAACGTAGTAAGTAAGATTCCGCGGGGAATCATAATAACCATACAGAATTGGGGCCCTGCCATGTCAAGTAAAATATATAGGTACCTACTGCCTCATAAGCTTCCATGGTTTCTGGTTTATCATTTGATCAAGTCTCTGCTAAGTAAAATGTTGACTCAGTTATGTGGAAGAAGGATCTCTGGTTTAGTAAATCTACTTTCCAATCTATGCTAATAAATAAATTTGAAGTGTGCGTTTCTAATGTCAAAATAATAGGTTTTTACAAATTGCGTATATACCGTGCGTATAACAAAAAAACCATTTATATATTACTTTGTCTGTCCTGTTTGCCCCCGCTAATCTTCGAGAAAGCTGGACCAATTTTGACGGGAATTTAGCTGATGTTATAAGAAGAGCTTAGGCATAAATTTTAGAAGAAGAATTACTGCAAAGGACCATTATTGTTTTTCCGAAATCCACGCGAACGAAGTAATAGTTAGTCTTTAATAAAACTGTTGAAAATAGTCATTCGAGGGCAGGTAATTTTAGCATGATGGCTGAAGACAGCTGAAGACGTTTCAGCAGTGTGCGGACACAGGTTCAAGAAGAAGAAAAAATAAGAAGAAAATATTATGTCTTGATCAAAAAACAATAGTTAAGGTTAAAGAAAATATTTGCGAACTCCCGGGTCAGATATTTGCAATTTCATATTTATATTAATTTATTGCATTCCATATTGTATTATAGATGTTATAAAGGGCTTAAAGCTAGGTACAGAAATATGGACCCTGTAAGGGCACAGCAAAACAATAAAATTAAGATTACCTACTTAGAATAAAATTAAAGCTACTACATAAATAAAAATAAAAATCATGGTATTTAAATTAATTTAGAAATGATAACATAAATTGCCAACATTTACTTTAAAACATATTTAGAGACATGGTCATTATGGTACATTATCGGGCACAGCAATGGTAACTACATAATTATTTTGTATAGTATAGTTTATATGTATATAAAATTAATTAAATTCTGTAAATGTAATTTAATGAAATAATAATAATTAAAAATTAATAAAGTACCTACTAGATGAAAATATTAAGAAACATATTATTTAAAATTGGTCATTTAGATATTCATTGATATTATAATAGCATTTACATTAAAGAAAATGTTCCAATTTATTTACGAACTAGCTTTTGCCAGCGGCTTCGCACGCGCTGTACTTTCATCCCCAAATTAACTCCCTTAGAGGTAGAATTTCAAAAAATTCTTCTTTGTTCCTTGTCTACATTATAAATGGAACATCTGTACAAAATTTCAGCTTTCTAGGTCCAAGGGTTTGGGCTGGGCGTTGATGAGTCAGTCAGTCAGCCAGTCAAGACTTTTCTTTTTATTTATATACATGGATGTATTAAATTTTCTTTCGTTTTTAATGATTTCTGATAATGTATTAAATACTTTCATTGACATCACTAGGGTACCTGTTCAGTGCATTTTTACCATAAAGCTATTAGGATGAAGCCATAAGATAGCGGTGGCTACAGCGCCTTATATACATACGCATAGGTACCTACTATGTTGCATGACTGGTTTACGGTGTGTTTGTGTTGAATTTCGATAAGCAATATTGCTAAAGAGAACAACCTACACTAAACTTCCGGAAGATTGAAACTTTACCGTGTGATATTATCCCCCAACTTAACAACCGAATAAACTTAAAAATACTTTACAAGCCCCCGAACACTGCTCATTTCAGTGCACCCGCTAGTTTATTGGCCCCCATACCCCGGCTGCCAAGGAACCGTTGAGAGTTTTGTCGACCCAGTTATAACCAGCCTCAAACGTATAGTACGTGGAGAGATGGTCTTAGGGTCACGCAGACATACTTCTGTTAGTAACGACGATTTTGCGACTTGGCATCGCGTTTTAGCAACTCTATGCGCAAAATTCACATATTGAACTTTAACTTTATTCTGCTAAGTTGCGTGTACGAATATGAACGTTAGTTTTATAAAATTTACGTTCATATTCGTATAGCACGGTAGCTCACGTTCGGTTATACGAATCTGAACATTTATTTAATAAGCTTAAGGTTCATATTCGAACAAAACGCTACTTAGCTAAGTAAGGTGTGATCTGGTAAATTTTTTCTCTATGCGTTCGGACGTGACAGCAAAATCGCGCGTCTTCCTTTGATTCGATTTTCCGCGTTTTGGCTACTTGATGCGTTATAAATAACGCAGCTGCATTGTAACATTCGCTGAGGCTTGGTTCCTACACACAAAAATGAGTCATTTTGCTTGCTTTTTTTACTGTCAAACTGGTTAAACGCCTAAAGCTTAAGAATCTATATTCGTAAGCTAATTTTATCTGTGATAGCAATTTCCAGGAGGGTCTACTATGCAAATAGAGCTATGAGATATTTTTAACCGACTTCCAAAAAAGGAGGAGGTTATATGTTCCACTGTCTGTATTTTTTGTAGTGTTTTTTGGAAGTCGGTTGTTTTTTTTTTTTTTTTCATTAGACAGTCCTAATTTTAGTCAATTATGGTCGTTTAATTATAGGAATCGGCCAAAAATCGTTGGGACTAGCACATAAGTTCGAAGTTTCACTTGCAGTATCGAGTTTTTAAAAAGCTGATCGTAAGTTCTGTAGCATGTCTGCTTAGCCCCTTTAAGTTATGGACAGTTATGGACATATAAAATGAATCTATTCCATGTATTTCAGATTGCAGGATCGTAACATAGGTATTGAACGTGGGTGTAAAATCATAATTTGTTGGCAATGTTTTCCTAGAAAGCTTTGTTTCGTGAGAATTGAGTCAGCCTGCTGCAGGTAATGGCTTGGTACATAAAGGGCATTTAAATGATCGGTTCATATAAATAAAAACACGGTTCACACTAGTTCCTTTAAAACAAAACTAAAACAATTACTATTGAACTAATGTCTATATACCATTGAAGATTTGTAGTTCCTATCTGATTATTGTATTATTTAGAATTATCATATGACTTATGTACCTAATTGGAATTAATTTTGTAATATTAAAGTTATTTGCTTCTGTTTTGTGTGTTATTTAATTTTTATTTAATTTAAATGTAATGTTAAAATGCAAATTCAAATACAAATATTATTGTTTACGAATAAAAGACTAAAAAAAATTATTTACACGTTACCCCTTTTTTAAGGGTTGGCCATCATCAAATAACTTTTCCCGCTCTGGGTGGAGCAGGAGAGCGTGTCAGACTTTAACAGACTAAAACCCACCCGTGTTCCCTCAGTTACTTGTGTGCCAGGGGCCACGGTATCTCTTTTGAACAACCCGCACCCCTGGCAGATACAATACCCCTTTACACGACTACCCGTAATGACTGACTCCTGACTACCCGTAACGGCTGTCAAAGATTGACGACGGATCCGAATTCGAAACCGTTCGGAATTATCATTATATAAATAATCTCATCGCTGAATATCCATTGGTCACCTTCTACGACTACGTACAAGGTAATGGGATGACTAATTTTTTTTTCCAGAATACCCAACCCAAACGATGCATCATGATGACGAGGATAACGTCATCGTGTTTTGTTGTACCTAGAAATGTTAGTCAACAAAGTGATACGAAGAAGTGCTTGTTTCATATTACATGGCACTGATTTTCAGAAACTGGTAATCAGTGTTTTGGTTGAACTTTAGTTTATAATTTTTACTAAAAACGATGTTTATGTTCAGATTAATGATCATAATTTGAACATTAAATCAAAGTAGAGTCACGAGCATAAATATCTTACAGTCTTATGCGTTGTGTTATGAAATAAGTATAATTGTAATTATAAGATAGTTCCCTTACATCTATATATATAAAAGAGAAGTCCTGACTGACTGACTCATCAACGCCCAGCCTAAACCCTTGGACCTAGAAAGCTGAAATTTTGCACAGAGGTTCCCTTTATCAACGTACTCCATTAAATCGAAAAACTGCATCGGGAGTCCGACTAGTAAATCCCGAACTTCCAAAGGTACTTGACCAGCCGGTCTAAACTAGAGCGGGTCACAAGCGTACCGCGGAGCAGACATGAGCCTTGCTTGCACGATTAAAAGGGGTCCCAGTTTACATTACACGGAGCTTTAAAGATTTTTGAATGAAAAATAAAAGACTGTTTATCTTGAATAAATTGAAGAGCTTTTAAGCAGCTTAGTAGCTGTTCTAATGATGGCTTGGATGTTACGGAAAAGGATGGTGCAATCGACAGGCGATCTATTTTTATTTATTTATTTTAATTATTTATTTATTTAAGGACAACCAACAAAGCTTACACCAAAAAATACATGTTAAAGCACTTACAATCAAACAATTTATAGTGTAGTCTTAATTAAAGGCTGCCACGGCATGCATTAAATTTAGAAGTAGGAAATGCAGTTACAAAACAGATTTAACTTATTTAGATAAGTAGATTGTTACATGAATAGACTGTTACATAAATCCGACATAAAAATACAAGTGAACACTTATTAATTTCGATTGATCCAACCACATTTGTTCGACGTTGTGCCAACCAATGAAAAGAAAAAAATACAAACAGATGCAGTCAAATTTTTGAGGAAAACTATTAACAAAGAAGGGCAAAAGAAACACACGATACGACGTCACATCGTGGCACGTTGTAACGTAGTGTCACGAGACGACGTTGCATCGATGCACGGCACGTCGTCGTGTCAAAACTACTCGTGTAGGTACTATGGAGCCAAAACACACACACGTTACGACGTTGCATCGTGTCATGATGTCATGTAGTGTGTGTATGTGTTTTGGCACTCGAGTCTTTATCTACATAAATTGTGGATAACTACTCTTGCTGCATCATGGCCCATCATTATAGTAATTCAAAACAGCTATTTGCAAGCAAAACTTCACATTCCCATATGAATACCACCATCTACTCGTATACTAATAAAATATTATAAAGAGGATAGATTTGATTGTTTGTTTGCATCGAATAGGCTCCGAAACTACTGAACTGATTTGAAAAATTATTTCACTGTTGGGAAGCTGCACTATCGCCGGGGGACAGGCTATATTTTATCCCCATATTCCCACAGGAACGGGAACTACGCGGGTGAAACCGCGGAGCGCTGCTAGTATATATTTATGATCTGTGAATTGTTGAACTATTGTTTCTGCTTCGCGCACCTGCACTAGCTGGGGACCTTATTTATGAGGTATCCATAGAATAGCCTGGTTAAGTATCCAAAAATCCCCTAGATTGACCTGTGAGGTGCCCTTCAAAATAAAACAGTGAACCTGATAAAAAAAAAGGTAAACACGTCTCCCTTATCTATCTCATCATACCTACATTACAACCTCAAAAGCAACCATGGCGTCCAATCCCGACATTATAAAACCCATCACTTTTTACAATTCATTCCATCACCGCACCACGCTGTTGTCATTACCCTGCATAAATAACCCGCAATGCATTCACAACCGGAGAACGAAGTCCAAATCTACGTGTAAATATTTTCGAGCCGTGTCCGCGTTTTCGAGATCCGTGTCCAGCGAATATTGCACTGCACTTTGCTACAAACTCTTTGTTCATGTAGGCTGTATTGGACTGCTTTTTAGGTTTTCGTACGATGTTGCTTTGTTCTAGTATGTGCAATCTTGGAGGAAACGTTCTGTTTGTTGTTTTTGTTTGATGTCCTAATATCTTGGTCTGGTTAGCTTAGACTTGGATAATTGTTTGGGGTCATAAATTGGTACACAAGGAAGGTGATTTTCTTAGGTTTACAGTGTTGCAAATCATTATCATTTTCTGCCTAGCCTTTTCCCAACTGTTTTGGGGTCAGCTTCCAGTCTAATCAGATGCAGCTGAATACTAGTATTTTACATGGAGCGACTGCCTACCTCCACAATCCAGTTACTGGGTAACACTAAACCCCTTGGTAAGACTGGTTGTTAGACTTTCGGGCTTCTGACGACCCGTAACGACTGTCAAAAATCCACAAATGACAGCCGGGACCAACGGCTTAACGTGCTTTCCGAGGCACGGAGGGGTCTTGGTATGTAAAGATGGTCACCCATCCACGGAATAACCGTATCAAGCGTAACTTAACCTGAACGATCGACTCTTGCGGATGTTTTACATCGACGAATCAATCAGCTTAGCTTAACATGACGCTTTATAAAAGTCATTATTTTCGTACATCAACCACAATAGCTGACTAGACTACTATTGCTCTTTCTATAATGTACTAGCGTGGACATCCATATCTATACACCTTAAGGACTATTTTTGCTTGCAGCGCTCGGCAGAAGCGGAATGGGGCGATTAACAGATATGGTCATCGTGTTCACGGGATTTTCTTTTCAAACTGTATAGATATGGATTTTTTCCATAGTACCTAGTTACTAATTTTTTACTACTTTTTTTTTTAGTTACTTTTTCCTTTGTGGGTAGACATAGAAGTAACATATTTTTTTTGTGTGCTCTTGTTAAAATAATTATAAAAATTATAATTTATATTTATTAATGAAATAAATCAGTAAATTAAATAGTAGACCCCCCCACACCCGCTATCTATTGTTTTCAAGTCTGTGGCACTAGTACCTGGTTCACTTTCACACTCTAAACATGGACACTAAACTTGCTGCCAGCTTGGTGGATCTTGAGCAGTTGTTTGGCTCCCGAATGCAGGATTACGAGGCAAAATTACAGCAGGCTACCACTGGTACCACTTCAGCTTCACCAGACATTGCATCCATTGCACGTGAGTTTTCAGAGTTTAAGCAGTTTGTCTGTCAAGCACTCTCCAAATTAAAAACTCAAATTGAGCTGCTAGCTGCTGGGTTCGATAGACATGAAACCATCATGAGAAGAAAGGTCCTGCTGTTCCATGGTGTTCCGGAGAAGGATAACGAAAAGTTACTTGATGTGGTTCACAACATCATATCCAACCAAATTAAATTGCCAGAGGTATGTAGGGACAAGAATGTTATTCATGTTTGTCATAGACTCGGATTCTCAAAGCAGAAGGCCCGACCCATACTAGTACGATTCTTCAAAATGGAGCATCGGCAACTGGTGTGGGAAAGCAAGAAAGCTCTCAAGGGTACCGGGATCACCATCTCCGAGTTCTTGACACAAGTTCGGCATCGGGTGTTTGCGGCTGCTCGTAAGCATTTCGGTATGCCAAATTGCTGGTCCATGGAAGGCAAGATTGTTGTTATTTGCCCAGACAAATCCCGACGGAAGATCGAAACGGCGGACGAACTTCACGACCTGATGGTCAAATTCCCGTCTTCTTCAGTCGACACCGAGGATTCTGCGCAATCCGAAGGACTTGTATCTCCTAAAGCTGCAACCTTGGATGTTAAGAGAACGAGGAAGACGCGTCTGCGCAAGTAACTTATTCGTTGTTATTGTTTTTGTCAGTCCATTTAACTCACTTCTCAACTTGGCCGTTTTGCATGATAATAATCTTCTTGGGCTGGTAGTTAAATAAGTTATTTAAAACGTCTCACTGCTAATCAGTTCACTTTTATTTTTATTATTGCCGGTATGCAACGTAATGTTTAATTTTTATGGCTTACGGGTCGAGAGATGTTTTGTCAAATTGACAATGTGACGGATGTAGACAGCTGTCAGTGTCAGTGCTCCGTAACATTCGCCACTGTGTCGCGTTCCATTCTACGTACAGTGCGATGTTTTCATTTTAATGTGTTTAAATTTCTATGATTGATCTTGTTGTTGTGTAACTCGGTTATTATTGTAAAATTTCTGCCAATATACCAGCGAGTGGGGGAGGTTTTTCTCAAAGGAAAATCTTTAATTGTTAGTGTAATTTTTAGTTTTAGTTCTTACGATATTTTAAAATTTATTTTTGTTGTTAAGATATTTATATTATTTTTGTATTTATATTATAATTAAGGCATATTCATGGACGATGTAGCTGATCTCAACGACAGCTTCTTCTCGTGCTCTTCTTCTACTAGTTTTGTTAGTGCAGACAGTGATTCTTCCTTACCTCTTACTTTGCATGATAAACTATCTTCTCTTTTCTCCAATGACCCTAAAAATCTGCATATAGCTCATATAAATGCTCAGAGTGTTCCTGGTCACTATTCTGACCTTCTGGCATCATTTAGTAGTGCTCACCTGGACGCGCTCTTGATATCGGAATCTTTTTTGAAGCCGTCTCTCCTCTCTACTCAATACTCACTCCCCGGCTTCGTCTTGATCCGCAACGATAGGACCGGCAAAGGTGGAGGAGGTATTGCTATGTACTTGCGTGCTGATTTACCCTACAGGGTGGTCAGTTCATCTCCTTCGCGGTATTCTGAGTCGGCTGAATACTTGTTTCTTGAAATTACTGTTCATCACACAAAAGTTTTGCTAGCAGTGCTTTATAGTCCTAATCTTCACATTGACTACTTCGATTCCCTCGACTCCACTCTCAGTGATCTTTGCCCTATGTACGAACACGTTATTATAATGGGTGATTTTAACACTTGCTTGATTAAAAATGACTCTCGCTCTCATAAGCTCCTTTCACTATTGTCTTCCTTCAATCTTCAAGTTTTGCCTCTTTCAGCAACACACTATTTTCCTAATTGTACACCCTCTTGTTTAGATCTTATGATCGTCTCCTCTCCTAATAATGTTTCTTACCATGGTCAACTTACGGCTAATTTTTCTTACCACGATCTCATTTATCTCTCGTATCGTATCCGTGTTCCCAAGCGTAAATCCCAACTTTTATATCTCCGTAACTACAAGGGCATAGATCTAGAGGCTTTGCAGCGTGATGCTAGCAATCTCAACTGGACTCCTCTGGTCGAGGAGGATGACATCGAGGATAAGGTGAACTATTTTAATGCAACCATTCTCGACTTATATGATCAGCATGCTCCTATGCGACGTGTCAAAGTGAGGCATAACCCTGCTCCATGGATAACGCTGCAAATTAAAGAACTTATGGCTCGCAGGGATAAAGCTAAGAGCAGATATAAGCGCAGACCGTCAGAGCTGAATCTGTCTTATTACAAATCCTTACGTAATCGCTGCAGTCATCTGTGTCAAGATGCTAAGAGACGCTATTTTCACGACCAACTTAATAACCGCAATTCTTCTGACGTTTGGAAATTTCTGAAATCTGTAGGTATAGGCAAGTCACCTGCCAATCAGTGTAAGGATGTGAATCTCAATGATCTCAATAAGCACTTCTCTCTCCTTCCCTTTTCTCTTGATCCGTCTGTCAAAGTTGCGACACTAGAGGGTCTTGCTAATCTGCCGTTACCACAATGTTCTAATTTTAAGCTTAGCGGTGTTACTGAGGATGACGTTAAGAAATCTATTCTTGCAATTACTTCTTCAGCAGTCGGTAATGATAAGTTGTGCTCAAGAATGATAACTCTTATCCTTTCCTCGTTACTTCCTGTTCTCACTCACATCTTCAACCACTCATTTTCTTCTTGCTCCTTTCCGTCAGTTTGGAAACAGGCTCATATTATACCTTTACCCAAAACGAATAATCCTACTTTATTAATCCACTTTAGACCTATTTCTATTCTTCCATTCCTATCTAAAGTTATTGAGCACATAGTTCATAGACAACTATCATGTTTCTTAGCGTCAAACTCGTTGATTTCCCCTTTCCAATCCGGTTTTCGCTCGGGTCACAGTACTGTAACCGCGCTTCTTAAAGTAACTGACGACATCCGCTGGGCAATGGAGAATAAGTCCCTTACCGTCCTTGTATTGCTTGACTTTAGTAGCGCCTTCAACTCAGTGGATTTCGACATTTTACTAGGTATCCTCCAATCTATCAATTTCTCTTCTTCCACTTTAGCCTGGTTCAGTTCATATCTCCGAGGACGCTCTCAGTGTGTTCGCCTAGAGGAGTCCTTCTCTGACTGGTGTAGCCTCACTGAGGGTGTTCCTCAGGGTAGCGTTCTCTCTCCTCTATTGTTTTCAATTTTCATAAACCTTGTTACCACAATAATTTCCTCTAATTTTCATCTCTACGCAGATGACTTGCAGCTTTACCGGCATTTTACTGTAGATAGCGCGGGCTCTGCACTTGCTGCAATGAATAATGACCTGGCTTGCATCAGCGTCTGGGCTAAGTCATTTGGTTTGCAAATTAACCCAACTAAATCGCAGGCCATGATCATAGGCAGCAGATTCGTTCGCAATGCGTCTGATGTTGCATCTCTGATGCCTTTATATCTCGATGGTGTTCGCATTGACTATACTGAAACCGCTAAAGATCTGGGTGTAGTTATCGACTCCAATCTTTCGTGGCGTGCTCAGGTCAATGAGGTCAGTCGAAAGGTACATTTCTCATCTCATTCGTTGAAATGCCTTCAAAGTCTCCTGCCTCTGAAGACTAAAATTTCTTTGGCACAAACACTTATTCAGCCGATTATAGATTATGCCGACGCTTGCTACTTGGATGCTACTGAGGAGCTATTAAACAAGCTTGAGCGCCTGCAAAACCTGTGCATTCGCTTTGTTTTCGGTCTTCGAAAGTATGACCACGTTTCTCATCTTCGCAAGGAACTCAAGTGGCTCCCAATCCGCCTTCGCAGGAACACTCGGATTTTATGTCTCCTCTTCAACATCCTACACAACCCTTCTTATCCTTCCTACCTGCGTGAGCGTTTTTCTTACGCTCGTCCTAGTGACGCACCGTGTAGATCACACCTTAGATCCCTCCTTAAGTCCCATCCCCATAAAACTAGTTATTATTCTTATTCCTTCTCTGTCCATGCTGTAAGATTGTGGAACTCACTTCCGCCTAGCATTCGTGACTTAAAAACTATTTCCACATTCAAATGTCGAGTAAAAGAGCATTACCTTTCCTCTTAATTGTGTATGTATATAAATATGCACATATATATAATAGTTATATATTTTATCATTATGTATTTATTTAAGTATAAGTATGTAAATTTTCTGCATTATATGTGTAAGTATATTTTAGTTTAAGACGTCACATATTCATATTTTCTCTCCTTGTTCTCACACACTATTGTCTACATTTCTTTTTCATTTCTCCTTTCGCAGGTCTGCTGGAAGAAATTTCTAAAGAAATAAGCAGTACCTTTGTACTCATTGGTTGTTTATGCTGTCTCTTCTATGTATTTTACTGTGTGTACATAAATAATAAAATAAATAAATAAATAAAATAAATAAATAATTTTGAACGGATTTCACTACGGACCCAAGCTTTGACAATAAGATAAAGTGTCCTGTTACTAGTCCATAAACGACCTTATCAGCTTGTTGACCGAATAACCGACCGAAAAACACACGAAGAACAAGCAAGGCAGCGGGTCAGACAAAGTTACCTAGTCAAAAAAATCTATTAACATTATCAGTAGTTTCAAAATCCCACTCGTACTACTGTTTTCTTCTTTTCCACCGTACACTGTCTTCGCATAAAGTATTTCAATGTGTTGCCGGAGCGTTGTAAGCGGATAGTTTTCTTTTTATTAACCCAGTTCTTACTATACGTACCTACCATAGTGGTGGAATATTTTAGTATGTTTGTTTTCCGCACGAATAAAATATGCACAATGACCCGGGAAATGGAAGCAGGGAACTTGTGGGAAACTCACTATGTTGGCTCAATAATCTAAAGTGTGTCTTGGCCTGTGATACGTGTAGTTTGTCCTCATGGATCGCTGCTTAGGGGTTCTATGTTATTGGGTTTGGTTTCCGCACTTAGTCCTTTAAGTGGACCATTGTGCGTGAGCCATGGCGGCCGTCAATGGTTATTCCAACCAGCCCACCTCCCTCCAGAAGTTAGCTATAACTCCTGGTCTGTTGAGAATATCCGTGTAAGATCTGGGTGCCCCGAGGGTTTCTGTCCTAAGCCTGTGCATTCGAAAGCACATGCGCGACGGTTTCCTCAGCCTCCATGCAGGCCCTGCACAGGGGGCTGTTCGTTATGCCTATTATGGAGAAGTGTTTGTTTAGCGGGCAGTGTCCCGTGATGGTCCCAGTCACCAGACGTAGATCCTTTCTGTCCAGTCGTAACAGACGTCTGGTCAGCCTGCCATTCAAGGATGGCATTGCTTCCCTAGACTGGCTGCTTAGGGGTTATACTACTTCTATCAGGTTAAACCACATCCCCGGGAGACGTTATCAGAACATACGGTGGAACTCCAGGGACCCAATTGCATAATACATTTGCTATTATTATTCGATATCTTTTGAAGGAAATTCCAATCCTAACACACTGCTTCAATGTATTTTTAAAATTCGTCAACGACAACGTAAATAATGGAATTAGGAATGATTAATTTCAAATGACGCCTCACGCCGTTACCCCAAACGCCCGGGTGTTTCCACTGCGAAGATCGCCCTGAGGACACGGTGAAGGTCTGCCCGCCTTGGGCGGAACACCGCCGTGTCCTCGTGGAGGCGATCGGCGGCAGCGATCTGTCGCGTCCGGCCCTGGTCCAGGCCATGGTACGGAGCGAGAGTGCATGGGTAACCGTCACCTCCTTTAGTGAAGCAGTAATGCTCGCGAAGAGGGAGGCGGCGCACGTGAGGGAGCGCCGCAGGAGACGCTCTGGGCGTCGGGAACCCCAGGCTGATTTCCGGCCACCGTAGATGTGAGCTTGCAGACGGCGAGTAATGGGTAGCTCGCTGTCCGGTAAGAACCAAGCCCAGGTCGACGGCACGTTGTGTTCCACGCACGCCTCAAAGGGATGTCAGCACAAACCGATGGGGCCCGCGGGGCGATTGATTCTAGTCGCCCCTTCAAATTTGTAGTTTCGTATGGAGAAGAATGGGCAAGAAACTGCACCGAAACTCTTTTAAAATGTTTTTAGTACAATATTTAACATAGTACATTCATTATATAATTTTGTGTGAAAACGATGCACCCAGAATAAAATTACCATACCAAAATAGGTAATGTGCTTTGATATCTTTGTGAAATTTCGTGTCCCCCGTAACCCTCCCAAGATAGCATACCAGGAAATTACGCAGGTCAGCCAAGGTCTGCAAAGTCAGTGATTGCTAATGTATTATTGACATTAGGAACTACAGTTTACAACCAACCACGGGGCACTAATAGCCTCAAAATCAAACATCGAAACCCCTTTCGTTTGTTGAAACTCTACTACCACCAAAGACTCTTTTATAAATTCTCTTCCCACCAAATCATCATAAAAATACATCCAACTTAGTAACACTGCATTCCACTGCAATTCCAACTGCTGTAGTCAGATGATTTAATAATAAGCCGTAGTAAACTATGCGATAATGTAAGCACCGTTCAACAGTTCAACGTAGTGCTTGGCAAACAATTGAGAATTTGTAATTCATAAGTGCAGGCGCCGGTATAAATCATTATTATTAATAGTACGTATGTTTTACTGTATCTCAAGACTGGAATGTTGGTGGAAGACTGTATTCTTGTCTGATTGAGTTAAGTTATGAACCGAAAAATTGGTGTTTTAATATTTAAGCCCCTGGCTCTAAGTAAATACACATGACCTAACTAATATCTACAAGAGATTTTAATCAATAGTGAAAAAAAATCTTCTTCTCTACTTAACTAGTCTTTAGCAGCGTTTGTACATTGACCTCATAAATATTTTTAGGCGGAGCGGACGTGAGCTTTAAAATCCATTGTTCTCTTTCTATTTGTGATAGCATACATTATGCAGACCAAATAGCTATATCCATGGAAAGCTACTGCAAATAGAAATGAATTTTTGGGAATCACCAGATAGTGGCCGTTTCCAAAATTAAATTGCTTATTATCCAATAATTACGGAAACGAAATTGAGACTGTGTAAGTATGGAAGAAAAGACATGCTGTGTTGGTCCCAAATAAATTGGTATAAGTGTAGGAGAATAAAATGATGCATAAGAAGTATGAAAACCATATCTTCAAACAAACATTTTAATAACCCACAAACTCCTTTTCCACAACAAATTCACGTGTGTAGGAGAATAAAATGATGCATAAGAAGTACGAAAACCATATCTTCAAACAAACATTTTAATAACCCACAAACTCCTTTTCCACAACAAATTCACGTGAAAACTTTCGCTCCATCGATACCAATCCATTACAGTAACATGAGTTAACAATTCTTCAGCGTTCCTGCGGGAGCGCAAACCGAGGGTAGTCACGCAATCCAGTTGCGTACAACTATACACTCCATTACGCAAATTGTTCATAATAATTAGTGGGCAAATATACATATGGATGGAGGAAGAGAATTGCTGCTTTAGTGGTTCAATTATATTACAAGTTAAAAGAGGGAGATAGATTAGGTATACGCGCACTGCAAGTTGTATGTAAGACTACCATCGTCGATATCATTGTTCTGAATTTGATTTCAGTACCACTTACAATTAATACACCCCGCATTATACTGTATTCAACAAAACACATTAGAATGTATACAAATAATAGTCCAATTTTGAAATAATTTCTTTATTCTGTAGTGTGAATACACGAAATACGACTGATAACTGTAGAGTATTGCCCAGTAATTGGGTTTTGGAGGTCAGATGGCAGTTGCTATACATATGTTGAAATATTCATATTTCAGCCGAATTATTGTCTTTTATGTTCTGATAAGTTACTGTAAAGCATGAGTATCTATTTGACTAAAAAATCCCGCATTATTACCGAGTTCTCCTTCAACCATATTTTCAATGAAGGATTTGAATTTGAGAGGAGAAAATACGTGCATTAAAGGTATGCTTGCATAGATTCCGTGAAGACTACCTATGACGACGTTTAGGTTTGATCCGGTAATAGGAGCTTGGGGTTTAGCTTCTTTTAAATAAAGGTTTCAACAGGCTAAACTCTGTTTGCCTAAAAATTTATGATACCCTTTGTTCCAAATATTTAAATCGCTAGATTTGAACTCACCGTACTTAGTCTTACGACAAAGTGTCCTTACTTAATTGATAAACAAAAAATCCAAGATGCATAGTCTCGAACAAAAGTCCCCAATTACACGTCAGTTATGTTTTTTTTTTTGAAAATTCAACCTTACACGCATGACTTAAAGTGGTTTTTCCAAGCAATGTCCAAAAGACTGACCGAAAGATGACTGACGATACTATTGACACCAGCGCACATTGCGCCCATTTATGTGGACGTTTTTGAGACGCTGATCGTGTTTCTTGGGTTTTTTGTATATCAATGCCTTATAAGACACACATTATTAGCGTTTCCATAACAACCAAGTCAGTTACTGCATCAATGTGTGTGTCAGTATGTAAAAATGACACAGAAACGTGATTATTTTTTGACGTTGTAGGGCCCTGCCAGGGGTGCGGGTTGTTCGAAAGAGATACCGTGGCGCCTGGCACACGTGCAACTGAAGGAACACGGGTGAGTTTTAGTCAGTAGAAGTCTGACACGCCCTCCCGCTCCACCCAGAGTGGAAGAAGTTGAATGATTTCCCAACGTCAAAAAAAAAAAAAAAACGCTGTCGGGCGAATGTAAGGATTTAAATCTGTGCTTTGTACTAAGCCCAGCACCATAATTGCGACACACACTACTAACCACAATATTGCTAATCCATTGCTTTATATGTTCGAAAAATTCGACTACCCAACAACGTTAATAACGCAATGAATTTTGTTGATCTGTCAAAATTACAGCCTTTTCTACTAGAAACGTGTTACGCAATTATCCTACGGGTTTGCGTTGCCTTCTCAGTATAGTGCATTTCCTTCTAACTGTCAAATTTTCCCAATTCGACATGAACCTTATGTTTATGGAATAAAGTTAAAAATCTATCAGATAAATTTGACAGATCGGGGTAGCTTGATATGCTGGTGTCCGTACAGTGTAGTCAAGTGATGTCTTTGTTATTTACGACAGTAATATGAAAGAAAAACGTTATATTTATCAGTTGCGTGTCAGCACAACCTGTGTTGTCATGTAGTGTTTTATGTTAACGTGTGGGTTGCATTTTTTTATAGCTTGTATTCGTAAAAATGGATGATGGCCTCAGTATTTTCATTTAAATTGTAAATATCCGTTTACCAAAGGGAATATTTCAAGGGTGTAAATTAAGCTTAATTGAATTAAGCCCTAATATTTTTGACGTAAGATAGAGTCTTGTCAATTGTCCTTGCAAAACAACGATTGGTTTTGTCAACGTTTTTTTTTTAAATCCTTTGATTACCTTAAGCACCTTTTTGATAAAAATAGTTAAAGTCTCACTCCAAGAGGGGCTAGTGGCTAATAGGTTAGCCTTTTCCCAACAATGTGCTAAGGTTGCCTTCCAGTCTAAAGAGAAAGTCTTTACATGAAGCCACAGCCTATCTTACCTCCGCAACCCAGTAACTGGGTAAAACGATATCCCTTGGTAAGACTAGTTGTCCGACTTTCGAGGTTCTGACACCCCGTAACGGCTTTCAAAGATCCACGAATGAAGCCGGGACCAACGGCTTAACCTGCTTGTTATGAAAAATTTCAGTTACCATGAAATCTAGACAAAATCAAACTGATTTCTAATTGAATTGTATAATTCATTATTATACTTATGACATTGATTTACACTCAGTGGTTACTTTAACTCACACACTGACTTATTACTTGTTTATATTCTAGGAAAATTGTATACGCTCTTACAATGTTTGTAAATATGTCAGCACCATGTATCTATCATAAAATCAATTTGTCTGTAATTGCTTGAATTTCATTCTTTTTACCTATTTTGGTATGTTTATTTTATTCTGGGTGTATCGTTTTCACATATAATAATTATGTAATGAACTAGCAGCGCTCCGCGGTTTCACCCGCGTAGTTCCCGTTCCCGTGGGAATACGTGGATAAAATATAGCCTATGTCATCCGGGGATGGTGTAGCTTCCCAGCAGTGAAAGAAATTTTGAAATCGGTTCAGTAGTTTCGGAGCTTATTCAATGCAAACAAACTCTTTATATCATTAGTAGATTATAATAAGTATAGATGATTGTTAAATATTGTAGTTAAAACATTTTAATAGAGTAACGGTGGAATTTCTTGCCCATTCTTCTTCATACGAATCTACATTTTGGAAGGGGCGACTAGAATCTATATATATAAAAGGAGAAACTGACTGACTGATCAATCAACGCGCAGCCGAAACTACTAGAACTAGGAACATGAAATTTTGTACACGGCTTCCTTTTATAATGCAGGGGAGCACTAAGAAGGGGTTTTTAGAAATTCAATCTTTAAGGGGGTGAAAAGGGGGGATTTTGTTTGTATGAAAAATATTATTCCTTGAGTTAATAAACTTGAAATTTGGCACAAATACTTATATAAGTAAATTATAAAGTTGGTCATTTATTGTTTTTCAAAACTACCCCCTAAAGGGGGATCGGGGGTGTCAAAGTTAGTATGGAAGAAATTTAACGCGCGGTCTGATTAACTCGAAACTCAGTATATATACCTAAAACCAAAAATGAAGAATAACATGTATCAGAATTTTTCGAAAATCTACCCTTAAAGGGGTAAAAAGGGTAGTCCGTAATATTAGAAATGTGAAAGTTTGTGAAGATGATCTTTGTCACTCAATCATAGAAAAACGGCCAAACGAATTTGGATGAAATTTGGCACACAGATCGATTATACCCTAGATTAACACACAAAATACTTTTTACCTCGGTAGTACGTTCCCGCGGGATAATTTTCGACTTCCACGCGGGCGAAGCTGCGGGCGGAAGCTAGTCAATTATATTTTAATGTAAATTTTGACGTTCTAAAGTTCCTTTTAAGTGTCTATTTGAAATAAATGCTTTGACTTTGACATGCATTTACGGACCAACAGCGGCGGCATGCGTAGCTTAACCTGATCGATCGACACATACAGTTGTTACTACTTAGCCACAAGCCCCTCAAATATTTAGATAAGTATACTACAGCTATACACTCAATTAAAACCAATACACGCGACTACCTACAAAGTGCTTAACACAATTTCCCTTCCTTAGCCTAGTGCAAGTGTAGGAGGGAGCGCTGTTGACAATACCGTCCAATACTTTATAACAGATAAGTGCTCACGTAACCCAGTTATGTGGTGCACAAACAATTATGTGAGGACCTGAGTGATGGAGAGCGGTTTGATGTGCTTTTGTTTTGTGGCAATAGCCTCTTTACTCATTAAATGGGACTTGAGAGTAACTGGAGATATGTGTGTGTTAAAGAAATGTGTGTATGAAAGTTCTCTGCCTACCTTTTTGGAGTAGACAAGCGTGATGTTAATTTTCTGTTTTGTCTATTTGATCTCCTGAAGGCTTAGCATGACACTTTCTATTTCTACTCTACCGTAGAATAGAAATCGCTTGTCTACATTTCTCGGTAAAAAACTGTCAACTGTCTACACGGAAATGTCATTTTTGTCTACTCCTCCGTCGACAAAACGCTTCTCTACGGTTCTCGTGCTAAGCCTGCTGAGCATAATAATTACAACGTAATGCCACCGGCTTCGCCCGCGTGGGCGTCGACAATTAGGTATACCACGGGAACGTACTATCGAGATAAAAAATATCCTATGCTTTTCCAGGTTATCCGTGTACGAAATTTCAACCAAATCCATTTTTACGTGTTTTTTTTTTTTGAGTGAGAAATCATCAAATAACTTCTCCCGTTCTGGGTGGAGCAGGAGGGCGTGTCAGACTTTTACTGATTAAAACCCACCCGTGTTCCCTCAGTGGCCTGTGTGCCAAGGGCAGTGGTATCTCTTTCGAACAACCCGCATCCCTGGCAGGCATCGGCCCCTGCGGGCCCCTTCGGTTTGTGCTGACATTTTTTTGAGGCGCGCGTGGAACACAACGCGCCGTCGACCTGGGCTTGGTCGGACAGCGAGCTACCCATAACTCGCCGTCCGCAAGCCCACGCCTACGGTGGCCGGGAATCAGCCTAGGATTCCCGATGCCAATCTCCTGCGGAGGCTAGGGCCGTGAGAGCGCATATACTGTCTCTCCCTCACGTGTACCGCCTCCCTCTTTTACGTTATTTTTACGTGATTCAGTAACAAACAATCAAAAGTCTAATTAAAGGGAAGCCTCGCTTGACTCGTTGGTCTTGTGCAGCATTCGTTCCTGGGTTCGTTTCCCGGGTTGGGAAAAGTGTTATTTGGTGTTCCCATCTGGGAATTTCTCAGTAGCAGTTCGGAGGCTGGATGTGTGTTAGGTTGATGTCAATAGGACCGCTCTATTACTTGAGACTTTAAGGTAACTGGCGAAATTTGGGTACACCTGTGAATAACCCTTTCGGGGAATACAGGCATGATGTAATAAAGATCTATGTTTGTTGACTTCTTGGTAGAAATCGCAGGCAGAAGCTGGTTGAATACATATAAATAAAAAATTAAAAAAACCCCGACACAAACAAAAACTCTGAAAGTAAAAAATATAATAATATTTACAGGCCTTTTAAGTTGTAGGTAATATTTTGATCAAGGTATTGTCAAGTCGAGGGACGGCTAATGAAAACGCCAAACAGAAGAGACCTAGCATTTTCATTAGCCGTCTCCCGACTTGATAATGCCTTGATCAAAATATTACCTACAACTTAAAAGGTCAATAAATATTTATTTTTACTTTTTAGAGTTTTGGTTTGTGTCGGGGATTTTTAAATTATAATTTAACTTTTGTTTCCTGCTTTTTAAACTGAATGTCTCGTTTAAATCTGCGCAGCGTTGTGTATGTTTCCCACAGTGAAGTTTGTTACTAATTTATCCTAAATCCTCGTCCTGATCACCATGTATCCATAACCTATTCATTGAGATCTTTTCAATGAGCCCAAATACTACTTCTGCTGTTGTTGGTGAGTAACTTGGGTATCCTGGAAATTCCAGGTGTTGCTCCAGCATCAGTTCAAGCCTCAAGGTTACTTTGTTCGTCTAATATCATTGAAGTAATATAATACCAAATTACGAAGATGCTCAAATCCCTTCATCAACCAGAAAAGAGCTGATAATCTTCAAACGGCTGGACCAATTTTGATGAAACATTTCTAAGAACACTTCCGACTAATTCACCTTTCAAAAAAAAAAAAAAAAACCAAAATCAGTTCATCCGTTCGGGAGCTATGTTGCCTCAGGTAAACACACAAACACACACGCACACACACGTCAAACTTATAACACCCCGTCGTGCTTGGGTCGGGGGTTAAAAATGAAAGTAAATCCTATTTTCTTTTTTAATTATGATAGAAACTTCAATTTTCTGTTAATTTGTAAATTGTATTCATTTTGTAGTTGTACCTAAGTTCTATTGATTGTTTTTAACAACCTTCCATACTAGAATAATTTCTTTAAGTTCCTTAAGAATGTTTGCGATTCTGAAATAAAAAATAGAAAAACGAAATAAAATTAAAATAAGACTGTACGCACTACTACTTTCATAACACGGAATTATTAACTCTATAAAATCAGCTCTATTCAAATAAACACGCGTAAACAAACTCGTAAACACGAACTTGAAATAACAAGACGCAGTTGCAAGCCAGTTCCCTGAAATTCACAATATTTACATGCAATACGTAGTTACATCGCTCAATTGTGCGAACATCTCTACAACCGTCCTTTTCCCTACAACCGTCCCAGTTTCCCGTCAATCGCAAAGTTCAAGTACGGAAGGGGGATGCAGTGTCCTGCCGCGGCGTCGCTGACCTACTGACCGAGGTCGACGACCGGTGCACTGCAACCATGCATCGTGCAACGTGCAACGTAGCAGACGCGCCCGCCACTCGTGTGAGCGAGCGTTTTCATGTCGTCTTTTATGTGTCGTGTAAAGGGGTATTTATGTGTTCGAGTTTTGAATTTTTGTGGATTGTTTTTTTAGTAATATTTAGAGATATTTTAACGTGATGCTGTTTTGCAGTTTTGCTTTGGAAATTTACTACTGATATTTTACAACCGTATTTTTAGTTTGATATTTTGCGTTTTAGGGTTTACAAAAACAATTTGTAAGACAAATTGTTCAGAATTAATTACTCTGTGGTTTAAAAATCAAAATTGATTAAATAAAATAAAATTTTGAAGCATCTATCGACGCAAAGACCTGAAAATTCTGCTTATATTATACTTTCAAAATTCTCTGTTTCCTGCCTCCGCGTCGCCGTCATTACGAATATATAGATCGCCCCGCCATCTATTAAGAGAATCTCAAACTAAAATTAATTATTCAAATCCTAAGAAAAAGTTTACAACAGAAATGGGTCAGCAGCACGACTGGCTTACTCCGTCCGTAGTGTTGCAATCTTTGAGCGTTCAAGTTACAACTTAACTTTACTTAGAGCGGTTCTATGTTCCTTTAGCTGTTTAGCTAGTTGATTCGGCTTCAGAGTCTGAGGTAAGTTAGGTTTGGTTAAGTTTGAATATTGCATGTTGGATTAAAATTGTTTTCTGTGGGTTTACTTGGAACAATTCTGGTTCATTTAGCATCTACATATATTAAGTATTTATACACAGATTCTGTGTACCCACGCGATTTTCTCACATAGGTAGTTTTTGCACTAACTTATTTTGTAGGGTACCTACAGACGCTATTACATCAAGCTACCCCAATCTGTCAAATTTCTTTGATAGATTTTCATCGTTATAATGTATGCTTATGGTTCATGTTCAATTTACAAAAATTTGACAGTTTGGGGTAGCTTGGTGTACTGGAGTCTGTACCTACTTTAAAATACTACATTATGTAGGTAATACGTTCAGGTGTCCTGCGAAATGCAAAATTTCTTACAATTTGCAGGTAAGTGTGACATTTAGAGAGTTGTATCGATGATTTTAATTTTGTAAAGCCATATTTTTATAGTTGCGAATCATATTCTGTTCAACATACAGCCTGACACTAGCGCTTCCCCTTATGAATTACTAGCTTTTGCTAGCGGCTTCGCCCGTGTGGAGGTCGAAAATCAAACAACCGGGATATAAAGTATGTGTACACGCGTATGACTCAGTGTTTATCTAGGGAACTAAATAGACGCATTTGGACTATATCTATTGCATACAAGGGCGCCTGTCAAAAACGTCAACTTGTTCTCGTACAGCTATTTTTTTTTTAAATAAAGTATTAATGTGAAGCCCGTTTCAATTCATCTCCCAATAGTATCCTATGTATCCAGGTTATAAACTATCTTAGTGCCAAATTTCATCCAAATCCGCTGAGCCATTTTTGCGTGATTGAGTTACAAACATCCAAACTTTCATATTTATAATAGTAGTCGGATTTAAAAAAAAAAAACTGGATGGAAAAGTTAGCTTGTGGCTAAGTAGCATAAGCCGCACGGATCGATCGACCAGGTTAAGCTACGCATGCCGCGGTTGGTCCGTGGTTGGGTGACCATCTTTACATACCAAGACCCCTCCGTGCCTCGCAAAGCACGTTAAGCCGTTGGTCCCGGCTGTCATTTGTGGATTTTTGACAGTCGTTACGGGTCGTCAGAAGCCCGAAAATCTGACAATCAGTCTTACCAAGGGGTTTAGTGTTACCCAGTAACTGGGTTGTGGAGGTCAGATAGGCAGTCGCTCCATGTAAAATACTGGTATTCAGCTGCATCCGGTAAGACTGGAAGCCGACCCCAACGTGATTGGGAAAAGGCTAGGCAGATGATGATGATGATGATGGAAAAGTAGCGTTGACGTGTGTTTATGAATTAAAGACCGAGTTGATAATTTGTTATAGCTCCAACTCCTAATATGCTACTATTTGTTACTGTTTCTATATTCCATCGCCTTGTTAGTCTGGATACAAAATCCATTGTCTTTTCCCTGCACGTGGTGCTATTTTTCCCATTAACCTAATTGAATAAAAAGCTACAAGTTACATTCTGAAGATATACTATAGGAACAGTATATTCTTCTCAAAGGCGTTGGTAGATGAAGGTGCCGTGACCTGACTCCGCTGCAATTGACCCACGAACCTAGAAAAGTGTCAACGTCGAACAATAGACGGTTCACAATGTAACTACATAGGCGCCTACTGTAAATGGGATAGACATTTTGTTTGAATATTGATATACTATAAACGGTTTTTTTTTATATGTTTGCAACATGGAATTATAGAAAAAACTCTCTCATTTCATATGGCATAGCGTAAGCCATTAAATATAGCTTTTTCTCTTTATGACCTAATTTCTTACCCCCACAGCGAGACGTTTATATGCTGCAACACATGTTAATTTCTCCCTTTTTCTGTTATTTTAGAGGGAATACATCTGTGTCTTCTCCGGCGTAGATGGCCAGTCTCCTTTGATTGGTCGCCATGGCCGAAATTCGGTCTGCTTAGCACGAGAACCGTAGAGAAGCGTTTTGTCGACGGAAGAGTAGACAAAAATGACGTTTCCGTGTAAACAATTTAACCAATTAACAATTTATTTTAATTTCTGAATTGTTATTTTATCTATTTTCTAATTGCGGACGCCTTTAATGTACACTTTTTACATCGTTCTCACATTGATAATTTCAACATACCTAATGATGTAACCAACTTTTTGTAACAAAATCATGATTTTAAAAGAGTGTCCATGAAGTTTCTTGCCCGTTCTTCTCCATAGGTACTTACGCTTTGGAATGGGCAACTAGCTTCATCTTTCTAACTCACCGACCTTGACGATTCAAAAGTGCCTGTAATTGGTTTATTTGAAATAAATGCTTTGAGTTTGAGTTTGAACCGAGAAAAAGTAGACAAGTGATTTACATTCTACGGTAGAGTAGAAACAGAAATCGTCATGCTAAGCCTGCTGGAGGGCTCCAGTATCTCGATAACTATCTCATTGGAAAACAAAAACAAAATAAGTACTAACTAAATTCGACTTTCGTCATAATATATGGTCATTTTCATCATTCAGAATTAAGATTGTTTCTCATCATCATCTGCCTAGCCTTTTCCCAACTATGTTGGGGTCGGCTTTCAGTCTAACCGATGCAGCTGAATACCAGTATTTTACATGGAGCGACTGCCTATCTGACCTCCACAACCCAGTTACTGGGTAATACGATACCCCTTGGTAAGACTGGTTGTCAGACTTTCGGGCTTCTGACGACCCGTAACGACTGTCAAAGATCCACAAATGACAGCCGGGACCAACGGCTTAACGTGCTTTCCGAGGCACGGAGGGGTCTTGGTATGTAAAGATGGTCACCCATCCACGGACCAACCGCGGCAAGCGTAGCTTAACCTGGCCGATCGACCCGTGCAGCTATTGTTATTTAGCCACAAGCCCCTCCTTCCAATTAAGATTGTTTCTCTACACATTAATAATTTGATTGGAAAGAAAATATAGCCATAATTCATTATTATCTGCTTAGCCCTCTCCTAATTATCTTGAGGTCAGCTGCCGGTCTAACTAGATGCAGTTACATGCCAATATTTTACATGAAGCATCTTTATATGACGATAGAAAGCTATGAGAATAAACTTATATTTCTTCACGCATATTCCCACACATTCACAGTGTCTAAGTACATACATCGGCCACACCTCAACATTAATGGCTGCTGCAGTGCGCCGACCTGCTGTGACTGCGTCCTCTATTCTCGCGACTGTGGAACTGACCGAATCTCTCTGTACGTTGTACGAGATAGATACGGATCGCTTAGTAAGTAGCAGTATTCAAAAGACGAGTGAAAGAACACTATCTCTGCACTTTGTCATAAGTTGCATTTGTATTTATTATTTAAATTACATGATAGTGATATATATTTTAGTGATATTTATTTTAATAGTATGTATTCTTATATGATATGTGTATTTATAGTTTGTACAATTATGTTTTCCCTTCTATTATTTTTACACGCGTTGTCTACATCTCTGGTATCGTCTCTCTTATCGCAGGTGTGCTGCAAGAGATTTCTGTAGAAATAAGCATTACCTTTGTATGTATTTTTCTGTTCCTTGATTCTTTTCGGTTTATATGTATGTGCATAAATGGTTAAATAAATGAATAAAATTCATATAGGTTAGTTTCGAACTAACAGAATCCTACTTAATATTATTAATGTAAAAGTTTGTTTAAATGTTTGTTTTTCAATCATGCAACAACGGCAAAAAGGATTTGGATGAAATTTGGCACACAGATAGTTTATAACCTCGTTTAAGAGTGCTGTCACAGGTCCACTAGCGCCACTCCTTTAAAAATTATTATCTCGTGACTGAAAAGGATTTATTTTTAATTGACACGAAGCAACAAAATTCGATCTAAAGAAAAACGGCCACATTCACAAATATGAAACTTTATAAAAGGTATTAGAAAATTCTAGACACAGTTACCGAGACAGCTGATTGAGCCATTTTTCATCATTCCTTTTCAGTCACGAGATAATATTTTTTTAAAGGAGTGGCGCTAGTGGACTTGTGACAGCGCTCTTAACACATAAGATACTTTTTATACCGGCAGTACGTTCCCGCGGGAGTATTTCTGACCTCCACGCGGTCGAAGCCGGGCGCAGAAGCTAGTGTTTATAAGGTTGACTGTGATTTCAGACATTTTCTTATATGATGACCGTTCGCAGTTCCGTTTGGTGTCGGACGTAAAAGAATAGCACCATCCCATTTCTTCCCGTAGGTGTCGTAGAAGGCGACTAAGGGACTTACTAGAGAATGGGCAGCAGCGTTCTCTTTGTATTTTACCACCATACTGCGATCGCCAACCCCCCTGCCAAGCGTGGCGATTATGCCATAACCCTCCCTTTTGGGGAAGCCTATGTGCAACAGTGGACGTCTCTCGGCCGAAATGATGATGATGACGATGACCGTATGCAGATTCATAAATTTTCATTTTCATATAGATTTTATCTCTAAGAGCTGCACATGTGCTTTCATAAATAGTTTTTCCAACCAATTTACCAACAAATAAACCACTTAGGTTGTCATCAAGGATTATTAGACAATCATGAAGATAGATTTTACATAATGTTTACGAACTATACAAAATACAAAGGTGTGATAATAATTTGATTGGGCAACCTCTTAGAAGGGACAGACATTTCTTAAAATACACAAAATATTGATAATTATGACATCAAACCTTCGTGGTGTTGAAAATGCCAGACCAAAACACATTGCCTCCTAACTACCAAAAATATACTATAAAATAGAATATTTAAATATCCACGAATTCAGTGAATAATCTCTTCTTATTTTCATGTTAATCCGATGTGAAAAATGTGCAAATGTGAGCAGAAGTTTAAGTGCATCACCAATGCTTCAGCCCACACAAGTTTTAAAGGTTGGCTCCGGAAAAGGATTGTAGGTAGTGCTTCTGAGTGATTGGCTGTCATTACATAAATACGTATACATATGACTGCCATTTTCTTCCCACCTTTTAACTTATCTACTTTTGAGAAGTTTTGAAAAGGAATACTAAAACATTTTGTATAGAAAAACGTAGATGTTCTAGCTACATCATCATTCTAATAGAAAGTAACTCGTATTTGCAGAAATGGAATGAATCTAAACAAACAAGAATCGTACTTGAAAGTTATATAATACGTTTGTCTTTTGAAATACGATTAAAATGATTTTCCAATTTAATAATTTTGTCATAATAATTTTTAAGTGTTTTGAAAGTAATATTTTAATTTTTATTTTGCATGCCCATGTTAAGGCAGAGCATGGAGAACATTATAAAAACATTGTAACATCTATACCCCTACCCATGTTGGCAAAAAATAAATGATTTGATTTGATTTGATTTGTTTCATCAGTGTATGCCAGCAAGGGTGCAGAATGATTACTAGGTGAATGCAGAATGCAGTGTCCATCAAATACTGAAGGCGCAATCTGCTTGGCATGGGCATTCTACCTTGAAGTACCGATAATTTGATCAAAAAATATCAAATAATCACTTGAGCATAAAATTTTAAGGCAAACATTTAACTACTTCTGCTGAAAGTTATTGATTTTTTATGACAGACACTTTTTTAAATGAACGAACCTCAAACAAATTTTGCGGTCCAATGGTATACTTTTTTGAATCATCGAGTTTATTTTTATTTCTTTGGCCTTTTCTTATACTTGGTCGCAGTTATATTTGGCTATTTAGTATTTTTACGACCCCTAAATATGAATTTTTTGAAGTTCACAATTTTTTTAATGGCCCAACTTTTATATTAGAATGTTCAATAATACAAGGAGCGCGAAATAGGAATGATTATAAGTTAGTTAAAATACATGCCATTAAATCAATGCTGGCAGGCTAGATTTTAATAAACTCAGAAATAATTAAAATCTTGAACCCTGCACACTCTCTAGGAATTTACTTAACCCATTCACTCAAACGTTAGTGCAAGCAATTTGCATTGAACGATCCATTGGACTCCCTTTGACACCCGATACTGTACGGGCCTGCCTTAGTCAACGTTGGCAATTGATTACTAATTAAATATTAAACGTGTTAATAGTGTAAGTGACTGAGTTAGTGCGCTTACATTGGCACTCTGATTTCATGTTAAGTAGAGGCTGTATTAATTGGCTTAGCGCCAAGATTTTCCATAGAAAAAGGGGGAAAAACGTAGTAGTTTATTTCTTGCAGAGTTGCTGTTTTGTCGAACAATAGGTTTCTCATGTGAAGATTTTTATGGAATGAGTTTTGGGTTAATTAAGCAGGCAGATTTTAGTTTTGATTTGATGAGAGTGGTTACTGAGAACTAAAAGAGAAGAGAATTAAAGACGACGTCGAAATACGTTTTGGGGGGTTAGTCGACTCGAAGGTAGCCAAATTGGTCGGAATTGGCAATCACTATAGTTACAGTCAACGGTAATCTGGTATATCGAGAACAAGTATCGCAACGTGAAAAAGCTATACCAGCAATCTTAGATTGTTTCCTAATAACACCAAACCCCACATGTATAATGTATCCGTCTTCTAAAAATGGAGCTTATATGAACATTTAAATAAAAGCGGCCATCGAGCGGCCTATTTTCCGCAGCAGACATTTTAAAACTTTTCATGGATTTGACGAGCAAACATAGAAAACAGGACCAACCTAAATAAAACAAAACTCGGCACGTAGTAGGCTGCGGTTGCACCGGAGCGGTGAAGGCACAAGGGAGGGAGAAATGGGAATCGTTCTAAGCTCCGCCGACAAGAGGGAAATAATTTCACACGTCGTGTTCACAAAGCTGCCGCTGCCATAAATTAAAAGGGGGGTGTTTTGGGCATGACGACGTGTGCCTTTTTAGTGCAGTCATTTTAGTGTGTGCTTTCAGCTTGTTTCTGGGTGGACCCATGGAATTATGAGAAGGAAAAAATTGTGTAAGTAAATAGGTTCTGCAAGGACCAAAAAACTAACACATTTCATGTAAAATCCTGTTGAGAAAATATTGTACTTATAGAACGATTCTGTTTGTTGACTGCAAAGTAATCATTTATATCAGCACTTTTTAGAACTGTGTAGCGTTTAATTCAATTTGTTTTGCGAAAAAAAAAAAACTCAATTAGGCAGTGGAGGTCGTAAGTGCGCTTACAGTAGTACTATATCCTGCCAATTATTTTACATTATTGCATGTCTTCGAAACAAAACAAAAAAAAAAAAACAATCCAAAATGAACTAACAAAATTCAACACTTTGTAGTAATTAAAATTCCAACATGAGCTTTTGAAGCATTTGCTTACACATGCTCACACAACTAGGTAGGCAGTTTTTTTTTGTCCAAATGTTAAATAGTTTCGTGTATAGGAAAACAGAGCACAATTTGGCCGGCTAAACCTATTAGAGAAAAACTCTTTGTCTCATATGCCATAGCAATCGCTTTTAGCTATTGCTTGATGCTTACAGTTTTGTTAAAATTGCAGTGCACAATTTCAACGCTGTTGCTTATCTAGTAAAAAGTGCGCACACTGGATAAACAGGTCAATGACCACAGAGCTCAGAGCCAACGCGGGTTCAAATTGTTGTCTCTGAAAAAATTCATTGCTGAATGCGAAATTTTTCAATGCACAGTTTTTTCTGCCGAATTATATCTTTATTTTTTATAAACTTGTTGATTACATTATACATTGTAGTATTCGCTGTCCCTTTAGTGTAAAAAGTAGGTATATTTCTCTGCAAGTAAAGGAAAAATTTAGCGGATAAAATTTGGGTCCTTAATTTGGGTATTTTGACGATACACGATTTATGTATGAATATATATTCATTCTTAACTCTTTTTTCTAGTGATATTTTTTCAGATTATTTTCCAATAGTATTAAGGAAGAAAAAGATATGCTGCACCGAAAATTTAGGTATTATGTTTTGTTGGTATATTTGCGTGTGCTAGCTTACATATGGCAAATAATTTAATTTTTGTTTTGTGTATAGTAATCCTAATGACTTACCTATTATTGTATGGAATCAAGTTCTTCTAACTTAACAGACGGCTGTACTTCTGGGGAGTTTGTTCCGCAACTTCTTCTTCCCAGCTAAAGCACTAGGAAGTGGTGAAGGGCGGACGTTTTGGGGGACTGTCTTATGTAATTTTGAAGTTAAGAAAGTGCTGACTCTCAGCTTAGTTCGAATAAATGACTTTTGTTTTGATTATAATTTTGACTCCATATACATTGGGATATGGGCAGGAGAATGACAAGCGTCCTACTTCGCGATGTGTATACAATCAGTACAGTGTAATGGTGCGTTCCGTGTGGTGCCGGACATAAAAGAATAGCACCATCCCATTTCTTCCCATGGGTGTCATAGAAGGCGACTAAGGGACTTACTAGAGAATGGGCAGCAGCGTTCTCTACGTATTTTACCACCATACTACGATCGCCAACCCGCCTGTCAAGCGTGGCGATTATGGCAAAACCCCACTTTTGGGGGGAGGCTTATGTCCAGCAGTGGACGTCTTTCGGCTGAAATGATGATGGCGGTATAGTGAACAGTGCGAACCGACGTAGATCTATCTATGGTACAAAGTGTGCATTTTCACTCCGCTCTGCAAATGTAACACAAAGCAAACTTGCCTACAAAACGTTGTGTCGTCATTGTTGGGCCACTTTCAAATATTTTAAGTTCCATTCCCATAGCAAACTGTGGCAATCGTTTTCAAAGCGTTTCGTAATTCTACGGAGACTTTCAACAGGATTGACATAGTCTTTCGGTAGTTTATGCCAATCCATGCATTAAACATACATTTTTTGGGCACGCCACGATTGCGGCGGTAAGTCCCCTCTTTGAGGAGTGGTTTGAGAGGCGGCATGACGTCCTCACCTTCCGTCTGACGCAGGTCCTCACCGGACACGGCTGTTTCGGGAGGTTCCTGTTTCGGATAAGGCGGGAGGAAACGCCCGGGTGTTTCCACTGCGAAGATCGCCCTGAGGACACGGTGGAGTACACGGTGGAGGTCTGCCCGGCTTGAGCGGAGCACCGCCGTGTCATCGTAGAGGCGATTGGCGGCGGCGATCTCTCGCGTCCGGCTCTGGTCCTGGCCATGGTACGGAGCGAGAGTGCATGGGTAGCCGTTACCTCCTTCAGCGAAGCAGTAATGCTCGCGAAGAGGGAGGCGGCGCACGTGAGGGAGAGGCAGTATATGCCCCCTCACGGCTCTAACCACCGCAGGAGACGCCCTGAGCGTCGGGGATCCCAGGCTGATTTCCGATCACCGTAAGCGTGGGCTTGCGGACGGCGAGTAATGGGTAGCTCGCTGTCCGGTAAGGACCAAGCCCAGGTCGACGGCGCGTTGTGTTCCACGCGCGCCTCATATATTTTATTTATGTAGATTCTTTTAAATAGTGTCAATGTGAGAATGTTGTAGACCTTGCACACTGTTTATTTGTGAACCATTTTCTATTCTTCCTTTTCATTTCTCTTAATAAGTACCTGGTCAATATTGACAGGCCTGCACTGTCCTCCCAAACCTATTATAACTGTAATTGGAGAATATTGTAAAAGTCAATTTTTACAAAACAGTAACCGTGGAGTTTCTTGTCGGCTCTTCTCCATAGGAAGCGAAAAATTGGAACCGTGCACCCAGCTTCTGACGTTTCATAAGTGCCCATAAAGGTGTGAAGTAAAATATTTTGATTGTGAAGGAACGCTATGTGGTTAAAATCGTGCCCCGTGTTTGGTCGTTGGAGGCGGAAACAAAATAAGAACCACAGGATATTATTTGCACGTGTAGGAAGCTATATTATGATAATTTTAATTTATTACAACATGTTTTTTTTTTCCCTTGTTAGTAAGAACTAAAGTTCTTAGTAATTTATTACAATCTAGCCTAATAGACTAATAAGTAATTTAACTCTAACTTAATATTTTACGTGGTAGATTACGTTATAACTAAGAATAGTGTCATTTTGCACTTTTACACAATTCCGTTGCACTTTCTTAGGGTCTGATAATAAAAAACACTTTGTTCATGTGTTACATGTATAGCACATCACTGTCACTATTATACACTATTTATACACTACACTAATTCAAATGGTTTAGTTCTCTTTAGCCTACGCACTATGTCCGTGTTATCTAGCAGCTGAATTGCCTCAATGTTCACATGTCGGTGAAGTCTGCGTTCGTGGGCTTCAGCAAATTTATTACAACATGTGACAATATTTACTGAAGCTACTATTTAATAGGAGAGCTATTACGAAACGGAAATGTCGTCGCATTGTTTCGCAAGATTCAATTATTTCAAGTTCCGTTTTCTTTCGCAAACTCTTTCGTTATCGCCTCGCTGTAAAGGATTGCACTCATTTACAGCTTCTTTGATTTGTGACAACACTGCTGGTATCTTCTTTTGTTTTTCCTTTCTTTTCCCGTTTTGTTTTAAATTAGAATTTTAATAAGATTGTTGCTGAAACTGGTGTTTTAATTGAAGAGTTCCTCAGGAAATTATCTGTAGCTGTTAATCTTAAATGAACAAGCATTTATAGCCATGATTTTGGATGCGTGAAGGTGGTTTTCGTACATTTCTTTCCTAGCCAATAGTTGGAAGGAAATGTACGATAATCGTACACTATAACACATTTTACAATACTATAGCGGAAGCCTAAATGTTAATCTAACTATGTGTACTATCAGTCCATCTACCAATCAGAGCTTGCAAAGATTATACCCGTTCGCAAAGATAGTCTCGAACTAGACATCAATTTCGCGAATGTATTTAAAAATATTTTGTGTTATTTATGCAGAATAACATTTATTTGCTGGTGTTCATTTCTTAATAAAACATAAAATATTTCTACGATGAATTTTAATTAGTTCGCATTAGTAATTTATTTATCCACTAGGTAAGCATCGTATTGCTATTTTGCGATGTAACACTGGCCGGTGGTAATTAGAAATTATCCATACACAACTCGATGATTTTAACTCATTAATAGTAGCCATTTAATGAATGAATGAGTAAGTTATATCGGTGATCACTTTTAATGGGGATTATGCGTATAACGGTTATACTTACAGGTACAGATTGGGGTAGCTTGATGTGCTGGCCGCACATCAAGCTACCCTTTCTACCCTATCGGTTTATTTCATTCTCGTTTCCTTGATGTTTCTTTTTCCCCAATTTGTCAAGCAACGAAGAACTTTTGGTTGAAAGTTAGTTTATTCCAATGCGTCTGAATACACTTAAGTAAATCATCCTTATAGGATACAATTTTACTTCATTTTAACACTTACACTTCTGTCCATAGAAGGACGGTATGGAACAAATAAAGTTGTATTTACCTGGAAAAGAGGCTTAAGCATCATGCAGGTAAGACAAACGACTACAGCAAACGCAATCTTACTTATATATATATATACATCTCAAAGTTGAATTAACTTACATTCAAATAGCTGCTCAGCTGAAAATAAAATTCCTCTACAATTTCGAATTAAAAGTATAGATTTTCAATGTTTTTGGCAGCACTTTATGTACTAGAAGTCGCGTTTATAAATGGGACCTCTGAGCCAAGCCAACTATGTGAATAGATAGTGTCGGGGAATTAAATTAGTTCTTAAATCAACTAGGAGTAAACAAAAACTTAAAAAAAAAACAACCGACTTCCAAAAAACACTATAAAGTGAAAAATATCTTTAATTTCGGAAGTCTTTGGTTATGTATTTTATTTATTTCTTATCACCGGCTTCCGAAATTAAAGTTATTTTTACTTTCTAGTGTTTTTTGTAATGTAGGATTTTATATATGAAAAACATTGTTAATACCTACATAAGGGTGTAGCCGTACTTCCATAGGCAAACTGCCCCGATAGGAACCTATAACGTAACTTATGTTATATTGTAGAGGATGCTAATAGTAGTTCATTGAGTAGATATTAGCTCTGTATCTTAGTTAATTGAGGAGCTATTTAAAAAAATGTGTCCGGACACGACTTTTTTCAAAGTGATGTATCTCTGTTGATTTTAAAGCTAGAAAAATGAAACAAATTCCAGTGTTTATAGTACACTTTACAGTTTATTTTAAAATAAAAATATAAAAATGCATATTTTTTTTTATTGATTTCTATCAGATCGAATTGAATTACCACATTGAAAAAAATAATAATAATAACTGTCTTTACTTTGCCTAACAGCATGTCAAGTTTCATTATATCCATAGGGTGCAACATGTTGAAAAAAATAAAATAAAATAAGTTTCAAATTTCAAATTGTGTTAGATTTGAATAATCTTTAGCAAAGTAGCGTTTTGACAGTTTATAAAAAGTACATTCACGGGTGGTGGTGTCACTAGCCTACTACAATATTTTGTCGATCTACTTTTATAGTGACTAGATTATCAAAGTACCCGCGCGTGCATGTTCTTACATGATCACAGTCCAGTCGTGATACGCTTTCGCAGTTATTATTTGCGCAGTTTTACAAATTCCTAATTCAGGGACATATTGTTTGTTCATGTTTAAAAATATATACTACTATTAGTATCCTCTACAATATAACATAAGTTACGATATAGGTTCCTATCGGGAGCAGTTTGCCTATGGAAGTACGACTACACACTTTGAGGGTTGCCCTCGATTTCCCTGGGATTCCATCATCAGATCCTGACTTGGTGCCAATGGGACCACCTCAGGAGCTCCTTCGAATAAAAAAATAATTTTGAGAATCGGTCCACAAATGGGAGAAAAGTCGATGAACATACATACAAAAAAAACCGGTCAAGTGCGAGTTGGACTCGCGCACCGAGGGTTCCGTACAAACCTGTGGGTATATAAGTAAAAGTTCAAAATTGTCAAAAATATTTTTTTAATATGACGAAACTAAAAAATTTCGGTTTTCGTAATTTTTCCTATATCTGTACTATAAGACGTGACTTCGTACAAAATTTCAAGATTCTAAGTTCACGGGAAGTACCCTGTAGGTTTTGATTCCCGTGCGAGTTTCGAAAATTTGCGGAATTTTGCGGCCTAAATGGCTGTATCTTTTGATTGCGTTGACTTAGAAGGTTGATTTTTCTACAGCTTCCAGGGACAGTAGAACTAAGTATCATATAGAAATTTCAGTTTGATACCTCCACGCGTTCCTGAGAAAAACGGTCTTGACAGACGGACGGACAACAAAGTGATCTTATAAGGGTTCCGTTTTTTCCTTTAGAGGTACGGAACCCTAAAAATACATACAGTGGAACATATAACCTCCTCCTTTTTTGGAAGTCGGTTAAAAATAGAATCCGGCATGAAATGGGCCTGCATATTTTGCTATTGTATCTAGAATTTTTCAATTAAACGCATTTTGTTTTTCGAGTATAGACCACTACAGGATTAGTCAGCATTTGGTACGTGACGATTTTTTGCTTTTTGGTTTTTAGTAATAAGTACACTAGCGCACAGAAGCATTATCATTGCCTAGCCTTTTCCCAACTATGTTGGTGTTGGCCTCCAATCTTACCGGATACATCTGAATACCACTATATTACATGGAACGACTGCCTATCTGTCCTCCATAACCAGCGCACAGAAGTAATAAGAGTAAAATATTATCATTTAATTCAAAAGGTGCCAATTGCCTAACACGTATTTCTGGAGTTTTCGATTCGCCCGCAAATAAATAAACCTTGTCTGAATTGGCTATAGAAAACTGGCGGTGACAAAAAATTAAAATGCACATCCAAAGTCACCGACTTCCGAAATTAAAAAAATATTTTGCTCTTTGTAGTGTTTTTTTGGGAGTCGTATATTTTTTTTTTGTTTTTTTTTTTTCACTTTTTAGTTACGTACCCTACACCAATTCGAAATTTCATCATCCTTGGGGTCAAAACAATGCGTATCTATGCGATAACAGCATTCCCGGTTGATTTGCTGTAATTTTTTGGAGAGTTCCGTTGTCTGTCTCCGAAACGCATAATCAGATCTATATGAATTTTTAATGGAACCATTTCAGAATAAACCCCTTTCGAACAAAAAAAAGAAATGTGCAAATCGGTCTATAAACGACGGAGTTATGCCCCGAACATACATAAAAATTAAAAAAAAATATAAACATGTCGAATTGATAACCTCCTTCTTTTTGAAGTCTGTTAAAAATAATATATTATAAAAATCTGTCGATTCACCCGTTTCGATCGAGTAAATTGGTGCGGATCGACTAATAATCCAAATATTCATCGACCTTTTTTAATAGCTACCTCGTACAGTAAACACTATTTATGTACAGTCGCCAGCAGGTCAAGCTATCCCAAACTGTCAAATTTTCCCAATTGAACATAAACCTTATTCCTTTGTAATAAAGTTGAAAAACTATCAAAGAAATTTGACAGATAGGGTAGATAGGGTAGCTTGATGTGTTGTTTCATTTTTCTAGCTTTAAAATCAACAGAGACATATCACTTTGAAAAAAAGTCGTGTCCGGACACATTTTTTTAAATAGCTCCTCAATTAACTAAGATACAGAGCTAATATCTACTCAATGAACTACTATTAGCATCCTCTACAATATAACATAAGTTACGTTATAGGTTCCTATCGGGGCAGTTTGCCTATGGAAGTACGGCTACACCCTTATGTAGGTATTAACAATGTTTTTATATATAATATCCTACATTACAAAAAACACTAGAAAGTAAAAATAACTTTAATTTCGAAAGCCGGTGATAAGAAATAAATAAAATACATAACCAAAGACTTCCGAAATTAAAGTTATTTTTCACTTTATAGTGTTTTTTGGAAGTCGGTTGTTTTTTTTTTAAGTTTTTGTTTTCACCGCCTTTTTTATTCTGTCTACTCCTAGTTGATTTAAGAACTAATTTAATTCCGCGACACTATCTATTCACATAGTTGGCTTGGCTCAGAGGTCCCATTTATAAACGCGACTTCTAGTACATAAAGTGCTGCCAAAAACATTGAAAATCTATACTTTTAATTCGAAATTGTAGAGGAATTTTATTTTCAGCTGAGCAGCTATTTGAATGTAAGTTAATTCAACTTTGAGATGTATATATATATAAGTAAGATTGCGTTTGCTGTAGTCGTTTGTCTTACCTGCATTATTCACAAGCCTCTTTTCCAGGTAAATACAACTTTATTTGTTCCATACCGTCCTTCTATGGACAGAAGTGTAACTGTTAAAATGAAGTAAAATTGTATCCTATAAGGATGATTTACTTAAGTGTATTCAGACGCATTGGAATAAACTAACTTTCAACCAAAAGTGCTTCGTTGCTTGATAACTTGGGGAAAAAGAAACATCAAGGAAACGAGAATGAAATAAACCGTATAAAGAGCATTATTCTTTGATAAAAAAGACTTAATTATTAAATGACACATCATTATAAAATATTTTCAACAATTTTCCCTACATATCGTATAAAATGAGTCCAATTAACGCGGTGCTAATCCCGGGTATTTATTCCCGTAAGCCGTGAGGTGCAGGTGCGTCGAACCGCCGGCCACCGGTAATCCGCTGATTTACTGTTCAACCGGCAATTGTTGCTCGTTTGGTGATTACTGAGAATGGTGATTATGATAATATTGATAACTTTATAAATGTTTTATTTTATGATTATGAAAACAGAAAATGTTTTGCACTTTTATCACGATAAAGAATGAGAGAGAGATAAAAAAATTACCTACTGTTATTACAGTTGGTAACTTAAAGAATTTTTGAAAAAAAAAATTGTTGGTATCCAAAGTGTATTTAACGAATTAAAACCAAAGCATGTTTGAATAAAATTATCATATTATCTAAGTAGGAACAAAGGTTCATTACACGCATTCTACTTTAGAATGGGTATGAATTAGATTTATAAATCCAAATATCGACTTTGGACATAACATTGAAAGCAACAAAACACAATGCCCTATAAAGCTTTATTATTCAATCTAAAATTTTGAGCAAGTTCAGTAAGGTTCTATTCCGTTCTCAATGACGTATCGTAGTTCAACATAACACGAAAACCAAATACAAAAAACAAACACATCATTATAACCGAGCCACTGTTTAGATTACATCGCGCCTACCGAACTTTTCACCTAATTACTTAGGCTGTATTAATACAGGGAAAGCGGCATAAAAATAGGTCATATATTGGCGAAAGAAAGGGACGGAAACTAGTGCAACAAATTGTGGTATGGCGCTGTCTCGTTCTCGCGCCGGAAATCAATAATGGCATCTCACCACGTGGAGGCAGGAAGCAAGTCTGCTCCATTTACACTGGCCGAACGTGGTGAACGGACGACTTCACGAGACTCTATTATTACAGAATTGAATCCGACCGTCTTCTGTTTTGGACTCCGAATGGAAATTGAATTTCCAATCGATAGCATCGGTCGGAATACTTCGACGAATAGGCCTTTGTCGATGTTGCGGTATTCGAGCGAATGTTGACTCTGATTTTGGATGGGCCAGATATTTTTACAGATCCAGTCTTGATTTGATTTAGTATATTTTATTTAAAACTATAATACTGGATAGTAATCGGAATCGGAAATGTCAGGTGTGTAGTACTCGCAACCGGCGTGCGTGTATGACCTAATGTATGAACGTAAATCAGGCAAAAGGAGTAGTAGGCATGTAAGCATCGTAGCAGGTGGCATTATGTAGTTTCTGCTTACCCTATAGGCTGCTTACATTTTATATCCAGACCAATCGCTGTCCATGCCAGGGTTGCCTGGAAGAGATCGCGGAAAGCGATAAGGCCGCCCATTGTATATTTTGTAGTGTACCTTGTTTCTTTTTTGTAATGATTTTTTTTTTGTGGTGTACAATAAAGTATATATAAATAAATAATAATAATAAGACGGCGGCGTGAGGAAACCGGCATGTCCTAGAACCAAAAATTTCGAAGACATGTGACATCTACCAACCCGCACTGGGCCCGCGTGGTGGATTACGGCCCAATCTCTCTCACCGAGAGGAGGCCTGTGTCCCAGTAGTGGGAACATTATAGGCTGATGATGATGATGATGAATAAGACGGCGTGAGTTTATGTAGGTATGTGTAGTTATCAGAATTAACGTATTATTATTAAATTTAACTTTACTCAGAAGCCATGTTACACGTTTCTTTAAACATGAAATTAGGCCAAGTACGCTAAGCACGACGAGTCAAAGCATCGTTGGTTTGAGACTCGTAATGACATCTACCGGTCATGAACAAAACACAAGTCACTCGCCTACTGAAATTGCAAACTTACAATATGCAAGAGCTTTCCCCGCAAACGTTTTGAAGCTAGATGGCTGTAATGTCGCAGATTTGCAGTAACACATTTTCCCGCACAGAGCGCTGATATCGCAGGACCGTTTTAGTTCAACATTTTCAAACTGTTAGCACCAAGCCACAAGATGGCGGTAAAAAAAAAACTGAGTAGTTTAGGACGCTGTCGCTAGAGTGCTCTAGGATCGCAGGTATGATTAAGTCCCATGATTTCCCGCTTGCTACGCTGCTACAGTGGCGCTGCGTATGCTTTGGATATAAAAGCTTTGACAAGAAATTGTTAGAGGGCGACTGCGGTTAAGCTTAACTTACGTCTCTTTGTTTGTTTTTGCAACAGTTTTTCTGACTTTTTACTTAAGTTTTGACAATAAATTCAGTCAATATGTCTACGAAATTAGCAACTAGAAGTATGTGCAGAATAGATCCTAAGTGGCATAAAGAGCTAGTTAAAAACTTAAATCGTCTCAAAATAGTACTAATTCTATGTGTTCATAAAATAATCAACATAGTGTGCTATTATACATTGACATACTAATATTGTATCAATATTATCCAAATAGGTCACATTTTTAAACATACCTCAGCTTTAAATCTTAGTTTCTAAGCCTTAGGAGGGCAAAGGAACGAAACCTAACATACAGATTACAGAGAGAAGGTAGAGATTTAGATGTTTACGAAATGATATATTAAGAACATAAGCTACATAGCTAAGGGCCTGATTCACAAAGCCGAGTTGTGATAGCTATGCTACGCTATGTATCAAATACTAGTCACTAGATAATTGGACGTACAGTCGCGAGCAATATGTATACGCTTACCAACTTTTAAAAGTAATTTTCTCCACTTTTACACATTGTAATCTTATTTTATTATGAAAGTAATATTTTGGAACCCACACTATAATGAAATACCCAAGTTATCTCAAGGTTGCAATCGCTATTTAAAAGAAAATCGCTTTTGAATTTGGCGATGTGTATACATATTAATGCTCGTGACTGTACTTAAGCAGAAAGGACTCAATCCACACTTTGGCCAAAATTGAGTTAAGTAAACCATCGTACTCATGAGGGTCGAATCTATCATATAGTGAAAACCCAATATTTAAAATGCAAATGAAACTAGTTTTTCTCGCTACCCCGACTCATCCTACAGTATGAAGAGCACATGAAATGTATTTGCTGAACTAACTCAGTCCGCTTGAATTGTGTCTGAGTAATGTTTTTCTATGAGCATGTTCTTAATAAGGTCGATAACCAAATTTAAATCGTGTTTTGTAATTAGACGGTTATTTTTATTTTTTAATAGAAAAGGAAAAAAGAAAATTGCGTTTATTGGCATTATATCGGTAGTAAAAACCTTAAATTATTAAAAAAAAACATTGACCTCAACAGTGACAATAATGCCAAAAGGGCCTCAGCTCAGCATAATGTCAGATGGCAACACAGTATGCACCACCTGACGCTGATTTTCAGCTGCAACCCACGAGTACCATACGCTAGAATTATAAAATTGACACATAGTGAAGTCCGTAATAAATTAATTATTTATTAATAAAGTAAAATAAATAAAATAAAATGTTGTGGCACACATGTGCCTGAATGTGTGTGATTCTGCGTAGTGATTATTCTATGAAACGAAAATACGTTTTTTTAAATGTGAAACGAAATTTCATAAAACGATTAGCTATCAAACAACGTACCTAACCGAATAAATACACATAACTGTTCGTGACTGTAAACTATTTAAACTACAGAAATACATAAATAACAGCTAGATCAATTAGAAACTCATTAAAACACCCATGGGTGGTCTGACGCAGACAGCGAGGTCCTGGGATTAGTTTCAAATTTATCTGCCGCTGGAAGAAGCATAAACTTCCCACCTGGCGAGGACAAGGTCAAAGAGAGCCCATTTCGTAAAAAAAAGAATTATAAACCTAATCACTTACATAATATCTCCCAATTTGAGCCTCGTATGTATGAGCGCGCAGGTCTTGTGGTCAGACGCAGCCATTGCGGCCCGGCGCCGGCGCACCGGCCGCGGCGACGCCGGCGGTGATTCGTCTGCGGCGGCCGCGCCTGCCGCATATCGGCGTACGCCCGGGGAGCTGCCGCGCCGGCGCACGGACGCGTGCCGCCCTCCCACGCCGCCCAGCATCCTGGAAAAAAAATGAAAAAAAACTTTGAAAGTTAGTTGGTTTACATGCCACAGAAAGTTACTTGTTGATCTACATCATTACTGACAGCGTGTACTGATTCGACAGGTCCACTCAAATCTGTGTGGTTCTTACCTCAAAGTACACAAATCTACATCGTCCTCACATGATCAGATCAAGATTATGTCTTTGCTTTAAAACAGACTGTTGCCTCTGAGTTAGTTCCACTCTCTCTTCTCAGAATAGTCGTGAAGACCTCATCTACTTTTTAAAAATATTATTGACGTGTATGTAAGAGCGTTTGTAAAAACCTACAAGAATAAAGTAATTAGTCATTTTGTAATTTAGTCTTATTTCCATGCCACAGTTCCTGCAGGGCTTGTCGTTCGGATCTTTTGTTCTTCATGTCATTTATTTATCTTAGACGTACCTACAATTTATTGTAATGTATGAGTGTGATTGTCTAGTTTAGGACTCAAACAAAGCCCTCCCTCGTACATAGACCTCAGATGGCGTCATCATGAGCTGAACGACTAAGTGAAAACTGTCAGAGAGAGGAAGCCAAAGTCCCATCATTTCGAACATAATAGGCAGATCAGGCTAAATGCCCTAAGGTGGCTAGTGAAGTTAAAATTTTCTAAGATTTTTTGCAATTTGCAGGTATTTTTCAATCATATTTTGTCCAACATACGGTCTGACTCACTGACCTGAAGTTGCAAAAAAAAAAAAAATACGTAAGAAACTGAATTTCTTGGGCTATCTTAGACCATCCCCTTTTATCAAAAAGTTAAATTAGAAAATCGTATTTTTAAAACCGCCAAACGTATACATTATTTCCGTTATTCCATTCACATAATTCAGTAAAATCAATCTCATCTTAAATTGCGAACACAATATCCTTTTCATGCCTATATCCAATTCCGTTTTGTGGATCGACAAGAAACCTTTCGGTACATTGAAAATTAAATTACCTCCAACCATTTCCAGTTTAGCCGTTTGTTGAGCTCATTGAAGGAAGCCATCAAATATTCTAATTTAAGTGACCTCAGCCATCTTTGAATCCGGAGACAGCTAATTTTATGATTTCCATGGCAATCAGAAGGATCCTTTGATGATTTTCAGGTAAAATTTACCAATTTTGATGATAACTTTGCAGTTGGCTAAGAGAGAGAGAGAGAGGTAACGAACGGTGAATAATATGAAGAAAATAAAGGTCGCTATTAGTTTATTTAAAACTATCTATTGCCAGCGGCTTCGCTCGCGTGGAGATCTAAAGTGTCACACGGGAACGTACTATCAGGTTATATACTATCTGTGTGCCAAGTTACATCCAAATTCGTTCTGCCGTTTTTGCGTGACTGAGTAAAAAACGTCTACACATAAACTTTATAGGATTAAGGAGGACTGTCGTAAGGGGTAAAATTGTCTGTTTCTCTGTAAGATGTAATCTCTGGAAGTTCTGATCGGATTACGAAAAATGTTTCACTGGTAGAAAGCTACACACTTTTTGATATGTTTAATGGTATAAATGACATTCACGCGGACAGAAGTCGCGTGCAAAAACAAGTAGTTAAGTAGGTAACTTTCGGTACTGGACTTGGAACCGGGATTTCCCGGGAAATTCGGTACTTTTGGTACTTAATACTACCGTACAAATGTCGCTATTAATTTATTGTATGAAGGGCACGTGTGCGTGCAGAGAACATAAAATTATGTAAATATATGTTAAAAAATGAACTCATTAGAAATATGGGTTGGAGTAGTTAATAAAACTATGTATTATTCGTAAATCTATTATTGACATTAATCATCAGAACACAATCATAACAGAATTTAAATGGTTTTTATATCAAATTAGTAAGAATTATCAAATAGAACTTAAATTCGAGGTATATTTTGAATTAGAAATTAGTCTTTTTTCCTTACGTAATAACTTTCTTTTTTCCACTAAAAGTATCACTAAACAAACATTAGAAAAACAAAACTATAGTGGTAAATCGAGATCGAAATAACGAAAAATCATAAAATTCAACAAAATTTGAGGAAAAAACGTTATTCTCCTTAAAATAAAAGAAAAAGTTTAAGTATTTTAACAAAACAAAACTAAAATGCATTTTCCAGATCAAGATAAAGAAAAATTAAAAAATTCAACAAAATTTGAGGACATCAATTCTCTTTAAAATAAAAGTAATGCAATAAATGAAACAAATCAAAACTCAACTTATTTCTCTTATTGACCCCATATTTAATTGACGACTGTCAAAGATCTAAAAGATCTACGAATGACAGCTAACAGCAGGACTAACGTCTTAACGTGCTTTCCGAGGCACGGAGGAGTCTTGGAATATACAAATAGTCACCCATCCATGGACCAACCGAGGCAAGCGTAGCTTTACTTGATCGAACGGTAAGCTGTATTTAATGTATCATAGAGAGCTATAATACATTAGTATTTAATTTAAATATTGCACTTGTTATTTTGTCTGTCTGTCTTTCTGTTACGCTTTCACGCCTTAACCGCTGAACCGATCATCATGAAATTTGGGAGAGATATAGCCTGAGGTATGGAAACGGACATAGGCTACTTTTTTACGCGATAACCGCCATCCACGCGGGCGGCGCCGCGGGCATAGGCTGGTGATAAGATAACGATAACGCGTAGGCAGCGACCATTTGGTAACCTCTCACGCAAAATAACCGCAGTATCTCATTTCCATTAATATACATTTACAATTTTGATTAAGTTTCTCGAGTCAATAGGCACAGAGAAGTAAACATCTGTGTCAAAGAAGATCAGAGATACAGATTATATAACTGATGATACGGTAACTTCAAACGTATAATATTTGCGACTTTATTTATATTTAATAAACCAGTAAAGGGACGGGCTCAGCTAGATCGTTACTATTTAGGGACGAATTTAAAGCAACAGGCTCTGCGGCTCAGGTTGGTTTAAGCAAGGGTCGGGCCAAACTCTACAATTGTGTGCTGCGTAGTTCACATGTGGCGATGTAGATGGCGCCACATTTCAATTACTTAGGTGAAGCTCAACATCGAAGTATCTCATTATTAGAAAATGTAGAAACCTTTACAATAATTGCATATTCTTGTTCGTTCTACCTACGTAACTTCTCACTAATATTTTGACAGCTGTTTTATTATTATAACCTTCGGATTTCGACATTATTATAAGCTGAAGTTTACTTCAAACTTTTAGAATCCAACGTATTTTATGTAAGATTGTACCTATTGTATAAACGCTTTACGTTCCCGTTAGAATACGTTTTCCGTGCTTGATAACAATATAACTTATCGCTGTAAAATGAAGTTCCATTATGCAATAAGTGCCCTACAATTAGTGTTATTGTAAAGTGTCGTGTTAAATTAAGGAACGCCACATTGTTAGTAATTTAATTCTTAAAGGCTTCAAGGCACGAAGCAATGATATTTGACTTTAAAAAAGCCGTTATTTTTATACACATGAAGTTGCATGCCTTCTTTGTTAGGTCGATTTACATAACGTCTGGAATCCGACTGAATGCCTTAATACATATGAATGCGCCTTAAAGCTTGCTAAAATCATTGTTCACGAGTTAGTTATGTAGGTACATAAAGTTAAAAAGGATAAACTACCTCATCTAATTGTCTTACCGACTTCATCTAATTGTTAAAATAGAATTGACGTGTGTTTGTAAACATGGCCACAAATCCACCTTTCCAGTTTACGCTGATCTCGCACTGAACGGAAATTCTATACAATGCGATATCAGGTTATACTAGAATTGAATAGCTTACCTAATGTGTAGCCGTGTGTACAAACCTACTGACAGAAATAAAATCGTTTATCATTTACCTTACCATACTTTCTACTGATATTATTATTGTATAGTGAGTTTGTTAGTTTGTCCGTCATTCACGCAGCAAAAGAGTGCGTTATAGCAAGGCAAGCTTATGAAATAACAGCTGTGAGGGTCGATCGATCAGGTTAAGCTACTCTTGCCAAGGTGGATCCGTAGATGGGTGACCATCTTTACATACCAAGAAAGACGAGAAAAAGGCAAAGGAGATGATGGTAAGTTACATTACCCAAAAATCAACTCAGAAAGCAGTAAACACGAACAAATTCGCTGGAAAATACTACAAAATAAATCAATTAAACACAAATTGTGTTTGTACTTCCACTATCAACAGCCTCATTCATTTGAAAGCAACAGGCATTTCAGTAATGAATCCTACACGAGTATATCGTACAAATCTCACATAAGACGAGAGCGATCCGAATCAACAGGTAGATCAATTTGGGAGAGTTCTGTGGATCGCAGCTTAGTGTCTGAGCCGCGATCCCTAACTTTATCTTGTCGTGGAGGTGGGAAGACGGAGATTTGTGTGGAGATGGCAATAGAACTAGGATTTAGTTTTGTTTAACAAGAACACGAAATAGGGCTTATTTAAGACAAATAAAAGGTTAAACAAACAAACAGCTGTAATAAATTATTTAAGACTAGTTTTTGCCAGTGGCTTCGCTCGCGTGGTTGTCGAAAATTATCCCAAAGGAACGTACTATCGCGATAAAAATTATCATATGTGTTATTACAGATTAAAAAGTATTCGTGTTCCAAATTTCATCCAAATCCGTGCAGCCGTTTTTCCGTGATTGAGTAACAAACGAAATATCAAAATATCTAAACATACAAACTTTCACATTTATATTATTAGTAGGAATTGTAGGAAATTAGGATGTAGCCGCGACCTCGTTCGCTTGCATTTTGGTTTCTTGCGTGGAACACAAGCACAGAAAAACAAAAAACACAACAGCTGGTTCGATTTTAATGGGATTTTTACTGGTGTAAAAGTCCCATTAAAATCGGACCAGCCGTTTTGGACATTAGCCGTAACAAAAAGACAGTCATTTTTATTTTATTTTGTTTATAAATAAGTACCGTAACCAGCTTTTTACTAAAATAAAATATATTCTAATATATTCACCATTTTCTAAAGCACCAGGAAGTGGTCAAGAGCGGCCGCTTTTGCGGGGCTGTCTTTTGTAATTTTGGCGTTCAAAAAGAGCTGACTCTGAGTTTGATTAAAGGACTTTTGATTGAATGACTAAAAAAACGACAAAACTATTTCCTACACTAGAAAACTACTCCAAAACTTCTGACATCCCGGTTATCTCCGTAATACGAAGTGGTGAGCTGGATCCCGGCTATTGTATTAAGGATAACGTTAGGTTTGGCGACTGCCGCCCAACGATAGCACAGTTACGTGCCGAATAAAATTGGATTTACTGTTTGTTTACACCTTTGTTTATTGGAAATGCTGCATGTAAATAGGACTTCGCGTATAGTATAGAAATAGTAATTGAAAAGGAGTGAATGATAGTTGTTTCTGCAGAGTTTGTACATGGAATAACTGAAGTTACAACAGCAATTGGAAGAAAAGTTAAAACGTTTGTTCTGCTTTTGCGATTTTAAAGATACAACCAATCAATCAACTCTAGCCAGGCCAGGCTGCATCACGACATAGTGCCCTTTGCCTTCCGCATCCAGTCTGTCCCAGCCACCTTTTTGAGCGGTTTCCTCCCCAGGACTCGTTTGCTACACTGGGTATAGGTCCTTTACCAAACATGGCCAACCTGCTCGCACGAACTTTTTAGTTAGGCAGCTGCTATAGGCCCGTTCAGGAATGGTTTGGTATTATTTTTGAATAAAAAACACGTCAAATTAAATAGCAAATTTTAAATGACTTCCTCGCAACTTGGAAAACAGACCAAGACGCTCGAATGTCAAAAATCCTCGAGGAACAATCTATCTTGATGGCTAAATTAGTTGCAGACATAGGGGAAATTAAGGCGCAGAACACTAAAATACAGGCATCCAACAGCGAAATCCGTAAAACAAGTGCCCATATTGAACAGTCGATGTCTTTTATGAACATACAATTTGAGGAGTTAAAAAAAGAAGTGGAAGACTTAAAGAAAGAGCGTCAGGATCAACGAGGCTATATAGAAACGCTCGAAAAAAAATTTACTGACCTACAATATAAGTCTCGTTCATCGTGCATAGAGGTAAGAAACATCCCACAGCTGGAGAAGGAGTCCACTATCAGCCTGGTCAATACAGTCTGTAAAATCGGACAAATCATTGGTGTGCCTATATCTGAACCAGAGATACGAGATGTATATCGTCTCCCGGGAAAATCCACATCAACCCCAACTGCACGACCGATCATGGCGGAGTTTACAAGAGTTCAAACCAAGCAAAATTTTCTGACAGCAATTCGGTTGTATAACAAGGACAAGCACCCAAAGGAAGAAAAGCTGAATACAGAACTAATTGGTATACCAGGGAAACGTCAACCAGTATTTGTAGCAGAACAGATCCCCTCTTCTTCTAAAAAGGTTTTTTACCTAGCACGTCAATTTGCTAAAAACAACGCCTACTCATTTTGCTGGATAAGTAATGGTAACATATTCCTTCGTAAACAAGTTGGAGACAAACAGCTACTAATACAATCAGAAAAATGCCTTCAAGATCTGGGCAACATCAATATCTGACTAGCTAAACTTGTGTACTTATTACTGGTTTTTGTCGTATACCTGTTTAATTTTATTTTATTCTCTTTTGTAAACTTAGTTAATAAACATTACACATACACTCATCACGTAAGACCAACATACAATAACATATTCAATATAAACAACTCACACATTATAACAAAATACAATATTATATTATCACTAAAAACAAATAATTCAAAAGTGCGCCGTAATACTTTCAACGACTCCAACTATAAATCACCTTCACAAACTGATTGGCCAAAGTTCGAATATTTATTAATACTCCTTAACTATTACAAATGGCTATCATAAACAATATTAATAATGACCTAGAGCGTATAAATTTTGGAAGCTCCTTTAACTGTAACCCTGAAGACTGTCCCATATATATCAAATCAACCGGAAGTAACATAAATATACTACATTTGAACATTCGCAGCGTAAACAAAAACTTTAACCAATTACAAATTTTACTGAACTTGACAAAAATAAACATTGACATCATTGTTTTGACGGAATGCTGGCTGAGTAAGGTAAATACACCACCTGTTCTAGATGGATTCCAGTCGCACTCGTCAGCTTTCAACGCTAATCAAAATGATGGAGTTATAATTTACACAAAATTAGAGTTACAAAGTACCGTGTGGGAGCCGTCTTTTGACGGGGGGACTTGCCTGGTATGTCAATTAGACAAAATGTTGTCTGTGGTCGCCGTTTATCGCTCCCCTTCTTTAAATTCTAGAGGAGATTTCAACAATTTCACGACTAGCCTGTGTAATGTGTATCAGAAAATATCCTCCTGCCCTAGTATAGTCCTTGTTGGAGACCTAAACATAGATATAAGTCCAAGTAGCAGAAACGATCATAGCTTTGAATACCTTACAATTAACGCCTCGCACGGGCTGATGCCGACACACCTGTTCCCTACTCGACTGGAGCATTGCATCGATCACGTACTCCTCAAATCTAATTATCCGTCTACCACACTGGTATTGGAATCTCATGTTACAGATCACAAGCCTGTTCTTTTATCCATAGCTCAAGTTAGTCCAAAAAGAGAAAAAAAAGATGTTATCACTCGCCTCGATTACGAAGCCATTATTGTTGAGCTGGAAAGCACGGACTTTACGAAAATATACCAAATTGATGACGTAAACGTGTGCACGACTAGATTTATAGAAATCCTCAGATCAGTCCTTGCAAAACATTCAAAACAGGTTAAAATTCCCAGGCAAAAAAGAACAATTAAGCCCTGGATGACTCCTGGACTATTAAAATGTATAAAAAATAGAGATAAAATGCACATCAAAACAAAAAAATCTCCTGATAACCTAACCTTGAAAATAACTTATAAGCGCTACAGGAATTTCTGTAATAACTTACTCCGAAAATTAAAAATAGCTTACGAAAAGACAGAACTTGATAAAGCGAGAAATAATCCTAAAGTGTTATGGAATACAATTAAACAAATAACAAACACACAAAAGACCCGTCGCAACCCTTTAGACCTGCTCAAATTAAGAGACGATCCTAAATCTTCCTTAAACGAGGTAAACCACTTCCTCAGTAATGTAGGTAAAAGTTTGGCTGCGCAAATTATGTCACAGGCACCTGGACAGACAATAACAGCAAATAATCCATACTCTACTCAGATTAAAAACAGTACTCACAACTCAATTGTCAGTTCTCTTGCCGTGTTGGAAGTTGATCAAAAAGAAGTGGAATCTCTAATTTTACAACTACGTTATGACTGTGCAGTTGGATGGGATGGAATCTCGTCTATATTATTGAAAACATGCCGACATGTATTGGTTCCACCTATTACCTATCTCTGTAATCGCAGCCTTCAAACGGGTGTATTTCCGGATGCCCTGAAAAAGGCAATAATACACCCAATTTACAAGGGAGGGGACAGAAGCTGTGTTAGTAACTATAGGCCAATCTCTGTTTTGACTGCCCTTTCCAAAATACTGGAGAGGATACTGGCAGATTCTCTAAAGAACTTCCTGGCCAAACACCACATCATTGCCGAAAACCAATACGGCTTTCGTACAGGAGTGTCGACGGAAGATGCTGTTTTAGACTTCACGCAACAGGTTGCCAGGAAGCTAGACAATAAAAAAAAGTGCCTGGGGATCTTTCTGGACCTCTCCAAAGCTTTTGACACAGTTTCTGTTCCCAAACTTATTGACAAGCTGGAACGTATTGGTGTGCGTGGAATTCCACTTGACATTTTCAAAAGCTACCTCGACAATCGAACACAGCTTGTCAAGGTTGATGCGTATTATAGTGACGAGGAGCTAATAACATATGGCATCCCCCAAGGTAGTATACTTGGCCCCGTACTGTTTCAAATCTACGTAAACGACCTTTGCAATATGAACCTGCTTAACTGTGATATCTACGCGTACGCAGATGATACCGCGATCCTCGTTCACGGTCCTACTTGGGATATAGTTAAGACTACTGCAGAAGATGCCCTGTCCAGAATAATGACATGGTTGAACACTAACCTTCTGACTCTCAACTTAACCAAAACCACTTATATCCCTTTCGCAATCCGACGTAATACGAGGCCATCACATACCTTTAGTATTATAGCTCACTCATGCTCATATCCAATACCATCTTGTGACTGTCCAACTCTTACTAGATCAGAGAGTATAAAATATCTCGGAGTTCAAATTGATGATGGACTAAGATGGGACAAACAGATTGACGCCCTTACTACAAGAACATTGCGTCTTATACACGTCTTTAAGTCACTGAGAGAGTCGGCTAAACTTGACACCCTCAAGATGGTGTATTATGCTCTTTGCCAATCTGTTATTGGATATTGTATTACTGCATGGGGTGGAGCAACTAAAACTAAAATGTTAAAAGTAGAAAGAGCACAAAGAGCCTTACTTAAAGTAATGACTAGAAAACCCTACAGATTTCCAACAACTGAACTATACTGTAACTGCAAAGTTCTTACGGTACGTCAGCTTTTCGTGCTTCGATCGATTTTAAGAACTCATGCTAAGCTTCCGCTGCCAAATCTTAATAAGCGACTACAACTCATCACTGGATCTCAACATAAAACCACATTCGCAACGCATCAATTTTATACAATTAGTAATTATATTTACAATAAAATTAATAAAAAAATAAAAATCTTAAAACTAAACAGTCACGCGGTAAAAACAAAAGTTACAGAGTGGCTACTAGAGAGGGACTATGCGTACACGGAGTCTTTACTTACATACATCACCTAATAACTCAGACATGCCGATTTCCTTATCATACACACATTTATAAAGGTGCGCACGCAGCGCCCTCCCACCCCACCTTTTCACACATGCACACACACCCACACTATACTCACCTTCCACTGCATGCACACACACCCTCTAACACTATACATACGTCACAACTATTACAGAATCACATAAATCATTTAAGCGGTAGAACAACATCGTCCATTAATTGTTGTAACTTAAATAGTATATAAGAATTCTGTGGCCGAACACTGTTTCTCAAAATACAGGTTTACAACCTAGTTTGAGGGGCAGGGTTTAGTAAAAAAATTGTACAGATTTAACAACAAAACTATCAAACTGAGTTACTAACTACCCACTGATTGTTGCTGTAACTATCTGTAATTTTTGATGAATAAATTATTAATAGATTTAAGCTTAGAAACCTTGCCGCGATTAAAGTTCTTTGTTAGTAAGGTGCAGAAACTATTTATTTGGGACATCAACTAGAAAGATCTTGCGGCTGTGACAGAGGAAATACTTCGGTACGACACCATCTTCTTAAGAACATTTTAGAAGTAATTTTCTTTATACATAAAAATCTGAACGGTACAGGTTAGTACATTATTTTTGTCAGTAATTCGATAGAAATTGCTCAGGCTGTCCAACGATTTTCTTTTTACAATATAATATAGTAACCGTGTTTACGAGAGTTGATTTTTGTCAAGGGTTTCTCAACTATTCTACTCTGAACGAAATGTTTTGATCCACTCCCTGATATTCGATCAAGCGCGAATTGACTCACGAGAACGAGTTGATTTCATTGAATATTAAGAACATGAGATCCACGTCAAATACGAACCTGTTTTGAAAACACTTCGTTAAAAATGCTGCCAGTAATTTTAACGGTATGTGCGTGATAGTAGGTATACATGGTGTACATAATTAAGTACACTGGTACAAAAAGTGAAATACACCTATAGAATTAAATGAAGATATAGAAACAGACTATAGAAAGTGAACTTTAGTTGCCTATAGAAAAGGACGAATAGGTGGTGGTGTGGTAGATGTGGTGGTGGATACTCTTAGAAAAGATTTCGTACCCTTTTGCAGGAAATACTGTCTTGAGCTCTTAGACTAATTGTTTTATTTTTATTGTTTTATTATATTAGTTTAACTCCTCGGCTGTTAGGCAGACAAATTGAGTACGATTATAATAGAAAAGCAATTGTTTTAATTACTTGATACTTCAAGGTTTAATGCCATGCATGAACAATTCATCTCCTAGTGACTTTAAAGATTTATTCATTTATGGTAATATGAACAGTGCTATGGGGTACATCATTATTTTTAAGTTACTTAAGTTTTTTTCTGTTTGCATAGTGCATTATTTAGCTATTTGTTGTTTTTATTTTAATACAATAAATTAAATACCTAGACCTAGGACCTAAACAGGAACATGGGAAGGTAAGTCAGTGACCACTGACGTCACAGTGATCACAGACGAGTGTCGGCCGTAAAATGTATGTGCAGGAGTATACAGTGACCAAAACATAATGAGTAGGGAATGCCATATTAATCCAGTATGGGATCTCATTATAAGTATTTTCAGATAGAAAGATGTTGTTACACCTCAGTACCCTTTTACGTCACCCACGAATACGGAAGGATTTTGGAACGGTTGTGAATTAAATATTCGATTTTAGACGGTATAATTGTCTGAAATCGGATATTTTATTCACAACCGATTTGTAATCAGATATTCTATTGAATAAATTAAATCACCTCAAAATCTTATTACCTTATTTGTTCGAGTGTAAATAGAAAACATTTCATTTGTATCAAACTCATTTCGGGAGACCCATTCATTAAACAAATTGGGTGGAATTATGGAATTGTAAACTGAAATATGATGTTTGTATTGCTATGGGCTGCTTGGAAGACTGCGGTAAAACGAGATAATGTTATTTGTAATGTATGTTAGTTATAAAGTACTTAGATACTTATGATTTTAATAAGTAAAAATTAAAATAAATTGTAATGTGTTTTTTGTTCCAATAAATATTTGTATTTGTATTTGTTTTATTATGATAAAAATGTGGCGTGGTGACTTGTGATTTGACGTATTCCTTCCTGGACGCAATACTCTGGCCCATTTGTAACAAATAAGCATCCCATAAAGCCTTGGCAAAACCCAATGTATACTTAGAAACCCAGAATTATCTTTCCTGTAAAATAAATGCCATCATAAACATAAATTGTAAAAAAAAAAACAAATCTCGCAACTCAGTTCTTCTATCGTAAAAACTTGTGAGATCCATATAATATCAAGTCGGTCAATTTAATATGTTCCTACTTAAAGATCCTTCTGTCTTAAGTTATTACGTAATAAGCTAACCTAACAACATCTTATAGTGACCATATCAATATTTAAAAAAAAAAATGTTTTAAATAAATAAATTGACTTGGCCATCGATGAATACACAATGTATCTTTTTTTAATTAAAAACACAATGTATCTCACAAGTAATACATATTATATTAAATTAGATTGTTTAGTGCGATTGCACGTTATATTTTAGCGCAATTGCGCATTGAATGTCATTTGCACGTTATAAAACGACAAGTATTTTTTATCTATGCGACAGTAAAGATTTATCTATATATATATATATTTAAATATTTATAGATATTTATTTACCTTATCCTTCATCATGAACCATTTAATTAATTGGTGAAAACCGTATAAAAATTCGTGAGATAGTTTTTGAGTTCTTCGCGTTCAGATAGATGGACAGACGCGGTAGGTCGGATTTGTTTTATAATATGTGGTGAATTATTTATGCCTTGAAAGAGATGTCTGAGATACAGGTTTATTCCTAGTTCGAGTAGAATTCAATGAATTTACATTTAGTTTACGGCCCAAATGTTGTAAATATTTATTTGTTATTTCAATTTAGTTAAATAGTTTCATAGGCGAAGTTATAATTTTGTGGGCTTTGTCGTCAGTACTAATAAAGTAATTCTGAGGTCGAAAATACAACAACAGACCTTAAATAAAAGCCTTGTCGCAAATAGATTTAAGATTAAAGAACAGGTTTTATCAAAGGATATTAACATTAGTTCTACTATCTTTGTATTTGGCGTCAATAAATCTACCGACTAATAGCGCCCTTAGGCGATGTACCTACCCTTGATTTATACTAAACGAGCGGAGATAAGCAATTGTTATTCAAACTGTTTTTCTCCTATTTTCAGGAAAATGTACTAATTAATAGAGTTTTGACTGGATCGTTCAAAATCAAAATATTTTTATTTCATATAAACCTGCATGGGCACTTATGAAACGACAGAAGCTAGGTGCACGGTTCCAAAATGTTGTTTCCTATGGAGAAGAGCCGGCAAGAAACTCCACGGTTACTCTTTAAAAAATGATTGGTTTTAACAATGTTTTCAGAGATAAAATGTTTGGGAGGACAGTGCAGGTACTTAGACGAATACAGAATAGAAAATCGTCTACAAATATACAAATCTACGTTGGTCAAGTGGTCGTAAGCGCTACCGCTGAGCAGAGTGTCTCAGGCTGTTATGGCATCGACAAATAATGAGGTCACGCTCTGCGCTGACGGTATTATGTTTTATTCGTTTAGGTACATGTACATATTTACATTTTAACTTTAGTACAGATTATTTATTTAGACTGTAACTGCCCGTGACATCACATCGCTCGGGCCCTACCAGAATATCAGCGCTGCGACACTTTTTAAATGTCGCAGCATTATGCTAAGGTAGGAGCCTTTTTGCCTCGTGCAGGACTTTCTGTTTTATTTTTAATGGTTTTTACTCTCAAGTTTGTTTGTTTTTTTTTTTTTTAGAATTTTTGTACTAGTTTATTTTATTTTGTGATGTTCCTGTGCGAGTCACAATAAATACTTTTTCTTTCTTTTTCTCTTTTCTTTCTGAGCACGAGGTCTTAGGTTCGATTACCAGGTCAGACAAAGTGCTATTGAGTTTCTCTATCTGGAATTTCTCAGTAGCAGCCTGGAGTCTGAATTTGTGCCCGGTTGATGGCAATAGGCTCGCCCGCTATTACATGGGACAATAAATTACTACGTTTACTGTTAGCATAATCATAAACATAACCAGCAGTAAGGTCTCCTGGCTAAGTAACACCAGCCACACGGGTCAATCAATTAGGTTAAGAAACACTTGCCGAGGTCGGTCCGTGGATGGGTGACCATCTTTACATACCAAAACCTCTCCATACCTCGGAAAGTACGCTAAGCCGTTGGTCCCGGCAGTTATTCGTGGATCTTTGACAGTCGTTACGGGTAGAAAAGCCCGAAAGTCTGGCAAGCAGACTTACCAAAGGGTATTATCGTATTACCCAATAGCTAGGTTGTGGAGGGATTCAGTTGCAAAGTTGGGAAAAGTCTAGGCAAATTGCTTGAACATATAATTAGCCTGTAATGTTCCCACTGCTGGGACACAGGCCTCCTGTCTGTGAGATCGAAATTAATTTCATTTACTGTTAGAAGTACTTAACTTATTTTATTCAGGAGAAATAAGACTTATTATTAAAAAAAACAACTAACTGCCTTCTCTTCAAATTAGTTCTTTTGCCGAAAAAACGTCACATCCACGTAAACGAAATAGCAAATGTTGTAACGCCTACTTAAATGCTTGGGCACGCCACGATTGCGGCGGTAAGTCCCCTCTTTGAAGAGTGGTTTGAGAGGCGGCATGGCGTCCTCACCTTCCGCCTGACGCAGGTCCTCACCGGACACGGTTGTTTCGGGAGGTTCCTGTTTCGGATAGGGCGGGAGGAAACGCCCGGGTGTTTCCACTGCGAAGATCGCCCTGAGGACACGGTGGAGCACACGGTGGCGGTCTGCCCAGCTTGGGTGGAGCACCGCCGTGTCCTCGTGGAGGCGATCGGCGGCGGCGATCTCTCGCGTCCGGCCCTGGTCCAAGCCATGGTACGGAGCGAGAGGGCATGGGGAGCCGTCACCTCCTTCAGCGAAGCAGTAATGCTCGCGAAGAGGGAGGCGGCGCACGTGAGGGAGAGGCAGCATATGCGCCCTCGCGACCCCAGCCGCCGCAGGATACGGAGACGCCCTGGACGTCGGGAATCCCAGGCCGATTTCCGGCCACCGTAGGCATGGGCTTGCGGACGGCGAGTAATGGGTAGCTCGCTGTCCGGTAAGGACCAAGCCCAGCCAAGTCGACGGCGCGTTGTGTTCCACGCGCGCCTCAAAGAGATGTCAGCACAAAAAGTGATGGGACCCGCAAGGGTCGATGCCTGCCAGGGGTGCGGGTTTGTTCGAAAGAGACACCACAGCCCCTGGCTTAAGGGCTACTGAAGGAACACGGGTGGGTTTTAGTCAGTAAAAGTCTGACACGCCCTCCTGCTCCACCCAGAGCGGGAGAAGTTATTTGATGATTTCCCACCCAAAAAAAAAAAAAAAACGACTACTTAAATGCTATTATTTAAATGTGAAAAAATAAAAACGAGTCAGACAAGGCAAAAAACGCCGATAAAAACACGTTTCTTGTATGGAGACCCCTTTAATTTTAACTTTATTTTCATTATTAATTTGTTGTTATAGCATGTTGCATATGCAGTTGTTGTATAACAATAGAAATACATTTGTGAAAATTGCAACTATCTTCCTATTACGGATCATGAGATATTGACCGCTGACAGACACATGGACGGACGGAAGAATTGACGGCGCAGGCTTAGTAAGTACGGAACCCTTGAAGGATTACGTACTTACTAAGTCTGCGCTGATAGTTACACAACTGGCGAAATGCGGGTGTACTAGTTGGTACACCTCAGCCTTCTAGGAAACAAGGCGTGATCTTATGTGTAATGTAGGTGTATCTAAATTTGGTAAATTAAAAACGATTTTATTTTTGTAAGTAGGTTTGTACAAACACTTTTACATGTCAATGATATTCCAAAAATTACACGAGTTCGATGTTTTCTATCTGACTACTCTGAGAAAAAGGGCCGAAACAAACTCAAAAGTCACAGTCTCTTTTAAAGTCCAGATGACTTATCTTGGTCAGATCATGAGAAGACCATGTGGATTAGTGTCAGAAATGGTCTTTTAAGGAAAGAACCACACAGATTGACCGGACCTGTCCAATCAGTGCACGCATTTATCAGTAATCAGAACTCAGAACTTAAAGGTAGACCTAAGCTACGCTGGTACTGTCAAATCAAGTAGTTCTTAGGTTTGATTGTATTTAGTTGAATAATAATTTATGACCTATTCTAACGACAAGCGTGTTTCATAGCCTCCGTCAGGAATTTTAATTATCTTATCTAACACACCATAATATTATTATGGACGAAGAATTAATTAACACCCAAAAATTATTGTTCATTCCGAAAATCAATCTCTTGCGCATTTGGTACGAAATATCTATAAAAGCCGGCCATAAAGCCGTTAATTTCAATGAACAGGACAAGAAGGAAATATTTACGACACGAGCGAGAGATCTTTCGGCTGTATTATCGATGAAATAATGTTCCACTAAACAGTATTCCGTTTCGAAATATTGTTATGACGTTTTATGTTGAAGAAGATATGGCCTTTCTATTTAAGGGCAGATGCCCGTCATCACCAGAATCGGCCATTTTAATCAAAAGTTATTTAATTGCAAATAATATAGTTCTTTTACAATTTCAACAAAAATATATTCTCTACTAATTACTAAATCACTATAACAATTGGTTTTAATTAATTTATAAACGAAAAGTGACAAGATAACGCGGAACAAAAGCGATTCGTCGGGTGCGTGGTGCGCTCGCCGTTGACGTCCGAAAAGCGAGTGACATTCAACATGGCCGTGCTGACCATCGCCTCGACGCGACGCTCCGCCAGACTGACAGTTGTCAAATCTCGTTCCGACGTATCTCAACAGATGGCGCTAGCTATGCGCCGTCATATATATTATTTTGGGTAGTTCTGGAGTGAATCTTTTAAGATAGTTGATATATAGCATACACATTGCATCACGCCTTGTTTCCCCGAATATACTAGAATAATTCAGGCCGTGTACAAGATACGGCAAACGGCAATTCAGTGCAAAAGTGTAAACTGCCCAGCAGGCTTAGCACGAGCACCGATTTAAGATGGAAGAATAGACATGACTAATTAACTAAATGATGTTTATTAGGAGGAGATAGCTATGTTTTTCTATTAATTATCAAAGTTACGCGTTCTAAACGAATCATGATTTTGTAGATAATCGAATATACTTTGTGGCCGTCGATTAGAAAGTTTGTTGTCAGTGTGATTTTGACAGTTTGGGAAGAAGTATTCTTCTGAAATAGTCTACATTTATATGGACCTAGACAAAGATCGTTAGAAACGAAAGACAAAATGTCAGATTATAGAAGGATATCTACGGTGCGATGTCGAAAATGAGGCAACGAAATGTCACTTTGCATTGAAAAAGCACTGTCTATTCTTCGTAGAAATAGAAAGCATCATGCTAAGCCTGCTGGTTGTACCAAAAGTAGAAATAGGTCGTGAAAAGCGTTATTGGACTTTTCCCTCTGAAATTTCACAGTAGCAGCCCAGGTCTGGATTTGTTTCCCATTGATGGCAATAGGCTCGCCCCTATTACATAGGACTAAAACATAAATGGCGAAATGTGGGTGTACGTGTACCATACGTACACCTCTGCTTAACTCTTCAGGAATTACAGGTGTAATATTATGTCATTGATGTTATAAAACCTACCTAATAAAGAACAAGATAGAATATCATCAAACGCAAACCCATGAAACCGTCATGAGAAGTTTTCTATTAATTGCCTGAGAAATTGAGCAACATTTAGAATAATACAAGGGCTATTTGTAAGCCCTAACGTTCCGTGAAGTTGTCAGAATTGCTTCAAAAAGTTTTCTTCGGCGGTTCGAAGTAATTGTATAAAGTTAATATTTTAAATCTCGTTTTTCTCTCTCTCGTTGAGTTTTTTTTTTTAATGTTGGCAATAACACGGTTCAAATAATTTTATCGAAAAAGTTTGTCCGACAGATGATTCTTAGTGTATTTATATTTATCATTCATTAGTAAACCAGGATGAAAAGTAGGCTATATCCTATTCCAGACCGCAATCCCCGGGCTACCTAAATGTTAAATTTTATAACAATTGGGTCAGTTAAGATGTAAAAGGGAAACTGACACGCATAGTTAATTTTGGATTTAAGTAGTAAGTCGAAGGCAGATTGCAGAATTCGTCAGGATACGAGTACAAACGGCGCCATTCGTTTGCATACTATCGCTGGACAATTATGAGCTTTGTCGATCATTTATTTGCTCACTAGTAACGTCATTAACTTTAAACAAATGCCGTTCATACATTTCAGACGTTCTACTAGTTTGAAGATTTTAAATATCAGACGTTTTACTAGTAGGTCGTTTTACTTTAACGTCATTTGTCCTACAAGGGCATTTTACTAAATTCTCCTTCTGATTCGGAGCGGTTTAAATTAATGCCGTCCTTACATTGTTTATTTAGTAGATTTCTAATCTTCAATTTGGTTGCTTCAACTAATTTGAAGGGCACAAGTGAACCGTGTAATTGATGCTATAAAAAATTGTCTTTAGTAAACTTTGAGTAAAGTTAGTTTACGGGTTCAAAGATTTTTAATATCTTTTGAGATCCCAGATTTTGAGATGAATTCAATTTTCTCGTTAACAAAGAAAGTGATTTACCTTTCAAATAATAATATTTTAGTCGAGTCTATCCTTGTTATGAAAATTACTTTGCGCATAATTTAGACGACGGTAAAAGGTCGATGAAATTACTTTCAACAGTGACAAGATGGTCACTGTTTTATTGTTTTTGTGGAGATTTTACGTTAATTTCAATTATTTTATGGGACTCGGAGACAAAAAATCTTATACAAAACCATTTGTCTGGTATTCATCATCATCATTTCAGCCGAAAGACCTCCACAGCTGGACATAGGCCTCCTCCAAAAGGTTTTGCCACAATCGCCACGCTTGGCAGGCGGATTGGCGATCGCAATATGGTGGTATAATGCAAAGAGAACGCTGCTGCCCATTCTCTAGTAAGTCCTTTAGTCGCCTTCTACGACACCCAAGGGAAGAAATGGGATGGTGCTATTCTTTTACGTCCGGCACCACACGGAACTGGTATTACCATAGATATATAAAAAAAAAAAAAAAAATTTTAAAAAAACCCCGACCCAAACAATTGATCATTAAACTTAATGTCTCCCTTAAATCACCATTTATCTATAATCTATTCATTGAGACTTTTTCAATGAGCCCAAACACGATACTTCTGCTGTTTGTTGGTGAATAACTTGGGTTTCCTGGAAATTCCAGGTGTTGCTCCAGCATCAGTTCAAGGTTATTTTTTTCGTCTAATATCATTGAAGTAATAGAATCCCAAATTTTGAGTTGATCAGACCCATGGAAGAGGCTAAAATCCCTTTTTCATCCAGAAAAGAGCTGATAATCTTCAAACGGCTGAACCGATTTTGATGAAACATATCTAAGAACCCTCCGGACTAATACACCTTTCAAACAAAAAAAACTAAATCAAAATCGGTTCATCCGTTCGGGAGCTACGTTGCCTCAGACAGACACACACACACACACACACACACACACACACACACAGAGACACGTCAAACTTATAACACCCCGTCGTTTTTGCTTCGGCGGTCACACTCGCAATATATAAATCAGAACGTACTACACAATCAATTATAGACCGTCAATCTCAGCGTGCATTTAAGTATAACTCACTCACACAAACAACGGTTGCTACCGTTGTACTGTGCAAAAGCAATTTATTTTACATATACGCTAGTGATTGACTAAATCGGAAAGTTGTCGATACTTCTTTTTATTATTGTACTACTTCAATTTTTTTTGGGGTCCTGAAAATAAGATAAATTAAAAACGAAAACCGTAATACGTCACTAATGTATTTATCTGAACCATGCCGATAACAATAACGCATTCGAAGCATTTAAAGACTTTAAAATGCCAAAACCATAAAAAGTAAGGAAATAGCACGAGGATAACACTTATTTTACGATAATTTAAACCCATTATCACTCTACTGACATTACCTAAAATTTTGTTAACTTTACGACTGTTGTTAACGCATTTCTACTACGCTGTAAATTAATCAAAATAAGTAAAAAACTTTAATTCAGATCGATCTAGCAATAAATTTATTCGCGAATCGACATTATCGAAAGCCTACGTTAGTGAATCTACACGAGCACTTGACTAGCTCGACGTAAAACACAGCGGCCGTACTACGTAATGCGTCCGCATAGATACTTTATCGTTTTGCGATTTTTACATTGCTTGTCCAGTCACTTAGCGACAAAATAATTAGGTAGTGATTTAGGAGCAATGTATTTAGTACAAAAATAATACAGTTGCTGTGATATTTGAAAACAAAAGTAACATAGTAAACGCAAGAAATATTTTTCGATTTCTTGTTTTTCATGATTTAAAAGACAAATATAGAAAAATACTTGTACTTATTTAAGGTAAGTGATTCCATGATTCACAAAGTTTTTGTTTTGACTTTGGTTCTTACAAGAAACCACTGAACAACACGGCCTTCTTATATTTTATCACGACAACGGTCGAAAGCACACTATTTCGTGGAGACGGCCTTAGGCATTGCTTTAGGAATGATCATGGCGCGCGGACACAGACACGCCCCCTTGCCACTTATTTACATTTCTATGGGTATTACCAATACAAATAAATAAAACCCCAAATGAACCTGTTTGGCATGGCCGGGAGGCAACACATAATCCTATATTTCTATGTTGTGTTCGTTTTTAATTTGTTAAGTGTTTCTTGCATACGGCATTGAATCAAATAAAACCGCTTTACCCGTACCTATACATTTAATGATTTTTAACTTTTCTTTTGCAGATACTGTCAACGAAAACATAAAATTCTTGAGGTAATAAATAATCAAACATCATCTATTGAATTGTTCACTACTACTATTTCTTTCTTTTCTTTTTCCAAAAACAACAACTTTATTTCCACTCGTCGTCTATAAATCGAAACCTCAGAATCATTAACAAGACAATTTTAAGGCGCTTAAGGCAGCGCGATGAAGTTTCATATAGAACACCGTAAAATTCTGAGTTTTTGTCGCAGAGAATATTTTTTTTTTTTTTACCGTTGTCCCTACTAGATATTGCTCCTGTATTGTGGGTGCGTTTACAAACATTTAAACATGTATTTTTGTGTACAAACAGCCAGACCCGGAACAACTACTTGTGGGTCATATCAATATTTGTTCCGTGTGGGAATCGAACCCGCGACACGCAGCGCAGCAGTCAATCGCTAAACCGCTGCGCCAACCGTGACGTCATATTCAAATTAGAAGCTAGATATTTTTTTAGTGTATTGACAAATGTTCAAATAAAAGTTTTGTTCAAAAATATTTCTAATAATAAAATAATTTCATGATAAAAAAATCGTAAAACATATTTACCGTCGCATAATCCTCAATTTTTGACCTTAAACTATCATATTTTATGTAATGATAATAAAAGAAACCCAATCAACTAAAGAAATACAAATATTATCCCACTGAGCCGTGTCTATATTTTTTAATTTAACTAAAACAGCAAAATAACTTTTATTTTGGTGGTCATTCGATTCAACTAACATTAAACGCATCGCTATTTTGAACCGTAATTGTTGCTGCGATGCGCTACTGCCAAATACCTCATAGCGCCTTAATTCTTTTTTTAAGACTCATAGATGCAAAAGAAGCAATCGTTCGCTTTAACTGTACGATATTTTTATGTTAAAAAAAAATGCAATATTTCATTATAAAAAAATATATCAACGATTTTCCGCAAAAGCAAAGATCATTTCTTTTCTTTTGCGGAGAAACGCCGATATTTTTCTTTTGTTTCTTTTTACAAAAGCAACAACTTTCCACTCGTCCGCTATAAATCGAAGCCTCCGAATTATTAACAAGACACAATGTGTGGGTACGTTAGCACATTAATATTCTAAAAAGATACGGAGAAGTTTTCTTTATCTTTTGGAAAGAGGGATGTTTGGTATTGTTCGTAATTTATTTCAATTTTCGTTTGGAATGGAAGCAGCCATTACTTTATTGATGTTCCTTTAAATTATTGGAGATGAAAGTGAAGCCTAAATAAACTAATTATCATAAAAGTCAATACGTTGTAAGACTCCACTCAAACTCAATGCAGTTATTTCAATTAAAAAGTTACGAGCACTTTTGAATTTTCAAGGGGTTGGTCAGTTAGAAATATGAAGCTAGTTGCCCATTCCAAAGCGTAGTGGGTACCTATGGAAAAGAACAGGCAATTAACTATACGGACACTCTTTCAAATACAATAACTATAGCATGAGTCAGTACCTGAAACGCCGACCTCATCTAGTTTAAAAAATATGATTGACGTGTAAAAGTGTTTGTACAAACCTACTTACAGAAATAAAATAATTTATTATTTACCTGTACCTACATAGTTTATGCATTTTGCGTACTGAAATAACTTTCAGTTATTTAAAAAATATTTATATATATAAAAAAAAATATTTGTAAAAATAATTTCGTCGATCTAAAATAATACAGATTCAATGACAGCTTTATTTATATTTACAATTTGCCGAAAAGTTCATAGCATTCCTTAATATTTAAAACTAAGAATTCATTATCATTAAGTTAAAGGATTCGATTAAAAAATTCCGAAAATATTTTAAACTTTTAAGTTACTGTACCACAAAACGGTCCACTATACCCCACTAAATACCCAAATCATTTTTGTATAAAACATCTGTTCCAACTTTTACCAACAAAGTGGTAGTCCCAGAGGATCAAAGTCTATCAGAGGGAAACTTATTTAATTTGTAGCCTGTATCAACAAGCTGATTACAGGTAGTGTTGTTTACGTATTTTTAGTTAGGGACAGACGGACTTACCTGTAGAGGTGAGAACTTAATTTTGGGCGTAGTTTTTGAGGAGAGGGTTAGAAACTAAGTACTACTCTAAAACTAGTGGTGGTTTTTGGATGTTTCATGCATGTTTTCGTTAGTACTAGGCGACACTTAAATTAATGCTAAGATCGCGCTAATTCTCAAATTCTGAGCCGAAAATTGAAAATCCAAGAGTGTTTTGAATTGACATTATATGTAAGACTAGCTTTTGCCAGCGGCTTCGTCCGCGCGTAGCTTTCATCCCCCATTTAACTCCCTTAAGGGTTGAATTTCGAAAAATCCTTCCTTATTCCTTGTGTACATTATAAAGGGAACTTCTGTGCAAAATTTCAGCTTTCTAGGTACAAGGGTTTGGGCTGGGCGTTGATGAGTCAGTCAGTCAGGACTTTTCTTTTTATTTATATAGATACTAGGGACTAAAGGGTTTTCTTAGCAGTTGGATTGTTTTGTTTAAAAAAAAAAACTTGAGTTTTATTATGAATTTACAGCGTATTCACACTTGAAAGTACTTACCATCATTCATTTTTGGCACTTAATACAATTTTTCATATTATGCTGCTCTGAAACTACTATGACCATATTGACATTCCGACGAATCTAATATTATGGTTAAGACAAAAACAGTTAAATCCATCAAAAATGAAATCACAATATTTTTGCCATGACCGGAGGCACGTACAGTAGTCAAATCAATGTAAAATTAAATCATAAGAATTATGGCATCGCCGGAAGCACGTAAAGTGGTCATGTAAATTAATAACTACAAACTTAAATGGTCAACTCAAATCACAGCTTTGCCATCAACCTTTGACAGTTGTATGAAATTGATATAACAGGGTAAATGGAAGTAGGGTATCAATTTGCTTACCAATACATTTCCCGGACTTTACCGCATTTCTTTCGAAATCATAAAAGTATTCAAAATACAAAGATTATCTGCTCTTTTCTAGTTGATGAAGGGATGTGAGCATCTTCCACAGATCTTATTGCGTTGATAATTTGACATTCTATTACTTCAATGATAGTAGAAAAACATAGTAGTAGCCTTGAACTGATGCTGCAGCATCATCTTGAATTTGCTGGACACAAAGTTTAAAAATGAGGAAATATAAGTTAAACTAAAAATGTAAAAAAAAATCGCCTTTTAATTAAGTTTAGTATGAATTGTTCACAATCAACAAATCCTCACGAAACCAGAAACAGTTTAGAAAACACTGCATTTTTACAGTAAAACTTTCAACCGATGCCTGTGCGTTGGAAGGCTATGGTAAAATGCTTTGGTACTCGTAATTGCTTTCCAAACGTATGAAAAACTTTTAGCAAAACTGCCAACAGCCACCCACAGTTTTAATGGGATAAAAATATATTCATGGTATGAAGGGATTATAATGGTAAGTAGACCAACGAGGTAGGAAAAGCGCGAAACAAAAAAAAAAAGACTTCCGGAAAAACACTACAAAGTGAAAAATAACTTTAATTTCGGAAGTCGGTTACTTTGGATATGTCTTTTTAATTTTTTGTCACCGCCTTCACTTTGAAGTGTTTTTCCGGAAGTCGGTTGTTTTTCCTTTTTTGGAAAAGTTTTTATTTTTCACTGTTTAGTTAAGTATAAGCAGTACCTATCCCACACCAATTCGAAATTTCATCATCTTTGGGCTCAAAACTATGCATATTTATGCGTAGTTGTAGTAGCCTACAGCAATCGCGGTCGATTTGCTGTCATTTTTTAAAGAGTTCCCTTGTCTGTGTCCGAAACGCATCATCAGAGACCATTTCGGGATAAACCCTCTTCGAACAAAAAATAGGTTTGCAAATCCGTCTGTCTATACATTTATGACGGAGTTATGCCCGAACATACATAAAAATATAATAAATATAAAAATGTCGAACTGATAACCTCCTTCTTTTTGAAATCGGTTTATTTGTACAAAAAAGAAGCACGAGGACGCACGAGAATTTCGAGTTCTTATGTATTTTTAGTAGGGTGCCTGTTGACAGAGTACCACCCAGTTTCTTATAAACATGATGGGTACCCCATTCTAATTTTAAAACAATGTTATAAACCAGCCATAAAACCACATGAAAATATTACGATAACAATGGTGAATTATGATCTAGAAAACTGAGACAACCGCCTGCGTGGAGTTCGGTAATTATCCCATGGAAACGTACTTTTTGGATAAAAAGTATCCCATGTGTTAATCCAGCTTACAAACTATCTGTTTACCAAAATTCATCCAAATCCGTTCAGCCGTTTTTGCGTGATTGAGCAACAAAGATCTAAACATCGAACTATACAAACATTTATATTTATACTATTAAGTAATATGACCAAACCTTTTTTTTTAAAGCATGATTTTCTTAATAACTGTGAGTTCTTTTAATCCATTAAATACATTTAAATTATATATTTAAATATTAGAATATAAAAACATTTAAAAATATAAAAAAATGTAGCCCACCGGTATCGGGAACAGGGTCCGGTCAGGGCTGCTGAGAGAGGAACCTTCTTACTGCGCTGTGTCCAGTAGTACTGATCTGGATCAAGCCCTTGATCCAGCTGCCAAACGAGAACCTCGTGTTGGTCGAGGCTCTTGGCTAGTTATTATTAAGAAAATCGTGTTGACCCTAGCATTACTTTATGCATTTAAAATTGAGTCTTATTGTGTTGACATAAAATTGAATTTTCTTTGGCTCATTCGGTAGTAAATATGGTAAAATACATAAAGTGCATTCAGTAGTCAACTATGAACAAATCACTTTCAGTACTTTCGTTTATTCTGGTACACCTTGTATATATTCTAGTCATGACACCTATAAAATATTTTGTTCCTCTAGATTGTCTATGAACCCTGTCAGATTATGTAAATCAATCATTGTCGTTTCCTCACGACTTGCTTACCTTTAATTATAGCATTCGGCGATATTGCCCGATGACCCGTAATTTGGTAACACGGTAGATATTTTGGAAATTGGGTCATGGAATTGTAACGGATTTTATCAACAAAATGTTCTTGTGCGTTTGCTAAGATAGAGTTGTTCCTTTATTTACGTCCTTGAGCTAAAAGAGTGATCATACCTACTCTAATGCGTGATTGTTTAAGAACTGGTATGTAAAATAGCCACGTATTTTGGTTCCATGTTTCGGTTTTGTAGTTTCTGCCTACCCCCATGGGACAATACGTGAGTTAATGTTTATGTCATTGCCATTTGGTTAAATTAGCCAGTTAATTGGCTGTTCATTAAACACCGGCATCCAATTAAATAGCTGAAGGACAACTAGCCAAGTCATTGAACGCAACGTTTAACCAGATGGCTGAAAATCAAAATCAAAATCAAAATCAAAATCAAAAGTCATTTATTCAAATTAGGCTGAGAATCAGCACTTTTCGAACGTCAAAATACATAAGACAGTCCCCCAAAAACGCCCACCCTTCGACACTTCCTAATGCTTTAGCTGGGAAGAAGAAGTGGCGCAACAAACTCCCCAGCAGCACAGCTGTCTGTTTAGTCGGATGGACTTGATTCTATACATACATAGGCAAAGTAATAAACAATAACGCATATTACCTAAAATAAAAGTTTCCTGGTATAAAGGGCTCTATATGTCAATAACTAATGACTTACTAGATAGATGATAAAAAAGACTTGGTCAATAAAATTAAAAAAAAAAAAAAAAAAGTATTTAACTAAATAAATATATGAACCCATATAACCTGTCACTAGGTACGCTAATTCTGGAGAAAGAACATAAACATTGTCTTGTGTTAATCACAGCGACCAACTATTCTTGTCATTTAAATAGTCGTTAATGGAATAGTAAGCCTTTAAACAAAGGATGGATTTTACTTGAGCTTTAAACGCATCAAAAGGCAAATCTAGCAAAGAAGTGGGAAGCTTGTTATAAAAAGTTATACCAAGCCCAACAAATGAGTTATGAACCTTATGAAGCCGGTGAAAGGGAGCACGTAGTTTGTCCTTGTTTCTAGTGTTAACGGTATGAATATCACTGTTTTTAGTGTACAAGTGTATATGTTGCCTAATAAATAAGATGTTAGCTAATATGAATTGTGATGCCACTGTGAGAATACCAATATCTTTAAAAAAGTCCCTCAAGGAAAATCTGCCACCTAACTGGTAAATTGCACGAACAGCACGTTTTTGAAGGACAAAAATATTTTGAATATCAGCGGCTTTGCCCCACAGCAGAATACCGTAGGACATAACGCTGTGAAAATAACTAAAGTATACTAATCGAGCTGTATCGACGTCAGTGTATTGTCTTACTTTTCTGACGGCGTAGGCGGCTGAACTGAGCCTCCCTGCTAGTGTTGATATGTGTGATCCCCACTGAAGTTTGGCATCTACTGTTATGCCCAGAAATACTGCCGTGTCTACGGTTTCAAGCACCTCTTTATCTAAGACGATATTGGGACCTAGATTTCTAACATTCGGTAAGGCGAACTTTACACATTTCGTTTTTTTGGCATTGAGAACAAGGTTATTTGCCGTAAACCAATCCGTAACCATTGAGAGTGCACTGTTTACGTCGTCAAAGTCTTGTCTATTCCTATCTACTTTAAAAATAAGAGAAGTATCATCTGCAAACAGTACAACATCACAAATACCCTTTAAATAGAACGGTAAGTCATTAATATATACTAAAAACAAGAATGGGCCGAGTATTGAGCCTTGAGGCACACCTAACTGAACTGGCAGCCCGGAAGATTTTTTACCATTAATTTCTACACATTGAACCCTATTTTGCAAATAAGAATTTATTACGTTTAGAGCATCGTTATGGACACCGTAATAACGAAGTTTACACAAAAGCGTCTCATGGTGCACGCAATCAAAGGCTTTTGAGAGATCACAAAAAACTCCAATAGCATTTTGCGAGTTCTCCCATGCGTTAAATATGTGTTTCAACAGAGCAACACCCGCATCAGTAGTCGAACGACCTTTTGTAAAGCCATATTGCTCATTATGAAGGAGGCTATTTAAATTAAAATGTTTTAGCAACTGCTTGAGTATTAACTTTTCAAATATTTTGCTAAATGCAGGTAAGATAGAAATAGGCCTGAAATTACGAATGTCATTTTTATTACCTGATTTAAATAATGGTATTACTTTACTACTCTTCATGAGGTCAGGAAAAGTTCCTGAATCAACACATTTATTAAAAGTGACAGCTAGATAGGGGGCTACAATTTCTATAATATTACTTAAAAGTTTAATGGAAATGCCCCAGAAATCACCAGTGTTTTTAGACTTCAGTGTGTTAAAAACATTAACTACGTCACGAGGCGTTACATGTTCGAAACTGAATAGGTCACTACATTTAGGCACACTACTATGCAAAAGGTATTCTGCTTTAGACGGGGATGAATCTAAGGAGCGAGTCGTAGTTACAGGTATGTTGGCAAAAAACTCATTAAATGCCTCCGCTACTTCAGCTTCTGTAATAATTAATTTGTCGTCGACCAAAATCTCAAGTTGATTGTCTTGTTTAACAGACTTGCCCGTTTCATTATTAATTATTTTCCAAGTGGTTTTAACTTTATTGTTAGAATTTTTAATTGTGTCACTTAAAAATTTCGATTTTGCAAAAGCACTAATCTTTTTAAATAATTTTGAATAGTTTTTGACATACTCTAGGAAAGGAGTATCAAACCTGTATTTTTTCAATCCATATAATTCGTATAGTCTCGCTCTACTTTTGTAAATACCCGGAGTAGCCCATTGATTAAAGCCAGCGGAGGAGCCATTAATGTTAATGGTTTTGGTCTTGAAAGCAGATTGATACTCTTTTTGCACAACATCAAAAAGGGCTTCATAAATTTCATTCGGATTCTCGTGTTGTGCTATGGATGGTGTAATTCTATGAGCTATATTATTTTTAAACCTTTTGCAACGACTAGCTGTATAAGGCCTACATTCAAGTGTACGTGGTCGCTTTTTATGTAATGGCATGGGGAAGCTAGCTAATAAACCACAGTGGTCGGACGTTAAGTCAGTTAGTACTAATTTATTTTTGGCATCACAATCAGTAAACATATTATCAAGACATGTTGACGAAGATGCCGTGATCCTATTAGGTTCAAAAAACAAGTTAATTAAATTAAAAGACCTAAACAGATTGAGAAGTCTAATACTTAATGGAGTAACATCTAAAATATTAATATTAAAATCTCCACATAAAATTATACTTTTATTACTTGATTTTAACTTATTGAGTAAATCCTCCATTACCGATTCAAAACGAATGAAATCCCCAGAGGGGGGTCGATAAACGCAAATTATAACATATCGCTCGAGTTCAACACAAGACAACTCAATAGTGCGCTCAATAGAAAGGTTAGCTAAATCTAAACGTTGTTTACATTTTAACTTGTTTGAAACAAGAACTAAAGATCCACCGCGAATAGCAGTTTTTCTTACAAATGCACTTTGAACAGTAAAATTATCATCATTGATAAACACTACTTCATGTTCCTTCAACCAGTGTTCAGTCAAACATAACACCTGAACATCATAGTTCTCCATAAATAAGCTTAACTCAAGCTCTTTGCCGGACAGACCCTGCATATTTTGATGAACAACATTCAACATATGCGGCTCACCCGTTGTCGCACCTAAAAGTTTAAACTACTAGGCGAATCAAAAGTAGTGTTAGTACCATTACTAACATTAATCAAAGAAGACTTCGACATAGTACATATGTCTGGGTTTATATAAGCTAATAGCCTCGCTATTTTAAGTCTAAACCTAATGGGCAGATACACTGTATTCCTTGTCGATTTTAACTTAACAACAAAACTGTTGGTATCAAAAAATATAAGTTTATCACTGTAGTGAGTTACTAAAAACTGCATATGATTATTAAGTATATGTATATCATTGTTTTTTCTACTAGATAATCTGTCAAAATATGGAAAAGCACACAAAATAATTTTATTACAATTAATCTTTAAAATCTCAGTAACACTGTCAGTGATATCTTGTTTATTGACCTTTGAACTATTACCTACAAGTACAGTTATGTTGGTATTACAATCATATTGATTTCTTGTAACTGATGTCATTATTTCTTTGAAGGATTTCCCAGGTAAACAATTGTTTTGAGAAGAATTACTCAAGTTGTTACTAAGTAATTTCCCTATACCTCTTCCCATACTATCAGAAAACATAACTGACTGATAACAAACTTGACTACTACAAGGGATAACGCTACTAGTTGACTGATCTTGAGATGGTACTTGCACAATATCTGGTAAATCTTGGCTGGGGTTACAGTCCAGAGCACTCACAACTTGGGACGGTTCTTCCGTTACCTCAGGCTGGAGGGCATCAAGGTTGGTTTCGCTTTGACAAGTACACAGAGTGTTGCTGAGAGTCAGCGAGTCCACTCTGTCTAACAACGCATTAGTAGCAAGGATATGTTCCTTAATTTGGTGCTGAGAGCATACATATTTTTTATAAAGGGACTTTAGAGAGTCATCAAGAACTTGAATTTCTGACTGTAAGCGTTGAGTGTCAATTTCATAAATATTGATACTGTTTTCTAATTTAATTTCATAGTTCTTCAATTTATTGACAAGAGAAACACGTTCTTTCCTTAATTGAATATTATTGGAATAGTGCTTTTGATGTTTCTTTAATTTATTACATTTTTTAATGATTTTATTCAGCCTTGCATATTTTTTAAATTTATTTTGACTCATTTTATAACTATAGTTATGTTTCAGTAATGAATCCTCTGTTAGGTCAATTGTTGTTATGGAATGAGGGTTACAATTAGTATTTAACAATTCATTTAACAAATGGTTTGTTTCTTTGACCTGAGTATGTTCTTTAACCTTTTGGAATTCTACAATTTTAATATTTGCATGGATTAATTCATCCTCTAAGTCCCTAACCTTAAATAAAGCCTCCTCATACAAATTACTGCAGTTGTTGAAACCATCTGTAACCATCCTTAGTTGATCCCGTTCAGCCACAACATCAAGGTATTGAAGATGTAAGTCAACCAGCTCCTGTTTTAAGCTTGTGTTTTTGTTGACAACTTTCTCAACTTCCTTCTCACTTTCCTCTCTTTCGTCTAACAGCTCTTGACATTTACTTTGTGAAGCCTGTAGTTCATAAAGGGTTGTTCTCAATTTAAGCTCCAACTCCTGAGCAGCAGCCTTACGGGTCATCACAGGCATGGTTTCAGGAATAGGTACTGGAAGTATAATGAAAGGAACGGTAAGAACTAAGTAGACAGACAAACAAAAAGGGAAAGGTAGAAATGTAAGAAAAAATTGGGAGAAGTTAGTGCTGCTATAGAGTAATGAGATAGGCGGCTAAATCTAATTGAAATGCAACTAATAATAATATGAGTAGATCAAATACAAAGTTACATTGATTTTATTGCCTTATAATTTTACTTTCATTTGTGTGGGTAGGCTGCCTAATTTAAAACAGAGAGAGAAAAAAAAAATTAAAAACTAGTTTTGCTGATTGCAATTTAACCAAAAGTTTTGATACTAAGAACGAATTAATGAGTTACTGAGTCTATATGATGATTGTGTGCTAATTACAGAATAAAAGTGAACAATACTCCCCGTTTATTAATCCGCAAGTCGAACATCAGCTGTTCGTAATAGGTTACCGGTACGGTGTGTAACCAAACACTGTCTTTTACTTTGTAAATTTGGAGGATAACAATAATCCTTAGTATTTATGTTGTTATTTTACATTTAGTTATATTAATACACGATAGTTACACTTAAAACTAAATAAAACTAATTTTAAAATACGGAACAAAATTTTGACATGTCACTCGGGCAGTGTTGCCATAAAAAAAAAAAAAAAATGTGAATGTCGTGTAGTCATTTAGTTAAATTGCACATTGATGAATTTGTGATGTTTGGTCAGGGTGAATGTGAGTTCACAAATTATGTACGACTAATAAGAGAGAAATAGTGAAATGTTTTTTTAATAAATTGATAATTTTACTTAAAATTGCAAACAACAACGAAAAGTAACATATACGGTTAGCGCTATCGACGCCATATTTGTTTGGTGACTACTAGCGCCGCAGTGGAACAAAACTAAATTTGAATCACTTGGCTGAGTCTTGGTCAGTCATTTTCAAAGGGCTGACTTTCAATACGCCAAGTTTTTAAACGCTGAATGATCCTAGTTCAATTAACTATATGCCTAGGCATCCAATTGGATTAATGAATGGCGTTTAATGAACGGCCTAGGCGTCCAATTAACTGGCTAATCAAACCAGATGGCTGCGACATATATACTGAGTAGCAGGGTTATCGATACACAACCTGTTGTTGTGGATTCAGTGCATCATTCTGAACTACGCCCCCTCCCCCGTGTTTTTTATTTTTGACGAAAAATATCTACGGAAGGGGTTCTATTCTCATGTGCTGTATTTATGGTTTCATTTTGCGCGTCAATGTCCCTACCAACCTGTATAGTCCTGTAAAAAAAAAATACCGAAGGTCATTCCCCGTGTTTAAAAACGTTCAAAATCAAATTGCAATCTGACAATGCACGCAATGAATAATTAAATAAAATACGGGATTACCATTGTGAAATATAACCCTCTTTCGAACGAATACGAACCAAACTATATCCATTTTATATGTTTCAACAAAATCCCTGATTTACAAGAAACATGCAGCTGTAATCAACCTAGCACAAGCTGTCTAGTTAAGTGGTTCTAAGTTAGCGCTAAGTTCCTTGTTCTAGGCTAAGTGCCGAAATGCGGTTAAAACTAGGTTTAACTTAGTAACTGCACTTCCGCGCTTAAGTAAGTAGGTAACATTGCAAAAAGAGGTATTAAACCTGTACCTACCCAGCCCTTCGGGAGAACAAGTCGTGATCTTATGTTACAATTTAAGGCTTGACACGCCAAGGACCTTCAGCATTTGGGTGCAACTATTTTTTTCAAATGTAATTTCTTTGTAAATGCCGACGAAAAGTGGTTTCACCTGCATGCTGTTTTCAACCATTTTTTGAGAGGGCAGCCTTATGAACATCTTTTTCGTCGTTTCCATAATTGCAACTAAGCTCAAACAAGCGTCGACCAGAATTCTACCATTTCGACAGCGTTATCGTTGGCCTCGCAAAGGTCTTTCATATTGCAAGAGTTATTGCAAAGAGAGCACGACAAAAGGTGGGGCATAGTTTGCGATGTGGCTCCACAGTCGCACTGCATTTCGTCGGAGTACGAATTTATTCATGTTATTAAACTTGGTCAGATGGGGATCTGACCAAGTTTAATAACATGAATAAATTTATATAGAACTTGAGAACGTCAGTTTCGTACTTAATGAAGGTAGAATCACAAAAGTAAGCATAAAACTGAGAGAAGCATAAAAATTTCATAAGCATTCAAGAACGTTCTTCGTTCGAAAATCTTAAGTTTTCCCAAGAAAAAAAAAACATCCCACTGGACTTCAAATTAACACGCGACTTGAGGTTACAAAATATCTAAAAACATTTTCCATTTCTCATTACAACTTTTATAAATGGTAAAAAAAATCTGAATGAGAACAAGTTTTCAGAGAAGTCAGCAGTTTACTAAGTTATGAATGGTTGCCATAATAAGAACATTAAAGAATATACTAGCAGCGCTCCGCGGTTTCACCCGCGTAGTTCCCGTTCCCGTGGGAATACGGGGATGAAATATAGCCTGTCACCCGGGGATAGTGTAGCTTCCCAACAGTGAAAGAATTTTTCAAATCGTTTCAGTACTTTCGGAGCCTATTCAATGCAAACAAACCAACAATCAAATCTTTCCTCTTCATTATTAGTATAGACTAGCGTTTGCCAGCCGCTTCGCCCTCACGGAACTTTCATCCCCTATTTAACTCCTTTAGGGGTCGAATTTCGAAAAATCCTTCCTTATTCCTTGTCTACTTTATAAAGGGAACATCTGTGCAAAATTTCAGCTTTCTAGGTCCAAGGGTTTGGGCTGGGCGTTCATGAGTCAGTCAGTCAGTCAGGACTTTTTATTAACATAGGTTTTAAATGATTAATCAAGTTGAAAAATAATCTCTAATGCTTAAATTGAGTCTTTATTATATGTTTTTTTTTTTTGTGACTGAGGGTGTTTTAAACATCATCATGTCAATACTTTTCGGAACTATGGCTTCCAGTCTAACCGGATGCTGCTGAATACCATTTTACATAAAGCGACTGTTTATCTAACCTCCACAATCCAGTTTCTCGGTAGCACAATACTTCTTCTGACGATTCGTAACGACTGTCAAAGATCCACGTATGACAGACGCGACCAACGGCTCAAAGTGCTTTCCGAGGAACGGAGGGTTATGTAAAGATGGTCAACAAATTACGCACCAACCGCGTCAAACCGATCGACCTATGCTATTATTACTTAGCCAGATGTCACATCGACTAGTTTTTGTCCCGGTAGTCTGTTTCCGCAGGATTTTCGATCATCCAAGAGAGCGAAGTCACGGGCACATCTAATCTATATAAATAAAAAGGGAAGTCCTGACTGACTGACTGACTGACTCATCAACGCCCAGCCCAAACCCTTGGACCTAGAAAGCTGAAATTTTGCACAGAGGTTCCCTTTATAATGTAGACAAGGAATAAGGAAAGATTTTTCGAAATTCCATCCCTAAGGGAGTTAAATAGGGGATGAAAGTTCCGCGCGGGCGAAGCCGTTGGCAAAAGCTAGTTAGTATAATAAAAACACTGAATTGTGTTACAAGAAACCGGTAAATATCCACTTTAGAACTTAATCCTTAGCGACAAATAAAAATTTGCAACTGAAAACCACACTTTTTAAGTTCCTTTTACCTGTTAGCCTATATTTACATAATTATTTAATAATTAAGTATTCTGTTTCTTTTACTTAAGAAAAATAAACACGCAGAAAATTCGTCATAAAAAGGTCGTAAATATTTTCCAAACCGCTGTCTTATCCCTCAACGAAGAAAGATCTAGAAAATGGTGTAGTGTCGTGATAGATATGCCACTTTGTCCTGACAAGGGTCAACCAACCATTTATGATTCTGAAGACGGTTTCAAAGATATTGGTTTTGACTGATTTGCGTTAAGTCTATTATTGAAAGGTTCCGCATGTAGTTGTATGTTGTTTGGATGTGTTATTGCTTTATTTTACGTGAATTTTGTTGACAATAAAGCATATTCTATTTATCATCTTTATTCTATGAGGTCAAATAAAACTAGCCGGAGAAACTTCGTAGATGTGACAAGAAGGAGAAAATGATCCTCTAAACTCATACTTCATGTAAAAGTCCACATATCTAATAATACTATAATTTGAAAACATTAAACAAGCCAATTATTTTTTAAAGAGTAACCGTGGAGTTTCTCGTCGGCTCTTTTCCATAGGAAATGACCAATTGAAACCGTGCACCTAGCTTGTGACATTCCATAAGTGCCTGTGTAGGTTTATTTGATTTTTATTATATTATATTAAAAAATATTACATTATTTTGATTGTAATCCTATTACTTAGCCACTAGCCCCTAATATTCCTACTATGTATGTATATACAGGGTGGAAACTTTCCCCCCCGAGTGGGTTCCCGCATTGTCGTTGCGGGGGGGCTTAGTAACCGTGGTCTCCCATCCACGGTGAAGCCAAGAGGAACCCAACGGTGGGGCCGCTCGTCAGGGCTTTTGCCTCAAAGCTATTGACGTAGCGGCCAAAAAGTAGGTTGCGGTGAGGTGCACCGCAACTGAGGTGGGCCGCGATGTCGAATGGGAGGCATCGCGGCTGAGGGTTACAGGCTGCGGTAGAGGAGGAGTGCCGGTGCTTCTGAGCAGCGCTCTTCCCTTCCGTGGCCTGGACGGGGCCGCCATCGTTTGATGGCGGACGCGGTGGGGCCGCAGGGGAAGAGGAGTGTCGGTATAGCGTCAGCCGCTCTCCCTATCCTCTGCGGCCGAAAAGTGGTAGACGAGACAGCGCGTTGTGTTCCTCACGCGCGCCGTCAAAGATGTCAGCAACCACTGGTGGGGTCCGCAAGGGCCGATGCCTGCCAGGGTTGCGGGTTTGTTCGAAAGAGATACCACGGCCCCTGGCATACGGGCTACTGAGGGAACACGGGTGGGTTTTAGTCAGTAAAAGTCTGACACGCCCTCCTGCTCTACTCAGCAGGAGAAGTCATTTGATGATTTCCCACCCAAAAAAAAAAAAAAAAAAGGGTGGAAACTTTCAGCGGGGCAGCAAGGGGAAGTACCTTATCCGTTGCAGCTACGCCAAAATGGTCTTACGAGACTATCCACAATTTTTTATGGAATTTTGATCCCCATTCACAGATTTAAAAAAAAAAAATACTGTTAGCAAGAAAATAGCCATTTTACACAAAAACATTTTTTGATGCCAATCGCCCTGTTTCTAATACTGATCAAAAACTTTTATGGACCAACCATCGTTGGAGTACTCAAAAAGTCACAAATTGCAAAAAACTTTTCCCGTACATTTTGTAAAGAATTTGTGTAAATGAAATACAAAAAAATAAAAATAAAAGACAAATGATCTCGTAGAATTCTACATATATCAAAAAGATGGCGTATCTGCAGACAGAAATAGGAGCCCCGTCAACCTAACGTCGACCGTCTTCTGTAATATAAGAACCTAAAGAAAACGAGAATTTCATGAAATGCGATCATTTCATGAAACTCTCGAACATTTCATGAAGCGAGCAAATCCACGATATGGCCACGACATAATATATAATTTAATATTATAAATATGAAAGTTTGTATGTTTGTGTGTTTGTTACTCAATGGCGCAAAAACGACTTAACGGTTTTGGTTTAAATTTGGCACACAGACAGTTTATTACTTGGATGAACACATAGAATACTTTTGTCCCGATAGTACGTTCGCAAGGTGTAATTTCTGACATCCACGTGGACGAATTTGCATGCTGACTAGTCTTCTATCTATATAAATAAAAATAAAAGTCCTGACTGATGACAGACTCATCTCGACTCACGCCCAGCCCAAACCCTTGGACCTAGAAAGCTGATATTTTGCACAGAGACCACCTTTATAATATAGACAAGGAGTAAGGAAGAATTTTTCGAAATTCAACCCCTAAGTGAGTTAAATAGGGGATGAAAGTTCCGCTCGGACGAGGAGCCGCTGGCAAAAGCTAGTTCAAAATAAACCAAATTTACAAACATTTCAGTTCAAGGTAAATTGGGTGCCTACATCAAAAGCAAAACACTAAGCTAGTACTAAAATCTTAAAACTCTTCATTCAGTGTTTATTTTATAAAGTGGCGCAGGAAAATTACTTCAATTTCGACTTAAGACGTCTTAAAATCACTTGACTTATGCAAGACGTGCGCAACTGAAAATAGGCCACACCATTCATACACGGTTCGGTTTTCAAACACCAATTCCGTGAAGCTAGCTGCAACTTTGATGAGTTTCAACTGAATGAAATAGGCACCAACGTGCAGCCGTTAATAGGGTTATTGTCAAAAAGTACTCTGTGTACTCTTTGATACAGATTAATATCGAACGAATCGAGTCCTACCATGCACCTTATAAAAGAGTTTTCAAAAGAAATATGGGCCATTCTGTTGTTATAACGTGTCAAAATGAAACAAAATAGGAACCGCACCGATCGTGCACCCTTAATAGGGTTATCATCAAAACTGCTTTGAAATTGGATGTTGGGACTGTGAAGATGTTTAAAGGTTTTGGTAATTTGAGTTTTGAGTGTGGTTTTGAATTACGAGAGAACAGCGCGAGTGTCTAATGTTTTGAAGATTGTTTATAAGAGGTTCTAGAGTAAGTATCATCAGCATTATAGTCAGCCTAGCCTTTGCCCTAGTATATTGGGGTTGGCTGCCAGCCTAACTGGAGCTGAATAACAGTATTTTCAATTCAATCTATATTGCACATCTCATATGTGTATAAGATCTTAATATTATTTACAAAGTTTACATGAACCCTGTCGATATAAGTAGCATGTTTTAAAATTAATAAGTGTATCATCATCATCATCATCATTTCAGCCAAAAGACGTCCACTGCTGGACATAGGCCTCCCCCAGGCTCTCCACTTCGACCGGTCTTGTGCTTCCCATATCCAGCGGATGCCCGCGGCCTGAAGAGAATAAGTGTATAGACCATCATAATTTATAAAACGAAATAGGTATTCGGTTATCATTAAAAAACTAATCAATTTAAAATAAATAATGTTACATTTTAGGGTACCATCTGCCAATCCCAGCTAATGAAACACAATTAATTTTCTATTGTAATGGAACCGATAGGTTTCGCGCCGGATTTAACCGGTTAAAATTCAATTAAGTAACATTTTACATGAAGTGACTGCCTATCTGACCTCCACAACCCAGTTACAGAGGCACGGAGGGCTCTTGCTATGAAAAGATGGTCATTCATCTATGGACCAACCGCGACAAGCGTAGCTTAACCTAGCCACAAGTCCCACCGCTGCTGTAGTAAGTGTCGTAGTCAATATTATTGAACGCTGCTACACTGCTTACTGCCTACCAGGGGCCGACCACCATCTCTTATAGCATCGTTATTTTATTCCTACTTCAGTGTGGAAATGAAATGGAGCTATACAGAATTTAGGTATAGCTAGAGATGTCAGCACCAATTGGTGGGGTCCGCAAGGGCCGATGCCTGCCTGGAGTGCGTGTTGTTCAAAAGAGATACCGTGGTCCCTGGCACACAGGCAACTGTAGGAACACGGGTGGGTTTTAGTCAGTTATAGTCTGACACGCCCGCCTGCTCCACCCAGAGCGGGAGAAGTTATTTGACGATTACCAACCCAAAAAAAAAATATGTGTGTATACCTACTTGTAGCAATGTCATCGACGTCACTAGAAATTGTTGAAATAACATCAAATTTTCAGCTTCTTGAAATATAATCAGCGTTACTACCTGAAACAAGGGAATAAACGTGTTAGTACATAAAATAGAGAAATTGCCGATTATTATTATTATTTACGGACCGTAGACTTCTACTACTTCGGAAGTTATGCGCGTACATACATTTCGGCGATTCATTTATAAATATATAAAATTATCGTGTCACAATGTTAGTTACCTTACTCCTCCGAAACGGATTTACTGATTTTTACCAAATTTTATATGCATATTCTGTAGGTCTGAGAATCGGCTACTATCTATTTTTCATACCCCTAAGTGTTAAGGGTTGTTCACTAGAAATTACCTGCAAAACAACGTTTGCCGGGTCAGCTAGTTTATAGAGAACCTGACCCGACAGACGTTGTCCTGTCTTAGCTATGAATATTGAATTCGCATTGGTATAATATTAGAAAAGTTAATATGGTCGTTAAGTTTTCTTAGATTTTCGAAATTTACGCGCAACTTTCTTATTTTTTTCGAGAACATGAGAGACGTTTCAACGCACCAATGTTAAACGAAGTTGCCACTGTGGTTGTTGGAGAGATTATGGAGTCTCGCGCCACTGTCATTCAACGACGTGATGGTGGGAACCGTTAACGTATTAGGGAAACGCATCGGTTCTATGATGCATTACAATACCCTTCAATATTTTGCCGAGGAGAGGATGGATATTATTTTTTGGTCAAGATGATTAATCCAACAATTAGTATGTATCAAATACAACTAATGACAGAAATAACCACGAAAAAACGGTCTAATTGTGTTGTTTATAAACGGTTTTTCATTTTAATATCCAAACGTTTATATGTAATTGTTACGTTTTATCGTCTGTTTTGTTGCCTCTCCCTTGAAATGGATGGTATGGGTTCTTCTGGAGTTGTGGTATATCTTGCTTGAGAAATTTTTATTCTGTTTGCCTCCAAACGCTGCCTGCGATCTTTTTCAGTCTCCCTGTCTTCTTCTAGACTTTTTGAAATAACACAATATCAACCCGCCTATCCTTTTCTCAACTACATATATTGGGGTCGATTTCCAGTCTAACGGCCTGGCCACGGGACATTGGCCATAGCGAATATTCGCGCGGTGCGGACAGCGAGGCGTCTAGCGACTGAAACAAACGCATAGAAATGTTCTTATCAAGCCACGCGGAGCGGCGAACGGCGACGCGACCGGCGAAATGTACCAAGCGAATGGCACGGGCGACTGGCGGCGCGACCGGCGAGTGAAACAAATACATCAATCATGACGGCGCGAGCCACGGCGTCTAGTGGCATTCGCGGCGACTAGGGCAGTGATCAAACGAGTTTAGTAGTTTTCGCCACAAATAATGAACACCGAGGCTTTTATTGCTGAAATACTAGCAAGGCCACCTATTTGGAAGGTTGGCAACCATTCTGTATTTCTCGTACTTCTTGTGGAATTCTCCATCTATAGCCCAAGCAGCACACATAGCTGTATAGCCACCGGACAACAGAATTTTTGAAAACTCATGGCTGTTATGCCGTTTGTACAAGGGTATTATATCCGGCTACACAGCTTCTATAATTCTAAATTTGGCCCCAAATTAGCCAGCCCTGAGCATTGTAGTAGCTTGTTAATAGCATTCCAGAGCATTGTAAGAGCATTACATGGGCTGGACAATAGCTTAGACAGCTGTCAAGATGCTACTATCAAGCTCCTTTAATTCTCTTAGACAGCCCAAAGATGTTGTATGGCTTACTAACGGCGATTATTAAATCTACAAAGAAATAGCAACAAAAGTCTATTTGGACAGCGCAACTGTTATGCCAAACTATAATCTGTAGGCAAATATAATTAATTTCCAATTTAAGGAAAGTAATTTTTCACGTTTATTTGCATCTCTATCGGTAAATTGTACTGCGGGTGCAATTTTACTGTTAATATATTAGGTGATATTATCAAATATTACATCGAAATAATACAGTTTTACTAAAATAAATATATAAAATAAATACGGTGTGGAATCATTAATGGATTTTTACAAAAAAATACCATCTTATGAGCATTATCATCTATTTGAAGCTATGAAATAGTGTGTTTTACTTTAATAGCTCTGAAATATCATAAAAATTTAACAGATTTCCGTTTTTTTTTCCATATTTAATCGTTTTGTGTACATTAAAATGGCGTCAATTTGTTATCCAGCTATAATTCTAACTAAATTCTCTACAACTTCACTTTGCCGTGCAATGGCCATATTTAATTCTATTAACCAGCTGAGAACTGGACGCTAGCTGCACAATGGTTTTCAGTTATTCTAACGAATGGTGAAAGCAGCGTCTTAGGGTTCTCTAATCTTGATAGAAAACCATTTCGGGCATTTTGTAATCAATTAATAATAGTGTACATATTTTTGTTATAGTGCCTGTAATAGATGCTTTGGCGCTTTAGAGCGTTTTACGTATTGGCACAAATACTAAATTCGCATACTTAATTATCTCTTACTTATGACGTAGTAGGTAAAGATGCTAATTTTATTGCTAATTAATTATTTTTGTTTTCAGAAAATAGAAATGTCGTTCAAAAAGAAAGAGGGAAAGAAAAATTATCATACCAAGTGCTTGGGAAAAGGATTGAGATGGCCTATTAAAAACGTCACTTCGAAATTGAATAAACTAGAATATTCAAAGCCTCATACAGATTGGAAAAAAAAATGCAATACATAATGAAACGGTCATCCATTGCAACTTATAATAATGCATAAAAAGTATTAACTGAAATGTTGTACCATAGTAACACGTCTGGAGAAATAAATATATTAGACGAAATCGTTGACCACAACACATTTAGTACCTACATATTTAATAACGTTATCTCATGACGTTACTCAAAAGTATTTTTTTAAATATTTGGTTCATTAGTTGGTTATTTATTCTGTAACAGTAACAGTATTCTGCTTAAATAACCAACTAATGGTTTAACATATAGAATTACCAAAGCCAAATATGGAGTATGTGACTGATAAAATTAAACGCAGTAAATGTATACCATTACTTTTATTTTTATTGAACATTCCTTACCCAACAGCTATTAATAAATAAAAACTTCTGAGTGCCACTGACACGTCTTTATTGTTTTGTAACGGTCAAACAATATTAAAATGTGTCTTCTCATAAAGACGTGGCGCTGAGGGCATGAAAATGTACGTACGTTTTATAAAGCCCTTGCGGGTGAATCGCAGAAAAAACATCTAATCATGACTGCTATGATCTTGCTAGTTGATAGAAGGATTCCGTCATTCAATAACTGTTTTATTTCTACTACAAAATCTTCTAGATAAATATCAAGATTCTTCGGTTTTCCGACACCATAATAAACGCCAATGATAAATGGTTGGCTATTTCAAAAACATTACACAAAATCGGCCAATCATTATTCTACACCTATTTAATCGCCGATTAAATAGGTGTGGAATAAAATGAGTAGTCAAGAACTAAAATTCACACCGACACCTCGACTTCTGGTGCAAAAATAGTACTGTATTTTTTTTCTTTTCTTTTGCTTATATCTCGAAAATGGTGTGTCCTATCGCAAAAATAATGAAAATTTCGACCCCCTTTAGGTAACCCCACCACCTCTAAAACTCAACATGTGGGTAATAATTTTTCATTTTTTCCATGAAAATTCCATATAAATCACGTCGAGGCTGCCGACCCCGGCGCGCTGCTGGCTCTAAAAAAAAACACGGGGTAGGGCAAACAAGTACCACGTTGCGAAGCCAAAACATACCACGTGCGAGTCGCGATTGTCAAATTCGATTTCAGTTGTGTCAAAATTGTTTTTAAATTTGGAGATAATTTTTTTTAGTTAAGATTCTCATAGTCAAAAGTAAGGCATTTGAGTTATAGTTTAATTAGTTTAGTTCGGTGTACAACAGAATTGGCACCAATGCCACTTACTTAAAACTATAGTTAGCGAATTGATTAGTACATTGTGCCAGTATTCACCACCAGATTCGATTAATTTTATGGTAATTTTTCTACCTGTACCTATGTAGAATCGTTCTCGGATCTTTTTGTACAATATCTGGTACGAAAAGATCCGAGAACTATTCATTTCATTCATTCAAAAATCTTTAATTCACTATTATTAGTAATTCCATCAGTGCATCTTGAGCAATATTTCTCTTTATTGCCTATAAAATATAATATTATCTCCCTCATGTCTGGTTTGATTCAAAACTTTCACACCCCCACCACTTCTACTTACAATCATTGTTTTAGAAAGGTCACTGACCGTATCCTTAAATTTTACGGAACTATGATCATTGGTAACAAAATCTATGTGATTAATTCGCGTTACGGGGTTATGACAAAATTGACGTTATCATAGCACTACTCACCTAAGCCTACTCTTCAATAATTCTAGAGGCTGTGAAATAGCTAACATTTACACTATAAGCTTTGGAATTAAAGTGGAGTAATACTACACTAATTTACAGCTCATGCAGTCGTTAAATGCTTTTAGCCAGCTAGTGTCAAGCTCATTGAGGAAGCATTATAATAGAATTATTTTACACCATAAAAGAATACCAATGGCATAATTAAATTCTCTAATACAGTTCAAAGCTTAGAAAGGGTGTTACTTTATCTCGTTAGCCAGCTGTTTACAAGCGTCGGTCTTCTTGACCTACTAGTAGCATTATACGTAGCCAAACGCTGGACAATGGTTCTTTCAAGTTCTACTAAAATGCATTTTGATGTTTTTTTGTCCAATGTACAGCCATTAGTCAGCTGTGCTGTTTAACAGTGTAGAGATCACCCCCCATACAGCCCCAAGAATCGTCTTATCCATTAGTACAGCTACGTAAGAGCCATTGGCTGTTATATAGCTTATTTATGGATGTAATCTTCGCTAATGTGCTGCTTGGGAGGTACCTCGATTCCGATTCAACTCATGACCTCCACAATCTCTTCGAAATATTATGTCTTGAACCAAAAAACTATTACTTTCTAAGCAATATCGAGATAACTTTGAAAAAGACATTTCGCTCTCGGACTTCCTTACTGGTCGCGGCGGCGAACGTGACTGCCCGTGGCCCGCAAACGATGGCGCGCGAATAGTCGCGTCGCCTCCCGCATCGTCGTTCGCACCGCCGGTCCCCGTGGCCAATGGCCAAGCCGTAACATGGTCAACATAGTCTAAGATGCAGCTGAATATTTAAGTATACATGGAGCGACTGCATATCTGACACCCACAACCCAAATTACTGGCTAATACGAGAGACCCTTGGTGAGAATGGTTGTCAGACATTCTGCCTTCTGACTACACGTCACGATTGCCAAAGATCTACAATTGACAGCTGGGACCAACGGCTTAACTTGCTTTCTTAGTCACGGAGAGGTTCGGTAAGTAATGGATGGTCACCCATCCACGAACCGACTGCGGCAAGTGTAGCTTAACCTACAATCGAATACACAATGTAGGTACTTATTTAATAATCGAAGTTCCTGTTCTTCTTAATACAATATTAATTTCCCTTATTAAATAAGTTGATAGTGGAAAACTTATATCGTCTACCTCAATTTTGCTTCATCTATACATTTTACAATAATAAAGCCACAGGTGCAGAAATAATCAAAGGGCAGGGGTGCTCACTACAAATAATTTGAATATTATTAGGTTCCCGATTCGTTGCGGTTGTGATAATGACAAAATGTTGACGAGACGTGGCGTTTTGGGGTGACGCACGTATTAAGGTGACTGTAATATAATATGTTTCAGCTCACGCCCAAATTTTCCATTATTTTATGAGTAAAATTATTGTTCAGGTGTTTCAAGATTGATTTCGTTTTATTTCTGACACACCTACAACCCAACTTATAGAACTATCCATGAAATACAATGTAAATGTCGTGTTTTGTAATTGCAGAACTGTGTTTAATATTATGGCTTGATTTTTAACCCCCGACGCAAAAACGACGGGGTGTTATAAGTTTGACGTGTCTGTGTGTGTGTGTGTGTGTCTGTCTGAGGCAAAGTAGCTCCCGAACCGATGAACCGATTTTAATTTTGTTTTTTTTGTTTGAAAAGTGTATTAGTCGGGAGTGTTCTTAGACATGTTTCATCAAAATCGGTTCAGCCGTTTGAAGATAATCAGCTCTTTTCTGGTTGATGAAGTGATTTGATCATCTTCCACGGGTCTGTTCGAGTCGAAATTTGGTATTCTATTACTTCAATGATATTAGAAGAACAAGGTAACTTAATGATGCTGGAGTAACACCTGAAATTTCCAGGATGCCCAAGTTACTCACCAACAAACAGCAAAAGTATCGTGTTTGGGCTCATTGAAAAGGTTTCAATGCATAGATTATAGATAAATAGTGATCAGGACGAGGAATGAGGATAAATTAGTAACAAACTTCACTGTGGGAAAAATACGCAACGATGCGCAGATTTAAGCGAGCGAGACATTATGTTTAAAAAGCAGGAAATAAAAATTAAATTTAAAATTTAAAAAAACACCCGACCCTAACAAAAACTCTAAAAAGTAGAAATAATAATATTTATAGGCCTTTTAAGATGAAGGTAATATTTTGATCAAGGCATTGTCAAGTCGGGGGATGGCTAATAAAAATGCTAGGCCTCTGTTTGGCGTTTTTATTGACTGATTTGGGGTCGGGGGTTTTTTGCTATCTAAAATACGAGGATAAAATATCTACCTACACCCGGACTTATAGATGCTCGCGAGTGTGAGGCCTGGGTAAATAAGTTGTAAAAAAAATTGACTACTAACTTAGATCGTCCGTTATTCATATTACAATTGTCATTCATTGATAGTTTTTGAAATTTAACATGGCATATTATGTATAAGTACAGGATTTTATGTAAGAATCGTAGGAGGTGGTATTCTGTAATTTTATGTATGTTCGTAAATTGACATGAAGTCAGGTCAGGTTTTCGTGAAAATTAATTCCCTAGACTCTACAACAAGAATAACGATTAAAAAATGTTCGCAGAAAAATTCCCAACAAAACAATTCAACAATATTTTGTTTAATAACAATCTTAAAACAGTTTCAATATTTAATTACAAATCTAATCAAATAAACCAAGATAAGACGGCTAAGCATTTCGCACAGAACAAATATCCCGCCCCACGGAGACTTACAATGCCCGTTATAAATGATTTTCAATTATTTCCCTTAATTAATTTATTACCCGACGTTAAAGAAAATCTTAAACTGATATTTAGGGTAATTTGGGTAATAAGGTAATGCTGCCTTCCAGCATTACCTTATTACCCAAATTACCCTTGTTAGCTTAAGAAAGCTGCATAGTTGAGCAGCAGCGGACGCTGCTTTTGTTTATAAACATTACATCATAAGTAGTATTTGCCCTAGCTAAGGTATGTGTTATAAATTCCCGGGTAAATCAAGCGCCAGTCTTACTAGTCAGCTGGTGAGTTATGCTGAGGACCTGTTAGCTTAAGAAAGCTGCATATTTGAGCAAGGATTAAGGTAGGATTTTTCAAAATTCAATCCCTAAGGGAGTTAAAAAGGGGATGAAAGTTCCGCGCGAGCGAAGCCGCGGGAAAAAGCTAGTGTCAAATAAATATATTCATAATATTATTATTTAGTCCATGTATATTTTTACAATTGTTTGGAACACTGCCTTATAATGGACAGCGCCGCCCAATCAAGAGAATATAACTTTGGGCTACTACGCTACACTTTTCAGTCGATGTTCCACAACCTTTAATAATATCATTAATCATCGTGCATTGCGATTAGTGCATAAAAAAGCTTTTAGCGGCAACAAAGATGGACACGAATTTGATATACATATCTAATGGTCAAGCCGGTCGGGTCACCGCGGTTTTAGGGTCGCGGTCTTCAATGGCGGTGACGAATTGATCATACATAACATCACGCCTCGTTACTCCAAGGGGTCGGACAGAGGTGTACCTATAGTACACTCATATTTTGCAAGTTATGTTTAAGTCTCATGTAATAGATGGCGAACCTATTCAATCAACCGGGCACAAATCCAGAGTCCAGACAAGTACTGAGAAATTCCAGAGAGAAATAGCCAATAACTCTTTGCCCGACGTGGGACTCGAACCCAGGATCTCATGCTCAATAGTAGCGTTTGCGACCCCTATACCAACTTGGCAGTCAGTCCCGAATTGATTCCACTGTCAGTTATTTGACAGAGTCACGACAAAAGCTTTGGTTTCTTACGATAGCAGTAACCGCCACATAACAGCTGGTGGTGGCAGGTGTCTTGAAAATTATGGCTGCAGGATTTGTCTTTACGGTGTCAAAGTCTCTAGAAAAACATACCAATTTACTTTCATAGAAAACGTTTCAGTGACATCATTGGAGGGCCACCGCAGCCTTAGGAAACCCTAACTTAAAAAAGAAGGTTTTCTGGGTAAGGAAACGAAAAAGTATGCTAAAAAATATTGAAAAATTAAAATGGCTGCAATACAAACGGCTGCGGTCGGAGGACGCCGTCAGGAACGAAGTTCCGTACGGTTTACTCGCACGCACACGTACTCGTAAATAAAAGAAGAAAGAGAGAGAAAGTTTAAATTTAATACGCGTTTTAAATATGGAGTCACCATTTTGGACTTTCATTTTAACCTCGGTATCGCCTTTAACACCCTCGAAAAAAGAAAGAGAGAAAAAAGTAGCAAGGAGGGGGCATACCACTTTTTCGTTACGAGACGATTTCTACCAGTTCACTCCACCAGTAAAGAACTTCTAAATAAGGTCTTAGTAAAGTTCTTATAAAGATGTCTATTTAGTCTGAAAGCTTGCTGGGTTAACAACCCGCTTGCCCATTGTAGAGAGAAAGTGCACTCCATTATACAGTGAACTGTACGATGAAATGGAAAATAAATGGTCGCTGTCCAGTTGAAAACCAGCGTCAGGCACTAGTTGTCTGGCATTTTTGCTAAGCTGGGCTTTTTTGGCGCAGCCGTGAGACACACTTTAATGCTTGTTGCATGCATCGCACTTTACACATTTTGTTTGTTTTTTTTATATCTGCTGCATATTGTGTGCCTTTTAGTCTGTGCTAAATAAATGTATTTTTATCTTTCTATCATGATTATGCAAGTGACTGCTGGATAACTTTCGAATAGTTGCGCCCGAATAGGTAGCCGATTCTCTGTGATGTTTAATTTCCTGCTCAGGTGGAGATTCACAGACGACTCTACCCTGACTCCAGAGCGGAGTAAATGTGCTGTCCCACCAAAAATGGGGCACTTAATATCTTGTCCAGCGTGTCCTGCTGTGTGCACGCTACAGGAGCTGATGGACACTGCTGCAAGAGACAAAATCGTAGCCAACTTCTGGGCTGACAGTATTTAGATTGCTAGCGGCACGCTAAGAAGAGAAGATTTCTAAAAAAGTAAAAAGGCTATAGTCACTCATTACCTCAATAAAACTCTCATTAAATGCCAAATCGAACCGAATGTCCATAATATTGAAGCTCAAGTTTAATCATTTGGGCATCAGCACTCAAGGATAATAATTAATTCACGACGGAACCAAGTCGCGTGAAATTTATTTGAAGCCACGTTGGATCTTATGAAACGAATCCTGTCATCTTATGGTTTTTTGATGTTATATTTTATGGCGAGATCCAGAAATCGACACGGTCTAATTGTTCTTGTATTTCGTTCTTCCCAAATTATATTTATTCTACTATTCTAACTGCATCTTCCGAAAAATTACGAAATAATCAAAATCATAATATTTTATCTATATAAATAAAAAGACAAGTCCTGACTGACTGACTGATTGACTGACTCATCAACGCCCAGCCTAAACCCTCGGACCTAGAAAGCTGAAATTTTGCACAGAGGTTCCGTTTATAATGTAGACAAGGAATAAGGAAGGATTTTTCGAAATTCAACCCCTAAGGGAGTTAAATAGGGGATGAAAGTTCCGCGCGGGCGAAGCCGCTGGCAAAAGCTAGTTTCACATAAACCTACATGGACACTTATGAAATGTCAGAAGCTACGTGCACGGTTCCAATTGCTTGTTTCCTAATAAAGGAGCCAGCAAGACACTCCACGGATACTCTTTTAAAAATAATTGGCTCTTATTATATTTTCAAATAACAGTGTTGAAGGGTTTGAGACGTTCGGTATTCAAAACTACCTACACTGTCCGTAGGTAGTTTTGAATACCGAACGTCTTGTCTTTACATTCATAATTATCAGACTTAACCCACCGTTACTAAAGAAAGTACCACCTATTAAGATAGATGACAGGAGAGATTGGATTTAGATTTGACAGAATCACACAATAATTTACAATACTAACACTAGTATCTTAGTCGTGCGCGTCCCATCATCTGCCTAGCCTTTTCCCTACTATTTTCGGGTCGGCTTCCAGTCTCACCGGATGCAGCTGAATTCCAGTATTTTACGTGGAGCGTCTGCCTATCTGACCTCCACAACCCAGTTACTGGGTAAGACTGGTTGTCAGACTATCGGGCTTCTGACGACCCGTAACGACTATCAAAGATCCACATATGACAGCCGGGACCAATAGTTGAACGTGCTTTCCGAGACCACTCGTCTTGGTATGTAAAGATGGTCACCCATCCACGGACCAACCGCGTCAAGCATTGTTTATTTATTTTCTGATCTATCGATCCGTGTGACTATAATTACTTAGCCACGGACCCCTCCTGACAGACAATACAACAACGTATTGAAATAGTTTGGTGCTGTCCAAACCTTCTTTGGACGATCAACTACAACATACCTAATCATGGTAAGATCCTAATCTCCTACTATGCCATAAATCCCTAACCAAGATGGCTTCCACCTAAACTATTCCCTTCGCTCGTGAAAAGAGCACGCAGCATCCTATCCACTGATAATCTCATACTGCAAGATCCTGATTTCCCACAGGATGTTTGAACCTATCCTAAGCAAAGCAAATACTGGCAATATTTTTACAAATACACTTTATAAAGAAAACTTGTTTCTTGTGTTGTCTAGTAGAGGAAAAGTTATTATGAAACGACGACGATGCAATATGCAAAAGATCGATTACACATGTAACAAATTAGGTAAAACAGCAACACAATTCAAATTGAGACTCATGCGCAACAATTAAAACAAAAAATCATCGATTGATACTGAAGGGTTCCGGTGTTGCCGGACGTAAATATAGCACCATCCCATTTCTTCCAGTGGGTGTCGTAGGAGGCGACTAAGGGACTTACTAGAGAATGGTCCGCAGCGTTTTCTATGCATTTAACCACCATACTGCGATCGCCAACCCGGCTGCCAAGCGTGGCGATTATGGCAAACCCCCCAAATTGGGGGAGGCCTATGTCCAGCAGTGGAAGTCTTTCAGCTGTAATAATGATGATGATCATGAATGCGTAAGGGATGATTTTAAATAGAAGCGGTTGTTATAATGTAGTATTTATTTAAATCAAAAAACAAAGAATATTCAGACTGAGTCCACATTGTGTTTGTAGTATGTGTGGAGGCCTTGCACCGACGTCCTCTCGGTGGAGAGGAAGTGGGCACTAATCTACCATGCGGGCCCAGTGCGGTTTGGTAGATATTATATGTCTTCAAATTTTTGGTTACAGGACATGCCGGTTTCCTCAAGATGTTTTCGTTCATCGTTTTGACAACAGTGGTGATAAATTCATTACACAAAGTAAACTGCCTACCTGGGTTTGGACCCCAGAACTACGTAAATCGGACACTACCACTGGACCACTACTGCTTCTCTATACTGAATGAATAGAATGGAATAGAATAGTTTTTTTTATCTATAGAACTTGGTGACAAAATCAATTATACAATTTTTTGGTACAGAGATGTGAGACTTATTTATCTCCTGGCTCCCAAACGAGGTTTATTGCCTGTGACTTGGGAGAATGAATTACTTACCTATTATAAAAATAAAAGAAAACCATTGTCTCCAATTTAAATTTTCCTCTTGATAACATTGAACAGTACAAAATTCCAAAAAAAAATGTTTTTGCATCTACACGGTTACAAGTGCCAATTGATATGAACTACCTTCGTTATCGGTCCCCCCCGAGTAGGTTCCCGCATTGTTGTTGCGGGGGGGCTCAGTAACCGTGGTCTCCCAGCCATGGTGAAGCGAAGAGGAACGCAAAGGTGGGGGCCGCTCGTCAGGGCTTTTGCCTTCAAGCCGATGACGTAGCGGCCAAAAAGTAGGTTGCGGTGAGGTGCACCGCAACTGAGGTGGGCCGCGATGTCGAATGGGAGGCATCACGGCTGAGTGTTACGGGCTGCGGCAGAGGAGGAGTGCCGGTGCTTCTGAGCAGCGCTCTTTCCTTCCGTGGCCCGGACGGGGCCGCCACCGTTTGATGGCGGACGCGATGGGGCCGCAGGGGAAGAGGAGTGTCGGTATAGCGTTGGCCGCTCTCCCTATCCCCTGCGGCCGAAAAGTGGTAGACGGGACGGCGCGTTGTGTTCCACGCGCGCCGTCAGAGATGTCAGCACCGACTGGTGGGGTCCGCAAGGGCCAATGCCTGCCAGGGGTGCGGGTTGTTCGAAAGAGACACCGTCGTCCCTGGCACACAGGCAACTGAGGGAACACGGGTGGGTTTTAGTCAGTAAAAGTCTGACACGCCCTCCTGCTCTCTACCCAGAGCGGGAGAAGTCACTTGAAGATTCCCCACACTCCAAAAAAAAAAAAAACCCTTTGTTATCGGTCGATAACATGATTGTTTTATTTGTAAAGGTAATAGACAATGACGAAACAGCAGTAATTAGCACCGACCTCACTCGAAGTTAGATGGAACAGTAACGAACCTAGTTTCTACTTAAACTTAAACCTTTAGTTAGCTGAAATTGTGTTATCTAGTTTTTCATAAAGCAATGAAAACAAAAAGTTATGCGGTCATACATAAAATAAAACACAAAGAAATATAAAAATAAAATATGAATGTCGACTTGACAACCTCCTTTTTATTCGTGGGTAAAAAATATAAATAATCTGTACATCATACAAAAATAAATATATTGAAGTGTCTGTTTGTAATATGAAACTAACAGCTTTTTACTTAATGCGTTTGAAAGTACATACGGCACTTAAGACAATTTTTTTTTTAAATCGTCTATCTATTTGTGAATCATTCTCCTTTGCCCCACCGAGCCGCCACACTGGTGTGACAAAGTGGAATGCTTAAAATTTTGCAGTGGAATTTATCCCACTAATTCGATTTGTTAGAGTAGATCCCACTACTCTAAAATCCTGTTGGATTTTTCCCCACTAGGGTTGGCACCTTAGAATATTAAAGTGTAATTATAATTTTTGCAAATTTTTATTTACTAATTGTGTCTGCAAGGAAATAGGTCGTAAATCAGATTAATTACACGATTTGTTACAAATTACCGGAAACTTTCAAAATCACTTATGTACGATTTGTGGTTCATTAAAGCTTTTCATACTAAGCATAAAATGAGCACGATTTATCCCCCGTAAATAGATAACGAAGTGGTATTTATTCTAACTAGTTAACTCGGGGTGCGACGCGAGTTTACGTTAGTATCGTACCTGGTGAAACTGCTCCGAGGCATAGAGTACAACCCGGGAGTACTGCAACGGTTGCACTTGTACGTACCCGACCGTTATGTGTGGAGGCGACGGCCCCCGCCACTGCTGGTCGTACCATCAGCCAGGACCAACTTGCTGGCTAAAACCCCTTTGACTCGAGCAATTCACACGATCAATGAAATTCACGTAGAATTGGATATATTTACATGTCACTGGAGTGAATTCGCAAAAGTACTATTGTTTATGTTGTGCTACAAACAATGATCTTGTTGTGATTTAATTTTAAGTTTTCGTGTGTGACTTCTCTATCGCATTAGGTTAAGTACCTGCAAGGATAATTTTAAGGATTTTAAATAAATAAATAATAAATAACTTTAGACAAATCGTACTAAGTTTGTGACTTTGAGCTTAGTATGAAAAACTTTCATGAACCTGTAAGAACAAATCGTATTTCAGTCATTTTAAAAGTTATATTTTATTTGTAACAAATCGTGTTAATTTATTCATCTGTGATTTACAACCTGTTTCCTTCCAGAAACAAATTATTCTGAGGTGCGAACCTTAGTGGGGCAGAATCCAACAAGATTAAGAGTAGTGGAATCTGGCCCACCAAATCGTATTAGTGGGGTAGATTCCACAGAACATTTTTAGGCATTCCACAAGTGGGGCGGCTCGGTGGGGCAAAGGGGAATGATTCCTATTTGTTCCAGCTAATCTCTGAAACGGCTGGACCGATTTTTATGAAATTTGGTATAGAGATACTTTGAACTATAATCATATTATAAGCAGACATTAATTTGTGGGTTTATAGTACTTAGGGGGTAATCTGCGAATTCGAACCTACTGATCCGATTTCAATTACTTCTTTTACTGATAGAAAACTACGCTATTACCGAATTTATTAAACAAAACACGCGAACTAAGTCGCGTGCAACAGTTAGGTAGCGTTAAATAAAGAAACGTTTACTGGCATATTGAAGTTGGAGGATTATCAAATTACTAGAAAAATAAACTATCTTTAAATACACTTAACCGTCCCGCATTTCTAACTAAATAAGGTTTGTGCCACAGAAAACTCCTAACTACAAAGTTTTTAGTCCACAAAATCTGTAAATACAAACATACGTACTTACATACTTATACAGGGTAAGTTTTTAACCGGTGCGCAAACTGTATAACCATGAATTCAGCATATCATTCTAGACCCCCCAGCGCAGAAGTTTTTCGTTGGTTAGATATACGAAAAAAAATCTGCTGTTCCATACATTTTGACCGCGTAGGTATTGCACTTTTCTATGATACAGCTGATTTTTTTTTTGCAGAACTGACGAAACATGGTTGAACTGAATTCATGGTTACAGTTTGCGCACTGGTTAAAAACTTATCCTGTATTTAAACTGCACATTAAATGCAGCAAAACTTTGTTTAACAGGTCCTCAAGCTTGCTTTTACATTTCCTAGGAATTAGTTTAAGTTTACCTACTCGAGCAGGGGATTTACAAACTACTTCCAATGAACTTTTCCCTGTAAAGTTACAGCCACTAATACTTCAATGGTACTGCATCAGTAAACTCATTTCTACTAGAGAGCTGTTGCGAATGTTTTAAAGAACATCTTTGAATATTTCATTCAAAAAATATTAGTGAATAGAGCGAAACAGAACATTTCCTGAAGATACGAACCATTTATGTTTAAAGGAATAATCAAACTGAGGCACATACCGCGCGGGACGCGAACGCGCGTGTCTATTGTTTTAATGAATAAGAAGTCACGCAACTTTGACGCTAGTTTTAACACCTCTATACAAGATAGCCGAGCGCGCGCGGGATCGCCTCAGTCTGACTAGAACCCTAATAGGGTATTCTATTATATTTGAAAAAGTACTTCAAAATTTTGATTTTCCTAATAAAAAGCCATAAAAAAAAATATTTCGGCATAATAAACGTGCTTTCTTGCTATAAAATTAAATTAAATTTTAAACCTTTTTTTCGTTCCCGCAAAAACGCTATCAGCCATTTTGGTGACGTAATATTGGTAAAAACAACAGTCGTGTATGTACGACCGGGACTCATTCAACGTTAACAGCTAAAGATATTTGATGGTTCTTGGGAAAATTATGAATTACAATCGCTATCGTTGGTGTGTAGTGTATAGTTGTACAAATACTAGCATCAAAAGGATAGATATGTACCTAGTTGTTTACACTGGACTGACACTTTTTGCCTCTATGACGTCACACCATGGCGGCTCGTGTTTTAGGTCATGTGATATACAGATTAAAAAGTACGACTTTTAATTTTATTATAGTAAAACAATAATGTGCTAATATGACTCAAAATCAGAATATTTAAGTATATTTCTACATAAATTCTAATTTTTATAAAATTTCATAATTTATTTATCACTACCGAAAGTACCCTATTGCAGTAACACGCTATCAAGCACCATTTGAATTTTGGACGACATACAATATACATTGCTTCGAATGTTTGAAATATTTTTGTGATCAACAACGTAAATAACGCAACCAATTTGAACAAGTTCTCAAAATGAAAGCATTTCCCACTGTTACCGTGTTATGCAACTACCCCGCTAAGCTTTGGTTGGAGAATTCCTATAAATCAATTTGACTTCTGGAATTAATTATAAAAAGGGTGTTTAAACGGGAATTGGTCTGTTGACTCTGATAATGAGATTTTAAGGGATTTCAAGACTTGTTATTAGTTAGATGATTGGATTTTAACCGACTTCATTAATATAACGCGGTTATCATACCCCAGAGGAATGATATTATAAAACCTTTCACACACATCTATGTAAATAAAAAGAAAAGTCCTGCCTGACTGACTGACTGACTCATCGACGTCCAGCCCAAACCCTTGGACATATAAAGCTGAAATTTTGCACAGAGGTGCCCTTTATAATGTAGACAAGGATTAAGGAAGGATTTTTTCGAAATTAAACCCCTAAGGGAGTAAAATAGGGGATGAAAGTGACAAAAGCTAGTGATAAATATACTAGGAGATCTTAACAGGATAGATTCTTAACAATAAATATAAATATTTTATGGGATGCGTGTAAGTTAAGCGGCTTTATTACGAAACAAGGTTTGTTTGTAGGTTCGTTTTAAATAATCGAGCCTTTTTTTTATTAAAACCTAACAGAAATCAAAATGCAGTTCTTTTTACAAAAGTGACAATTTAGTCGTGTGCTTGGTTGTCATTTTTAGGGTTCCGTACCTCTAAAGGAAAAAACAGAACCCTTATAAGATCACTTTGTTGTCCGTCCGTCCGTCCGTCCGTCTGTCAAGACCGTTTTTCTCAGGAACGCGTGGAGGTATCAAACTGAAATTTCTATATGATACTTAGTTTTACTGTCCCTGGAAGCTGTAGAAAAATCAACCTTCTAAGTCAACGCAATCAAAAGATACAGCCATTTAGGCCGCAAAATTCCGCAAATTTTCGAAACTCGCACGGGAATCAAAACCTACAGGGTACTTCCCGTGAACTTAGAATCTTGAAATTTTGTACGAAGTCACGTCTTATAGTACAGATATAGGAAAAATTACGAAAACCGAAAAATTTTAGTTTCGTCATATAAAAAAAATATTTTTGACAATTTTGAACTTTTACTTATATACCCACAGGTTTGTACGGAACCCTCGGTGCGCGAGTCCAACTCGCACTTGACCGGTTTTTGTATTAAGAACTTCACTCTCCACATAAAGTTAGAAATGCAAAAACTGGTTAACAGCTTTATAGGCTAGAACTAAAGTTAGGTCGCGATTTGTAATAAGCCGGACATAGTTTATTGACCAAAAAGCATGTAATACACCATGTATCAGAAACGTGTGAAGGGTGTGGGCCAGACGATTAAACTGGAGCAGTTTCTCCATGGAACTAACATAGCAATCGTGAAAAAATATTAACTATTCCATACAAAACTTTAAGACCTATCCACGCGACCCACATGTATGGGACGGCTTATTATTTTTAATCAAACCTCTTTATTATATATACTGTATAAGAAATGAGAAGTTACCATCTATAAGAACACACTTTGTAACATTTAATAGTAATGGCGAAGCGAACTACTTCACTAAATAGTCATTCAACGGGATTATACAATACTAGCTTCCGCTCGCGGCTTCGCCCGCGTGGAAGTCGGAAAATATCCCGCGGGAACGTACCTACTACCGGGACAAAAGGTATCCTATGTGTTAATCTAGGTTTTATTCTATCTGTGTACCAAATTTCATCCAAATCCGTTCAGCCGTTTTTCTATGATTGAGTAAACAAAGATCCAATCATCTTCACAAACTATCACATTTATAATAGTACGGACTACCCTTTTTTATTACTTTACGGGTAGATTTTCGAAAAATTCAGATACACGTTATTCTTTATTTTTGGTTTTAGGTATAAATACTGAGTTTCGAGTTAATCAGACCGCGCGTTAAATTTCTTCCATACTAACTTTGACACCCCCCAATCCCCCTTTAGGGGGTAGTTTTGAAAAACAATAAATTACCAACTTTATAATTTACTTAGATTAGTATTTATGCCAAGTATCAAGTTTATTAACTCAAGGAATAAGATTTTTCATTCAAACAAAATCCCCCCTTTTCACCCCCTTATAGGTCGAATTTCCAAAAACCCCTTCTTAGTGCTCCCCTACATTATAAAAGGGAGCCGTGTACAAAATTTCACGTTCCTAGTCCTAGTAGTTTCAGCTGTGCGTTGATTGATCAGTCAGTCAGTTTCTCCTTTTATATAAATTGATCAAAATGTTATCTTAGATTTTATTGCTGATTCTAATTTTCTAATTCTAAAAAGTCATATTTGTTATGGTCGCGAATCTTGTTCCAATCAAATACAACCTAATCAGTATTAGGTCATGCAAATTGCAAGATACGTAAGTAAATTTGTGTTTACTTACGTATCCTTAAAAGTGCAAATTACAAGATACGTAAGTAAATTTGAATTTCGCGAGTTACCTTGGAGCATCCACCATAAAGTATACCTAGCTCTTGAGAAAATGAGCACTTTAATTCCGGTCTAGGTAAGTAACAACTCGTTGTTTTCCTGCAAAGTTACTCGGCAACTTTTGATGAAGAGCATCCTTGAATTAACTATGTTTTTACCGGCGAAGTGAATCGCGTTATTTCGATTACCTGCTATAATTTTGTTTGGATGACTTCTTATGGCATAGGTTATATTTTATTAATGCTTAAGTTACTAGAAAACTGATGTAAACAAATGCTTAACTAAGACATGTCACTTGTACTCCCCGTTACAGTGTTTTTTTTTAACTGGTCCGTACCTGGAATTGAATAATTTATGCTCAAGCTCAAACTATGCATTTATTTAAAAATAAACAAATTACAAGCACTTTTCAAATGCCAAGGAGTTGGAGAAAAATGAAGCAAGTTGCCCAATCCAAAGCAAGTATGTACGAGTACCTATGGAGAAAAACCAGCAAGAAACTTCACGGACAATCATAACAATGTTAAAAAATTGGTGACTTCATCCATGTTGAAATGATACATGTGAACACGATGTAATACATGTTAAAAACGTACGTAATAAAATGTGAATATTACTTAGATAACGGCTACTTAAATGATGAAGTCTTTTACATAGGTACTGTAAATTATGCTAAGCCACCAAGAAACTACACCACTGATTGTCAGTCGAGAAAAACGTTAATGATTGTTGTTAAAACGTTAAAATAGTCCTAGTGTGTGCATTTTATTTTTTGTTACCTGACAAATTGTTTACTTAAAATAAAGCAATTAGTACAAACATTGTCCCCAAACACACTGCAACCAAAAACAACCACCATTTCACAAGAACAATGTTGATATAAATAAAACAAAACACTACTCACATTGTATTCCATATTATTTTAAACAAAAAACATGAACAAGATAAAAACACATAACGTCAGAATGACGACAGAAACAAACGTTTTGCAATCATGTGTTCGTCGCCTGTATTATAGAGAAGAGAACATAGTGTAATTTTCACTTGTGAAATATTGTGTACCACATGTTATAAGAATAATGTTGTGCCGGTTTGAATTGTGTTTTTTTTTTTTTGTGGAGCGTGTAATGTCGAATCCACGTACATGATTCTGATCAGACCTACTTAGTTTCAGAACATATGTCATCATAAGATTGTGAACACCGTTCGTTTATAATCTATCTTGCGAGATTAGAAACTGTCGATAAATTATGCACTGCAAAAACCATTTTAAAATTTAACGCACAATTTTTTGATAGTTTCTAATCTGTCCGTCAAATTGTGAACTGGTATCAAGACGGATAGTACTTTGCGCTACTACTAAATAGTCAAGTAACTGCCACTAACTTGGAAGTAGCGCTCGCCGGCCGCTCGCTTCGCTCGCACGGCTAGCTCGCGGTTGTTCGCAGTTCTAATCTAACCTAACCTATTCGGCAGTATGGTGTAGTTCACAATTTATCGACAGTTTATAATCTTGCTAGATAGATTATAAACTAACGGTGTTCACAATCTTACGGTGACATATACATTCGTGGGCGCAGAATTGGGATACGGGTAAACGAGAAAAATTGCTCCTTTAACTCCTGCACAGTTTATTGTCACAATGTAAATTACTAATACTACTATACTAATTAATACTCAGAATTTTAAAGGAAAATTTGCTGGTGAACATCGTCATCTTCCTAACCTTTTCCTAACTATATTGGGGTCGGCTTCCAGTCTAACTGGATGCAGTTGAATACCAGTTTTTCGATACCCTTGTTAAGACTGGTTGCCAGATTCAGGCTTCTGCCGACCAATTACGACTGTCATAGATCTGCGAATGATAGACGCGACCAAAGGCTTAGCGTGCTTTTATACGTTTTGGTATGGAAAGATGGTCACACATCCACGAACCAACCTTGGCAAGCGTAGCTTAACCTGAGCGATTGACCCGTGTGGCTTATTTTACTGCTATACTGTACTGATGAAACTGGACTAAAAATAATTTAATTAAAGTATTCCACCGAAATGAACTTATCATAAATTTGGGGTTGGATCTAGTATCGTTTGGCAGGAGTTGGGGGGGTAAAAATGGTTAAAACTGGAAGGGCTTGGATCCCCGATTATAACGCAACCACTGCTATTAAAAGGTAATGCATATTTTTCGAGAATATTACAAAATAAGTTTCTAACCTCAAACCAAATAAATGCGAAAATGGAACGTTAAAATGGGTGATTGACAGCCGAATCTGACACAACATATTGTCTGTTGTGTAAAATATCGTGCAAAATCGATTAAACATAAAAAAAATGAAAATAATGTCACTGTCATCCGATTTCGATCATCATTCCATTTTTGCGTGAATGTGTTCTACTCCTACTGATCGTATGTGTATATAAAAGGCAGTTACAAATGTTACTAGGAGAAATTAGGATGCAAGAGTGAGCGAAGCGAGCTCGGGACTGGGGGCAGTTATGGTAAAAGTAAAAGGTTTGGTTAGGGTTTTTTTTAGACTCTTGCCGACTGCCTTTTAGGCAACTTTTAAGTGTTTTGAGGTTAGGTTACGAAAAGTCATTTTTCTCAGGTGAGTTACCTTTTCATGGGAGTGGTTCCAGGTACCCCTCCCCCACTCCCACTCCCCCCCTCCTGCCAAACGATACTAAATTTTAACCTACACTAATGATATGCATAGCTATGAATATGCTACTGACTTAAGAGAACAACGTGTTAGTTACTAGGTATGTGCTTAGATACATCAGACGTTGGCATCATCGTCATAAAAATAATTATTTTATTTTATTGTTAGAACAGTGCATAATTTTTTTTCTTGCAATCTGAAGTACGTTATAATTAACAGTCTTATACACATAAACACTAATATCCGCCAAGTTTTATACCGTCTGCTTACATTCCAAGACTAAAGAAGAGAGGAAAAGAAGAGGAGCTACAAGATAAAATCTAGGTATAGTTTTTGCATTTAACGAACGCACGTCAGTCACTGCAATTCAAACCTTGTGTAAATAACGTAAAAGTCACTTAACACACTCTTGTCACACAACGACTGCAACGTATGCTCAAGTTAGGAATTGAAACGCATTTAACATCAAATTACGAAACAAATACCCGTAACATAAACTCTCGTTTATTTTCATTTCTTTATTTCTCTCTAAAACACGGACCTCGACCTCAAAATAAAGTAAAACTCAACAGGCAACTTCCATACTGAAACGAAAAAACGCTAAACCACTCGCAGATAAGCATTTATCCTCATGAATATATGTATTTGTTCCCCACTTGAGAACACTGTTTGAAAATATACCTCATCTTTTAAATAGAATATGCCCTAGAAAGTGTAGGAAATTTAAGCTGCATTTCCAACAGTGAGATGAGCTGTGCGAGGGAAGCAAAGCTGTGAAAGGATCTGTCGTTGTCGTATGTAGCTGTATGGCAAAGCGGGCAGGATATGCAAGGACCGCAGTGGAAGGAAGCGGCGCTAAGGCTGCATGCAGGCTTGAATGATTGTGTCGTCTTGAGATTCAGCTTTACTAAACTATCTATATATGCTGTATAGCTATGTCTTGGTTGCACTCCTCGAATCCTGCCTTATTTTGGCATGTGAGTTAAAACACTTCGGTTCGTTAAACACTTTTTGATGACCAAGACCACCTTTTTTTTTTTTTTTTTGGATGGGAAATCATCAAATAACGTCTCCCGCTCTGGGTGGAGCAGGAGGGCGCTTCAGACTTTTACTGACTAAAACCCACCCGTGTTCCCTCAGTAGCCCGTACTCCTCTTCCCCTGCGTCCCCACCGCGTCCGCCATCAAACGGTGGCGGCCCCGTCCAGGCCACGGAAGGGAAGAGTGCTGCTCAGAAGCACCGGCACTCCTCCTCTACCGCAGCCCGTAACCCTCAGCCGCGATGCCTCCCATTCGACATCGCGGCCCACCTCAGTTGCGGTGCACCTCACCGCAACCTACTTTTTGGCCGCTACGTCAATGGCTTGAAGGCAAAAGCCCTGACGAGCGGCCCCACCTTTGGGTTCCTCTTGGCTTCACCGTGGCTGGAATTCACGGTTACTGAGCCCCCCCCGCAACGACAATACGGGAACCCACTCGGGGGGGACCAAGACCACGTTGAGATATGATCGAAAAACTAAATCTTTTTGGTGGACAAGGTTTTGGCTGTGACTTCGTTTGCGTGAAAGTCGTAAGACACTAAAATATACTGATATAACAGCCTTATTTGATGTCCGGGCTACTACTTCGTTTTCGCTTAGCGTTATTATTAACCCCCGACGCGAAAAGAGGGGTGTTTGTTTGTCTGTCTGTGTGTCTGTCTATGGCACTATAGCGCTTAAACGAGTGAACTGATTTAGGAGGGGTTTTTTTTTATTTAAAAGTAGGTTTTCTACCGGTGCTTCTTAGACATCTTTCATCAAAATCGGTTCAGCCGTTTGAAGATTATCAGCTCTTTTATGATTGATAAAGGGATTTGAGCATCTTCCACGGGTCCGATCGAGTCGATATTTGGTATTCTATTAATTCAATGATATTAGACGGACAAAGCAACCTAGAACTGATGCTAGAGTATTACCTGGAATTTCCAGGATACCCAACTTCATCACCAACAAACAGCAGAAGTATCGTGTTTGGGCTCATTTTCTTTGGTTTGGTCGGCTCGTTTAGCCTTTCTCAAATCTGACTGCTCGTTCCAGAGATTAACGCGTACAAACAAACAAACTCTTCACCTTTACTATGAGAATAGTACAGATAATTAATTAAAAATTATAGATTTACACATCGTATCTCAAAATCAAAATAAAAAGTCATTTATTAAAGTTAGGCTGAGAGTCAGCACTTTTTGAACGTCAAAATTACATAAGACAATCCCCCAAAAACGCCCACCCTTCACCACTTCCTGGTGCCTTAGCTGGGAAGAAGAAGTGACGCAACAAACTCCCCAGCAGCACAACTGTCTGTTAAGTAAGAAGAACATGATTCTATACTGTTAGAAGAATAAAGAAATTGGAGGGAACGAGGGGCGTGGTTAAGACAGCCGCGTCAAGAGAGGGGATAGTATGCGCCATCGGCAGATGGCAAGGAGCGCTCGCTCTCTTTGGGATCGACTGCCGACGGCGACGGACCTCTTTCCACGTTAGTGTAACGTTTTCTCGGTGCCAAGTGATTAGTTAAATTCATTGCTCATTATGTTTTTGTTGTGTACAAGAAAGTGTCTCCTAGAGTTATATGAGTAGAACGTATAATGTGTGCCTTATCTGCTGTAAATGTGCCCCCACATAAAAAATGTGTGCCCCCTGTCGTTTTGGAGAAAAACGGAAAAACGATTCTTGCTGGGGTAAAAAAAAAACGGTTCTTGTTGTAGGATGTTCACGTATGTGCAGTGTTTGTGTGATTTGTTAAACTTAGATGAAAAACTGATCTGTGTTTTAAATAATAACGACTACACAACGCGGTGCAAATACTTTATAATATTTATAAGGAGGAAATTTAATCTGTGATTTGATGCAATACTTACTTTAAGAATTAAAATTAAGGGAATAAAAATAATAATTTCCACATCAACAAGCTGGTTCATTTAATATAGTCACAATGTGCATTTAATATATATTTTTAATTAGCCCCCAAAACTTTTGAACGCGACTGTACGGACAACAGCTTAGGTATAATACGTCCGTAAAGAAGGTCATCGATATGTATGAATCCGTCGCTTTTTAGTAGTCATTCAAATTTGGTCGGATAACCACCCGTTGTTTACATATTTTGGTTTTTTGTTAATATTAACTTAATGCGAAAAATTCCAAGCTGAATATTTTCACCATATATTTTTTGACTAAAGGCACAAGATTTTGGTTTACACCTACACATCTGGGATTGAGCCGGTTCCTTGTATTTTGCCGTCAAAGTTATGACACCATCGTTTTGACTTTTAGCAAGATTATTCAAAAACGCATGCATGAACAGTTTTGAAACTTTGTATGGTTATTAATAGCGTCAAGAAGGACCGAATACAGTTTTCAGCGAACTTGTGCCTTGTCTCATTTAGGCGCTGCGATGTTTTTTCGGGTTTTCATAAAATCGCGATATCTGGAAAACTATAAATATTTTCTTAAATCTAATTGGGGCACTAAGGGGCACACATTAAGAGCTACTCGTGTATGTTTATTCTACAGGGGCACATGCAATGGTTTTAGAGATATACGATTCATCAAAACGTTACTCCAGCAGGAAATGCAATATCTCGAAAACCTGAAGGGGCACAGATTTTACTTTTGGGGGCACATTTTGGCACACATATAAGCTCTCTGGCCATGCACAATTTTTCTCTCTCCGATCATTCGTTTAGAATTTTCCTGCTAGAAAAACGTTACCCCAGCAAGAATCGTTTTTTCTGTTTTTCTCCAAAACAACAGGGGGCACACATTTTTTATGTGGGGGCACATTTAAAGCAGATAAGGCACACATTATACGTTCTACTCATATAACTCTAGGAGACACTTTCTTGCTAGGGTGTACACGTTTTTGTTTCGTTGAAATAATAAATGCAGTTGAATGGTATTGCGTTTTTTTTTAATAAATTCTGCTTCTGATTGATAGTAACAAAATAATAGGTGAGTAATTACATTACGCTAACACAAAACATAAAATTAAATTATTTACCATAATATTAGCACGCGTCAATACACCAACAAAACATAATAACTAAACTCAAGCAGATACAAATCAAAGTCTGAAAGGATTATCAATTATACGTCAAAATCACACGCACTTGGATTAATTTAATTCGTTTTTAATCTTGTAATTAGCCAATCGCAGCAGTTAACATAGGCTTAACAGTATTTTAGCTTTTTGCGTTGATAAAGATCCTTTTTTTCTATAAACACGAAGGAAAATTATCCTAAACAACATATAACCTCAGGCTATTGTCCACAGTTTTTGCTAAAATGTGTTCAGCAATTTTTCAGCTGCAGCGCTTGATTGTACCTGTCTATGCTAGACAACTCTTTTGTTGAAGCTATTGATTTTATATAGTCAAAAGGATTGTATGGGCTTTCCTGGCAAATGGTTGGTGATTGATTTTGAATAAAACTTGTGCAAAAGTTTATTAAAAAATGTATTATATGGTTTAGATAGAAAATAGAATTGGTTGCGATAAATAACTGCATAACGAACCTATCATATTATTCGACAAGAGAATGTAGTATGCTAAATTACTGTTTATGTTGTAAGACGTCATGAATGAACCTGAACTATATTTTACTACCCAATCTAGTTTATGTGCTTCAGAAATCCCAGGCTGATTCCCGGCCACCATAGGCGCGGGCATGCGAATGGCGAGTAATGGATAGCTCGTTGTCCGGTAAGGACCAAGCCCGGGTCAACGGCACGTTGTGTTTCATGTCAGCACCAACTGGGTGGCCCCTGGCACACAGACAACTGAAGGAACACGGGTGGGTTTTATTCAGTAAAAGTCTGACACGCCCTCCTGCTCCACCCAGAGCGGGAGAAGTTATTTGATGATATCCCAAACTCAAAAAAATCTAGTTTAGGTTCAATTCTAGAATACTTCTACTATTGAATCCTTAACTATTGTAATTACATTTTTAAGTAACCTACCACATTACTTCGTGAAAAAATTGTAGACTTCTTTTTTGTTAATGTGGAACGACGGCTCGAATGAACGGTAGGTATAACCACTTAAATGTTTTACTACCCAGTCTAGTTTAGGTTCAATAATTCTAGAATGCTTCTTCTTCCTTGGCCTTCAGCCGAATCTGAATCTCAGTTTTAGATCCTATTAGCTTTTGCCAGCGGGTTCGCCCGCGAAAAGTTCGGTGTATTATACAAGTAAACCTTCCTCTTTAATCATTTTGCCTATTAATGAAAACCGCATTAAAATCCGTTGCGCAGTTTAATCTGTCAAGTCCGGCTAATGAGACACAATTGATTTTCTATTGTACCGTACCCTATCGGGTGCGGTTGGGGCTTAAAAGATCTAGGCATATAAACACGAAAAGCGAGTTTGTTTTATACTACTATGTAAGGATTCGGGGAATGTGGGATGCACAAGACCGCTCGAAGTGGAGGAGACTGGAGGAGGCCTATGTACAGCAGTGGGCGTCTTTCGTCCGAAATGATGATGATGTAAGGATTCGTATTTCTTGCCAATACCTTTCAGCGAACTCGCGAAGGTTTCATGAAATCAAAAAATAATCCCTACAGTATATACCATATTTATTTGATAAAAAGTCAGTATTTTCCCAATACTTTCAACATTCTAAGACACATGTGTGTCATTCGTCCACACAAACTCCATAAATTTAAGTTTGCGGGGTAAAATCACAATTTACTTAATACGAAAAAAATCACCAACATAAACTCCGCATAAGCTGCAGGGTAAAATAACCGCCCTTTCCGTGTATCATGATATGAATCACAGCTGTCAGAATCAAGGTCGAACCAAAGGTGTCCATATGACGTCACATCAACGTTTCGCTCATAAGGCCACTGACCTCTCGCAACATTTATAAGATTCCATGAAAGGGACCTTCGGAATTTTGCACTTTATTTTTTCCGCCATTTCCTCGTATGAGTGAATATGGGTTGTGGTACTTATGTATATAAACTTATTGTTATGAACTAGTGAAGGTGAATTTAGGTTTTTAGGTCAGCTTTGCTGTTGCCGCTATCAGTCTTATCATTGTCTACAAACAGAATGTTGTGAGTAGGGTAGGTTTGTATGCATACTTTGTTTAAAAAACCGGTCAAGTGCGAGTTGGACTCGCGCACCGAGGGTTCCGTACAAACCTGTGGGTATATAAGTAAAAGTTCAAAATTGTCAAAAATATTTTTTTTTATATGACGAAACTAAAAAATTTCGGTTTTCGTAATTTTTCCTATATCTGTACTATAAGACGTGACTTCGTACAAAATTTCAAGATTCTAAGTTGACGGGAAGTACCCTGTAGGTTTTGATTCCCGTGCGAGTTTCGAAAATTTGCGGAATTTTGCGGCCTAAATGGCTGTATCTTTTGATTGCGTTGACTTAGAAGGTTGATTTTTCTACAGCTTCCAGGGACAGTAGAACTAAGTATCATATAGAAATTTCAGTTTGATACCTCCACGCGTTCCTGAGAAAAACGGTCTTGACAGACGGACGGACGGACGGACGGACGGACGGACAACAAAGTGATCTTATAAGGGTTCCGTTTTTTCCTTTAGAGGTACGGAACCCTAAAAAAACAGCAAAGTGACTTCAAATGATTACCATCTATCATCATGACTTGACATGGTTTTTTTTCCGAAAAAATATATTTCCATTTAATATTTATGTATAAAGGTACCGCGGCTACCAAAACTACCGTGTGATTATTAAAAATGGTCCTCTGACGATTTGTTTGTTCGCGGGCTTGCGGACGGCGATTAATGGGTAGCTCGCTGTCCGGTAAGGACCAAGCCTGAGTCGACGGCGCGTTGTGTTCCACGCGCGCCTCAGAGTTGTCAGCATCAACTGGTGGGGTCCGCAAGGGCCGATGCCTGCCAGGGGTGCGGGTTGTTTGAAAGAGATATCATGGCCCCTGGCACACAGGCAACTGAAGAAACACGGGTGGGTTTTAGTCAGTAAAAGTTTGACACGCCCTCCTGCTCCACCCAGAGCGGGAGAACTTATTTGATGATATCCCAGGCTCAAACAAAAAAATTGTTGGTATGCTGTATCGGTTACTATTTGTGTTTATTTCCTAACTAATTTGATAATGGTGATGAATGCTTGTACCGTGTGGTGCCGGACGTAAAGAATAGCATCATCCCATCTCTTCCCGTGGGTGTCGTAGGAGGCGACTAAGGGACTTACTACTGGAGAATGGGCAGCAGCGTTCTCTATGCATTTTACCACCATACTGCGATCGCAAACCCGCCTGCCAAGCGTGGTCCCCAATAGGAGGCCTATGTCCAGCAGTGGACGATTTCCGGCTGAAATGATGATGATGATGATGATGACTGCTTGGTGATGTTCATTAGAAATTTCAGGTGTGTCTTACTCGCGTCCGGCGGCGTGCGTGTATATAAACGTAAAGAAATCAAAAAGAGTATCTAAGGATCGTAGGGTAAAGGTACAGTCACGAGCATTAATATGTATACACATAGCTAAATTCAAAAGTGATTTTCTCTTAAAGACCGATGGCAACCTTGATATAACCTAGTTATTTCATGGATCCAAAACATCATCTTCATAAAAACATAAAATTGCAAAAATACAAGAGGAGATAATCACTATTAAAAGTTGGTAAGCGTATACCTACATATTCGTGCTAGTGACTGTACATCTCGCCCACGCAAAAACTGGCCTGCGGGCCAGATGTCAAAATTTTAAAATCTGAATGGGTAGATTCGCCCGAACCAGTTAAGTAGAAGGCGCCAGATGCCTCATATTAAAAAGTAAAGTTTTTTTAAAAAAAAATATCTGAGAAATCTATAAAACATAAGAACCAAATGACAGTAAAATTATTTTAATAAGAAAAAAAATACAGAGTAAAGTAACCATCACATCAAACTTACGAGTATAAGTATTTATTTAGTTAGTTTCGTACAATTAGGGTAAAAATATTAATGATGTGGTATCACTTAAGTGTTATTTGAATTATGTATAACCAGTCATCCATTACCATATCTGCAGGAAGGTGGCGTTCTGTACTTTCTGCCTACTCCCGTGCGAAGAATATTAATGTTATTTGACAATCAACCTATATAATTACCCAGAACCAAAAATACCACCTCCGAATCCTAATAAAGACGGACATGTCTTCTTAATTGGAGTACAGTGTAACTTGTCCAGCAAGGATTGATCGAGAAGCAGACATGTTCGCAATATAGAAAGGCAAGTTATAAAGGCGTTCCTCTATATCAGCCCACGACTAAACTAAACGCATGTACTTAGCTTGACTTTCTATGAAAATGTAGACGGAATCATCCAGGGGAGCCGCCACGCATTTATAGGGGCACATGCTAGAATGCGTGCCTGGAGACTCCAGAAATTAACTGCACAGTTGGGAATCAAATGAATCACGCAGCTAACGTGGAAATCTCTCCGTGCACATCCTACACGGTAGAGGATGGTCGACCTAAGAGCGCACTAAAGTTCTAGCGCTATTTGGAGCGCGGTGACTCTAGCTAGAACCGGTGGTTCGCGCACTGATATAGAGCTTCCTGCCCTGGAACACCAAGATCACCCTTGCCAAAACTCTCATACAGCCCATCATTGACTACGCTGATGCCTGATATTTGGATGCCACCGAGGAGCTTTTAAATAAACTTGAGCGTTTGCAAAATATCTGCATTCGTTTTATTTTTAACCTTAAAAAATACGACCACGTTTCTAACTTTCGCAAGATCCTCAAGTGGCTCCCCATTCGACTTTGTTTGCTATTCAACATTCTTCACAACCCTAAGACCCCATCCTATCTGCGGGAACGCTTCTCCTACGCCCGTCCTTTTGATGCACCTTGCAGGTCGCATCTTAGAAATCTCCTCAAGTCCCCTCCCCACTCAACCGACTTCTACTCCTACTCCTTCACTGTGCACGCGGTTCAGTTGTGGAATTCACTTCCGCCTGACCTTAGGAACTGCCAAACTGTAGCAGTATTCAAAAGAAGAGTGAAAGAACACTATCTCTCCACTTTGTCATAAGTTGCATTTGTATTTATTATTTAAATTACATTATAATTATATATATTTTGTTTGATATTTGTTTTAGTAGTGTGTATGTATGTTTGTATGTATGTATATTCTTATATGATATGTGTATTTATAAATTAGATTAGGTATAATTTGTGCTATTATGTTTTCCCTTCTATTATTATTACACGCGTTGTCTACATCTCTGTTATCTGCTCTCCTATCGCAGGTGTGCTGGAAGAGATTTCTGTAGAAATAAGCATTACCTTTGTACGTATTTTTCTGTTCCTTTATTCTTGTCTGTTTATATGTGTGTGCATAAATGGTTAAATAAATAAATAAATATAGTTATTTCTTCCTGGGTCGATCGCGTTCTAATTTAGGTAGGTCAATCAATCAATCAACTCAGCCTATCGCAGTCCACTGCTGGAGATAGCCCCCTCTCAGACTGCGCCACAACACTCCACCTTACTCATCGAGTCTGTCCCAGCCACCTTCTTAAGGTCGTCGGTCCATAGGTAGAGGTATTCCCTTCATATTATTAAAACGACACACACAAAATGCACATTTTGAAAAAGGAAAATGTACACGTTATACAAAACGCGTAGTTTTGTTTATTCAGTTATTAAAAAACTGATGATGACCTTCCGTGAAGTACTTACGCCGTACTAAGGGTTTATTTTGTTTTTAGGTATTACTTTAGATTTTTTTTTCAAACGAGTTAACTACGAGTAATCGGGTTTCTAAAGTACAATTTATAGAGTGAATGCTCAAATTTCTTACATATGAATTGCATAACCCCTGGTTATCCTTTTCGCGAGCATTGAAAATATTTGCCACAGCAGTATTTTGAATCTGGACCGTAATCGATTGGAAATAATAATATTTTAATCTATAATTTAATAGCGGGCATAGGAAACATATTGCCACACCCCATAAAAGTAAATAGGAGTATCTGAGGGGTGCAATTGTTATGTAAGTGACCTCTAACTACGTCACCACTAATTAAAACAAAAAAAATCTACGTATTTCGTACTGCCCGTTATAGGGTTATGTTGTTCAATTGTTACGCAAATCCCTCGGTGCGCCCTTATCGTCAAACTAAGGTGAAACACCTTACAACTTGAAGCTATTGGATCACAAATCAAATGGGCCCGTAGATTTATTGGTGTGTAAATCTCAAACTACGTTGACCTTTGCAGAAACTGTTACGCCTACCTACAAGTCTAGTACCTATAGCATTTTGATATGTTAATGATTACTAAACTCAGCTTGCCAACTTTACATATAATACATACATGCATAATCAGCCTATTATGTTCCCACTGCTGGGACAAAGATATCCCCTCTGTGAGAGGGAATGGGTCGTAATCCACCTTGCGGGATGTCACATGTCTTCGGATTTTTGGTTCCAGGACATGCCGGTTTCCCGACAATGTTTTCTTTTACCGTTTTTGAGAGCAGTGGTGATGAAATAATTACACAAAGTAAAGCACCAGGGTTTTTTTTTTTTTTTTGGCTGGTATATCATCGAATAACTTCTCCCGCTCTGGGTGGAGCAGGAGGGCGTGTCAGACTTTTACTGACCAACACCCACCCGTGTTCCTTCAGTAGCCCGTATGCCAGGGGCTGTGGTGTCTCTTTCGAACAAACCCGCACCCCTGGCAGGCATCGGCCCTTGCGGGCCCCATCATTTTTTTGTGCTGACATCTCTTTGAGGCGCGCGTGGAACACAACGCGCCGTCGACTTGGGCTTGGTCCTTATCGAACAGCGAGCTACCCATTACTCGCCGTCCGCAAGCTCATGTCTACGGTGGCCGGAAATCGGCCTGGGATTCCCGACGCCCAGGGCGTCTCCGTATCCTGCGGCGCTGAAGGAGGTGACGGCTCCCCATGCTCTCTCGCTCCGTACCATAGCCTGAACCAGGGCCGGACGCGAGAGATCGCCGCCGCCGATTGCATCCACGAGGACACGGCGGTGCTCCGCCCAAGCCGGGCAGACCGCCACCGTGTGCTCCACCGTGTCCTCAGGGCGATCTTCGCAGTGGAAACACCCGGGCGTTTCCTCCCGCCCTATCCAAAGCAGGAACATCCCGAAACAACCGTGTCCGGTGAGGACCTGCGTCAGGTGGAAGGTGAGGACGCCATGCCGCCTCTCAAGCCACTCCTCAAAGAGGGGACTTACCGCCGCAATCGTGGCGTGCCCAAAAGCACCAGGGTTCGAACCCACGATCTGCAACTCTCGACCCTAGGCCACCACTGCTCTCTACGTAATGCTTTTGTGTATTGCTTGCTCAGTTGAGTTCCAGACTAAATAAAAAAGTAAATGTTCTAGTTCCAGTGACATAGCCTCATTCCTGAGCGACTTCTATTTGCAATAGTGTAACGGAAATTAAAATAAAATCAAACTCCAGCTCCAGCGGTAGGCCGTGTCCTAACCAAAGCGAACGTCGCACGGACACGCAACAACCGCTTTTGTTCAGTGACCCCGAAAGCTTGGTTGCGACAGATGTCATCTTCTGGTATTCCGAACAAATGATTGTCGAATGTATGCGACGACCAGTAATCGCGCGACGAACTCTTTCTTATACTAAGACACGAGGTTGTCTTTAAAGTTGTTTTATACTGTCATTTTAGTTTTGATAACATTTTGCAATGAATTTTGTATGTGCCATTGATATAGTTTTTTGTATATCAATGAAGTTTGTAAACAATTTACTCAATAGTTTTGTGGAAATACTCTTTTGTTACTTATACTTTTTAATCACACTACTTTCAAAATCCAATAACGAGTAACTTTTCACAATAGTTTACCATTTTAAAATTACTTAAGCCTCAAACAGAAATAACGATAATATCATAAACGTTATTTTTAAGTGTTGCTAAAGTAGAATTATAAATTCAGGAGTCATAATTAAAATACATTTTATTTTTTACACTGTATGTAGTTTGTACTTTAAAAGTGTTGCCACAGTGGATATTTATAATTCAGTACGTTAAAATATGAAACACATTTTTTTTAATAAAATCAAACAAATCACGACAACAGACTACGGACAAAACACGAAAAAACAAAACATCACCTTAAACGTGTAAAAAACAGAAAAAAAAAATTATAATGTCAAAAGGGCCTCAGCTCAGTCCCGTCTTTACCTTTAATTTTACGCATCTGTGTCAGTTACACCATAGTTAACACATCAAGGGCCCATATCAAACTCATTGATGTCAAGTTTTGATATCATGAATGAAGATCCTTTTCATTTTATTTGAACACATGTCATACAAAATAATCCAACCCTTTTATTACCACAGCTTTTTATACACAATTCATAACCTCTACATAGCTACCTATAAGCTATGCGATGTTCAGTCAGGGATAATATTTTTTAGGCAAAACCGAATACTAACTTAATTGTTATTTTTATTGATAATTGTTTGTGTTGCTGTTGTATCCACAAAGGACATCATTAATTACGTATCCAAAACAGAAAGTGCCAACCAGAAAAAAAATCTGCTGTTTTCATATGGGAATGAACATTTTCAACTTTTTTTTATATCACAACACCCCTTCGTGTGTTATTTAAGTTTGAACATACCACAAAAATCATATATTCCAAACATTATTTAGAACAGTTACTGCCCATGGCATTACAGATCGCGGATTGACCAAAATGTCGGATTTTGATTCAACCTACGTGCACGTTACATCAATGACTATGCTAGTAGGCGACCTCATTCTTTTTCTGTGCGAAGCAGCGAGTAGGTACATGCGCTGTATTATTAATGTATAATCAAAATAAGATTTTTTGTATTTTCACACTTAAATAGCACCCGAAGGGTTAGTTCTTAATCTCTCGCTGTAATAGTAAAAAATGTTGGGGGTGTTATTTTCCATAAAAGAAAATAGTATGGATGGCCCCTTTAATTTTTGGGCACAAAATATTTGAAACCTCAACGATAACCTTTAATTTAGTTTGTTGTATTGTGTTATTTTTATTGTGCGCTTAATAAAGATTTTTATCAATTTTTCTATTGTCTGCATATTACAAAAACAATAGTCAATATTTGACAGTAATCCAATTGACATTGACGTAGGATATCAATTAGATTCTATGACTGTATAATCGCACAGCTTATCGGTATGTAGTATCCACTCTCAACATTTGCTACATACGTTCGTATTCGAGTTTAACGCCAAGCACAGGGGATCCAGATTCTTGTGTGTGACAATATACTCGAATGTCCTCTCAGGTGAAGCTGCCGTCTGAGTCATAAGCGGAGAGTTATCCAATATAAAATAGTAAATGCCATGCATATAAAATATGCAGTCGCTCCATGTAAAATACTGGAATAGCGGCATCCGGTAAGACTAGAAGCTGTTTCCAAAGTAGTTGGAAAAAGGCTAGGCTGATCGATGTGGATGATCGATTGTGTTATTTCATAAATCATCATCATCTGCCTAGCCTTTTTCCAATCACGTTGGGGTCGGCTTCCAGTCTAACCGGATGCAGTTGAATACCAGTATTTTACATGGAGCGACTGCCTATCTGACCTCCACAACCCAGTTACTGGGTAATACGATACCCCTTGGTAAGACTGGTTGTCAGATTTTCGGGCTTCTGACGACCCGTAACGACTGTCAAAGATCCACAAATGACAGCCGGGACCAACGGCTTAACGTGCTTTCCGAGGCACGGAGGGATCTTGGTATGTAAAGATGGTCACCCATTCACGGACCAACCGCGGCAAGCGTAGCTTAACCTGTTATTTCATAAATATTGAAAGAAAAAGCTAAAAATTTAAAAAAAGAAACACGCTTTATTTAACCGACTTCAAAAAGAAGGAGGTTATCAATTCGACATGTTTTTTTTTTCTTTTTTTATGTATGTTCGGGCATAACTCCGTCAAATATAGACGGGTTAGCAAAATTATTATTTTTTTTTGTCCAAAAGGAGTTTATTCCGAAATGGTCCCGTAAAAATTTCATATAGATCTGATGATGAGTTTCGGAGACAGACAACTGAACTTTTGAAAAAATTACAGCAAATCAACCGCGATTGCATGTGTGAAGCACAAGACCGGTCGAAGTGGAGGAGCCTGGGGGAGGCCTATGTCCAGCAGTGGACGTCTTTCGGCTGATATGATGATGATGATGATGATGAACCGCGATTGCTGCTATCGCATAAATATGCATTGTTTGACCCCAAGGATGATGAAATTTCGAAGGCTACACATCAAGCTATACATTTCCAGTATAAGCTGATCTCGCATTGTATAGGATTTCCGTACAGTTCGAGATCAGCGTAAACTGGAAATGTATAGCTTGATGTGTAGCCGTGCGTACTCTATCTTAAAAGTGAAAAAAAAACCGCCCTTCGAAATTAAAGTTATTTTTCACATTGAAGTGTTTTTCCGGAAGTCGGTTGTTTTTTTTTTAAGTTTTTTATATCTAGATTTCTGAGTAGCTTCTTTTTGATGTTTCGGTATTGAAACCAAAATAGATTTTTTTCCAGAGTAGTCGTCAAAGCGATTCCAATAAAATAATATTGGAATTGCTGAAACGTTTACATAGAAATTACCTCATCGAAATTATATCTAAATCGGTAAATGATAAAAGATTTTATTTCTGTAAGTAGGTTTGTACAAACACTTTTACACGTCAATCATATTTTTAAAACTAGATGAGGATGAGGAGGTAGGAAACGCCGACCTCATCTAGTCTTCTCAGAAGAAGAAAAGCCGGATCAAACTGAGAAGTCGCAGTCTATTTTAAAATCCAGCTATAATCTTGGTCAGATCATGTGAAGACCATGTGGATTGGTGTCTGAAATGGTCTTTTGAGGAAAGGACCACATATAATGAATGGATCTGTCTCATCAGTGCACGCATTCATCAGTAATCATGCAGCTCCACTCAGAACTTGAGCTCAACGGTAACCCAACAAGGAGTACAGTCAAATAGGTTATTCAACAAAATGTTCATTTTTCTACTTCAATACCATAGTTGTGAAACGGCTAGGCAGATTGCTGCTTCAGAGGGAAGACAAGTCAATACAGACAACCTTTTATGAAAATCGCTATTGCTTATCGATATGCTCACCCGTGTAAGACGCTCACTAGTATCCGTCTGTAAATCGTGCCACTAACAGATTGTATGCAATTTATAATATACTGAGACTCATGCCCGTTTCCACTACTGTTAGTGGAAACAGTGGAAACGCGCATGATTACGATAGGTACTACATTTTTTTTTTCAAGATTAGTGCTTAGTACCTACTTTATTCACATTACAATCTAGCTCTAAGTAACCGTCATATTAAGAAAACGTCCTACTTTGATTATAATCAAAGACGTCCAATTACGACTTTCTCATTCACTTTATGTTAAGGGAAAGACACTTAATGCACGTGTTCATTAGTCAGCACTTGCACTGCAGTTTAGCTTAACTCACACTGCACTAAAGTTACTCAAAAGGTTTAACCCTTTTTTAGTGCCCGCACGACAGCTGAATGTTATATCTAAACAAAAGCACACTGTTTGATTTTCAACGCTCGGTCCAGCAACGAGAGTTTAAAATCCAACTTGTAATCATAACGTAGCCAGTTCATTCGGTGTTGCCTAGTATTAGTGAAACGGGGATAAGAGTACTAATAGTTTCTTTCTGACTGAGAGTTATTAGATCGATTGGTTCGATTTTTTAGAGAGGTTAATTTGAAACTTGGGAATAATAGAAAACATAAACCCGCCAATTTTTACAGTATTTTTGTACCTGTGCATTAAGCTTTAATAAATAATTAAAGCTGTATGCAATGTGCATAACAGGATTTTAATTTCCAAATCATTATAATAAATTGAAGTTTTCGCCTAGTCATCAAAATGATCGACAACAAAAAAAATGTTCATTTAATACTTACGTTCCCTCAACATTATCCTGTAGATAAAACTTCAGAGATCAATCATGATGACAATCGACAAATAGTTATTTTCTTCAAAAACATCGGCAAGTATAAATTGGCTTATGCTGGGCTGATGTCGGAATCCCTGTATCCTATTTAAGGACATAGGATACCCAGGTCACCTGTGTGCGAAATTTCATCGAAATCAGTTCAGCCGTTCAACAGCGAAAAGGTAACAGACATACAGATATGCCTTCACATAAAGTATAAATTATATATAGTAAGTATGGATAGTGGATATGTATATATATATTCCTTTCCGACCCAGATGACCCCATTACTGAAAGAAGAAAAGAATAGGGCCACCAGTACAGCACACAAACACAAACGACCGTCCTTCCGACCTCGCCGCCGAGCGAAGACCGATGAGTAACGATCAGACCCCCGACCGTCCCTTGCTCGTTGATGCGCCAGCCCGCGCCGCAGCTGAGCCAGTAGCTTTAAAATTCCCCGAATAATAATCAAGAAAATACCTTGATCCAGCCTGTCCACACTGGCTGCCACCTCCAGGCCAGTGACGCCCTGAGCCGAGGTTCGTACCCCACAGGGGGTGCCCTCAGCGTGCAGTCGCTTTAGGTTATGTAGGTTTTCGCCCTGGCTGGAGGCTTTTAGAATCACTAAAAACCTTCACAGGAAAGCCCGGTTGAGCAGTCACGGCCTCTCAAGGTCAACTGCGAGATGCCATACACAAAAATAAAAAGGATATGTATGGTTTTAATTTGCTACCTATCGTTATTCAGTCCCAACATATCGAGAGAATACAAACCCCCTACAAAACTCCAGTGAAACTATCCCTAGCCACCAAAGCAATAAATAGCCCATTAATGTTGTTCCCACAGGTTGTTAGCGAGACAACTAGTCCATTATTTTATACTCGATCCCTGGTGAGTACTGGGAATGCAACAGTTGGTGTTATTAGTGGCTACTAGGATAATATACAGAGGGTTGTTTTGAAGTGCGTTATTAAACTGTATGTTCTCTTTATTTTAAATGTTTTAAATACGTAAGTTTGAGTTTTACGAACGTAAGTATAAATTATTTCTGAGAAATTATCAAATTCCACATTGATGGAAAAGGGAAGATTTTTGGCCTATAAAAGCAGCAAATAGATGGAAGATTAGTGCAAGATGAGTTTGTCTTTATAATCGGCCTTTAAACTTCCCACTGCTGGGACACAGGCCTCCTCTTTCTGTAGAAAGAGTGGGCTATAATCCACCACACGGGTCTCGTGCGGGTTGGTAGATGTCACATGTCTTCGAACTTTTAGTTTTGTGGTTTGGTTTTTGGCATTTCGCAGCCTACCACTGGGCCACCACTGTTCGTAAGTTCGTCTTATTTCAAATTGTGTCCTTAGGGTGACAAATTAGTCCATTATTTTATACTCGATCCTTGACGAGTACTGGCAATGCAACAGTTGTTATTATTAGCGGCTACTAGGAAAATGTACAGAGGGTTGTTTTGAAGTGGGTGACTAAAGGAAATTTAATATGTTTTATTTTAAACTGAAACCGGATTTATTGTTCGATTTTGTTTTCAAAGATTACAAAGTGGCAGGATTTAAAAATAAAGAATTGTTAACTGACATGACACATCAAAAAACACCCATATTTGCAGGTACTTGGTAGATAAAGAAAAAACAATAACCGAACAACGTAGTTTTGATGATAACTCTAAAATAAACGTTTAGCATTCATTGATTTCCCGACAGGCATGCGAACGGGTGACCAATGGATGACTTCACAATAGACACAGCAAGTTGTTAATAATATTAATTGAAGCGACAAACGACAGTCCAAATGTCCGTGGTCTGATTGGCTATTAATTGGGAAGTTATACTCTGTTGAGCTTTAGTGGTGAGCTCATTGAGAGCAAGCATACTCAAGCGTAGTTAGAGAAGTTCAATTTTAGGTACTATTGTTATTATGCCAATTAATTTGTCGAACAAAAAATAGTGTGCTATGCTAATCAGTCTTCTCCAATGTTTATGATCCTCTGATACATCAGTGTTACAATAAAAACAAAATAATATTCAAATGTGTTTTTTAAATAAAAGGTTTTTAACATGTCTCCTGTAACACAGGGGTTTTTACCTAACGCAGGAGTCTGGGCTTCATTTCGTACTTACACTTTTTTATGCCAATAAAGACCAACTTATTTATTACTAGCAGCGCTCCGCGGTTTCACCCGCGTAGTTCTCGTTTCCTTGGGAATACGGGGATAATAGATAGGCCTATGGCCAGCAGTGGACGTCTTTTGGCTGAAATTATAATGATGATGTCCATAGGCTCGCCCCATTACCCCCAAAATTACTACCGTTTCACCTCTGCTTAACCTTCGCGAGAAACATGTCGTTACGTTATGTTACTAACTGTAAAATCAAATAAAATGCCAATTTAAAAAACCTACCTACTGAAAAAGTATGCAAGTGAAAAACCAAAATAAAAAGATTAGATATTACTTTTAGAGGAAAAATTACAAATCACGAGTTACAAAAGTTTTAACGCATTGTACAAAAAAGGAAGTAAGTAAAAAAAAAAAACATGTCACTCCACCACAAAAAAATAACGACTGTTATCATACATACGAACTTAAACGTATGCCAACAACTTGGTATACTAAATCGTAAAACACCACAATCTCCGTGTTATCGTGACTTGTTATCACTATACAAACATTCTTTTGTAAATAGTTCTAACTTTTCAAACTACCCGCATTATTTAGATGAAAGTTTCGCGGTTTCATTATTTAGTGGTGAGATAGGAAAGTGTCTCGTATCTGGTTGTTATAATGAAGTGGGCGAACTCACAATATGTGGAGTTAGCATAATAGTATTGTTAGTAAGTTTTCAGAAGATATTTAGATATTACAATTTCGAAGATAATATTTACGTAATTTAAAAAGCTAATTGTTCTAAAAAGGATGGATAATAATGATAGGGCGTCAAAAAAAATTATCGGTAGAGTGCACATAACGCTGCCAGCATTGCCCCGTTGTGTGACAAAGTTCTTTGGGCAAAAAATAGTAAACAAAATGTTATAGTTATAGAAGATAATTTAATTTATAAAAATGACTTTGGAATATTTGGAAAGCTTTGGATAAGTTAGTAAAACATTAATTTTTCAGCTTAAAGCATCGCATTTGTTTTATGTAACTGTAAAAAGGAGCAACCGACCTAAACTCTTAAATGAATAAACTTATTGATAACACTGATACAAATCGTTTTAAACTTTCCACCACCAAAAAAAAAACTACACATCAAAATAAATACGCATCTTATTTATATTGTGGGACTGTAAACAAAGACCAACCGAACTAAAGTCTTTCATTAATAAATGAATAAACTCATTGATATACTAATACAATGTTTTTAAACTTTCCACAATAAAAAAAATCCAACGGCACGTGTAAATCCTAATGAAGTTCATAAAACATTAACTAAACACTTAATTAACATATTCCCTGTTACTTGAACATAAAACATAATGTTAACGTAATTTTAATCTACACGTGTAAACTTAATAAACTTGTCGTGTCACAAACTATGTGCTACGAGCGCTACGGGCTACGAACGCGCTACGATTTGCTACGAGTACCTGCTACGCTACATGTGACTCAATACTAAATACTCAAATTTTATTTGCATTCCACAATGTGTACTTAGGTGGTAAATAAATAAAAAATAGTGATCATTATGGACTCTGTCGGGCACCGCAAAAAATAGTAGGAGAGAGGAAGCTTTAAATGAGTAGCTAAACTTACATCTAAACTATGTCCAATAATACCAATCTATGGGTCTTTTTTTTTTTAAACAACGTTGCCCCACACTAGGAATTTCTCTTGTATTGTGGGTGCGTTTATAAAAATTTAAAACTCACATACACAAACGGCCAGACCTGGAACAACTACTTGTAGGTCATACAAATATTTGTTCCGTGCGGGAATCGAACCCGCGACACGCAGCGCAGCAGTCAATCGCTTAACCACTGAGCCCACCGTGCCGTCGTTATACCTACAAGCTGTATGATGTAGAAGAACTGTAATTTTATTGAGATAATCATGAGCTGTTAATTCTGAATTTAAATCAAAATCAAAATATTTTTATTTCATATAACCTGCATGGGCACTTATGAAACGTCAGAAGCTAGGTGCACGGTTCCAAATTGTTGTTTCCTATGGAGAAGAACTGGCAAGAAACTCCACGGTTACTCTTTTAAAAATAATTGGCTTTAACAATATTTTCAAATTACAGAGATAAAATGTATGGGAAGACAGCGCAGGCCTGTCAATAAGTACCAGGTACTTAGACGAATACAGAATAGAAAATCGTCTACAAATCTACAGTCAGTAAGGCCTACAACGTACTACTACAAATGATAGATGATTTAAATTATTATTTTATTTTATTTTGTTAATTCTAATTTATTGATCTAACTGTACACTTTATATTATTATTTTTATATAATTAAATCAATCTAAAGCTAATTTTATTATTTTATTGTTATTATTTTTAGTTTTAAGGTAGGTATTGACCGCGGCACGCTTTCTCAGGAACTTGATTTTCTTTCAAACTTTAGTTTTAAAAGTTGACACAACGGCGAGGTTTCCTACTGGTTGAAAGGTAAGCATCATTAATTAATTATTCATTAAGCTGAAACCAGAGCAGAGTAAAGTTAGAACAGTGGTGGCCCAGTGGTAACGGCCGCGACTTACGAGTTGTAGGTCGTGGGTTCGAATTCGAACCCAAGCAGGCTTTACTTAGTGTAAATTATTTCATCACCACTGCTCTCAAAACGGTGAACGAAAACATCGTGAGGAAACCGGCATGTCCTAGAACCAACAATTCGAAGATGTGTGAAATCTACCAACCCGCACTGGGCCCGCGTGGTGGTTTACGGCCCACTCCTTCTCACAGAGAGGAGGCCTGTGTCCCAGCAGTGGGAACATTATAGACGAATTATGTGAAACCACGATGAAACGGAAAACGTTATGTGAATTTTATTAACATATTTTCAAAATTCCCTTCATCATTATCGTTATTTTGCCCCTATCCCAATTTATTTTAGGTCGGCCTAACATATTTATTTCTTCCATACTTCTGTATATGCCGTGATGTTAGTAGCCACCCCTTTCTAGCCATAATCATCTTTCACACAGTCCATCCATCGTATTTTGAAAATACTTTACATATTAATTTTGTACCCTATGACAGGATAAGTCCCATATATTCCCATGTGTGTCATTAAAAGTTACCAAACGATTAAGTCACTACAAAGGGTGAAAATTTTCAACCTATGTAATAATTAACGTGGTAAAACACAACTGGGAAATACCCTTGAGCGTGTTAGCTGAACCCTTAATCACCTGCAAATCAATATTAATTAATCAAGGCACGCTATAGTTTGTGTTATCTGATTACAAAATCTTATTTGCCTCATGTTCGATTAGTGAGCGCAAGCTTGGTTCCTGAGTGAGTTTCTGGGTAGAATTTACTGACCAGGAAAAGTGATGAGATATTTTAGTGTGAAAAGAAGTTCTACAAGAAGTATTTTATACCCCCTATTGTACCAACTTTTCGTCGGGTATCAAAAAAAGAATCTAGAATCAAAATTTGAACTCAAGTTTACAGTTTGCGCACTGGTTAAAATCTTATCCTGTATTTAATGGACAAACGATTTTTATTACGTCAGTGGCCCAACGAGATCATGTGATAACAATTGACAGCATCTTTGGAAGATTTTGGGAGAAAACTGATTTATTGTAATTACTATGCCTTGTAGTGAGAATAGTCTAACAGGTAAGCCAGGAAACGGCTTATTCATCAGACTAACCTAACAAACCAACTCATTGCACATTTTTTTAACCACACTGAGCAACTCTTGGCATTCACCTCGCCTGGTGGAAAGTGATGATTAGACCGAAAAAGGGAGGTGGAGCTGGTCCCGGAATCTTCAACTACAGAGGAACTGGCATCTTATCTTACCTCTAACTGCCGAATTACAGCAATGCTGTTGACATTGTTCTTATGGCGTCAGACTTAGATATGATGGTGGAAGCTAGCCAAGCGGACTTTGAACAAGCCCTAGCACTAAACACATTAAGCAGAAAATTTTGCCCCCGCTGGGAATCGAACGTCTGAAACAGATGGTCTTACCACTAGACTACAGAAGTGGATAAACTTAACTTAACTTTTCATTGAAAATTCTTCTCTTCAGCACATTGCTATAACTAGGTATATAAAGTATATTATGTGCAACCCACTTTCCTAGTAGGTAGCCCTCGTTTACAAAATGTTTAAATACATAGCTACTTGTGCTAGAAGTGGCAAAATTGCTATAAATCTTAGTCGCTATGAAACGTGTAAGTAAGAACAGCGCAATTTATTACGCACCTACGCTTAATAACGTGTCTTATCTAGCACAAGTAAATAATGTACGTATCATATGTTTTAGAATAATTTATTTGAGGCACGAATTACTTTGAAAGCTATTTTCACATAGTTTTATTCTATTTGGCGATGGTTTTATTACAGTAAGATTTGTTTTACATTGTTCTCCCTTATAGAAGCACCAACAATAATGTTCCCAAGATTTTGTAATACTCATGATTTAAAAGAGTGTCCTTGGAGTTTCTTGCCCGTTCTTCTCCATAGAGATCTACGTTTTGGAATGGGCACCTAGCTTCAACTTCGATTTTTTTTTTGACAAATTCAGAAGTGCCTGTAAAAGGTTTAATTGAAATAAATGCTTTGAGTTTGAGTTTTGCATTGAATATTTTAAACTATTTATCATTTTTGTTCAAAGTTCATAATCTTTTCAAATATTAAGCTATTTCGCGACTACATTATTAAACATAGTACCTATAAATAACTTTACAGATTATTATTGTATTTACGTAGAAATAACTGCTTCAGTCGTTTGGTGCTAGCAAGCGCTATTGCCAAGCACGAGTTCCTGAGTTCAATGCCCGGGTCAGACAAAGTGATGTTTTTCGCCATCTGGAATTTCTCAGTGGCAGCCTTGAGTCCCTAATTGTGCCCGCTTGATGGAACTATAGACTGGCAGCCTTGAGTCCGTGGTTCGGTTGTGGATGTGAGAGTAGAAATTGAGAGTGATTCAGAGATACCAGATCAAACTTCAGCATACTGTCTCATTCTGAACGATTGCATTGTTGAATACAAACCATTAAGTAACATTGTTAAGAAGATATCATGAATGCAGATACCATTAAAGTAGAACTCCAAGGATTTAAAGATTCTAAAAATAATTTTATCGACAATAGGATATAAAAATACTAATAACATAAATACATCAACAATTATCAATAACATTAAATTAAAAAATTTGGTAAATAGTCATGCGATCCAAAATAAATAGAATAGATTCAGTCAGTATCTTCAGAGCGATTTATCATTTAAAAATTCTTTAACACACACATACATTGTTAAAATAAGTAAATTCGGTCAGATGTCGGACGGATAGTTTTGTAGCGGCACTACAAATAAAAATGTTTCGCAACAAATATCGAGAAACACAAAAAGAAAAGTGGCGCCATCTACAATGCCACAGGCGAACTAAAATGAGCAATTGTGCATCGCGCAATCAGAGTTTTCCACGACACTCGAACATATACAAAATCCCGACATCAACTGTCGAGCAGTTTGCCCGGACCAGACACAATACCCGTCTGGTCGGAGGGTCCTCCGTTACCATCATAAGTATGAGTGAACTTTGCACCCTGTTCCTCATACCCCTAAATTGGTGACCCCGTGAAAGAACGTCAGCGCAGCATTTGTGCAACACTTCAGCGTGACGTCATTATCATCATATCAAGACCACTTCCTCAAGCTTTCGAGCGGCGAGTCACACAGCCAGCCAGCACCCACGGCTTCAACGGGTATCCTGACCACCTGCATGCATCGCACCGCATGCCTGGTCATCACCCACAGCCTCATCAGCAACCATGGCCCAGCACACTGCACTTTCGGCCGGTCGAGAGCTCAATCTCCCGGTCGACGCCAGCAGTCAGCCTCAACCTCTCAACCCAGCGCTGTACCAGATCCGACTCACTGGAGCATAACGCAGCGCAACCCCGACTCACTGGGGAATCGTCGCAGACAGTTCCGACTCACCGCGAACTATGTGACACCCGGTTCCGACTCACTGGAACCACAACTGGCACTGGCAAGCATCATAACATGCACTGACTCAGCCCACTATCGACCTCCGGTCTCCGGGGGGAGTGATGTTAGTGGCACTACAAATAAAATTGTTTCGCAACAAATATCGAGAAACACAAAAAGAGAAGTGGCGCCATCTACAATGCTACAGGCGAACTAAAATGAGCAATTCTGCATCGCGCAATCAGAGTTTTCCACGACACTCGAACATATACAAAATCCCGACATCAACTGTCGGGCAGTTGCCCGGGCCAGACACAATACCCGTCTGGTCGGAGGATCCTCCTTTACCATCATAAGTATGAGTGAACTTTACACCCTGTTCCTCATACCCCTAAAATTTCATTCAAATCTATGCGGATCTTTTTTCAAAAGAATATTTTGGACACTTATCTACACAGTCCTCATTTGATCTGACCACTTTCATGAAAGTGGACCTCTGAGTTTCTTACGTTTCTTCTGGATCTCGTTTTAAAACATAATTTACTTTTGGAGTAGCTGCGTCCGTCGGTTTTACCCGCATAAGTCTAAATTCCGTGGGAATATCGGAATAAAAAGTATTCTATAATCCTCAACAAATGTGCTAAATTTCATCCAAATCCGTTCACTCGTTTTAGCGAGAAAGCGTAACCAACAAACTTATCTCATTATAATAGTTTAGATTTTATGTATCATGCTTCACGACTCCTACACATTACAGGTACATCATAATGATCATAAGTTTGAAGTTGATTGGAATACCCCGATGCGTCTCAGTTACCTTGACATTCCTGAGTGATCCGGGATTAGTAAGACGTGACGTACTCGTACAACACCTATACACCGTCATAGACGTACGGAATGAAAATACGTTGGATGTACGTAAATTTGATTTATAACGCATGTGTGTTTTTGATTTGTTGTAGTTCTGTGGAAAATGCGTGTGGTACGTGTGTGTGTGTGGCAAAATGTGGATGTCCCTTTGGAGCATACAGGCTTGAAATATTGCAATTTTATGGTGGAATTGAAAATCATAAGCGTTCTTCACGATTTTGAATAGAAACTTCTTCCTAAAAAAAAAAAAAAAATCAATTGACTTTCGGAAAAATACTACAAACTTAAAAATAACTTTAATTTCGGAAGTCGGTGACTTTGGATATGTATTTTAAATTTTTGTCACCAAATGCATTGCAGACAAATGTTTTTTTTTTGTTTTTTTTTGGAAAAGTTCGGATTTTTCACTTTTTAGTTAAAGTACCTACCCCACATTAATTCGAAATTTCATCATCCTTGGGGTCAAAACAATGCAGATTTATTCGATAGCAGCAATCACGGTGTGATATGCTGTGATTTTATTAACAGTTCCATTGTCGGTCTCCGAAACGCATCATCAGATCTATGAAATTTATATGGGACCATTTCGGAATAAACCCCTTACAACAAAAAACGGCGGTGACGGAATTATGCCCGAACACACATAAAAAAAATTCGAATTGATTACTTCCTTCTTTTTGAAGTCGGTTAAAAACATTATTTAGATGTTAGCAGGACGAAATTGAATAGAGTGAGACATGTTTTCATTTTGAAAAAAATCGTCATTCTGTTTTCATTGCAGTTCATTTCATCATCCTCATTTCAACCAAACTACGTCCACTGCTGTACATTGGTCTCCCCCAAGCACCGCCACTTTGATCAAGTCTGTGTTTCTTGCAGTTTTTTAACTAACCATAATTAGGTACATTATCTGTATTGTGATAATATACGAGTACATAAACCTACCTTGCCTACCTTGTCATAAAAACCGAATATTACGTAGTTTCGGAATTTTTCTGTATTTTGTTCTTTATTTCGCATAATTATGCAGACAGGGTAAAAGCAGAAAGCTATGGGGGACAACTTTTCTAGTAGTGGAAAAAATAGGAAAAAATGTAAGTAGTGCATTCCTCCGTACTTCCGTAGCTATTTCCAAAAATATCCCGCCACTAATTCAGTTATCCATTCACCTCAAGCTCTGTTAAACACGCAGCTACAACGTAACAAGCAAAATCAAAATGTAAATTAAAACGCCAGCGGAACCATTGCTGTTTTTAGTAACCGGTTTTATTCAAGCGTCCGAACCGACGCTGCAATATCCCCGTACATTGTATGTTTACCCGTCAGTCAAAACGTCAGTGGTGGAACTTCGGCAATATAAATGTAAATTACCGTACGAGGAAGATGGCACATATTTGCATGAAAACACTAGTTTAAAAAGTACGCGATACCGGAATATTCGGCGTACACATTCGTCAAAAATGTTGAATATTCCATACATTTCTCGTGTTCAGTGTTTTGTGTTAAGACGAAATATTTGACAGAGCTCTTTATGAGATTGGCTAGGTATCAACCGTATCACTTACAGGCTATTATTGTTTTGAAAAAAAAATGCGCATATATTTATGTAGTTTAAGTGTCATCATCTTACTTAATCTACATAAATACAGACACAAATTTTTTTCCGGTCCCGTAAGGACCAAACCCGGGTCGATGGCGCGTTGTGTTCCACGCGCGCCTCAAAGAGATGCCAGCACCAACTGGTGGGGTCCGCAAGGGCCGATGCCTGCCAGGGGGGCGGGTTGTTCGAAAGAGATACCGCCGCCCCTGGCACACAGGCAACTGAGGGTACACGGGTGGCTTCTAGTCACTAAAAGTTTGACACGCCTTCCTGCTCCACCCAGAGCGGGAGAAGTTTTTTGATGATTTGAGAAAAAAAAACACCCCATCACCATTGCATCAACACCATTGTACTCGCAGAACCACTGACGTTTCTACGTCTGATAGATAATTTAAGTATAAGAGAGTTTAAATCTCATCATCATCATCAGCATTTCAGCCGAAAGAAACGTCCACTGCTGGACATAAGCCTCCCCCAGGATGGGGGTTTTGCCATAATCGCCACGCTTGGCAGGCGGGTTGGCGATCGCAGTATGGTGGTAAAATGCAAAGAGAACGCTGCTGCCCATTCTCTAGTAAGTCCCTTAGTCGCCTTCTACGACACCCACTGGAAGAAATGGGATGGTGCTATTCTTTTACGCCCGGCGACACATATCAATAAAAAATCATTTTAGTGTTTTTTTTTTTTACATAATCGATGGAATTGTATCCTAATTTGAAGAAAAACGTTTCAGCATTTTTATCAACATAATGAAAGTTTATACCTGCACAAAAATTTATATAAAACAAAACAAAACTTAAGCTTTATAAAAAATGAGATTTAAAAATAAATATGACGTTAGTTTGTTTACACTAGTCTAAGTATAAAAACAGTGTTTCTGGGAATTTTCATCTATCTGTCTGTTTGTTTGTCTGAAATTATCTCATAAATGGCTCAATCGACCTGAATTCGTCTGACGTATTTAGAAAAACTTGAAGCGAAATCTGAATCATTCCAGAGCGTTTGAGATCGTTCCTAGAATTTCGTCTAGGTAATATATCAGATTATTGAATTTCATCCTATCTAGATTTCTAGGAAAAACTGTTTTATGAAATTGGAGATCACTTTGATGATTTCGGGTATCATGCTACCCAGTAACTATATAGGTTGTGGAGGGCAGATAGGCAGTCGCTCCATGTAAAATATTGATTTTCAGCTGCATTCGGTGAGACTGGAAGCCAACCCGAACATAGTTGAATAAAAGCTAGGTAGATTGAATGGGTACCTATTGGGGAATATAATATCAAAATAAATGTATAGAATCAAGTTCTACTAACCTTAGGGCAGACTGTCGCATGTAATTTTGGCTGGTTTCAACAAATGACTTTTGATTTTGTGAATAGTGACCTACTCTATCAAGTTTCATATTTCTGAAAGTGCTGATTCTTATCCTAATTTGAATAACTGACTTTTGTTTTTTGACCTTTGACCAAATTGCGAAATAGTAATCGTTTGAAATTCAGACGATTATTGTTTTATTCAGTTTCACATCTATCAAACATTCGAATCTTTTTACCATTCATTTTCACTCACTTTATTTTGATTACGGAAAGTAATGGAGTTGAAACTTTACACACACGTGAAATAATAAAAACATCCCATTATTTAACGGTGTCTTATGAACTGATCTGAGGATGGAAACCAGATATGGGCTGCTAGTGGTAAATAGTTGTACTAAATATCATCGTTGTCCGGCCTTTATAGCAATTTATCTGGGGTCGGCGCAACATGTTGCTTATTCCATTTATCTGTTTGTAGCTTTTGCCCACGGTTGCGCCCGCGTGGATATCGGTTATCGCGTAAAAAAGTAGCCTATATGCTTCTCCATATCCCAGGCTATATCTTTGCCAAATTCATGACGATCGGTTCAGCGGCTTAGGCGTGAAAGCGTAACAAAGTCACTTCCCATCTAGATTATATCACAATGTGCGATAGTCATAAATCTTCATAATTGACTAGGTAGGTATTTCATTCAGTGAAGCGGTCATGATGGCTGAATTTGAATGAAGGGACATTAATTAGGTATTGGTTTTATAAAATGCGTATTCTTTCATGCAGTCTTGGTCTTGCTAAACGCACGTCTTGCAATATGCGGCGAAAAGTTGAAAGTTTATAATACATTCATACATAAACTCACGGTGTCTACCCATGAGTGTAGGCCGAAACTAGGGAATGCCACCATTTGCTACGTTACTTACGTGAAAATTATTGAACACTAGCTTTTGCTAGCGGCTTCGCCGGAGGTCTGAAATTATCGGTAGGGAGGGATAAAAAGCATCCTATGTGTTAATCACTCAGTGTTTTTAATTTTGAATGATGAGTTTAATTGCAAAGATGTAGCTAGCTAGCGACCTCGATAATTGATCTATTATATCTAGAACAATTTTAAATTTTTATATTTCGTAACCTACCATTGTATGGGCACGCCACGATTGCGGCGGTAAGTCCCCTCTTTGAGGAGTGGTTTGAGAGGCGGCATGGCGTCCTCACCTTCCGCCTGACGCAGGTCCTCACCGGATACGGTTGTTTCGGGAGGTTCCTGTTTCGGATAGGGCGGGAGGAAACGCCCGGATGTTTCCACTGCGAAGATCGCCCTGAGGACACAGTGGAGCACACAGTGGCGGTCTGCCCTGCTTGGGCGGAGCACCGCCGTGTCCTCGTGGAGGCGATCGGCGGCGGCGATCTCTCGCGTCCGGCCCTGGTCCAGGCCATGGTACGGAGCGAGAGGGCATGGGGAGCCGTCACCTCCTTCAGCGATGCAGTGATGCTCGCGAAGAGGGAGGCGGCGCACGTGAGGGAGAGGCAGCATATGCGCCCTCGCGACCCCAGCCGCCGCAGGATACGGAGACGCCCTGGGCGTCGGGAATCCCAGGCCAATTTCCGGCCTCCGTAGGCATGGGCTTGCGGACGGCGAGTAATGGGTAGCTCGCTGTCCGGTAAGGACCAAGCCCAAGTCGACGGCGCGTTGTGTTCCACGCGCGCCTCAAAGAGATGTCAGCACAAAAAGTGATGGGACCCGAAAGGGTCGATGCCTGTCAGGGGTGCGGGTTTGTTCGAAAGAGACACCACAGCCCCTGGCTTAAGGGCTACTGAAGGAACACGGGTGGGTTTTAGTCAGTAAAAGTCTGACACGCCCTCCTGCTCCACCCAGAGCGGGAGAAGTTATTTGATGATTTCCCACCCAAAAAAAAAAAAAAAAACCTACCATTGTATAAAATCAAGTTCTTCTAACATAACAGACAGCTGTACTGCTGTGGAGTTTGTTGCGCCACTTCTTCTTCCCAGCTAAAGCACTAGGAAGTGGTGAAGGACGGGCGTTTTTGGGGGACAGTCTTTTGTAATTTTTGACGTTCAAAAAGTGCTGACACCAGCCTAGTTTGAATAAATGACTTTTGGTTTTGATTTTGAATCCAGGATTTAAACAAATTTTATCCAAATCCTTTCGTGTGTTTTTGTGTGGTTGAGTAACAAACATCCAAACATACAAACTTTCAAATTTTTATCTAAAAATAACATTATTAGGATGACAATTATTGTTAAAATAGCCCAATCACTGCTTTCTAGTGCATATAAGCAAAGAAAAGCAGTCACAAAAATCTGTAAACAGCTGCGACACCATACAAAATGTAACATTGTTGTCGCGCTAAACGTCGCGGCGTCACGAGTCGAAACGGCGCGACGCGTTGACGCGCCTGTTTGAAAGGGGTTGCGTCGCGATTATCGCAGAATCGCCACCGCGACATGTTGCGCTGTCGCGTCGCACCTGTTTGAAGAAGCCTTTACTCATTGCTTCCAATAAAACATGCACAGAATTTAATTTTCGTTTTACTTGACAAAATTGTCAGTAGATATACAGCTGATTCATATAGCACACTTATATGCACTTAAGCAACATAAAACATGACCAGAAAATCTCAGTAACTACTTATAAATCAGAACACGTCACCGCCCACGATATTGTCATGCATCTCAATTAACATCAAAGGAACCCCGTATCTCCACTTAATGAACTATTCTGTGAACTAGCGAGTGGGCGGGTCCTCGCATACCGTACCCGGACGTAAAGCTACTGACACACATGCTCACCCTCGTACAAAACATGTACTCTGTTAACATTTTGCATGCTTATTTCAAGATCTTAGCACCTGCTGATAAGCAGTATATGATATTAATATATTAATTCGAAAATACAACTTGGTCTACAGTAGCTGTTACTAAATACCATGTTTGTCTTAATAAAGTAAATAATTAACAGTAGCTTTTGGCCCCGGCTTTGCCCGAATAGATGCTGTAGATGTCGGATTACCGGGATAAAAAGTATGCAAAGTGTTAATCTAGGTTATAAAATATCTGTGTGCCAAATTCGATTCAAATCCGTTCAGCTGTTATTTTGAGATTGAGTAACAAACCAAATATGTGAACATACAAACTTTCACGTTTATAATATTAGTAGGATCTATTCTATTGAAAACAAATATTTAATTAAAATATAGGTACAGAGTTGAAAATACAAGCAATCACGGGCATTTAAAATTGAAAAAATGCATTTACGGGCGTCCACTGTACAGCCAACCGCACGCGAAGTAAAACTTCAATTTCCTAGAAAAGCGGTAGTCGCCACATAGTGTCTACACTTTACCGGCGAATGACGACACTGAAACGTGAATGATGTTGTAATAATTTCTTGTCACTGTTATTTACTTAGTCAGCGAAGATATAGTAATTTGTGTGGGGTAGGAACTGCAACTAAAAAAAAAAAGTTTTATTAGTTTTAAGTAGTTTTATGACTTTGTAGTATTGTTTTTGTTTGGAAGTTGGTATTAAAAAAATGTCAAACCCCGCTACCATTACATTCATAACAGCCGTCACAGCGGCCGATATATGGCCGTTACCACGGACGTAACGTAACGTGCACTATATTTTCAACTATCTGTGTAACTACAAACTCTTCGTCAACTGTCACCGCTTTTTTATTTTGTCCGTGGAAACGTGTGCTTTGAAGACTCAGGGCGCAAAAAAATCCGGTCGCGTTTTTATAAACTCCGTGGAAACGTGGGCCTAAACTGACGTCACTTCGGAACACAACCCACGCATTATTTTTCATCCCAGTATTGGATATGCTTTTTTTTAATTCATTTTGATTGAACTTGCACGTCTGGAACATATTCGTTTGAGTGACGGGTTTATTACGGAGCTGGTATGAGTACATTATGGAAATAAAAACTACTGTGATTTATGTTATGAGGCTGGGTACGTGAAGAAGACATTTAATAATTTTTTGTAATTTGTTCTTAAGAAGTATGCACGGTGGCGTGACGCGCAAACTGTAACCATTGTGCATTGGATTCTGTACCATAATATTGAAGACAACTGCGTAGATACTTTTTCACGGGTAATAAAAAAAAAGTTTGCTGCACATTTATTAATGTGTAACGAATGTGAGAAAAATAAAAAAATGATTACGTACAATTTTCGCTTAGATATCCCTATCTACGCGAAAACTGTATAATAATATAATAATGACTTTTGATTTCATTTTTTTTAATTCATGGTTACAGTTTGCGCGTCCACGTCCCTGCCACCCTTGAGGGGCTTGTGGCTAAATAACAATAGCTGCACGGGTCGATCGGCCAGGTTAAGCTACGCTTGCCGCGGTTGGTTCGTCGATGGGTGACCATCTTTACATACCAAGACCCCTCCGTGCCTCGGAAAGCACGTTAAGCCGTTGGTCCCGGCTGTCATTTATGGATCTTTGACAGTCGTTACGGGTCGTCAGAAGCCCGAAAGTCTGACAACCAGTCTTTCCAAGGGGTATCGTATTACCCAGTAACTGGGTTGTGGAGGTCAGATAGGCAGTCGCTCCATGTAAAATACTGGTATTCAGCTGCATCCGGTTAGACTGGAAGCCGACCCCAACATAGTTGGGAAAAGGCTAGGCAGATGATGATGTCCCTGCCACCCTTTTTTTTTTTTTTTTTTTTTTGTATTGTTAGCGTGATTTCTATTATAAACCATTAAAAAAATCAAATCAATTTCGATAAATATCGCAGCGAAGCAACCTGTACTTTGAAAACGGCATAATAATATCTCATTTTTATTTAGAAAACAAGTGTCGTACACGCGAGTTCATAGCTTGTAGGCACTAAATTGGTTCCTGGGCAGGCAATTAGTACTTAGTAGTTAGACTAACTACTACCTAAGTACTAATTTACGGAGCCTTACCCCCAGTTTCTGAATTGAGAATTTGAATTTGAGAACGTCGTGATCTGTACTTAAGTATAACTCAATCATTTTTTCGTTTCTGAATTAAGTATTTTTAAACTCTAATCAAAATTTGAGTATTTTAACCTCATTTACTTAAATTTGACAGAAAGCGTGCTCAACTCATACTTAAGGTCGTCGGTTGCGTTTCTGAACTAAAAAAAACGTGTTTGACAATACTCAAAGCATAATCAACGTCAAGTTAAGTAGTTGAAAGTTGACAAACCAATTTCAGCTACTCAAACTGTAATCAGTTGTAGCAACTAGAGATTTTGTAAGGGATTTTTATCATAATAAGTGACGATGATACTTCCCTATCATCTTTGGAGATGCCTCAACGTAGACAACCATGCAGAAGAATAGTAGGACATTAGCCTTACTTGTTCATCACGCTGTTTTAACAGAATGAAGCCTAAACTGACCTGTCGTATTCAACGGCGGGACTGCATTTCTCCCATGCAGCTACTAATAGGTCTTAGGTATAACGCGACTGGTAGCTTTCAAGCTGTGTTGGGGGACACCGTGAATGTGAGCAAGGTGACGGTGGTTTCCTTTTTTGAGGGTGGGAAATCATCAAATAACTTCTCTTCTCCCGCTCTGGGTGGAGTAGGAGAATATATATATATATCAGACTTTTACTGACTAAAACCCACCAGTTGCCTGTGTGACAGAGGCCACGGTATCTCTTTCGAACAACCCGCGTCCATGGCAGGCATCGGCCCTTGCCCCCTTCAGTTGGTGCTAACATCTCTTTGAGGCGCGCGTGGGACACAACGCGCCGTCAAACCGGGTCTGGTCCTTACCGGACAGCGAGCTACCCATTACTCGCCGTCCACAAACCCGCGCCTACGGTGGCCGAGAATCAGCCTGGGATTCCCGGCGCCCAGGGCATCTCCTGCGGAGGCCAAGGCCGTGAGGGCGCATATATTGCCTTTCCCTCACGTGTGCCGCCTCCCTCTTCCTTACTGCATCGCAGAAGGAGGTGACGGCTACCCATGCACTCTCGCTTTGAACCATGGCCTGAACCAGGGCCGGACGCGAGAGATCGCCGCCGCCGATCGCCTCCACAAGGCGGTGCTCCGCCCAAGCCGGGAAAGCGACGGTGTGCCGCGTGGTAGAGACGGTGACTGTAGCGTGGTGCGATAGCATTTTTTACTTAAAGTCGTAAGTCAAAGAAATCCTTTGAAAATAGATTAAATTTTTTAAGAGATTTCGCTCTATCTTAATGGATATGTTTCTTGTTATTTAATTTAACTTGATTTCATTACTAGTATCTACTAGAATCTAGTTAGACTGATTTATGCATTCACAAAAATATTTGAAAATAATGTCGTATAATTACGTAAGTTGAAAATGAAATTTCTCATTTATGAACAGATTTTGATTATTTTTATAATAAACAAAAGATCTATATACAAAAACATTTTTCCAGTTGGAATTATATAAATCGGACCACGGGTTCCGAAGTTATTGCAGATTTGATGTAAGAAAAATATATCAAACTAAATTTCATAATAGGTTTTGTTCTGGATGTGAACTGAATATATGTAGTATGTCCCTGTCCTTTTGCACTCTATTACACTTCCGTATCTGAAGCAATAATAATCACAAACATCTAAATAGCGAATGTGGTAAAATTATATTATGGTAAACAATGTACCTAGGTTATTATGTACTTACTTTGTTATTATTGAAAGAATATTTTCTTACTCCTATATAGTACAGTTAGGTGATCTCTTTTTCTCATCGCTATCCATTTTAATTGGTACAATTATATGTAGTTTACGTAAAATACTAACAGAATTCCAAACTTGTGTTTATTTACTTACAGATTTGACATTCACGTTTCGGTTGATCCGTCAAACACGTCAAATATGAAATTGGTAAAATATGCATTAAAGAGTTGCTATAAATTTGTGAATAACATAAATTTGTTGAAATTAATATCGTTATTTAAAATTAAAGTACTTTGTAAGTCTGTTTTAAATTTATAACATTAAAATGATTTAATATTTGAGTTTTTGAAAAGTACCGGTTTTTAGAATGTAAAATGGAACGTGTCAGCTTTGATCAGGAATTCTTAAGTATATGATCAGTTGATTATTGTTTGACGTAATTCAATTTTAACTTGTGTAACGCAAAAAACTTAAGCATATACTTATGTATTTGACAATAATCAGTTGAGATTTGCTACTTTTCTCAAATCAGAAACTGGGTGTTAGTTAGTACTGGCGAGTTCAGTTCGACAGTCAGGGGAATAGTTAGTCGAAGTGTCGCGTTCGGATTCAATGAGTAGTAGATGCTATTTGATACACTTACAGAGTTACTACTACAATATTGTTAAAGTAATTGTTAACTTTGTATGTTTTTTTTTTATTGTATTATTTTAGCGTGTATTATTCATTTCCTAAGTTAAGTCATAAGTAGTTATTTTGTACCTACCGACCTTTTTTGTTGTTGTTTAAGTTTAGTGTTTATCAGTGGAAACTTGTAAATGACCTTCAGTTTAATAACATTGTTTATGTGAACTGTATCGGTCTTATTACAAAAAACAATATAAACCTTGGTTTAAACCTGTACTATCAAGTCCAAGCTTATCTATAAAACCATGGTCTAAACTTTTTCATAATAACGGTCTCATTACAAAAAGCGGTTTAACTAAAAATCCTCTTTAAACTATGGTTTATACAAAAGTAATATTACAAAATGAAGTTTTGCGAAAAACCGTGGACTAAACAATGGTCTAACGTTAAAGGCTTCTTCAAACAGGCGCGACGCGACAGCGCGACATGTCGCGGTGGCGATTCTGCGATAATCGCGACGCAAACCCTTTCACACAGGAGCGACAACGCGTCGCGCCGCTACGACTCGTGACGCCGCGACGTCGCGAATCGCGCGCGACGAGTAGCGCGACAACAATGTTACATTTTGTATGGTGTCGCGGCCGCGCGACACGCGCAGTCGCGCGCGAATCGCGCGCGACACCGGGTATAAATAGCGGTGCATTCCAAGCTGAGCTCAGTACTAGACGAACTTTCGTCAGAGGACAAAGGTAGGTCTGTGCCCGTTTGCGGCGTGGGGTTAGGTTAGGTTAGGTTAGGGAGGGTGAGGAGGGATCCCCTCCGAGGAGGGTCTCTCCTCTGAGGAGGGATTTCCTCTTAGGAGGGTCGTCCCTCTGGGGAGGGAAATCCTCTTAGGGGGGATTCCCTCTGAGGAGGGTCGTCCCTCTTGAGAGGGTGTCCCTCCGAGGATGTGAGGAGGGTACCTCTCTCGAGATCCGTGTCTCCCTGAGTTTTTTTTTTTTTTTTTTTTTTTACGGGAACCGGCCGCTGCGTCGGTAAAGGGCAGCCACGGCTACTGAGCCCCCTGTAATGAACGCTCAACCCACCGGGGAGGTAGGTTAGTGACCAAACCTACCACCTGGTGGGCTAAGTACGGTAGGAATACAAACGTTTCTTCTCTTAGTTTTCAATTTATGTAATTTCGTAAAAGTAGTCGCCTGCAACTCATTTTATGATCCAAAAAAAAACTGAGCGTTTACTGGGCGTGGTCTAATCCACTTGGAATAATATTAAAAACATAGATATTTTATGAAATAAAGTTAGCGTGAAACAATGATTAGTGTAACTGGGCGCTTTTTAAACCCTGGAAAAGATTCATATATACAGACGCCAGCACATTAAGCTACCCCAAACTGTCAAACTTTCCCAATGGTACATGAACCTTAAACTTATGTAATAAAGTTGAAAATCTATCAAAGAAATTTGACGAATTGGGGTAGCTTGATGTGCTGGCGTCTGTACAAAAGCCAAGTTCTATATATCGGTTTCGGCCTCATCGTCCAAATTTTGATTAATTATTATTATGCTTTGTGCAGCTCTTGAAAAATGTGTGCGAAAATCCTTATTTCTAGATTCAGAGGCTTCCTCTGACAACTTTCCACTTGTTGGAAGTAATCCGAACCTACTTTAAAAGTATAAATAAAGCCTAGCTTTTGCCCGCGGCACCACCCGTGTGGATGTCGGTCATCACGTAAAAAGTAGTCTATATCCTTTTCCATATCTCAGGCTATATCTCTGCCAAATTTCATGATTACCAGTTCCGCGGCTTAGGCGTGAAAGCGTAACAGACAGACAGGCGTTCAGTCTGACAGAGTTGCTTTCGGATTTATAATATTACTAGAGATAATCCCCCTTATTACAAAACAAGTGTTTTCTTAAGGTATGGTTTAAACCACCGAGCCTGTTTATGGAATAAGAACTTAGAACTGAAATAGAATTACAGCTCCTTTTACAAAACTGACAATTTAGCACTGGACTAATAAGAGTTTGATCTGCGAATTCTTTGAAATACCTAAATTCCCTAATACCTAAATTCCTAAACTCCGCAGAAGGGTATTATCCTTCTGCGGAGTCCCCTCTCCGAGGAGGGACTCCCTTCTGAGGTGGGTCCTCTCTCCGAGGAGGGTCCGCTCTCTGAGAAGAGTACCCTTTTCGAGGAGGGTCTCCCTTATGAGGAGGGGAGCCTCCGAGGAGGGTCCGGAGACGGACGTCCGCAGCAGATTCGCGGATGTTCTCGTGTCCCCGTCACAAGCGGCACATTTTTTGTCACTAAAACTCCACAGTGACCTCCAGTGCCGCTTGTGGCTGGAACACGGGAACATTCACGACCCTGCCGCTCCGTCCGACTAGAAAACATGGCACGCCGTAACCACCCCAGGGACCAAATAGCACACGGGTGCCAGACGACCCTCTGCATGGCACCCTTGGTTCCCCTGCGACGGGTCAGCACACTGGCACCACCACCTACCAGTTTTCGGCTGCAGGAGATAGGGAGAGCGGCTATACCGATACTCTTCTTCCCCTGCGGTCACATCGCATCCGCCATCAAACGGTGCCGACCCCGTCCAGGCCACGGAAGGGAAGAGCGCTACTCAGAAACACCGGCACTCCTCCTCCGCTGCAGCCTGTAACCCTGATGCCTCCATTGAGGTAATATGTACTAACGTACAGTACATATTACCTCAATGGATGCCTCCCATACGATACTCAGTTGCGATGCGCCTCACCGCAACCTACGTTTTTGGCCGCTACGTCGTCGGCTTGGCAGAAAAATTCCTGACGAGTTGCCCCACCTCAAAAAATATCTTGTAATTAGTTTTAATTAATAAAATTGTCTCAGAATACAGAAATTGTTTTCGAAAATGTGATTATTTCGAGACAATATGATGACGTTTAATTGTCATCTTAAAAAAGTGTTGACACATTACAAATTTATTATCGATAAAATAATAGTCAAGTGAGAGTAGTCTTTAATTTTTTATCGCCGTTTATGAAGAAGTTTGTACAAAACGCAGTTTTCTAAGAAGTTTTTAATCAGATTTATCCGTGATAGTTCCTCTCCACCGAATTGTCTTCCCTACTATCATATCCTACATTAATATTACATAGTATACAATGTGTCCGGTTGTCGGTTGTATACCTAGATTTTTTCTCGAATCCGTGATTTTAAAATATTGGCTTTCAATTTTGAATTCAAACACACAGACACTGACACACGCAAACAGTCACTGTCACTATTGTATACGATAAAATATTATAACGTGCTTGAAAAATAGCGCCGTGCTAACGCAGTCAGGTTATGCGCTGACAGCATAACTCGGTGCTCATGTTCCCAATCAAGTTCGTATCTATGCCATATACTCGCATCTATGACACTTGGTAAATAGTCCAATGCGTCCGTAATCCGACAAGACCGGGGACGGTTATATACAGGGTAAGTTTTTATCCAGTGCGCAAATTTTAACCATGAATTCAGCATATCATTCTAATTCTAAAATTCTAAATTTGCGCACTGGATAAAAAAAAAAACCTGTATTATGTACTAAATTAATTTTGATGTCCTAAAAAAATAGATTCGATAAATTACAACTGGAGCAGTAGGTTCGTCACTAGACAATAAAGTACGGTAATTATTTCTTCATATGTTGTCACAATATTTAAGGTTCTTTCTGAGCGGCGGAATCATAAGCAAAAGAATATGGTTACAGTGTAAGCGAAACAGTACGACCATTTTTAGCCTATTCTCAAAAAAAAAAAACAAAATCAAAATATTTTATCCCTACTAATATTATAAATGCGAAAGTAACTCTGTCTGTCTGTCTGTTACGCTTTCACGCCTTAACCGCTGAACCGATCGTCATGAAATTTGGCCGAGATATAGCCTGGGATATGGGTAAGGACATAGGCTACTTTTTTACGCGATAACCGACATCCACGCGGGCGGAGCCGCGGGCAAAAGCTAGTTTCAGATAAACCTGCATGGGCACTTATGAAACGTCAGAAGCTAGGTGCACGGTTCCAAATTGTTGTTTCCTATGGAGAAGAGCCGGCAAGAAACTCCACGGTTACTCTTTTAAAAATAATTGGCTTTATCAATATTTTCAAATTACAGAGATAAAATGTATGGGAGGACAGCGCAGGCCTGTCAATAAGTACCAGGTACTTAGACGAATACAGAATAGAAAATCGTCTACAAATCTACAGTCAGTAAGGCCTGCAACGTTCTCTCATTCACAATATGTAAAATAATCAACATAAATAAAATGAACCTAAATAAAATTGATGTTTAATGTCAATTAATGACGAGAATATGTCAGCATATTAAAAATTAAAAGAATACAAAAGAACATTGTATTTGAGAGCAGTTAATATAATAGCATAGTTATGCTGTTAATGAGGTACCAGGGAAGCCACATGTGCAGAAGGAATTAATGCCAAACTTCCCTGTCTTCAACGTAGTCTTTAATCTTATAATATGCTTTTTTGATAATGCGTTGATGTGCGTTTTAAACTTTCCATCGCTAAGTTCTGTAACTGACTTTGGCAACTTGTTATAGAAGCGGATACTGTTTATTAGAAATGACTTGCTAGCTTTAGTCAGTCTAAATTTTGGAATCACAATTTGATCTTTACTACGTGTATTCAGGTTATGGAATCATTCATTATTCTACTTAACCAACTCATAATCAGCCTATAAGGTTCCCACTACTGGGACACAGTCCTCTCTGTGAGAGGGAGTGGGCCATAATCCACCACGCGGGCCCATGAAAATTTGTATGGAAATCTACCATCTTTGTCGAAGAGAATACCGTCGGGCTCACGGCTTGTTTACTTGATAAATTTCTTAAATTCACTGACAACTAACGCTTAGCCCCAACCTCTGGGTCTGGAAGCATGAGTTTGGTTTAAAGACATTTATTTTCTCAAAGAACAAATTGCTCAAGGGTTCTTATTGCAATGTTAAAACCATTGCATTTATAATTTTCACCTAACAACCGCAAAACCTGTAACTAGTGCTATATTTGTAACTAGCTTCTGCTTGCGACTTCGTTCGCGTGGAAGTCGAAAGACACCAACGACAACCACGGCCCTAACCGCCGCAGGAGACGCCCTGGGCGTCAGGAATCCCAGGCTGATTTCCGGCCACCGTAGGCGTGAGCTTGCGGAGGGCGAGTAATGGGTAGCTCGCTGTCCGATAAGGACCCAGCCCAGGTCGACAGCGTGTTGTGTTCCACGCGCGCCTCAAAGAGATTTCAGCACGAACGGATGGGGCCCGCAAGGGCCGATGCCTGCCAGGCCCCTGGCATACAGGCTACTGAGGGAACACGGGTGGGTGTTAGTCAGTAAAAGTCTGACACGCCCTCCTGCTCCACCCAGAGCGGGAAAAGTTATTTGATGATATCACACACAAAAAAAAAAACCACATTATACAAGGTGTAACAGAAACCCTATTGCTATCCTTAAGACACCGATATCAGCACAATAGAGGTGAGACAACTGGCCATTCTTTCATTTGATCACACTTATTCCCACTGCCGACTTCAAGACGTCGATACTTACTATACTGTGATCGTTAGGTGAGTCGCGATGGTCATCGATATTCACCAATATCATCAAGCCGATAATAATTATATCGGTTTCGAATCGGTATGCGTATAGCTGGCAACATATCGGTATCGGGTTGGTGTCGATATCTGATAATATGAAAACGCTCAATAGGTAACTTACAGGACACTTACCCAACATAGGGCATTTTAAGTAATAATATTAGTTCTACCATAAAATGTAGGTACCTAAAAGTAAGGAAAAAATATCGAACCTAAGCAAAATTAATTTAGTTGATCAACTGCAATATGATATACTGTGGCATGGATTTTCCGCTAAATGGTTGGCAGTTCATCGTAGGCTCCGGGAGCCGCTCACACTGGGGTGCCGTACAGGGCCATCCATCGAGTGCACCACCCCCGTGCTAGGCCGTCGGCACTCCGCACTCGGTCCAGCCAGATTCCGACTTCGAGTGGAAGCTGTGCTGATCAACTTCGGGGCAAGTCGGTAGAAGTGCTGGCCGAAGTTTCTCCTAGCCCAAGTAGGTATGTCATGTGATCCCGCTCCATGATTAGCTCACTACCTAAAGTGGTGCCCGCCGGTGGTCGATGGTGGGGGAAAAAAAAAAAAAAAAAAAAAAAAAAAAAACTTGCACTCAACTCAGGGAGACACGGATCTCTCAGAGAGGAACCCTCCTAGGAGAGGGACCCTCGGAGGAGGAATACCCTCCACAGAGGAGTGGCCCTCCTACTCGGAGGGATACCCTCCCAAGAGGGTCGACCCTCCCCAGAGGAGGGTCCCTCCTCACCCTCCTTAACCTAACCTAACCTAACCCTACGCCGCAAACGGGCACAGACCTACCTTAGTCCTCTGACGAAAATTCGCGTGTCGCGCGCGATTCGCGCGCGTCGGCGCGTGTCGCGTCCGCGCAGCTGCGACACCATACAAAATGTAACATTGTTGTCGCGCTGCTCGTCGCCGCGATATCGCGTTGTCGCCGCGATATCGCGTCGTCGCGCCGCGACGCCATACAAAATGTACCAATTTGCAGTCGCGCTAGTCGTCGCGGGGCGACGGTGTCGCGGCGCGACAGATCGCCCCTGTGTGAAGTGTCGCGCGCGTTTTCATAGAAATTGTTCTAAGGATATAAATCGCCGAATCGCACGCGACCGTCGCGTCGCGCTAGTGTGCACGAGCCTTAAACCTGGCCGGCCCCTAGTTTATCGATGGGTCTAAATCGTATCTGTCAAGTTTCCTCTGTTATGTTAGCTCAGAATACAGTTCTTTCTGTATTCTGAGTGTGATAATATATATTTCGTTGTGTTGTGTTGTTTTTATCCGAAAATGGGCATTAACATGGGTCGATTTAATTGATAATGAGGATATTGAAGCCGCTGAGTTGATGCTGATGATGGGACTCCCTTTTCCGCACTTAGACTCCCATTCGGTCCGTTGTGCGTGGAAGTCGCTGAGTTATTAGAAAGGCTTACACCTACTCAACAGAAACCGGATTCGAGTCAATCCCTTCATTAAATTATCCGATGAAGATTTCAGGCAAAAGTATAGGTTTATTAAACGATTTTCAATGAAAATAGTGAACTTACTAAGAGAATTCTTCATTTGGTATAATTATCTGTTTAATTTGCATATCATCATCATCATTTCAGCCGAAAGACGTCCACTGCTGGACATAGGCCTTCCCCTTTCCAGGGGGGCGTTGTTGATAAGCATTTGTGAAATTGTCACATAAATTGTATTGGAAAAATAAAATGGTGGCGTTAGTTCCAATTTTAGCCGCACAGCGTAAGATCCCTGTGCCGCTAAAGAATGAACCTCCCCAACAAAAACATTTGCAAATAAAAAATGCCGATGATGATTTGTTACAAGGGAAAAGCAGAATTGTCAGCTTCGCCAATAAAATAATTGATATCCAATTAGGTGCAAAGTAATATGGAGCTTAAAGACGAACAAAAGTTTGACAGTTCCTTGGTCTAATTAGGTAATTAAACTTTGTATACAATATCATATACGTTCTCTGCCAATAACTTTTTTCAGCAGCTTTCTTTAAAGAAATAATTTTTAGATTTATAATTTTTCTTCAGTGTTTTTTTTCCTTTCACGCTAATTTTGATTTAGGATTTTATGCAAAAGCAAATGTTTCATGTAAGGTAAAAACTGGTGTGCTTCACCCAGGGAGCAAGAATTCCACACTCTGTACGCTTGGATAGTTGAGTCTGCGAGTACCTAAATAAATTTGGATCCTTACTTAATAATAATATGATCTCAAATTGGCTAGTGGCCTATGTTGTTAATTATTGCCGCAAGGAAATTGATCGAAATGCTGAGTAAAAGTGCTAGTTGCTTTATAGTACTTACTACTTCCATGTATACCAGTCAGTGTAAATCTGTCAAATCAAACGTACAGATATGTCATGCGGCCATATTAACTAAATAAGCCTTGGTTTAAACCTGAACTTTCAAGTCCACGCTTATCTATAAAACCATGGTCTAAATTTGTTCTCTCATTCTTCATGATATCATTCTCTCGCAACGTTCCGTGTGCCAAAAAAAGAACGGTTACGTTATACACTAATGATTAAATTATGATAAAACCTTTTTTTTTAATATTGAGACTGATTTGCATGGATATTTACATTACTTATTTCGTCGATTACAATTTTGTTTAGGTTTAAACACATTACCAATGTACAGACGCCAGCACATCAAACTACCCCAAACTGTCAAATTGTTCCAATTGAACATGAATCTTTTACTTATGTGATAAAGATGAAAATCTATCCCAGAAATTTGACCGATTGGGGTAGCTTGATGTGCTGGCATCTGTACTAGCTAGTAATATCTACATCTAAGTACGTGTAACGAAACGTTACATCCAAAACAACCATTATAATAACAAAAAAACCGGTCAAGTGCGAGTTGGACTCGCGCACCGAGGGTTCCGTACAAACCTGTGGGTATATAAGTAAAAGTTCAAAATTGTCAAAAATATTTTTTTTTATATGACGAAACTAAAAATTTTCGGTTTTCGTAATTTTTCCTATATCTGTACTATAAGACGTGACTTCGTACAAAATTTCAAGATTCTAAGTTCACGGGAAGTACCCTGTAGGTTTTGATTCCCGTGCGAGTTTCGAAAATTTGCGGAATTTTGCGGCCTAAATGGCTGTATCTTTTGATTGCGTTGACTTAAAAGGTTGATTTTTCTACAGCTTCCAGGGACAGTAGAACTAAGTATCATATAGAAATTTCAGTTTGATACCACCACGCGTTCCTGAGAAAAACAGTCTTTACAGACGGACGGACGGACGGACGGACGGACGGACGGACGGACGGACGGACGGACGGACGGACAACAAAGTGATCTTATAAGGGTTCCGTTTTTTCCTTTAGAGGTACGGAACCCTAAAAAACTATCGAAAGTTGAACAAAGTTCAGTTAGCTTTGGAATTTTTAAGTTACCAAAGTCACTCTCTAATATAAAAATTGTCTCTTTGTTATAATACTATCTATATAATAAAAATATAATGCGTGAGACCTAATTTTTTTTAAATAAATTTACTTCAAGTAACTTGGAATCTGAAAAATAAATCTGTATTGTTATTAATGGATTATATGCTAATCCAAATTTTTATCCGTAATTTTGTTCCGTGTGGTGCTGGACGTAAAGAATAGCACCATTCCATTTCACCCCGTGGGTGGTATACAAGGCGACTACGGGACTAAAGTGATTGGACAACAGCGTTCTGTATGCATTTTACCACCATGCTGCGATCGCCAAATCGCCTGCCAAGCGTGGCGATTATGGCAAACTCCTCCCCCATATTTTCATTGCAAAACGTTTCGTAAACCTATACTTTTGCCTAAATCCTCATCAGGTAATTCAATGAAGGGATTGGGACTCGAACCCGATTTCTGTTCTGTCGGCGTGGCCTTTATAATAACTCAGCGGCTTCAATATCCTTATTATCAATGAAATCGACCATGTTAATGTCTATTTTCGGATAAAACAATACAACACAATGAATAGATGCTAACCTTATAGAGGAAACTTGACAGTAGACCCAACGATAAACTAGGGCCGGCCAGGTTTAACGTTAGACCATTGTTTAGTCCACGGTTTATCGCAAAACTTCATTTTGTAATATTACTTTTGTATAAACCATGGTTTATAGAGGTTTAAACCATGGTTTTTAGTTAAACCACTTTTTGTAATAAGACCGTATAGGTTTCCCGAATAAAATAAAATAAATAAATAAATATAATATTCAATTTTCTGAATTGTTTTACAAACTGTTACTGTCAGAGTGTATCAACCTACTGCTGGGCATAGGCCTTGCCCCATGATATCCAGCTTTTGGGATCCATCCAAAGCTCATTAACTGGACCACTGGTAGTTTGTTACACGCAGCTCCTCCCGAAATCTTCTATGCGGTCTGCCACACCTGGCTGTGTCAGGGCTCCACACAGCAGCTAATTGGGTATGCGGCGAAGCCAGCTCACTCAAAACTAGACTAGACCTACACAGGTTTGAGTGGGCTGGCTTCTCCCTTATTCCTTAAGCACGAAATCTGTAGCATTGATCGTTACGGTTAAGTTACGGGTGACTTCTACTCCATGTCATCTCGGACCTAAAACATTTTTGAGGCCCACCTTATGGAGAACTATGAGTCTTGAACTAAGGAGTTAGTGTCAGTTTTTGTATGGTCTGTTAATCTACGAATGTGATCGGTGTCAAACTGTACAGAAAAGTACCTCTACTAGGTACTTTTCTTTTGAAGTACCAAAATAAAATTAAAAAAACAATATTTTAAAAACAATTTGGATGGATTGCTGATACTATTAAGTTTAGCATTTAAATATATGGTAAAATGTCACTAAAACGTAGTGTATGAAAGAAATAGAGACCTAGTAAGCAGTATATACCCAAACAACTTTTAGATGTTGATTGATCGCATCATTCTATCGTATCCTTTTACTTGGGGACCCGTACAAGACGAATAGGGCTCTCTCTGCACTCGAACTGATAACATTTTTATTTATTCGCAATATCTTACGAGGTTATCTGTATATAACTTATTGATACAGGAATAGGCTTTTGCTATAGAAACGACTACGAAAAAACCGAGATATATGTATTTAATTATTTCACAAGCAGTATTAGGCAGGTATAATGTTAGGTTTAAAGATCAAGAAGAAATTATTTTAGTGAAGGTAGAATATGTATGCCCTAGAACGAAAAATTTGTAGACATGTGACATTTACCAATCCACGCTGGGCCTGCGTGGTGGCCTATTCCCTCTCACAGAGAGGAGGCTTGTATCCCAGCAGTGCGAAGAATATAGTATGGATAAGCTATGTTATGCTAGAATATGATTAATAATAGTCAATTAGACATATTCGTATCTACTATTATTAATTTATCGTGCACCTAAATTGCGTGACACACTTTCAATAACAATCCGAAAGGTTTGAAGGAAATTCAATGCATTTTGTTGAACTGTCAAAATTAATAGCACTACCATTGTAAGAATGTAACGCATTTTTTTTTGTTTCATGATTCTGTTAGATTTAATTTTCTTCTTTATTATTTGTCCCAAATTAAATATTATCTTTTTTTCAATTACCCCAAAGGCATACTTCGTTCGTGAGGAAACCGGCATGTCCTAGAACCAAAAATTCGAAGACATGTGTGTCAGCAGTGTACTTTCCGCCTCGCTGCTTCCCTACGCCTGGGAGCTCCTTGTTGTTCTCCTCATCGCTGTCACTGCGGCGAAGTTGTGAACAGTCTCGGACACCACGGCCTGTCTTGCAGCCGAAGCGCGGGCCGTTTAGCGCGGCACGCAAACATTAATAACATCATCCGACGAGCTCTTGTCACCGTCGGCGTTCCAGCTGTATTAGAACTCAATGGCTTGGCACGCAACTATGGCAAGAGACCAGACGGAATGTCTTTATTTCCATGGAAGATGGGTAGGCTGCACGGGCGTAGCCAGGTTTTAGTTTCGGGGAGGGTTCAAGAAAAAAAAAAAACGAACTAAAATAACCCTTTTATAAGAAAAATATTAAAGATGAGAAAAATACTTTACCTACAGGAAGAGTCCTTTTTCGAGCAGTGGGACAATAGAAACTATGAGCTAAATAAAAAAATAATGTTCCAAAAATCCAAAACACATAAACACGTATGTTTTAATGTAGGTAATAGTAGTTAGTAATCAATGAGATATGCCGCACGCCTGTTTTAATTTTAATTCTATGAATGTTAATATCTGAACTTTTCGGGGGGGGGGGGGGGGGGTTGAACCCCAACCACCCCCCCTGGCTACGCCCGTGGTAGGCTGTGTGGGACGCCGACGTGTGTCGATACTCTTGCGCCATCCCATTTATTTACGTGTAAATAACTAATTGTACCAAATAAAGGAGCTTGTGACTAACAGTGAAAAAAAATTTACCCCACAACTACAAACAGACTTCTAATTTTGGGCGGACGTGTAAAAACAAAAAAAAAAGCGCGCATTCGCGTGTCGCGTGATACAGGTACAGTCAACGTCAATAACATCGGGACGAACAGACGGTTCAAATTATTTAAACAACTATGAAAATTAAATATTAACTCAATGATACAAGGAATGTTTCAAAATGAAGACAGTACACGACAACTGTCGTTCTGACCAGAACTTTATCTAGTTGATATATAGGTTAATTTTCTTAGATCATTTTCAGTCTGTTCAGCCCGATAATTTTACCGCTGAATTTACCTACTACCGTGTAATGTAACCTACCACCATTTTATATCAATAAGCCACATAGTTCAGCGAGTTCAAGTATCTCCAACTGATTTTGGTCACCACAAATCGGTATGTAGGAATTCAAGTAGCAAGAACATATTCGACCGTGGACAGTTCAACGTATGACCTGAATTATTATCTTTCGTAACTGCATTACACTTACAAATGGTATTCAATTAGGAAACCCGGTACAACTCGTACACGCGAAGCTCTCCTCCTATATTTCTAAGCTTTTCAACACGTTATAGCTGTCCTTTTTTAGAGTGGAGTAAAGTAGATGAATATTAAATTGCACTTAATGTACACTACTGCCTAATCCATTGGGCATTATGTTATGATAACATGTCGTTATGTTATAATTAATAAATTGTAACAACTTTGTAAACATAATTTCTTAAAAAATCTTTAACTCATAATAACATTTTTGTAACATCAAAGAACTTTTTTTAATTACATTTCGATTGAATTAAAAGCTTTTTTGCCCTACTGTATTTGTTACTGTACCGTATACCACACAGATATATTTTAACCCGTAAGATAATTTTCGACCTCCACGTCGGCGAAACCATTGTATTTGCAAAAGCAAATTAAAAATAAAATAATCCCTCCACATACAATTCAACAAAATATTCTTCACAACAGAGAGCAGTGGTGGCCAAGTGGTAACGGCCGCGACTTACCGAGTTGTAGGTCGTGAGTTCGAACCCAGCCAGGCGCTTTACTTTGTGTAAATTATTTCATCACCACTGCTCTCAAAACGGTGAAGGAAAACATCGTGAGGAAACCGACATGTCTTAGAACCAAAAATTCGAAGACATGTGACATCTATCAACCCGCACTGGGCCCGCGTGGTGGATTACGGCCCAATCCCTCTCACCGAGAGGAGGCCTGTGTCCCAGCAGTGGGAACATTTATAGGCTGATGATGATTCTTCACAACTTATTGCGTCTTTGCATGACGCACCCTCATTTCGTAAAATAAAACCCCTTAAAACAGCAGGTCTGCTGCACTCTCCCTAATAAAACTACGGCAAGTGTCACGATGTATTTTTCGTTTCTGTCGCCTTTGATATTTGCACGAAAGGGAAGCCGTTCGCGATGTTCAAGCTAATTATTGAGCGTCGCTGCAGCTGCCTGAAATGCGCACTCATCGAGTTTGATTTTGTTGTGTTGCCAGTTTCTTTCACGTGAACATTTCGAAATGTTTGAATGTAATATTGCAATTTTTCATCGGCTATTATTATTAATAGCCGATGAAAAATTGCGCGGTGAAAAAACGCGGTCCAATGTATGGAACAGCTATTATTAGCTGTTCCATACATTGGACCGCGTAGGTAATGAATGCACTTTTCTATGAAACAGCTGATTTTATTTTTTACAAAATAAATATACGCTGAATTCATGGTTGGGTACAGTTTGCACGTCGATTTCACTGCCGCCTAGAGTAGATAAGTATAGATAGTTAGGAACATAACTATTGCCATCGGGAGTTCCGCTATATAACGGTAAATTCCTATGCAATGTTACATCATTTCAGCCGAAAGGGGGTTTTGCCATAATCGCCACGCTTTGCAGGCGGGTTGGCGATCGCAGAATGGTGGTAAAATGCATAGAGAACGCTACTGCCCATTCTCTATCTAGTAAGTCCTTTAGTCGCTTTCTACTGTCGTACGGGAAGAAACGCACGGGGCCCACTTGGCATACACTCCCTCTCGGAGAGAGTAGGTCTGTGTCCCAACATTGATTATGATGATTGCTGGTGTTCCAACCTTATTCATAATTAAAATCAACACCCAAAATGAATATCGTCATCAGCCTATAATGTTCCCACTGCTGGGACACAGGCCTCCTCTCGGTGAGAGACATTGGGCCGTAATCTACCACGCGGGCCCAGTGCGGGTTGGTAGATCTCACATGTCTTCGAATTTTTGGCTCTAGGACATGCCGGTTTCCTCACGATGTTTGCCTTCACCGTTTTGAGAGCAGTGGTGATGAAATAATTTACACAAAGTAAAGCGCCTGGCTGGGTTCGAACTCACGACCTACAACTTGTAAGTCACGGCCGTTACCACTTGGCCACTACTGCTCTCAAATGAATATCACGATCATCTTATCCAAATCTAAACAACATGAAAATATACCTACATGGATCCAGAAGGAAAAACATTTAACTCGCAACATCAGAAAAAGACATTTATACATGTGGCTGCCTAAATAAATACCGAACATTGGCAATTAAGATCTAATTGCGTACTCTTGAGGCTGAAGCCACACACGTAGGGAAGCAATAAGTTCAATAGGAGCACGTTCTTGTCACACATTCGGGCATTGTGTATTGACCGCCTGCTTTTAGTCTTGATCAAAAATTAATTGATTTGATGATCATTGTTTCAGCAACGACTTATCAAAAGCTTAATGTAGTGCCACTTGGTTTGTGTGACCTAAACCTGCTCCGCACTGGTGCTGTAGCGATAGGTCAAAACATTGACATTTTTATCTAAATTATGCTGGAAACAACATTGTGTACAGACCCTTACAGACGGTAGATTTGTAGACGATTTTCTATCTGTATTTTCATTCCTCTAAGTACCTGGTTCATTCGGACAGGCCTGCACTGTCCTCCCATACCTATTATCACTGTAATTTGAAAACAAAACATTGTTACAGCCAATATTTTTTCAAGACTAACCGTGGAGTTTCTTGCCGGCTCTTCTCCATAGGGAGCGACAAATTGGAACCATGCACCTAGCTTCTGACGTTTCGTAGGTGTTCATGAACAGTATATATTAGTCTATGTTCATGAAGGCTTATGTGAAATAAAATATTTTGATTTTGTAGTTTATGAGATCCAAGCAGTTACACAGACGGACACGATCTCTCTGGTAGTGCCGACAGAAGTGAAAACATAAACAATTACTTGTGTGTTTTTTGAATCGTCAGGAAATATTTTGTTGAATCGTCAAATTTAACAACGTTCAACTTTGTTCGTTCGTACGTTCGTGTTGTCACGTTGTCAGTGTTGTAACAGTGTCGCGAGTTCGATTGCATTTTCCCATCTCAAAAAATGCCCAATGCGCCTAAAGGAGTTTTCACTTCAAAAACTGTTGTCAGCACCGAAACTAATATACTTTCATAGAATATATTAGTAGTGGTAGTATTACAAGAAAATAACTGTTATTGGGACATAACAATCAGAAACTTTTATTTATTAGTAGTATAATGTAGTATATATAGTACGTATATATGTATGTAGGTATAGAGTATAAGCTATGAAGGTATAGAAGACTCCTTACAGCCTTTTTTAGTCCACTTCCAAGTTTATCAAACTCAAGCTAAAACTGCTGAAAAGAAGCCAAGTATGTTTACACAATAATACATGATAATAAAAAGAATCCAGTGGTTTATATAAATGCTGTGTTGCGTCAGTTAGTCAAGCAACGGAATTACCGAAACGAAACCAAATAAATGGCAGGATTAACGAACTTGATGTTTATCGTTTTATTTTGTTTGTTGACTCAAATTGCTGGGTATTGGCAATTGGCATTCGCGTAGGTATGGTATGTAAAATGAATGCGAACTTCAGTGTTGAGGCATTCCGCCATTGATTAGGATAAATATTTATGTGATGGTATACAAATGCCGCAGTAACGGCTCTGACTTACGAGTCGCGGGTTTGAACCTAAGCAGGCGCTTTACTTTATCAAAATAATTTCATCACCACTGCTCTCAAAACGGTGAAGGAAAACATTGTGAGAAAACCGGCATTTCCTGAAACAAAAAAGTTGCATGGGACCTCAACACCAATCCGCACTGGGCATGCTTGGTAGATTATCACCCACTCCCACGTCGTCGTAGACACTAAGCCGGTGTCCCAGCAGTGGGAACATTATAGGCCGACTATGGTAACATACAGGATGGTGGCGTAAATAGTGGTCCACCGTTAAGGATTCGATATACTCGATAATTTTGCAATTTTAGCCATCTCAACCCAAGGATTCCGAAAATATTTATTTTTGGGTTTTTATTTACGAAATTTCTACCTTTTGTACCAATAAAAAAATGATGGTTTTTGTTGAAACTACTTGGACCATATTTTTTTTTCAATATTTTACACTAAATTAACTGGTTTCCTTAACGGTGGACCACTATTTACACCACATCCTGTATTATTTGATCAGATTCAAAAGACATCCCTTGCTGTGTAGATTTTCTATTAACTTATACATCACGCCTTTTTGGTATCTTATCACGAACTAGCAAAATGTGTTTCTATTGAGAACATACATCCAGGTTTATCCCTTCGGGAAAAAACAATTGATTCGTTGTGTTATATTTTCCTGCTTCGTACCGACGAAAATATTACCTACGTGCCTTTAGCGCTTATTACACTTGGCTGAATTTAGTGATCTCAATTCAGTCGTTACTGAATTTAGTCAAGTGTAATCGCAATTAGCAAGCTAGCATCCATAGCTTTTAATGTTGCTTCTGAATATAGATGACTAGTTAGATGACTAAATTCAGCCAAGTGTAATAAGCCCTGTTCTAGGTTAACAAAGGAGCTTGTGGGTAAGTCATAATAGCTGCACGGGTTGATTGATCAAGTGTCGACCGCGGTTGGTCCGTGGATGGGTGACCATCTTTACGAATCAAGTCCCTTTCGTGCTCCGGAAAGCAAGTCCTTAGTCGTTATGGGTCGTCAGAAACCCGAAAGTCTGACAATCTTACCAAGGGGCATTACTCAGTTACTGGGTTATGGAGGCCAAATAAGCAGTAACTCCTTATAAAATACTGGTATTCAGCTACATCTGGTTAGACTGGAAACCAACCCGAACATAGTTGGGAAAAGGGTAGGTTGATTGTTCTAGGTAAACCGAAAAACCCGGAAACATACCAGGGTCTGATCTTAATCTCAATTGGTCAAAAATACCTCGAGTTTCTATAAATTTTTGTCAAAATTTTGACATTTGCTTGTCGTCAAGATGAGACTGCGACTAGAATTTGAACGTTTTTAGTTATGAGAATTCGCCTTCAGGTCTGTTTCTAGGTTTTTCTACATTTTTCTCGGCTTATCTTTTTCTTTTATTCCAAAAAATAACCATGATGATATATCTCCTCAAACGACCCAATCTTAAAAGTTTATAAGTCCCTATGTTTTAGTTCCCAACAAAAATCACTCAATATTTATTTTAGACGACCTGTTGCGTACTCCCGGGAAGGGTATCAAGACAATCTAAAACCGACGAAACACTGTTACAGCTAAGGTTCATTTTCGCAGTACTGTGGGAAAATTGATAAAATCTAAACCCAAAATGAAACATTGAGAGTAAACTCAATTTGGTGATGTGTTGAGCGATATTACCTAACATTAACGTTATGGAGGCTGTACTGGCTTTTAAACCTCTGGGCTTATTCATGAACAGGATTATGATAAATTTTATAAAAATAACTGTGAATGTGTACATTTTTAAGGCCTATGGAATACGCCGGTTGTTTTGATTTAAATCAGAGCAAATTACCCAAATGTTTAGCCTACCTACACACGAGCGTAATACAATGGCAGCAGGATTTTTTTGCGCACTGGTAACTACAGTACGTTTAGCCCAATGGTTTAGCCCCAAAAGTTGAAAATCGAACACTGTTTTTTCGACGCGCTCAATGCTCGGTTCAACAGCGATAGTTGTAAATTGTTTACCTTTTGGAGTAGTACAAGTAGTCAACAATGACCTGCCCGTCCCTTTTTTGTTTATAAGGAGGATATGTCCCTGCAGTAGAATAGTGCTAGACCAATTTATAAAGGTATTCTTCCTACTATATATCCTCTATAATATTATAAATGTGAAAATTTGTGAAGTTGTTTGGATGTTTGTTACTCAATCACGCATAAACGGCTGAACGGAATTAAATGAAATTTGACACATAGATAGTTTATAACCTGGATTAACAGATATAATGCTTTTTATCCCGGTAGTGCGTTCCCGCGGGTATCATTTCCGAACTCCACGGGGGCAAAGCCGCTGGCAAAAGGAAGAACCCATTTAAATTGCTGCCTGCAGAGCAATTGCGTAAAACATTAGGAATGATAGGTTTTCATTTTGTTGACTAGACAAATTTTTCTTTTGGTTTTGATTGTAAGTGTGTATCGCAATTGGGAAATAAATACATAATGACATGACGTTATCTACATCCGCAGATGTACAAACTTTTTCACTAGGGCCCCCTTTATGTCAAATATAGGCACGCAAAGATTTACAAATTTAGAATTAAAGTGCTCCATATAAATGTTGGAATAACGTTCTATCTACCCTCTTTTAGCATTGTTTACTATTCAAGAATCGTTGTAAAGTTATTCCGTTTGTTGTTTGTTGATGGCCTATCTCTATGGCAACCTGTTGGTTGGACCCGGTTTATGATCGGCCATTTGTTGTCCTAAGTGTCAAAAGCACTATAAAGCTGGACAAATATGGTTTGGGAAACATTTATAAAATTATTTGGTGAAAGATGTTAGGTATATTACTGTACAAGTTATATTTTAGTTGACTACTCTAAAAAAGCATTGGAAAATCGTATGACATACGGATACCGGAATCAATGAGATGGCAGTCTAGCCTAGAAAACTTTATGATAATGATTTTATTTCAGTAAATATGTAGGTTGGTAAAAACACTTCCATATCAATCATATTTTTAAAACTAGGTTACGTTCGCGTTTCCTATCTGACTACTCTGAAAAGATAAGCCAAAACAAACTCAAAGGTCACAGTCTCTTTTAAAGTCTAGACATAATCTTGATCAAATCATGTGAAGACCATTTAGATTGGTGTCTGAAACGGTATTTTGAGGAAAGCACCACATGAATAGAGTGCGCCTAAGACTGCTAGTTGAAACTACAAAACGAAGTTGAACTACTGATACTAAAGTCGGTTACCTCTTGATATAGCCTACGGATGGTCGCACATCTGAAGAAGAATGCGTCGCGGAACGTCAGAAAGGACAAGTATATAATCAAAAAACAATCCTTACACACACAAGCGCATCTTCCGTCAGATATCGGACCACCCGTAGACAGCGTTAGATACGTAGACGTAGGAAATCTTACTCGCATTCCATGGAGCACAGACAACAATATCGTTTCAAAGCACTTAAAAGAAAAATCTAAAGCATTTATCGTAAAAATACTCCGAAGTCAAAACAGCGAGGAATGAATTATTTCTATCGATTGATTTACAACTTCAAGATTTACACCTCGCTCCAAACAAACATAAAACTCCCCAAACGATAAAATGAAACAAAATGCGTTGACGTCGTAGAAGGAACGCTGCGTTAAAAATCTATTATGGCGAGCTATCACACGGAGTAAGATATCTAACAGAGATCAAACTTCATACAATCAAGTAGGTATTTAAGGGTTAGTTATGCAGGCAACTTTTAATATGTATACCACACCACCACAAGTCTGTGTACATCCCTATCCCCCTCAGATACTAGCTCGTATCATAGCACAAGCACAGCATAATCACCCTATAATGCTGCCACTGCAATGCGGACACAGGCCTCATCTCAGTGAGAATGTGGGCCGTAATCCAGCAGGGCCCAGTGTGGTTTGGTAGTTGTCACATGTTTTCGAATTTTTCGAAGTTAAGGACATGTTTTCTAACACGTTTTCCTTCACCGTTTTGAGAGCAGCGATGATGAAGTAATTTAGACAAAGTGAAGCACCTGCCTAGGTTCAAACCTACGACTTATAAGTCTCAGCCATTACAACTAAGCCACCAGCTCATACCATCGCTCAGAAACTATTTAGCGCACCTTTATTTAACTAACAGTTAGTAGCTAACAGTATCTTAATTAAAGCATGTGAAAGGAAATGAAATGAAATTGTTTAGTTCAGTCTTACCAAGGGGTATCGTGTTACTCAGGCACTAGGTGGTGGAGGTCAGATAGGCAGTCGCTCCATGTAAAATACTGGTATTCAGCTGCATCCGGTTAGACTGGAAGCTGACCCCAACATAGTTGGGAAAAGGCTAGGCAGATGATGATGACTTAAATAGGTTCATTTTATGTAGATTATTTTACATATTCTGAATGAGAGAACATTGTAGGCCTTGCAGACTGTAGATTTGTAAACGATTTTCTATTCTGTATTTTCATTCGTCTAAGTACCTGGTACTTATTGACAGGCCTGCACTGCCCTCCCATACCTATTATCACAGTAATTTGAAAACAAAACATTGTTAAAGCCAATTATTTATAAAAGCAGTAACCGTGGAGTTTCTTGCCGGCTCTTCTCCATACGAAGCGACAATTTGGAAACGTGCACCTAGCTTCTGACATTACATAAGTGTCCATGCAGGTTTATATGAAATAAAATATTTTGATTTTATTTGATTTGAATGCAGGCATGTCAATAAGTACCAGGTACTTAGAGAAGTGAAAATACAGATTGGCTACAGACCTGTCAGGAATCACTTTTATTATTAAAATAAGCTAGATAGAGTCGACATTTTCTGTCTGAGGACCTTTGCAAAGAAATGTGCCTAAAACGGTTTTTTGAGGGAAAGAACCACACAGATTTGATTTGTGACAGTGCAATTTCAAGTAATCGTATAGCTCAACTCCAGAAGAGCTGAAACGTGTCACCAATACGGACCTACCTAGGACATCTGGCACTTTCAGAAGCGCGACGGTATTGAGCAACGGCACGACGATGATGATCTTCTTGTATAAGTCGCGTAAACAGTCTATTCAAATTCATGCAAACATCTTAAACTGGTATGTAAAAGTATACACATATCCCAATTGTATGAACCTTCGTCTCTGTTTGATATCTACTCACGTTGAATCTCTATACTTGAATCTTCCTCAAGGGTTTTCTCAAATATTTTCTTTGCATATGTAATCGCACTGGGGCCATTTGTTTTGATGGGATAATCCTGTATTTTGTGAGAAGCCCTTAAAATCTTAATGCATCAAGCAAATATGTGAACCCTTTCAACAACGAAGGTAGAAAAGTACCACTAGTACCAATACGCTTGTCGCTGTGAATAAATTCACTTTTTATTCTTGGTGTTATTAATCCCTAGTTTGGCGAACATCTATTAGAACTGGAGTTTTTTTTTTTACAACAAGGCTCCTCAAACTTTTGTAATACATCGTTTTATTCTGAAAATCTTTGCGTTGCAGTATTTTCTCAGTAGTTTATAAAATGTTTCTTATTCAGTGTGTCTTTGGCAAAGGCCTCCTCTAACAACTTCCACTGAATCCCATCTCTAGCAACTCTTCTCTAATTTGGGCTTGCTGTGAGCTTTAATTCATCTTCCCATGGGAAGATGCATTCGTTGAGTAATCATTAAATAATGATAGGTATCATCTTCAACCACATTAGCAGATTTACAAATACACTCCAATTAATTAGGAGCCATATTTTTTTTAAGATTTATAACCCTTTGAACAAACTATATTCTAGTTGCCTACAATACCCAAATCAGGAACTAGTCTTAATCTCTAGGAATATAATAACAAAAAAAAAACCTAAAATACCCTTAAAATTATAAAAACAAATAACCGTCTATTCTCTCAAGACAACAAAATGTAACAACATAATCGAATAAAACATCAAATCATTTTCAACACAAATACAACCGTTTCCTTATTCTTCATTACAACAACGCTTTGCACTCAGTATTACACCCTGCTATATATTTGCCATAGAGCACGGAATCGAGGAGCCGGCAGAAATGTGGGAACCTAAGGGACTCTGCACCAGGATCGAGTTACACTTCGTCGCTGCATCCTCGAGATTTACATTATTCACTAGGTAGTACACTCCTCAATGTACTAGGCATCGCACAATTTTTAGATAAAACACTAAAAAATAAAAATAAAATTAAGTAATAAACGACTTCCGTAGTACCTGCTGTGGTGGGGCGTCCGCCGCGCCCGGCCATCTACGGTCGTTCACTTGTCATTCGCTTCTTTTGTGCGGGCATCGCAACATTAATAATTATTGTTGGTGTTAATACTCGTAATATTCCAATTTTATCCAATTCGCGTGTTTTTACTTGTGACCATGGGACGAAGACGACATGAAGATGATCCAGGGACCATCAGACGGAAAATAAGGCGACTGGAAAAGCGTTTACACAGACAACGCGAAGACACATCCAGTGATGAAGGTTAGTCAGATTTAATGTAATTCTAATGGTGTTATTCCCTACCATCGGTATCGGTGGTTGTTAACCTAAGTCACCGAGTGCAATAGTTATGATTCTTATAAGTATCTTGTTGTTCGCACACGTGCGGTATGACTCATGACTTTGTAATTTTGTTATTCCATTAAAAAGTTATGCCTATTATAAAAAAGGAATCCTTTTGCATCGATGCTACTTTGTTTTACAATAAATTAGTTAAATTCATTGGACGATGTGTACTGCGACGAGATTGCAATCATTCCAGTTTTTTTCCCTTTATGGAATAAGTAAGTTAATAAGTACCTACCTTCCTATGCAAATTCTGCAAGTACCGTGATGAGATCCCGGTCTAATAAACACAACTATTGTATAAACAGCTAAGTGTCGTGACGCGATTACGACCGTCTTTAATAAGTGACTATTATTGTCAAGTGGTTTGATGCGATCAAATCCTTTTGCTGTCATTGTTTCAAGCACAATTTGAGCCAATGCTATAGTAGATCGAAATATCGTTCCAGATGTTGAGTCTGGCCACTCACGACCTGCCTCCCTACCTCCCGACTACGAATCCTCTGAGCATTACCAATCAGATGGTACTCAGCCGAACTTCCGATCTGTGGTGACAGTTCCACAACTCACTATCTCTGATACCGTTACTGGTGGCGCTGGTACCAGCGCAGTACCAGAAATTGTGGAGGCCCTTCCGCCTGATATTTTAGAGGTTCTTGGAGAATCAAAGGAAAAGGATGAGGTGTTCGGGCCAAAAATCAGAGAAGAGATCTCCAAACGTTGGGGAAAGATTATTATGGAAGGCCTGGGTAAAGAACAAAAACAAAAACTATTTAGTAATATTTTGACCCCGGAGAATTTTCAACTTATTAAGGCACCAAAACTTAATCAAGAAATATCCTCTGTTTTAACGGAATCCTCCAGAAACAGGGATAAGCGTCTTGAATGGGCACAAAACCATCTAGGCATTGGTATAGCGGGTGTCACTAACCTACTGGCGTCAGTAATCGACGGTAATGTAGAAAAGGCTGAGGTTATAAAAAAGCTCTCAGAAACAGCCCAAATATTGTTAGATTTACATTGCCAAAATACGGCTAACCGAAGGAAGCTAGTTACATTCAGCTTGGATAAAAAATTCTTGAATATTGTTCAAGGAGTTAAGAGAGATACTTTTCTTTTCGGAGAGAATTTGGGCGAAAAAATCAAGGCATCTAAGACGGCTGAAAAATCTGGATTACAGATAAGGAGGACCGAGCCTCAACCATCTACCTCCCACAGATCGACACGTTTTAATAATTATCGTCAGGGAAACTCGAGGCGCCCACTTCGTCACCAGAACTACAGAGGCAGGTCGAGTGGGCCCAGGACACAAGCCTCCAACCTGAACACACGGAGATATCCAGCGTCAACAGAACGGTACAGCTCTGCGAAGACAGCCCCGAAAGCGCCTCCGAAGCCCGAATAGAGGTAATTAAACATGCTGGTCGGTTACGACACTTTGTAACAGCTTGGAAAAGCATAACTAAAGATCCTATAATCTTACAGTGTATATATCATGGTTACAAAATACGTTTTAATCGACCCGTTATTCAGTATGCAGAACCAGTTAATAAATCGTTTTCTGTCCAAGAGGCTAATAGTCTTAATATTGAAATTTCAAAACTTTTGGTATCAGGTGCGATAGTCAATTGTGAAAACAGTCATGGCCAGTTTATTTCGAATATTTTTTTGATACCTAAAAGCGATGGTACCCATAGATTTATTCTTAATCTTAAAAAATTAAACACTTATATCGATCCACAACATTTTAAAATGGAAGATGTTAGAACGGCTTCTAAATTATTATCAAAGTCATATTACATGGCCCATATTGACCTTAAGGAGGCGTATTTTTTAATACCAATTTATGAAAATAGTAAAAAATATTTACGGTTTAGGTTTTTCAATCAGACTTATGAATTTCAGTGTTTACCATTTGGTTTATGTTCAGCACCGTTAATTTTTACGAAATTAATGAAACCAGTGATTACATACCTCAGAAAACAAGGGATTATGCTGGTTATTTATTTGGACGATTTATTATGTATTAGTAAAACATTTGAAAGCTGCTCTCATGATGTAAAAATAATCACCGACTTGTTAGAAAAACTCGGATTTGTGATAAACATTAACAAAAGTAATTTAGTTCCCAGCCAACTAAAAACTTTTTTAGGTTTTGAATTAAACTCAACGGACATGACGTTAAAATTGCCACTAAAGAAACGATTGAAGGTATTAGAGATAGTCGATAGATACCACAGCAAACGTGTTTTATCTATTAGAGACTTTGCAAAGTTCTTGGGATTGCTTACGTCATCGTGCCCAGCAGTTAGTTATGGGTGGGTTTATACCAAGCGATTTGAACGTATTAAATATCTCGCGCTTCAAAAATCAAATGGGGATTATGATTTTAATATGATCATTCCTAATAACCTAGAACCCGATTTTTCCTGGTGGAAGACAAACATCATGAATGCGTTTTGTTCAATCCGTCAAAACAAATACTACTTGGAGATTTTTTCCGATGCATCTCTAACGGGTTGGGGTATAGCTTGTAACGGAGAAACCAGCGGTGTATTTTGGGGCACGTCTGAGGCCCAAGACCATATAAACTTATTAGAACTAAAAGCAGCTTTCATTGGTTTAAAATGTTTTGCCAAGGACCTTGTAGACAAAGAGATTCTTTTAAGAATAGATAACACTACTGCAATCTCATATATTAATAGGATGGGCGGAGTTCAATATACACACCTTAACGATATAGCACGAGAGATTTGGCAGTGGTGTGAAGAGCGTCGTCTCTTTATTTTAGCTTCCTACATTAAGTCAAAAGACAACACGGAAGCTGACCAAGAATCAAGGCACATCAATGTCGATACCGAGTGGGAATTATCTCGTTCAGCGTTTCATGACGTAGTCCTTCATTATGGTGCTCCAGAGATTGATTTATTCGCAACTTGTTTGAATGCGAAATGTCATAAATATGTGTCCTGGAAACGAGACCCACACGCTTTCGATATTGATTCATTTACTTTAGATTGGGGCAACCTAAACTTTTACTCGTTCCCGCCTTTTTCATTGATTCTCAAGTGCTTACGAAAAATAATTTCTGATAAGGCTACAGGAGTGCTCATAGTCCCATATTGGCCTAGTCAGCCATGGTATCCATTGTTTATATCTTTACAGATAAGGAAACCTGTTTATCACGGACCAAGTAGTGATCTCCTTTTATCTCCTTTCAGAACGCAGCACCCCCTTTGGATGAAACTTACCCTGGTATCATGTTTGTTATCAGGAAAGCATTTTCTCGAAAATCACTGACTCCAGAAACTATAAAAATTATCACTGCTTCTTTATCTAATAATACATTAAAACAGTATAATATCGTTTACAAAAAATGGTGGCAGTTTTGTCAAACCCATAAGGTAGACTGCTACACCGCATCTATACAAACGGTGCTGCAATTTTTGTCCATTGAATTCGAATCAGGAGCCAGGTATTCTACATTAAACACCTATCGTTCGGCGCTCGGTTTAATTATAGGTAGACAATTAAGTACAAATGATATTGTCAGTAGGTTTATGAAAGGTGTTTTTAGAATGAAACCAGTTTTCCCACGATATCAATCTACTTGGGACACTAATGTAGTTTTAGACTTTTTGTTCAATTATTTTCCCAATGAAAATCTGTGTTTAAATAAATTAACAAAAAAACTGGTAACTCTGCTTGCGTTGTCGACTGCACAACGCGTGCAGACGTTATCCTTGATTCGTGTGTCTAATATAAATATTTGTGATTCAAACATTATAATAACAATTGATGATTTGTTAAAAACCTCTGCACCTGGCAGACAAGCACCCCGCTTGATTATCCCATTCTTTCCTAATAAAATAGAGATATGTCCAGGAAGGACTTTATGTTCATATATTAATGTTACAGATACTTTTAGGACTGAATCAAATACCCAAAGGTTATTATTAACTACTAAGAAACCAGTCCACAACGCCAGCTCCTCTACAATTAGCCGCTGGATTAAACAGACGTTAACAGATAGTGGTATAGACACCTCAATATTTACGTCACATAGCACGCGCCACGCGGCTACTTCAGCGGCTGGTCGTAGAGGTATTTCTATAGATTTAATTAAAAAGACTGCCGGTTGGTCTGGCAATTCTCTAGTATTTGGCAAATTTTATAACAGACCTCTGCTTACAGAGGAAACCGATGATTTTGCTCGCGCTGTTTATGAAAGTAACGTTTAAACATTGTTAAAATTATCATAATTGTACGTTTCTTTTTTTTTTGTTGTAAAATCAGTTCGTTGATATAATATAATAGTACTTATAGCTGTGTTAATAATAAAACATATAATATCATTAGATGCATTTATTTTCTTCACAACTAATGTTTTTGCTATTTATCTCAAAACTCTGAACATCTACCTAGTGAATAATGTAAATCTCGAGGATGCAGCGACGAAGTGTAATTAATGGTTAAACAAACTTACCTGAAGTGAAGTTTGACCACAATTACACGAGTCGCTGCATCCGAAGAGATTTACAAACCCGCCCAACCCTTCTTGGTAAGAAATCCCGTTATTAAACATAGTTTAAGATAAATAGCCCTCTCAAATGAATGACAAGTGAACGACCGTAGATGGCCGGGCGCGGCGGACGCCCCACCACAGCAGGTACTACGGAAGTCGTTTATTACTTAATTTTATTTTTATTTTTTAGTGTTTTATCTAAAAATTGTGCGATGCCTAGTACATTGAGGAGTGTACTACCTAGTGAATAATGTAAATCTCTTCGGATGCAGCGACTCGTGTAATTGTGGTCAAACTTCACTTCAGGTAAGTTTGTTTAACCATTAATTATAAAACATGTTTGTTGAGCAAATTGACTAAGTATTTCTAGAGCATTCTACGACTCTTATTTTTAACTTCTTCCAGAAGGAATCGAGAAAGGAAGGCGCCTTCTGTTTTTTTGTGGTATTCCTTTTCTAAATTGGCTTTCGATAGTGCAACATAAGGTAGTTTTTTACAGACAACCCTTTACAGTACATACTTATAAAATTCGTGGTACTGAAAGTACGTTGGGTGCACAACTTCTGTCGCGGACGCCATTCTAAATCAGAACAGCTTGTTACGATAAAATTGTAACGTTATACGAGAAAACAGTGACGCTTTTGGCTTGTATGGGAACTCTTTTCGCCTATACGTAGATGTGGTTGCCAAGGCGTCTAAGTTAAAGGATTTCATATAAAAGGCACCTTTAATCATCAACTTTTACATTAAATCAGAATTGAAGAATGGGCAAGAAACTCCACCGTTATTCTTTTTAAAATGGTTTGTATGCTATGATTATATGTGAAGACGTTCCACCTAGAATAAAATTCCTAAACTACAATAGGTAAATAGAATTAAAGATAAAGCAATGCCAGATTAATTCATTAAGTACTTACATGATAGAGACATAATTCTCAAATTACAAAACAATGTAAAAGTAAGTATAAGATTTTCCTAAAATTTTTACAAGAAGTAAGGCAATGTGTGAGTTACAAGCAATTACAGAATGTAAATTAATGTCATACAAAATAATAAATAATACAATTTTATCAACCTGTTTGATTTTGTCTAGAAAAGTGTCTCCGTGCTCTGTGATATTTACCCATTTATGTGGGTTTTATTATTTTCTGTGTTGGCAATACTCCGGTACAACCTTATGGTGTTATTGCAATCATTATTGTACACTCTCTTTTATCTTAGCTTCGTGTTTTTGTAGCCTGAGGGTACTCTTTGAGACGTTCAACTTTTATTATCTCCATCATTGGCTAGGAGGAAATATTGTGATACTAATATTCTAATAGGTAGCAAAGAAACAAATAAAACATTCGTTGTTCCACCTGGTTGTACTTACTTACCTACGCAGCAGAAAAAAATAATGGAAATCCTTAACGGCAAATATATTTCCAACATTTGTTTGACTTGAAAATATGTCCAGCATTTAGTAAGAAGAGGCTAGGAAGCGCTTGAGGGACGATTTTATACTTTCAATACTGATTGGCAAGAGAAAGATGCAGATAAAGAGATGTGAAACTCTTTGAGGTGAAATATATGTCTTTGACAGAACTGATAAGTAGGTTTTTAAGATACTGCCGCAGCAGCAAAGCTAGTAAAACATTCAATCAACTTACCTAATCAAACATGAATGTATAGAAGGATCAAAATATCCCTTCATCAGTGAGTAGCCAATAAAGTAAGCGAAAATGTGTCATTTTTATTCGGATAAATGTCGATTGATTTTGAATTGCTATGCTCGACCAAAGTATAGTATATACTGAATACAATATGTCCTTGAAGTAAACAGGAACAAAAATAAGAGAAAACTTTTAATGCTTTTCATTGAAAGTTTTTTTTACATTATTGTTCATGCCATGTTATTCAAATCACTAATTGAAAGCTTGGGAAGCTGCCCACATCCGTTTCACACGTTAAAATAGAGTTTTTATTTGCAGATTCATTCATTGTTTGCCAATAACATAATATTACGTGCTAGTGTTTGGTTTTAAATGCTTTCGCCAATATTTGATTTAATTCATGTTTGCGTTTTCGCTTCAATTCACTGCCCCAGACACGTTTATTGCTGGTTTGTATCCAAACAATTAATATTCCTTTCATTTCGTTTAATAAAACAGTGCCTACAATACAATTTCCACAAATTTGTTTGGATTTATTAACCGACTTCAAAAAGAAGGAGGTTATCAATTCGACATGTTTTTTTTTTTTATGTATGTTCGGGCATAACTCCGTCGTATATAGACGGATTTGCAAAAGTATTTTTTTGTTCGAAAGGGGTTTATTCCGAAATGGTCCCATATAAATTTCATATAGATCTGATGATGCGTTTCGGAGACAGACAACGGAACTCTTCAAAACATTACAGCATATCAACCGCGAATGCTGCTATCGCATAAATATGCATTGTTTTGACCCTAAGGATGATGAAATTTCGAATTGGTGTGGGGTAGGTAACTAAAAAGTGAAAAATAAAAACTTTTTTCAAAAAAATAACAACCGACTTCCAAAAAAACACTACAAAGTGCAAAATAACTTTAATTTCGGAAGGCGGTGACAAAGAACTAAAATGCCTACACCTCCAAAGTCACCGACTTCCGAAATTAAAGTTATTTTGCACTTTGTAGTGTTTTTTTGGAAGTCGGTTGTTATTTTTTTGAAAAAAGTTTTTATTTAATTATTAATAACTGTAACGACTTATTCACTAATACATTTTTGGAGTGTCTAAAGTGAATTTGTCCCTTTTGGGTGTGCAGAGCACTTACATATTTTTATAATTTTACATAGATTACATATAGGCTAATAAAAAACTAAGTACATGAAAACAAATTTGAAAACAGAAAAAAAAAGAAATAACTAAATCTATTTTGTTGTTCTAAAAAATAACACTATCATATAGAGCAAGAGCCCGTGAATACCTTCCTTATTTTATACTGGTAGGGACAATAGGCTACTGGCTACTATGCAGTATAGGTTTTTTATTCACTGATATAAGGAATCTTCAAGTCACGAGTGACAAAGTTACTTCAAGGCGAGCGTGCACCATCTCCGGCTTCATCGCTTACCATGAGGTGAAATATAGATGAAACACAATTCAAACGAATAAAAAACGACAAGTGCAATCTTTATCGTTATTACATGGAAATAAGACGTTCGTCTTCTTGAGTTTACGGCGCCAAAAAATGCTCTTTAAAATAGACTAGCTATAACAATGTTGCGACCGCTATACATATGAAGGCACCATTCTTCGTCTTAGAAAATCCAAGCTATCCATCAAAATACCAACAACTCTAAAAAAATGAGCAGTGGAACGCCCAGTGGTTACAGCCCCGACTTACGAATTGTAAGGTCGTGAGTTCACCATTGCACTCAAAACGGTGAAGAAAAACATCGTGACGTAACCGGCATGTCCTAGAACCAAGAATTCGATGGCATGTGACATGTACCAACCAACACTGGTCCCAAGTGGTAGATTACAGACCACTCCCTCTCGAATTGAGGAGGCCTATGTCCCAGCAGTGGGAATATTATAAGCCGATTATATATACCTATATGAAAGGCAGATTAGTCTAATCAGCCAATTTATAATCATTATACGCCCAAAAATCAATTCTGAAAATAAAATAAAAATAAGCTTCTCTTGATTGATTCTAGTTTTGCATGCTCCCGAACATTTATAATGTAAATACGGTAAATTTTGTGGCCGTCAGCTGCCTGTCCTGTGAGAAACTTGGCGTGCAGTGAGTAATTAAACACACACATTGAGGTGGGGCCTCGTATCGTGGCTAATCTAACCAGCTAACCGCTAATCTCCGTCTGAGAGCAGACAATAATTGTATTCGTGTGGAATAACGCCAGTTTTGTACTGCGACGTTTCTTGTTTTAATACAATTATTATGAGAATACGAGTACGTGTACGTTTGTATTTAAACTTTTCAGACTCACTGAAAAGTTTTGGAACTGAAACGATTTTGATAACACGTTTCCAAATCGAATTTACTTAGTAACAACATAACATGTAAGTTTTGCCTGCCAGGGGTGCGGGTTTGTTCGAAAGACACCACAGCCCCTGACATACGGGCTACTGAAGGAACACGGGTGGGTTTTAGTCAGTAAAAGTCTGACACGCCCTCCTGCTCCACCCAGAGCGGGAGAAGTTATTTGATGATTTCCCACCAAAAAAAAAAAACCTAAGTTTTTATTCTAAGATATAATAATAAAAACACAAAGTACTATAACTTACTTCTAGTTAGGGTTTATTTACGATTTGTCAAAAAAAACGGAAGCTGCGTTTTGAGTTAAACGAAATGTAACTAGAATTACAATTTGGAATAGTATAGAAAGAAAAATTATTTATTGGACTCGTACAGGAATTTCACAAACTTACTACAATACAATACGAAATATACACATAAAAAACTAAAACTAAAACACTAATAAGCTATGAAATTAAAATAAGATTTATTAAACAACAAAAAAAAAGTAAAATATAAAACAAAATCCTGTACGAAGCCAAAAGGCCACTATCTCAGCATGATGCTGCGACATTTAAAAAGTGTCGCAGCACTGGTATTCTGATAGGGCCCGCTGTGATATCACAGACAGGTATAGAAACAAAAAGGAAATAGATTTAAATAAGATAAAACGTGTGTAATAACCGAAAAATAAAATAAATATGTACATAAATAGTAAAAATATTGTGATCCGCGTGTGTGCAACCCACGTAACATCTATTACTTTTCTATGCCATTAGTGACTGTGTGTGACGTACACGTGTGTGTATACGTTTTATTGCATGTACATCACAATTGTAACGAAAAGTCCATCGTTACAATTTTTATGTACTTATATACTATAAATCAAAATTTACCTACCAATTCACTATATTTTATCTAAGCAACAAAACACTTTCACAAAAAGTTACTTAAAAACATTCACTTAATTGTTTCACTCCCTGATTACTTACTAATCCCCTTGGCAAGCAATACCACGGTTATCTTCAACGCCCCGTTTCTAATCGACTCGGTCGCGGAGATTAAAAAACAGGAAAGCTCTTGTTAGATGTAATTTGATTAGAGGGATCTATCCTAATCCATTTTGGGGTTCTTGAAGGATTCAGTCGCGTTCAGATGGGTCGGTGAACGAAGGATTACGGTTGTACATTTTCCGGAGGTATGACGGTATCTCATTTTAGGAATTTTCAAAAGTAATTTCGACTTTCTGATGATTATGTATTCGATTACGCTTGGAGGGTGCTGTAATGGAATTTTAAAATGTTTATAAACAACGTGACTTTATTCCTGATGGGGTTTTTTTTTTTTTTTTTGGTTGGGAAATCATCAAATAACTTCTCCCGCTCTGGGTGGAGCAGGAGGGCGTGTCAGACTTTTACTGACTAAAACCCACCCGTGTTCCTTCAGTAGCCCTTAAGCCAGGGGCTGTGGTGTCTCTTTCGAACAAACCCGCACCCCTGGCAGGCATCGGCCATTGCGGGCCCCATCATTTTTTGTGCTGACATCTCTTTGAGGCGCGCGTGGAACACAACGCGCCGTCGACTTGGGCTTGGTCCTGACCGGACAGCGAGCTACCCATTACTCGCCGTCCGCAAGCCCATGCCTACGGTGGCCGGAAATCGGCCTGGGATTCCGTATCCTGCGGCGGCTGGGGTCGCGAGGGCGCATATGCTGCCTCTCCCTCACGTGCGCCGCCTCCCTCTTCGCGAGCATCACTGCTTCGCTGAAGGAGGTGACGGCTCCCCATGCCCTCTCGCTCCGTACCATGGCCTGGACCAGGGCCGGACGCGAGAGATCGCCGCCGCCGATCGCCTCCACGAGGACACGGCGGTGCTCCGCCCAAGCAGGGCAGACCGCCACCGTGTGCTCCACCGTGTCCTCAGGGCGATCTTCGCAGTGGAAACACCCGGGCGTTTCCTCCCGCCCTATCCGAAACAGGAACCTCCCGAAACAACCGTGTCCGGTGAGGACCTGCGTCAGGCGGAAGGTGAGGACGCCATGCCGCCTCTCAAACCACTCCTCAAAGAGGGGACTTACCGCCGCAATCGTTGCGTGCCCATTCCTGATGGGGTTGGGGCAAGAGTGTTTAGAATACAGTTATGTTTGTATGATTAAGTCCCTTGTTATTGGGAGATATCTTTTATTTTATTTTCTTTATTTTTGGATTACAGTACCTTTTTAAATTATGTATATCTGTACTAATATTATAAAGAGGAAAGATTTGATTTGAAACAAATAAACAAACAATAAAATCTTTCCTCTTTATTAAAAGTATAGATAAGTGTATAACAATTTTTAAATAATACAACATTATTTCTCAATTAGTTCAAATCGTGGTCTAGTGTCGTAGGATGTGTTCTTTCCTTAAAAGACCATTTCAGACACATGGTCATACATGGTCTTCACATGATTCGATCAAGACTATTTCTGGACTTTAAAAGAGACTGTGACCTCTGAGTATGTTTCGGCCTTTCTTCTCAGAGTAGTCAGATAGGAAACGCCGAACTCATCTAATTTATAAAATGTGATTGATGTCTGTGAGTATAATAACCCCAATTACATAAATAAAATCACTGTAGAAATGATTATGTTTTGTTTTGTCGCTCCTTTGTTACGTTACGCAAAAATTCTCACTGAAAAATATATTTCCCTTGAAAGTCACTAACAATCAAAAGATAATAAAACTACTTTGATGTAAATTTTACAAAGTTTTTTAATTAAAACTAAATGGCTCCTTGCATACTTTTGTTGTTCATGTTCACTAATTTTAAATAATCGAATGGCTAAAAGAAAGTTCTCTAACTAAAATTACTTTAAGACTGTATTTTAAAACCAGTTGCCTCTTTTGAGGACATCGTTTGGAAGTAGAGCCTTATGGCTCTACTAAAAACGAATCTTGTTGGCTCATAACTTTTTAATGGCTTTTTATTTTAGTATTCTGTTTCCGTACAGACAATATTAAAAATGAGACAAAACCATACTGCATATTGTCGAACAGTGAAGTAATACACTCCCGAAGTTTGTATGGGAAAAATATGGACAAGTTTCACCTTAAAGCCGAGAGTTGCAAATCCAGTGTGCGATTATAACCCGGCGTGATTTTTTCCTCTGTGCGTACGTGGTGATTAACACCAAGTACGATTAGAAAATCACGAGGCTATCACTTCACGCGCGGCGACTTATAAGTCTTTCAAAAACCGTGAGGAAAGTAAACTTCTGACCATAGATATAGAAAGTTTAAGCGTTTAAAAGTTCAACTTAGTAGAGCGTGAGTGGTCTTTGTCACTCAAACAAGCATAAGAAAGAGACAGAACTTGTGTGACAAGTGACAGTGTTTATCTAAATCTAAATATCATATCAACTTCGGGTACTGTGTGTGTGTGTGTGTGTGTGGGTCTTTTAATCATATGTTTAACGAAGCTATTACTGCCCGATTCTCATCTAACTTCTATAGTAGATCCCTACTAATATTATAGATATGAAAGTAACTCTGTCAGTCTGTTACGCTTTCACGCCTAAACTGCTGAAGCGATCGTTATGAAATTTGGCAGAGACATTGTCTGGGATATGAAGAAGGACATAGGCTACCTTTTTACGCAATAACCGACATCTAAGCGGGCGGAGCCGCGAGCAAAAGCTAGTATAACATAACATAACGATTGTTTTCCCGATAGACCCATGCAGAGGAATGTCTAACACATTTCACCAATCATGTTACATATAATTTTTATTTAAAAATATATTATTTATACAACATAAAAATGCACCCACAGTACATAACAAGACCGCGCCGCGCGGCCGATCGTATAAAAATAAAAACCAATATTTGTTTTATGAAACAAGTTAGTTTAAAATTTTGACTTTCGCTTAGCAGGTGACCTTGGCGGCGGGGGTTCAGTCTTCTTGCTCTGTAAATAATTATAATATCGTTATTATAAAATTATTTAAACATTTAAAAGGTCTTTAGTGTCCTGCGAGCGACGACAGATGACAGCTAGGAAACTTTAAGCCTCGTTTTTATAGTAATAATATTCTAGCACATTCAAATTTTAATTTCAGCATTGCTGAAAATGTATAACGCGAACACAGGTTAACAGCGGAAATAGAAAAGTAAGTTGTATCATATTGTTCGTCATTCTTAAATAGTCATACTTAAAAATACGCAAAACTATGGTAATTAATTTCGTTGAAACAGTCAGCATCAATAATATATCTACTTAATAACAATCTTAAATTCACTGACAAACAACGCACTGCCTAATCAGCTGGGTCTAGACCCAGCTAGTAATGACCTATACTGCATTTGAAATAAGATTAGCCATTTAAACAAACCTTTTTTACAGTCCGTTCAACCAATTTTGACTTCTATTCCGTAGCCATAAGGATGATATTAAAAGCAAAACAGTTGTTACAATACCAATAGTTTACTGCAGATGCCATTTATCATGCTACCAACGCAACAGAACTCAAAATCAGTTGAACGGACTGCAAAAAAAGTTTATTTAAAGGTCTAACCTTATTGCAAACGGAGAATAGATGTAATTTGGCACCAGAGTACCTCACATAAACAACGGTGAATGTTGAATTTTCAAAAAATCATACTAGAATTAGTAGAAAATTCATCTTTCATCATTCGCACAGCTTATATGATATATATTTTTCTCTACAAATCGTCGTATGCGTCGTGGGTTTGGTGATCGTAAGCGCTACTCTTAAGCATGAGATCTTGGGTTCGATTTATAGGTGGGCGCAAAGTGTTACAGGATTTTTTGTAAAAAAAAAATCAATAGCAACCCGGATTATAGATAATATGTGCCCGATTAATGGCAATTGTCTCTCGATCTCCTACAATATGGGACTTGAAGATAACTGGCTAAACGCTAAAATGCTCGGGTCATGGGGCCCGGGTGCACGTCTCCTCTTTTCGGAAATTTCTCGCCAGCTGGTCGATACTTCACGTGACTAGCGGGCTGGGTATTCTTCGGCCAAAGAATTAGCATTGCCATTCAAAGTGGCAATGCTGCCAGTCTTCTGGGCACGTTTCCTGATGACAGCGATGCGGACGAATACTTCGACGCCTAAATGTCCTTTTGTTTTTGTATTTATTTGTTTAGTTAGTTTTTTTTTTTTATAACAAATTAATATTAAAATAATTTTAAATTCACTGGCTAAATATGGATGTAGTATAGATACACATCTGCCTTACCCTTCCAGGAATAAAGGCGTGATGTCGTATTAGGTTATAGACTAGTATAAAATCATGAACTTATGTTTAGAATGGAATGGTTGATATGTAATAGTCTAGTGATTTTCTCTGCGGATCCTAGGATATGCTCAGTGAAAACTACGAACGATACAGCCGCATTAAAAACATCAACTGAGAATTTACTGTAACATCGATAACACCTGAATTTAAAATGGATATTTTCGCATTTTAAACCATTGACAATTGCTAGCGGTTATTGCTGCTTACATTTTCGAAAACGACGAAACAAATTAATAAATAATTGATGTGAGTACAGTCATGAAAATAAATATTTTTGAATTACTCAAGATTGCGATTTTCTCCGAAATTATTAACATACATTTAAAGGTCTTAGGAACATGGCCTTATCGAAACCATACTATGATGAAAAGGGGTCTTTTTGCAAAATTGATATTTTATTTCACATGAAAAATGCTCTTGAATTTAGCGTAAGTGTAATTGTACTCGTGACTATGCGTATCGCATAAGGATCATTTTCAAAAGCACTTTGTAAACTAATAATTTTAGAATATCGCTTTTAATAACGGTAGGAATCTAGAAGAAAAGTAGATGGACATTACATGCTAACCTTCTTAAGACCTTTATAAATGAACGGTTAACCCAAAACCAACCAATTTATTTCTTCCCCACTTTACATACGAACATATTGAACTTATTTAAGACAATCAAGGGTTTGCAAATACGGAACCAAGTGACCTGGAACAGTTTGTTTTAGAGTAATTAAGCTGGGTATTGATTGGGGGGGCTCTGTGTGACTGTGTGTATTGACATTATTTAGAGACGTGGTTTAGACTGTCAGAAGTTTGATGGAAATTACGGACCTATAGGTACTTGTACACAGCGATCATAATTAGGTACAATGACTAGAGCCGTTCCATCTGATTATTTTGAGTATACTTACTAAAGAAGATTTAAATCAAATAAGATATATGCCGAGCGAAAAAATTCTGCTACCGGGAAGGGATTGTGATTTTTTTTCGTCGGCTTTGATGAGGGCGCTTCCTTCTGTACCCGGGAAAGAGGCGGGCGTGGAACATGATTTTTTTCTGGTTTACTACGCGCTCCTAAGTTTTGACATAAAATATACTTCTAAAAATAATGTTAGATAATTATAACAGTAACTGTTCTTACTTCTCGATGTTGATGTTTGAACTGTTGCTTCAAACGTCAGCATCGAGTAGTATACAGACCATTTTCAGTTTTAGGTTGTTGTAAATAGTTTCGAAATACAAAGTATTTATTTGTTCTCATTATTTACAAGGTCTGCTTACTAACTTTAATCTGATCTACCAATTTGATATTCGCATGAATGAGAACTAAACATAATATAACATCACGCCCGTTTTCCCCACAGGGTAAGGCAGAGGAGTTCCTATGAAATGTAAAGTCCATATTCGCCAGTTATGTTTAAGTCTAGCCTATTACCACCAACCAGGCACATTTCTAGACTTGGAAAAATCCAACAACACTTTGCTCAACCTGGGAATCGAACCCATCAGGAGCGTTTGCAACCAACGAAACAGTCTGCCAATAGGCAGAACGATTATTTATTCTAAAGTAAAAATTGTTCAATAAATTTACCCTCAGATTGCCATCCGAATGGAAGTAGCTCATCCTCAAATAGAAGCCACACGGCAAATATACCTTCATCGGAAGAAAATTGGTGTTTACTAAACCATATCCGAGCGTTGCCAAAACGAATATTTACCTAAGACTCTCTGAACAAAATAATATACATGAGAAAAATAATCTACATGCATACATTTATATTACGTTCATATCCTATTAATGTGACGTAGCCACGCACGTTAGATCATAACACAAATATTTATAGAAGTTTGTACACTGATTAGATGATGATCAAGATGCAAGAGCTGTCAGTGTCATCGTTGTTGTGCAATATTGACTTCAGAAGGTATATCGTGGTTAAAAAAACTGAATTTTGTTGCTGAGATGACTCAGCGACAGTCAAATTAATGTCAAAAACTTGTCAATTTTTTTTCGGAAACTCGAAGTATTTTTGTCAGATTGAGACTGAGATCAGACTGTGAACGTTCTTCTCCTGCGGCGCACGTGAGGGAGAGGCAGTATATGCGCCCTCACGGCCCTAACCACCGCAGGAGACGCCCTGGGCGTCGGGAATCCCAGGCTGATTTCCGGCCACCGTAGGCGTGGGCTTGCGGACGGCGAGTAATGGGTAGCTCGCTGTCCGGTAAGGACCAAGCCCAGGTCGACGGCGCGTTGTGTTCCACGCGCGCCTCAAAGAAATGTCAGCACAAACCGATGGGGCCCGCAAGTGCCGATGCCTGCCAGGGGTGCGGGTTTGTTCGAAAGAGATACCGCCGCCCCTGGCATACAGGCTACTGAGGGAACACGGGTGGGTTTTTGATTTCCCGCACAAAAGAAAAAGTTCTTAAAATTATGAGAAATGATCACAAAGAAAAATCACTTGTGGTTATCGTGTTCTGTTTTATTGGTGAAATTGGCACTAGGCAGGTACATATAAAGTATAAATCCACGATTGTTATGGGTTCTTCTATTTTTTTTAGCAAACAACCTACTGTACTCCAAAATGAAAAAAAAAAAAAACGCCTTTACTTAATTTGCTTTCAACGCAGCTAAATTATTAAAATTCAATATTACAAACGTCAGAACAGTTTCCAGAAATATAATACCCACTGAGCATGGGCAATTGAGTTTGTGCTCGCTGATCCTATAATCTTATTTATATGGAGGCTATTTTATCCATCAGTGAGTTCATTGGCTGTTTACTTCTCACAATCAATAAACTTGGTGAGTGCTTTCCCCCGTCCCAGGTAGTGGTATCTGTCTGTGTGCCTATTGGCAATGGGATTAAGTTATTGGACTAGCCGCCTTCTCTTTCTGTTTTCATGTAGGGTGACGGAAATTCGACATGTGTTTGGTTTTGTGTCGATAAAATTTTAAGTAGGTGTGTTGTTATTAATTATTACTAGCTGCGCCCACGGAGTTAAAACTCCGTGGCTGCGCCCCACGGTTTCTCCCGTATAAGACTTTATTTTGTGCAAATATCAGGACAAAATGTATTTTATGTCCTAATCCAGGTCATGGTCTATCGATGTGTCAAATTTCATCCAAATCCATTCTGTCGTTTTAGCCTGAAACAAATATATAAAAAAAAAACTCTTTATTAACCGACTTCAAAAATAAGGTTTAGATATATTTTTAAATGTATTCTCGGGCATAACTCCGTTATTTATAGATGGAATTTCAAAATTCTTGTAGATTTGATGCGTTTCGGAGACAGACAACGGAACTCTTCAAAAAATTACAGCAAATCAACCGCGATTGCTGCTATCGCATAAATATGCATTGTTTCGACCCCAAGGATGATGACATTTCAAATTGGTGTGGGGTACGTAGTCTAACTAAAAAGAGAAAAAAAAAGCTTTAGAAAAAACAACCGAATTGTTTTTATTTTTATTTTGCAAAAGATTTTTGTTTTCGATGTTACTTTAATTTGGAAGACTATTTCTACAAAGCCATTGTTTACTATTAAAATCTGTTATTATTATACAAATTAATGTCTCATTGGTACAGAGAAGACACGAGCAGTCGAGTATTGATCATCATGTTTCTGCGAATCTGTGATTGTATTTTGGATTCTTCTTCTTATCTAGATCTAGAGATGATCATAAATATTGCAATATAATGTCATCATTTTAGCCGTAAGACGTCTACTGCTGGACATAGGCCTCCCCTAAGCACCGACTATTTGACCGGCTTTGTGTTTCCCGTATCCAGCGAATTCCTCTGGCTTTCAAAAGGTTGTCGGTCCACCTTGTGGGAGACCTTCCAACTATACGTCTTCCGATACACGGTCGCCACTCCAGAACCATTCGGCTTCATCAGCTATCTGTTCTGCGAGCAATGTGCGGTGCCTACTGTCGCTTAAATTTGGCAATTCTTCGGGCTATGTCGGTTACCTTGGTTCTACTGCAGATCTCTGCATTTCTGAAGACATTAACGATGACGTACCATTATCTTGCAATATGCCATTAATATAATGTACTAAATAGTAATGCAAAAAACGCCCTTATGCAACAACTTCAGTAGTTTTTTTCCGAAAAGTAGAGCCCTTCTTTAATGAGATAAAATTTTAATGAAACTTCTGCTTTGATATCGCAAACGACTGACTTAAAAGAAGTAAAAAGTAAGTCACAACATGTACAATTATGTAACTTCATATTAACTTGAAAATGTTGGTTGCTACGGTAAAAGAAAAAAGTGACTTAAGAAATTATTCTTCATTCTTTGGGAAATAGAACTTCCTACTAATATTATTCTAATTCCTACTTATGCATCGTGACATTTTAGTCGTCTTACAAAGATGGTCCACTCAATGTATCAGATATAAAATAAATTTAGGCGCGATTAAAAAATTGTTACCATTAATTAAGATAATAGGTATAAAGAATAATAAATAATATTTTAGAATTATGAAACACCCTGTTAATAGTGTTTACGTATCAAAGCGTAGAAGATACGAGTACCTATACCATTACATTCCATCATTCATTCTATCTCCTTACGAGGGTGTTTCAAACTACGCCATGCGTCATAGTGAATGACATTTTTTGTTTTTAAATTTTTCATACTTTCATATATTTTTTTTCATTTAAATGTATTGTAGTAATTGGATACATGAAGTGGGCTGCCGTTGTAAGACGACTAAAATGTCACGGTGTATATTATTAACATTATAAATGTGAAAGTTCGTATGTTTGGATATTTAGATGTTTGGATACTCGTATTTGTTAACCACGCAACAACGGCTGAATGGATTCGGATGAAATTTGGCTCACAGATAGATTATAACCTGGATTAACAAATATGATACTTTTATTTCGATAATACGTTCCCGTGGGGATACTTTTAGCTAGCAGTTCTAAAAAAGTGACAATATTCCAAAAAAAGCATCTAGCTTAGCAACAGGCATGTTTCACACTCATATTTCAGCAGCTTTAGTAAGTCATATATTGTAAAAGGGACGAACTTGTTGTATTATTTATCGTTCTAAGCCCCAGGCTAATATTTTCGCTACAGAAACAACCAAGTGACCTGGAAATCGAAAACGAGACTTCACTTTGATCTGAATCTCCTTAACAAAAGTTTTAAATTCATTCACTTCCAGACAAATGGGTCTAGAAGCTTAATTTTATACGTAATAGTTCCTTTTGTTCGGACTATCGTTTGCCAGCGGCTTCGCCCGCAAGAAGGACAATGTAATTAATACATGTAAACCTTCCTCTTAAATCACTCTGTCGAATGATGGAAACCGCATTAAAATCCGTTGCGTGGTACGCTTTTTTTTTTTTTTTTTTTGGGTGGGAAATCATCAAATAAGTTCTCCCGCTCTGGGCGGAGCAGGAGGGCGTGTCAGACTTTTACTGACTAAAACCCGCCCGTGTTCCTTCAGTAGCCCTTAAGCCAGGGGCTGTGGTGTCTCTTTCGAACAAACCCGCACCCCTGGCAGGCATCGACCTTTGCGGGTCCCATCACTTTTTGTGCTGACATCTCTTTGAGGCGCGCGTGGAACACAACGTGCCGTCGACTTGGGCTTGGTCCTTACCGGACAGTGAGCTACCTATTACTCGCCGTCCGCAAGCCCATGCCTACGGTGGCCGGAAATCGGCCTGGGATTCCCGACGCCCAGGGCGTCTCCGTATCCTGCGGCGGCTGGAGTCGCGAGGGCGCATATGCTGCCTCTCCCTCACGTGCGCCGCCTCCCTCTTCGCGAGCATCACTGCTTCGCTGAAGGAGGTGACGGCTCCCCATGCCCTCTCGCTCCGTACCATGGCCTGGACCAGGACCGGACGCGAGAGATCGCCGCCGCCGATCGCCTCCACGAGGACACGGCGGTGCTCCGCCCAAGCAGGGCAGACCGCCACCGTGTGCTCCACCGTGTCCTCGGGGCGATCTTCGCAGTGGAAACACCCGGGCGTTTCCTCCTGCCCTATCCGAAACAGGAACCTCCCGAAACAACCGTGTCCGGTGAGGACCTGCGTCAGGCGGAAGGTGAGGACGCCATGCCGCCTCTCAAACCACTCCTCAAAGAGGGGACTTACCGCCGCAATCGTAGCGTGCCCAGTGCCCGTGGTACGCTAAGATCTAAGCGTACATATAGCAGGCTGATTTCCAGCCACCGCAGGCATGAGCTTGCGGACGGCGAGTAATGGGTAGCTCGCTGTCCGGTAAGGACCAAGCCCAGGTCGACGGCGCGTTGTGTTCCACGCGTGCCTCAAAGAGATGTCAGCACAAACCGTTGGGGCCCACAAGGGCCGATGCCTGCCAGGGGTGCGGATATGTTCGAAAGAGATACCGCAGCCCCTGGCATACAGGCTACTGAGGGAACACGGGTGGGGTTTTAGTCAGTAAAAGTCTGACGCGCCCTCCTGCTCCACCCAGAGCGGGAGAAGTTATTTGATGATTACCCAACAAAAAATAAAAACGTACTTAAATATACGAGAAGCGACTTTGTTTTTTACTATGTTGAGAAGTGAGCAATAAGGAAGGATTATTTTTTCCACTACATAGCTAAATGGGAAAAGTGTATGAAAGTTCCTCACTTCTTTCTGCCAATCTGAAAAGCATCTGTTAAATGGCTTATTGAGTTTCTTTTATTTATTTATTATTAGGCTTCTCAACAATGAGTACACTGTTACTTTATAGTTTAAACATTACACACTTTAAGCGCCTCATTACTTACACAAAAGCACCGCATGCACTACATTATGCGCAGATATAATAACACAATAAATTAATTAAAACAATATATAGATTGAAAAAAAACTAAAAATATGCTATTAAAAGCTAAATTGATAACAACATATTAGGATTACATAAAATAATAAGTAAATCAAATAACATGCATTAAATTTTTAATAAAAGTCTCGTAATTAGCAAATTACAGCACCCTAATTGCGTAACACAGAATTAATCAAAATCTGAATCAATTTTAGAGATATTGCTAATCCATTGCTTCTTATGTTCGAAAAACTTGTCTACTCAACAACGTAACGCAATTAATATTGTTGAACTGCCAAAAAGAAAGTCATTCCTACTGTTAGTGTACTACGCAATTATTAGGATTTTTTTTTTTATCATGCGATCAGATTCCAGACTATAAGTAGATGAGATGGCTCCATCGGCGTGTGGGGCACCACTCCCATTGGAGTTTGCCCCATCTTTTCAAGTCACTATTCGGACTGACTGTTCTAGTCGAAAATACCCCACCGCTTTTTTAATCGTCGAATGCTTTCTGAAATAGTAAGCTGCCCCGCAAGCTTATTCGGATGTTTAAACAATCTGCATTTGTAGTTGTCTCCATGTGTATTTATCTTCTCGTTGACCGTCGGAATATTGAGAATTTAATGGATCTATGTTGTCTTGACAAACCATGTTTTTTTTTTGGGTGGGAAATCATCAAATAACTTCTCCCGCTCTGAGTGGAGCAGGAGGGCGTGTCAGACTTTTACTGACTAAAACCCACCCGTGTTCCCTCAGTAGCCAGTATGCCAGGAGCTGTGGTATCTCTTTCGAACAAACCCGCACCCCTGGCAGGCATCGGCCCTTGCGGGCCCCGTCACGTTTGTGCTGACACTCTTTGAGGCGCGCGTGGAACACAACGCGCCGTCGACTTGGGCTTGGTCCTTACCGGACAGCGAGCTACCCATTACTCGCAAGCTCATGCCTACGGTGGCCGGAAATTGGCCTGGGATTCCCGATGCCCAGGGCGTCTCGGTATCCTGTGGCGGCTAGGGTCGCGAGGGCGCATTGACTGCCGCTCCCTCACGTGCGCCGCCTCCCTCTTCGCGAGCATCACTGCTTCGCTGAAAGAGGTGACGGCTACCCATGCCCTCTCGCTCCGTACCATGGCCTGGACCAGGGCCGGACGCGAAAGATCGCCGTCGCCGATCGCTTCCACGAGGACACGGCGGTGCTCCACCCAAGCCGGGCAGACGGCCACCGTGTGCTCCACCGTGTCCTCAGGGCGATCTTCGCAGTGGAAACACCTGGGCGTTTCCTCCCGCCCTATCCGAAGAAGGAACTTCCCGAAACAACCGTGTCCGGTGAGGACCTGCGTCAGGCGGAAGGTGAGGACGCCATGCCGCCTCTCAAGCCACTCTTCAAAGAGGGGTCTTACCGCCGCAATCGTGGCGTGGCGCAAACCATGGTGCGTTGGATATTTGTTTAAGGATGTAATTTTGTGCCCTTTGCACTTTCATTTTGTTGGAATTATTACGATTGATGATAGCATAATACTGTTGAATGAAGTGTCACTCAAGTATAGAATTAATTCAAACACAAGTACCTCTCACCTTTGAAGATACACTTGATCCTGTAATAGACACCATTGCTTTGTTTACTTGCCGCTTAGAATTCTAAATACAATAAGTAGGTACCTTAAGATGTGATATTGTATTTCATTCATAGTTATTTCGTAACAAAGACTTAACAGTTTACACAGAACTAGTAACCGCTTATTACTTCCCTAAGTACTTGTTATACGTTGACATTATATTTTAACATTAATTATTTAGTAGGACTAAATATCAGCCCCATAGATAAATCGAAGGTTAATTTATGCTTGCCGAAGTCGGTCTGTGGGTGGTCATCTATTACATTTCGAGAACTCTTCGTGCCTCAGAATGCACGTCAAACCTTTGGTTCTAGCTGTAATTCATAGGTCTTTGACGGTCGTTACGGGTTGTTAGAAGCCAGAAAGTCTGAAACCAGCTTAAATAAGGGGTATCGTATTACCAAGTAACTCAGTTATGGAGGTCAGACAAGCCGTTCCCCATGTAAAATACAGTTTTTTTTTTTTTTTTGGTTGGGAAATCATCAAATAACTTCTCCCGCTCTGGGTAGAGCAGGAGGGCGTGTCACACTTTTACTGACTAAAATCCACCCGTGTTCCTACAGTTCCCTGTGTGCCAGGGGCCACGGTACCTCTTTCAAATAACCCGCACCCCTGGCAGGCGTCGGCCCTTGTGGACTCCACCAGTTGGTGCTGACATCTTTTTGAGGCGCGGAACACAACGCGCCATCGACCCGGGCTTGGTCCTAACCGGACAGCGAGTTACCCATTACTCGCCTTCCGCAAGCCCGCGCCTACGGTGACCGGGAATCAGCCTGAGATTCCCTACACCCAGTGCGTCTCCTGCGGTGACTAGGGCTGTGAGGGCGCATATACTGCCTCTCCCTCACGTGCGCCGCCTCCGTCTTCGCAAGCATTACTGCTTCAGCTGCAATCCGTTTAAACTAGAAGCTGATACCAACCTAGTTTGAAAATGAATAGGCAGAAGATGACAGTCATTTTTGAATTCGCAAGGGGTCTGTCCTTCAGATAAATGAAGCTTGTTGGGTAGCAAGCTTCGGAGTGGGTACTCCAAAGCGTACTAGGTTCCTATGGAGAAGAAAAGGCAAGAAATAGGAATTCTTCACCAAGTGGGCTGGAAGCCGACCCCAACGTAGTTGGGAAGAGGCAAAGACACGTAAGTCGCTTAAACTGACAGCGTCGTTACCACTGAGTAACCATTGCTTGTGAAAATAAACCTCCGTTAAAAATAAACAAAGAAGTTTATCATCGTCATCATTTCAGCCGAAAGACGTCCACTGCTGGACATAGGCCTCCCCCAGGCTCCTCCACTTCGACCGGTCTTGTGCTTCCCACATCCAGCGGATACCCGCGGTCATCACAAGGTCATCGGTCCACCTTGTGGGGGGCCTTCCCACTCTACGTCTTAGTTTATAAATAGGAAAAATTGTGATTTGAGCTATGGCAAATCCCATTGGGCACACGGCTTGTAACTTTACAAAAAAATCCTCCCGTTCCCTCGTCGTTTCAAATAAACAATAAAACAAAAACGCATCGTCGAGTCGCCCACCAGTAGCTTTGAAATTCACATAAAATCTTCTCACTTAATTAACATAGAATAGCTTCAATCAACATGCGCTATCAACATAGAACGTTTTCATCTGCTGCGATCATTTGGGATGATAATAAAGGGTGCCGTAAACACTTGGGATTGTTTGGAACCCTCCATAGCCATGTTTTATGGCGTGGAGGCAATTTGTGGTGCTCTGAGCTTCGTTGTAAGGCTAAGAATAGTTGACTGATTATGATAATGTAAGCGTCTTTGTTTTATGGTGGTTGCTGATTATTTAGTTGACCGAGTTTTATATAACTTTTTTAATGCGTAATACTAATTAGCTGTGTACACCTGCTTAATTTAACGCAGGCGGGAATTTGGGGTCGCTGGCGCCCAGAGTAGGGACTCTGACCGCCCACTGAGTGACCTCAGACAAGAGAGCGCACAGTGTTTACGTGCTGCCTTGCACAGAGCTAGATTTCTAGGAGACCCCTTTGCAGTCTCCCCAGAGATGTGCCCTAATAGGCGTTGGACAAAGGGCGTTTTGGATTGGTCTTCTGTGAGATAATGGTACCCCTTCTACGTGTAGATGATGACCACCTCGGTGGTTTTAGTGAGGTAAAAATCCCACACTCCCCGGTCTTTTCCCCAACGAAGCCTTTTGAAGGTTACCCCCCGAAAACAAAATAAAAGGTATAAAATGAAACTATAAAAATAAATACAAAAACAAAAAGACACTAAGGCATCGAAGTACTAGTCCGCGTCGCTGTCACCTGGAAACGAGCATGTGTCTTTCACTGTGGGTTTTTTTAAATCAAGGTATGTTTGCTCCGAAAGAAGACTTTTATCACAAAGCAAAAGCTGACTGACTCATCAACGCCCGGCCCAAACTCTTGGACATAGGATGCTGAAATTTTGCACAGTGATTCCCTTTGTAATGTAGACACGGAATAAGGAAGGATTTTTCGAAATTAAACCCCTAAGCGAGTTAAATAGGGGATGAAAGTTCGATAAATTCGATCGAAAAACGAGTTCGATAAACGACGAACTGCTACATCCAAGTTGCAGATTTTTTTATTTTTATTTATTAATAAAGGAACAAGCTAAATATTAACAGAAACATCACAAAAACCCCAATAGGTTTGTCCGGATGTTGAAGCACTTATCAGCAATCTTAAAAACAATATTAACAGAATAATCATTAACTTATTAATTAATGGTTGACACATACTTTATAAAAATTAAAATTAAACATTGTAAATACTACCTGTATTTAAGTAATAACTAAAATAGTACAAAAAACGAAAACAGCGCGGGTTAGGCATTTCGTCGACTACTTCGTTTTGTAGTTCACAAGGAGAGGCGCAATCATCATTTATATAATGATTGCGAAATCTTCTCGTGAACTTTTAAATAACTCCTTAAGAGTAAGAAAGTTAACATAACAGTGTTTAAAAAAAGTTGGAGCGCAAGATGGAAATTATTAAAAGTTCGATTAACCCCTTGGCTATTAAGCAGACTCATTGAGTCTGGTAACAATGGAAAAGTAATAATGTCAATAACTTGACACTTGAAGGTAAATACATGCCATTTTCTCCATTAGGTACATTTAGCAAAAATGACTACAAAAGCAAACGTACTTTTGCGAAACGTAAAGGATAAAGTAAAGGCTAATCGACTAAACAGCCCCTGATTTAAAGAGCTTTTTAGTATTCAAAAGAATCTGGATCTTAGTAAAGATCTAACGTAAATACTTCTTCTAATGTTATTTTAATCGCTACTCGTAAACCCATGCCAAATGGTCTTTATTTGCATTTATATTGTTATGTGATTTGTAGAAGAGATTGTATTACTTTTTCTTTAACTTTACTGATTGTAAAACTAGCAGAACGTTATTTCTAAACCATAAAGACAAGTTACGAATACAATTTCAGGAGCGTCAACATATAAATCAAGATTTCTTAGGCTTAAAAACTGACTAGAGGTTGTACAAATGCGATGTTTGGTAGCTCACTTAAACTTTTGAAGTAAGAATGAATTGGCTAGATACCAAACATTTATGTCGAGCGTTTTTTTCAGACAAAAAGTATTTAAAAAATCATCATCATCATCATTTCAGCCGAAAGACGTCCACTGCTGGACATAGGGGGACATTGGGGGAGGCCCCAAGGGGGGGGGGGTTTGCCATAATCGCCACGCTTGGCAGGCGGGTTGGCGATCGCAGTATGGTGGTAAAATGCATAGAGAACGCTGCTGCCCATTCTCTAGTAAGTCCCTTAGTCGCCTTCTACGACACCCACTGGAAGAAATGGGATGGTTCTATTCTTTGACGCCCGGCGACACAAATGGGATTTAAAAAACCGGTCAAGTGCGAGTTGGACTCGCGCACCGAGGGTTCCGTACAAACCTGTGGGTATATAAGTAAAAGTTCAAAATTGTCAAAAATATTTTTTTTATATGACGAAACTAAAAATTTTCGGTTTTCGTAAGTTTTCCTATATCTGTACTATAAGACGTGACTTCGTACAAAATTTCAAGATTCTAAGTTCACGGGAAGTACCCTGTAGGTTTTGATTCCCGTGCGAGTTTCGAAAATTTGCGGAATTTTGCGGCCTAAATGGCTGTATCTTTTGATTGCGTTGACTTAGAAGGTTGATTTTTCTACAGCTTCCAGGGACAGTAGAACTAAGTATCATATAGAAATTTCAGTTTGATACCTCCACGCGTTCCTGAGAAAAACGGTCTTGACAGACGGACGGACGGACGGACGGACAGACGGACAACAAAGTGATCTTATAAGGGTTCCGTTTTTTCCTTTAGAGGTACGGAACCCTAAAAATACCTATATTTATCTACCTGGATTATTATTAATTTCTGTATACACCTCTATTCTGCAAATAAACTTTGATTTGATCCATACAAGCTATGATACATTTGAACCAAGTGCGTCTCTATCTAAACTTTTCATCCAATACAAATACCTATTCATCCCAACTTAATCTCACCAAGCTAACTGAAATCAAGTTAAATAACCAACAATTTAATATCCGTTTAAATAAGAAATTGTTTATAAAATCTGTTCAAAATCCGTTTCCGATTTCACGAAGCACTCACGGTATAGATCGTGCCTCTAAGACTTCGAACGCAAGAGAAATAATATATGAATCTCATAGTACGCTGGACTATGTGGGGGCTTTCGAGTTTTCTAGAAAACTGTTCACGGCTTAATTTAAAAGGAAAATACAAGCGAAAGAAAGCGATGTCGTCGTGTGGAATGCGAACGGGATTTCGTGATTTTTCTTGCATGAAAGAGCATATATGGCTGTGCGTTTTCTTTACATTTAGGTACATAGAGTTGTTAACTTTTCTTAAACTGCATTAACGTATCTATGCTTTGATTTTGGATTTAATTATAGTGTAGGTCTACCAAATTGTTTATTGGACTGCAAACAAATGTACCAATTTTGTAAGCATAAGAAAGTTGTCGGCCTTAGTTTTCGGCCCTAGAAGGAACACAATAGTGACGGCAACTGGGACTCGAGGTGGCCTGTCTCAATTCCGAGGTCATATGTTTTCAAGGTCCTCGGAATGCGTCCTAGATAACGGCAGGAGGGCTTCACATCGGCGTCGAGTAGACGATGAAGTACCTGGGACTCGTCCTCGCAAGCCGTGGAGCTCCGTGGAGCATTTTCGTCGTTTGGCTCCTAGACTGAAGCAGGCTGGGGCTGCTTTGAAGCGGCTACTGCCCAATCTAGGGGGTCCAAACGCCTGCTGCCGGCTCTACGCGGGGTTTATGCGGTCCATGGCCCTTTATGGGGCACCAGTGTGGGTGCCGTCTTGAGGCGCCAACCAGCTCACCGGTTGAACACGTCCTATAGGGTTCATCCAGGGCCATCTAGATGGTCCGGGGATACCGCACGATCTCCGGTAAGGCGGCGGGCCTCCTTGCCGAATTGCCGCCATGGGATCTAGAGGCAAGGTCCTCTAATTCATTGCGATAAATAACTGCTTAAACGAACCTATCATATTACTTCGACAAGAGAATCTAGTATGCTAAATTATTGTTAATGTTGTAAGACGTCTTGAACGAACCTAAACTAGATTTTACTGCCCAATCTAGTTTAGGTGCGTCGGGAATCCCAGGCTGATTCCCGGCCACCGTGGGTGCGGGTTTGCAGATGGCGAGTAATGGGTAGCTCGCTGTCCGATAAGGACCAAGCCCGGGTCGACGGCGCGTTGTGTTCCACTCGCGCCTCAAAGAGATGTCAGCACCAACTGATGGGGCCCACAAGGGCCAATGCCTGCCAGGTACGGGTTGTTCGAAAAAGATACCGTGGCCCCTGGCACACAGGCAACTGAGGGAACACGGGTGGGTTTTAGTCGGTAAAAGTCTGACACGCCCTCCTGCTCCATCCAGAACGGGAGTAGTTATTTGATGATTTCCCACCCTCAAAAAGAAAAAATGGTGCAGCTTAATAGCAGTATTTTACACGGAGCGACTGCCTATCTGACCTCCACAACCCATTGGGTAATACGAAACCCCTTGGTAAGACTGGTTGTGAGACTTTCTGACTTCTGAATATACGTAACGACTGTCATACAATCAATAGACCGGGGAAACGACACCTATTCTATGAAAAATGTATCTCCTCTTACGAGTATGTGCGAGTTTTAAGCCTCACCCACAACTTACTAACTTGGAACCTCAGGGTACAGTTATGACTTTGCAATTGAAGTTAGTATACTTGAGTCGAAGTTATTGAAAGTTCTATACACTTAAGAATCAAGATGTTTGAAGTATATATACGAGTATACTGCCCTGGCGTTAACTTTTAGAGCGGTATTTTCTGTAAATGGTGATTTTGCCCGACTACGGTAAAGCCAAAGGGGTGTTATGATTTTTACAGGCTATGTATGTATGTTTGTTCATGTTCCCTCACTACTCATGGTATTTAACTAACGAAGCATTGTTGGAAGTGTCATGTTGTTCAGTGGGTTAAAGGCTCAATTAAATTTTGTTAGTTGGCGTTTTTGTCGTCATTGGATTTGAGTTTTTGTATGTATGTGTCAAAAATGCTTCATGTCTGATTGCAGATATTTCTGTCTTTTCGGTATAATGTATATTAATTTAGAATTCGTCTTAAAGCTTGAGAATGATGGCATTTAGATCCAATCTTTTGAAAATTGCGTGGGTTACACGTGTCGGCGTAAGAAGCTTCGAAGAACGATTCTGGAATATAGAAAATATCAAAATAGATGACATTTTCCTCAAGAAATTCCTTGTCTGGGGATTATACTGGTACATAATCTTATTTTCTCTCTCTCTTTATCTACCTTATATGGTTTCCTTAGTTCTGAAGATCGTGTACCAATAATTCAATGTTCAACGAAGCGACCGGTTTAGCTTCTAGAGTTTTAAAAGAGAAACACATCTACAAGTTAGCGTACACACTTACACCCATTATCTATACTACATACACTACCCACATTCCCACCCTTTACCTACACTACACACCACACACATACATTCCCTAGACCCACACTACACACACCTCTCGCATTAATTTTTATCACTCACCCGTCAAGTTTTAGACTTAAGTACATTTATATATTTTATAGTCAGTCATTTAAAATTGAATTTGTCATGTATGTGATTTATACGTTTTTACACCTAATTCACTTCGGAAGAGCACTGATTTCCGAGATACAGGTTCTTACCTAGTTTGGAAGTCAGGATTAATATAGTTTTAGCCGTCTACTCACCTACATTATTTGTATTCTAGTTCCTAGGAATATTATTGTATTATGCTATATTTTTATTGAGTCCAAATAAACGTTATATTATATTATATTAAATATTTGCTACTAGCTTTTGCGAGCGGCTTTGTCCGCGTTGTGGTTGAAAATTATCCCACGGGAATGTACTATCGGGATAAAAAGTAACCTATGTGTTAATCCAGGTTAAAAACTATCTATTTGACAAATTTCATCTAAATCCTTTCAGCCTTTTTTGCGTGATTGAGTAACAAACATCAAATTAACTAAATATCTAAACATCCAAACTTTTACATTTAAAATATTAGTAGCATAATAGTAGGATAGTAGGATTGCTTGTACATTCGGACTTTGCATTAGAATATGTGTTATTCGTTATCTGTGGTTTCATAAATTACTTGGAAAAACTTTTACAGAACACATTACTTACCAATGAATTTGTGTGGACTAAATGATAAATGATTTTATTTCTGTAAGTAGGTTTGTACAAACACTTTTACAAGTTAATCATATTTGAAAAAAAAAACTAGATGAGGTCGGCGTTACCTATCTGACTAACCTGAGAAGAAAGGGCGAAAGAAACTCATAGGTCACAGACTCTTTTAAAGCCCACACATAATTATAATCTTGGTCAGATCATGTGCAAACCATGTAGATTAGTTTCTGAAATAGTCTTTTAAGGAAAAAACCAATCCAACATAAAGTCAAAATATAGAAGATTTCTTAAAAATTGGAACACGAGTCACAAAAAGGTTATCCAAACTAAACTAATATTCACGAGTAACTTCTGAAGATATTTGAGGCGCAAAAATATTTCTAGGTCTATTACGTTCGTAATTTATTACGTGATTATGTGTCGGACGGTTATAATTGCAGGCCTATTACGATCTTGGGCAACGCCAGATTAGCTAAAGTACATTCATCTTTTATGGGGTACTGTGTTAAATGTTATAACAAAATACCTTGTGATATATTGCAATTAAATGAAAGGAAATTTAAAACTCATATTAAAAGTACACTTTGTAAACAAGCGTATTATACATTAGAGGATTATATCCAAGACAAGAATGCTTGGAAACATGCTGGTCCTGCTCCATAGGACAATCCAGAGTCTAGACAAAATCAAACTGGTTGCTAATTGAATTATATAAATAATTATATTTTATGACATTGATTTACACTCACACACTGACTTATTTCTTGTTAATATTCTAGGAAAATCGTATACTTACTCTTACAATGTTTGTAAATATGTGAGCACCATGTACTCGTATCTATCATATAATTAATTTATCTTTATTGCTTCAGTTGCATTTTGTTACCTTTTTGGTATAGTAATTTTATTCTGGGTGCATCGTCTTCACATATAATTATATAATGAATGTACCATGATAAATTGTATGTAAAACATTTTAAAAGAGTAACGGTGTAGTTTCTTGCCCGTTCTTCTCCATACGAAACTACATTTTGGAATGGGCGACTAGAATCAATTCTATTTTTTAAATGTAAATGTTGACGTTCAAAAGTGCCTTTTAAGTGCCTAATTGAAATAAATGCTTTGACTTTGACTTTGATAATTTTTATAGGTACTTGTAAGCAGCGTGGAAAGTATAGTGCTTGAAGGTAGAATAAGGTTCTTATGTTGAATTGCTTTTCCGGAAGAAATTTCTGTCGAGCCGCCCGACTATTTACCAATTCAAAAGTTTTATCGAAATAAATTATTTTTGGTAGACCAATTTTTCAATTTTTCCTACAGATATTTTAGTGTTATTTCAAGTAAAAGAAAGAAAATACTTTTATCTAGCACAGACTTAAAGGCACACAATATAGAGGAAAAAAAATACGATTAAAAAAACCACTAAAAAGTGTAGGAGTAGAGAAACATGTTTACAGTTATGTACCTACATATCAAAAGAAAATAACCTTTGTTCTGAACTTGCTCGAAAATGATTAAATCGGGCATTCAAAGTACATAAGATTTATTTATCGTACCTACAAATAAGACGGAGAGTTTATTTTACAAAATATATTTAATAATTTAAATAAGTTAGTATTCATGTGAGGATTGGAGGGGCTTGTGGCCCAATAACAATAGCTGCACGGGCCGATCGACCAGGTTAAGCTACGCTTGCCGCGGTTGGTCCGTGGATGGGTGACCATCTTTACATACCAAGACCCCTCCGTGCCTCGGAAAGCACGCGAAGCCGTTGGTCCCGGCTGTCATTTGTGGATGTTTGACAGTCGTAACGGGTCGTCAGAAGCCCGAAAGTCTGACTACCAGTCTTACCAAGGGGTATCGTATTATCCAGTAACTGGGTTGCGGAGGTCAGATAGGCAGTCGCTCCATGTAAAATACTGGTATTCAGCTGCATCCGGTTAGACTGGAAGCTGACCCCAACATAGTTGGGAAAAGGCTAGGCAGATGATGAAGTTAGTATTCATGTAGTCTTTACAAATGCAGTTATAATAGTGTTATCGGTTAAGTATATAGTATTGAAGTATACTTTTCTGTTTTATTTTTTTCTAATAATCTTAAAGTATTTAAATAATTGTAAAGCTACGTCTTAAAATAAAAAGCATAAGCCACCATAAGAAGCCATTATTATTATTGGATTTGCATTTGCATAATCAGACGTTGTTATATGTATTACAGAGGAAACCCATATCCCAACAGATGTTCCCACTGTTGGGACATAGGCTTCCTATATTTGAGAGCACAGCTCACGCCAGCTGTAGGTAATCTACCACATGTCCCCAATTCGGGTTGGTAGAAGTGAAGAACGTCTGCAAATTTCTGGTGCTTAGACATGCCGATTTCCTCACAATGGTTTCCTTCAAAGTTTTAAGAGCACTGGGTATACAATTATTTACACGAAGTAAAGTACCTGCCCGAGTTCGAACCCGCGATCAACCTATGAACAACTCGTAAGGCGGGGCCGTTATTTATTTATTCTTTATTGCACACCACAAATATACATTACAAAAAATAAACTATAAAATATACAACAGGCTTCTACACCACTGTTTCGTACATACAACTGCCAAAATGTGTACTTATAGATACTTACACCAATGCCTAACCCTTCGCAGAATATAGACATGATATTATATTTAATCATCACTTTCACTACAACAAAGTCCCCTGCCGCGTACCGTTTGTCTGTCTGATCGCGATAACTCAAAAACTACTGAACAGATTTTCATGCAGTTTTCACCAATAGACTGAGTGATTCATGAGGAAGATTTATTTGTACAACGTTAACGCGGGCAAAGCTGCTGGCAAAAGCTAGTGTTACATAATTACTTCTTTAGAATCAGTTAGTATAAATTAGTTTTACTTTGTGTTATTATATTTAGAAAACACAAACTATCAACAAGCCTAGAAAATTAAGCCACATTTTCGAAACAGAAACCTGAAGCCTGCTGAAGAAGCAACAAAAGACAGTTATTTATTCTTCATAAGCCTCAAATAGAAACACAAAAGGGTACATACTTACATCTCTTTGACAGTAACGAAACAAAAAGGTGGAAGCAACAATAAAAGATACTCCCGGTTTCGATTGCTCAGTGTGGGTAGATAGATACATACCTATGAGGTAATAAAAGGTAGGTTGAAACACAAATGTTGGCAATAGTGATACATTTATGCTTTGTTTTGCAGACAACAACAAATCGAACCAGGATCCCTAGAATCGACATAGATATATGACATTAATGTCGATTTTAAGGATCCTGATCCGATTTTAAAACAATATATCAAAGTCATCATAAAAAGATTTTCCAATAAAAAACAACCGACTTCCGAAAAAAACACTACAAAGTTAAAAATAACTTTAATGTCGGAAGTCGGTATCTTTTGATCGATATTATAGTTTTTTGTCACCGACTTGCGAAATTAAAGATAGGCTTAGGTACCCTATCCATTAAAAAATATTTTTTGAAATTGACTCACAACTGCCGTAGGTATTGCGGAACATAAATACAAAAAAAAACATCTACGCGAATTAACTCCTTTTTGAAGTCGGTTAAAAACCTATTTATATTTTGAAGTTCTTAATCCAAAATTGAAAATAAGACTGTTTAAAAACAGTTTTTGTGCTGAGATCGTCGTTCATCAAAAACGGCTCTATATAGTTAAAACCTTGGTTTAAATTAAAACCTTGATTTATAATAAGGTCGAAAACATCCTAAAACAAACTTGTAAGTTACAAAATCCTGGCAGATAATCGCTCACTTAGGGAAAATGAAAAACTTTTTCACTTTTGATAAATTGCCTCAAATCTGCTGTTTTGGGCTCATTATTTAGAAATACTTTCAGCACTAGTTAAAGATGCGAGATACCCGCAAAGCACTGCATTTGACCAAAAGATTAGAGTACCTTCGTAATCTCGTTTTAAAAATAAGTTCTGAAAAATGAAAAACTTTTTCACTTTTGATAAATTACCTCAAATCTGCCGTTTTGGGGTTATTATTTAGAAATACTTTCAGCACTAGTTAAAGATGCGAGATACCCGCAAAGCACTGCATTTGACCAAAAGATTAGAGTACCTTCGTAATCTCGTTTTAAAAATAAGTCCTGAAAATGTAGAGATTTTTTCAGACTTCGAACTTTCTTGACGTCTACGTATTTCTATAAAATAACATCACGTTTCGAGTACTCCTCGAACGGAAAGGCAGATGACACAAATATCACCAACTCTGTTTATAATTTCGAGTGCACTCGATATTGACACTTATATACCATTGACTTTATAGATATCCAGAATCCGGGCTACAACTACCCGAACTGTGGTTTGAACCGAGCGATGCTCCAAACTTAGAGTAATGAAAAGTCTCAATTGAGACCAACGAAGCAGTGCCTATTCTGACATCACTCTATGGTAGTCCTTAACTTTTCTTCTTACGCATTATATCTGACATATTTAAAAGCCTACATCGCGCAAGAAGAGCTTTCCGTCATTTAAGTTTAATTATATACAACAGCCGGAAACCAGTCTTCATCCGATCGAGCCTATCACCTGCTGACCTCTCCGACAGCGGCTCTAAAGCGAGGTCCGAACCCCTTAGTAGATCATAAACCTGTTAGGACTCTGGAACCTGGTAAACCGGTTGACCTGCAAGTTGCAATTCAGAAAAAAATCACTTGGCTGTAGCCCACCAGACACAACACCCGTTTGGTCGAAGGATCCCTTTTCAATAGAGAATGAGGAAGTTTCCATACTGATCCTCTAAAATACCAAACACCGATTACTAGCCGCCCAACTCATTCACTCAATAATTCAAACACAAACAAAGCAACAGATGAAAGAGTACAGTCAACAGCGTGACGTCACCAAACTCCACACGTTTAACCGGTTATCCAATAACTCATGACTTATTTATAACATGGGTCGGCTACCAACAGGTGGCGCCAGCTGTCGAATTGTTCGAAGCTTTTGACAGCTATCCGATGGCGCCGAACTTGGCTAAGTGGATTAAAATGAATTGTTGTATGCAGTGAAAGGGTTTTGGTAGTTCTGCGCTGTTTGAGGTCACTCTTAAGCCCCCTTACATTTGCCAGAGGTGTGGGTTGTTCGAAAGAGATACCGCGGCCCCTGGCACACAGACAACTGAAGGAACACGGGTGAGTTTTAGTCAGTAAAAGTCTAACACACTCCGCACAGAGCGGGAGAAGTTATTTGATTATAGCCACCCTCAAAAAAAGGCCCACTTACATCACAAATCACTAAATACGTTTAAGAGGGAAGCACCAGGGCAGCCCGCGAAACTCTTTATGTTAAACGTGAAGCAAAATCTTTGTAGTCCTTTTTACAAAAATTACACGCAAGGCGGAGTACTAAAGTTTATATCAAGAAGGAGTGCGAAAACGAATACATTTTTTACTATTGTAGAATTTGGACCACTGGGCGACCACTAGTTAAAGTAATCCATTAAATGACTATTATATGAAAAGTCATTCAATTAATCCATTGAATGACTATTATATGAAAAGTCATTCAATAAATCCATTGAATGACTATTATATGAAAAGAAAAAGTCATTCAATTAATCCATTGAATGACTACTATATGAAAAGAGAGAGATTATATGAACTTAGAGGGTTGCATTGATGATTTTAATGATTATAACTCTGTCAAACCGTATTTGTTACAGGCGCGATTCATAATCAAATCATAATAGTGATTAGTGACAGGCCTTGCTCTGAAAAAAAAAATAGAATGTTTTTTTTTACATTGGGTCTGAATATCGGAACCAACTTCTAACAAACTAACTGCTAAGTACTACTACTAAGCTAGGTCTTTTTCTTCAATGTTCTCGTACGAGATTAATCTGAATGCTAACGCTGCTTTTCTTTAAAACTGAAAGCACCAGTAAATTTCACTTTTAAAGAAAAATAATCAAGGAGTTTCTTGCTGATCGTCATTGATTTTTATCAAATGATGTAAAGCTGTTCTGGCCATTGATATACCGAAAAACCCAAGATGCGCAGTCTCAAACAAAAGTAACACTCAGAACTGTCTCTAATTATACGTCAATGATAAAACGCATATTTTTTGCAAATTCAACCTTACACGCATGACTTAAAGTGGTTTTACAAAGCTATGTCCTAAAAGACTGACTAAAAGATGACTGACTACTGTAGTAGTAGTAGTCAGTCTTTTTCAGTCAGCCTTTTTGGACATAAAAATTTGACACCTGCGCACATTGCGCCCTATTTGTGCTGACGTTTTTGAGATGCTGATTGTGTATCTTGGGTTTTTAGTATATCAATGGTTCTGGCTATAAAAATATCTACTCACTTAAGATAAGTGTTTTGTTGGAATATCTCATAACATTTAAAACGAAACGGTAGGTATTTAATTAATGGAAAACCATAAGCTGCGCCGCCAATTAAATGTCGCATCGTCTCAAAATTAACCTGTGTGGGAAGCCTAAGAAAAGTTTCTGTTCTCTGGTACCTGTATTAAATTTGAAAGAATCTTCATGAACCATTCACTCAACGAAAGTACATAAGCCTTAATATAAAGAGAGAAAATTGGAGACGATCTTCATCAAAAGATGGCGAAGCATTACAAGTACACCAACTTAATGTACCAACGTTATTTTATTTTCCATTTCGTCAAAGAAAATTAAAACACAATTTCTGTATGAAAAAGGTAGGTACTAAAGTATAAAAATTGTGTGGATTCAATTGGATACTTTTGATAGGATTTGTGGCAGTATTCTGGTACATTGTAATCTTGGTTTCTTGCGCAGATTAAAAGCTGGCTTCGACCTTGTCACAAAGGGTATATTGTAAGTAAGATAATATGGGCATTCTCTTTTCAATGTAAGTCTCGTCTGTTCGTCTTTATAATAATAAATAGATTTTTGTGCACTGTCTACTTCTATTATTCATCATCATCATAATCATTTCAGCCGGAAGACGTCCACTGCTGGACATAGGCCTCCCCCAATATGAGGGGCTTGCCATAATCGCCACGCTTGGCGGGTTGGTGACCGCAGTATGGTGGAAAAATTAATAGAGAACGCTGCTGTCCATTCTCTAGTAAGTCCCTTAGTCGCCTCCTACAACACCCACGGGAAGAGATGGGATGATGCTATTCTTTACGTCCGGCACCACACGGTACTTGTATTCGTTGTACTTCTATTATTACTGTGAGGTTATTGTGGTTATAAATTTGACTTGGATCAACCTGAATCAAGAGAATGAGCTATAGCTCAGTAACTCATTATCCTACAAGAATCGGTAATTGTGATGCCCATGTTCAACTTACGTATTAACATATCTGAATTTTAATGATCTATACCCGCAGACAAACTGTCAAAGAAGTTTAGAAAAACTAGTAAAAGATTTTATTTTTAGACTAGTAGCGCTCCGCGGTTTCACCCGCGTATTTCCCGTTCCCGTGGGAATCCGGGGATAAAATATAGCCTATGTTAGCCGCGGATAGTGTAACTTCCCAACAGTGAAAGAATTCTTCAAATCGGTTCAGTAGTTTCGGAGCCTATTCAATGCAAACAAACAATCAAATTTTTCCTCTTTATTATTAGTATAGATGTGACAATAACTATGTCCTGACGTCTCTAAGTCCGTCAACTAAGATATGGGCCCGTTCGAAAGTAGTAGAAACATTGGAGTGACCGCATGTGACTTTTTCTGATGGCTAAAAAGTTAAAACACATAGGGAGTCGGACATCTGTAAAATTGTGATACGGAGCAGGAATAGCCCGTAACATCGGCCGAAACTAGGAATTCCGTTATTACAGAATAAAACTTCCAGACACGTATGTATATTAGAACGGATTAGAAACATACTCATAGACATAAAACGAATCCTTCACAAGTTTTACCACAGATTTAAATGGATACTACACTCAACAGGCTAACTTAGAACCTACAGAGCTGTTCCCTGCAGAAGCCTTCAGCGTACAGCTTGTTTCATTGTAACTTTAATTAATATACGCCTTTGTTTCACCACCAATACGAGCTGTGTGCGGCGTAACTACAAGTACTGTCAGCCACCAAAAGATGTATAACATCGACGAAATAAAATTTTATTGTTGGATGACAGCGATGTGGAGTCGTTCGACGCCTAAGTGTAATTTTGTCTTTATAATAATTTGTATAGTTAGGTATTTGGTAGATAGTTTAAATATGTACTTTTATTATATAATGTATAGAAGCATTTTAATCTATTTATTATGAAAAATTTGAAGGTTTGAACTTGAAAAAAATTGACTACAACCTATGATCCATAATATTGTATAGATATGTGTAGCCACAAAAATGACACTTTAGGTAGTAAGTACTTAATTATAATAATTTTAATAATTTGTAATAATTTTAATAATTTATTTAATAAAAACGTATACAAAAAGAGCACATTGAGCCTACAGTAAGACATTTCCCATACAATAATAGTGCTGAAAAATAAACTATTACTAAAATATTTTTATTACAAGTGCAAGTGATAATGTTTCGGAATTAGAATTTTAGGTGGCGACCCGTCCGATCTAGGTTTATTTAAAATAACACATTGATAATAATTATAGTATTATGACCAAATATTTTAGACCGTAGTTTATGTGCCTGACTGCACCCATATAAAGTACTAGTAACTACAGAATAATCTTTCACTGAGTTTCAGCTTTATTTTCTAGTTTCTAGTTGTTGAAATCCAATTTTGATTTTATACATTGTTCGATAAATAGAGGAATATGATTAAACTGTCGGCTCCCAAATCGAGTGATCTGTGTTTTTTGAAGTAAATAATTTAGTGACCGCGAGGCTAAACCATGTTTGCGACCTTATTTAAATGTAATTACCAAATTTCGATCTTTACAGGTAAATCATGTTAATGAGTAATCCCTATTTTTAAAATAACGAAGATGCCAGTCGAAACTCAATTCAACCTCAGAAAAATTCACCATAATTTTTTCTCAATTTTGTTGGCGGCTTCCAGCCTAATCAGTGAGTCAAATCAACTTATATTTTATTTCACATAAATAATAAAAAGAAAAGTCCTCACTGACTGACTGACTCATCAACGCCCAGCCCAAACCCTCGGACCTAGAAAGCTGAGATTTTGCACAGATATTCCTTTCATAATGTGGACAATGTTAAAGGAAGGATTTTTCGAACTTCAACCCCTAAGGGAGTTAAATGGTGGATGAAAGTTTCACGCAGGCGAAGCCGCTGGCAAAAGCTAGTCTCACGTAAATTCGATTTCCTAGAAGAATAGTAGCCCCCACATGACGGTGCAGTGATGGCTATCATGAAAATGATGAAAGCGGTAATGTCAAGACATTACGGTGTCAAAAAACGCTCTCTAGGAAAACACACCAATTTACTTTTGTTTCAGTGACGTCATTTGTCTGTAAATTGCGGAACCTATGTAAGGCCACCGCTTTTCTAGGAAACCGTAGCTTAAATCTACATTGGCACATAAATTAAACGTCAGCATATGAATAAAGAAAACGTGCGGCGTTTTTTTTTTTTTTTTTTTTTTGGGTGGGAAATCTTCAAATAACTTCTCCCGCTCTGGGTGGAGCAGGAGGGCGTGTCAGACTTTTACTGACTAAAACCCACCCGTGTTCCTTCAGTAGCCCTTAAGCCAGGGGCTGTGGTGTCTCTTTCGAACAAACCCGCACCCCTGGCAGGCATCGGCCCTTGCGGGCCCCATCATTTTTTGTGCTGACATCTCTTTGAGGCGCGCGTGGAACACAACGCGCCGTCGACTTGGGCTTGGTCCTTACCGGACAGCGAGCTACCCATTACTCGCCGTCCGCAAGCCCATGCCTACGGTGGCCGGAAATCGGCCTGGGATTCCCGACGCCCAGGGCGTCTCCGTATCCTGCGGCGGCTGGGGTCGCGAGGGCGCATATGCTGCCTCTCCCTCACGTGCGCCGCCTCCCTCTTCGCGAGCATCACTGCTTCGCTGAAGGAGGTGACGGCTCCCCATGCCCTCTCGCTCCGTACCATGGCCTGGACCAGGGCCGGTCGCGAGAGATCGCCGCCGCCGATCGCCTCCACGAGGACACGGCGGTGCTCCGCCCAAGCAGGGCAGACCGCCACCGTGTGCTCCACCGTGTCCTCAGGGCGATCTTCGCAGTGGAAACACCCTGGCGTTTCCTCCCGCCCTATCCGAAACAGGAACCTCCCGAAACAACCGTGTCCGGTGAGGACCTGCGTCAGGCGGAAGGTGAGGACGCCATGCCGCCTCTCAAACCACTCCTCAAAGAGGGGACTTACCGCCGCAATCGTGCGGCGTTGGGGGTACCTTCAGGAATGAAGTTTCTTATGCTTTTTCTCCAACTTCGAATGTAATGTCCTTTTCTGTATCTTTAAATTACTCAAACTTCATTTTGACCTTACATGGCTTTAGCACATTCGAAAACCATGGAAACGACAGCCCAGACGGCGAATGCAACAATTTTCAAATATTCGTCACATTTAAAAATTGTTGCATCCGCCGTCTTGGATTTTCATTTTGCATGTACTATTAGCTTCAGCACCCTTAAAAACCATGAAAATTATATATTATTTTAATACTATAATATAATATAATAATTATTATACTATTATGCAATTAAAAGTAGCATGGAGGGGGCATATCTTTTTTTTACGTGACATTATCTACAATTTTACTCCTACCACAAGCTGCGGTAAAGAACTTCGTTGCAATAATCGACATTATCGTGTACCGAAAACAAAACAGAACCCGTAAAACTCACAGACTTCAAAAGTACAGGTATCTACAATAAAAATAGCAAAAGGAGATCGGACATTGTCGTCGCCGCTACAATTTTATAATCCATCTATTGAACCTTCCTCATTTACTGAGCTCCTTGTCTCCTGTAGCTCCCTTTGTCAGCCGTCAATAAGCTTCTTCTATGTTGTCCTCACGGATTATTTTTTTTAAATTTTATTGTTGGGTACCTGGTGTATTTAATTAATTCCTAAAATTAGGCAACTTTTAAAAGGATTAAGAGTAAGTGGTTTGAGAATAAGTGAAATGAGGAGAGTTGGAAGCTGTTCCAAAAATAGCACTGAAATTAAAGAAAACGTATACAAAATTAAGTATAAATCAAGTGGTTTTCGTGTCCGTGTGACCCTTAGTGCTTCTAAACTACGCAATTTGTAAAAAAACCGTGTCGTCATTTCGGTAGTCACACCCTTCCTTTCGCACAGTATATTCATAATTTCTTAGGTCTTCCCCTACTCTTCTAGGCATTGACATTGATACTCAAAATTTTCCTCAAGACATTTTCCTCATTCTTCCACTTTTCATTTCACTTTCAGACTTCTTCTTATATCATCATCATTTCAGCCGAAAGACCACTGCTAGACATAGGCCTCTCCCAAGCTCCGCCACTTCGACCGGTTCTGTGCTTCCCGCATCCAGCGGATTTCTGCGGCCCTCACAAGGTCATCTGTCCACCTTGTGGGAGGCCTTCCAACTTTACGTCTTCCGGTGCGCGGTCGCCACTCCAGAACTTTTCGGCCCCATCGACCATTCCTAATTCGATCACGCAGGGAAACTCCAAGCATAGCCATCCATCGCCCTTTGGGTGACTTTAAGCCTTTTTATGAGGCCCATTGTGGGCGACCACGTTTCAGTTCCATATGACATCACTGCGTCAACACGCACTGGTCAAAGACTTTCGTCTTGAGACACTGCGGTATTTCTTCTTAGATACTAATTTCTTATTAAATTCATTCGCATAACACCACTCCAAAACTCATTGCTTAGTTAGGTAGGTACTGATTAATATATCACGTCACTTTTAATGTAAATATCAACCAAATTTTTGCAGAACTCAATACCGACATTAGCTGTCACAAACTCAGTATATACCTCAAAAAAAAGTCAGCTGCATATTAATCATAGATAGTACCTAGTCAAAGTAAAGTATGTTCCCTTTGATCATAAATTCTCAGTGAGTTTGACTTCATATGTTTACTATTTGACGTTCAAAAGTGCCTTTTAATGGCTTACATAAAGTAAATTATTTGACATTCACTTTGTAAATTGTGTTTTCATGTTACATTGTCAAAAGAATGTTACAGAAAAAAAATAGAAAATTTAGATTGTAAAACACTTAGTTTTTATTTGAACTTAATAAAGTGGAATAGTTCTGCGGATTTTCACTTAGCCACATTTTAAATTGCCATGAATAAAAAGTGTTTTCAACACATTTGCTCAAAAACTGCATTTACGAAGCCTGTACACATGGTTCGAAAGTTAAAAATTACGCACTAATACAACGGAACGTGCGGTAAAATAGGTACTCTCACCTAAGTACCTATTTTACCGCATACCTCGTTGTATGGCACCGTGCGTATTCTTTACGGTTTTTTTTAATTTCCATAAAATATTATAAGAATTTCGTCCAAGGAGTTTCACATTACGACAATAAATAAGCTGACTGATCGAACCTCCTTGGAAACGATTTTGCTCAATACGTTTGTCTCACTTTAATAATAAAGAGTAAATGAGATGAAAGATGTAGTTCTAATTTTCACCACGGTCATGTGGCGCCATTTGTAAATTCGCGCCATTTTCATATTAGAAACGTCAAAGATTGTTGCGAGTCTCCGACTGATATTTATAAACAAACTTTTATTATGAGTTCAAGCGAGGAAACTGATATTAATATGGAATCTACTCTACCTGATATTTTGAATGAGGCGCAAATTGCAGGAAACGGTCTCTTGCCGCCAAAATCGGAGAGCGCTATTTAATGATGTATAAGTTTCTTTAATTACATATTGTACTGTTTTCTCGCAAATGTGTTGAAAAATATTGTATGACACACGTGCAGAAATTGGTTTTTACAAACTCGTGACTATGGTAAGCCCTCGACTTCGTCTCGGGCTTACATTTGCCTACTCGTTTGTAAAAACCAACTTACCGCACTAGTATCATAAATAACTATTCTATTTCTTATATTTTTCTTTTCTTACAACTTCTTAGTTCACATAATAACGCTGTTTTATGCATGAAAACCAACACCAAATTAATAACTATGCACTAAGCGTAGTAAACATTACAAATTCCACTTATACTTAACAGCTTAAGTCGAGATCAGTCTTCAACTCGAGCAAGCATACCAATTGTAGAGATGCCAATTAGCATGATTAAACCTATATACGGTAATAGCTAGGAAGGTAAGCCATTTACTAACATTATGCATAGCAATTAAGACTATTAGTAAGCATCTCAAAGGCCGAGTTGTTACTGATAGGTATACATAGATGAGACCAGATAGGGGTGTGTTTATGTGATAGTGAATGTAGGCGAAGCCCAATAAAACGAGCTATTTTGTAATATTTTAATGTAGTATGTATCTGTATCGTTACCTGTTTAATTGCCTGTATAATTAATTACCTCTAACACATTACCTTTTTACTGTACTTACTCATAATAAACAGAAGTAAAGTAGTTTGAATTTCACCCCGAATGGGTCCCCGCATTGTCGTTGCGGGGGGGCTCAGAAGCCGTGGTCTCCCAGCCACGGTGAAGCGAAGAGGAACCCCAAGGTGGGGCCGCTCGTCCGGGCTTTTGCCTCCAAGCCGACGACTTAGCGGCCAAAAAAGTAGGTTGCGGTGAGGTGCACCGCAGCTGAGGTGGGCCGCGATGTCGAATGGGAGGCATCGCGGCTGAGGGTTACAGGCTGCGGCGGAGGAGGAGTGCCGGTACTTTTGAGTAGCGCTCTTCCCTTCCGTGGCCTGGACGGAGCCGCCATCGTTTGATGGCGGACGCGGTAAGGCCGCAGGGGAAGAGGGGTATCGGTATAGCGTTGGCCGCTCTCCCTATGCCCTGCGGCCGAACAGTGGTAGGCGGCGGGGCCACTGTGCTGACCCGTTGCAGGGTGACCGAGGGGTCCGCAAGGGCCGATGCCTGCCAGGGTGACGATTTTTTTTTTAATTTATTTGAAAATTGCTTATATACTTCAGACACCATGGTGCAAGTACGCCTAGTTAACGATGTCGATTAATTCAGTAAAGACTAAAAACCCTTGAACTTTCTTGCACACGTTAACCGGAGCTTGACAGATCGAAATCTGCTTCCCGAGAAGGCCATGGTTTCGCGTTCTTGAATGGTGGATTGGCCGGGAACAGATAAATACCTACGCCACTTGCACAATAGGAAAAATTTGATATAAGGACCGTATAATATATTCGGTATTAAAATCAGTTTTCATCTGAGTCTTTCACACTTTTACCTTAATTAATAAGTATTATTTGTGAAGTAGTGGCTCCGCTGTTCACTACTAGTCGCGATGTACCCTAAAACTAGATAGCCGGTCTTCCAGTATTTTAGCATAGGATTTATGTGTCACCTATTGTTTTGCCTATATAAGACTATATTTCCTTAACTGTGTTGTGTGTGATCATAAAGATACGTAATATCCTATCTATGTGTTATAATCTGTTTGAGTTTACCAATTGTCCTTATTGTTTTAATGATTACTGTATAATACTTGTCAAATATAAGAGATTATTTCGTGTTATGCTGGTTTACTTTCACTCCTTCGTCAAGGGAACACCGTCACCCCCGCTCACATCACCTGACTCACTGTATAGCTAACAGTGGAAGTAGCTAGGGCGTGGCGGGGCTTTGTGTGGAACACACAGCGTTTTCGAAATGGCTGGAAAAGTGTAAGCCAGAGTATAGTCTTCTCCTGAAGTAGACGTTAAATGAAAAAGTGCTTTGATTTGATTCTTCATTTTAGCTAAAAAACGTCTACTGCTGGACATAGGGCCCCCCGAGTAGCCACCGCCAATTAGACAGGTTCTGTGTTGCTCACATCCAGCGGATTCTTGCGGCCTTCACCAGGTCATCCGTCCATCTTCTGGGAGGTTTTCCAACGGTATCTTCCAGTACGCGGTTGCCACTGCAGAACCTTTCGGCCTCATCGGCCATCTATTTTGCGAGCAATATGCTGATTGATTGATTTTTCCAATGCTAAAGCCCGAAATTCAAATTTTAAGTTATCTTCAAGATGTTTTTCATTTAACAATTGAGGTTAATTCTATAACCTCAATTTTAGTCGATATGTTTTTAATTATAATTTAATTATACTATTCAAACGATGAGCAGTGGTGGCCCAGTGGTAACGGCTGCGACTTACGAGTTTGTAGGTCGTACGTTGGATCCCAGCCAGGCGCATTACTTTGTGTAAATAATTTCATCACCAGTTCACCACTGCTCTCAAAGCGGTGAAGGCAAACATCGTGAGGAATATATATATATACTAGAACCAAAAAATTCGAAGACATGTGACCTCTACAAGCCCGGACTGAGCCCGCGTGGTGGATTACGGCCCACTCCCTCACACGGAGAGGAGGCCTGTGTCCCAACAGTGGGAACGTTATAGGCTGAGTATGTATTCAAACGATTGTTTTGGAAAAAAGCGGTGGGGAACTTGAAACCATCAAAATACAGATAAATGCGTTAATAATGCCCTTAACCTGAAAAGGTTTTGTTTACATTTTTATCAGAAAATTTTGAAACCGACTTTGGTTGGCGAGAACCGCTATTTATATTTTTGGACACTCATTTTCAACTAGCTTCATTTTGATAACGCTCTCCTGAAAAATTTAATAGGCGATAGGAATGTCATTGAGACCATGTGTGGAAAAAATATTTCGAGTTTTCCCTGAAGAGCGCGTTTAAGTGCACTATTTTTTAATTAAAGTACTTATTTAGGTCATTCTGCTGCTGGAGATAAGTTGAACCGATAACATTGACTGTAGAAATGCATACTGATTTCCCAACGGCTCAGACCACTGAATATAAACAGAGATTCGCTTATTCATGCATGACTCTCCACAAAACAATACTGTGCCTAATTCCAACTAGCCTAACACACACACAGACGCACACACACACACACACACTTCCTTGACAAGATATGCAAGACACATGTCACAAAATTTGACATTACATCACGCCTTTAATTCACCGAAGGATTATGCAGAGTTACCTTAGCATATACATTTAAATATATTTGTATATGCTAATATACAAATATGCAGTGGTGCCGATTCATGAGGTTGAGCTTGCCGCGGTTTGTCCATGGATGGGTACCCTATCTTTGCAAACCAAAACCTCGGCGTACCTTGAAAAACACGTTAAGCTGATGGTCCTGGCTGTTATTCGTGGATCTTTGACAGTCATTCTGGTTCAGAAGCCTATAAATCTGACAACCACAATGATCATGATGAATCTTTGTTCGATAATATTGTATCATCGTGTAGTCACAAAACATAATAAGCCGGCGCCCGCAAGGGCCGATGCCTAGCCAGGGGTGCGGGTATTTCCAAAGAGATACCGTGGTCCCCGGCACACAGGCAACTGAGGCAACACGGGTGGGTTTTAGTCAGTAAAAGTCTGACACGCCCTCCTGCTCAACCCAGAGCGGGAGAAGTTATTCGATAATCTCCCAGCCTCAAAAAAAAGAAAACTGTATTAAGCAACACAAATTGTAGACAATCAAAATTGGATACCCGTGAGGCTGTACCCACATCTTCCTATTCCTACAATAAGCGAAACTCAACGTAATAGTACCTCCATCCTATTAAAATACATCACATTATTGACCATGTACTCAGACGAGTACAATCAAAATCGTGGATATTGCGTCCCGGTGATTCGTACGGCAGTCGGTTTCTTTTGTTGCCGGCTCGTCCGTCACGTGCCCGGATCCGATCGATTCTCGAGTATCTTTGTTGAAAATTGAAAGGACCCAACAAGAATAGTTAGCTTTTTCGGTATTGTTATGTTGACTCTCGTACATGTATGATATTGGCAGTTCTATGGGGCCAGCTTATGAAGAGTATTTGCTCTGCAGCAGACTATTATAACCGAAGAAAAAACAGAGGAGGTTCTCAAGTCGACGCGTTTTTTTTTTTATGTATGGCCACGCATAACTTTTTTCACAGTACTCTGATTTGATAATTATTTTTTATTGGAAAGGGGTTGGTCCCATATACATTTCGAAAAAAAAAACCAAGCCTAAAGGTAGGAAAACAAGGGATAATTGATTGTTAACTCACAAATTTTAATACTGAGTTAACAAGTAATCAAAAATTAAGCATGTAGTAATGAGTAGATACAATACACAATACAAGTTCGGAAGTCAGTGACATAAAACTAAAAATACATATCCAAAGTCACCGACTTCCGAACTTAGTTATTAAGGTTAAACAAAGCAGGTTTATTATTTTTTACTTTTCAGTTTTTTCGGCGGTTTAATTTTTTTGTTAAAAAGTTTTTTTTATTACATCAGACTAGCCTCTGAAAGCATCATCGCGCGTAGATTTCGGAAATTATCCTACGGGAACGTACTACCGAGATAAAAAGTATCTTATCAGTTAATTCAGGTTATAAATTATTGGTGTGTCAAATTTCAACCAAATCCATTTGGCAGTTTTTGCGTGATTCAGTAACAATCTTCCTTTATAATATTAATTAGTACAACACAGTATCTCTCCATCAATTGGCCAAAATCTTAGAGGATAAGGTGTGCACGGATGGAATTTGGATGTAGTGTGCAACCCTTTATACAAATCGTACATACCTACTATGCCTACTTCGGACAGTCATCTACGGATTCGGGTTTGGAGCGGATTTATCGAATGGAGCGCGCAAACAGTGGGGTCGTAGCTGGGAAGAGTCCAACAGAACTCTCCGTTCTTCCCAGACGGACGGTATTCATGAGGATTTCCCCGCGAGCAAAACAAGGTATGTATACGTCAAAGAAAAAGAAAACACTATCATATCATCATAGCTTATATTCCCCGAGGGATTGGGCAGAGGTGCATAGTGTACCAATCAACTCAGCGTATTGCAGTCCACTGCTGGATTTAGGCCACTCCCAGGCTGCGCCACAACACTCTATCCTCCGCCTTCCACATCTAGTGTCCCAGCCACCTTTTTAAGGTCGTCGGTCCATCTAGCTGGCGTCCCACACTACGATTGCCGATGCGCGATCTCCACTCAAGACTCGTCTGCTCCATCGGCCATCGGTCGATTCCTGAATCTATCCTTCAAAGAAACTACTAGCATAGCCCGTTCTATAGCGCAAAGTACACCAATATTGGTAAAATCTTAAAGATAAAAACTGTTTCAACAAACATCACAATTATAAAGTGGTCGCCATCTCGATGGATCTTTGAGCGTTCTATAAGGCTACAAACTTCATGACTCGACTAAATCTAACTTATTTAATTTGTCCCTGGACCAAGTTTAATGAAATAAACAGCAATCAGAGAGTTAATCTTACGCTGATGGTCCGTAAGTCTACACTCAGTGCTATTTGTCGTAATCTTGAAAGTTAGGGTTTCAGAGGTAAAAGTTCAGTGGCAAAAATTAAGTTTATTTATTTCGAAAGATTGTACCGTGTGGTGCCGGACGTAAAAGAATAACACCATTCCATTTCTTCCCGTGGGTGTCGTAAAAGGCGACTAAGGGACTTACTAGAGAATGGGCAGCAGCGTTCTCTATGCATTTTATCACCATACTGCGATCGCCAACCCGCCTGCCAAGCGTGGCGATTATGGCAAAACCTCCCTTTTGGGGGAGGCCTATATCCAGTAGTAGACGTCTTTCGGCTGATATGATGACTTCGAAAGACACCTTATTTTAGTTTGTCCAGTAAATACCATAATTAATAATTTTGTGTCACAAGGTGGTCGGATTGTCTAAGTACATTTGTGTCATATTTTGTCTAAACACAAACTGTCATGACGACCAATGACTCAGAGCAAGATTAAATTATAATAATTATTTTGCGTTATCTATGCTGTGTGATTTTGATTTAGTTTTTTCTTGTTTGAAAGGTGTATTAGTCCGGAGGGTTCTTAGATATGTTTCATCAAAATCGGTTCAGCCGTTTGAAGATTATCAGCTCTTTTCTGGTTGAAAAAGGGATTTTAGCCTCTTCCATGGGTCTGATCAACTCAAAATTTGGGATTCTATTACTTCAGTGATATTAGACGAAAAAAAAACCTTGAACTGATGCTGGAGCAACACCTGGAATTTCCAGGAAACCCAAGTTATTCACCAACAAACAGCAGAAATATCGTGTTTGGGCTCATTGAAAAGGTCTCAATGAATAGATTATAGATAAATGGTGATTTAAGGGAGACATTAAGTTTAAAAAGCAAGAAATAAAAATTAAATTAAAAATTTAAAAAACCCCCGATCCAAACAAAAGCTCTAAAAAGTAAAAAATAATATTTATAGGCCTTTTAATTTGAACGTAATATTTTAATCAGGGCATTGTCAAGTCGGGGGACGGCTAGGCCTCTGTTTGGCGTTTTCATTGACCGTCCCCCGACTTGACAATGCCCTGATTAAAATATTACGTTAAATATAATTTTTTACTTTTTAGAGTTTTAGTTTGGGTCGGGGGTTTTTTAAATTTTAAATTTAATTTTTTTGTTTATACTATTGCATGTAGTGGGTAGGTAATCATTGGAACTACCAGTCCGATTTCAAAAGTTATTTTTGCATTTGATAGCCTAATTCTTGAGGAAGAATAAATGCTATTTAAGAGCACGCTACGACCGCAAAGATGAAGACACAGACTGAGGTCTGCCTCGGTTCTGCTGAGGCACGTACCAACGATGGCTTCAATGCTGTACGCTCGCTGCTAAATAGACTTCGTGGCAGCCCCAACAGCATTCTACGCGCTATAGCCGGGAGACATGACAGCCCGTTGGTGAGGTCACTTGTCACCTGTACACTGTCTGTGTTAGTATTTAAGTACTAACATAGGTTAAGACCATTGTTACTAACCCAATGGATCTTTGATATCTGAATTAATAAATTGATAACATTAATAATTGCCGAATCAGTGACATATTATGTAGTTGTTTCATCGTCTATGGGTCGGCCGCCTAATGTACTGCACTGACTAGTTGCTGCGATAAAATAAGAATAATAATTCAAACGTGAGAGCGTTCTCCGGTGTTCAGTGTGAAGCCAAAGGTCGTACAAGGTTGGCAGAAAAACAAAAACATGTCGTTGAAAATCGCAAATAATCGGTAAGGCACTCGAAAGGTAATTAAAGATATTAGAAAACACGAAACGAGCAAGGAAGTGCAGTCGGCAAATGTCTAGTGTAAATGTCAATTGGCTGTCATGCCAATGACATAGACTAAAAATTTATGACTGAAAAGAAAAAGTCAGAAAGAATAATAAGAGAAAACAAAGTTATATCGCAGGCGGGCCCATGCCATGCTATAGAATATAAGACATTTCACGCTGACGAAGTTAAGGGCAGAAGCTAGGAAAGTACATAGTAATTCCTTGCTCTCTAGACATCTGTAATGATTTGATGCACGTCAAAGACCGAACCGACCGCATCATGTTATAGTCTTAAGTATGAGAACAAATAAAGTTCCTGTTAAAATTGCTTTCTTGTACAGTCTTAGCAATGGTGAAATAAATTTAGAAGCTTTCTACAAACGGAAACCAAAATGAACCCATGCCGGTCGATGATAGACACACAATCCTCATCCTCAATATATAATACTACCTTTTACCTGCGGCTTCGCCCGCGCGGAACTTTCATCCCTTATTTAACTCCCTTAGGGGTTGAAGTTCGAAAAATCCTTCTTTATTCCTTGTCTACATTATAAAGGGAACCTCTGTGCAAAATTTCAGCTTTCTAGGTCCTAGGGTTTGGGCTGGGCGTTGATGAGTCAGTCAGTCAGGACTTTTATTTTATTTATATAGATTTAAACATAAATGCGAAAGTAAGATTGTTTGTTTTTTTGCTAAGCTTTCACGGTAAAATAGCTGAACGGATTTATATGAAATTTGGTGCATAGATAGATCATGACCTGGCGACTTTTCATCCTAGATCGCAGATGAAATCGCGGGCACCAGCTAGTACCTAACATTATAACGCCATTAGAAATAATGGATTGAACCGAATATTGTCCTACTAAATTGAAGGAGAGAAATTTATGTCCATTCGGAGAAAAGAAAAACAATGAAAGATAATATTGAGTTCAATTGAAGTTCGTTACCTCGTCTACTTTATGTTTACGTGACAGCTCAAGTGTAAAGCGCTTCTTCTTTCTTATAGGCTGTTGTTATGCGAAAAAAATGTTAGAATATTTTTAATATTTTGTAAAAAGAAATATGTATACATTTTCGTATACCTAAGTAGGTGCTTTGCTTTCAGTACAAGTCTGTTCTTAGATTAAAGTTTAGCAATATGAGGCACAAATGTATAGTTGATAGGTACAACCACTGTTCGTTGTAAACTATTGAAGGTCCGAATCGTGCTTTTCCTGATGCTTTGATGCTTAGAAACCTACCTACTACAAATATGTATTTTAACTTCCCATTTAAAAAAAACTCTCAATATTCATCAATTCTAAAATTCTCATTCCGTTTTCGAACATAGGTTTAATGGACTTATATTCATTCTTATTTAATACGAGCATATTATTAAACATAACCACATCATAATAAGTTTCATTATAATATGAAACCTCTATTCAATATGGCATTAACAGTCGTTGTACTCCCACGTTCCGTTTATTAAAAATACTTTCAATAAAACGTTTCAATCTCCGATGCGATACATAAAGGCAGTGTATATTGAACGATACGGTTGCACCTTTCGAACGAGGCTCAAAGGTTTTCAGGGCTGACAGTTACTCGTAGAGCTCACAGTATAATTAAATATCCAGTGGTACAACGCGTTTTTTATAGAGAGGTAGGACCTTTTTGTTTTGGCCTGTCAGACCAGGCAACTTTTAAAACACTAGGTTTTTGTCGCGTGAAGTTTCTCTTTTTAACATAGAACGTATCCTACTCAGCAATAGCGTAGTTTTCTAGCAGTGAAATCTATTTTTTAATTGGATCAGTAGTTGCAAAGATTTCTCCTTACAACAAACTCACAAAAACGCAAAAACAAAGGGGTGTTATAAGTTTAACGTGTCTGTGTCTGTGTGTGTGTGTGTGTGTGTATGTGTGTGTGTGTGTGTGTGGGTGTGTGTGTGTGTGTGTGTATGGGTGTGTGTGTGTGATCCGATTTTTCTGTTTGTTGAAGGGATTTGAGCATCTTCCACGGGTCTGATAAAGTCGAAATTTGGTATTCTATTACTTCAATGATATTAGACGAACAAAATAACCTTGACCTAGTGCTGGAGCAACACCTGGAATTTCCAGGATACCCAAGTTACTCACCAACAAACAGCAGAAGTATCGTGTTTGGGCTCATTGAAAAGGTTTCAATGAATGGGTTATGGATACATGGTGATCAGGACGAGGATTTAGGATAAATTAGTAACAAACTTCAAGAAACATGCAACGTTGCGCAGATTTAAGCGAGCAAGTTTAAAAAGCAGGAAATAAAAATTAAATTTAAAATTTAAAAAACCCCCGACATAAACGAAAACTCTAAAAAGTAAAAAAAAATGGCCTTTTAAGTTGTAGGTAATATTTGATTAAGGCATTTTTTTATTATTATGAAAAGTATAGATTTCAACTTTCAATAAAACGTTTCAATATACCTAAGTTACAGGCTGCGAATATTGAACGATAAGGTTGCACCTTTCGAGCGAGGTTATAAATAAGGTCTTCATGTACGACATTTATTCACAGTGCTCACAGTATAATTAAATATCCAGTGGTAAAGCGTGTTATATATGGGAAGGTAGGACCTTAACGTTTTGACGTATACAACACAAGTTATACAACATAGTTGAAAAATATCAATGCAGCATTCATCTATCTATATATTGTTATATTATACTAATAATTCAGCTGAAAAGTTTATTTTTTTGTTTGAACGCGGTAATCTCTGGAATTACCATAAGATATGAAAAAAAAATCACCGACTTCAAAAAGGTGGAGGTTATCAATTCCACTTGTTTATATATATTTTTTTTTCATGTACTATCAGGCATAACTCCGACAAAATTATTTTTTCTATTTATGTATATATTTATAGGAGTTTATTCTGAAATGGTCCCATTTAAATTTCATTTAGATCTGATGATGAATTTCGGAGACAGACAACGGAACTGTTCAAAAAAACAACCACGATTGCTGCTATTGCATAAATATGCATTGTTTTGACCCCGAGGATGATGAAATTTCGTGATGATGTGGAGTATAACTAAAAAGTGAAAAATAAAAATAAACTTTTTCCAAAAAAAACCAAGACTTTAATGCTAAGAAAAAGTTTTTAAAGCCGAATTCTTAAGGAGGGCTATATATTATTTAACTGATAATAAAATTGTTTTATTTCTGATTGTGTTCCTAACATCACGCCATGACCCTTGCAGCCTAGTAAAAGAAAAGAAGTAAAAAAAAGTAACGCTAGCGCTTTTTGCTGAACAGCACCCTAATTGCGTAACTCACGATTCATCATAATCTGTATCGTTTTGAAACGGATTGTTAAACCATTGCTTCATATGTTCGAAAAATTTATCTGTTCGACAACATAAATAACGCAATGGATATTGTTTAACTGTGAAGACGAAACCAATTATGATCAATCGTGAGTTACGCAATTAGGGTGCTGGGCCTTTTTGTGCAGCCGTGAGGCACACTTTAATGCTAGTTTCTGACATTGCACTTTACACTTTTTATTTGATTTAGATTTGACTTTTTTCTACTGTATATTGTGTGCCTTTTAGTCCGTGCTAAATAAATGTATTTGTTATATGTCTTTCTTTTTAAACAATGTGATAGCGCGGTTAGGTCATTCGATGCGACGGGGTGAGTAAGGAAAAAAATTCTCACGCGGGCAAAAGCTAATATGAAATTTTGGGCACAAAATGATACGCAATAACCGGAGTCATTTTGAGACCTATTGCCTGTGTCATAGGTTTTATTCTTGTTCGATACAAATTGTTTGCAGACTATTCTTAGATAACCGCACTTGTTAGACTAGCCTCTGTAGATACATCTTTATCATTATTCTGCCTTAATCACAATGTATTACTTCATTCTTCTTTATACTTCTCTATTAGTCGTCATGTCGGTAATCACCCCATTTCTTACTATGTAGACACATAAGCCCACGATACAGTAAATAAGGCGCCGCTATAAATATATAAGCACAAACAAGCGATTCAAAATGAATCCGCTACAGTAACTACCTACAGATGTTATGTTACAGTTCAATCAACCCCAGTTTTTCATCCCGCCACCCCTGCCTGCTCAAATTACTTGCTTTGACCGACTGTACATAGAGGTATATAGGTTTAGACTGTGCCAGTACCTGTTATGCCCAGTTTATATTAGTGAAACTTAATATGAAATATAACGGTGGGTAGCGAGAGTGTATGGGTGGCCGTCACTTTCTTCTGCGAAGCAGTGATGCTCGCGAAGAGGGAGTTGGCGCACGTGACGGAGAGGCAATCTATGCGCCCTCACGGCCCTAGTCACTGCAGCAGACGCCCTGGGTGTCGGAAATCCCAGGCTGATTCCCGGCCACCGCAGGTGCGGGCTTGCGGATGGCAAGTAACGGATCGACGGCGCGTTGCGTTCCACGCGCGCCTCAAGGAGATGTCAGCACCAACTGGTAGGGTTCGCAAGGGCCAATGCCTGCCAGGTGTGCAGGTTGTTCGAAAAAGATACCACGACCCCTGGCACACAGGCGACTGAAGGAACACGGGTGGGTTTTAGTCAGTAAAAGTCTGACACGACCTCCTGCTGCACCCAGAGCGGAATAAGTTATTTGATGATTTCCCAACCTCAAAAAAGAAAACACCTATGACGTGTTAATTTTGATTGTGATTTTGTATTATTGATTCGGATAGAGTACCTATGTTTAACTTAGTTTCAGTCAAAAGCATACACTAGTAGCCGTTTTTATAAAATGAAGTTAGGAAAAGTTGTTCTTAAAAATACTCCACCCAGAGCGGGAGTAGTTATTTGATGATTTTCCCACCCTCAAAAAAAAAAGACGGTGGGTAGGGGTAGTGACCGGGGACATTGGTGTAGTGATCGAAAGCGCTCCCGCTGCGCATGACGACCTGAGTTTCATTCCCAGGTCTGGCAAGTGTCTTCAAAACGTATGCAATGCAACATGATATGTGACACAATAAACATGCGAATTTGTTTCAATGTGTGAATCATGTTACGTTTAGACCAATATTTACTGGGCACTTTAGAGTAACAGGAAAGATGTGCATTTGGATTGAGTGATCTTTTTTTATTTCGTGACAAAATCTGATTGTACATTTAGTCAAAAATAGTCAAAACTCATAGCCCAAAGTAAAAAAATTGTCACTCTCAAGGGTCTTCAGTTATTGCCTAAAGTGTGGATCACTCAATTCAGACATTTTGCAAAAATGATCTAAATCTCAACAAAAACTTACTCTAATGACTAAATTTATATGTAAAAAATTAGTCTTCAAATTGTCACAATGTTTTATAAAACCATCTAGGGATTTAAAGCTAATTCCAGGTATCTATGATAGTCACATTGGATCACTCAGTTCAGACATCATTTTGTCTGAGAGATCGTTGTAATAAAGTTTTGGTTGAATTTTTCCATACATCTATTTTTTTATCCTAAAATTTATGTTCCGAATATATTTGTACAATAAATTTCATTACACAAATACCTTTTGTTAAAAAGTTAGGAGTAATTCAATGTTTTTAAATTTGCTGAACTGAGTGATCCTTATGAATACTTATAGGTATTATATAGGCTTCGTATTGATTTACACAAACAATGATTAATTTTTGTACAACTTTATGACTAAAGTTTTACATAAAAATCATTTACATAAACAGCTTAATTTATGAGATATTAGAACTTTAATTTTTTAAAGAAGTTGAGTGTTGTAGGGTGTACAGTCACGAGCAATAATATGTATTCGCTTACCAACTTTTAAAAGTGATTTTCTCCACTTTTACTCATTGTAATCTTATTTTATTATAAAAATAATGTTTTGGGACCCACACTATAATGAAATACCCAAGTTATCTCAAGGTTGCAATCGCTATTTAAAAGAAAATCGCTTTTGAATTTGGCGATGTGTATACATATTAATGCTCGTGACTGTACATATGATTTTAACTTTTAATGAATATTTTTTCTTCTACCCGACATATTTGATTGTTATTTGCAGCGTCGCATGTTTCATTTAGTTTTATACGAGATTTAGTGCACATATGTACATGAGCTTACGTGATAGTGACAATATAATTATGTGTGATGGAATTTCTTTTAGCTACGAGGAGACTTGTCTTTCATGTAATAATAATCCTATATATGGTTATAAACTTTCAAGTGTTATTTTCATGGATTTGAATGGAACAAAACAGGTAAATTTACACAATGTGCCCGAAATCCTACTAATATTAGGTCTTTACCTATGAAATTGCCGTTCTGCAGTACTGGCCATTTCAAATCAAAATAATTTTTGTTTGGCTAAGAATTCTAATTTCAAATTAATTTTATTTTAAAAACATGGTTTTTTTTTCTAAAAGTAGTCATTTCTTTATTGATTAGTGTTACATTTTCATCGCATTTCAATCTTTTTCGTCATCATGGATACGTTAAAAATTCGAGTAATTATGGAATATGAGTACCGTCGTGGCAGCAACGCGGCACAAGCGGCACGCAACATCAACGACGTTTACGGAGCTAACACTACAAACCAACGCACCACCTGTTATTGGTTTGCTCGCTTCCGTTCTGGAAATTTCGACCTGAAAAATGAACCTCGCGGTCGTCCGAAGACTTTGGTCAACAATGACGAATTAAAGGCGATTGTGGAAGCTGATGATACACAATCTACGGCTGAATTAGCAGCAGCTTTCGACGTTAGCGTCAAAACAATATTGGTCCATTTGCGTCAAATTGGCAAGGTAAAAAAGCTTGACAAATGGGTGCCCCACGAACTCAATGATCGCCAGCGCGAAGTACGCGTCGAGACGTGCCTTGCACTGCTCAACAGACACACAAATGAAGGAATTTTGAACCGCATTGTTACCTGCGATGAAAAATGGATTCTGTTTGATAACCGTAAGCGCTCAGCAAGTTGGTTGGATCCTGGTTCAGCACCTAAACAATGCCCTAAACGAAAACTTACCGCTAGAAAAGTGATGGTCACTGTTTGGTGGTCTAGCGCCGGTGTGATTCATCACAGCTTCTTACCAAACGGGGTGAGCATTACTGCAGATGTGTACTGTGAAGAACTGAACACAATGATGGAGAAGCTGGCGCATCTCCAACCAGCATTGGTCAATCGCTCGTCTCCGCTGCTCCTGCACGACAACGCGCGACCTCATACTGCACAGCAGACGGTCTCCAAGTTGCAAGAACTGGGGTTGGAAGCTCTCCGTCATCCGCCCTACTCACCAGACCTTGCGCCTACAGACTACTACTTTTTCCAGAATTTGGATAACTTCTTGGCGGGAAAAAAATTTAATACCCGAGAGGCAGTACAAAATGCCTTTGAAGAATTTGTTGCCTCCCGTCCAGCTGATTTCTTTAAGAAGGGCATCAATAAACTGCCACTGCGATGGCAAAGATGCATTGATTGCATGGGTGATTACTTCGATTAATACAAATAAAAAATTCATGAAAAAAATTTGTTTAAATTTTTTCATACAAAACGGCAATTTCATAGGTAAAGACCTATTATTATAAATGTGAAAGTTTGTGAAGATGTTTATTACTCTATCACGCAAAAACGGCTGAACGGATAAGCGCCTACAGACTGAAAACCGACAAGACTCTACTTCGACGGGACTCTTCGCCGACAGGTTTTTTTTTTTTTTTTTTTTTTTTTTTTTTTGTGAATGGCATCTCGCAGTTGACCTTGAGAGGCCGTGACTGCTCAACCGGACTTTCCTGTGAAGGTTTTTAGGAATCTAAAAGCCTCCAGCCAGGGCGTAAACCTACTTAAACCTAAAACGACTGCGCACTGAGGGCACCCCCTGTGGGGTACGAACCTCGGCTCAGGGAGTCGCTGGCGGGGGGGGGGCAGCTAGTACTATCAGGGACAGGCTGGATCAAGGTATTATTTTCATGATTATTAGACGGGGAATTTAAAGCTACTGGCTCAGCTGCGGCGCGGGCTGGCGCATCAACGAGCAAGGGACGGTCGGGGGTCTGATCGCTACTCGGGAGTCTTCGCGGGGCGCGAGGACCTCGGCGGCGAGGTCGGTAGGACGGTCGTCGTTTGTTTTTGTGTACTGTACTGGTGGCCCTATTCTTTTCTTGGAGAACAGTGATGGGGTCGTCTGGGTCTGAGAGGACATGTTTCGGCCTGCGAATACTACTGATTCTACTGGGGACATAACTAGCGGCCTTCACAATCAAGGGATTGCGATGTATCTCGGCTTTATCGAAGAAACGCTTCGAGTTGCGTTTCATGAATTGAGCAATAGTGGGCATTTTCAGATCGAGATGGAGGATCTCGTTCCGAACGTACCATGGGGAGCCTGTGGCTTGGAGGAGGAAACGGTTTTGGAGGGTCTGCATCCTATGGATGTGTCGGGGGTGCGTGTGTGCAAAGACTGCACATGCATACGTCATGATGGGCCTTATGCACGCCGTGTAAATACGCAATTTGCACTTGAGTGACAATTTGCTACGTGCGTTCAGAACAGAATGCAACCTTCCGAGAGCGAAGGCGGCGCGTGAGCGCGCCTTCCTGATATGCTCAGAGAAGGAGAGGTGCTGATCTAGAATCACTCCAAGGTATTTGGCTTGCTTTTCCCAAGGGATCGGCTTGCCGAATATGGAGATGGCCGGGAGGGGGTCTTGGCGGCGCTGCGGTCTCTTTAAGAGAACCGCCTGGCTCTTGTCCGGATTTAGTTCGATTCGCCATTTCCTAAACCATGCACCGAGTACGTTGACTGCGGTCTGGAGGGATTTGGCTATCGCTTTGGAACTACGCCCAGAGTGGTAGATGGCCGTGTCGTCTGCGAACAGAGCCAACTGAGCCTTGCCACTCTTGGGGATATCGCTGGTGAACAACGTAAAGATGAGAGGGGATAGCACGGCGCCCTGAGGGACGCCGGCGCGAATCGGGTGGGGGGATGAGAGAGCCCCTTCGATGCGATAGCGAAAGGTGCGGTTCGACAGAAAATCTCGTAAGATGAGTACGAGTCGGTCCGGCACGCCGAGTTTGTACAGCTTGTAAATCAAGCCGTTGTGCCAGACCTTGTCGAAGGCTTTCGCTATGTCGAAAAATACTGCACCGGTCGCATAGTTGCGTTGGAGACCAACGCCTATATGCTCTACGATCCGGTGTACCTGTTGTACGCAACTGTGCTGGGTTCGGAAGCCGAACTGCTCGTTGGGTATCAGGCCTTTAGTCTCGGCGAAGTCCCTGAGGCGCTTGTAAATAAGTCGCTCATAGATTTTTCCGAGGCTGTCCAGTAAACTGATGGGCCGGTAGCTCGCGGGCTCCGTTTTGGGTTTGCCTGGTTTTTCAAAGCCAATGACCGTGGCTTGCTTCCAAGCTTGGGGGAAGATGTTATTGCTCAAGGCTCCATTGAAGATGGTGGTCAAGAGCATGATCAGGTGGGCGGGTAGCATCTGGATCACCTTATTGGTGATGCCGTCAGCTCCGGGGGCCTTTCGGGGTTTCAGACCCTTGATGATCTCGTGAACTTCGTCCGGGGTGACGAGAGGTAATGGATCATCAGGGTCTTCGACGGGCGGGAGAGAGGTTCTACGTTCGACTTCAGCGTCCACCTCATCGAGGTGTGCTTGGTCTACAGGTAGAGAGCTGGGTGTGCATTGGGCCTCAAGACTATCGGCGAGGCATTCGGCCTTTTCGATGTCGTCGAAAGCAACGGTGCCATCGGGCCGGGTCAGGGGGGGCATGGTGGCTATTTCTCGGGACTTGAGTTTCCTCTGGAGTTCCCAGAAAGCTAAGTGCGTGGGTTCCAACTCGCTCAGCATCTTGTCCCAGCCCGCGTCACGTAGCTCCGACATGCGTGTCTTTACAGCTCGCTGTAAATAGCGCATGTGAGCTTTGTTCGCGTCGCAGGGAAAGTTGCTGTAGGCACGAACGGCCGCGTTCTTCTCATTCAGCAGTTCGCGTACATCGTCCGGCAGCTTCCAGCGGGGGTCTTCCCCTACCGGAACCCGCCTCGAACAGTCGTTCAGGACAGATTGTACGTGACCCGTGAATGAGTCGATCGCGGCCGTTGTGTCCGCTAGAGAGTCGAAATGGTCGGGGATGGCGTCCAAGTGGGCGGATGTGTTGGATTTCAGCGAATCGCTTACTCTCCTCCAGTCTGTTACCACTTTGGTGAGCGGAGGTTGGTCGGTATCTGGGAGACCCGTGCGGGGGGCCAGATGCACGACTACCGGACGGTGGTCAGAGGTGAGCTCGTTTATTGCCTCTATGGAATTCAACCGTAGGTTGATCCTTTTCAGAATTGCAATGTCGAGTACGTCAGGTCTGTGATCCACTGTGTGGGGGAAATGAGTCGGCGACATCGGGGCGATGACGTCGAAGGACAGGGTCGAGCAGAGGTTGAACAGGTGTCTCCCTCTGGTCGATTCCCTGGAACTATTCCACGCGGGGTGTTTCGCATTGAGGTCGCCCGCTATGATAACGGAGTCGCTCATGCTCAACAGGGCGGTGAGGTCATTGGAGAACAGTTGAAAGTCCTCTGATTCGGTCTGGGGAGGAAGGTAGGCTGAGACTAGTGTGATGGGTTGATGACCCGTCATGCCCAGTCGGCAGACTGACACTTCTAATCGGGAGAGGGGGGGGGCATCCATAGGAATGCAGTGTAGGGACTTTTTGTAATAAATGAGAGTTCCACCCTTATGGCAATGTGCTCTGTCGTTGCGAACTATTTTATAGTTGGCAATTCTCGGGTCACGATAGCAGGGTTTTAAGAACGTCTCTTGAACTAACAGGATATCCAAGTGATGGTCGCGGAGGAACGTGGCGATCTCATCCCTTTGGGTACGGATACCGTTGGCGTTAAAAGTTCCTAGTTTTAGGGATCGGGGTTTAGTACGCGTAGGGGCCGTATTATCCATTGTGGTTCACGGAAAGTCTAGCGTTTAAAAGGGCTTGCGTAATGTCAGGGTACGCATCATAGATGGCGTATATCCTAAGGATATCGCCTGCCTTTGTGGCGGCATCTACCTCCATGGCCATCTGATGGGCACGGGGGGTGCAGAAAGTGAAAAACGCGTTATCGAGCTTTTGATGCACGACGGCGGGGGACATGGTCATGGGACCGGCGTAAGTGGGTGCGGGGCGCGCCTCGGGGCGTGCTCCAACGCGGGGGTCGCGGGACGCGGGGGTCGCGGCGGCGGGGGGCGCGGCGGCGGTGGTCGCGGTAAGAGGTGCGGTAGGGGGCGCGGGAGCGCCTGAACCCGGGTTCTTGGGCTGAGGGATGGGCGCGGGGACGGGCCTGGCTGAAGCCATCGCAGGGAACGCCTGCTGGTGGTTCAGGAAGTTCCAGGGGCTCGGTCTCTGGGGGCTGAGCCTATCTGGGAGGTACCCTGAGGGGGCTTCCCTTTGCTGGCGGGCGTCGGCACGCTTCACCAGCTTGGGAGAAGTGGTTTTGGGTGCTTTCGAGCACCCCCTATAATTGGCAGGGTGACCGGCTTCGCCGCATAAGACGCAGCTCGGCGGTTCCGTGCACAAGGAGCGGTCCTTGGGCCTGGTACAATCCGCTGTACCGTGGCTACCTAAGCACTTTACGCACCTAGGGGTGGCGTAACAGTGCGATTGCGCGTGTCCGTACAATTGACACCTGTGACATTGGCCGATTGTTCCCGTCTTGTAGGGCTTTTCGATCCGAATGCCGGACAGGTTGCAAATTGTACGAAGATTAAATATCGGGTTATGGCCCTCAAAGGGCGGGCAGACTACGAGCACCATGTCGTATGGCACTCCGCGGCGGGCGCGGTGCATCCGGTGCACTTCGGTGTACGGGATGTTTTGAAAGTCAAGGTCGGCCTTGACTTCTTCCACGGTGATTTCGACCGGAACCCTCTTTAAGACAACTCGTGTCTGTCGGTCTTCTGGGAGGGCGTACGTGTGGAATGACACGTTACGGTTTCGGAGGAGTTTGGTAAGGCTGCGGTAGTCGCTAGCCGTCGGGATCGCTACCTTTATCCCTTGGAGGGTGGTGCGGGCGCTGGTGTAGGCAATCTTTTGCTCTAAGCACCATTTGGACACGTCGGTCCATTTTGATTTGTCTTGGATGAAGACAGGGGGCGGAACGGGCACCTTTTTCCCCGCAGCGGCGCGGGGTACGGCGGTGGGTGCGGGCGCGGTCGCGGTCGCAGTCGCGGGGGTCGCGGGGGTTGCGGGGATCGCGGGGGTTGCGGGGATCGCGGGGGTCGACTCGGTCGGGAAAGGGGTGGGGGGGCGGTCGGTTACGAGCGCGGTAATTTTAGAAGATCGCGAGGAATCGCAGACTTTCTTCTTTCTCTTCTTCCCCTTCGACTTTGACTCAACTGGGGTGAAGCCCTCTTCTTGAGTCACTTGAGTCACTGCCACTTCCTCTTCGTTCGAGGAGGGAGAAGAGAAACAAGCTGTTCCTGGTGATTCGGGGGTGCAAGGGCAGTCTTCAGCGTCCATAAGGTCGGACGCTGCGTCGGAGAAAAGCTCCTGGGATTGCGGGGTTGCCAAGGCCGGTGAAGCCGGGGAATCGTTATAAGTTATAACAACAACGGGCGCGGGTTTATTTTCGGTCGCGGACGCGGCGGGAAAAGTTGGCTTTTCATGGCCTAACATGCGATTTATTATATCGCGGGACTCGGGGTCCTTAAGGATCGTCCTCAAGGTCGCCCAAAAGGCTTCCTTGGGAACTTCCATGATTGAAGGGTAGGGGGGGGTGTTACCTACTTCCCACTCATAAGGAGTGAGCCTAAGTCCCTATTTCTCCTAACAATCCTAACGTCTACTTCCCCGGGGGGATGCCCGGGGATGTGTGATTCCTCCCTGTCGGGTATAGACAGGGAGATGTGTACCTCGGGTGAGCCCTAAGCTTGTAAACCTGTTGCCAATCTTAATGTGCAACAGGGCCCTGTCAGTCTAGCGCGAGGAGCGTAGACACGCCCCAAAGACACTAGGTGTGTAGCTGTGGAAGGAACACTGTCACCAGTGACGACTAGGAGATCCCCCAAGGCCGTCGGTCTGGGACCCGTCCAATTCACTGCCTTGCCTTGAAGAGGTTCGGCGGGTGTGTTGGGACAACACCCTCTCGGTTTCGTTGGCACCGTAAGGTTTCCACCGAGAACCACGAAACTGTGGATTTTACCCAGAAGGGGCCAAGTGAATTTACTTGACGATTTACTTCCGTAAAGAAACAGATGTTTGCCTTGAAAAAGACAGTTTTTGTTGTAATTAATAATCCAGTCAATAATTAAATTAATTGGATTATTAATTCGTAGTGTTCGCAGCGGGGCGCGGCGAGTCAGGTTGGCGGCGGAGGATGAGTCACGCAGCGGTAGGCAGGAACAATTAGCACGTGCGCTCAGGGCGAGTGTCACGGGCTAATTGTTGTTCGCCGACAGGACCTTGCGCCATTACTAAATAGTCAAGAAACTGCCACTAAAATGGAAGTAGCGCTCGCCGGTCGTTACCGGGGCATCGCTCGCTACGCTCGCTCGGCTCGCGCGTGGTTAGTCGCAATTCTAACCTAACTTATTCGATCGGTAAGCAGTATTGACGAAAATATATAATCGTGAAAATATATCACTAAAGACAGACAATGAAGAAGTAAAATGCCCGTTACATGTATCCAACAGATTCAACGAATTCTTTGCGACGGTAGGGCAAAGTCAATCAACTGACTCATCCAAAAACATTGGAAAACCCGTGGTCAACCCCTCTACTTGTTCAATGTATGTGCGCCCGGTAGACCAAAAAGAAATAGTTAATATAATAAGATCAACTAAAAATAAACATAGCGCCGGTATCGATGACATTCCACCAATTTTATTAAAGCAATGCGCAATAGAACTTTCCTTTCCTCTAATGTTTTTAATCAATCAAAGTTTCCAAGACGGCCAATTTCCAGACGCACTTAAAGTAGCTTTAGTAAAACCAGTACATAAAAAAGGGGACAAGCATACCCCAAGCAATTATAGACCCATAGCACTGCTACCAACCTTTTCCAAAATATTTGAAAAAGCTATGTGCAATCAGTTATATATGTTCTTAGAAAAGTTTAATATTCTTGACGACGCACAAAATGGATTCAGAAAATGTAGATCAACAACATTAGCAGTTTATAAATATGTTCAACAAGCACTACAATATATAAACGACAAACAATATGTAATTGGGCTACTACTAGACATGACAAAAGCTTACGACAAGGTCCGTTATGACATCTTACTCACTAAACTATATGGTTGCGGCGTACGAGGACCAGCTTATTCGTGGTTCAAATCATATTTACATAATAGGACACAAATAGTACGAATTGAAAATTACGACCATGATAAAAATCAGATCAAAACCATTAGATCACAAGAAAAACAAATTACTTGTTCAATCGCACAAGGGAGTGTGTTAGGATGCCCACTATTTTTAATTTATATTAATGACCTTCCCAAAACATTAGATAAAGATAACGCTTTACCAGTATTATTTGCAGACGATATTTCAATATTAATCAAGTGTGGAAATGTAAATAACCCTAGTCTGCAAATACAAGATACCCTCCAAACTGTAGATACTTGGCTCCAGACCCACAACTTGGAAATTAATAGCAATAAAACTAAAATAATACAATTTAGATCATACAAAAAACCACCTCTGAATCTAAAAACAATATTCAAAAACACGCAAATAGAAGAAGTTAATACGTTTAGCCTACTTGGCATAAATATTGACACGCACATTAACTGGAAGTCACACATAGACCGTATAAAAACAAAACTCTCCAGATTCTCGTATGCTCTTTTTCAAATTAAACAAAGCACTAACACACAAACAGCTATGGCTGCTTACTACGCATACGCATACTCATGGCTGCGATATGGCGTTATGCTATGGGGAAATAGTGTTAACGTAGATGAACTATTCATAATACAAAAGAAGTTAGTAAGAATTCTAGCCCAAATTGACAATACGGAGAGCTGCAAACCATTATTTATAAAATATCAGATTCTAACTCTTCCATCAATATACATACTTGACATTTGCGTATTTGTTTTTAAAAATATCGATAAGTTCACAAAAGTAGAAGATACGCACAACGTCAACACTCGCCATAAAAAGAGGTTATGCGCTCCATCCTCAAGAATAAAAATGTTAAGTGATAGCCCATATTATATGGCAATAAAAATATATAATAAGTTGCCCAACATGTTTAAAACTGAAAAATCAGTAACAATATTCCAAAAAAGGGTAAAACTATACCTAATTCAAAATTGTTTCTACTCAGTGAAAGAATATCTAGAGTTTAGCTTAAAATAACGTTTTTCTCTCATGTACAAAAGTGGCGATCTGTCCTATACAAACAATAATATTTAGTCTATCCTATCCTATTTAATTTCATACGATTCTTTTAATTATAATTTTATTTATACTACCTGAAAAGGATGACCTGAATATTGCTGAATAATTGTACCCATTGAATTCATTATTGTTGACATTAATTTGGACTTAATTATAATTTATAATATAAAACAAAATAACTTAATAATAATCTTTAATGCATGCTAAATTTTTGATGAAAAGGGCAGGCGAATTATAACATTGCAATGCTTGTAAAAGGCTGCTAAGTCATAAGTACTAACATCCGATAACACCAACATTGTACACTTAGTTCGCAATAAACGTTTTGACTTTTGACTATTGTGCAGTTCATAATTTATCGACAGATTACAAACTCGCGACAAAGATTATAATCTAACGGTATTTACAATTTTACGGTAACTTAAGTTGCTGATGAGCCCTGTCGGCGAAGAGTCCTGTCGGCGAAGTGTCCTGTCAGCGAAGTCCATTCGAAGTCATGTCGGCGTTCAGTCTATCGGTGTAGTGTCTGTCGGCGTTAAGTCGTACATTGGAACGGATTTGGATGAAATTTGGCAAACTGACAGTTTATAACCTGGATTAACGCATATTACACGGTATTACGCTTAGCTAGTAATTATAATGAAAAGTAGATCGTACAGGTTACCTACTTGGAGGTATTGAATTTATTGCTTCTCAACATCCTGATGGCATCGGTCGTTATCGAGCGCATGGCTGTATAAATGGACGAATAGTTTGCTATGACGATAATTTGGCTAAAACTTATGATAGTACAAATTTACCACGTTATTATCATACAACTTATTTACGCAGTTTATGATTTGTAAGTAATATTGTATTTATATTTCCTTTCCTGTCCTGTAAGTGTCGCCGGGCGTAAAAGAATAGCACCATGCCATTTCTTCCAGTGGGTGTCGTAGAAGGCGACTAAGGGACTTACTAGAGAATGGGCAGCAGCGTTCTCTATGCATTTTACCACCATACTGCGATCGCCAACCCGCCTGCCAAGCGTGGCGATTATGGCAAAACCCCCCATTCTGGGGGAGAACTATGTCCAGCAGTGGACGTCTTTCGGCTGAAATGAATGAATGAATTTCCTTTCTAAATAAAAGAGACGAGCTTAAATGTACTGTATCAATTTTATTTCCGATGATCTCATAATATATGGTCACCCTACTGCGCTTTTCCTTGACCATAAAATTGAAAATCTAATATCTCATAAATGAAGCTGTATAAGTAAATGATTTTATGTAAAACTTTAGTCATAAAGTTGTACAAAAATTAATCGTTGTTTGTGTAAATCAATACGAAGTGTGTAGTTACCTATAAGTATTCATAAGGATCACTCAGTTCAGCAAATTTAAAAACTCCTAACTTTTTAACAAAAGGTATTTGTGTTATGATATTTATTGTACAAATATATTCGGAACATACATTTTAGGATAAAAAATAGATGTACAGAAAAAGTCAACCTAAACTTTATTACAACGATCTCTCAGACAAAATGGTGTCTGTACCTACTGAGTGATCCAATGATACTGTCATAGAAACACGGAATTAGCTTTAAATGCCTTGATGATTTTATAAAACATTGTGACAATTTATTAACAAATTTTTGAGACATAAACTTAGTCAGTAGAGTAAGTTTTTGTTGAGATTTAGCTCATGGCCGTTTTTGCAAAATGTCTGAATTGAGTGATCCACACTTTGGCCAATAACTGAAGACCCTTGAGAGTGACAATTTTTTTACTTTGGGCTATGAGTTTTGACTATTTTTGACTAAATGTACAATCAGATTTTGTCACGAAATAAAAAAAGATCACTCAATCCAAATGCACATACAGGAAAGCAGTATGTGCATTGCAAATATCAGGAACGAGGGTGAATGACATGCAATCTATTGTTTGACAACCGCGCTGAATTGATACTGGCAGGTAATCCGCTTTGGAGTGGTTATGGTGTAGTAAATACTGCATGGGTGAAAATTATTGCAGCTTAAATGGAAATACTTTTCAAATACGCCAACTATTTTCCACCCGTATCTATTTCAATCATCAATTCTGCGAAGTTTTATTCCACTCTTAAAGATCACAAACATGATTACCAAGAGCATCATTAATTAAATCTATAATCGTATCAGAATCCGCCAACCCAATAATTAGTAAACACTAATCCAATTACTACTAAGTTAATTCGTCTCAAAGACGAACAAGATGAAGCTACAATCAAATATTTGAACTTTCTGCAAAGCACGCGTACATTGCCGAATCTCTTGGCAATATCTCTGCATCACATGTTCTCCAATCCTCACTGAACACTTAACTCATTTACAAACTCGCTGCAACCGCGTCTAGACGTAAGCTTCCGTGTAGTTACGAGACTTTCAAAGCTTAAGCTCCATATTAGTACCCCGCTCGTAGACAGACGAAACGAGTACTAGCATCCCGAGAGGGATGGCGGGTAAGAGGGTGAGATGAGAAGGGGGCAAGCCCGGGCAACAGGTGCCCGCAGCGTTGCCAAGCAGCCTCCCTACTAAATCAAACTTCAACAATATCACCGTTCCCAATTTCCTTCTACATTGAGCCACGTTGCCAAGCGTCCGCATTCGCAGCTTATTATCAAAGAGCAATGGACAGTGTTGAACTCGACACCTTCTTCTGTCACCGTTTACCAATTTGGGAAATGGATGTTGTAATAAAAGTACCCTGAAATGTTGTGTAAATTAACAGACGTAGATGCAATACCGAGCCAATTAGGGTGCATTATTAAATCCCGGATTCCGACGCTCGGTTCATTTATTGTCGTCTGTTTAACAACTCTCATAATTCTCTGTGTAATTAAATTATCAGTCGTGTTTTACTGCACAATTTGTTGAACAATGGTTCGTAGTTGGCAGATAAAGGGATGTCGGTTAGTAGGTAGTCTACTGTATAATAAATATCTCGTTAGGCGGCTGGATCAAAGGCCTGATTCAGAAGGCAGTACTCCTCGATACGTCTCGCATCGTGAGGAGGTTCCTATCTCTGGAGCCCTAACCACCGGTACCTTGGACCCTGCTCCCAATATCGGCGGATCCCTATTTTATATATTTTTAAATGTTTTTTAAATTTTTGTTTTATGAAAATATTAAAAAATGTATTATATAAGAAGTAAAATGAATAAAGGACATAATATCTACTATCTACTAATATTATAAAGAGGAAAGATTTGATTGTTTGCATGGAGTAGGCTCAAAAATACTCAACCGATTTGAAAAATGCTATCCCTGTTGGGAAGCTACACTATCCCCGGGTGACATTGGCTATATTTTATCCCCGTATTCCCACGGGAACGGGAAATACGCGGGTGAAACCGCGGAGCGCTGCTAGTCTCTAATAATAATCTGAGCTAAACAGGGTGGCTGGGCCATCGACTTGCATACTGGATTCAGTATAAAATGATTCTGAACGCACCTGTGTTGATACTTTTCGTAGGTTAAACAAAAAAGTGTGTGAAAGAACATTATCTCTCCACTTTGTCAGAATTGCTTATGTCTTTATTATTTAAATTACAATTTAATTATATATTTTTAGTGACGTTTATTTTAGAAGTACGTATGTATGTTTGTATGTATGTATATTCTTGTAATGTATGTGTATATTTAAATTAGACTTTAATTTATAATTTTATGTTTTCCTTTCTACTGTTTATTACACGCGTTGTCTACATCTCCGTTATCTTCTCTCCAATCGCAGGTGTGCTGGAAGAGATTTCTGTAGAAAAAAACATTACCTTTGTACGTATTTTCCTATTCCTTTCTTCTTGTCTGTTTATATGTGTGTTCCTGTGCATAAATGGTTAAATAAATAAAAATTAAAAATTGTAAAATTCCATACATTATAAAAAAAAAAAAATGTAAAAATGTTTTCTAGGAAAATTATGATTTTTGTTTTGATAACTGACGAAAAATGTCTACACTTTGGGTCTAGACCCATGTGCTGAATTCTGTATTGTTTACTCAAGCTGAGCTCAAATTGGTTAATAACAAGTTAATATTATAGTTGCATTTATGAACGAAAATCATTATTCTAAAATTTATCTCATTATAATTGGAATCCGCACAGTACATCTTTTTTTTCCGTACTTCTTCCATTAGTCTTCATCTCAGAGTTTACTTCCTTCCTAGCCATTTTTTAAAAATATATATATGAAAACAACACAGATATTTTTATACATACAGAACATCATACATACATTCGGCACCTGCACACCGTGACTGTAACAAGAAAGCTTCCACTCAAACGTCCGAAAATGGTCACCCGAAAACAACGTACGAAAATCAAGCCAGGAGTTTTACAAACTGGACAAAACAAGTAACAAAGTAAAATAATTATAATAAACAGTACAGTCACAATTAATTTTTCTGTCCATCTCTCCTCAGGTTTTCCTCAATTTAATAGTATTATTAATAAACTTTTCTTGGCAAACTTATCTTTACTCACGAAGAACCTTTAATAACATGACATGATTTTCATTTACGAGTATCTTAGATATGAACATGTCACAAAACACCGAAACTTGACAAAATAATGGCTTTATATCCCACATGGCTTTAACAACAAATATAAAGTTAAACTTTTGTTCAACTAACGGATCTAGGTGAACCGCAGCTTACAGCAAAATCAATATTTTATTCAAGACATAATAACATGCTACGTTCCATATCATATTTCCAATAAAATATAGTATCTAATTATGGCAGAAATGAGTAATAATGTACTCGTGTATACGGTCTGTTCCAAAAGCATTTAACGAAAATGTAAACAACTAGAAAACGAACCTATGGATGCTAATTTTGAATAATTCTCAATCAATTTAAATTCTGGTTTTAAAGACTTTCTAATTTTATATTACTTTTAAGATGTTTTTCAGTGATCAATTTAGGTGAATTGTTCCTCAATTTTTGCCACTAAAAAGTGTTATTGGCTAATAAAAGCTTCTAAGCAATAACTGTTGGAAAAAGTGGACACTATAAAGCTGAAACCTCCTAAATACAGATGAATGTTTTACAAATTCCTTTTGGTGAGTGATTGCATTAGAATTTAACCTGAACATGCTTTGTTTACACCCTCATGTGATACTTTTGGAACAGACTATAGAAATTGTGTAAGAATAATGGAAATACATAAAACTCTTCTCGGGTCTTTGAAAATCTCTTTCATGAAGTAACTCCAATGAATGCTTTTGTCGGAGTAAAGCTTTGAAAAGGGTCACACTCGAACTTTCAAAACGTGGAAATAATTCGGGGAAAATTGGACAAGCTTACGGGCGATACTCATTGTGTCCATATACTCATACCTATTAGGTTAACTGTATTTTTCTTACTTATTTTATTAGGTAAACAAATATGGTCGTGGTAAGTTTAGTGTCAAAACAGATAATTTGAAGCTGTTTTGGATCTAATTCGTATCTTAAGGCCCAATGGCGCCACGAATAACTAAATGAATTTAGTGCTTAAAATACCTTTTTAAAACATCATTCCATCTCTATAATCCTCAAACGATTGACTGAAACTGAACGATATTTTAAATTCGTTTAGCTCTTAGCGTAAATATTAAAACGTAACTTAAGGGAGGTAAGTTAGTAATGCCATAACTCGTAATTTTCATATTATCCTACTATATATATATATAAAAACAAAAGTCCTGACTGACTGACTCATCAACGCCCAGCCCAAACCCTTGGACCTAGAAAGCTGAAATTTTGCACAGAGGTTCCCTTTATAATGTACACAAGGAATAAGGCAGGATTTCTCGAAATTCGACCCCTAAGGGAGCTAAATAGGGGATGAAAGTTCCGCGCGGGCGAAGCCGCTGGCAAAAGCTAGTAATATTATGAAAATGAAAGTTTGTATGTTTGGATGTTTGTAACTCAATCACGCATAAACGGCTGAACGGATTTGGATGAAGTATAACATAGTTTATAACCTGGATTATCATATAGGATACTTTTTATCCCGGTAGTACGTTCCCGAGGAACAACTTCCGACTTCCACGCGAGCAAAGCCGCTGGCAAAAGCTAGTTTGTTTACTAAATATGACATGTTAAAAAAACAACTGTAGGTACACAATGTACTATGTAGGGATGGGTAAGTAAAGATTTCGTTGAGTACACAATGGGACCTGTTGGTTTAATGTAGAATACACTGATGGATTGTTTACATTTTGATGGATCTGTCGTGGGTTTTGTAAGAACGGAGCTTGGATGCTCTCTGTATTGAACTGAAAATGGTGAGTTTGTACGCTTTAAATTCCTTACTTGTTACACACCTTGATATACACCTTGTGTGCATCGAAAAACATTTTCCAAGGTTCTGGGAAAAATAATTGCATCAAGTAATTTTACCTACCATCGTTCTGTCGCGGGAAAACAACCATGAAATTTTCAGCGCATATATTATGTCAAGCAAAACTGAATTACCTTATATTTTCGACTACCTTTTGCCAGCGGTTTCGCTCGCGTTTACCAATAAAAAAAAAAATATTAACAAATTATACACCTAAACCTTCATCATGAACCCCCCGAGTGGGTTCCCGCATGGTCGTTGCGGGGGGGCTCAGTAACCGTAGATTCCAGCCACGGTGAAGCCAAGAGGAACCCAAAGGTGGGGCCGCTCGTCAGGGCTTTTGCCTTCAAGCCATTGACGTAGCGGCCAAAAAGTAGGTTGCGGTGAGGTGCACCGCAACTGAGGTGAGCCGCGATGTCGAATGGGAGGCATCGCGGCTGAGGGAAATCATCAAATAACTTCTCCCGCTCTGGGTGGAGCAGGAGGGCGTGTCAGACTTTTACTGACTAAAACCCACCCGTGTTCCTTCAGTAGCCCTTAAGCCAGGGGCTGTGGTGTCTCTTTCGAACAAACCCGCACCCCTGGCAGGCATCGACCCTTGCGGGTCCCATCACTTTTTGTGCTGACATCTCTTTGAGGCGCGCGTGGAACACAACGCGCCGTCGACTTGGGCTTGGTCCTTACCGGACAGCGAGCTACCCATTACTCGCCGTCCGCAAGCCCATGCCTACGGTGGCCGGAAATCGGCCTGGGATTCCCGACGCCCAGGGCGTCTCCGTATCCTGCGGCGGCTGGGGTCGCGAGGGCGCATATGCTCCCTCTCCCTCACGTGCGCCGCCTCCCTCTTCGCGAGCATTACTGCTTCGCTGAAGGAGGTGACGGCTCCCCATGCCCTCTCGCTCCGTACCATGGCTTGGACCAGGGCCGGATGCGAGAGATCGCCGCCGCCGATATCGCGGCTGAGGGTTACGGGCTGCGGTAGAGGAGGAGTGCCGGTGCTTCTGAGCAGCGCTCTTCCCTACTACTGCGGGAAAAGGGTGGGTTTTAATCAGTAAAAGTCTGACACGCCCTCCTGCTCTACTCAGCAAGAGAAGTCATTTGATGATTTCCCACGGAAAAAAAAAATACCTTCATCGTGAACCACTCCGTCTATTGGTGAAAATCGCATGAAAATTCGTTCAATCATTTTAGAGTTTGTCGCCAACAGACAGACAGACAAACGCGGCGGGAGACTTTGTTTTATGATAGGTAGTGATACTTCTTCGTAGGCAAACATAAGATAACTTACTATCATATGCCATTTTAACTATTAGATAGTATAATACATCAGAATTTCGTAACTAATTGATTCCCAATTTTAAACGTGGAGTACACTCACATTTAAAATAAATAAGATGTCCCTCTACCTTAACCCCTCGAGGAATCCAAGCGTGATATTATGTTATGTGTCATTACTCGGAACTATCAACACTAACCACTGATCAATAAGTAATTTCTCACGACTCATAATATAAAGGACACGACAGACAAAGTGACCACGCCTTACGAGACAACAGTCTTAAACGATGAAATATTAAATAAAGGCCCGATGTGTCAGCGGTGGTCTCAACCGTAATGGACACAGGAATGAGGGTATTGGCAATAATGTTGATGAAGAGCTTTCTTGTGCCGCGGCGCGTGTTATTACGGAACGGCGCGTGTTTATTTACTTTGCAGTCAACGTTGTTTGTAGCTGTAATGTGGAAGGGGTCTTACTAAACTGAAGGTATAGGTGTACGTTTCAAAACCAGAAAAAATATGTTGTTTTTTTTTGCTGGATGTCGGTATTTTTCATAATATCTGTATAATAGGTAAGCTTTTTTTGAACCACTACTTCAACAAGTAATCCTTCACAACTCTTTTAATTATTTATGAGCTCACTTTCAAATGGTCGGGATCGTTGCAACTATACAAGTGAATTTCAAATTGTAGCATATCGGAAAACCTTAAATAAGTACCTAAAATACATGACAAAACACCACGCCTGTAATTTCCGAAGGGCTACGCATAGGTGTCCTCATAATATATCCACATTTCGCCGACCACACAAGCAACTTAAAAATTTAGGTCCCATGTAATAGGGGCCCCTAATCCAGAATCATACGAATCCAGATTCCGGGTTTCCACTGAGAAATCCCTGAAGGTAACACTCAATAACACTTTACCCGACCTGTGAATCGAAACCCGGAGAAGTTCTTGGGGCCACAAAACCAACAAAGCGACTAAACGAGGCGACAAGGAAATATGAAACTAACTGTCTCAAAATTGGTTTGAGAGGCGGCATGGCGTCCTCACCTTCCGCCTGACGCAGGTCCTCACTGGACACGGTTGTTTCGGGAGGTTCCTGTTTCGGATAGGGCGGGAGGAAACGCCCGGATGTTTCCACTGCGAAGATCGCCCTGAGGACACGGTGGAGCACACGGTGGCGGTCTGCCCATCTTGGGTGGAGCACCGCCGTGTCCTCTTGAAGGCGATCGGCGGCGGCGATCTCTCGCGTCCGTCCCTGGTCCAGGCCATGGTACGGAGCTAGAGGGCATGGGTAGCCGTCACCTCCTTCAGCGAAGCAGTGATGCTTGCGAAGAGGGAGGTGACGCACGTGAGGGAGAGGCAGCATATGCGCCCTCGCGACTCTAGCCGCCGCAGGATCCGGAGACGCCCTGGGCGTCGGGAATCCCAGGCCGATTTCCGGCCACCGTAGGTATGAGCTTGCGGACGGCGAGTAATGGGTAGCTCGCTTTCCGGTAAGGACCAAGCTCAAGTCGACGGTGCGTGGTGTTTCACGCGCACCTCAAAGAGATGTCAGCACAAACGTGATGGGGCCCGCAAGGGCCGATGCCTGCCGGGGGTACGGGTTTGTTCGAAAGAGATACCACAGCCCCTGGCATACGGGCTACTGAAGGAACACGGGTGGGTTTTAGTCAGTAAAAGTCTGACACGCCCTTCTGCTCCACCCAGAGCGGGAGAAGTTATTTGATGATTTCCCACCCAAAAAAAAAAAACTGTATCAAAATTGGCTGACGTGACTAAGATATGATGTCCTATGTTTCCCAGAGCTGATGATATAGTGCGAGAGAACATCACATTTATATCTTCCACAATGATCTCATAAGAATTTCTTAGAAAAGATTTGTTTCATGTCAACCAAAGTCAAAGCATTTATTTCAATTAAGCACTTAAAAAGGCACTTTTGAACGTCAACATTTACATTAAAATAGAATTGATTCTCCCCTCTCTTTTAACTCATTCCTCTCCTGAACTGCTTGTGGCGCTGATGATTTTCATCCGTCACAATAATATAAAATTATGATTTACTCCCTCAATCTGTGTTTATGTGGTATATGTATTTTTAATGTTCTAACAATTATATTTTAGTATGTTTATTTTTTGTTTGTTTCAGTCCAATACTAACCCCACAAGATCAACATTAAGCCCAACTGTATCACCGAAGATTTATTATCCACAGTTTTTATTTTTTTATTTTTTTATAACGCACACATGCTTTTCCAATTCACTTTAGACATTGGTAGAATAGTCGACATCGGCTTTGCTTGCCATAATAAAAAAAAAAAAAAAAAAAATTTAAAAAACCCCCGACCCAAACAAAAACTCAAAAAAGTAAAAAATAATATTTATAGGCCTTTTAATTTTAACGTAATATTTTGATCAGGGCATTGTCAAGTCGGGGGACGGCTAGGCCTCTGTTTGGCGTTTTCATTGACCGTCCCCCGACTTGACAATGCCCTGATCAAAATATTACGTTAAAATTAAAAGGCCTATAAATGTTATTTTTTACTTTTTTGAGTTTTTGTTTGGGTCGGGGGTTTTTTAAATTTAATTTTTATTTCTTGCTTTTTAAACTTAATGTCTCCCTTAAATCACCATTTATCTATAATCTATTCATTGAGACCTTTTCAATGAGCCCAAACACGATACTTCTGCTGTTTGTTGGTGAATAACTTGAGTTTCCTGGAAATTCCAGGTGTTGCTCCAGCATCAGTTCAAGGTTATTTTATTCGTCTAATATCATTGAAGTAATAGAATCCCAAATTTTGAGTTGATCAGAGGCTAAAATCCCTTTTTCAACCAGAAAAGAGCTGATAATCTTCAAACGGCTGAACCGATTTTGATGAAACATGTCTAAGAACACTCCCGACTAATACACCTTTCAAACAAAAAAAACTAAATCAAAATCGGTTCATCCGTTCGGGAGCTACGTTGCCTCAGACAGACACACACACACACACACACACACAGACACGTCAAACTTATAACACCCCGTCGTTTTTGCGTCGGGGGTTAAAAATAGAATAGAATAGAATTGATTCTAGTCGCCCCTTCGAAAATGTAGTTTCGTATGGAGAAGAATGGACAAGAAACTCCAGCGTTACTCTTTTAAAATGTTTTAAGTACAATATTGAACATAGGTAGTACATTCATTGTGTAATTATGTTTGAAACCGACCAAGACTTTCCTGTTTAATCCCCACTTACCTACTATTATTATAAATGCGAAAGTAACTCTGTCTGTCTGTCCCGCTGTCACGCCTCAACCGCTGAACCGATCGTCATGAAATTTGGCAGAGATATAGCCTGAAATATGGAGATGGACATAGGCTACTTTTTCACGCGATAACCGATATCCACGCGGGTGGAGCCGCTGGCAAAAGCTAGTAGCTAATAAAAATGAGTCACCGTAATGCAAGTAGAAAATTATATCCCAGAGCTGCAGATGACGTTATTTAAAAAAATAACTAGCTCCGTAACTTAAATAAAACAAGAAAAATATTTATATAAAATGAGGTACGGAGGACTGACCGACCTCGTCGCCCTCAGCCAGGACTTTCAAATTCAATTAGGAGGGATTTAACGGCACTAATATAGTCAACGCTATTAGGGTGGCGAATCATTTTAGAGTCAACGGCTTAATAGTAACATAACAATGGACCGTTATCAATGTTACTTTTAGATTGTATTTCTACACTAACTAAAAAGTCAGAAACAATTGACCAGTTTGTGTGTGACCAGAGGATGAAAAAACCACGCGGGCGAAGCCGCTAGCAAAAGCTAGTATAGAATATAGATAAATTTACTACTCAAAAGTTGTTGAGTAGTAAATTTATCTATATTCTATACTAGCTTTTGCTAGCGGCTTCGCCCGCGTGGTTTTTTCATCCTCTATTTAACTCCCTTAGGGTAGAATTACGAAAAATCCTTCCTTGTTCCTTGTCTACATTACAAAGGGAACCTCTGTGCAAGATTTCAGCTTTCTAGGTCCAAGGATTTGAGCTGGGCGTTGATGAGTCAGTCAGTCAGGACTTATCTTTTTATTTATATACATAGATAAATGTCTGTGTAATGAGTTTGTTCAATCGGGCAAATCCGTGGACACATTCAGTTACAGAAAAGTATTAAAATTTAAAATAAAATCACAAACTGTAAATATGTCATTTTAAGATCCAACTAACTAATGAGGTCCTATTGACAACAAAAAATATAGCACTGATTCAGAGGGTTCAAACTCATTCTTAAAGTAAACACAAATTAACCCCCATATGCACTGATAGTTTCAAAGAGCAACCAAGTCCTGCATGCCCTAACGGTTTGCAAAGTGAATTACTGGCAACTTGAGTTTACCGACGAAGACACGTTTGGAGAGGAGAACTCAAGATACGTTATAATTTGTGTATCATCCTACTATATAATACAATATTTTTTAAGTGAAAGTTTGTATGTTTAGATGTTTGTTAATCAATCACACAAAAACAGCTGAACGGATTTGGATGTTTGTGACACAGGTAATTTGTAACCTAGGATAACACATTGAATACTTTTATCCCGATAGTACGTTCTATACGCGGGCGAAGCCGCTGGCAAAAGCTAGTATGTCAATTTTTTTTTTTTTTTTTTTCTAATTCTATAGAATACAATTTTTTTTGTAATAATAACATTGGACCTCACGATACAGGGAATTCAACAGGGTATTTGTGAAAATCTAGCACGATTTTTTTTTTAAGGCTTTTATGTAAATCTAACAAAACAATACAATATGTAAAAACTAGTAGGTATCTAAGTTTTTTACATATTGTATTGTTTTTTAATTGAACTGAATCCGTGTTTCTTTATTACGTTACATATAACACGAATCGGCAAGGTAAATTAACCAAAATCAATGTAATAACCACAACACTTTCCGAATATATTTTTTTTAGTTTTTATTTATTTAAATGCAGTTTTGTTCAGTTTTATTATTTTCGGAATGACGAAAACGCCTGTTTTCTTCACATCAAAACTATACATATCAGAAACTACTTATTACAGAAAAATCAACTGATAAATTAAGTGAATAGCTGCAGAAATTTTACCTTTCAAATTATTTTATTTACGTCTGAAACCGATAAATAATGACCCGTGCACACCACTGTTTAAAATTACAAATAAATCAGTAACTGCTTTCAAAGGAATAGGAACGGAAGAAAAACATCGAAAATCGACTGTTTCTCATCTGGCGGAAGGTGTAAAAGTCGGCTAAAGGAAACTATTCACTTTGATGCCTAAAGTGATATACGTTCTAATAACCTTAAGGTGAGTATAGACTAGAGCATTTACTTGTAACAGAACAACGAGCCGCTCTATGATATGATCTAGTGTATCACCCTTCACGAATCAGACGTCGAGCACGCTCGCCGTTCTGGTACAACAATAATTGTACAAACCAACGGGCGTATTGGTGTAACATTTCGTCGAGCCTTTGCACGAGCCAGGGTGAAACTTGTAGGTCCGACATTTCAAGGAAGAATGAACGCAAGGTACAACGAAATGTTACGGGTAAATGCACACTCGCTGTGAGCATTACGCCGAGCATTCGCAGGAACGTTATATTACATGGAAATGCTTTGGAAACTGAGCTTTTACCTGTATTGTACCTACCATTCGTAGGAACGTTACATTACACAAAAATGCTCGAGAAATTGCTCTAGTCTATACTCACCTTTAACCTGTTAGCAGGATGTAAAGTCTGTTTTTTAATCTCGTAGACTAAATTGACACATGCAAATGTCAAAGGAGATGTTCCAAAAATGTATGGAGCCTGGGCTAGCACTATGTACACTACATGTAAATATCGCTATACAATATAGTAACCGTTTTTTAATGTTAATTTTATATAATTTGACTTCGTTTTGATGTACATTAACATTAACTTGGTCAAGGAGAGCAACACAAAATAAATAATTATGGTGGATCAGCAATATGCGAAATGTCATTATGACAATGACATTTGATTGATGTCATGTGTCTATCTATAACCTGCCAAACAAAACAAAACATGAATCCCGAAAATACTTGGGTTTCGTTATAGTTATTATTATAAAATAGTTCTACACGATACTCTACTCGATTGCGGCAGTACATCATATTATATTACCTATTGAAACGATTGGTTATATCGGAGGAGCAAGAAACTAAGGCTTGAACGTTATTTTGTTTATCAAACTGTCCGGGCGTTTCATTCTTTAATGCCTATCAATATACCCTGAACTTCGATAATTCATAGGAGAGTAATACCTGACAACTGCAACTTATTGTTAAGAGTCGTTAACTATTACACAGTACCAGCTAGAAAGAAACCAACAATACAGCGACAACCAACTAAACGACTACAACCAAAACTAGGCAGTAATCGTTTTTTAAACCAGTTCTATGTTATTTAGTTCCTAGTATTAGTATTAGGATGAGAAATCTGTCATGAGAGGTATCATAATTTCAGCTGCAAGATGCCCACTGCTGGACATAGGCTTCCCCAAAAGGGGGTTTTTGCTATAATGAGAGGTATACATATAAATAAAACAACTTGTTGGAACTTAAGATTTTATTCATTTTCCACAATATCATCTCTTATTAATATTCCATCCAGGAATGACGCCGGTGCTCTATGCTCTCTTGATACCGAGCCCAACCCAAATACCACACAATGGTCATAATGTGAGCACAGCAACCCACTGTCCTTTTTCCTGATATACAGCTACAATAGTAGCTGATTATTTTATCATCCCAACTTGATCCTTCCCTTGCCAGCAATATATATGTATAATATGTCCGTCCTGAGCTATGTCGAGATTTTATACGGCCTCTGATTAAAAGAGGATCAAGTTGGGGTGGGGTTGCTTCTGCCACTACTTCCAGTTGGTCCGATATTTCTACCTGAAATGATCCATGCTGCCTAATATGTTCCCCGAAATAGCTTCTAGCCTGTTTTATTTGATAGGTACCCAGCCCAAAAAGTATCAAGTCAGACATGGTCATTTCAGGGAAAATACTTAACTCTGGAAGTTGACCATCGATTCTTGTGAATTGGGCTCTGTAGCGGTTGATCCGGTTAGCAATTATAAGTTCTGCTAACCGGTTGGGCATATTTTTTCTCTGTATTGCTCGAGTAAGTATAGCATCAGCATCTGGTCTATTTTCAATCACTGGATGGAAGGCATTAATTATAGCTGCACAAATACGAACATCATCCATCAGATGGGTGGCAGCCAAATTAAAATATTCATGTCTCAGTATCTTAAAGTCTCTTTTCAATCGACCATTAACTACCTCTACCACCCATCTGCATAGTGTAACACACCTAGTCTTATTTGCACTGATGGTTGATAACTGGGTCTCCCCTTGTTCTAAAGACTCCGGTTTATATACTTTGAAGCCCAACCCCTCTAGCATTAGAATAGAATCACGAAAGCCTCGATCCAAAATGAAAACGTCATTGGGTTGAAAAAAAGCACTTAGGCCCACGTTTTCATTTTGGAATAAAGCTTTCATGATGTCCGAATCTGATTCGGTTGCTGGGTAGGGCCCCAAAATATCAAAAATGTAACCATCAGTGGCAACAATGAGAAAAGGTTTAACTAAGTTTCTATATTTGTGCAAGCTATAAGTTCTTTTTTGGAACATGTAGTTGGATGATTTTTGAAGGTATATATAGGTACCATCACATATTACTATTGGTACCCTTGCCTCTCTGTTTCCAAACAAGCCCTCGGGTATTAATAAATTCCTATTAATTAAATCGTTTCTTGTATGATTGATTCCCAAGTGGAGAGGCACAAATAACCTTAGTAATGCCTCTCTGGCTACTTGAAGCAGTCGTGTTATTGAGGACTTTGACAGATGAAACAGAGAGGCAATCCTTTCATGGGAGTCCCCTGTACGAGCTTTTACCAAATATAATCCCAAAGCAGTTTTTGGGTTTTTGCAAGTCAATGCTGGGCTTATTAGATTTAAAATATTCATAAAATTGTCTTTTGTGACTCCAGTCCAGAACTTAAAAAGTCCATCGTCAATACTAGTTATATTATTAAATTCTAATTGATTTATTTCATCGTGCTGGATGCTCAGCCTCAGCATTGACTCTATCTCATTTTTTGTGAATGTATTAGAGAACTGATGCTGGTCCAGAAACTCCCAGTTGTATAATGATTTATGTTCATTACATACTCGTGCATTTTCTGTCACAAATATTTTTACCGATTTTAAAATAATTTTTCTTAAATATTCCGGCACTCTATTTCGTTCCACATTGTTACAAGCCGGCACAAAGCAATGAGCACTTGTCTGTGTTGTGTGTGTAAACCCATCAAGTGTTATTGATGCACTTGGTGGCTGGATATCATATTGCTGCACAACTTCTTGCTCCATTCTTATATTTTCGTGTGCGAGTGTCCAGCAGTTGGAACAAAGAAGCGCATGTTCTGGTAACTGAAACAATACAAGAAAACAATTTACTTAAAGGCAACAGAAGGGGTTTTTAGTTAAATATGTGAAAAACTAAATTGCCACTGACAGATAAGGCTTAGCTCTAAGATTTATAATTGACTAATAGTCACTGATTAGAGTCTACCAAGTACACAGTTAGGTTACTTGTATATACAGTATTAATAAATAATTTAAAAAAAAATACCTCATTGGGATAAATTCTTGCTGCGACTTCATCTATCACAGGGCCACTAGCCAAATGTGTTAGCCTTCGGTGTAGCGATATTCTACACCAGGCACACATAGAGTCATGATGAAGGTTAGACGGGCCTGGGGTTTGCTGGTTATCCTCAATCCTTGTAGCACGCTCCACATTTCTACGTGCTGATACCCAACAAGCATAGCAAACCAGTCCTCCTGGCGGAATCTGAATAAAACAAAAGAATACAATAATATATGTATTGGCTATTCACACAATTATATCATTCTAAAAGTTGGTAAATTGTCAATATTACCTCTCTTGGATATATTGCTGCCATTATTCTGGTCCGTTCAGGTCCTTCAGGTATGGAGTGGCTGCGTGTTTGGGCTAGAGACCGTCGGCACCATACACATATATTAGTATCAACAGCAGGAGCTGCTATAATTCCTTGTTGTTGTATTGTACGCTGAGTATGTACCCAACAAGCATAACATACTAAGCCACCCTCGGGTATCTAAAACCAAAAAATATATATTTGGTAATAATAAGTATAGTATATAGGTAGGTAGTTATTTAGATAAATCTTCTTGACTGTTCTTTTTTCTTCCTGCAACGCTGTTATCTTGGATAATATTTAAGAAACATCTGCAGTCATTTTTCATGCCTGCCTTTTATGAATAAAAAAGAAAACAAAGGACATGTTTACCTCTCTCGGAGCAATTGTTTCAGTAATGTATTGTCTTTCAGGACCATCAGGAATAGAGTGAGCACGCCTGTTAAATAAAGATGTTCTACATCTAACACAAACATTGCTATCATGGCGATGCTGGAGTTCATGATGTTCATTTGCCAGAGCACTACCAGAAGACATTACTTGCATTATGATGGCAAAGCATTGTGAGCACATTATTCCATTTTCATCAACCTAAAACAAAACATAACAAGAAAGAGGTTATACAGTGTTTATAGATATAAGATGTAACACTAAAGAAATAAATAAAATGTTTTTAGCTGATGACCAAGATACCGCTCGATGACCGAAATTATTTCGGGACCCATATCATCGGCAACATAATATTGATCATTTTCATCAATTACACAGGTGCACTGTAGGCACGCCATTGGCAATAAACTGGAATAAGTTACATTACAATATGTTAGAATATGAAACAAGGGAAGAAAACATCACATCAAAATACCATTTAAACCAAACAACAAGTAAATGCACAGGGGACATACCTGAAAGTCAATTTGTTATTGTAGAATACCACATAAACGACGGGAATCAAAATCACAGGCGAATCAGAAACCATAAAACAAAGCCGAGGTCAACAGGGAAGCAATCAATCAAAGTCCGTAGTAGTAACTGTTGTCGCCAAATAAAAACAATCAAGAAAAACTTTGAAACACAACTAACTCAACACGCGCGAACACAACGATTCAACGATTCAAAGTCAAACTGTCAAAGAAAGACGTCACGTCACGTCACGAAACATAAAACTGTCAAAGTTGCCAAACGTCAGTGATGTCAAACACAACTGTCATGGCTACCAAAATAGGGTTATCTTATAAAAAAAACTTCCCAAATAATCATTTATGTACGCCTGTACTATTCTTCAAATATATTTTTTTGTATTTTTATGCTAATCCCCTATTTTTTTCCTATTTATCTATGTAGTGTACATGGTGGTAGCCCAAAATCAAACATCTCCTTTACAAATAATGTTGCCAGCTCTTTTGTGCAGTGTTGTACCTACGATACCGGTTTGTTGAATCGTAACTTTCGAATTTTATTTTCATTCAAAGTTTTATATTTAAAATTCACGTACGTGCACACGGCCGCACGACGTGCTACAAACTGTCAGGGAAATCTCACCACGCAACGCTATGCGTAATCCGACTATGTTTAGATGCCTTAAAAAAAAACAGAAAAAAAAAATATAGACGCCATAAGTGTTGTTCCCGTACGCGTTAAAACGGCAATCTTAACCCTTTTCTCTTACAAAACGGCAGAGCTTAAAAAATACGGCAATTATGGAACTTGACACCATACAAACAACTGCTATTTTTAAAATAATTATGATAATACGGTAGTTTCAAATAAGTACCTACACATTATTTCAGGATAACTTATTATAAAAAAACGATACATACCTACTTAATTTTATTAACGCTAAGTTTCGGTTGTGCCACATCACTATTTAAGAATTGCAATAAACTGACAACACTCGTAATGTCAGTTTAGTCTACGAGATTAAAAAACAGACTTTAGAAAAGATAGAAATGCATAGTCAAGGCCAATAAGTCATAACATCACGCCTGTTTTTCGCAAAGGGATAGGCGGACATATAAATGCAAAGTCAAAGATTTACATGCACTATTGAATTGTCGAGGAGTCGGTTAGTAGGCAGGCTTAGAACGAGCACCGTAGACAAGTTTTTTGTCGTCGGAAGAGCAGACAGAAACTACGTTTCTGTATAGACAGTTGACAATTTTCTACCGACAAATGTAGACAAGCAATTTCTATTCTTCAGTAAAGTTGAAATGGAAAGCATCATGCTAAACCTGCAGAAATTTAAGGCTAGTTGCCCATTCCAAAGCGTATTATTAGGTTGTTATGGAGAAGAACAGGCAAGAAACTCAATGGACACTTTTAAATTTTAAATTACCATAAATAGTTAATTGTATATCATCAGTGTTGCATTTATGTATATGTGGGAATTATTTATAATATAAATACACCGAAAACGTCTAGAGTATAGAAAATAATAACAAAAATAAGTCTTGGCAGCTAAGAGAAGACCACTTTCAACTGACGGCGCCCGTTCACGAACATAACGCATGGATCACTACCATACAGCTCAAATAATATAGTACCTAACTACACCACGCTGACTATCATAAGTTTCAACCTCTTGTAATCATCATAATCCATGCAAAAATCTCATAAGGGCTCCTAGCCGAAAACCCCTTGCGCGGTCTTGTAACAATACTTGCTTGTTTTTGCCGTGAGAATATATCATATTATTTTGTCTTGACACTATAGCTTACTGATCAAATTGTGTTTCAAGCCCAAAATTGATTTTACAGAAAGTTTGGGCACACCTTACCTATGTGACACATTTACCCTTATCTTAAATGTTTTCTTGATGATGATGATGGTGTCATCTAACCGATTATGGCAAAAGCGATAGCTGCCTATGGCTTCCTATGATAAGCTTAAGGGTACACTAGTCGCGTTCTCGAAGTCACTGGTGGGGATGGCTAAAAAGCACGCTGTCTCACTAGGCTTCGAGTCCGACAGAGGTAGTATCAGTGATGAGCAGTTAGACGATAGTCTACACGCACAACATTATTGAGTGAGCTGCAGGATCAGTTATAGTAAAACAGGCGCGTGATAAATTAAGAAAAGTCCTTTAGAAGATCGGGTTTTCTGAAAAAACCACTGCATAAATCAATGACTAATTAAGTTTATTGAACTTTTCGATAATTGAGCTATGTCGGTACCGACTTAGTTTTGGAGATTTTACACTTCTTTTGTTACTTAAACATGTCCAAAGTTACGTTAAATTATCAAGAAAAACGAATCTTTGTTGGCTCATAACTTTTTAATGGCTCTTTATTTTAGTATTCTGTTTCCGTACCGACAATATTAATAATGAGACAAAACCATACCATGTTTAAGTTTTGATGTACATTGTCAAACAGTGGAGTAAAACCCTCCCAAAGTTTGTTCGTAAAATGTGGAGTTGTTTCACCTTAAGACAATGCACTGATCCCTTGATTGTAATAATGTTACTAAAAAGTACCCCAAGGAAAACGCTTTTTTTTTGCTCGCTCAATGTCGACCACATTGAGCAACCATAAAAACCTTCATGCATAAAAGCCAAATCAACAACAGGTACAATTAATTGATAAGCATGTTCAGTTGCAAAAGCAATTATTAGGTATAGCAATCATTATCAAGCATATTGACAATATTGGTACCGTGCTCAATACGTTTTTTGTTTATTAACGAATTCAGGATGCTGCTGGACTACCTCCATTTTACAGTGCGTCCGCCATGTTCATGGAGGCACCTCACGGGTGGCTACGCGAATACGTAAAAAAGCGACTTCTCTGCCGCACAGAGTACCTATGAGTAGCAACAGCATACAGGAGTGTGATTGCGGATAGGTGTGACTGTCCGTTCTTAAACATTGTATGTAAGAAAGAAAGAGAAAGTCTTTCTTTCTTTCTAAACATTGTAGGTATGTGTTTTTGTGAGAACTAACCTATGTTCGATGTAGAAAAAATGTGCTTAGTAATAGTACTAAGCACATTTTTTCTACATTGAACATAGATAAATGATAAATGGATAATGTTGTTTGAATATAAATAAATAATTTAAGTTAGTCAGTCACTCTATTAAATAAAACCTAAAAGTAAGTACTCAGTCTATTAAGAGCGTTTATTCTAAAAATGGGTAACGTCGTAAATACGTGTCAAATATTTCACTGTTTTGATTAATTTGTCAATATTACTGTATGGAAATATCGCTAACTAGTGACCTAAAATATTGATTTTGAAATGCAATAATTAATATCTTAACACCGAATATTTGGTTTAGATGTAAAAAAATTAACTTAGAAACTTTCCAAATGACCTTTTTACACCTAAAATGGTTACAACATCAAATTCAGTGTTATAATTGCAAATCATTAACAACCAGTAACTGGGTTGTGGTGGTCAGATAGGCAGTCGCTCCATGTAAAATACTGGTATTCAGCTGCATCCGGTTAGACTGGAAGTCGACCTCAACATAGTTGGGAAAAGGCTAGGCAGATGATGAATTGCAAATCATTATTCATATTTTAGGTCACTAGTTAGCGATATTTCATATTTCCAAACAGTAATATTAACAAATTAATAAAAACAGGTAAATATTTGACAGCTATTTGCGACGTTGCCAACTTGCAGAATAAACGCTCTTAAAAAGCCATTATAAATTCACTGCCAACGGACACATTGTTAATTACATCCGAAGTGATAATAATGAAATTAAAAACGAATTCCTGAAATTCTTTAAAAATAATACTGTAACACGACGCGGCGGACAACAGGTAGAAACGATATTACGAACAAAGTTTCAAACTCCGACGTGCCTTAGTCGGGAACAATCTACCCGACCAGTGCGCTCGTTATAATAATACAATAAACAGTTCCATTGCTATCGGAAATCCTTTGTCTAAAATTGAAGTTGAATTAAATGGGAACATGAAATTGATAATACATACAGCAGTTCCCCAGTGTTCCTTGTGGTGCCGGACGTAAAAGAATAGCACCATCCCATTTCTTCCCGTTGGTGTCGTAGAAGGCGACTAAGGGACTTACTAGAGAATGGGCAGCAGCATTCTCTATGCATTTTACCACCATACTGCGATCGCCAACCTGCCTGCCAAGCGTAACGATTTTGGAGAAGGTCTATGTCTAGCAGTGGACGTCTTTCGGCTGAAATGATGATGATGACAGCAGTGGTGGGCCAGTGGAAACAGCCGTGATTTACGAGGTCGAAGGCTCGAGGGGCGGTTTACTTTGTGTAAATAATTTCATCACCACTGCTTTCAAAACTATGAACGATAACATCGTGAGGAAACCGGCATGTCTTAGACCAAAAATTTGGAGACCTATGACAACTACCAATTTGCTTTGGGTCCGCGTGGTGGATTCCGGCTCACTACCTGTCAGAGAGAGGTCTTTGAGAGGTGATGAAATTGATAATAGATATCCAGGTAGCACATTTTTTTTTTAATTGTTCGATTAACAGGGCATTTTTTAAAACGCATTGCTTAAAGTATTTTTAAAGAACAACTTTTCCTGACTTCATTTTATAAAGACGGCTACTGGTGGATGATTTTGACTGAAAATAAGTTAAACATAGGTACCCTATACCAATCAATAACACAAAATCACTATCAAAATTAATACGTCATAGGTGTGAGCTAACAGAGCGCGCCATCACGTTAACTATTAGAAACAATTATTCTATGTTTTAAAATACGCCTTTTATTGAACCGTCCTTTCACAGTCTCTATCTAGTATACCTACCGAACACATAGCATGTAATACAAATAGCGTGAATCAAACACCACTTGTAATACCTATATATCGCAAATATTGATTCGAAAGCACGTAAGCAAATACCCATACGAACATCGAATACAAATCTATCTATCAAAAGAATTTATCTGTGAAACTCACGATCTATAACAGGTATCATAGGTATCACAGAGCAAATACCTACGCTCCGTAGCTTACTAACTACGAATGGTGGAGTGGATACCGGGTAGGCCACTCAGGTTGCATTTCAACGACCGATGCGGTTAGCACACTGGCGTAATTTTATTATTTTACTCTGCGGCTCTGATGTCTGTCGCGTGCAACGGATGTATGAAAGTAACTTAGTAGGTACCTAAGATAATGTTTGTGAATCTATTTTCGTACTATACCTGTCTTCAACTTTTTTTTTTTTACCGACGAAAAAACGGAGGAGGTTACTCAATTCGACGCGTAAATTTTTTTATGTATGACCACGCATGTCTTTTTACAGAGTAGTTCGATTTTGATAATTCTTTTTTTATTGGAAAGGGTATACCCCAAAGTTGGTCCCATATAAATTTGGAAAAAAAGAATCTAACCCTAAGGGTAGGAAAACAGGGACGATTGATTGTTCACTCACTGATTGTAATGTAAAACCACGCTTAACAGCTTACAGATTAGTCCGATTTTGATCATTGATCATTTTGATCATCAATAAACCTGCTGTGTTGAACCTTAATAACTAAGTTCGGAAGTCGGTGACTTTGGAAATGTATTTTAATTTTATGTCACCGCCTTCCGAACTTAGTTATTAAGGTTCAACACAGCAGGTTTATTATTATTTTCTTTTAAGTTTTTTCGGCGGTTTAATTCTTTGTAAAAAGTTTGTTTTTTAACGAAGTTCTTTAATGCAACTTTCGGTAGGGGTAAACTTTTAGAAATAGTCAGGTAATGAAAATTGAAAAATCGTTACATAACGAAAAAGCTTTACCTCTGCCATGCGACTCCATGCGGTGGGTGTTTTTTTTAATTTTCTTGTTTGATGGCGAGTTTGAGGCCGATAGTGAGGTCAAAATAAAAATCCAAGATGACATTCTAAAATTTTTCATCGTGGGTGCCGTTTTCATGGTTTTCAACGGTGCTGAAGCCGATAGTGAAGTCAAAAACTTTTTGACGAAAATAGAAACTTTTAAACAATCTAAGTCACTTTATTGAATTACAGTTGGAGTTGATGAAAAAGCGTGAGGACCTTCCTAAAGGGTGTCCCCCGCGCCCAGACTCTTTATACTAGTTGGGCTCCCGTTTATTGCAACAAAATCAATATGAAAATTAGCTTACAGTAGATTTATTATTAAAAGATTTAGGTTTAGGTTAAGGTTGACTGAATAATAGCCAGTGGATCAGATAATTTGTACTAAGTATATAAATTAACGCGCTTTGATTTTCTTTCCAGAAATCGGATGCATTTTATCTCTTGCTTGTCTCTAATCATTGTTACTCTTGCTTTAATTTCTAATTATAAAAAGGCAGTTCCATGGGACTGCCAACAGAAATTAAAACATAAAATAACTTAGCTTACCCTTATTTCTACAGAAAAACTGTTTAAATTACGCATGTCGGTGAAGCGAACCCATAAGATTTTCACCTACCCAAAATCGATCAACGTGCCAAAGAGTGTTTACTTCAAAAACCAGTTTAGTCCAAAACCACTGTTGAAAAGTGGGTCTATTCATTGGCAGGTTTCCAGCCACTTAACTAAGGTAATTACGTTAACAGTTTCATTCATTCAGTCAATTAATATCATCATGAACTGTTAACTCCACCGAATGATCGATGAGGTATTGGTCAATCAGTTGATACGAGCATAAACTTGTTGACTGGTGGCCATCGGTGGTTAATTCATCAGGAATTAATTAAGGAACTCAGAATTAAAAAGCTATATCTTCCTGCATTCATAGGAGCGAACATTCTGAAATCGAAAAAAGTGAAATTTTAAAAGTTTACTTCGCAAAACTGCTACATAATTTTTACCTGGCGTCGTTGCTCTAGTAGTCACAAGCTGTCCTAAATTCGATTTTCGGGTCGGGCAAAGTGTTATTGGGTTATTCTGTCTGGAATTTCTCTGTAGCTGACCGGAGTCTAGATGAGTGCCCAGGAGGTGGTGGTTGGTGGTGAAGTTGGTGGTGGTAGTATTACATGTGACTTAAACATAACTGGCGAAATGTGAGTGTAATATAGATACACCTGAGACACTAGACATGTATCTATCTTTTCCCCCAATAGTTTTATGTTAAGGCGTTTTTTTTGTTGAGGTTGGGACATCATTAAGTAACTTCTCCCGCTCTGGGTGGAGCAGGAGGGCGTGTAAAACTTTTACTGACTAAAACCCACCCGTTTTCCTCAATTGCCTGTGTGCCAGGGGCCATGGTATCTCTTTCGAACAACCCGCACCTCTGGCAGGCATCAGTCCATGCGGACCCCACCAGTTGATGCTGACATCTCATCGAGGCACGCGTGGAACACAACGCGCCGTGGACCCGGGCTTTATCCTTACCGGACAGCGAGCTACCCATTACTCGCCGCCCACAATCCTGCGCCAACGGTGGCCGGGAATCAGCCTGGGATTCCCTACGCCCAGGGCTTTTCCTGCGGTGGCTAGGGCCGTGAGTGCGCATATACTGCCTCTCCCTTAGGTGCGCCTCCCTCTTCGTGAACATCACTGCTTCACAGAAGGAGGTGACGGCTACCCATGCACTCTCGCTCTGTACCATGGCCAGGACCAAGGCCGGCCGCGAGAGATCGCCACCGTCTCCACGACGACACGGCGGTGCTCCGCCCGAGCTGGGCAGACCTCCACCATATGTTTCACCGTGTCCTCAGGCCAATCTTCGCAGTGGAAACACCCAGGCGTTTCCTCCAGTCTTATCCGAAACAGGAACCTCCCGAAACAACCGTGTCCGGTGACGACCTGCGTCAGGCGGAAGGTGAAGAGGCCGTGGCGACTCTCAACCCAGTTCTCAAAGACGGGACTTACAGCCGCAATCGAGGCATGCTCAATGTTAAGGCATTATGTTTAAATTTCATTAGATAGGATGATTTTCTAACGCACTTTATACAATAAGTGGAGTTGACGTTTCAGAAAGTGCAAATGTAATCTATCGAGACACATGATTATCAAGCGTTAATTACTCTGTCAACAGCATAACAAGATTCCATACATACTAATACTTAAACGACTAGTAGGTACCTACTTCAAAGATAATGAGCCGCTTCATCCATAACTGTTGATATACTGTGACATGGGTTAATGAGGATTGAGTGTTGAGTTAATACGCATAATTAACTGTAATGTATGATAACGTATAATAAGGACCTTTAGAATAAGTAGGTACCTTTTAAAGAAGCCACAGCCACTTCAATAAATACCTTTATTGAAGTGCCAGTGGCTTGTGACGCCCTGAGCCGAGGTTTGTACCCCACAGGGGGTGCCCTCAGCGTGCAGTCGCTTTAGGTTAAGTAGGTTTATGCCCTGGCTGGAGGCTTTTAGTATCACTAAAAACCTTCACAGGAAAGCCCGATTGAGCAGTCACGGCCTCTCAAGGTCAACTGCGAGGAGATGCCACACACAAAAAAAAAAGCCTGTGGCTTCTTTCTCCATGGGACCGATAACGTAATCGCGAGAAATTTACAACTATCCCATACAAAACTATATCTCCTACTCGTCCTAAATGTAAGTAAGTAAGTAAGTAAGTAAATTTTATTTCAATAATTGTTTAAAATTATACAAATATCTTATAGGCTATATTATCTTTTTACAAACGAAATAGACATCTGTAGCCGAACTAGGCGAAAGCCTGTATTTCGGCTATCAGCGCCAAAACCTTCAAAAAATGTACACTTATAAATAGCCATCAAGTAATCCTACACGTCCTAAATGTATAATCTGGTAGCAGATTTTTTTTTTCCACGAGGACGATGTTGGCCTTATTGAAAAAATTGTTCAGTCTGGTAATTTATACTACACCCTTAAATTTGGTAGGTCTTTAAAAAACGAACCCTGAATTTATTACGGGTTTTTAATTTTTTTTGTAAGTCATCATCATCGTCAGCCTGGACATAAGCCTCTCCAATTGCATTTCTTTAAAGTCAGTTCTAGGCAACTCTTATCCAGTTGCTGCCAGCTACCCTGCGAAGATCGTCGCTCCATCTAGCCTGAAGGCGTCCTGCCTTACGTTTGCCGATTCACGGTCTCCACTCAAGCATACATCTGACCCAACGGTCATCAGTTCTGATCGGTTTTTTAACCGACTTCAAAAAGAAGGAGGTTATCAATTCGACATGTTGAAATTTTTAATTTTTTTATGTATGTTTGGGCATAACTCCGTCGTATATGGACGGATTAGCAAAATTCTTTTTTTGTTCGAAAGGGGTTCCATTAAAATTTCATATAGATCTGATGATGTGTTTCGGAGATAGACAACAGAACTCTTCAAAAAATGACAGCAAATCAATCGCGAAAAATTTTCTTTATATAGTCTAGCAATACAACTGCCGAAATTTTGCGACGAAAAGTTCAGCGTATTTATGCCTGCAATGTTTTATATACTGCCTATGACACATCAGGCCGAAATCACGTCGCGTAATTTTCACAGAAAACAATTAAAGAACTCGGAATTGTCATAGCGTAACTTTTGGTGGATTCTAGAAGTCGTAATGCTTAGTTAAGTCTGTATTAAAACAAATTTAATGTAAAAGTTATCGTAGCAAAATACCTAGATAGACTGGTAAGCAGCGAAAAAGGAAACATTTTATTAGCTACCTTATTACGTGGAAACCAGGCATGCTTAAATTTTACGTCATACTGTATTCCGAGACGTAACCATATCATTATTGGGCACGCCACGATTGCGGCGGTAAGTCCCCTCTTTGAGGAGTGGCTTGAGAGGCGGCATGGCGTCCTCACCTTCCGCCTGACGCAGGTCCTCACCAGACACGGTTGTTTCGGGAAGTTCCTGTTTCGGATAGGGCGGGAGGAAACGCCCGGGTGTTTCCACTGCGAAGATCGCCCTGAGGACACGGTGGAGCACACGGTGGCGGTCTGCCCGGCTTGGGCGGAGCACCGCCGTGTCCTCGTAGAGGCGATCGACGGCGGCGATCTCTCGCGTTCAGCCCTGGTCCAGGCCATGGTACGGAGCGAGAGTGCATGGGTAGCCGTCACCTCCTTCAGTGAAGCAGTGATGCTCGCGAAGAGGGAGGCGGTGCACGTGAGGGAGAGGCAGCATATGCGCCCTCGCGACCCTAGCCGCCGCAGGATACGGAGACGCCCTGGGCGTCGGGAATCCCAGGCCGATTTCCGGCCACCGTAGGCATGAGCTTGCGGACGGCGAGTAATGGGTAGCTCGCTGTCCGGTAAGGACCAAGCCCAAGTCGACGGCGCGTTGTGTTCCACGCGCACCTCAAAGAGATGTCAGCACAAAAATGATGGGGCCCGCAAGGGCCGATGCCTGCCAGGGGTGCGGGTTTGTTCGAAAGAGATACCACAGCCCCTGGCATACGGGCTACTGAAGGAACACGGGTGGGTTTTAGTCAGTAAAAGTCTGACACGCCCTCCTGCTCCACCCAGAGCGAGAGAAGTTATTTGATGATTTCCCACCCAAAAAAAAAAAAACAAAAGATGTTTTTTTTAATGAAATTATCGTTTTAAGACCTCGGTGATACTGACTTGATAAAGTTGCTCTGTGATCTCATGAAGTTTCCTATTACAGTAGTATACTGAACAAGTAAAAGAACTTTAGTTATATACCTACTCGGGTTTGCCAGCATTGTAAATAGAAAAAACAACCAAATGTTAAGTTGTCTTCAAAAAGTGCACGCGCGAATAACCTATTTGTTATACGCGCTTATTGTACAGACACTAACACATAAAGCTATCCCAAACTGTACAATTTTCCCAATTGAACATGAACCTTATTCTTTGAATGTTGAAAAATAAATTTGACAGATTGGGGTAGCTTGATGTGCTGGCGTCTGCACTCACTTAATTTCTTTCCGAATAAACATAACACATTAGGTACATCATACTTGTATTCCCCCGAAGGAGGAACTACGTATAGTAACACCCATATTTCGCCAGTTATGTTTTGAACACATGTAACAGGGGACATACCTATTGCCATCAACCGGGCATAAATCCAGACTTGGGGCTCCTTCTGAGAAAATCTAGATGGAAAAAACCCAATATCACTTGTCCAACCCGGGAATCAAACCCAGTACCTAATACTTAGCGGTAGCAGTTACGACTACGAGACAAAAGAGGAAAGAGTAAATACAAAAAAAAAAAAAACTTGAGGTAATATTTGTATTTCAGCTATATGACAAGAACATAACCATCAAAGAGAGAAAACTATTTTGTTTTCGTGAGAGAACACAAACTGCTAATTTATTATTCGTTTTGAGCCAAACCGCACTTCAAAACATTTTATACCCACCTCAATATTTAAAGACGGTGAAGTACCTACCTTTTTAATAATCGAAAAAAGTTTAATCTCCTTCATTTTAAAAATAAATGACAAACAGTTAAAAGTCTCCTCCAAAAATATTCTCTTAACTTCTGTAACTTGTTTAAAATTTGCGAAAAGTTTCTGAAGTGTCTCGATGTTTGCATTCAATTTATAAAAGTTTATGAATTCATCAACTATTTTCAATATAAATAATGAATATCTTAAAATAGACTGGTTCAGCTATTTTGATGGCTTTTTTTTAACCTACTTCAATGTGGTTTTTTTTTCAACCTTATCAAAGACTGCCTGCTAGCTCCTGAACAGTTTCACAAATTAGCTATTATGTACATTGTTTTCGATTTTTTATTTCTATTTTGCTTGCGGAATATGTAGGTACTCGTAACTGGTCAGCCTTATTTACAGCCAGGGCAATTAATTAAGGTACTCAAATTGAAAAAAAAAAACTCTCGTCTATTTTCATGTTAAAATAAACAAAAAAAACCCAAGATAAAATACTTTTTTTTTGCAAATTCCATTTATACCTTACATTTTATTTATTTATTCAACTTACACACACTATCTTTACAGGAAAACCCCAATACAATAGTGGTTTGCATACATACTCCAAACAATTAGAAAATAAACTTAATCTAAACTGTAAAAATATAAAGTAACACAAATAAAAAATAAACATAATCAAACTTAACTTCTTAGCTCCTATCCTTATCTAATTAACTATAACTAACAACATTTAACAAAACTCTTGCGATATGCATGACTTTAAGTGGTTTTTACAAAGCAATGTCCAAAAAGACTGAAAGATGACTGACTATTTGACACGTGCGTACATTGCGTCCTATTGCGGATGTTTTTGAGACGCTGATTTTGTTTCTTGAATTTTTTGTTTAATGGTTATAGTCATTTCTTAGTAAAGACGATAAGTAGTAGTTTTAATATAAGGGTAATAATTTATATTAGTTGCCAGTTAGCTGATCAATTAATTTCCCTGATTTCACTCACTAAGTTTTTTTCGAGAGTATCTATTCAAATTCTTTTGATTAACAATGAACTGAATGAAACCTATGGCTGATGAACATAGGGTTCAGTTTACTGTACACTTTCTACTCACACTCTATTCGCAAGGGAATATAAGTTACAAGCAATTACACTAATTCACAATGTTCTTCAATCAACGTCTACAGCACGTAAGTACTATAATTATTACGGTGACAGCTGTCAGATTATCATTATCTATTTGCATTTTAGTCTAATTGAGCCTGAAAGGTATTAAATTAACGATTTAAATGTTGCAGTTGAATACAAGCTTCAGTTCTTTTCAGATTAAATGTCCCGTATATTTTTAATTTGCTAGTTATAACAGTTTCCCTCAATATGGGTAAAATATGTATTTTAATTGAGCAATTTCCAATGGAGCTTCCCCAAAAACCGAACGAAATACTCTTATATATACTAAATAATCTAGTGTGAAAAAAAGTATTACAATTATCACAACGTGAGAATACTGAACTGTGTTAGTAATGTGGCCAAACCTGAACTACGCTGAAATATTCACAACAAGAAATTAGAACGCTTTAAACTAGCGTCTGCCAGTGACTTTCTCCGCGTAAAAAATCCTATTATAACTTGAGAACTTCCGAAGATTACCTACCCGCTAAATTAAAAGTCACAAAACACCTCTTTGTAATTTTAGAATTTATTATAATTTTAAGTCTCTATCACACGCCTCCACGCCGCCTCTGTAAGAAGAATGGAATAATTCACAACGCGGGCCCAGTGTCGGTTGATGGATATATAGTCTGACCAATACTGCTGTACCGCGCCTTAGGTATGGGCGCGGCGCGACGGGGGAGCAGAGCAGGCCGCTGATTCGTCAGTGCAGGCCGCTGATTCGTCAGTGCAAGCCGCTCATTCGTCACCACTCACAGCGTCCAGCTCCCGCCTCGCCGCGCATACCTAAGGCGCGGTACAGCGGTATCCGTAAGACATAACAAATGTCTTCGAATCAGGAAGCTAGTGTACATACCAGCATTGGGAACATTTTACACATTACATCACGCGTTGTTTCTCCGACTTGCAGAGGTGTACCTACCCATCGTAGACCGAAAATTTCGCCAGTTATGTTTAAGATCCATGTAATAGAGGGAGGCCATATTGCCATTCCCTTGAGAATGGCACGATAGCCTTGCCATAAGCCTAGATTCCGGGTCGATACTGAGAAACTCCAGATAGAAAACCCAATAACACTTTGCGCGACCTGGGAATCGAAACCAGAACCTCATGCTCAGCAGTAGGTAGCGACCAACGAGGCAGTCTGATGACCTTCATAGGGACTATATGAACTTGAACCTTGACATTCACGTCGTAATGTCTAATGGTCAAATATGTTCAACCTTTATAACGAATCTATTAGGGGACCCATTAGACAATTACTTGTCACCGAATAAAAAAATGATTGTAGTAAGGTACACATTAATTACGACGGCATACTAATGGGGAATATTTTTTGGTTTACTGTTGAGTAATTACATTGAATTTAACTATTCCAAGTCATGTGCCAATGGGCAACAGGATTTCTTATCGATAAAAACGAGGAACGTCCCTACAAACCTTAATCGTCTATTTAACTCCTTTATCTTTAGGGGTGAATTTTATTGAATCTTTCTTTAGTGCTCGCCTACATTTAAAAAAACTTTGTTGCAGCGGTTATAATACTCATTCGTTTAATGCATTTTACACCGTGTTCTTAGGTCGCGATGACGCGAATTACACGCTGCTGTAGCCAGTAGCCGTATTAGTGAATGAATTTAAGATTTTTAGTTAGTAGAAATTATGCATTGGAATACCGTTTATTTGGACACAGTTCATGAAACGCAAAATACAATAAAAAAGTGAAAATAAATAACTGCAATACCCTTAAAGTGTAATGTCAAAAAAAAAAAAAAAATGACCTGGTGCTAGCTGACTCCAAGATGGCGTCGATTAGGTCACGTCCCCTTAGGTCCCTTGGGTTAAAACCCCGATTTCTCGCTATTTTACTATGAAACTCATATGAAACTGTAACTTTTTCGGAATTAGTACATCATTTTTTATTCAGTGTATGACCTATGTGAAATTGAGTTTACAATAAAATGAGTAGGTTTCAAGTTAAAAACGAGTGCTGTTATTTGTCTCCCACTTTATCATTCAAGGCCCCAGAAATAAAAGCAAAATACATATTTTAATAATAAACCATTTAATAGTAATCACTATTACACTACAATAACGATTACATAATAAACATATTACCACCAGGCAGCCAAAACATATAAAAAAGGACGTTAATCTTATCTTATCTTCACGCGACACGAGTGGCCACTTATAACTGTTACGTAACTCGACACTCATTCATTTTTTTTTAGCAGTCGTAAACATGTCGCAGTTTGAGAAATGTTTATGTACTTAATCAGTTCAAGACTGTTGCTAACTATAAATAAATACTTGCAAGTGTTCACAATGAAAGGAGTTCGTAAATTAATCCATAAAAAAAGTCTATTGTTTACAAAAACTTAAGAACACGTGACGCTGTATGCGTCACGTGTTCGGGTTTTTTCTTATGAATTGCTTAATCGATTGCAAATGTGAAAACTATTCCAGAAACTACATTAAATTACCTCCTATTTAAGTGTTATAGCAAAGTTTTAATTATTTTTAATAATTATGAATTTTTTTCGAGAATCGGGCGATGACGTAATTCGGCCCTTAGCAACAGGTCGGACTGTTGCATAGCAACGGAGGAATGACATGTTAAAATTGCAATTTTGACTACTTTATCTGAATTTTCATACACAACATCGTATATTTATGGATAGTTTATGAAATTTTCTTACCATTTTAGCAGTATTTTAGCCATTTCATACAAAATACGCACACGAAAAGTCAGCGCAAATATTTTATGATTTTATATGGCGGCCATTTTTTCACCTCGTGGAATTTTTTCCGTAAAATATATGCGTAAATATATTATACTGCTTTTAACTAATACGTAAATAGAAAGTTGATTAACTTTACATACGTATTCAGGCTTGAAATATGCACTTTCACTTCAAAAACACTCAGCACAATCGATAAAACGAGTAGCACGGATCCGCGCCATAGCACTGTCAAAGTACTATGTTCTGCGATGAATACCGCGAAAATTTGCACTATGAAGTTGGCATCAATCCAAGAAACATATCTAGCCTTGTCTATCCTGATCATTTTTATACAAGAACGAAAGAGATAGGTTGCTTAGTTTCATAGAGAAACGTAAAAAACCGCTCCCACCGGCTCCCACAGATTACGTGCCGTGCCACGGCACATAGCAATCAACTGCGATTTTTTATCCGCCGTGGACCGGCAAATGCCATTTCGCCGGGTATGTGCCTCACGGCTGCGCTAAAAAGGTTCATTTCAGCATTAATGCCAGACAGATGCTGTCTGACGCTGGTTTTCTAATGAACCGTTAGGGACAGTGACGAGGAGTACAAAACAGTTTGACACAGGTACCTAATACATAATTTTTATACTTATAAATAAACAAGTAATCACATAAACTTACAAAATTTAAATTAAACGTAAAAAAAACGAAACGTAGGGTATTTTTGTACTCTGTCAATCTAGCAGTTTTGAATCTTATCACAGTGAATGCACTATCTTAAAACCAACAGTCATGCTAGAGGAATAGGTAATTGTTTCGGCAAAGGATTTATTTCTCTACTCAGTTCAGTCTGCCTTAGCTAGCCTTCTTCTACCATGCAAACAGATACATTCTTTGAACGTCCTTGTTATTTCCTGAAACGACGGATGCAGTTAGTTTACGAACTATCTTTTCAAACAACAGCATGTTCGTATCACAGAGAGAAAATAAATCGTAAACTTGTATATTTTACGTTTATTTTTATCTATTTCTAGAAGTATTTGGTCAATATGTGCAATACTATGCCACCGGTTCAAGGCCCCCAATACTGTATGGTTATAATGATTCCCCGCGGAATCTTACTACGTTCAAACTACGTCATTATCGTGTTTTTTTTTAAACCAATTAAACGGTAAGGAATCGAAATGTCATATTCAATAAGTTCCAAGACAATTTGTCGGTATTATTAATTCGATATTAGCAGATTTCGTGTGTGATTGACGTAGTTACGAGTACGGAATCGTTAAGAATCCTACGACCGAAGCTCGCAACTAGGATTCGGGCGGAGACAATATTTCGTCTGAAAATTGCTATCGTTGCGCTGGTGTTAGTACCTGTCGAGGATACATACCTACAGTGAGCAGTACGATCACACACACATTGACAATGGCTTGACGCGATAGCGCTACTAGCTACTGACCATTTATGATGAATTTGGATGTGTTCCGTAATACCAAAAATGATGAATGAAAACTTATTGTATTTTAATATTTTTTTCGACATTTTACAACTTGATAATATGAGCTATGCTTCTGAGACAACAATATTACGGAAATTGTTGGTTATAATACCAAAAAAACAGTGAGAAAACATGTCATTTACGCTGTAAAAATGTGCGAAATGCAATTCGCTTAAACTTCATTTCAGGTAAGTATTTTGGAAAAAAAAAACCCCTACGAGCCTAGATAAATACTGTCTGAATCCGAATATCATCATAATATGATGGAAATATGCTCAAGTTGCAAATGATTTAGGTATTACGTATGTATGGACAGTTCATTGTACGTAGGCCTCTTAAGTAGTATAAGTGAATTCAGGCCCTGCTCGGGTGTGGGTACTCATCATCTGCCGAGTCGGCTTCCAGTTTGACCAGATGCAGCTGGATACTAGTATTTTACATGGAACAACTGCCTACCTGACCTCCACAACCCAATTATTAGGTAATACTGGTTGTCAGATTTTCGGACTTCTGACGGCCTGTAATGACTGTCAACGATCCACGAATGACAGCCGGGACCAACGGGTTACATAGAAAAGTGCAATACCTACGCGGTCAAAATGTTTGGAACAGCTGATTTTATTTTTTTACATAACTGACGAAAAATTTCTGCGCTAGGGCAAATAGAATGATATGCTGAATTCATGGTTACAGTTTGCGCACTGGTTAAAAACTTATCCTGTATAGGTTAGAGCAAAAATCACATCCCTCCTAATCCTTAATAATATTATAAATGCGATATCTGTCACGCTTTCACGCCTAAACCGCTGAACCGATCGTCATGACATTTGGCAGAGATATACTCTGAGATATGGAGAAGGACATAGTCTACTTTTTTACGTAATAACCGACATCCATCCACGCGGGCGGAGTGGCGGGCAAAAGCTAGTATTATAAATGCAAAAATAACTCTCTGTCGGTCTATCTGTTTCGCTTTCACGCCTAAACTGCTGAGCCGATAGTCATGAAATGTGGCAAACACATAAGCCCGGGATATGGAGAAGAACATAGGCTACTACGCGATAACCGACATCAACGCGGGCGGAGCCACGGGCAAAAGCTAATTATGTATAAAGGAACAGTAATTGCACTGACGAACAAACCAACAGACATACGTTATGTACATAATTTAAAGTAGGATATATAATTACGTTCATCAGAAATCACTACTGCAATTGAAATCATATACCCATATTCATATGTGTGCAATTTAAATGAAAGGAAATTCCTATTAACGGTGTTTACATTCCCAAAACGTAAATATGTGTGTTAATTTAAATGCAGCAGTTAGGTATTTCTATGAACGTACGCTTCGAACTTTAACCGCGGACTCTAAATTAATCTAGTTCCGGTAGAACTTTATTTGAATAACTGGATTCATAGTAAATGAGGTACCCAATAAAATGGTTTCCGTCACTGCAAGAATTGTGGAATAAGGAGAATGCCCAAAAACCAGTACTTAGTTATAGGTTTTTTAAAATCGTCTGTCGTCGTACGTTGGGTTCTTGTGCACATCAAGAATCATCTACACATCATGTGCACAAGTTCCCAACGTACCTACGACGACAGACGATTTTTCAATGATGATGCATGTCCGTAGTTTTCAAGATTATTTCTATCACAATAATCCATTACAGTAATGTTATATTTTGTAATAAACCTACGCATTGTATATGTATCTTTTTGTAAACTGCTAAATCTTGACGTTTAAAACTGCCTATCTATACATTTTGAAATAAATGCTTTGACTTCGACAAATTTTATTACCACGAAAAATACCTACAAAAAATAATAATAATAATGTAAGTGGATGACCTAAAACTCTTTGCCCCCAAAAATTTGCAACTGATGGAGCTACTGAAAGTAACTGAAACCTTCAGTAGCGCCATCAGGGTGGAATTTGGTGTGGACAAATGTGCGGTCATGCATGTAAAGCGAGGGAAGATTGTGGAATCCGTGGGAACCCAACTCTCGGATTCCATAAACCTTCGAGCTCTCTCCGCAGCCGAAACCTATAAGTATTTGGGTATGTCGGAAGCGTTGGGCATCAATGTAACTGACATGAAGCAATCGTTGAGGGAGCGCTTCTTTGGCCGCCTGAAGAAAGTATTTAATAGTCTTTTATCAGGCGGAAACAAGGTGCGCGCCTTCAACGGTTGGGTCATGCCGGTTTTGATGTACTCTTTCGGCATACTCAAATGGACTCAGACCGAACTCGACGCCCTGGATAGGAGGGTCCGTACGCTGCTTACTGCATATCGAATGCATCACCCACGGTCATCGGTAATGAGACTGTATATCTCGCGAAAATGTGGAGGTCGAGGCTTTTTAAATGCAAAGACTCTCCACAATCGCGAGATATGCAGTCTCAGGGATTATTTTCTAGCAACTGACGTGGGTATGCGGATGTAGTTGCGGTGGATAAGGGCCTCACCCCGCTCTCCTTGGCTAAAGAGAACTGGCGCAGGCCTGTAGTGCTTGACACTAATGATCGCATGGAAGTATGGCAGAGTAAGGAGCTTCACGGACGCTTTTTCCGGGCTCTACATGAACCCGATGTAGACTTTCTAGCGTCCGTAACCTGGCTACGTTTCGGTGACCTCTTTGGGGAAACCGAAGGTTTTGTCTGTGCAATTATGGACGAAGTTATTATGACGAACAACTACCGGAGATTTATTGTGAAAGACGGCACGGTTGACATTTGTCGGGCATGCCACCGTCCGGGTGAATCAATCAGACACATAATCTCCGGGTGTTCTCGTCTAGCTAACGAGGAGTACTTGCATAGACACAACCTTGTAGCCAGGATTATTTACCAGCAACTTGCTCTGAAATATAGCCTTGTGGATTCAGAAGTGCCATACTACAGGTATGTGCCCGACCCAGTTCTCGAAAAGGGACATGTCACACTGTACTGGGATCGATCCATCATCACTGACAGGACTATTGTTGCCAATAAGCCTGATATAGTGGTGGTGGATCGACTAGAGCGGCGTGCAATGATCGTTGATATAACGGTCCCGCATGACGGGAACCTCGTGAAAGCCGAGAAAGATAAACAAATCAAGTATCTTGACTTGGCTCACGAGGTTGTCGACATGTGGGATGTGGACTCAGCGATCATTGTACCGATAGTTGTTACAGCCAATGGCATTATAGCCAAGAGCCTCAACCAACATCTGAGGAGGCTCTCGTTGGGCAGCTGGGTCAAGGGCTTGATCCAGAAAGCGGTACTCCTGGACACGGCTCGCATTGTTAGGAGGTTCCTCTCTCTGGAGCCCTGACCGCCGGTAGCTTGGACCTTGTTCCCGATGCCGGTGGGTTACTATTTTTTATATTTTTAAATGTTTTTATATTTTTATACTAATATTTAAAAATGTAATTTATATGTGTTTATGTTAAAATAAAGGAAATTATAATGTAAGCATTTTTATATTTGATAACTGTATACAGGATAAGTTTTATCCAGTGCGCATACTGTAACCATGAATTCAGCATATCATTCTAGACCCCCCAGCGCAGAAATTTTTCGCCGGTTATACAAAAAAAAATCTGCTGTTCCATACATTTGGATCGCGTAGGTATTGCACTTTTCTATGAAACAGCAGATTTTTTTTTCTATAACTGGCGAACTTTCCTGTTTAACAAAAAACAGAGAAAAAAAATGACAAGGCATCAAAAAATTCGTACGCATTGCTGTCAATGGTATAAGTGTCCAAAAGGCTGGCAGCATTGCCACGTTGTATGGGGGTGCTGATTCTTTGGCCAAAGAATACGCCAGCCCTTTGACCAAAGGGCCACGTGACCACGTTAAGAGTCGACTAACCGCTCGGCGATGTCTCGGATAACCAAGTGGACACTCGGACCCCATGGCCCAAAAGTTTCAACCCCGAACGGCTCGAATAAATAACTCCGAATAAGATTGGAATATTTTCGCCGTTTGAGGTTTTCCGCACCTGCAGCAGCCGCCGCGGCACACCCCGTCGTACTAGGAAGATAAGATGGCGCAAGGGTGTAGACACATGTTGCGTCCCACATAAAAGGCCTGCCCAACTTCCAGGGAATATGGTCATTCTGTCTGGTCTCTTCCCGTAATAGGGTATTTTCCAATTTATTGAAAAGTATTCTAAATTGAAGATTGGGACGAAATATGTAACAGAAAAATAAAAGTAAATTGATTTATGTCAACTTTCTCAATTAAAAACGATTTAAATCGAATTTACTTTTCGTTGTTTTGAATTTACCGCCAAAACGCTCGTTACGATGAATTTTTATCACATGACGTCAACTTTGTGTAAACCAAAGTAGTTAGTAAGTAAACAAGTGAATGTCGAGTTAATAATTAACAAGATTTATAATGTATAGAAAGTGGAATTACTATCGTACGGTGCCTCTGTGCACAAATACTTCTAAAACTGCGCCAAACTAATTATCGCACTGCACAGAGCTGGCGTCACGATGTCACGTGATAAAAAGTCATCTTAAGGAGCGTTTTGGCGGTAAATTCAAAACAACGAAAAATAAATTTGATTTTAATCGTTTTTAATTGAGAAAATGGATTTAAATTAATTTATTTTTATTTTTCTGTTAAATATATCGTCCCAATCTTCAAATTAAAATAAATAAATCGGAAAATACCCTATTGATAACTACATGCCCTTTTACCCCACATAAGTATTTTTCAATCGTATTGTATACTGAATGTTGTTTTTTATTTTTGATTTGCTCTTTGACATTTGATTATTATTAAATACACTTTGACATATTTGATTATTATTATATACACTTTGACATGAATATTTACTTTGAGAAGTATAATATTATTTTTGTTTTAATTATTGTGAATGTGAGGACTATGTGGTATTTTTGTTTTTTGTTTTTGTGTTTCATCTCTTTCTCAGTTTGTTTTTAATGTTAATCTGGCAGTTTGAGTACTTTATGCGGCCTACCCAAATGTCCTTTCTTTGATATTGTTCGTCAAATCGTTGAGCTCCTCAAGTTCTGAGTTGAGCCGTATGATTACTGATACATGCGTGCACTGAATGGACAGATCCACTCAATCCGTGTGGTTCTTTCCTCAAAAGACCATTTCAGACACCAATCCACATCTCTGAGTTTGTTTCGGCCTTTCTTCTTAGAGTAGTCAGATAGGAAACGCCGACCTCCTCTAGTTAAAAAAAATATGATTGACGTGTAAAAAGTGTTTGTACCTACAAACCTACTTACAGAAATAAATTAATTTATCATTTTTCATTTATCGACTGTTTGGTCCACACAGTTTTGGGTATTCTCCGGATTATTATGATTGGTTACCATTGATTAACGTTGCATATCGATTAATTTTCCTGACTTTGTAAAAAGAAGCAGGTAATAAATACCCCACACAAATATAACCGTCGAATAAGATTTCCTTTATTTACATCAAAGAAAGGAACCCAGCAAACCATGAAATTCGCTTTTTCCTGCCCAAAACACGAAAATATTTATTTCATCTCAGTCATTCGTTCATTAAAACACGAACACAACTCGGACAAGGTAATTGAGCGGCAGTCAAATTATAATTAACCTGTAATTAGCACGGTTTCCTTTCATCCCCTTATATCATGGTTGGTAGTAAATGCAGATTACAATATAAAAAGTGTGGAATGGAAATCGTTTAGTCAGTTTAGTATCACTCAACAGCGGTTCGCCGCATTTTTAAAAATTGACGACATTTTGCGATCAGCTTATTTATTTATTTTAAATAGAACGGCCGAAGCCAATTACACTAATTAAACATATGAATATATGTATACATACATCATCATCATCATTTCAGCCGGAAGACGTCCACTGCTGGACATAGGCCTCCCCCAATTTGGGGGGCTTGCCATAATCGCCACGCTTGGCAGGCGGGTTGACGATCGCAGTATGGTGGTAAAATGCATAGAGAACGCTGCTGCCCATTCTCTAGTAAGTCCTTAGTCGCCTCCTACTACACCCACGGGAAGAGATGGGATGATACTATTCTCTACGTCCGGCACCACACGGCACAATATTAAGTATATATATACATTACAGTCTATTTAACAGTCATGCATTCTTCTCACAATAATTACAAACAATCTGACACCATCATCTTCCATTCATTAGCAAAGATATCGAGATCTGTATTCGAGTTCAGGAGAGCGTTAATAGCAGTTAATGTCCAAGGAATAGGTGACTTGGAATGTGCAACAGTACGGCAAGCTGGAACAGCCAGTAAGCGGTGTTTTCTGCCGCGACAGTCATTGTCTATAACTAGTATATTCTGCAAACTATGACGTCATTTCTGAGTAGCAACCTAGAGTTCATTCTTGCCCGGTTGATGGCAATAGTCACCCTCATCATCTGCCTAGCCTTTTCCCAACTATGTTGGGGTCGGCTTTCAGTCTAACCTCATGCGGCTGAATGCCAGTATTTTACATGGAACGACTGCATATCTGACCTCCACAACCCAATTAATGGATAATACGATACCCCTTGGTAAGACTGGTTGTTAGACTTTCGCGCTTCGGACGACTCGTAACCACCTTCAGAGATCTACGAATAACAGCCGAGACCATCACTTTAACGTGTTTGCCCGGGCACGGAGGGGTATGTAAAGTCACCCATCCTCAGACTAATCGCGGCAAGCGTAGCTTAACCTGACCAATCAACCTGTATGGCTGTTACTACTTAGCCACAAGCCCCACCAATAATGACCCTTTAACATGGAATATGAAGTGGTGAAATGTGGGTCAACTGTGTGTGTACCAATACGATTTCCTAACCCTTCAGGGCGTCGGCGAGTAATGGATAGCTCGCTGTCCGGTAAGGACCAAGCCCAGGTCGACGGCGCGTTGTGTTCCACGCGCGCCTCAAAGAGATGTCAGCACAAAATGATGGGGCCCGCAAGGGCCGATTCCTGCCAGGGGTGCCGTTTTGTTCGAAAGAGATACCGCAGCCCCTGGCATACAGGCTACTGAGGGAACACGGGTGGGTTTTAGTCAGTAAAAGTCTGACACGCCCTCCTGCTCCACCCAGAGCGGGAGAAGTTATTTGATGATTTTCCACTCAAAAAAAAACCCTTCAGGGCATATAAGCGTGATGTTACGATATTATATGTTGCGATATTATATTACTCTTCCAATTACACAATAAAACAAATGAAATAACTATATGACTGCTGTACCTACATAAAATCTCATAACCCTACAAATTCGCATTGCCTGTTCAATTTCATGTTAACTATACAATTCTGATGAAATTAGAATTTCATAACGAATTATTCCCAATGCCACGCTTATAGTATAAATAAATATGTGGGATGCCTATCTCTGATATGCAAGCTGAATACCTTAACTTACTGCATTTATATTATTGCGTTACACAACATCACGCCTTTAGTCCCCGTAGGGTTGAGCAGAGGTGTGCCTTTAAGAGTTTTAGTACTACTTTTCACCTGTTATGTGTAAGTCCTACTAACAGGGGTGCCCAGTGAAGGCTGCAAGAATCCGCTAGATGCGAGAAGCGCAGTACCGGTCGAAGTGGCGGTGTTTGGGGGAGGCCTATGTCCAGCACTGGACGTCTTTCGGGTGAAATGATGTTGATGATGATGATGAATAGGGGGTGAAAGAAATTCCTGATAGAAAAAGCCAATAGGAACAATTACCCGACTTGGAAATCGAATCCAGCCAACCATACGCTCAGAAACACCGCTTGTGACCACTAGACTACTGCAGCAGTTATGGTTTCTATTGTTATAGAATATAGTAAGTCTGACTCGAAATATTTTAGTTGACTTCAACCTACAGCTCCATTTAATATGGTTGATATTAAATGGAGCTGTAGGTTGAAGTTTCATGGTTCATGAACTTGCAAGCCCTCAAATTAAATTTAAAGACCCTTATTTGCTAGCAACTCCTCGTCCCAGTGGTAGATTACCGCAGCAGGGAAATGACAGCTCTTTCTATGCTCAAAAAATCTTGAGACTGTGATAATATTATTAAAAAGGGTGGCTATCGACGCGCAAGTTGAAACAGCATTAACATTACAGTTATTTTAATGCCAATACAGCAGACCACTAAAAATCCAACATTAGTTGAATCAGCCGATTCAAACGCAAATCAGAGCCCGATGTCACAGTCGCCCGTTAAGTTTACAGTCCAATGATGCACGACGTCCTGTGCGGTCATCAAAGTGGTAATAGACTAGCTCTGACCAATATTATTACCTGTAAATCTACCTGTGTAATAAGGATCTGGTCCTGACTGTAGTGGTGCAATAAATTAAATAAATTCTAAATTATAGATGTTTACTGATAAATGCGTGCACTGAACAGGTCCACTCAATATGTGTAGTTCTTTCCTCAAAAGACTATTTTAGACACCAATCCACATGGTCTTCACATGATCTGACCAAGATTTTGTTTGGACTTTTAAAGAGACTGTGACCTCTGAGTTTGTTTCGACATTTCTTTTCAGTGTAGTCAGATAGGATACGCCGACCTCATTTAGTTTTAAGAATATGATTGACGTGTTAAAGTGTTTGTACAAAACCTTCTTACAGAATCGATGGACCTGGCAAACAAAACTTTACTGAAGTGAATCAAACGGACCCCTTAAGTCGTTCGTTTTTAAAACAGCAGAACCCTTCCCCAAATCAAAGGCAACTCAAAATTCTTCATAAACGTACTCTTATTAAATCAACATCAAAAAGAAATAACAATTCTAAGAACAAACGAAATTCCAGCCAATCATCGATCAGGATTGCTTTTTCAACAAAATCACGTAATAATATCGTCTGTAGGGAACGTTCCACGAAAAAATATATTCTTAAAAAGGTGAAAATAGCTTTGCATGGTCCACTGAACAACGGGCCTTTTACAATGGATACCTGTGGGCCTAACATCAACACGCCGAGTAAACGGAACGTACGTAAATCGAACGATTTTAAAAGTAAAAAAATCGTTCGATTTATGTCGTATCACACTTAATTAGGTACGCAGTTTTAAAACTTTCAGCATTTCTATGGATAAAGTTGTATATGCTTGTCGCCTAAATTTAAACCAGAAGCTACAGGATAGTTGTATTGTCGACTAGCTGATCGGAAAGACGTAGTCCTGTCAAAATTTCAATAATTCATTAAAAATTCTCATAGAAAATGCAGTTTCAGTATTCCAGATTTTTTTACAGTTCCTTTGGGTAAATCCCCATTTTATCTTTCTTTTTTTTTTCAAACCACCACTTCTACGTCCTTCTGAATTGGAGCGAAAAAAATATTCAAATCGGTTATGCCGTTTTTGAGTTTTAGATAGACTAACGAACAGCAATTGTTTTTGATGCATTTTTAAAGATCAAAAATCGCTCAAGTTTGCGGTCAAAAATTGCTCTGAACAAAATTGTGCGAAGTCGCCACATTCTGTCGGCTTAATGATACAAGTACATTGTGTTAGTATTCTGGCAATGCTTTATGAGGTAAGAATATCTGATTGTAAATAAAAAAGATATAAACATTATTGTAAACACATAATTCATAATTACGCTTTCCACATATTGTATTTATATGACAGACTAGCTTCCGCCCACAGCTTCGCCCGCGCGGAAGTCGGAAATTTTTGTTTTAGGTATAAATACTGAGTTTGGAGTTAATCAGACCGCGCGTTAAAATTCTTCCATACAAACTTTGACACCCCCAATCCCCCTTTAGGGGGTGGTTTAGAAAAACAATAAATGGCCAACCTTATAATTTACTTAACTTAGTATTCGTGCCAAGTTTCAAGTTTACTAACTCAAGGAATAAGATTTTTCAAACAAACAAAATCCCCCTTTTCGAGGTCGAATTTCTAAAAACCCCTTCTTAGTGCTCCCCTACATTATAAATGGAAGCCGTGTGCAAAATTTTACGTTCCTAGTCCTAGTAGTTTCGGCTGTGCGTTGATTGATCAGTCAGTCAGTTTCTCCTTTTATAAAAATAGATAGAAGATAGATAATGTTCAAATCAAGTCAACTTCGTCTGCCTAATCTTTTCCCAACAATGATTGGGTCGACTTCCTGTCAAACTGGATGTGGATGCAGCAGAATACCAGTATTTTAGATGGAGCGACAGCCTATCTGACTCCACAAACCAGTTACTGGGTAACACGATACTCTATGGTTATGACTGGTTGTCATGTCTGTCAAGGATCCACGAATGACAGCTGGGAGCAACGTGCTTAACGTGCTTTCCAAGGCACGGGGCCTATAAAGATACACCACCCATCCACGGACCAACCGTGGCAAACGTAGCTTAACCAGATCGATCTACCCGTGCGGATGATAATTTCTTAGCCACAACCCCCTGAAATGTTCAAATCAAGTAAAGGATGCAATTTACGAAAAAGATTGCATCATCAGACACTTCTCCCACCACTGATGATTACGTGCTGCTGTATAAAATATGCGTTGTTTTTGTTATGAAGCATATTATAGTAACTTAACAGAAATTAAGATAGCTGTTTTAACTACTTTCTGCCGCTTTAAGTACGAAATTACCGTTATGTGCAGCTAACTGTGGTTAAAGCAATAGTGACAGATTCTTATGCAGAACTTTGCTGGGTATTCACGAAAAATAGACATTTTCTTAAGCTGGAAGAACTGTTCTGGAACGTTAGTCAGCATTTAAGCGGCTAACTGCGCTTTATTTTGTAGTGGTTGTGTGAATATGCCTCCTTACAATTTTTTTTTTTTAGACTCTAGTTCATGGAAAAATAGAAAAAGAACGAGAACGAAAAAGCATGAAAAGATAAAAAAAAAACTATATTTGTTGCAAATAATATTTTGATTTACAGTAAGAATGTATGTGATTATAGAACAGTTTTTGAAAAATCTTAAGTGCAGACTAATTTTAACCAGAGCACAACTTAATAAGTGGACACAATCGGGTCTATTATGCATATATAAGACGATAAGCCGCTGTGCAATCAGATTTTATTCAGAATGAGCGTCGCCATATCGAATTACAAAACCTATTATAATGATGTGGAATTTTATACACAAATACTCAAGTTTAATAACGAAATCGGTATAATCTTCTTATAAAAGTATTACAAGGTTATTTTTGAACCCTTAAACTGCATAATACATTTTTTTTTAATTCACACGTAAAACACACCAATAGATGAAATGTTGTTTATCTCTCCAAAACCCGGCTTATCTGGTGGCGCGTGAAAATTTTACAAGTAATGTATATATACGGTAAAGTAGCGTGCGCACCAACAATTTCTTTCTAAAAGCATAAATAAGGGTAAAATTTATTTTTGATAGGTAATAAAATTTGGCCATATTAATTATATTTCAATGTCGCAGTCACGCTGTTCGGATTTGACAATTTCAATTTAATTTGATTAAAATCTTAATAAAATATACTGAAATAAGCTAAACTCTGTGTATTATCTGAATATCTGAGCTTTGGAGGACTTAACCATAGTTCATTCAATCGTTCGTTCATCAACTGGCTAACAGAGCTGTAATACTTCTATTACAGAACAAAATGCTTTTATGCAGAAGATACTCAGCTTGTCGTACAATTATTCAAAACTTATTCATCTGTTACGTTGCTATTACACAGTTATTAGCAGTATAATTTTGTGCCCAAATTGCTTGAATAACGTTTGAGTAAGCGCCAAATCAGCTAATTATGGTAGTCTTATCCAGCGATTAGTTTCAATGACTGCTGTTAAACAAAACTTACTCAGAAGATTTGTGCTGGCTGGGTAGTAACCAAAAACGAGTTGCGAGTGCGCTACGGCGACGAGCAATTACCTACACGCTGGTATGCGTATGTACCAAGCGTATCTATACGTCTCTCGGAGAGAACTCTCCGCAAAGTGAGCTTCGCTGATTGAGTACTCTCTTTGATAGCTCTTGTTGCTGCGACAAACGAGTATTCGCCGGGGCAGTGTGAAAAATCGGCGATCAACTACTCGTAACGTAATTTCACGTGAGCAAAGACAATTTCCACAAAATCATCCTCACTGTCAACAAGTTCGACAATGTGGTTCAAACAATGGCCTCTTTCCATCCTGCGCCGTACGACCTGTCACCTGTGTATCCAATGTCCCTATGACTGCGTCAATTAGAATTAGTGGTGTTCGCGCAGCTGAATTTTGGGACTAAACGGCAATTAATTAATTTTGACTAATTTTGACGGCACGGTTGGCGCAGTGGTTAAGCGATTGACTGCTGCGCTGCGTGTCGCGGGTTCGATTCCTGCACGGAACAAATATTTGTATGACCTACAAGTAGTTGTTCCGGGTCTGGCCGTTTGTGTGTGTGAGTTTAAATGTTTGTAAACGCACCCACAATACAGGAGAAATTCCTAGTGTGGGGCAACGTTTTTAAAAAAAAAAAAAAAAAAAAAAAAAAAAAAGAAACGTTTGATTTTTTTGCCATCGATACGCTAAGAAGAAGACGGGGTTTTCAATATTATGTACCATTCTTGAGCTAAAAAATCGTTGATAGGTATAAATCGATTCTTCGCTGGGACAAGTGTCACAGACTTCGTATTCCACGATTATAAATATTTACAAGTTTAAAAATTTCTTATTGAATCTGACGAATTTAAATATTCCTACGACAATGAATGAACACGATTATTAAACTTTTAGATAACTTCGCCAGTTATGTTTAAGTTCAATGTAATAGGGGGCGAGCCTATTGCCATCAAACGAGCACAAATCCAGACTCCGGGCTGCTGCTGAGAAATCCCAAATAGAAAAACCCAATAACACTTTGTCCGACCTGGGAATCGCACCCAGGACCTTATGCTCAACAGTAGCGCTTGCGACCATTCGAACAACGAGGAAGTCTTTCATTTTATTATTTCCATATTAAAAGTGAGTGATAACCTATGGCAGAGAAATGAGGTCGCTCACAATAGGCATCAGAAGGCTAAAAGTCATCCAAAGGGCAATGGAGAGGGCTATGCTCGGAGTTTCCCTATGCGATCAAATCAGGAATGAAGAAATCCGCAGCAGAACAAAGGCAACCGACATAGCCCGAAAAATTGCCAAACTTAAGTGGCAGTGGGCAGGGCACATTGATCGCAGGACAGGTGGCCGATGGGGCCGAAAGGTTCTGGAGTGGCGCCCGCGTACCGGAAGACGTAGAGTTGGACGGCCTCCCACCAGGTGGATCGATGACCTTGTGACGGCTGTAGGAATCGGCTGGATGGGAAGCACAAGACCAATCGAAGCCTATGTCCAGCAGTGGACGTCTTTCGGCTGAAATGATAAATGATGATAGTATTATATATTATATTCATGAATAAATCAAAACAATTTATTGTGTATTCAAAGGAATATATCGAGGAATATAGCGGAGACATGTCTCAATAGCAAGAGTATTGAGCTGTTCAGACAAAGGATGTTTGATACGTCTACAACTCATGTAGGTCGCAAGTCGCAGGCTTACAGAACATGTTAAAGGCATCAGACATTATCTCTGAAATGTGTGAGACGCATTCTATTCTATTGTGAAGAGGGCTCTGTTAAGCAATAGACATCTTCTGAGATGATAAATGTTTTGCTTTAACAAATTAATGATAAAAATCAATACTTCCCTGATCTACCACTAATGGTTAAATAACAAGACGGGAGATTTTATCTACGCGCCTTAAAATAATAAAGGCAAAATATAGCCCATCTTTTCTGATTTGACGGGCTATATAGTCATCATCATCATCTGCCTAGCCTTTTCCCAACTATGTTGGGGTCGGCTTCCAGTCTAACCGGATGCAGTTGAATACCAGTATTTTACATGGAGCGACTGCCTATCTGACCTCCACAACCCAGTTACTGGGTAATACGATACCCCTTGGTAAGACTGGTTGTCAGACTTTCGGGCTTCTGACGACCCATAACGACTGTCAACGTGATTTGACGGGCTATAGTATTGCTGATATTATATTCCAGTATGATAACAGTTGTAATGGCCTCGACTTACCCGTTGTAGGTCGTAGGTTTGGACCCAGACAGACGCTTCACTTTGAGTAAATTATTATTGCTCTCAAAACGGTGAAGGAAACATCGTGAGGAAACAGGCATGTTCTAGGGAAAAAAAATCGAAGACATATCTTTCAACCCGCACTGGGCCCGCGTAGTAGATTATATAGCTCATTCCTTTTTAAATCTAGTTAAGGATGCAATTTACGAAAAAGATTGCATCATCAGACACTTCTCCCACCACTGATGATTAACGTGAAGCGAGTACAGCTAGTAACCGAAAACGAGTTGCCGAGCAACGAGCAGCGAGTGCGCTACGATGACGAGCGAATGCTTACACACTGGTATGCGTATGTACCAAGTACATACGTCTCTCGACGAGAGTTCGGTCCGCAAAGCGAGCTTCGCTGATTGAGTACTCTCTTTGATAGCTCTTGTTGCTGCGACAAACGAGTATTCGCCGGGGCAGTGTGAACAATCTTAGGTCGTAGGTTTGAATCCAGACAGACGCTTAACTTTGAGTAAATTATTATTGCTCTCAAAACAGTGAAGGAAAACATCTTGAGGAAACAGGTATGTCCTAGGGCCAAAAATTCGAAGAGATATCTTTCAACCCGCACTGGGCTCGCGTGGTAGATTATAGCCCATTCACTCTCGAAGAGTGGATGACTCTGCCCCTAGCAGTGATAACATTCTCGGCTGATTATGTATGTATTGCTGTTAGCATTTCTTGAATCTTTAAACTTCTCGAAGTCTATTAATTTTGTGAACTACAGACAACAATGAAACATGCAAAACAAAAAACAAATAAAACCCGTATTTCAAATAATAGAAAACTAACATCAATGTTTCTGTAATAAATTCTCCAACGTAAAATTAATTTCATCTAACAATGCATGCTTTGTTTGCGACTATTTTATAAACGCTAACGACAACAGTTCACTAATTAAACTTAATTTTACGCTGTTATATTGTATTGTAATTACAATAGAATAAATACTAAATGACATAAATTGTCAGTGGGTTACTTAGTTCTTAGTTACTATGTCATGTTGCATGTTCTGCGAGACGTTCGTCTAGTCAGAGGTTCCCAAACGTATTTTCTCGAAGACCACTATCAAAATATTACGGGATTCGGTGCTACTACATTTCCAACACATTCCCAAACTCGTAAAAAAAAAATCTGTTTACTTTCCTCCATCTCGGAGTAAAAGACCATTTTGGGTAGACAGTGGTCCTCCATGTGACGGACGAACCCACACCCGAGTCTGAGTTGACGCTGTATAAGTAGAACCTCTATGCCATACATGTCAGAACGGCGCAGGACCGCCGTGTTAGGAGCGGTTGTGTAACTTACCAAGTTACAAACACGCTGTGAATGTGTGTGTGTAAGTGTAGGAGCCCTCGATACCACCCGAGGCGATGGCGATGTCAATTTGGTTCATAAATGTAAAAAATGTGGTGCAGCGGCTTCGGTTAAACTATATTCCAAACCTAAAGGAATGAGGTCTTTGCCCTTAAATGGGTACCCAATAGTGTGAATTGAACAAAACATTATGTAGTAAATTTATTATATTATTGAAATCATTTAAGATGATTATTTTTTTGTTTATAATTTAATATTGATAAAATTCATGTTTAAATGATTACGAATGAATTTACAGGTAATTTATTTCAAAACAAATAAACATTTAAGACATTTGTATTACTAATTTATTTTTTGTAGTAAAAAGCTTAAATAATAATAATAATCAATTTTGTCTTTGCAATTATGGACGAAGTTATGATGACGAACAACTACCGGAAATATATTGTGAAGGATGGCACGGTTGACATCTGTGGGGTATGCCACCGTCCGGGGGAATCAATCCGATACATTATTTCTGGCTGTTCTCGTCTGGCAAACGGAGACTACTTGCATAGGCACAACCTTGTAGCCAGGATTATCCACCAGCAACTTGCTCTGAAATACAGTCTTGTGGATTCAGAAGTACCATACTATAGGTATGTGCCCGACCCAGTTCTCGAAAATGGCACTATCACATTGTATTGGGATCGATCTATCATCACTGACCGGACTATTGTTGCCAATAAGCCGGACATAGTGGTGATAGATCGACTAGAGCGTCGCACAATGATTATTGATATAGCAGTCCCACATGACGAGAACCTCGTGAAAGCTGAGCAAGATAAAAAAAACAAGTATCTTGACCTGGCACGTGAGGTTGTCGACATGTGGGATGTGGATACAGCAGTCATTGTGCCGATAGTCGTGACGGTCAATGGCATTATAGCCAAGAGCCTCGACCAACACCTCAGGAGGCTCTCGTTAGGCAGCTGGATCAAGGGCTTGATCCAGAAAGCAGTTATACTGGACACGGCGCTTATAGTGAGGAGGTTCCTCTCTCAGTAGCCCTGACCACTGGTAGCTTGGACCCTGTTCCCGATACCGGTGGGCTACTATTTTTTTATATTTTTAAATGTTTTTTTTTTAATCATGTTTGTAAAAATATTTAAAAATTTACTGAATATGTGTTAAAGAAAATAAACCAAATAATAATCAAAACCAATTATGATTTACGTAAAACAATTTACATAAAGTTTTCATAGAAATTGTTCCACGAGAGTCACATTGCGAGTCTTTATGTTTACCTACATTATTTTTAAACAGGCTTAAAATGTGTCTTCCTAATACGTCTTCTACCACTCTCTTACTTATCCCTCATAACTACACTACGATAAGACCATAAAAAATTTTCAGTTCCGAATGTGTCTACTCAAAATGGCTTATCAGTAGTGCTAAAAACGGACCCTAATATAAAATAATCACATCAAACCACTATATAGGTACTATATAATATAAACGCGGAAAAAGTATCTTAAGGGAACGGAGTAGGTGTATTTATTACTAGCTTGTGCCCGCGACATCGTCCGCGTGACATTTCTTGCTCTCCTGACCTACCTCGTTGCATCGAATGTCCTGCCCGTGTGAGTACTTTGTATTCGTGGCTTTTTTCTTTTTGCTCAGCTCTTAGGGTCCTATCAACTGCCAGGGGTGCGGGTTTGTTCGAAAGAGATACCACAGCCCCTGGCATACGGGCTATTGAAGGAACACGGGTGGGTTTTAGTCAGTAAAAGTCTGACACGCCCTCCTGCTCCACCCAGAGCGGGAGAAGTTATTTGATGATTGCCCAACCAAAAAAAAAATTAAAAAAAAAAAAAAAGAGTCCTATCAAGATGTTATAGCCTATGGCCATCCTCGATAAATGGGCTATCTAACACTAAAATATTTTTACTAGTAATTCTTAAGACTAGCGCGTTCAACCAAACAAACTTTTTAGCTTTATAGACACCGAATACTCCGTAAGAAATTGTGTCCATTTCTGGCGAATTTCATATCAATTTTCTGACGCGTAAGCGCGTCTCCATACATAACGTGTTGCACGCGCCCTTAAACGAGCGAATAGGTAATACCCTCGGCATTTGCCTCTCATGTCATGGCTTTTGGATTACGGTGAGCCAAGGGATTATACGAGGAGGTACGTGACTTCATTACGTTTTTGAAACGAAACAACAGTGTTGTAATGCATTTTATGTTCCATTTACAGCTTCCAAGTGAAGTACGATCGTAAATTCTAAAGTGGTTTGAAAGAAAAACAGATTTAAAAACTCGCATCAATCACTCGGTAAAAGTTTCAAAGGGCTCAATGAATTTGAAACCCAATATTGGACATTTAAAATAAATTCACCTTTAATTTACTAAAAGTAAAATACAAACAGTGGATAGATAACGCGAGTGAGACTATTCAATTTAATTTACTGATTTAAATTAACGTTCTTCTCTTTTCACCGATGAAGATATTTCAACCGATTCGTGAGCAATAACGATGAGTTTATATAACCAGTCTTACTAAGGGGTATCGTATTACCCAGTTACTGGGTTATAGAGGTCAGATAGGCAGTCGCTCTATGTAAAATACATGTGTTCAGCTACATCCTGTTAGACTAGAAGCCGACGCCAACCTAGTTGGGAAAAGCCTACGCAGATGATTATGGTGAGCAAAACCAACATGAATACATCAAAACTACTCATGTTTTAAAGTTACGTAAATCGGTGAAACATGTCAATAGCAGTTTTGAACGCGATTTAAATCCAGCTTACTCCGCATGCAAAGTTATGCCTTCATTACTGAAACTGCTTACTATAAGAAAAACTCCACCCTTTGAAATAGTGTATAACTATTTGTTCTATTTTTTCACACTCTTACATTTGGCACAAGTTTTCTCGCATAATCTAGCTTTTTCAACATCAGCTATAGGGTTGTCCCTTCGCAAAATATATTACCGAATTAAATAAAACTGAGAGTGGAATTTCTTTTGGGTATCCATGTTTTAACACCCACATTTTCAAAATTATTTTAATACTTAGCCGCAATTTTGAGATCAGCGGCGCTTAAAGTTTTGGGAATTGTTTATGAGAGGTTCGTTTCGTTCATCGTCAAATAACCAGTTGTTATTTATTCGTTTTCTCTCTACATTTCGCATCGTGTACACAATAAACAACGGACGAAAAGAATAGCAGTATCCCATTTCTTCCCGTGGGTGTTGTAGAAGGCGACTAAGGGACTTACTGTTTTGGATAAGGTGGGAGGCGGTGGCGATCTCTCGCGTCCGGCCCTGGTCCAGACCATGATACGGAGCGAGAGTGCATGGGAACCCGTCACCTCCTTCTGTGAGGCAGTAATTCTCGCGAAGAGGTGGCGCACGTGAGGGAGAGGCAATATATGCGCGCTCACGGTCCTAGTCGCCGCAGGAGAAGCCCTGGGTGTCAGGAATCCCAGGCCGATTCCCAGCCACTTGCGCACGGCGAGTAATTGGTAGCTCGCCGTCTCGTAAGGACCAAACCCGGCTCGACGTTGCGTTTGATGGGGTCCGCAAGGGCCGATTCCTGGGTTTTAGTCAGTAAAGGTCTGACAGGCCCTCCCGCTCCGCCCAGAGAGGGAGAAGTTATTTGATGATTTCCCAACCTCAAAATAAGGACTTACTAGAAAATGGGCAGCAGCGTTCTCTACGCATATTACGACCATACTGCGATTGTCAACCCACCTGCTCAGCGTGGCGATTATGGTAAACTACCTCCTTTTGGTCCGGCCTATGTCCAACAGTGGACGTCTTTCGGCTAAAATGATATTATTATTTTCTAATCTACCAGGCGCTAAGCCGTCACGGGCAAAGTGACATTCCGTCAGCGATTACGAAGGTGGATTAGTCAAAATTCGGTTAATCCCGTTGTAAGTCTATATGAAACGCTATGATAGCGATTGTCACGACTTGTCTGTCATTTGCACTTTTTTTTTTATTTCTCTTGCCTCAAAATAGATGCATCCATCCCTATTTATAAGCAGCGAGAGTCGAATGCGAAATCAGCGGTACTCGTGTGAAGTGCCCAAGAGACGCGAGCGTGCCTCAACGCCCCACTTTGTCAAACTATGACCCAATATGATTTATCACGAAACCTGTATACCTACTCATACATCTTGGGATCCCTCGAGATTTGGAGTGGTCAGTGAGCGACGGACTGACGTGTGACCCAATCTGATTATGATGTAAGTGAATCTTACAAAATCAGATATTCCGAATTTGGGATGTTTTGTTGGGTCGAATTTTTTGACAGTATGAAATGGAAACTTGTGGAGCGTAATAGCGGAGTCGATTCTTATTTGTAATAATTGGCCCTTAGTGCAGATATAGAAACGATCACTTTCGAAGCAAAAATATAAAACTCACGAAAAATTGATCCAGTGTACGATTATATCACTATCCCAGGTAAAACTGAGATAGTGATGTAAAATAAAATAAATCATCCCTTACCCATTTAAAACACTCTGAATTACTTGCAATTGGGTTAACCATAACCACAGAGTTCATTAACTTTAGTTCAACGCATAGTGGTCTTTAATAAATTTCCCAACTGCATTGAAGTATTTTTCAAATGACCATAGAAATATAGTAGATGAGTAGTATCGTTCGTATCGTTCTTTCTCACTTAAGAAACCAATAAGGACGATTTTCCCCTATAGAGGTTGTAATGACAAAGGACAGCTAATGGATGGGAACCGTTGCGCAGGTGGCATCTATTATAAAAAGTTGCCGACTATAGCTGATAATTACGGCGCCAAGAACCATCGATGAAGCGGTCTGAATAATAAATACTACCTGCATCTTCTTCTTAGCGTGTGGATAGCAATCTAAATACAGTCAGCCAAGAATTTGGCTTCGAGCTTAGCACTTTCAGCAGCGTCCATCAACTCCTGTAGCGTGCAGACAACAGGACATGCTGGACAAAATATTAAATGCCCCATTGTTTCTGGGACTGCGCCACATTTACACTCCAAGGCGGAGTCATCTGTGAATCTCCACCTTAGCAGGTTCTCTTCACTTCGGTCTACCTACTGTGTCTATTTAAAGACTTCCAGTGAAGCCAAGGCAACTCATGTCCAGTAGCGGGAGTTTTAGCAGGTGAAACGAATGGGTTTGGAAGGGAAGCACCATCTCGCCACAGGTTTCCTTCAGTGAGCCTGCACATGAATATTAAAATACTACCTGCATTTCAGGCTAGTATACATTTTAGTATTCATATGCAGGCTGTAATTTCAACCCTTTGTACACTACAAAAAGTGTAGAATTAACTTAATCGAATGCTTTAATTTTGCAAACTAAATTATCGATCTAGTGGTCAAGAGGGGTATCAATGCCTGGCTCCATTCTTCAGGTTGAACATAATTTTGCTAAGTTATTTTATCAGGAAATTCTTTGGAGCGACCCGGAGTTTGGAATTGTTTCCGATAAATGACATGAACCTGAACATTGGTATCCGAAAAATGTGGGTACGTAGGTAGACAAAATACTTTTAACTGGATTGAGGCTCGTTTTCACTAACACAAAATTAACGCTTAAATTTAGGTAGGGTAATTTATTAATCTAAGTGTCATCTAGCATTGTTACAGGTGGTGGTGGCCCAGTAATACCAGCTGCGACTCACGATTTATAGGTCGTCAGTTCGTAACCCAACAGTTGTTTTTTTTTTTTAAACTATTATTAATTAATTATTTCATCACGACTGATCTCAAAAACGGTGAAGGAAAACATCGGGGGAAACCGGCATGTCCTAGAGCCAAAAATTGGTAGACATGTGACACCCACCAACCCGCGCTGGGTCCGCGTGGTGTGGTGGGTTATAGCCCACTCCATCTCAGAAAGAGAGTAGGCCTGTGTTCCAGTAGTGGGATGCGTGTATTAACGGGTATTTAATCTATTCGTTTGCAATTTACAAACAGTTATACATTTTCAACTTACTCAAAAAACAACACTTTTTGCCACCTAATGTAGCTTACACAACACTAGAATTCGAAACTCAAACATAACGTTTTATCTACCAAAACGGGCACGTTTGTCGCTCGCGACACGTATGCAACAAAACCTTACAGACAAAATGTCGCGAGACACGTCCCAACAATTTACATCGACAAGTTCGCAAGATACGCGAAATTCGTCATAACACCCGATTCAAATGCTTGAGAATATCCGGATTTTGACGGAATAATCGAAATTGGATCCTGAACTTATTTACTCTAGATTCAATTTTGTTGAACGTCAAAACGATTCCTTTATTGGTTTGAATGAAAAATGTAAAACGTTTTTGGTTTTCCAAGTTAGGGTGAATAATTGAGCGGTTAAGAGAAACAAATTCATGTTTCTGTTTTTTAAATGGATATTCTGGTTCGTTTTAACGATGAAACAATGAATTTGGAATTGGATTTTACCTTGTTTACCGCATTTAGTATTGTAAAGAGGTTTCAGTATTTATATGAAGACTTTGGCTCAGCTACAATGCGAATATTATAAAGGTTATTCTGCGCTGTGTGGCGAGCATACTCGATTTTTTAATGGGAGTCGCTGCTGCACGCTTTCCAACTCGGTGTTACGCGTGTGGCAGTGATTCACATGTGTTCATACTGTTAGGTTAAGTGATTAGAATAGGAAAACTAACATAGGGGCAAGGAATATTGTTACTAATAAATTGAGTCATTTCACTTGATAAAGTTATTTTTATTTATTTTATTTGGATTTACAAGGGGCAGTAATTGATGAAAACCCTACAAAGTGATGGAAACTCATGGGATATGAATATGACCAAAAGCCGACTTAAAAAATAACAACATTTCACGTTCTCTCAAGCCATAACCAGTTTCAATACATTCAAAGAAATTGATTCAAATCCAACGTGACGTCATATACAAAGTCCATATACATAGTTACATGAGGGTTTCATAGACATTAATATACGTAGGTTGACTGGGAAAACGAAGAACATTAATTGTAAAATATGTGACCTGTTTACTATGGATTCGGTAGCTACATGGTTCTGAACCGACGAAAAATTTCTGCGCTCGAGGATTTAGAATTGGATGCACGGAATTCATGGTTACAGTTTGCGCGTTGATGTCCCTGTGAATCTATATATTTTTGCCTATCCAAAGTCCAGTTAGAAGTTTGAAATGAAAGAATAGTGTAATATCGGATCATTATTACCTGTCTTCCGTGCCACAAAGGTCAAGTCCGATGCACTCGCAACGCTCGCGCAGTGAGTGTTTCAATTTATTTTTAATCGTATATCATTGAGATTTTTACTATGACCTAATTTGTTGGCATAAGTAAAAAACGATAATCTCCATGACTAAGTACCTCGTATCGTAATTTGTGAGCATAGTTATAAATTACTAGATTTTGCAAGAGACACCGCCAGCGTGCCGTTCCGTGTGGTGCCGGACGTAAAAGAATGGCACCATCCCATTTCTTCCCGTGGATGTCGTAGAAGGCGACTAAGGGGCTTACTAGAGAATGGGTAGCAGCGTTCTCTATGCATTTTACCACCATACTGCTATCGCCAACCCGCCCTCCAAGCGTGGTGATTACGGCAAAACCCCCCTTTTAGGGGAGGCGTATGTCCAGTAGTGGACGTCTTTCGGCTGAAATGATGACGATGATCGCCAGCGTGGAGGTCGAAAATTATCCCACGGGAACTTAGTATTTGGATAAAAAGTATCCTTTAAGTTATTCCAGGTTACATACTATCTGTGTGCCAAATTTAATCCAAATTCGTTCAGCTGTTTTTGCGTTATTGACAACAAACATCCAAACATGTTGTAGCGGCACTACAAAAATAAATACTTCGCAAAAAATATCGAAAAACGCAAAAAGAAAAGTGACGCCATCTACAATGCCACAGGCGAACTATCATAGCAATTCTACATCGCGCAATCAGAGTTTACCACGCCACTCAGATAGGTACAAAATCCCGACATCAACTATCGGGCAGTTGCCCACCAGACACAATACCCGTCTGGTCGGAGGATCATAGGTATGAGTAAACTTTACACCCTGTTCCTCATACCTCTATAATGTAAATATCTAAACATACTAACTTTATAGTAGGATAGTAGTATCATCTCCTTGACTAATACCTCGTTTAACAAGTCGAACTTTATAAACTGAACGTAATATTCTAACGTATCTAACGTTTGAATCGAACAGGCCTCCCTCAAACAAAGCTGCTGAGACTTTGAGGAACTGAGCTAAGTCCTTTTGAGTTTTGCTGGGTGCTTCGTATAGCTTCGCTTATATGCGCTTGTGCATATAAAAGCTTCTCCTAAGAACCTTCACAGTACAACAAAGCTAGGCTCTATGACAAACTAGATTTCGTATAGCTGATACTTTCTGCAATAAAGAAAACATTATTGTGAAAAATAAACAACCGACTTCCAAAAAGACACTGCAAAGTAAAAACTAACTATAATTTCGAAAGTCGGTGGTTTTGGTTTTATATTTTTCTTAGTACAAGGTAACCTAGATGGGGTTCTTTTACATTACAAAGTAAAATAGTCATAGACCTCGCATAGAGACCAAGTTCCAATACAGCTATAGACTAAAAGAGCCATTGTTTTATTTGACAGTCTATTTTAATTTCTTTTGTTTATTTAATCGTTTCTTTTTCGTCGATTTTTTTACAACTTTCTTTAATTGCATTATTTTCCGTAAAATATTTGACATTGAGTTTATTATTCATTCTTTTTAATTTTAAACCTAAATACATGTAAAGAACTATGTGCATGAGCAGTGGTGGCCAAGTGGTAACGGCCACGACTTACGAGTTGTAGGTCATGAGTTCGAACCCCGCCAGGCGCTATACTTTGTGTAAATTGTTTCATCACCACTGCTCTCAAAAACGGTGAAGGAAAACATCGTGAGGAAACCGGCATGTCCTAGAACTAAAAATTCGAAGACATGTGACATCTACCAACCCGCACTGGGCCCGCGTGGTGGATTACGGCCCAATCCCTCTCACCGAGAGGAGGCCTGTGTCCCAGTAGTGGGAACATTATAGGCTGATGATGGTAATGTCCATGATGATTATAGTGATTACTTGTCATAAATTGCAAGAATCCCTCACCAATAAATGTCATTGACTAAATAAAAATACACGACTTTTCTATTTAACATCAATTCGCACACTACCAACAATTATACACTAATATAGGTATACAACACCGAAGCTAATTATTCCTCACTAAACTCACTACAATGATAAGGCGTCTGGTTTACAACGAGAAAATAGAACAAAACATGTCTAAGGCTTAGCTGTGTCTCGGTAAGACAAAGTCTTATTAACTCAAAACAATTCTGCACCTCAGAAACTCGAGCAATAAGAAAATAACTTGTACTGAAGTTCTTTGCAAAATAATTACGTGGGATTTCGCGTGAAGGTTACTTACTTTGAACAAAGTGGTTTGAAGAAGCTCGAGCTAACTACAGTTTATGAAGTTCAAATGTGTTGGGTGAAGCGACCGCGTACTGGAAGACGAAGCATAGGAAGGTGTCCCACAAGGTGGACGAATGAGCTGATGAGGGCCGTAGGAATCCGCTGGCTGCTAGAAGTACAGAACCGGTCGAAGTGGCGGTGCTTCGGTGAGGCATATGTCAAGCGGTGGACCTCTTTCTGGTGAAATGATGATGATGATGAATATGTTGAGTATAGCAACATTATGTACCTTTATACTTTCTGAGTTTATCTTGGACGTTACTGACATCAAAGGAAGTTATCTTCTTCTGGCTAAAGTCGCTTGACTACGAAGAGGTACAATATCTAATAGCAGTGGTAACATGATAACATAATTGCCTGTTTACCTGTCTATATTAGGAACAAGTAGAAAAACAAGGATGCATTTACGATCCAACATATTAGCTCTAAATAAACTTCACATACCTACAGTGATTTATGATCTTCTAAACACGTAGACCATCAATGATGCTGCCAAAGAATCTTTATCTTAATCTGCCGCTCCTATTGACTAGCCATTTTCGCCTAGCCTATACACACTAACGCAGACTCAATCAGGTTGAATACCGAAAATAAAGACGGTAAAAAAGAAAATAAATTATTTTGATCGTCAGGTTGTCCTTCGGAGCCTCCCTAATCTCAGGGCTGATCCCTTAAATGTGTTTGACTAGAGCTGTTGGAATAAAAAAGATTTATCGACTCTTAAGTGATGCGAAAAGGGTCTCAATCCGAGGTGTGTATCGATAAGCTAAAGTGATTGTGATTGAATGACCCCTCATTTTTGAAACCCAATTGAATTTAATCTGTAGTCAAATTATAACTTAAGTTTTTTTTTATTTTCTCGTTATTTTGACCCAACCACTTACATGACCTGAGATTTCCCAGCGTGTAAGTAAATTGTTTCAGTTTCTGATAATACTTAACATGCCAAATCACCATAAAACTAACTGGAAAGAAAAAAAAAAAAGCAACCTCACATTCAAAATCATTAAAATAATAATACTTTTAAAAGTAAATATTCATATCATTTTAATTGTATACAAAAATTTTCAATGACAATGTGTATACACATTGTCATTGAAAATTTTTGTATGGTATTGCTAGAGAGCAATACTTAGATATTCGATAAATTCACCTGTGCAAAAATACCTTGAAAACAACGTTACAAATTAATTATCAGATTGAAGTTTGTCAAAAAAGCCATTTCTCACTTAATTTTGTAAATACTGTTATATTTTTCACGAAAATGGTATTTATCTTCTTGGCTTGTTTATCCTTACAATCGAAACACAACGTTCAATTGTTTCAACACGTCACAAAACCGATTCAAACTTGTTAAGCCTTGTTTTGTTTCAAAGACTAATTACGTACACACATGGGACACTTGTAATCAGATTGCGTCGGATTACGCTTGAATTATGAAGAACCTAGAGGCCAATTTAGCTTGCAGGGCGCTTAAGGCCTTTTTACTTTAATACGAAGGGTGTTTAATGAAGTGAGGCCTTCGTTTCCGCCACCGACACGGGTCTATGACGGCTCAGAATATTAAATTGCAGTTCTAAATCCGTGTTTCCGTTATTTTTATTAGATATTTTTGTAAGTTTTAAATTAGAAACTGACCTGAATTTCAAGTGGCAGTCACGCAAAATTTGGGGCATTTTCCGAATACTGCTGTTATTATTCATTTACTAGCTGACCCGTCAGATTTTTTCCTGAATAAATAAATTCATACAAAAACCCTGTAGAAAAATTACATTGTGTTTTTCCCAATTTTCAATTTTCCGGGATTTTGTTTCAAGATTTTCATTCTCAAAACATCTTGTTTGGACTATTATCAACATTTTGAAACAATAACTTGCAAAATCAGTCCAGTCATTCGCAATTGATGCGATTACTAACTACCAAACTGTCAGTGTCAGTCAAGCCAGAAGTTGTTATCAGGGGGGAAAAAATTGAAAGGGTGGATATCGCATGCAACCTTGGGTTAACCATGGATCCAGAACTACGATTTGAGAAACACATCAGTAACTGCATGAGGAATTGTTTTTATAGATTGAAGCTCCTATATTCAATTAGAGACTACTTAAGTGTTGATTTGCGTAAACAATTAGTGGATAGCCTAATTTTATCAAGACTTAACTATTGTGATACTGTGTATGGCCCGTGTCTTTTATCAAGAACGGAGAAACTAATACAACGCATACAAAATGCATGTACACGGTTCTGTGTAAAGATACCTCGTAGAAGTCATGTCACTCCGTTTATAAATGAAAATAATATATTGAAAATGGCTGCTAGGAGAAAGTTACATATGGCTAGTTTACTATTTGGAGTAGTCACTACACAAAAACCACACTATTTGTTTGACAAGTTAAAGTGGAGACAAAGTAAATACGAACCACGTTTTTCTACCAAACCTCTTTGCTCCTCAAAACATAGAACCATGGCATTCAGGGGGAGCTTCAGATATGCGGCCACGCACTGTTGGAATAACATACCTCCGCCAGTAAGAGTCCTGAAAACGAAAAAGCACTTTTTGAGTATTTTAAAGACATATTTCATGCAGATACAACAATCCACATGATCTACAACTAGGATCTAGTAACAATAGCCGCCCTTTTTATACTTACCTCAAGGGTCACGGCCTACAGGCAATGGATATGGCTTTCCAACAGTGTGAGTGGCCTCTGTCTGATTCCGCCCTGGCTGGGTCCGGTCTGTGCCAATGTCATTTGAGTAAATGGTTTGGTTTTAAAATGATTGGTTGTGCCAGTGGTAATTACTTCTTCGTACATCGAAAAGAGCCTTGATCCATTCGGCCCACTAAAATCAAAATTATCCTTATTATTACTATTAAGCTGTATTAGTAATAAAACTACGCTTTGACTGAAAAGCATGCTATGCAAATGCCGCAAATGGCCGCCATACCATCGCAACTCCCATGGTACACGACATTAAAGTTATTATTTAGCATTTATATCTATTAACACTGTATTAATGTCTTAGTCTATGTATTTTATTGATTTCTTAAATTGGATTCCGTTACTATGGATATGTTTTTAATTATATACATGATAGGTTCGTCTATTACATAATTTTTTCGAGGAAAATTGTACTTACCCGATAACATAACATAATTATTAGATCACACGATGAGCGTCTTTACGTCACTCCAGAAGGTATTTGCAGAATACCAGCGCTGCTGACAATAGGTCCGTCCGAAGTCGCAGCATTTAGCTGAGCAAGGACCTGTTCGTGCACAGATGCGACGCACGGCCTAGTTGTTTTTATATTTGTGATTTTGTTGAAATAAAAGTAGTCAGTAATGCACTCTGCTTTCGGCATTTTGTTTTTGTTTTCTTGTTAATAATTATATAATTGCATGTGTCGTACGTAATTCATTTGTCTATGGTCGGTCCCAAGCCTCGACTGACACTATCAGTTAAGTCAATGGACAATATTGTTAAAAATAATCGACTTGAATACGGGGCTTTTGGCCACATTGCATGTGTGCATTTTATTTCATAGTTGATTTTATTGTATGTAATGTGCGTTTTGTTTGTGCAGAATAAACATTTTTTCTTTCTTTCTTTTCTTTTCTTTCAAACAGTATTTTAAAAAAAATGGATTTCTTGTGATAATTTTTAATGCTCATCAAATGTTCTCAATGAGCTACCGTGAAATCTAATCACCTAATAAAACCTTTAAAACCTACAAGTCGAGAAAAAACAGCGTCGGTGGTCTAGCATAGGTTCGCTCCCCGTGCATACTGTTATTGGATTTTTATTTTTTTCAGTATCAGTTCGGAAACTAGATTTGTGCTCGGTTAATAACAATGGACTTGTAGGTGACTCACATTATATCTATATAATATATTTATACGTTCTACACTAACAACGTTCAACACTAAACACCTATTACTTAGTAGCATTTATTATATTATACACTGACGTTTACCGTAAGGTCCGTCCGTCAATACAATAGTAGTACACTGGACACGCGGCACCTGCTAAGTCTCTTGGTCCAAGGCGCGTGAAGTTACATGCGCGCATACGCATTCCTTCACCGCGCATTCGGAATTTGCGGGTCAAGATCTACTAGTGACATTTGACGCTCACTCGCACTATTGAGTCCTCGATGTATGTACCCGCGCTAAATCGCTGTGTAACTTTTTATTCTTCGAACTTTCTCGTGGTTATTGCTTGAGTAAACAAACTCGCTATTTACTGTGCCTTCCTATTTGTATAAACAACAGTGTTGTCTAGTATGTGCTGTTTCGTTTTGAAACAGATTGTTAAACCATTGCTTCATATGTTCGAAAAATGTGTCTGCTTAGCAACGTAAATAACGCAATGAATATTGTTGAACTGTCAAATTGAAACAGATTATGATTAATCGTGAGTTACGCAATTAGGGTGCTGGTATGTAGTACTCGTAACTGGCGCGTGTGTATGATCGTAAACGAAGCAAAAGGAGAATGTACGGATCCTAGCACTGCCGTCCTTTAACAAGAGAGGCGTTAACCCGCACTTGGTCAATAGAATCTCAGAGAGTTCAAAATTCTCTATCTTTCTGTCTAACAAACTTTTTCACAGTAAAAATAGTTCTCAAGATATGAAAAGTTTGTAGGCCATCAAGTAACATAATTTTGGATGATTCCATCACTGCAAAGCGTTCTTACCCACAAAAAAAAACCCCATACTTCTTAGCTAAATGCACTTTTAAAATACTTAACTGCCGGATGAAGTAATTATTATCTAGGATCAATTGATTTGTCCTATAATCAGTAACGTTACACTGAAAAACCGAATAGGTTGAATTCCATAATGTTGATTTCATGTAAGTTGCGTTAACCTAATATTATTATTATTATGTTTAAACAACTATTATATGACATTTATTTCTACAAAAATAAAATTGTTAAAAATTATTAGGCTAAACCAACCACTAAAAGAGGTTAAAACGACACAATATTCGAATCTAAGAAAGTCTAACTGATAATATAGTCAAGTCAACATATTAACGAAGTAGAGTCAACAAAATAACTAAGTTAAATATATATAATCAGTTTAAACCAAACTGAACACAGGTGAAATTTACCTTTATAGTTCAACAAATTTATTTTGTTAATTCAACAAATCTTGTCGGTAGGTGCTATATTAACCTAAAATAAACGTTGAAAAAAGGTTAAAACAACCTATTCGGTTTTTCAGTGTAGTATCACAGTTTTTAAGAAATAACGATTCGCTCGTTTTTTGCCATTTTCTCGGGTACAACTTTTAAGGCTTAACGCCTTTCTAACCAAAGGACGGCAGAACAGGTGTGTCCCCCCGTGGCAGGAAGGTGTGAGTTCATGTGTGTGTATGTAATTTATGTCTTCACTTGATAATTAAATAAAAAGGAAAAGAAACACGAATACAAAAATGACTAAGGGTACACAACTTGATGACATGACGTCTTTGGTCCACTATTTTATATTTCCTATGACGTCGCAACTTAGACATACGTCATTGGCTTGGGTCAGTCTAGATCAAGGCCAATGTAATGTCACTAAAAATGTAAAAAAATCCCTCTTTGAGGAGTGGTTTGAGAGGCGGCATGGCGTCTAAAAACGTAAAAAAATTGAACTGTATAACATAGCTTTTGAAGGTTAAACATTGGCCCACGATAATTGTTTATTTACTTGTTTCGGTGTTTTTACTCAGAGTAGTCGTTTAAAAAACACCAATCTTCTCTAGTTTTCAAATACGTTTTTGACGAGTTAAAGTATTCCTAGTTTTTATACCGATTTTCAGCAATAAAATATAATTTACCATAAATGTCCTTACCGTACTAATGTAGGTAACCTATCATTTTACTGTAAATGGAGCAGTTACTATTAGCACTAACTAGTGAATCCTGCTTGATGTTAAATTGGGCTTCAAAGTTGACCCGTCCACAGTTTCTTGGAGCTGTAACTGACAGGTGATTAATTTTATGTTCGAACAGGAATTCGGGCGGTCAAATTGTTCTAATCGTTCAATCGACTGATTCTTCATCATTTATCATAATTCCGACTACCAGGAGTCATCGATAAAAATGTACAACAAAAATCGATTCACGATGAATCACGCCCACAGTTACTTAAGTTACCTCTCGTAGCCGTCTACGTCTGCTACGCTGCTACGCCGTAGCACGTCTACGAAATATTGCTACACATTCTCTTACCATCACAATAATCGCTAATGGTTCTTTTCCACAAAACATAAACAGTTACAACAGCTTTCAAAGTTTACGACTGGCTATAAACTACATTCAGAGCGTTGATTTATTACTACTCCCTTGGCAATAGTGCTTTATGTCGCCTTTTCCACACTAATACAGCGCGCAATATGCCCAAGAGATTTTATCTGGACTCAACTCCAAGTAGAATTTCAATAGGTACGTCGATATCTGTCGAAACCTCGCATAAATTACTCAACAGGCAGGTTGGAAGGCTCTGTGAAGTGGTAAAAGGCTTTTTGAGATTGTTTAGTAAGTCAGTGAATGAAATTGGTTTTAGGTTTGGCAATAAAAATTTACTGTAGGATAAAATTGAATAATGATGAGTCAAACTTATTATATTTTAGAATGTACAGTCAACAAAAGGGATTAGTTAACAGATAGTAAACTACAACTACTTTAACAAGTAAGATCTTTGTCATAGTTCGCCTAAGTGTCATAATAATGTGTGTATAAAAACCTGCATAGTACAAACATGTTTATGTCTTGCCTAGCTGTGTACATACCCGACTCATTTCTTAACGCACCACGATGTTCCACTGTTTGACTATTTTGAAGTTCGAAAAGTGCTGATTCTCAGCCTAATTTGAATAAATGACTTTTGATTTTGAGTCGTACGTTTCACGAATCTATACCAGACTTAAGATGATACAAGTATGAGTATATATATAAAGTTGTAGCTATGTATACGTGTGCTGCACATACAAAATCTTCGTAACACGCGTGTCACCGTTTGAATGACATATTATATTGAAATACGACGTGATCACATTTTGAGTGCGTGCATCAAATGTCAGTTACATTGTTCGCATAACGCGGTTTATATTATTATATTCTGTGTTGCCTGTTATCGTCGAAATTGTACCCACATTTTGGGAGAGTTTTTTATATAAAAAAGAATTGACTTACATTACGACTTAGCGTGGATTTTGCCATTGAAACTACACATCTGAAGGCCAATTCTCGTATTTAAAAGCGTTCACAATCTAGTCGCAGTCTCATCTCAGTGACAATCAAACGTCAAAAAGTCAAAAATGTATGGAAACTCGCGGTTTTTTGACAGATTGACACTGAGATCAGACTGTGAACGTTCTTAAAACTACGAGATTTGCACCTCTGAACCGCATTCAAGAGCTGTCAGTGTCATCACTGTGATGGAATATTTTCACTGTCAGCTGTTGAACGTAGTTAAGATGTGCTAATCGCGTTTAGTTTCACTGGTAAAATTGGTTACAATACAAATTTCAAATTGTTATCGGAGCAGGTGACGTCATGAAAATTAATCAAATCAATACAATTTAAGTTTAACGGACTACACCAGTACATCCGACGTAAATAAATAAAAATTAAAAAAACCCCCGACCCCAACAAAAACTCTAAAAATTAAAAATAATAATGTTTATAGGCCTTTTAAGATGAAGGTAATATTTTGATCAAGGCATTGTAAAGGCGGGGGACGGCTAATGAAAATGCTAGGCCTCCGTTTGGCGTTTTCATTGACCGTCCCCCAACTTGACAATGCCTTGATCAAAATATTACTTTCATCTTAAAAGGCCTATAAGCATTATAATTTTTACTTTTTAGAGTTTTTGTTAGGGTCGGTGTTTTTTTAAATTTTAAATTTAATTTTCATTTCCTGCTTTTTAAACTTAATGTATCGCTCGCTTAAATCTCCGCATCGTTGCGTATTTTCCTCACAGTGACATTTGTTACTAATTCATCCTCACTCCTCGTCCTGATCACTATTTATATATAATCTATTCATTGAGACCTTTTCAATGAGCCCAAACACGATACTTTTTCTGTTTGTTGGTGAGTAACTTGGGCATCCTGGAAATTCCAGGTGTTGCTCCAGCATCATTTCAAGGTTACTTTGTTCGTCTAATATCATTGAAGTAAAAGAATACCAAATTTCGAGTTGATCAGACCCGTGGAAGATGCTCAAATCCGTTCATCAACCAGAAAAGAGCTGATAATCTTCAAACGGCTGAACCGATTTTGATGAAACATGTCTAAGAACACTCCGACTAATACACCTTTCAAACAAAAAAAAAATCAAAATCAAAATCGGTTCATCCGTTCGGGAGCTACGTTGCCTCAGACAGACACACACTCACACACACAGACACGTCAAACTTATAACACCCCGTCGTTTTTGCGTCGGGGGTTAAAAAACGAAACTCACAGAAACAGCTTTGTCAGAGATTGTGCGTAAAGATTTTTGTGGAAATTTACTTTATTTTCTACCGTGTTGACATTTAAATCAACGGGAAGTAAAGTACATGAACCACTTCATGTATTAAAAGATTCTGCTAAACCAACAGTTGATTAAATTGACTAATTTAAAATGGATCCCACAGCAAAAGCTATCTGAATTAGTGCTTTCCTTCAATAATAGGTACAACGTGGCAATGCTGCTAGCGTTTTGGGCATTTTTGCCGTTGACAGCGATGCAAACTAATTTTTTGATGCCTTGTAATTTTTTTTCCTCTCTTTTTTAATATAGTTGTACATTTTATTATTATTATATTTCAAATGTTTTTGTCATATCTCGAGACCCTCCCACTCCCCTCGAGACTCTTGAGAGATCTTTGGAAAGGATACGTTAAACTAGATGACGAGGAGGCAGCAAACGACGATTATCCCTGTATTCACTATGCAAATAAATGCACCCATATTTATATAAATATCTATTTTTTAATAGATCGAATGTAAATGAACGATATAAAATTGTATACACTAATAGAAAACGTACTAATTTCGAATTTCATTGAAAGCCTTTCATAAAAATGTTACTCCAAAATGTTCGATATTCTACTAGCACTAAAGCATATCGCTCGCTTTCAGTCATATATCTAAGTCCCGTTCCTAGTACACTATTGATCATTCAATACGTATTGTGTCGATGTATTGACGTATAAGACTATATCAAAGGGGTAGCAATCATGAAATGATATTACAAACACACACACGAATACGAGCCTAGATTGCTGATACGCTGTAGGTGACAAGGTGACAAAGACGTGACGTGTGCAATATTAGCCATGGAGTAATAAATTTATACTAACGTACTCCCGGGATTAAAATGTACTGTGTACTATGTATTGTGTTGATTCAGGATATAGAATAGCTGTGTGCCAAACTTCATCAATATACAAGGTTTTAACAGAATAAACGCAACATCTGAAAGTGTTTTGCTCCTAATTTAATACCGAACTACTAAATTGATTTTAGTAACTTTTAATATAGGTTTTTTTTTTTTTTCAAAATAACCTAAACTTTGACATTGATTATATTAGTAAGATTGAAAACTTATTGCTATGGACATTTCTTTCCCATCTTCTCAGACAACATTGTACCTATATACAATTTAATAAGTACACAATACATGATGAATTACATTTAGTTCTCGAAATAGCTAACTACAACGTTGTCTATTCCGTTTGCCAAGCAAAGCGGCATTGCTAAGTCGCTTTATAGCGGAATTATAAATTTAATCATGCAAGCGGTCGATTTCTAAATGTACCTTTACATTTAACAAATGAACAGATAGTTGCAATCAACGTAAAAGGGGTCGTACTGCAGTTAACTGCCTGCATAGTTAAAGAGGACTAGAAAATAGTAATAATTCTGTTTGCTTTGTAAATGCCTGAAATGAATGATAGAACTAGTGGTTGCCCGCGATTCTGTCTGCGATCTAAGATAAAAAATATCCCTAAATAGCCTATCTTCTTACATAGGTCATGGTCCATCTGTGTGCCACATTTCATCTAAATCCGTTCAGCCCTTTTAGCGTGAAAGCGTAACAAACAAGCTAACTTGCTTTTGCATTTATAATATTAATGAAAAAAAGTGCAAATAAGTACATTATCATTTAGTTTACTTTTTGCAATGATTTGTCACAACCATTCTGAAATACTTAATATTTGACAAATCAATATGACTGTCATGAACATAATTGTTATAAATCGTATTGTAAAATATTTGTGTTCCAATTATGTTAAGGGGTCAATTTGGGTTCGTTTCATTCCTCTATGGAAACGCATTCTGTAACTTGCCCACATTAATGTTACATGATTCCTATCATTATTATTCGAAACTGAAACATACTCTTATATCCCAAATCGGTTCCAAATTACTCGCATATCCGTAGCCTAGAGCTGAAATCCTATATAGATAATAACCGAGTCGAGACGTATTTCGAACTGAATTCAGTTAGTTGCCGACACAAACGGAGATGACAACATAATTACTGCCGAAATTAGGAACAAGAATCTGCTGCCGTGTTCCGGTAATAGGGATGCCAGACGGCTGGCGGTGCCGAATGTCAGTATTCGACAAACACAAATTGTTCGGCATGGAATAAGCATTCCAGCTAGTATGCAAGTTGTCATAATGATTCAAAGTGTCAATGTGAAAATTTCAGGAAAGCATAAAATCTAAAATAACTCTTAGCAAAATCAAATCTAATTTTTGTACGTTATCATTCAGCACTTCAAAACGCTCACCTGCGGGCTTAGCATGACGCTTTGTATTTCTACGAAGAATAGACAGCGCTTTTTCAATACAAAGTGACATTTCGTTCCTACATTTTTGATATCGCACCGTAGTTATCCTTCTACAATCTGTCATTTAGTCTTTCGTTTCTAACGATATTTGTCTAGGTCCTTATAAACGTAGACTATTTCAGAAGAATATTTCTTCCCAAACTCTCAAAATCACACTGACAACAAAATTTTCTACCCGACGGCCACAAAGTATATACGAATGAATATAAAAACATAGCTATCTTAATCTATTGTATACATCATTCATTTAATAGTCATGTCTATTCTTCCGTCGACAAATCGGTGCTCGTGCTAGCTGGAAGAAATGTTGAAACAAACTGCTGAGCTAAATATTTTTCTTCCTGCTTTCAATATCGTAAATACCAGATCCACAATTAATATATTCCATTCCCTATTTTGAGCAATGGTGACCAAAGTGGTAACGGCCGCGACTTACGAGTTGTAGGTCGTAGGTTCGAACCCAGACAGGCGCTTTACTTTTTCTAAATTATTTCATCACCACTGCTCTCAAAACGGAGAAGGAAAACATCGTGAGGAAACCGGCATGTCCTAGAACAAAAAATTCGAAGACATGTGACATCTACCAACCCGCACTGGGCCCGCGTGGTGGATTACGGCCCAATCCCTTTCACTGAGAGGAGGCTTGTGTCCCAGCAGTGGGAACATTATAGGCTGATGATGATGATTCCCTATTACCTCAATTTTCTTAGCTTTTCCCCAACTTTGTCACCCACCCGGACCCGGTCCGAAAGCCGGCCGCGAGGGCGGGTTCCAGTCTAACAAAATGTAGCTGAAAACCAGTTATATACACGGAGTACGCAGTCAGCATACCAGAAGGCCAATTCTCGAAATTAAAAACATCCAAAATCTAGTCGCAGTCTCATCTCGGCAATCAAATGTCAAAAAGTTGTCAAAAATGTATGAAAACTCGAGGCATTTTTGACAAACTGTGAACGTTCTTAAAATTACGAAAATTGCCCCTCTGATCTCCACAACCCAGACCCGTCGAACAAATGAGACTTGAGTGGCAACACGTGCCTCGGTTCCGTGTGGTGCCGGACGTAATAAAGAATAGCAGCATCGCATTTCTTCCTGTGGGTGTCGTAAAAGGCGACTAAGGGACTTACTAGAGAATTTTTACCACCATAGCGTAGCGATTATGGCAAACCCACCAAAAGTGGTTGGGAGGGCCTATGTCCAGTAGTGCACGTTTTCGGCTGAAATTATGATGATGACGATGCCGTGATCATCTCAAGCCGATTCTACGTCGATGAGTATTGTACGGTCACTCCATTATAACGTACATTACTTGCAAGTTTCATGCTTTTTTTTTTCATTAATGGCTTATTTAAATAAATCTTAAGATCTATTCTGACCTGTCGTGCGCGTGGAGCAGCGGCGTGAGGCGCGGCCGATCGCCGTCGTCAACTTAGCAACATGTCGGAGGCGTCCGACAACACCGAGCCTGCGCCTGCGCACCGCGGCACAGCACTAGCACTACACTACACTAAGGAGCGTGTGCTCATTATATACACTTGCACACGTATTTACTTCCTCACTGCACTTCTTTGTACCTGGAAATAGAAGGTTTAGGTTAGTTTTGACAGTTTTTAGGTATTACCAATGCAACACTTCTACAATCAAGTACAATTGCTCTACTTTAACTTCTACAAGTATTCGTTCAATAATTCTATTGAATTATTAAATTATTTTCTTTTTATTCCTCTTCTCCTTCTCGTACTTTTTTCTAGCTTCTAAATTTGAAACATTATAAAATTACGCGCTCACGCAATGCCAGTGAGCGCGATAATGGGTGCACGGCGAGAGGGAGCACACGCACAAAGGATGCCCACGATACGGTGTCGTGTGCTGGTAGAGCTTCAGTCGAAAATATTTTTATTCCATTTCGATATTCATTTGTTTCAGCGATTTATTGCCAATTATTTTGTCATCATAATGAAAATACAGAAAATATCCCGTAACAGAGAAAACTATTTTAATAAAAGCTGTAATTATTTTTGCAGGGTCGTTTGTTTTCCGGTACGTTTTAATTTTTATGCCATCGGGTGTGTACTTGTTTAAAGCAAATCCACGTGAACGAGCCTGAAAAAGCGGGCCTTAATATTCATCAAACTCGACATAAGTAGCTACGATGAATTTATTCTTGAAATAACGAACGGAGAGCAGTGACATTTGTTCTTCGGTACCTACTTTGTCAGACGAACTTCTGCTTCGTAAAATTGAATTAGTTGATAGTAAAAACCGTAATGATGTCTACGTACGTCTATAAACGTCTATTTACAGCAAAAAAAAAAAAACATAACTCACAATATGACAGTCATAAATGGTTCATAAAGGTGTAGGTGGGAACGGTAGATACAAGCAATATGGGTGGGTACTATAAACTACGAACTCGAAATAGCCGGTCACATCACGTGATCGAGTACTTATTTTATCAACTTTACTGACCACGTTTATGGCCTTAAAGCGAGATAACAATCGAGTTTCATGACCGTGGTAGGCTTTCAGCGAAAATCAATAGATGCATAAAGCCGAAATGAAATGATTCGCTACGAAAGTGAGGTGGGCCTTCGCGTGGGTCGATATTAGTGATTTTACAACTTTATTTACAGTATAGACTGCGGGATTTTATTGATTGATTAAATGTTATTTTTATTCATATCAAAGAAACTTTATTACGATACTAGACGGAGCTAATACATTAAAACTAGCTTCAAGACGAGTCACTTTAAACAATGATGTTTATTTTATTTTTGTTAACTGAGTGTATAGATAAAATAAACTCAGCTATAAATTGAATTTAGTGATTCGTGCAAGCTTGCCTAAATTCCAGACTTGACTTAAATTTTCAGAACTTTCTACATATTATTAATTCATCGCGTTTTAACTTATTTGTACAGATAGCATGCTACACGGAATGCACCCAAAGTTTTTAATTAAGTTTGAAAAAACTAGAAACTAGAACCGATCGGCGGAATCAATCGGCATTACAATCATTGTACAAATATGTTTGCAACACACTCGTAAAACTGGTTTACAGTTGAAAACTACATATGTAAGATCACACGGTTGGCTTACTGCCAATAGGATCAGCTGTAAGATGAACACAGCGACTGACCAAGGTCCAACAGGTCATCTTAAAAATGTACGAGTATTGCGTATTTCCGATTCAAACACTCGACGATTCGACTTAGCACAAGTGGTTGTTGACATGTGGAACCGCATGACGGGAACCTTGGGCACGCCACGATTGCGGCGGTAAGTCCCCTCTTTGAGGAGTGGTTTGAGAGGCGGCATGGCGTCCTTACCTTCCGCCTGACGCAGGTCCTCACCGGACACGGTTGTTTCGGGAGGTTCCTGTTTCGGATAGGGCGGGAGGAAACGACCGGGTGTTTCCACTGCGAAGATCGCCCTGAGGACACGGTGGAGCACACGGTGGCGGTCTGCCCTGCTTGGGTGGAGCACCGCCGTGTCCTCGTGGAGGCGATCGGCGGCGGCGATCTCTCGCGTTCGGCCCCGGTCCAGGCCATGGTACGGAGCGAGAGGGCATGGGGAGCCGTCACCTCCTTCAGCGAAGCAGTGATGCTCACGAAGAGGGAGGCGGCGCACGTGAGGGAGAGGCAGCATATGCGCCCTCGCGACCCTAGCCGCCGCAGGATACGGAGACGCCCTGGGCGTCGGGAATCCCAGGCCGATTTCCGGCCACCGTAGGCATGGGCTTGCGGACGGCGAGTAATGGGTAGCTCGCTGTCCGGTAAGGACCAAGCCCAAGTCGAAGGCGCGTTGTGTTCCACGCGCGCCTCAAAGAGATGTCAGCACAAAAAGTGATGGGACCCGCAAGGGTCGATGCCTGCCAGGGGTGCGGGTTTGTTCGAAAGAGACACCACAGCCCCTGGCATACGGGCTACTGAAGGAACACGGGTGGGTTTTAGTCAGTAAAAGTCTGACACGCCCTCCTGCTCCCTTTTTTTTTTGAGGTTGGAAAATCATCAAATAACTTCTCCCGCTGGGTGGAGCAGGAGGGTGTGTCAGACTTTTACTGACTAAAACCCACTCATGTTCCTTCAGTAGCCTGTGTGCCAGGGGCCACGGTATCTCTTTCGAACAACCCGCACCCCTGGTAGGCATCGGCCTTTGCAGACCCCACCAGCTGGTGCTGATATCTCTATGAGGCGCGCATGGAACACAACGCGCCGTCGACTCGGTCTTGGTCCTTACCGGACAGCGAGCTGCCCATTACTTGCCGTCTGCAAACCCGTGCTTACGGTGGCCGGGAATCACCCTGTAATTCGCGACGCCCAGGGCGTCTCGTGCGGCGACTAGGGCCGTGAGGGCGCAAATACTGCCCCTCTCTCACGTGCGCCGCCTCCCTCTTTGCGAACATTACTGCTTCATAAAGGTAGGCAGTTTTTGGAACTTGATGGATTTGAAAAATTCTTTTTGCATTTGATTGCCCAATTCTTGAGAAGGGTTAAGTATTTAGATTCCTACAGAAAATTATTCTGTTCCGATTCGGATTTCGGAAACCAAAACAGTACGTATGGAATAACGGATACGTAAGTACTATACGTATTTTAATTTGTTTTTGCGTAAAACCTTTTAAATGTTGTTTCTGGTTTTATTTTTTCTGGAAAATTCGTAACGTATTTTTTTTTGACATTTGAGAAGCTTTAAACATGACTATGTGCTTACTGGTACTCTATGTGATTTTACGCTGTAAATAATATATATTTTTTACAAACAAAGCAAATTGAAATTCGGTCAACAATCACATTGATTTGTGATGGAAACGTTAAATCAGGGAAAATATTGTATATTTTCGCAAATTACAAATGTAATTCTTTGACAGCTGCATGAAATGGCTATAATACGGCAAATTAAAGTGAAGTGGCTGTTTTCGTCTGTTTGTTTATCCGCTTTCTTCTAAGCTACGCAACAAATTTTGGTACTATCATTTAGTAAAAATCTTCCGGAAGGTTCGTATATACTACACATGCATATTATAGAACATAAGAATAGATTATGTAAGGTAATTCAAAATTCAAGTATATTTATTCAACCCTATAAATATATTGTAATGACGGTGAACATTCTAGTGAGATGCGAATTAACAAGGTGTGAAGCGTTACTGTATCTACCTAACGATTGTACGTCACGACACTTATAGGCTAGGAGCTAGGTACTTGGAATGATATTATGCCTAATTAAAATACTATATCTACATCTAATACAATCTATTTCAGGTTTAATGGTACAAAAACCTGTAAAAATGTGAACCTGTATTTAGACTTTTAGAGCTTTTGATCTTTTTCTCTTACCGCGTTCAATAAACAAACGCCAAAGCACTACGTCAAATTAATTAATTTACAGAATAAAAGTTTTTCTGCATAATGATAGTTACGTCATTTCACTTTCACTTTTTTTTTGTATTTGTATTTCGTGTTTCACAAACTTTATTTGTCTATTCTGTGACATTAATTCTTTATTTTCATGTCATCTATGACATAGTTGTTTTGAAGTATAACTCTTAAACTTTGAGTAGTGTAAGAGACAGCTATGTCAACAACGCCAGTTGGAAAGTAATTTTCAGATGATCGCGTCGATTGCTTCGAATTAATGAACACGGAAAATGGAAATTCATTCGGGAAGTATGAAATACTTCCAGAAGTTTGATAGAATTGAGTGTAATAATATTTTTGTTTTGCAGTCTGTGGTAAAATTTACACGAGACTGTTTATTTAAGATGTATTTTAGGAAAAACACATGTTGGAAGAAACAGGTGTAAGAGATTGTTGAGTTTCAAAGTTTCAAGAAAAAGCAATGAAAAAAATGTCATAATACTTTAATGAGCCTTCGAACGAGTAATTTATTCATTCATTCATTCTTAATTTTTATGCACAAAGCTGTTAGGTACCTATTTACAATATTATGCCACGAAATTAAGTCATTTATACTGTTTCTGGAGTTGGGAGAAGGACTACAGGCCTCATTGTTGAGGCTTCCACGGCAGGCGTGACACGACACTACTAGAACAATTTGTATGAACAATTCTCTACCAATTACGAAATTAATCTACTAGTTGCATCGCGCCGCCCGGTCTACGGAAGCTTTAAGAGTGTGTTATGGATATATTACATTTATATAATTATATAAATAATAGATTCTACAAATAATATAAAACAAAGTCGCTTTTCGTATCGGTATATGTGTGTACTTTGTTCTTTGAAACTATTTAATGGATTTTGATACAGTTTTCACTATCGTTTGTATATAGTCTATATAAAAGAAAAGTTCTGACTGACTGACTCATCAACGCCCAGCCCAAACCCTTGGACCTTGAAAGCTGAAGCTTTGCATACAGGTTCCCTTTATAATGTAGACAAGAAATGAGGAAGGATTTTTTCGAAATTCAAACCCCTAAGGGAGTTAAATAGGGGATGAAAGTTCCGCGCGGGCGAAGCCGCTGAAAAAAGCTAGTCTTTCATAAATCAATTCATCATCATCATCATCTGCCTAGCCTTTTTCCCAACTATGTTGGGGTCGGCTTCCAGTCTAACCGGATGCAGCTGAATACCAGTATTTTACATGGAGCGACTGCCTATCTGACCTCCACAACCCAGTTACTGGGTAATACGATACCCCTTGGTAAGACTGGTTGTCAGACTTTCGGGCTTCTGACGACCCGTAACGACTGTCAAAGATTCACAAATGACAGCCGGGACCAACGGCTTAACGTGCTTTCCGAGGCACGGAGGGGTCTTGGTATGTAAAGATGGTCACCTATCCACGGACCAACCGCGGCAAGCGTAGCTTAACCTGGTCGATCGACCCGTGCAGCTATTGTTATTTAGCCACAAGCCCCTCTCTTTCATAAATCAATTGTGAAATTATAAATTACATTTTATTTTAAGCCATGTAGCTTATAGTTTCTAAATAAGTCAATATCCAGTGACGTATATTTGAGGCTTTGGCAGCAGCTAGCAAGTTATAATTATTGGTTTTCCTGAACTGCTTTGTTGGTTTCTAAATTTCCCGTTTCAAAGTTACAATGGCAATTTGAATAGTGTACCGTAATGGTCATAACGTGACCAGAGATTTGTTTGAAATTATTAAATAAATATCGTACAATTTGTTTTAAAGTGAGAACTGACTTTTTAAATAACAATTATTTTAAAATCTACGTTCAGCAGAAGATAATGTACTATTGATCATACACTCAAAATGAAGAAGTCACACGTAAAAAAACAACATAAAAAGAGATCTAATAAAATCGATTTAAAAAACGTCTCATATATTGGTACTTAACTTGAAACTGGTAATAAGGATAAAACATGCTTTCTATAAAAGAACGAGCTCGAGATCTTCTTTCTCACTTTTTATTAAGAAGAGTCAAGGATAAAATGTATTGTAGATTTTGTCTTAATTACGGGTCGTCAGAAGCCCTAAAGTCTGACAACCAACCAACCAGTAACTGGGTTGTGGAGGTCAGATTATGCAGATACTCTACGTAAAATACTGGTATTCACCTGCTTCCGGTAATACTGGAAGCTGACCCCAAATATTGTAGAAAAAAAGACTAGGCAGATTATGGACAATTATTGTTGAAATCAAATCAAAATCAAATCATTTAATTTGTCACAATGCAGGTACATAGTTTATATTAGGTCTTATAGTGATAATGTTAGTGCGCTGCATTCTACTCGCAAGCATACAAATATTACACACAAGAATGAAATATAATATTACAAAAAACATAAATTAAATGTCTGTAGGTATAATTAAAATGTCAAACCAGCGAGAGCAAGACAGCGAGACAGCTCCGACACAATTACTTCTGTAACTTACCGAGACTGCGTCAATATATGTGTGACATAATGTTTAAGTTAAAATAAATTTAGTATTCTTTTTTATTTTGATTTTGTCATAATTCACTCCCTAGCTCCCAGTCTATAAGGGCCGGTCTCCACCAAAGCGGAGAGAAAAATATGTCATCATAAACTTCAAATTCTTTTGCGCGGAGAGGTGAAGATAACCCACGCCTATGTTTTGTTTTCATCTTCGTCTTCTCTTTGGTGAAACCCGGCCTCAAAGCACGCACTCTAAAGATAATATTTATCACTGTGTTATAATATTACACGCCATATCAACCTGGTTTATTAATGTACTGTTGCGTCACTAACAGATTTCAGCAACTACTCTAGATAAAGGCTTCATTTGGAGTTATCATACGAGTGCTTTATCTATTATTATGTATGTTCATAGGTATATGGTATTTTGTAATGATTATTGCTGAAAAGTCCAGAAACAAGTGGTATTTATATTTCGTGGAGGTTGTAAAAACGGTCGTTATTACCCATAGGTGCAATAAAGATAAACATTATTGCTTTCCAAAATGTACTGTTTCATAAAATCCCACATGTTGCATTGACTTTCCTGTTATTCATTAGAAACTAGACATTAAGAAAGCCTAAAGAACGGGCAAGAGAAAGTAATAGACTCCAAAGGATACTAAGCGTTGTTTAAGAACAATAGGATAAAATAATATTATGATGAATTAGAATTATGATTCTTCGCAACTTTGAGTGGTTTGTTTGGTGACAACAAACTTTCTCTATTTGAATGTGAGAAAAATATTTATTCTTGACAGTCAAAGTAAATATTTCCCTCGTAGTATACGGGCCTTTTTGGCGCAGCCGTGAGGCACACTTTATTGCTAGTTTCTGATATTGCACTTATAATTTTTTATTGCTTGTTTCTGCTATATAATGTGCGCCTTTTAGTCTGTGCTACTTAAATGTACTTCCTAACTTTTTTTTCTTTACAGAGTGGCAAGAACATCGACGCACAACATGTTACCATGTATTCAGAACAAGATTCTGGACTGATAACGGTTTGAAATATTTAGTCGGTAATCAAACAAATCTGCTGTTTCGTACAAAACTGCAATACCTACGCAGTGAAAATATACGAAAGAACAGATATTTTCATCCAGTAACATGAACTGAATCCATGCACAACTTCTTACAAGTTGTGCGTTGCCACCCTGGTATAGGTTTAGAGGAAAGAAATTCAGAATCGTCAGAGCAATACTTCAATAGGTATCAATCCACTTTAACTGTCGCTTATCTCAATAGTGCAACGAGCGTAATAGTGACAAGTAACACGAGCATAGTAATCACTAGAAGTAGGTATTATCTATTCAAAAGCTTTAGAACAACATGCTCGCTTAATTGACTGCAAGCACTTGCATGGATGAGTAAGAATACGTTCACTATTATTAAAAAACTACACACCAATTTGCATGATCTTCACATGATCTGATCAAGGTTATGTCATCATTATCATCTACCTAGCCGTTTCCCAACGATGTTGGGGTCGGCTTCCAGTCTAACCGGATGTAGCTGAATGCCAGTATTTTACATGGGGTGACTAAGTATCTGACCAAGATGATATCTGGACTTTAAAACAGACTGTCACCCCTGAGTTTGTTTCGGCCTTTTTTCTCAGAGTAATCGGTTAGCAAACGGCAACATCATCTAGTTTTTTAAATGCGATTGACTTGTAAAAGTGTTTATACAAAACTACTTACAGAAATAAAATCACTAATCATTAATTTTCTGTATTATATGAAAGGTAAAGTAGAGCTGAATAGTACGTACATCTCGCCTGTTATGTTAAAGTCCCATGTAATAGGGAGCAAGCCGATTCATTCATCATCATCATTTCAGACGGAAGACGTCCACTGCTGGATATAGGCCTCCTCCAAAAGGAGGGGTTTCGCCATAATCGCCACGCTTGCCAGGCAGGTTGGCGATCGCAGTATGGTGGTAAAATGCATAGTGAACGCTGCTGCCCATTCTCTAGTGAGTCCGTTAGTCGCCTTCTACGACACTATTCTTTTACGTTCGGCACCACATCGTACCAACCGATTGTCACTAACCGACCACAAATCCAGAATCCAGGCTGCGAAATTCCTGGTAAAAAAACCCAAAAACACACAAATTACATTTAATCTTGTATGCGTCAAGAAGAGTGCTTTCGTGAATGGAGACGTAAAATAGGTGTTGCACAATTTTGATTTATTTATGGTGCTATTTACAATGGTGACAGCGGATATATGCAGGGCCAGACTTTAAAATGATTAAACAATGAACTATTTACACTTCGTACTTTACACTTGCTTCCTTTTGGAAAGAAGTTCTATAACGGGACTTGTGGTAGGAGTAAACTGATTTTACTCTATTTCACTTAATTTTCCTTTGGGAAAATGGGAACTACGAAAATTTTCATCATGGGTGTCGTTTTCATGGTTTTCGAGGGTGCTAAAGCCGATAGTGTATTCAAAATGAAAATCAAAAATGGCAATAACTTTCAGAAAGCTTCAAAAAGCTTATGTTTCGTCTAATCTCTCTCTCTCTCTGCGTCTTTCTATTATATACGAGTGTTTATCGCGAGAGGAATTTCGCATGTTTTTGTATTATATGTAATTCAATAGTAGTTATTCAATTATGATTGTTTTACCGCCATACATATTTTTACTAAATTTTTTGTACAAATAATATTTGAGCTAGACAATGCTAACCTTAAACTGTAGCTTGTTACCGCTATAACCCTGTTTGAACCCTATTTTAAAGTCATTCCGACGGCATTTGTTACTAACATAACTGTAGGTACTTTATTTTTAGAGCTGCAACAAGTACAAAGATTACAGCACCATTATGGAGGTAGGAGGTTTTAGGGCCTATTTAAAATGTACAAAAAATCTGTCTAGGTACCATTTTTAGCTTGACCTTTGCAGTTTTATTTTAGTATAAATGAACCCGCTAGACGGGAAACAGTGTCCTATATTAAGAATCCTGACAGTATCAAGCTGTGGACGGCGTATTATTAATGGTTTTTACCGGAAGGTACTTGCTCATAGTAGCTGGTACTCGTAAATGCATGTCATCCGACAATAGGTCCTTGTGAACCTCCTCTGTTCGTTTTCATTTAACAAGGCTTGGAGAAAACATTGACTAGATTTTTTTCCACATAATCCGCACCTAGGAATAAATATTGATGGCAATCTCTTTCTAAATTAAAAACTAAAAAAGTAGAAAATAATTTAATTCTATTAAAAAGCGTGAGGTGCTTTTTGAGGTACCTATTTTTATAATCAATTAATATCAAGCACCCCACGCTTTTTAATAGAATTAAATTATTTTCTACTTTTTTAGTTTGGTTTTTAAAGCGTGTTTTTTAGTCTTTTAAACTATTATTTATTTTCCATTTTTTTTGTCCTGCTAACTACAAAAGCGTGAGTTTTCAGTTATTTTTTTAAATTTTTCATTTTGTCATCGGTTCTCGGTAAGTCTACAAAGTTTAAATGAAATCTAGCCGTTTTAAGTGGGTCAAAATCAAGTCCGAAAAAGGATTCGGTTACTAACATACAAACGAACATAAACTAAAGTTAATAAAAGCGTGTTAAAAATATAAAAGTTAAGTACTAATTTAACGACTCACTGAGGAGTAAATCAGTCAGTGAGCTGAGTGAGCTTTATAGGTCTAGTTTTGTAGATTAGGTTTGCAGGAACTTTATAGGGTATGGGTTGGCTGTTGACTCTTCAACGACCAACCCAAACCCTTAGACCAGAACCCTAATTGCGTAACTCACGATTCATCATAATCTGTTTCGTTTTGATACACATTGTTAAACCATTGCTTCATATGTTCGAAAAACGTGTCTGTTCAACAACGTGAATAACGCAATGAATATTATTGAACTGTCAAATTGAAACCGATTATGATTAATCGTGAGTTACGCAATTGGGGTGCTGGAATGTTTCTTATGATCTTACTAGCTTTTGCCAGAGGCTTCGGCTGCGTGGAGTCCGAAAATTATCCCACGGGAACGTACTACCGGGATAAAAATTACCCTATGTGTTAATCCAGGTTATCTATCTTCTATATACCTATATAAAAGGAGAAACTGACTGACTGATCAATCACCGCACAGCCGCAACTACTAGGACTAGGAACGTGAAATTTTGCACACGGCTTCCTTTTATAATGTAGGGGAGCACTGAGAAGGGGTTTTTGGAAATTCGACCTTTAAGGGGGTGAAAAGGGGGGATTTTATTTGTATGAAAAATCTTATTCCTTGAGTTAATAAACTTGAAACTTGGCACAAATACTAAGTTAAGTAAATTATGAGGTTGGCCATTTATTGTTTTTCTAAACTACCCCCTAAAGGGGGATTGGGGGGTGTCAAAGTTTATACGGAAGAATTTTAACGCGCGGTCTGATTAACTCCAAACACAGTATTTAGACCTTAAACCAAAAATAAAGGATAACATGTATCAGGATTTCTCGAAAATCTACCCCTAAAAGTAAAAAAGGATAGTCCGTGATATTAGAAATGTGAAAGTTTGTGAAGATGATTGAATGTTTGTTACTCAATCACGCAAAAACGGCCAAACGGATTTGGATGAAATTTGACACACAGACAGATTATAACCTAAATTGACATATAGAATACTTTTTATCCCGGTAGTACGTTCCTGCGGGATAATTTCCGACTTCCACGCGGGCGAAGCTGCGGGCGGAAGCTAGTAATGTATATGTGTGCCAAATTTCATCTAAATCCGTTCAGTCGTTGTTGCGTGATGAGTAACAAACATCCAAACATCTAAATATCCAAATATACAAACTTTCACATTTATAATAAACTAGCAGCGCCCCGCGGTTTCACCCGCGTAGATCCTGTTCCCGTGGGAGTACGGGGATGAAATATAGCCTATGTCACCCGGGGATAGTGTAGCTTCCCAACAGTGAAAGAATTGTTCAAATCGGTTCAGTAGTTTCGGAGCCTATTCAATGCAAACAAACAAACAATCAAATCTTTCCTCTTAATTATTAGTTTAGATAAGTAGGATTTTTCAAAATTTCTACGGGCTGGGTTTAAACTGCAAAGGGACACACTGACAAAGTAAAATAAATAAATATAAATTACAATTTTATAAATGTCCATCGCTTTAAAAAGAGTATAGAATAATAACCGATAGCCGGTTTCCCAAAATAAAAAAGAATGCATCACAGAATAAATTACGACAAAAACGATGATGTAAATAATTTCCCATGCGGAAACAACCGACAAACAGGTTTTCATTTATTTACTAAGCCATGTGGAAATAACTCGATAATCTGTTTTCGTATGGAAATCGTTTTTATTTTGTACAAAAAATTTATGGAAGTGCTATTTTCAGATATATCAATGAAAATCATCTGCCTAGCCTTTTCCCAACTGATTGGGGTCAGCTTCCAGTCTAACTGGATGCAGCTGAAAACCAGTATTTCACATGGAGCGACTGTCTATCTGACCTCCACAACCCAGTTACCGGGTAACACAATAGCCCTTGGTAAGACTGGAAATGTGGTGCTGGAGAAGAATGCTTGGCATAACCTGGACACGGTTCCGAACCAACGTCTCAATCCTCCAAGAGCTTCGTATCGAACAGCGTTTTTCTTCCATCATCCAATGTCGTATTCTAACTTTCTTTGGACATATCGCACGTCAAGAAGACAAATAAAAATATTTTGATTTGAATGATTGATTTAAACACGTTTTCTTCTTCCATTGTCTCCTGCCAACTGTCATGCTATAATTCACTCCCTTCTCTTTCATATCAATCCTTACACAATCCATCCATCTTTTCTTTAAGATTTGTAAAAACATTGCAGTTCAAGAAACTGCACTTTCGAAATTTGTCCATTATGATGACTGAATAAGGGTCTTCTTAAATATTCAAGCCACCAGTTGGTGCCACTTTGACAAGAGGTCAATGAACTTGAAATATTTGATGTAATTCGTTTCATTCATTCGTTCACCATTCAGTCCGTAGGCGCTTTGACACTTTTGACAGGTGCCCGGATCTGACGTCTCAGTGCTGCCGCCTAGTGAACTTAATTTGAGAAAACCATCATTACCCAATTGCAGGTGTACGTATGTACATTGTACATTCAAAATTATGATTTCTCAGAATGAACTGGCCGTAAAATCCTGAGGTTAAAACTTATGTATTTATTTTGTAAGCCTCATCGTTCACCTGACACTATCCCAATTTATTTTGTCGCAGGCGCACCTTGTCTTTTTCCCAACACTTCACCACACAGAAGTTATTTGATGATTTCCGACCCAAAAAAAATTCAAATTTTTTTGGGTCGGAAATCATCAAATAACTTCTCCCGTTCTGGGTGGAGCAGGAGGGCGTGTCAGACTTTTACTGACTAAAACCCACCCGTGTTCCCTCAGGAGCCTGTTTGCCAGAGGCCACGGTATCTCTTTCGAAGAACCCGCACCCCTGGCAGAACGGTCACAAATAATAAGGGCTGTCTAAATACACTTATCTATTAGTTGTCATCTCCCTAGTCACACCCTTTCTAACAATATCATCATTCACACAGTCCATCCATCGTTTCTTTGGTCTCCACCTACTCTTATAACAATCGACATTCATACTCAAAACTTTCCTCACGACATTTTCTTCATTCCTCCTTATCACATGCCTTTACCATGAAAACCAATTTCCACACAAGTTTTTCATTCATTTATTTTGGAAACTTAAGAATCATTTTGTTAGATATGGCAATGAAATAAAAACGAGGTATCCTAAATATACATCGTTCGACAACTGTATTACCAGTCAATTAATACTTATTTTTTGTGGCAAATGGCTTGCATGACGATCGTAGGCAACGGGCCACTTACAAACTTGAAACAAGAGCCATTAAACAGCTAAGTAGCTATTGGAAGTAATGCATTAAGTATCCTGAAAAAAATTATAACTTTGAAATGACGAAGGTTTTTTTAATGTTTCCTTGTAATGTAAGTAATTGCCACATTATTGCTCGTAATTAATTTAAATCTGTAGCTCCAAGTAAAATATTGATATACATAATGGTTTGACTGAAGCCGACACCAACATGCAAGTAATTATTTAAAAAAATAGCAATTTTAACAAAATTTTTTTTTAATATTTGGCATATCGAAAAAGTATAATTGTTAATAAACTTTAAAATTGAATTAGTTAATGTAATTAGTAAGTATTTAATTCATTTTCTTTGGTTTGATACGTTTCGGAAAATGTCGTAGATGATCGTGTTCTTTGTGCTGCAACCTGTTCCCATATTACTTAAAACTATAGGTAGTCTTCTGTACCCGAAATAAAGCCCGATTATAATTATTACAACTTCGTAATCTATACTAATGTTTTAAGAGGTAGAAGTGACTGCATGAATTTGTATGTAGGGGTAATCTTTTAAACTCCTGAACCGATTCCAAAATTATTACACTACGGGAAGACTACAGTATTGACTAGTTTCATAGAATATTTTATGTCAAAATAAGAAATTTTACGCGGACGGAGTCGCGAGCATAGCCTAGTACACTAAAAGAACATTACCTTAAGTATTTATATTTTAGTAAAATATTAAATTTGTTAAAAACATACCTACACATACGAACTCCAACTTCCTAATTTAAAACTCACAACACAACACAAAACAAAACTGGCCACACTACACTCATTACTATCGTTCGGTCCGAAAAAAAAACCGCTTCTCAATTCAAAAGTCCCGCCATTATGAATTGCATCGTATGGCAACACAGCGCGACGCGGCTAGCAACCTCACGTCAACAGGTCGCGTCCCACACTGATGTCTGCCGCCCCGATTCATCGCCCCGTTCGCGCTCGCGCCAAAAATAATACTCACAGAAGGACATTGAAGGTTTCCAATCGCCCTGTTGCTATTGGAAAATGGCTTTACCTGGACCATCGTCGGTTATTTCAATGGAATCACATTGATTTGCTACGTGACTGAGATGATAAGTGATATTAAACGAGTGACACTTTCCCCCTTATTCATAAACATTGCTTAAAGTTAAATAGTGATTAGCGTCTGTTTAACCATACATTTTTGACGTTTAAACGTCATTTAACTTTAATCATCGTTTATGAATATGGCCATATATCTTCTGCAACGTTTTGCATTACTTTTATATATAGCTATTCACAGCCTAAGCAAGTGGAAATACAGAAAGTATACTATCTATTGATAAGCGAGTAGAGCTTGCAACTAATATCATTGCTGTTTAATCAAATAAATCAATTTAATTTAATTTAGTGCCTCTTGTCGCTGGACAAACAAGCACTCGCCGTTGCGGTGTTTATTTACTCTGAAACACTGGAATATCTGACGTACGTTTTTAGAGCGAGAAAATCGTTGATAGCTAGACGCTACCTCGTCGCTGGTGGGCCACAGGTGCCTAAGATATTAATGTTGCCAAACAGGCATAGATATACACGAGCCACAGCCATAAATGAATCTTTCGAAAAATAACCTGTTAAGGATCGAATGGGACAAGTTTTTAACCGACTTCAAAAAAAGGAAGAGGTTATATATTCCACCGAGCGTATTTTTTTTAAATGTATGTTCCCCGATTTCTCCCTCACTTGTGGACCGATTCTCAATTTTTTATTTTTTATATGATAGAGTATACTCCTGAGGTGGTCCCATTGGCACCAAATCAGGATCTGATGATGGAATCCCAGGGAAATCGAGGGCAACCCTCGAAATTTGTAGGTATTAACAATGTTTTTCATATGTTTTCTAAAACTATTGAGACATTTGCGTCATGCGGTCATCATCATCTCATGACGCTGAGCTGATGAAGGAAGGTGCAACTCTTTAACGGTTAGGAGTTAGGTGGAGGTTCGGGCATAACTCCGTCATATAATAGACCGATTTGCAAAATTCTTTTTTTTAGAAAGGTTTTTATTCAGAAATGGTCCCATTTAAATTTCATATAGATCTGATGATGCGTTTCGGAGACAGACAACGGAACTCTTCAAAAAATTACAGCAAATCAACCGCGATTGCTGTTATCGCATAAATATGCATTGTTTTGACCCCAAGGATGATGAATTGGTGTGGAATGGGTACTATAACTAAAAAGTGAAAAATAAAAACTTTTTCCAAAAAAAAAAACACAACCGCCTTCCAAAAAAACACTAGAAAGTGAAAAATTACTAATTTCGGAAGGCGGTGACCAGAAATTAATAAAATACATTTCAAAAGTCACCGACTTCAGAAATTAAAGTTATTTTTCACTTTCTAGTGATTTTTTAGAAGTCGGTTGTTTTTTTTTTTTTTTTGGAAAAAGATTTTTTACTTAGGTATAGAATCTTCTCTGTTCTTAGAAACTTTGTTTCGCAGTCAGGTCAGGACAGGTACAGTGGAAAACCAGCGTCAGGCACTATACTTAGTTGTCTGGAATTTTTTGCTGAACTGGGCCTTTTTGGCGCAGACGTGTGGCACATATAATGCTAGTTTCTGACATCTCACCTCACAGTTTAATTTGATATTTATTTTACTCTTTACTGCTGTATATTGTGTGCCTTAAAGTCTTTGCTAAATAACTGAATTTTCTTTTTTTCTTACAGTCGTAGGCTTCAGGTTTTAACAAACGTGTTGATTGTTAAAGTACTGAAATATTAAACAATGCAATGACGTATTTACGATGTGTTCAAAGATGTATTTATTGTCTAGCGCGTCTTCGCTTGTTTAAATCGAAGTGAAATTCTATTTCCGTTGTGTACCGACATTTATTATAATGTGTTTACGCGAGCGCGCATTAAATCTTTTTTTTACATTTAAAGGTTAGTTCCGAGGGATTGAAGAACATCGAAACACGAGGAGATCAGCAGCCTTATTGCGTAATGCTCGCAATCTCTTTTATTTTGACAATTCAACAATATTCGTGTTATTTACGCTGTCCGCCAGCACGTGGCGTTCTGTAGTTTATGCCTATCATAATAAGCTTATAGTGTTCCCACTGCTGGGACACAGGCCTCCTCTTTGTGAGAAAGAGTGTTCCGTAATACACCACGCGGGCCAAGTGCGGGTTGGCTGGCCAAGTGCGAGTTGCCTGTGTGCCAGGGGCCACGGTATCTCTTTCAAACAACCCGCAACCCCGGCAGTCATCGGCCCTTGCGGACCCCACCAGTTGGTGCTGACATCTCTTCGGTTTCCTGACCATTTTGAGAGCAGTGGTGATGAAACAATTTACAGCACCTCTCTGAGTTCGTAAGTCGCGGCTGTTATCAATTGGCCACCATTGCTCTAGATGGGAATAATGGGATGGGAAACGCGATTTATTTTGAAAGGCTAAACCACTTTAGTAGTCGATTATTAATCGGATAAACATAAAGTTGGAATTTCAAGGGTGCGTTGTTATCATAGCGAGGTTACTAAGCAAGGATTTACGGAACTCCCTAAAGGCATCCAAAGGGTTGTTTTTCAACATAATATTTTCCGGTTCAAAAGCCGTATTCTCGTGAGATATTTGATAGATTATTCTACCTCAGTAAAAGCCACGTCAAGAGAACTGTAACGTGATTATTCTTCATAGGAAACTATTATCGTAAAAGCACAAGCGAACAAGCCCAAAATCTAATCTAGAATATAATAACTCACCCATTTATTTTTTATTACTAGCAATATTGTCTTAACATGAGGTAAATCCAATTACTTACATAGATTGTTTCTGTCAGCAGTTGTCAAGCTGTCAACTGTCATAATACAGTCGTGAAAGATGACGTCTGAAGCCTTTTTGAATGTTTTTGAATGTGTATATAATTTGGCAAAGTTAAAGTTTATTTATTTATTAAACCATTTATGTACACACAGACAGGAAAAGTTTTTATCCAATGCGTAAACTGTAACCATGAATTCAGCATATCATTCTAGACCCCCTACCACATAAATTTTTCGCCAGTTATAAAAATAAACGTCAGCTGTTTCATAGAATAGTGCAATACCTACGCGGTCAAAATGTATGGAACAGCAGATTTTTTTTTGTATAACCGGCGAAAAATATCTGCGGTAGGGGTTCTAGAATGGTATGCTGAATTCATGGTTACAGTTTACGCACTGGATTAAAACTTACCCTGTATATTTAAGGGACAAGAAGATTAGAACAGAAAAATAGGTACAGAGGTGATGCGTATTTGAAAAGAAATCTCTTCCAGCATACCTGCGATAGGAGAGAAGATAAAGAGATGTAGACAGCGTGTGTAAGGGTAAAAGATAAAATAAACTACTTACATTTATAGTCAAAAACAATAATTCACTAAATAAAATAAACAAATAATATGGGAATATAATTATATTCCTATTTACAGACATGCATATATACATACTTCTAAAATAAATATCAATAAAATGTTTAAAATAATAATGTAAATAAAATAATACATACACAACTATGGTGAAGAAGTGTAAAAAGCTAATAATGTTAGTTATTGTTAGTTAACACTTTTATAAATTATGATTTAAATGAATTTCGACCACTGGAGCGACCACTAGTAATAATAAAGTTACAATTTATTCTAACTTTAACTCATCATAAGTTCGTAAATTGAGATTTTCCAGTGAAAACCAAATTGTAAGAAACATAACGAAATTTTTTTCCTACTGGCAACATTAATTTACTAAACTACCTCTAAATGTGTTAAAAATAAACAGCAAATGAACAGAAATGAGCCTAACCCACATTTTACAGTAACCTCTATAACGAGACTAACGAAATAACTTTCGATAGTTATTTCGTTAGTCTCGTTATAGAGGTTACTAACAGTTTCTAATTAGTGGTTTAACATTTACATCCGATACGAGTAGGACCAGTACATATAGATATTTTACTAAGTCCATGCATTTAGCAATATTATGTACGTACTCGTATTGATTAGTATAACATTGAAGCATTTAAAGCATACAGTTGGTTCGAAGCTTGTAATATTAGCCGCGCAGGTCGATCAATCAGGTTAAGCTACACTTGACGCGGTTGGTCCGTGGATGGGTGACCATCTTTACATACCAAGACCCCTCCGTGTCGCGGAAAGCACGCTAAGCCGTTGGTCCTGGCTCATTCGTGTATCTTTAACAGTCGTTACGGGTCGTCAGAAGCTCGAAAGTCTAACAACTAGTTTTACCAAGCGGTATTGTATTACCCAGTAACTGGGTGGTGGAGTACAGATAGGCAGTCGCTCCATGTAAAGTACTAAAACTTTGCTGTATACGGTTAGACTGAAGATGATGAAATACGTTATCTTATTGAAAGAAAGAGAAAGAAAGAATACCGTTTATTTGGACACAGTTCGTGTAACACAAAATAAATAGCAAAAAAAGTGAAAATAAATAACTAGGAAAAAAATAAAAATAAATAAAAATACCATTGAAGGATTGAAAGCGTAGCAAGCAACAGTTTGTTTGTATGTTTTGGAACATGTACCTAGAAGTGACTTTTGAGCTGACCTGACATTTGGACGAAATTGGTTTTCATTTCGTTCTTTTCACTGTCAACTTTCAAACTTTGTTATATTGTCAGCATATTCTTTTTTTTTTCCGACTACTGCAACGCAAAAGGAGGGAGATTTTACCAGTTTGGAGGTGGGTATATATTATACCCATGTTCATCTGTTCCCTCATAAATTCTAAACAACTTATCATTATTTGACAAATGAGGTATCGATGGAAGCGTCCTGATTTTTCAGTAGACCGGTTTTCGTTTTTGAACTTACTTTTTATGGAATAAGTAAAAGAGACTTTATTAGAAGTCATCATCATCATCAGCCTTATAATGTTCCCACTGTTGGGACACAGGCCTCCTCTCGGTGAGAGGGATTGGGCCATAATCCACCACGCGGGCCCAGTGCGGGTTGGTAGTTGTCACATGTCTTCGAATTTTTGGTTCGAGGACATGCCGTTTTCCTCACGATGTTTTCCTTCACCGTTTTGAGAGCAGTGAAGTGAGTTTGTAGAAGTAATCCCATCAAAAACATAAATGTGAAATGGGAGCCAAGTTCAATATAATGATATGTGCCTTGGTTGTTGACTTCAACGACGAACGAAGTGAGATCTAAATGGGTGCCAAGTGGTCAGTCCTGAAATTTATATATATATATATTGTTTAATTTATATATATATATATATATAAATATAAATTAAACTATATAAAATATCATTTCTTCTTATAACTTAGGATAATATATTGTAGCCTAAGGTCTGACTTGGCTAGTTCTCATATACGAAATGTTCGAAGGCTAGGCTATAATATAATTCGGAAGGCGGTGACAAAAAAATAAAATACATATCCAAAGTCACCGACTTCGAAATTAAAGTTATGTTTCTAGTGATTTCTGGAAGAAAGATTTTGCCATAATTTCAAAATTATAGAACCTTTAGAAGAACCTTTCTAAATTTGCGAGATTGCTGGTTAACCTGTATAATTGGCGATTGTCTAAGTCCAAAGCTATTTATTACCTACTAGCAGCGCTCCGCGGTTTCACCCGTGTAGTTCCCGTTCCCGTGGGAATACGGTGATAAAATATGGCCTATGTCACCCGGGGATGGTGTAGCTTCCCAACAGTGAAAGAATTTTCTAAATCGATTCAGTAGTTTCAGAGCCTATTCAATGCAAACAAACAAACAATCAAATTTTTCCTCTTTATAATATTAGTATAGATAGTACTTAAGATATATTTTACATAGAAGCTGTTGTGTAGGTACCTTTATCGATAAAAAAAGCATATTTTCATGTAGAAACTTGAATTAAAAGACAATTTTCTGTTATGCTGCTTACGTATGTAATTCACACGTTTCCTTTATATGAACGGATGGAAATGGAACTGCAGAAGTAACCAACATGAGCCTTGATTGCATTGCGAAAGCTATGTAAAGCCGTAATAAGTCGCACCTGGATACGATCACAAGACTGAGTAGTAAGTTGTGTGAATGTACTACATTTGAGATTCAAATAAATTCTTCAAAGAGCAAAGATTTGATTTTTTGTTTGTTTGTTACGCTTTCGAGGTAAACCGCCGCGTAAATGCCGCCGACATTCAGACTATTTTTTTCTTGCAGAAAAGAGCTGTCCGATCAATTTATAAATTAAGTCCGAGACACTCTCTCAGAGATAGATTTAAGGAGATAAATGTAATGACTGTGCCTTCACAGTATATTTATGAAAATCTTTTATATGCTCATAAAAATATTAAATTGTTTAAAAAATACAGTGATATCCATAGTATAAATACTAGGAACAAACACAAATTTGTTGTACCATCAACAAGGCTCAAGAAAATAGGTGGGTCATTCAGATGTCAATGTATACGCTTTTATAATAAACTTCCAAGCCATGTTCAAGATCTAAGTCTCAATAAATTTAAATCATTCATCAAACGTAAGTTGTGCCTGAAAGCCTTTTATACCGTTAAAGATTATATTGAGGACAAAAAAGCTTGGGATTGACCTGCTCCAATTTTGTATACTGAATGTTGTTTTTTCTTTGTTTTGCTCTTTGACATTTGATTATTATTATTTACACTTTGACATTTGATTATTATAATATACACTTTGACATGAATATTTACTTTGAGAAGTATAATATTATTTTTGCTTTAATTATTGTGAATGTGAGGACTATGTGGTATTTTTGTTTTCGTGTTTCGTCTCTTTCTCAGTTCGTTTTTAATGTTAATCTGGCAGTTTGAGTACTTTATGCGGCCTACCCAAATGTCCTTTCTTTGGTATTGTTCGTCAAATCGTTGAGCTCCTCAAGTTCTGAGTTGAGACGTATGATTACTGATACATGCGTGCACTGAATGGACAGGTCCACTCAACCTGTGTGGTTCTTTCCTCAAAAGACCATTTCAGACACCAATCCACATGGTCTTCACATGATCTGACCAAGATTATGTCTGGACTTTAAAAGAGACTGTGACCTCTGAGTTTGTTTCGGCCTTTCTTCTCAGAGTAGTCAGATAGGAAACGCCGACCTCATCTAGTTTAAAAAATATGATTGACGTGTAAAAGTGTTTGTACAAACCTACTTACAGAAATAAAATCATTTATCATTTATCATTTATAACCGGCTGAATGGATTTGGATGTAATTTGACTCGTGAGTCGTGACATGAATTAGGATATAAGGTAATTTCTAGTTCCGATATTTCCACAGTGTCAAGATTTTTGTGAGTGAAATAACGGGGCACAGCTAGTCTTTCATACGTCGTATACATTCCTGTCAGTCTCAGAGGTTGATAAGGATTTTAGATACAATGCAAGTTTTTTAAAAGAGAACTTTTGATATTTCAAAACTCATTTTTTTTCAGTTTTTTAGTTTAATTCGCCACTAACTACGTTTTTTTAGTAGGCAAAGTCAAAGCAATATTTATTTCAAAAAGGCACTTTTGAACGTCAACATTTAGGTACATTCAAATAGAATTGATTCTAGTCACCCCTTCCAAAATATAATTTTGTATGGAGAAGAATGGGCAAGAAACTCCATCGTTATTCTTTTAAAATGTTTAAGTACAATATTGAACATAAGAGGCCACCAAGTGGCTCCAGTGGGTTGGTGGATGTCACATGCCTTAGTATTTTTTAGTTCTAGGACATCATCATCATCATTTTAGCCGAAAGACGTCCACTGCTGGACATAGGCCTCCCCCAAGCTCCACCACTTCTACCGGTTCTGTGCTTCCCGCATCCAACGGATTCCTGCGGCCCTCACAAGGTCATCTGTCCACCTTGTGGGGGGCCTTCCAACTTTACGTCTTCCGTTACGCGGTCGCCACTCCAGAACTTTTCGGCCCCATCGGCCATCAGTTCTGCGAGCAATGTGCCCTGCCCACTGCCACTTAAGTTTGGCAATTCTTCTTTCTACGACATATCGCTTACGATTTATTTTATAAAGCTTTAATCAAATCAAATCTTAATATTTTTATTTCATATAAACCTGCATGGGCACTTATGAAACGTCAGAAGCGGTAAACGGTTTCAAATTGTCGCTTCATATGGAGACCTTTAATAAACTAACATAGCAGTACTTTTAAATTTTAAGTAACTAAACCACACAGCCATTTAAAAAACACAATCATAACTCAATCCAATAAAACCAACAAAAAATAAAACTTAAATCACAAAGCTGTCTGCGACTTATCAACCGTGAAGAGAGGCACATAAATCAAAACTAGTGTCATAATGACAGCTAACATTAACAGGCAAGTATAACTGTTAACACCATGGCACTGTGGTGACCCACTTCCTAGTCTGACTGACATGGGAAGAAGCACAGCTGTCTAGGGTATTGTTCTAACTTTGATTAGCTTAAGAACGTTCATCCCACGCGGGCTGGCAACGGCGCATTTGTAGCGAAATTTCGTGATTATTTCATTTAAAAATTTTTTTTTTTTTTTACCAAGCACTAGATCGTTGGTATTTACAAGTTTGTGTGCTATTTTTTTACAGTTATTTTGGTATTTAGATATAAATCGACATACCGTCATTTCTTTTCTATTTGCATTACTTGTACGTGTTTATTAAAGAGAAAATGTTGAAAATAATTGTAAATACTAACGATCTAGTGCGTGGCTGAAAAAAAAATAGTGCTTTTGTTTGTATTTTATTAAATAATCATGAAAACACTACAACAACATGCGTTGTTGCCAGCCCGCGTTGGATGAACGCTCTTTAGACTTGTCATGAAGTTAGCTTATGTTTGAATGGGTGGTCTTTATCAGTGCTTACATTTTTATTCATTTATTAACCAACTTTTTATACTTACCGAGTGGTCCCATATAATTTTGGTCAAGTTCTGAGTAGTATGTTTTGAGTTAGTTTCAATAATACGTTTTTTTTCCACTTCCAGTTTATCTTGATGTTATAATAATTTCATCTCACTGTTATTCACTTAGCAGGTGAAGGTATATGAATTTGTGTGGGGTAAGTAAAACAAATAAAAAAAAATTAAGGGGTAGGGAAGTCGAATTTTGTTTGGCAATGTTTTTAGCAGGAATGGAGGAATGCTGGTGCCCATTGTCATTTTATGGGTCTACTCTAAAAACTTTCTTGACATATAATGAAATATCCTCACACCTTTAAAAAGGAAGATTGTTCACGGCTTTCATTGCCTACTTGAATAGTCTTGAGTTGTTACTAGTCTCTAATTTGATTGAGAATGACACACAATCAAATTCAATGCCTTGTTTTATGTGTTTCGTGATACCTAATTAAACCACCTCTTTCTGTTCCAGATAACACAGACGTTTTAAAAGAATTATGTCGTTCAATGACTAAAAACCAGTTCCTCCATGATGTAGTTATTATTTTTCCTACAATAAAACTTTATACGGTAACAATATAGCAAATTGAGTGACATCTCATACGGGGCAAACGTGCTTCGCTTACAAACTAATATCCCTGTGCTTAGCACAAAAGAACGTTATACATGATAAGTTTTTATCCAGTGAGCAAACTGTAACCATGAATTCAGCATAATTATCATTCTAGACCCCCTAGCGCAGAAATTTTTCGTCGGTTATACAAAAAAAAAATCTGCTGTTCCATACATTTCTGCGCTGTGACTACAATGATATGCTGAATTCATGGTTACAGTTTGCGCACTGGATAAAAACTTATCCTGTATACGGACGGGGTGCACATAGCAACAGGAACATAATAAACTACGTTACACAGGGCTATTGACTTGCTGAGAATGACGTATTGCGATAGTAAACATAATACAGGATGGTAGGGACACCGACGCGCAACCTGTTACCAATTACCATGCATTTAGTGCATGATTCTGGACGGACTGGTTTAAAAATATTTCGCTGGTTTAAATAAAAAAAAATGAATAATTAGCTGACTTAAAAAAAAAACCGTGCTTAGGGCCATCCTGTAGGTAAACAGATACAGGTGGGCTAAATATATTTTTTTGACATCGTTTCTAATCCATGGACTTCCCGAAATACCCTCATGTATACATGTTAAGCGATTATTTACAGTTTCGGAGTTAGACTTTTTTTTTTCCTGTGAATTTTTCTCTTCTCTTTCGATCCTTAACTATAAACAATCATGATAGAGATGTATTTTTAGGAGGTCGTTTTATGGGCTTTGTATGTATGAATTCATCTATAAGAGTTAATAAAGGATGTTCTTGGCTATGAGTAAACAGTCCGATGAATAACAAAGAACTTCTTGTCGGAGTAATACTTAATCATTTTAGATTAATAGAACGTTCGAAAAAGCTATTGGTGATGATAGCAATAGAACATGGTTTGCGGCATCCTCCTAAAATATAGTACTCGGTCAGGGAGGATGCCTTAATCTTCGCGCTTTAAAAAAACGATTAGTAGATAATCGTAAAACGTCACGTTTATTTTTCTAAAATATTGATGGCGTATCCTTATAATGAAAATGGGATTAAAGTTTCAGCCTTAAGCCACGCTCGGTAAACAGATAAATGATCACAGTAAGTGGTTTGATAATACTAAAAAGAGAGTAAGTACCGCTCCGCACAGTCCTACGCAATCAAACAAAAGGAACGCTACCGAGTTTTGAATAAAGATTATCTCTAAGTTCGATTTACGTGCCGACACTGTCCAAATAAGTTATTTGTAATCTCGAAAACAACGAAATAAAGTAATTACTAAACTCGTATATTTTCCCTTCGAAAGGAAAATGATACGAAGTTTGGCAGTGGGCAGGCAACGTGAGTAATTAGGTAAGTTTTGTAAATTATCGTGGAGCTTTTGGAAAAACATGTAATTAAATAAATTTAGAATACTGTTTTATACCTACCAGAATACATTAATCAAAAAACATAACAAGAATGATATAAAGCTATTATACTTTTTTTTTTTTTGATTAACCTCGACAAACTCATGCTGTGTTAAAAACTTTAACCTATTTCTTCTGACAGGTTAAAGTTTGTAGACAAACGTTCAATCGCAATCAGAAAGATCACGAAACCTTTACACACATTTTACAAACATGAACGAATCATGTTTGTAAAATGTGTTTTCTTGACAACGATACGAACAATAAAGCGATGAATTTTGTTGAACTGTATAAATGTATTAATATGTATTGTATTATGCTATAACCCCGCAGAATTTGCTAAAGCGGAACTATTATATTTTAACAGCTTCTAAGAGGTATCGCAGAAGCTGTTTAAAAACATCCATTTTATGCATTCATCTCGAGGTCAAACCCACCTTTCATATTAAAGAATATAAGATGGCTTTCTTTTTATTTAAGTAGGTTAATTTATAGCGCCATCTACAACGCCACATGCGAACTACGCATCAAAGACTTGACGTCACACAAATCCTACATCGCGCAAGCAAAGTTTACCGCGCGACTGGTATATATACAACATCCCGATATCAACCTTCGGGCAGTAGCCCACCAGACATAACACTCGTCTAGTCGGAGGATCCTCCCTTTTCCATAGATTTATGAGTGAACTTTACACCCTGTTCCTTATTTATACCTCTATAAATTTTCAGAAGTTATAAGTACGATTGTAAACCTCTTCGATACATACACAGCATACGCCTTTTTTTCATGGGGCTATGCAGAAACTACAGAACGCCATCGGTCCTCTTTGATTTGACTTGAAATTAAAATCTTTATTGTTTTAACTAGGAAATTTTTTTTAATAAAATGTTTTCTTATCATTTCGTTTACGCGGAGTTAAAACCGAGGTATTATTTAACCTCCGAGGTTAGTCAGTAAATCGATTTGTCCCTTTTAAGACAGACCCTTTAGGACCTGTCTACATTACTCCCAGGGGTATTAGTAGAATTAGGAAAATTAAATTACTGATTTCAGCAGGATTGTTGTAATTTTGGGTACATGTTATTTTGTACGTTTGGTATGTATTATAGACATTGTTTGAGAGCTCCATCAGATTAAATGTCTCGGGCATACTTGTAGTTTGACATCAGTATTGACAAGTTTTGTAAATTCAACTCTAATTTCGGCATTAATACAGACATATTTTAAAGCGAAAATTCGGTATTTATACTAATAGTGAATCACTCAACTCGTTGACGTACTGATGAGACCCCTCTTCAACCCCGCCATTCCGCGAGCTTAAAAACGCACCCTCGTCGTAAAACAATATTAAATAGCTGTCATTAATAATTATACAAAAATACTTAGGAGTATCCTGTCAATATGTGTTGGTTTTGTCAAAACCAACACATAATAACGTATATTAAAACTATTACAGATTGTTTATGAAAAGAGTATATCTTAGATATTTTAACCCTGTTTCCTATTAAAGAAGACTGATTGTTAAATTTTTAGTAATAATATTTTTGATTAGGTACTGATTGAATTCGTTTTACTGCACAATTCATTAATCTATACACCATACTCAATTTTTATTTTATTTAGAAAACTGCTAAGTCCTCAAGCAAATTGAAACTTCACCTCGACAAACTGCTGAATAATTGCTTTTCTAAATTTTATAAAATGTGTATAAGTTATGCTGCTACATTTATTGTTAAAATATCAAGAAAAATTATAGAAACCAACGGGACTTTCAGAATTTTGATTGATAAATTAATACAGATTTAATTCAAATTTTTCTTTGTCCTGTAAACTATGTCAAAATGAACTTAGCAGGTTAACGAATTAGGCCGACGATATAATTAAGTGTAGTTCCATAAGATACTAAGTAAAACTAAGTTAAGTTTTCGAAGGCGATATGTTTCCACTTTGTTAACTGTAATCTCGAACCTCACTCTTACATATTTGAAGTGTTCCTGAGAGCGTCTTTAGTTTTGCTAAGAGATTCTTATCGGCGAAGAGATAACAATATGAAAACCAAAGGTTTTTCTCAGCGGTCACATTGTTTTAGATAATAATATTTCTTTATACGACCTTGCTTATGTTTTCTTTTTTTCTAGATCGACGGATTTTGGTTGAAAAATCTTAAGCTTTGAAAATCACCCAGATATTATCTGATAGTTAATTTTGCTTAGAAAATATATCTACAAAACAGGTGCTTATTAATTACAGTTTCATTGGAAATGCTTACCGGAAGAACAAACCAAATTCCAAATATTTTCGTGATACAGAATCATCATCATCTGCCTAGCCTTTTCCCAATTGTTGGGGTAAGCTTCCGGTCTAACCGGATGCAGCTGAGTACCAGTATTTTAAATGGAGCGACTGCCTGTCTGACTTCCATAACCCAGTTACTGGGTAATACGATATCCCTTGATATTTCGTGATAACAGAATAAGAAACAATTAACTTTAGTCAGTTATTGTAATTATGTCTAATTTTTTTTTTTTTTTTTTGGGTGGGAAATCATCAAATAACTTCTCCCGCTCTGGGTGGAGCAGGAGGGCGTGTCAGACTTTTACTGACTAAAACCCACCCGTGTTCCTTCAGTAGCCCTTAAGCCAGGGGCTGTGGTGTCTCTTTCGAACAAACCCGCACCCCTGGCAGGCATCGACCCTTGCGGGTCCCATCACTTTTTGTGCTGACATCTCTTTGAGGCGCGCGTGGAACACAACGCGCCGTCGACTTGGGCTTGGTCCTTACCGGACAGCGAGCTACCCATTACTCGCCGTCCGCAAGCCCATGCCTACGGTGGCCGGAAATCGGCTAATTATGTCTAATTGAATAATTTATATTCTAACACGAATTAATTGTTTTTAATAATTATCTTAAGGGTATACAGGAAAAGTTTTTATTCAGTGCGCAAATTGTAACCATGAATTCAGCATATCATTCTAGACCCCCTAGCGCAGAAATCTTTCGCCGGATATACAAAAAAAAATCAGCTGTTCCATGCATTTTGACCTCGTAGGTATTGCACTTTTCTATGAAACAGCTGATTTTTTTTTTTATAACCGGCGAAAAATTTCTGCGCTAGGGGTTCCAGAATGATATGCTGAATTCATGGTTACAATTTGCGCACTGGATAAAAACTTACCCTGTATATACATACTCATTATATATCATACACACGCTATGCTTTTGCTAAGCTACTTATCAGCTTAGACTTCTGATTTATAGCGAACGGACCCAACTCTATGCAACTTTATGATTTCTGGTCGAGAACTTCTCCCAACAGTTCACTTTCTATGATTTCATATGAACCTGTAGGCATCTTAAAATACCTAGACACATAGTGCATCAAAAAACGAGTAGCAGCGTAAATTATTTCTGCTCCAGAAACGGTGCAGGAAAACATAGTGAGGAAATTGGCACCCGCACTGGGCCCGCGTGGTACATTCGGGAACTGTGACCAACCACACGCGAGCCGAGCGAGCGAAGCGAGCGGTCCCGCGGTAGCGGACGGCGAGTGCTACTTCCAAGTTAGTTGCAGTTACTTGACTATTTTGTAATAGCGCAAGGTACTATCCGTCTTGATACCAGTTCACAATTTGACTGACAGATTATAAGCTATCGAAAAATAGTGCGTTAAATTGTAAATGGTTTTTGCAGTTCACAATTTACCGACATTTTATATTCTCGCGAGATAGATTGTACACTAATGGTGTTCACAATCATACGGTGACATATACAAACAAATGCATACAAATCGCTACTATACAAAGCAGTATATTAGTGAATTTTGTAGCATCTATGCCAGCACCCTAAACCCTGTTCCACAGAGAACCATTATGTCGGTAACGTGCACCAAGGTAATCAATCAAGCCATGTAGAATCACATTCGAAGTGGCTTGACTTTCAGCAGGGTTGGTGTCACTGCCTCCTATCGCTTTATTACCAGATTGTCGGGGAATACGAAAAAAGGATTAGTTAGTAATTGATAATTTTGCTTTTTTGTTAGCTATTGAGCATCATATAATATAGTAACGGTCATTTTTTTGCTATGCAAGAGACTCGTTTTTTTTATCGTCCATTGTGACTTCACTTAAGGCATATAAACTCATAGAAAATCCCTAGCGTCAAGATAGGTTAACTTAATGTCACCAAGATGAAAAGGATGGCCAGACGGCTTAATAGGGCTAAGAATGATATACTTTGACTTGAGTTGAATTACTTTTTTCAAGAGTCATATTGGTGCGAGTCAAAAGCGAGCCATCCATCGGCATGAAACGCAAAATTGTATTAAACCTTAGTCACAAAGATGCTATCTAAAACTATAAGTATAGGGTTGATATTATTAATGGCCCAGCCATAAGGCCGCCCAGTGTAGTTCCGTTCTAGCGAGCACCCTTGTATGTTGAAATATCAACGAACATTACATTGACATGGTGACTTGCAGGTTTATAAACACGCTTTTTATGAACTCGGGTCGGAAATCTGTCATTTTTTGGCATGATTTTATCGATAGATATATTTTCTGACATAACCAAAAAGGCAATTTTCGTAATTTTTTGAATGTTTACAGTCTACGTAACGTGTCTCAAACTGTCAAAAATACCTCGAGTTTTCATTCATTTTTGGGAAGTTTGACATCTGATTATCGCCGAGATGAGACTGCGACTAGATTTTGAACGTTTTTATTTACGAGAATTGTGCTTCTGACCTTTGGGAAGTCAAATGCCTGTTAACTTCGCGACGTTGTAAAAATCATCAGACAATACAATCAATCTCAAAATGACGAGACTAGCAATAAGATTTATAGAGTGTAAATTAAGTTGCACTTCAGAACGCAACCATAGGAGATTAACACCTTAAAAGTTGAACTAAAGTTAAAACAGATAGGAACTACCATTGCAAACACCAAAACAGTAAAAACCTTCTAAGCTTGTTGATCAATTTCTGTTTTGTTAAGTGGGTTTGTTTTTTTAAACTCACATACTAATTTGACAGGTGTAATATCAAACTCTTATACTTTTTTTTTTGGGTGGGAAATCATCAAATAACTTCTCCCGCTTTGGGTGGAGCAGGAGGGCGTGCCAGACTTTTACTGACTAAAACCCACCCGTGTTCCTTCAGTAGCCCGTATGCCAGAGGCTGCGGTATCTCTTTCGAACGAACCCGCACCCCTGGCAGAAACTCTTATACTTAAAAGCAAACACAAAACGACTTGAAATATCAGATTACTATCTGAAATAGAAAAAAATACCTTTATTACCTTCTTGTTAACAGGCTCACACTGTTAACAGTGCAATTTGAACACATTGTAAAAACCAATTATTTTATAAGATGGCCCTGGTGTTCCTTTTCGGCTATTCTACGACTAAATAGAACCGTGCACCTAGCTTCTGACGTTTCATTACTGCCCCAAGTAGGTTTATCCTACAATATTATAAATGAGAAAGTTAGTATGCTTGGATGTTTGTTACTCAATCACGCAAAAACGGCTGAACAAATTTGGATGAAATTTGGAACACAGATAGTTTGTAACTTACATTAACATATAGGAAACTTTTTATCCCGATAGTACGTTCTCCTGGGATAATTTGTGACCCCCACGCGGGCAAAACCGCTGGCAAAATCTTGTGTATAATAAAATCATTTAAATTTGAATAATCGTTTGATCCTTTAAGTTAAAAGATGGCCACTTACTGGGCTGTAATTATATTTTATAAAAAAGTGTACGAGTAACATCGATACGAAAAAAAGAAGCTAAAAGATGCCTTGTACACAAGAAAACAACACAGATATTAATATTGTATTCCATTGAGATGTTTCGGCGACGGCAGTCGGGCTCAGACTTCAAAACTATTACTAAGACCACAATCGGATCTTAACGGAGGTCGTAGGTACTTTAACTTGAGTGTTTGTGGGAACAATTTAATTGTTTTGAGGTTTTGTAACTAGATTTCTTGGACAAATTATCTTTAGAACAATGAAGAAATACTTAATTGTTACCTATATGTTGTCTAAAAGGTTCTTCTTTAAATTATTTATCCTAATCAGTCTATCTAATTTACCTTATCTTTTTTTTATTCCTTAAAAACTGAGTTATTTTTTTTGCAATATTACTTATTACATTGGACTTAAACATAACTAGTGAATGTGGATGAAATGAAAAACAGACGTTTTCTTTTTTATTCTTAAAGAGTTAAACAATTCATCATCATCATCATCATTTCAGCCGAAAGACGTCCACTGCTGGACATAGGCCTCCCCCAGGCTCCTCCACTTCGACCGGTCTTGTGTTTCCCACATAAATAATTCATTCAACAATAATTGCAAGATATATTCCATATTTTTGCTACATTTTGATTCAAGATTCGAATAAAGTATTGCCAACCCATTCCCATTACAAAATTGTTCGGTAAGCGTAAAATAAAGGATAGCTGTAGATAATAGAGTTATCAATATCATAAAATGTATGCAACGGCGATGCGCGACGCAGCATGTTGATCGATCGATACAGATGGTTACTTGAAAGTCACTCTGTAAATAATGGCCACCCTTTTGTACATAAACGAGCTTGAACCTTCTGGAAAAATAATAACTACTTAAAGCGCAAATTTTGACAAAATAAACTTTTACGAGTTTTATTATCACTATTTTTTGCTAACCTATATTGTGTCCCACGGCTAGGCCTCCCCTTTTGCCTTCCAAATCTCCCCCTGTCTTGTGCGTTCTCTGGCCATGTTGGCCCTGCAAACCTTATCAGATCGAACACACCACCTTCGCCGTGGCCAACCTCGACGGCGATGGCTTTCCTCAGGCGTCCAGTGAATGCTGATCTTTGTCCATCTCTCCGGGTACATTGTTTTATTGACGGAGGATCTTGCTCAACCAGGAATTCTTAGAACCCCGTGCTCCGGCAACCCGTTAACTACCGTCATTGACGTAGGTACCTATAAGCTTTTCGCTAGCTCGATGCGATGAAGCATCGTAGGTTTCTACCTACAACCAGTGCGAATTAACTGGACACCTGCACTGAACAGTACTATACGAGTGACGTCACAACGCCAAAAGCCTAGTTAAGGAGGATGCGCTAAGCTAGCTCGCAAAATTTAAAGGAGATCACCCATTCTGGCATAATTTTTTTTGGACGGCCATCCATCATAATGACATTTTTTTTTTCTGTTGGGCAAAGGCCTCCCCCAAATCCTTCCAGGAACTCTTTTACCGCGCCACTTCGAACCAGCCCTTGCGGTACGCGTCCAGGTCATCTCGCCACCGCTTTCTGGGCCGACCACGGCGGCGTCGTCCATCTTCAGGCACCCATTGTGTAGAGATCTTTGCCCAGCGGTCATCCTGCATACGGCTGATGTGACCCGCCCAATCCCATTTGAGCCTGGCAGCCTTCTGGCCTACGTTTTGTATACCTGTTCTGGAACGCAGCGTGGAGTTCCGAATCTTATCCTGTCTTTTCACACCCAGAATGCTGCGTTCCATCGCTCTTTGACAAACTCCAAGGCGGAACTTTAGTGATTCGGTGAGCGACCAGGTCTGAGCACCGTAGGAAGGATGCACATGTCGACGAGTTTGCGCTTCAGTGAGATCGGCAGATCCCCCTTCATTAGCGTCTTCATGGACCAGTAACTTTTCCAGGCGTTTTCCATTTGACGATCGATTTCTCGTTCCTGCCTGTTTTCGAAAGAAACTAACTGGCCCAGGTAGACATACTCGTCGACAATTATGTCGACGAGTATGTGGGCAAGAGATACATTAGTATCTCTTGCCCATCTACCTCAACTCTACGCTTAGTGCTTTTAGTCATAACTTGACATATTTTTAAATTACACATTATTTTAACGGCTTATTTTTACTGAGGCTTTTTTTGTTGAGAACAACTTTAGTTCGGATATATATTTTTCAGGGAAAAAATAGAACGTCGCGGTGACAGGAAACAATTATTGTTATTTTGGTACTGCAAATACGAGCTGCACGGTCAGGTAAAAACTTACCTGACCTAGCCCGTGATTAGTAGTTTTTTTTTTTACAAAACGATGATAAAAGAAGAGTTTTTTTTTCTATATAAAACAGGGCACAGAGACATGGCCAGTACCTACCGACCGCTGCGCGGGAGATGCCGCGCCCCTTCCCATGTGCTCTGTTTTGATACCTTTGTTTTATTTCATTGTAATCCATACTATGCCAATTATTATTATACCTAGCAAGGCTGGTTCACATCATCAGCTTACAGCAGTCTACAGCTTGACATAGGCCTCTCCAATTGCACGCCATTCAGCTCGATTTTCGGCAACTCTCATCCAGCTCCTACCAGCCACCCTGCGAAGATCGTCGCTCCACTAGCTTGAGGGCGTCCTACCTTACGTTTGCCGATTCGCGACTCAAGAACACGTCTACCCCAACAGTCATCGGTTCTACGGCTAATGTGGCCGGCCCATTACCACTTCAGCTTGCTAATTCTGTGAGCTATGTTACACACTGACAACTTTGGTTCTCTGCCGGATCACCTCATTCCGGATTCTGTCCCTCAGAGATACTCCGTGCATAGCTCGTTCCATAGCTCACTGAGCGACCTTGAATTTATGGACCAGCCGTACCGTGAGTGTCCACGTTTCGGCTCCGTAAGTCATAAAAGCTGGTTAACAGTGTTGTATATGTCAGATGGTACCATCCAGCTCAAAATAGAGGAATAATAATCATACGGGATCTTACACGAAATGGCGGTAGCACATAATTTATTTTATTTTTAACATTAATGTATATCTTCGTTCGCAAATGTTTCTATGTACAAGTGTAATAAAATTTAATTCATTGCTGGCAATTTTATCCAAAAACATATTTTGTTCAACACACAGCCTGACCTGACTGTAATGTGTAAATGCGAAAACGCCCCCTTAACTTTCTTGGATTGTACGCCGAATTTTATGAGGTTCCAAGGTTCGAATTATACATTTTTTAATTGCATATTAGGTCGTAACCTGAAGTTATTTGTAAAGTAATTAAATTTTTTCCTTATTGCTTGCCTTTGACTGACTGCTAAAATGCTTCTTCGATTGGGTTCTAAGGGGCTACGGGTCCTATTGGCTCGCATAAGAACTATACTTTCCCTCACATACATTCTTGAAGCTGTTCGTGACATTTCACCATTGAAGAAATACACTCGCAACATCTCGTAAAACTCGCGGTTAGTGAAGTCGTGACGGTATCGTGTTCGGCCAATACGACACATGCACGGCGCGGTGGTTGCACAAAGAAGCGACGCGACGCGACGTCACGACAGCGTGCGTATGAGCAGACTATCGGCCAGAGGGCCCGTCGCCGCGCTGACGCGTCGCCCGGGAGGGTGTTGCACCCGGAGTCCTTTGATCTTATAACGAACGATGGCGACGTACTGATACAAAACCAACACAAAAAATTTAACACTGGTTTAAATTTTTCCTGCATAAGGATGGACGAAGGTTGTAGTTTACTCGTACATTTTCCTGTATAAGTGCACCACACATTTACCTACACCGGATTTTATATTTGTGCGATATAATTATGTTCTTTGAAATTAATTCTCTAAATGAAAGTGAAAATCATATCAAAATCCGTAACGTGATTACTTTATACTGTTTTGAGATAGAGGAGAGATGTATTTGTACAATTATGTAAATCATACGCCAAACACCAGCAGAACTGTCGCTGCTTTCTGTCTTAATTCATCCAAAAGATATCTTTATAAGATGGCGTTTTGTCACATTTTTCGACAAGACTGTCCACAGTCCACCTAAGTTTAATTTCTACATTTATATCTGAATGTTCGTGGTATATAGACTTCAAAGACTATTCTTTAATATTGAGAATGTTCTTAGAAACCAGCGTGCGTGTATGACCAGTGGCCCTAGTGTGAGTTTCATGTTACCACCTCGATCAAACGCTTTGAGCGCGTTCGGCGCCCCGATTGGTCCGCCACCAATCCAGGGTCAATCGGAGCGCCAAACGCGCTCGAACCGTTTGATCGAGATGGTAAAATGAACCGTGCACTAAGGCCTCCGATCTATTGGGCACGCCACGATTGCGGCGGTAAGTCCCCTCTTTGAGGAGTGGTTTGAGAGGCCGCATGGCGTCCTCACCTTACGCCTGACACAGGTCCTCACCGGACACAGTTGTTTCGGATAGGGCGGGAGGAAACGCCCGGGTGTTTCCACTGCGAAGATCGCCCTGAGAACACGGTGGAGCACACGGTGGCGGTCTGCCCGGCTTGGGTTTGAGCACCGCCGTGTACTCGTGGAGGCGATCGACGGCGGCGATCTTTCGCGTCCGGCACTGGTCCAGGCCATGATACGGAGCGAGAGGGCATGGGTAGCCGTCACCTCCTTCAGCGAAGCAGTGATGCTCGCGAAGAGGGAGGCGGCGCACGTGAGGGAGAGGCAGTCTTTGCGCCCTCGCGACCCTAGCCGCCGCTGGATACGGAGGCCCGGGGCCCGCAAGGGCCGATGCCTGCCAGGGGTGCGGGTTTGTTCGAAAGAGATACCACAGCGCCTAAAAAAAAAAAAAAAAAGCCTGGCTACTGAATAGTAAACTGTATTTAGATAGCCGTTATTATTTGTGACAGTTCTGCCAGGGGTGCGGGTTGTTCTTTGATGAAAGTTATTTGATGATTTCCCACCCAAAAAAAGTCCTCCGGTCTATGAACGTAAACAAGGGTAAAGGAGTATTTCCATCATAGCAGGTTTATACCTAACATGTGAAAACGGCGTGAGTTTATGTATGTATGTATTTTCTGTTCTATTGTAAGACGTGACGCGATGATGAGCAAGTAAATATTACAGCATTGATTACTTTTTAGCCTGAGAAAACTCAGACACACAATTGATCATCATTCTAAACTGACTTCCAGATTTGGCAGGATCAAAAGTAACTAATCGATTTCATAATATTTTTGGCAATAAATTATATGAATACCTTTTTTTATCATAAACTTACTGACCAATTGATGAGATTTTGTTGATAAAATAAACTAACATCTTTAGTTTTATTATTTTAAAATAGGAGTATTCTCCACATGATAAAAGGGGACTTCACTTAACTCCATATATTTTATAAATGCATCAACGGGGCAGCCATTTTAATTCATTTACTGGCCCCCGGTTGCCCACAGGTAAAGGCTTTATTTCGTTTAGTCATTGTAACGCATGTTGCCACACCATATCGGTTTTCAGGATAAAATTTTCAGTGCGGATTTTCCCGAATATTCAATTATTTTCACGCGAGGACCATTTTATGATAATGACTAACGATCTGCCGCTGCTTAGCAGGGTTTTTATGACTTGACAAAACATGGAGATTTTTGTTGGAATACTTTTTTAATGATGGTGAAAACTACATCATTTGTTGCGTAGTTTGGACGAACAACGTGGTCAGACAGACACAAAAAGCGAATTTTATGTAAAATATTATTTGGATTTATAGAAGTTGCAGCAAAGCAGTACTAAGCAAATAATAATAATCCATTTAGTGAAACTCCACATAATTAACGTGAGGTTCTGTATGATCGTAGCACGATTCATCGTAGCAGTGCTGCTACGTCGTAGCACGACGCGTAGCGCAGCGCAAGAATGCGTAGACACCACGTGGATTTTTTTTACTATTTAACGCCCAACAAAAAAGACGGAAATTATAAATTCGTAGTGTTTATCAATGTGTTTAGTATCTGTCTGTGGTATTATAGCGGATGAACTGTTGTTTGTTTCGGGGGTTTTATTTTTTAATGAAAGACATGTAATCAACTAGCCGTGACCTGCGGTTTCACTGACTTAAGTCTCGATCCCGTATCTTAATCCAAATCTGTCTACCGATGTGCTTAATCCAGGGTAACTTCATCCAGCGTGAAAGCGTACAAAAAATATAATATTTTCTCTTCATAATATTTACAAAAATCACACACATCGTATAAAAGCGAGTGTAACCGCAGAAACCTGACAACTTTTCATTTAATTAAAAATATTAATACAAAATAATAAAATAAACCGCTATCATCACCAAAACAGTCAGTTTGTCAGTCTCGTTCCCATCTTGGAATTAATTACTGGCTCTTGTGGCACTCGTTCAGTGACAAAGAAGCAGGTGTCCTTTGCGTCTGCCTGAAATAATTACATTTTTGTTGGCGGCTCTTCACAAATTGTACGCATACGTTGAGTATTATACTAATTGGAATTAAAATCAAAGGAAATGTTAAACGAGTGTTTTCGTATGAAATTTTCAATCGTAATGGATATAAAAGATTTGGGACATCAAAGTCTTTAAAGGGAAGTATTCAGTCCTTAGAAATTTGGCGACCGTCCTTTTCAAATAGAATTCTGATACTCTTTTTTTTAGGTATTTAATGGAAGTAGAAGCGACGTCCATTGGGACTTGGTGCCTTAGTATATAAATAAAAAACGAACCATAGTTCATGGTAACCAGTCCATTTTAGCCATTCCAATCGGGGTTTGTCCTTGGGTGCACTTGCACAGTTCATACAGGGATAACCGTGGGTTGGTGCCACATTCCATCTAAAATGCCTAAGGGGCCTCTTCGAGTCGGCTTCGGCGACTACATGATCCCGAGCTATGTTAACGTATTGTATAAAATAATAATAATAATAATTGTGGATGCTTGTTTCTATAAATATGTTCATTATAAGTCAATTTAAAGATTAAACCAATATTCTACACCGCTAGTAACAATTGGTGAGGCAACAAATTTAAACATAATTTATTTGTAAAAAACATGAGCAGTGCAGGTGATAAATAATGGCCTACCGACACCATTGTGCATGCATAATTCAATAGTTCATCATCATCATCATCATTTCAGTCGGAAAACGTCCACTGCTGGACATAGGCCTCCCATAGGACATAGGCTTGCCATAATCGCCACGTTTGGCAGGCGGGTTGGCGATCGCAGTATGGTGGTAAAATGCATAGTGTAACAGGTGTTGAGAACTAGATGATTATAAATTAAAATCAATTACTTACAAGTTTTATATTGTTACCCACCCTGCGACAAGTACGAAAAGAAGCCAAAACCGTCTCTGGATCTTCTCTGCGCCCCCGAAGGGGGCGCGAGGAATCGGTTTCGGGGCTCTTGGCCCCCTGACCGAGGTATTTTTCACTCGGTCCCCTACTTGGGGACCCGTTTTGGGATTTTCCCTGCCCCCTTCCCGAAGGTAGGGGGGGTGGGAGTTCTCTTCTTCGCACACCTAGTCGCCTGGGGGAGGCTTAGCCTCCCCTTGGCGGTCTGTGGTGTGTTTTGGAGGTGTGACTGAGGGAGCGTCCTAAGTGCTTCACGGCGCCCGCGCGACCAGGCCCCTGCCGGGTGAGATCCCTAGTTCCCTAGGGAAGGCCCAGCAAAGGTCGATCAAGCAGCAGGGCGTCGGTTTTGTTTGACGCTCACCTACAGTGGGTGCTTACCCCGTTCCTAGCTCCGCCGCCAGGTCTAGCCGGCGGTGGCGTAAGTTGCGGGGCGGAGTGGTGTACCGTGCGACTTGTTTGGTGTGTGTACGTCGCCCGTGTAGATTTCTGCGTGTTAGTGAGTGTGGAGTAGTGCGTGTGTGGTCCGCGTTTATGGCGTCTATATTAACCTAGTCGTCACTAGCGCGGCGGTCGTTGTGTGGTGTGTGTGGAGTCTTTGGTACAGGTAAGTCGCGTGTAGAGGGTATGTGACTTACCCGGGCGTCTTGTCCGGTGGCGCAACGTCTGCGATGAGGTCGCGCGGGAAGCACTTGTAGTCTGGGGGCCGCGCGTGCCAGGGTGCGATGTCCTTGATGTGGTGGTGTTCTGAGTGGTCAGCACGCGCGAATATCCCCTTCGCTAGCCTCGTGCTGAACTCGTCGATGCTCTCGACGCGCAGGTCTCTGTGGATTACCTCGTTCCTCACGTACCGAGGAGCTTTGATTATCGTACGCAGCGAGTAGTTCTGCTGCGTCCGGAGCTTCTTCCTGTGCTGCTCGGCCGTGAGGGCGAGCCAGGCTGGGGCGGCGTAGGTGAGCTGCGGTCGCACGTAGGTCTTGTAGATCCCCAGCTTGACTCGCGTGACCTTTACCCGCGCCACCACATCGCAGACGTGCGGGCCCATGGTGAGACGATTGTCAAGTGTGACCCCCAGGTACTTGGCGGTCTTGGTCCACTTGACTTCGGTCCCCATGAGCTCAAGGTTCGGTGGGTATAGTCGGCCGCGTGCCGTGACTATGATCGCCTGCGTTTTACCTGCGTTCACCGACAGTCTCCATTTGCTGAGCCAGTCGGGAAGGTCGTCTAGCGCGCGCTGCATCTTGATGGCCGCGTGGTCGGCCGACAGGGATGTGGTGATGTACGCGGCATCATCAGCGTACAGCGCGAGCTTTGCTTTGTTGGTGGCTGGGATGTCGTCGGTGTATACTGAGTAAAGCGCAGGCGATACACAGCTCCCCTGCGGCACCCCCGCAGTGACGGGGCGTGCGCTGGAGAGCTCGTTCTCCACCGAGACCTTGATTTTCCTGTCCTGTTGGAAGGAGGCGACCACCTGTATCAAGCGACGGGGCGCTGTGGTTTTGGAGAGCTTGTAGATTAGTCCGGCGTGCCAGACCCGGTCGAATGCCTTCTCCATGTCGAGGAATACTGCTGCGGCGTATTCCCGCTTGTTGACGGCCGCTGGGAGGAGATGCAGTACCCTCGACAGCTGGAGCGTCGTGCTGTGCTCTGCCCGGAAGCCGAACTGCTCCGGGCGTGGCGTGATGTGCGGTAGCAGTTGTCGCAACAGGAGTTTTTCGAACACCTTGGATACGGTGGGGAGGAGCGTGATTGGCCGGTAGCTTTCTGGCTTCAATATATTCTTCCCTGGTTTGGGAAGCATTATGACCTTCCCCATTTTCCAGCAGGAGGGGAAGGCGCCGGTGTGGAGTATGCCGTTGTATAGGCGAGTCAGTGCGGCAACTGATCTGTGTGGCAGTTGCCGGAGTGCGGCGTTCGTTATTCCGTCCGCACCGGGGGCTTTCTTGCTATTCAACCTCCTTATCACTCCTTGCACCTGGCCAGGGGAGAAGTATGTGGGATCTTCGTTCCTTGCTACCGGCGACTTGAAGTACTCGCCAAGGTGTTGCTCGACTGTTGCGACGTTCTCGTGGTCGTCCGTGGGGTTCGGAGAAAATTGACGCTCCAGGTGGTTGGCGAAGATTTCGGCCCGGTCTGCCGCCGTGTATCTAAGCGCCCCGTCGCTGTTTAGTAGCGGGCGCACCGGGGCTGGGGTATTCTTAAGTCGTCGGCACAGCTTGTGTACCGACGTCCAGTCGCTTTCCGCGGAGTCTAACTGTCTCTCCCAGCCCTCGGTGGACTGCGCTTGCAGTTCAGCCTTAACTTTGTCCGTGATCCGGTTGAGCTGGGTTTTGACGGTGGGGCATCTAGTTTGTTGCCACCGCTTGCGTAGTCGCCTTTTGTCGGCGATCATGTGTGCGATGTGTGCGGGTAGCGTTTGGTAACGTCCCTGAGTCGCGGTTGATGTGCATGTCGCCGATTTCAAGGCGTCCTGTATGCAAGTGGTGATCCCCTATGCCAACTCGTTCACTTCTGTGGCATTTGTGACTGGTCGTGACGGGGTGGAGGCCTCCATCCTATCCTTATAGGCTGTCCAGTTCAGGTGTCGACGTGGTTCCTGTAGGGCAACTCGCACGGTTTGCTCCGATAGACGTACTCGTACGAGCACGGGCTGGTGGTCAGACCGCAGCTCGTCGTCTAGAACCTCCTGCGCGATCTGGCAGGTGAGGCCGCTATGGACAATGATATCCAGGACGTCGGGTGTCTGTGTTTGAGGGTCCGGGTAGTGAGTGGGCGCCTCTGGTCCGGACACGTCATACCCGCGGGCCTCTGCGTCTGCGAAGAGCCGTCTGCCTGCAGTATTCGTACTGCAGCTGTTCCACGCTGGGTGTTTTCAGTTTAAGTCGAAGAAGCCAAAAATATAGTTACATGATCTTTTATAACATTTCAAATGACCCTTACCACCTATCCAACATGAATATTGCAACAGATAAAATTAACTGAACTAATAATACAAAGCAAAAACTTTTAAACAAAACATTGTAACGATGATGATTGATAAGTTAATTAATCTCGCAGTATATTCATAACATAATAATTTACTGGAAAGTCAATCGTTTAGTATTTAAACTTAGGTACTAAAAATTTGTAATATGGCAAGAACATACATTGGTCAGTGTGACCCTAAATAAACTTCTATATAATTAAACTGAATATTAGGATTACATTATCTATAATACTCGTACGAAAACAATAGAGAACGCTGCTGCCGATTCTCTAGCAAGTCCCTTAGTCGCCTCCTACGATACCCACGGGAAGAGATGGGATGGTGCTATTATTTACGTCCGGCACCACACGGAACATTCAATAGTTACTACCGTTAAAATTATTATCAATTATGATAATAATGGGTAACATGAAACTTCACAGACATCAGTTATAATCACAGCTGCATTGATTAATCAATGTCTGACAACTAACACGCAAAAGCCTTTTCCTCTGGTAACTATAAATGAAACATTTGGATATAACTAGCTGTATAGTTATATATTAACTAGCTATTGCGTGCAAATTTTTGATGCACACAATATACGACCCTCGTTTGACCTGCTTTAGCATTTTTTTTTTTTTTAAGTGAAAACTTCTTTAGGCGCGTTGAGCACTTTTTGGGTGAACAAAAATCATGGAACGCGCGTCATCGTCACCAAACGCTTTCCATGAGCTATATGTAGACCGTGTATATGTGGGTGAACGAGCACACGGATGAGTCGCGCGTTAATGTCTTTTGGAAAAGTCCCTTTCTTTAATTAGGTAATTCTAATTATTTTTTCCCTTTCTTTCCCTTAGTATTTTTATCGTAAAAATCTGTGCTGTTACCTTTAATGGTTTTTTATTTTATTTTTTGGGTGGGAAATCATCAAATGACTTCTCCTGCTGAGTAGAGCAGGGGGGCGTGTCAGACTTTTACTGACTAAAACCCACCCGTGTTCCTTCAGTAGCCCGTATGCCAGGGGCTGTGGTATCTCTTTCGAACAAACCCGCACCCCTGGCAGGCATCGGCCCTTGCGCACCCCACCTGTGGTTGCTGACATCTTTGACGACGCGCGTGTGGAACACAACGCGCCGTCCCGTCTACCACTTTTCGGCCGCAGGGGATAGGGAGAGCGGCTGACGCTATACCGACACTCCTCTTCCCCTGCGGCCCCACCGCGTCCGCCATCAAACGGTGGCGGCCCCGTCCAGGCCACGGAAGGGAAGAGCGCTGCTCAGAAGCACCGGCACTCCTCCTCTACCGCAGCCCGTAACCCTCAGCCGCGATGCCTCCCATTCGACATCGCGGCCCACCTCAGTTGCGGTGCACCTCACCGCAACCTACTTTTTGGCCGCTACGTCGTCGGCTTTGAGGCAAAAGCCCTGACGAGCGGCCCCACCTTTGGGTTCCTCTTGGCTTCACCGTGGCCGGAATCCACGGTTACTGAGCCCCCCCGCAACGACAATGCCAATCGGGGGGGTACCTTTAATGGTTGAAGTCGATCGCTCGTTTATCATGTTTTACCGAGAGAAATCAGGACCCAAGGACCCAATGTCAAATCCTGTATTGACGATTTATGAAATAGACACGTAATCGTTCCCGGAGTGCCACTGTTTTTCTTTTAAGCTTTTAGGGTCGCATTAAGCAGATAAACATATTTGACTTCAAATGAGTCGTATATCAAATCCGTATTAATGTTATAAATGCTAAAATAACTTACTCTATCTGTTACCTTTCACGCGAGAATCACTGAATTGATTGTTATGAAATTCTTTTTTTATCTTTCTATGTACTAAAAATATTATAAAGAGGTAAAGTTTGTGAGGTTGTCTCTGGATCTACTGAACCGATTTAAAAAAAAAAAACAATAAAATAGCCTCGTTATTTGTGAGTGTCATAGGCTATATGTTTACCCAGAAAATGAAAAGACTTTTTCGTGATTTGCAAAGTAAGTCGGAGAAACAACGGTCGGACGAAAACGCTTCTTACGAACGCTGCCTCAACGATGAGAGATATCTGATTGAGTTCTAGAGAAAAGTTGTACAACTTGATAATGCCTACAAAAAGTAACACACAAACTTTTATATTAAGTCACAAAATGTAGTTTTATATTAAAAAAACTAGATTTACAAAAATAAATCATTAGGTCATGTTTATTGGTCATATTATCAACAATTACGAATTCTTATGAAAACAATTAAATTTATCGTCTCAAGTATTTGAAACAAAAGACTTTTCCCTTTTACTGCATTTAATTTGGACGAATGGTTAAAGAGATAATACGACATAGGTATGGAACCGCGACCGTGTCGTAATCTATTGAGTGATATAAAAATGTTATGTTTACCACCCAACGAAGTGGGCACGGGTCAGCTTGTCCTGGATATTTGTGTTAAAAAGTGGGATTTGTGGCTAAGTAGTAACAACGATCCGTGGATGGATGACCATCTATACATACTAAGACCTATGTTTGCCTCATAAAGTACGTTAAACGTAATCGCATCGTAAATCACGTTCTTTGTTATTCGTACCCTTTTAATAAGAATGTTGTGCATGCCTTTAAGTGATATATTTACACAGTACTGAAGATTCGTCATCGCCTAATGTTTACTATCTTTGTAAATATGTCGTTGGTGTGCCTTGCATGATAAATAAATAATTATACCGTTACTCCCGGCTATCATTCGTGGATCTTTGACAGTCTCCAACGGTCGTCAGAAGTCTGAAAGTCTAACAATCAGTCTTACCAAGGGGTATCATTACCAAGTAACTGGGTTGTGGAAGTGAGATAGGCAGCCGCTCCATGTAAATTACTGATTTTCAACTGAATCTGGTTAGACTGGAAGCCAACCCCAACATAGTTGGAAAAGGCTAGGATAATGATTATGAAGAACTGTATAAATGAGCATGAATTACTGCTCGTCCAAAACAAAACATTTTGATGTTTAACATTTTTTTTTGCTAATAGACACGCGTGTAGACTTTCCTTTCTTTCAAAATGTTCCGACCATGTCATCTTAACATCAGCATTTCGTTTAGGTGCCTGACAGGGATAGGTATTTTCTGACTGAGCTCGCACGAAGAGCCGGTGACATTTAGTTGAATATATCAAATTAATCATAACTTTTCTTAATCATTACTAATTACATGGCCGGGTTTTATTTCAACAATTTACGATTATTCCTTACCATAATTTGTAATGAAAACCGCAGAAATTTAAATGAAACATTTTGCCTAATAATAAAATATGGTGTTTACGTCACAGCGGCAATATTATGCCACTGCTATGACTTCCCAAAGTAATTAACGACCACTTTTTAAAGTGAAAACTTCTATATCGGCGTTGTACACTTTTTTTGTAATGGGTAAAAAATGTTAAACTCGCGTCAGGACACGTGACCTGATCGAAAATTCGTAAGACGAATGGAGAGTAGACAGCCGGCGCGGCGTAGGAGAGGAAGTATCCCCCTCTCTTTCTACGGCGCGGCGAAAATGTATGCCTTCGCCTGCTGTTTCGTTTAGGCGGCGCAGGGCGCTTGCGCGAATGTTCGTGTGAGCTTTATTTCATAACATAAATAAAGTTCTATATCGTCTGCGACAATTTTACTGTAATGCTAGATACACACACAGTTGGTTGAACTAATGGAAAATATTGTCTGGTAACACAAAAAAAAAAGTTGAAAGTGACGTTTCGAACTCGTTGGTCATCGGTACTTTTTCGTGGTTTGCTTTTTACAGTGTTTTTTCTTATTATTTGTGTGTTTTCGACGATAAGTGGATAAATATTAATTTAGAAGTAGTTATTACATCGTTTTAGGTAACATTTGTATCAAATAGCATCATAAAAACTTATATTTCGACGAAATATGAAACGTAAACAAACCTTTGTAAACAATGTGCAGTGATATGAGAAAATTCGTGCAAAATTATTCCCTAACCATTGCAAAATATCAAAAATGCACAACGTTAATTTTCAAGTTTTCACTTCTGCCGGCACTCCCGGAGTGCAACCCGTCGTTTTTTTTTTTTTTTTTTGTAAAACAATACTACCATACTTTCCCCTATTATTTATCCAACAACCCCCGTCCTAATTTAATCGGTTGTCAAATAATGAAAAAACATTTTTACCAAGTAACTATCTAGGTGATGATGATGATGATGTGCTAAAAATGATAATAATACTCACAGAAGAAGTGGTAGTACATTTTAATGTATTTTTTGGATTCTGCAGATAGTTGTCCTCAAGAGAGAGAATTTAGAATTGTGTTATTTTACTGGTGTTTTTAAACAGTCGGTCTATCCTGCTATTTAATTAATATTACAGGATACGTTTTTAACCAATGCGCAAACTGTAACCAATTGCAAACATTTTTCGTCGGTTAAAAAACAAAATCAGCTGTTCCTTACATTTTGACGGCGTAGGTATTGCACTTTTCTATGAAATTGCTTTTTTTTTGTATAGCTGACGAAAAATTTCTGCACTGCCCTGTCTAGAACAATAATATGCTGAAGTCATGGTTAAAGTTTGTGCACTGGTTAAAAATTTTACCTTGTATTTATGTGAAAGTTTGAATGTTTGTTATTGAATCACGCAGAAATGGCTAAACGGATTTGGATGAAATTAAAAACACAGATAGTTTATAACCTGGATTACCACATAGTTAGTAGTAGTACTTATAATTCGGGTAATGAGTTTCCATGGGATAATTTTCGACCTGTACGCAGGCGAAGCCGGCAAGCTGGCCAAAGCCAGTTCTGCATAAAATGTCACCGTGATAAACTAGGTAACTTCGCACTACACCTAAGCTTTCATTGTTCGCCTAAGATTTTTACATGATATATTCAAATATCCACGTAATCATGCAATAACCACAAAACGGCCAAGTGAGATCCTTCCCTAAGTGTCTTTAAATACCCTTGTCAAAACATGTTATGATCCGTTTCATTCAACAAGTGTTTCACACTCAAAGAATCTCATCCCTTGGATTTACTCAGCGTTTTTAGATACCTTTTCTTGTAATATTGTTGGAAGTTTTATTTCCTGATTCAATCAAATTGATGTTTTTTTGTGTAGATGCGTGGCTATGTACAGAATATGTTTGAGTGGTAGAGTCTGGTGATCGCAGCACGTAAATTTATTACTTACTAGCTCTCGCCAGCGGCTTCGCCCGTGTTAACCATTTTACACAAAACCTTAGGGACCAATCCGTAAATTACGTCACACGTTAACAGGGGGTGTCAACGAAATGTGGCATTGTGTGACAAGGGACAGGGGATCAAAAAATTTGTGACGTCACATGTTAAAATCACTATTATCTAAAATATTTGACTTTAAGTTAATTTTATTAAAATTTAAAAAAATGGAAAAGCTGACGATTTAATTTAATTATGTACTTCTAAATATGAAATTGAAACATATGTGACGTCACACAAGGGGGTAAGGAGTTTAACAAGTGTGACCACCTGTGACAATGTGTTTTTTTATCCCCTCCGGGGTGTCAGAAAACCATACAATTTGTGTGAGCCAGAGGCGTGCCTATAGTAACACCTACATTGTGCCAGTTATGTCTAATTCTCATAAAAAGGGGGCGAGCGTATTTCCATCACCCGAGCAGAAATCCAGACTCTGCTACCGACAAGTTCCAGATAGAAAAACCCAGTATTACTTTGCCCGACCCGGGAATCGAATCCAGAACCTCATGCGCAGAAGTAACGTATGCAGCCACTAGATCAGCGAGGCTGTCATTAACTTTACGTTAGTATTATATCACCCTGTTAAAGCTGGTGTCACCCTAAACACGTAGGTGTGTACTTACATAAGATGACAGTATGATTCACCCCTTCAATCGCATAAGGGTTACCGAAATCACATCACCGAAACGTAATGGATGTCTGTCATGTATTTCTGCCAAAATACGCACATCTGAGCAATGACATTTGCGTAACACGAGTAGAGAAACCAGGATCGAAATCTCTTTCTAAACAAAGACACAAAAATGTGGAAAATAGGTGTGTGGATGGCAAAACAACGGATTAATAAATCCAAAAATCAATTTCCGAAATTAAAGTAATTTTCTCTATAGTGTGTATTTTATTGGAAGTCAGTTTCTTTTTTTTAGGTTTTGGTAGGTACAGACGCCAGCACATCAAGCTACCCAATCAAGTCAATCTGTAAAATTTCTTTGACAGATTTTCAACTTTATGACAAGCATAAGGTTCATGTTCAATTTGGAAAAAATTACAGTTTGGGGTAGCTTGATGTGCTGGCGTCTGTACCTACTCCACAAAAATTCGTTTCCATTCACTAGGTAAATAACAGTCATCATTTCAGCCGAAAGACGTCCACTGCTGGACATAGCCATAATCGCCACGCTTAGCAGGCGGGTTGGCGATCGCAGTATGGTGGTTAAATGCATAGAGAACGCCGCCGCCCATTCTCTAGTATGTCCCTTTTTTTTTTTTTTTTTTTTTTTTTTTTTTTTTTTGGGTGGGAAATCATCAAATAACTTCTCCCGCTCTGGGTGGAGCAGGAGGGCGTGTCAGACTTTTACTGACTAAAACCCACCCGTGTTCCTTCAGTAGCCCTTAAGCCAGGGGCTGTGGTGTCTCTTTCGAACAAACCCGCACCCCTGGCAGGCATCGACCCTTGCGGGTCCCATCACTATTTGTGCTGACATCTCTTTGAGGCGCGCGTGGAACACAACGCGCCGTCGACTTGGGCTTGGTCCTTACCGGACAGCGAGCTACCCATTACTCGCCGTCCGCAAGCCCATGCCTACGGTGGCCGGAAATCGGCCTGGGATTCCCGACGCCCAGGGCGTCTCCGTATCCTGCGGCGGCTGGGGTCGCGAGGGCGCATATGCTGCCTCTCCCTCACGTGCGCCGCCTCCCTCTTCGCGAGCATCACTGCTTCGCTGAAGGAGGTGACGGCTCCCCATGCCCTCTCGCTCCGTACCATGGCCTGGACCAGGGCCGGACGCGAGAGATCGCCGCCGCCGATCGCCTCCACGAGGACACGGCGGTGCTCCGCCCAAGCAGGGCAGTAATCACCTTTTACGACACCCACGGGAAGAAATGGGATGGTGCTATTGTTATATTACGGTCCTACTTACCGAAACCTACCACTAAACGTACATTATTTGCTTTAGAAAAAGCGTCACTCACTGAATGACGTAAGATTTTTCGACCAATTCAGAGTCCAATGATAAACAAGATAAATAAACATACAATATTTCATTTAAAACGTTATAAATTACAATTATACAATTACAGAAAGACTAAAATACATTGTAATATGTTTCATCTTAGCCTAAATCCGTGATAATTTCCTGGTACGCACGGCTACACATCAAGCTGATCTCCAACTGTACGGAAATCCTATACAATGCGAGATCAGCTTATACTGGAAATGTATAGCTTGATGTGTAGCCGTGTGTACGTGTTTGTAGTATCTTACTACCTACACAGATTTCTGAGGAAGTTTCTAAAGTAGACTTACAATCATCTACAAGGCTGTAATATAGCTTTTACTCTATTAAAAACTTTTAATAACCTCGTGCTGTATTTCTGCACGGAGTTTGAAGCAATTTTAGCCGTACCTATGTATTACCTGGAAATACTGTAAAAGTTCATACCTTATGTAGGTATGAACTTTAGGTATCAATTTTCCGATTAACCATAGGTCAACTAACCAGATAACTGATTTTTAAAACAGATTATTTAGTTATTTTGATATTTTACTTAGAAAAACAAGCAGAAAAGACTTAATCCCATCAAAAACATTTTCATGTGAAATGTTGCCAAGACATGTGGCTCGCACTGTCAAAAAGTTATCAGATCTCATGTAGAACCAAGCTTCTAACTGTAAAGCCCTAACTTCGCAAACTCTACAGCTTAGTCAAAATATGCGGCTTGGCTGTTTACTACAAGACCTATTGTATAAGAGAAAAGTAATGAACAGTGAATACATTTCTCACATTACGCCCATGTGACGGTAGCAAAACGGCCAAGCCACATATTTCAGACTTGAGTTGTTCTAAACTATCCATGGTTATCCAATTATGAATTCTCAATGTCCGATTATGAACATGTTTAGTTTATCATCTATCTCGCAAGATTATAGACTATCGTAAATTTGTGAACTTGCAACAAACCATAAACAATATTTTCGATTGTAAATCGATCCATGGAAAACCGACAAATTGTGAACAGGTATCAATCTTGCATGCGACGGAACGCACCTTGCGCTAATACTAAAAAGCCAAGTAATTGTGAACAATTTGGAAGTAGCGCTCGCCGGCTGCAGTCACGGTACCGCTCGCTACGCTCGCTCGGCTCGCCCGCGGCCTGATTGCGACTAAGTTCTTACTTAACCTAACCCATATGGTCGGGGTGCCCTGGCTAAGTTATTGCAACCAATTCGGCCACGGCCAAGACTGACCAATTTGGGACACAATGTTTGGATGTCTAAATCGAATAGATGACGAACCCTTTCGGTAAGTGGATAGATTCTAAACTATCAAAAAATAATTCGCTATATTGTAAGTGATGTGCTACAATTTATGCTGTTCACAATTAAACGGTGACATATTATCTATCTAGGTCATTAAAAAAAAACATAACTTGCAAATCATGCCCCTAACTATGAAGAAAAAGAAACATTCGCATCTTAAACATTAATTTATACATACGTATACTTCACATAAAAATAGCAATATCACATCACCTTTTATTTAATAAAACCAAACTCTCTTTCAAAAGAACTCCCACCGTACTCCCACAAACGATTGATGGAAAAGTCACACGTAATTCGAGAATTCACTCAGGCCGATTTAAAAATGCCTCCGTAGAATAATAAATGAGGGCTGTTCATATTCAGTGGGTCCTATGTGAAAAAAAGGCAATTTGTCGACCTTCGACACTCACATTTACATATAGTACAGGTATTATTTTGGGAGATTTTAACCAGAATAGGACCGTACGAAATGTTTTTCTTGTATTTATTCAATTAATTCAGAAAGATTATACTTAATTTAGTATTTTAATTAAAAACAAAATGTCTCAACCCTTATTAAAACCAAATTACATAGGTACCTAAATTATTTAATACCGACACGTATAGTCCTAGTCAAAAAATATTCCCAAAAATATTAGGTTTTAAAACAATAACCGTAGTACCCAGACGCTCTTCGAAAACTAAGTTCCTTTGAGTATGTGAAAATGGGACGAGGCGTTTTATTATCTGTGTCTGAATTTAGTTTGGCCCACGGCGCACTGTTCTGAATAGGTAGAAATGCCTATATATGTATATGTATACAGTTCGTGCGCACATAATTTACCTCTGATTTTGCGTCACTTCAAAATCAAAGTGATTTTTGTTCGTGTTCCATTTTTTTTCTATAAATAGGCCAACAACGACACATTATCCAAATAATAGGTTTCCCTGTTTATTTAAGATTTCCTGTATAAAACATGCTAACGCACTAGCTACTGACTTAGAAATATTTAAAAACAAAAGATTCAAATTTAGGTATTATTTAATTAATATTTTTGACTTTTGCTTAGGTATATTAAAGAAGAAAAGAGATTGTAAACAAGAAAAATAAGTTTGAATAAAAAGCTGCTTGTTATTTTTTCTTCGTTAAGCAGTAGGTACAGACGCCAGCACATCAAGCTACCCCAATCTGTCAAATTTTCCCAATTGAACACGAACCTTATGGTAAGGGTGTGTCCAGACCTGGCGAATGCGCCGCTCGCGAGCCGCTGGCGAACTGCGCGCGTGCATTTCAAGTTCGTACGCAGACCCTGCGCCGCCAAACCCGCGCAGGCTACGCGCCGTACTCGAGCGGCGCATGAGGTGCCCGCGTGCCGCTCGCGGTGCACCTCCCTCGCCCACATATTTAGTTCAACGCGAAAGAAGCTATGCGCGCACGAGCTGCGCGCGCGCCCCACTCGAGCTTTGCTGGAGTTGCACTAGAGCGGCGCAGGCGTAGGCTGTAACCGCACGCGAGCAACACGCGCACAGTTCACAAGCGGCTCGCGAGCGGCGCATTCGCCAGGTATGGACACAGCCTAGTAAAAAAACCTATCAAAGTTTGACAGATGTGCTGGCGTCTGTACTATCCAAATTTGTTTTTCGGACACACCTGTAAATATTAATTTATTGCGAAAAAGTAGACCTTAATAGAACTTAAAGCCCCGTCAAGGGATTCAACAAACAGTTGAGTGCTGTTTTTTTTAAAAAAACGTGCCGTTTTATACCGCCACTACGCGGACCCGTACGTAGTCACGTACGGGTCGAACGCAGTCGCGTTTGTTATACCGTACGGCAGCATGCACGCTAGATCTATACATTTTACGTCGTGATCAACTCATGTTTAACTCCAAAAGACGGACTATCACAAAATATGCTGTTAATGACGAGAATCAAATCATTTAAAGGAATTAATATTATTGCTAGCAGAAAAATGAAATGGCATCAATGGTTTCGATATGAAATGAAAAGGAATTTCTACTGTAGGTACCTTTTACTATGCGGTATGTGAGTGGCCTGTACCTACCTATGTCTAGCTCTACGCATTACCCATTATATTCAGTGTCTAGGCAGTCGAGAAACACCTTACTGAGATCGATTAAGGTCAGCCATACATTAGGTTGGCTTGAGTTTAAATTTATGAGCAGAAAATGTTATTGCGTTAAGGTATAATTTATTAACTTTGTTTTAGTTTATGATAAAGATGGTTTTTATGGATATTGATTGTCTTTTGGTTTGATAAAGTAAATGAGTAAATGATACTCAAATCACTCTGAACAATATTATTATTAAAGACCTGATGTTGCAAAATTAACAAAAATTATGTTATTGTTCTGTAGAAGATTTCTTAGCTGATAAGATAATTAATATAAATCATGGTTTTTTGTCTATAAGTTTGCATGTACAATATGTACATGCATTCCTTATAACTTTAACAACTGATTTTTGTTCTACATTCTTTAAAATAAAACAGGATGGTTATTGAGGTGCAAGGGGGTTCGAAATCGTATAACTACTGAATCCATGCTGGCAGTTTGCGTGTCTACAACCCTGCCAGTAGGTATGTATATTATAATACAAAAGATTGTTCTAGTTTTTTAGTTAGACCTATTTCAATTACACAAGTGTAATAAACTTGGTCCGTGCTAATTTAATAAAAATAACTTTTACTTTTGACTTTACGATTTTACTGTCGTTTGGCATCAACAGTCGCGCGTGTCCATGATGGCGAGTAAAGGGTAACTCGCCGTCCGGTAAGGACCAAGCCCAAGTCGAAGGCGCTTTGTGTTCCACGCGCGCCTCAAAGAGATGTCAGCACCGACTGGTGGGGTCCGCAAGGGCCGATGCCTGCCAGGGGTGCAGGTTGTTCGAAAGAGATACCGCGGCCCCTGGCACACAGGCAACTGAAGGAACACGGGTGAGTTTAGTCAGTAAAAATATGAGACGCTCCTGCTTCACCCAAAGCGGGAGAAGCTATTTGATGATTTCCCAACTTCAAAAAAAAAAATGCGTGTACATCATCAAATCAGTTACTTACAAAATAATCTAGTGATATTATAGTGTCATGCTGTGTACAGTCACCAAAAGACATAATTAACAAGGTCATTTGGATATAGTTGAAGTTTAGTAAGAAACCGATGTACGGTTTCGAATGAAATTGAGTTTTATAAATGAACTGTTTCATAATCAGTCTATAATGTTCCCACTGCTGGGATACAGGCCTCCTCTCTGTGAGAGGGAACAGGCCGTGATCCACCACGCGGGCCCAGTGCGGGTTGGTAGATGTCACATGTCTTCGAATTTTTGGTTCTAGGACATGCCGGTTTCCTCACGAGGTTTTCTTCACCGTTTGAGAGCAGTGGTGATGAAATTATTTACACAAAGTAAAGCGCCTGCCGGGGTTGGAACTTACGACCTACAACTCGTAAGTCGCAGCAGTTAACACTGGGCAACCACTGCTCTCGTTTGAATCTTGAACTGTTTTATTTATTTAATTTAAATTGAATTTTATTCGAAAACATCTATTGGTTTCTTCCTTAACTTCAACGATATACACCGACGCTGTTTACTTATTTCATCGTGACTGCACATACGATTGTGCTAAATTCAAATTTTCAGAAAACAAGAAAGAAAACAAAAATCTT